>CM053788.1:640442998-642842998 GCA_028749045.1 Cupressus sempervirens
TTTCTCCATCTCAGATTAAATATTTTACAAGGGATTTCACCTCAAATTTATTTTTCCTAGAGAAGAATACATTACAATGGATTTCACCTTAAATTTATTTTGTCTCAGAGAAAAATGTATTATAAGAAAGTAGAAAGAATTACTAAAGTTGAGACTATCTTAGCAAGACCATCATTCTCCACAATACCATGCTTATCTCAAAAATATGAGAACTTCACTCAAGAAAGTGGCTTGGTGAGAATGTTAGTTGTTTTCTCATCAATACAAATGTACTTAACTTGAATTATTTTCATTTGAATCATATCTCTTATATAATGATATTTAATCTTCCCATGTTCGGTTCTATCATGAAATGCTAGATCAACAAAAATATTCACACAACTCTAATTATCACAATGAAGCACTGTTGGTTCTAAAGTCTTCCCAAACAGTCCCATAAGAAGCTTTTAAAGCCACATAGTTTCTCAAGTTTATGCACGTTGCGGTATACTCATCCTCTATTTTCCTTGGAGCTACACATGAATATTTCATTTTGCACTTAGAAATCACAGCAAGAACTAAGTTGAAACAACTAGAAGTACTCTTCTTGTCACACCCAACCCAACTAGAATAATTTATTTTATAATTTTTGTTCTTCACAAGAAGTATACTTCAAACCATATCCCATTCTACCTCACAAATATTTCAATATATACTGAGTTTAAATAAAAGGAATTTGTCTAGGCTCACATATGAACTCACTAAGAGTGTTGACATCATAACAAATATTAGGTCTACTGTTGTCTAGATATATCAATGATTCAGTCAAATATGTGTACATGTTTGGATCTACTAATGTGAACTAGCTTCACATTCATGTAAATGTGTCAAATTTGTTTCCATGGACTTGCAATCCAGCTTACCAACTCTCTCCAAAATACCTCTAGAGAATTTCCCTTGACTCAATATGGTCTCATTAACCCTTTTCCAAACTTCTAATCCTAAAAAGTAATGCATAATACTAAAATTGTTTATCTCAAATTTAGAAGCCAACTCTTTCTTACATTTAATAATGAAATTATCATCACCAGTGAGAAATAAATTAATATAAAGAACTAACATTAAAGCTCTATCATCAATTATCTTGATGTCAAAAATTGAATTTGCATCATTTTCTAAACTCTCAACCTCAATAAATATTGATCAGTCATCTCATACCAAGCACATGGTTCTCACATAAGGCCATACAAGACCTTTTTAAATCTACATACATGAGATTCACTTTCATGAATCAGAAGGCCATCTAGTTGCTCAACAAACACTTCTTCAATCACACAATTAAGGAATGTTGTCTTTACATCCATTTGATGCAATTCCCATCCTTTAACTATTCCAATGGCAAAAATGATACTTATAGAAGTATACCCAACTACAAGAGAAAATGTCCCATCATAATCTATACCCTCTTTTTGAGATAAACTTATTCCCACGAAGCTTGCTTTATATTTTTCAATACTCCCACTAGTTACATGTTTAATTTTGAATAACTACTTTAAAAATAAAAGTAATTTTTCTTTAGGACTAGGAACAACACAAATAACATTTTTTTTTAATGATAGATTAATATTCTTTAGTCACAACATCTCTCCATACTTGTTGGTTTGATGCCTCCTCAAAACTTGAAAGTATGGGTTCAATTATGTGACTCATTATTGCAACATAACCTGAAAACCAATGTGGTCTTTTACTCTCTAAAATTTCTATGAGGAGCTAAAAAAATTTCAGCCTCATGCATAGTGTGTCTAGCCCACAAAGGTCTCTTTTTAAAATAAAAAAAATTACCCAACCCAATGGTTTGATCTATGGGATCCATTGGATCAATAGATTCTCATAAATCAATAGACTCCTTTTGAAACTCATAAGGGGAATTAGGGAAAGCAATGCCCATATCTCAAGATGTCTCTCTATAATAATCTTTATAGGAAATTCTTTTGACCTTTTGAGTGCTAGTTCTTTAAATGATACATCTCTTTTGATTTTAATCCATTTTTTTCTTGGAATGTACATCCTCTAAACTTTAGAAGACTCAATGTAACCAAAAAAGATTAGAACTTTTATCTTTTAGCCACATGAATTTCAATAGGACACCCCAAAAAATTGAAATGATTAACTTATGCTTTATACCTATGAATACCTCTTCATGAATCATACCATGCAAAATTTGGCATGGACTTTGATTCTAAATGTAAACAATTATTCTGCAAGATTTTTCCCAAAGATAGGTTTGCAAAAATTGATCATGAATTTTTTCTTTCATTGCACCAACAATGGTTATATTCTTTCATTGTATAACCCTATTTTGGTACAAGATAAATGAAACACAAAACTCCCTCTTAATTCCTATTTCAATATAGAAAACTTGAAACATACTGGAAGCATTTTCCCCACAATTATTTGATCTTAAAACTTTGATCCTCTTTTTAGTCATGTTCCAAACTTAAGCCTTAAAATATCTAAATCTAGAGGGCACTTCATTAGACTCCTTAGATTTAAATAAATAAATACAGTTCTTATGTGATTTTCTTTTTTTGCAATGTACCAAAAACCACTCAAATATGGAACATACATAGGTCCATATGAATGTGAATGAATCAGATCTAAAACTTCTTTTTCTCTACTTTCACTATTATGAAGGATCTTTAACATTCTTATCTAGAACACAATCTTTTCAAATACCATCGTGCTCTTGATCAAGTTTTGGAAGATCTACAACCATATTTTCCATGAAATTTAAATGAGAAAAGCTCATATACCACAACTTACTTGTATTGGAGGAGTCATGTGCCAAGACTTGAATAGAATGAATAGAAATTCTATATAGAATCTCTTTGATGAACACTAATTTTAGGAGTTGTCTTTGTGTAGAGTTTTTCTTCTATGCAAGCACTCTACCTAAGGAAAATACAACTTGATATCCTTTGTATTCTAATGCTAAAATTAAAATTATATTTTTAGAACAAACGAGACATCAATCAAATGAAGATGAATGTTTAAGTCTAGATGAAAAGAAGTTCCAACACTTTTAACAAAAAAACAAGCAATGTTACTACTAGTAATTTGCAAATGAGTATCTTTTCTCAATAATACAAAAATAAGCTCTCAATATCTTGTTATATGGCATAAAACACCACTATCAATTAACTAGGTATTATTATTAGCTAGGACACTGCTTGGAAGGGCTAAGTAAAAAGAACCCTCTAAATTATCTCTGGACTCTTTACAAGTTGATAGAACATCAATATTTGCAACAATGAGTTGTTTTTTTGGTCTAGTTAAATAATCAAGGGAAAAGGAACCATAGTTACTACATCTGAAACATTGGATTCTACAAATATCTTTCTTCTTCTTTGGTTTAGGGGATAAATCTAAATTTCTATCTTTGTTCCACTTGAAATTTTATTTTCTTCCTTTCCTTTTAGACTTCTAACTGATAGGACACAAACTCCTTCACAATAAGATTTTTGTCAATTTCATCTTCCTTTTTTCTCATTCCTCTTGAATGCAATCAACTCTCAGAGGATCAAACTTTAGTAATTCATCTCTTCCAATAATGCCTTGAATAAAATACTCCCAAAAAAGAGGGAGACCATTCATGGCCAACATAACTAGTTTTTTATCTTCAATTGAATCTTTTATAACACTAAGCTGATCTTTCAATTCTATAATTGATTCTCCTCTAGCCATTTTATACGGAGTTTATGTCTGATCCAAGAGCATCCTTGAGTAGTTGGTAGTCTTGAATCACCAAAAAAGATACTTTGGTTTTTGGTTCTTATTTTCTAGTCTAGGAGACTGATTTAGCAGTTGATCTCATGGTGACTTAGTTGGTGCAATCATACTATGTTGTTTTGGACCTCATTTAGATTGTTTTCTTATGATTGCACACCTTGTAGTTTTTTCTAGATTAAGTTATGCTCAATTTTCTAGAAGGTAGCGTGTTCACTATTCTTGAGGGACTATTTGTGGAGATTCTTGTTGTGATTGATTTAATTTACATCTTGATGCTTTTAATCATGGCTTTCAGTTCTTGCATTATGTGTGGACCTATATCTCAAATTATGCATCTCAAGTTTTTATTTTACCAACTATTGATCTTATCTTTAGGGCTTGTCCTTGTACCATGATTTCCTAGTTATTGAGATATGTGATTCATAGAGATGACATGTGTGTCATAGGGACTATATATGTAATGTAATAGTGTATTTTAAACAAGGCCAAATAGTGGGGTAAGAAGCCAAGAAAGAAGATAATAGAATACCATTATGATAGGGTTATTTTGTGGCTTAATTAATAGTGGTTTGGTCTGCATTTTGTTTCTTTATTTTCTCTAACTAGGAAGGCCTTGCAATTTGGCATGTTGCTTATAATTTTGTGAATCCTATTGATAAAACCCTTTTAATTTGGACTCTATAATTGTGTTTTGTGTTATATTTTGTTGTGACTTATCACAACAAGGTTTGGACATCTCCTTTATAGATTCTCCACCCTTGGCATTGCGTCAAGTGGTATCAAAGTATAGTTGATGATTCGTGTGGTTCTCAATCATTGTTTCCATGCTTGTGAAATCATGGACTAGTTGTTCATGAGGTCACATATTGCAGATCTGGCTTGCAACAACTTGGGGGTTTTCATAAGGTGATTGGTTTTAGACCTGTTGCAGAGGCTTAGAGATTGAGGTTCTTTCCAAGGTGAACAAATCAATGATTTGAGGCAATTGCACCTATGATCTAGAAGATGGTGTCAAGAAGAGTAGACCCTAGAATGCTTTAACAAATGAAGGCAGATCTCTGAGATGGGATTAGATCTAAGATGATTGAAATGATAAATGAGATCATGAAGACTATTATTGGTTTTCAAAGAAGCTTTAGAATAGATGATGGCTATGAAGAAGTTGTTGAAGATTTTGAAACTATTGAGGTTGAAAGATCTAATGAAGATAGAAAATTCGATGGATTGGAAAGATCTAGGACTCAAATGAGTACCAATTATAGGATGACAGTATCTAATTTCATAGGTACATTAAATAAAAAATAAATTATTGATTGGATAAGTGAACTTGAAGACTACTTTAGACTTGAAGACTACTTTGAACTTGAAGATATCAAAAATCCTCTTTGGAGCACAAATTAAGTTGAAAGGACATGTTGCATTATGATAGAAAAGATCACAAAGAGACAGAAAAGGAGAGATGAAGATCATTGAATGGAATATAATGGTTACAAAACTCTAAGAATTATGAATTTGAATTGTTGAAGAGGTTGCAAAATTTGAAGCAAAAAGTCATAAGTGTGAAAGATTACACCAAGGAAGTCAATGACCTAACCATTAGATCTGGTCATCTTGAATTTTTTAAGTAGAAGGTGGTGAGGTATGTTAAAGGCTTGAAAATGAGCATTCAAGATGAGATTAGTATTTTGAAGATGGATACAATTGATGATTCTTATCAGTATGCCCTAAAGGTTGATGCGAGAGCATCTTGCACTAGAAAATAAACGGGGAAATAATTTTTTTTTTTTTGAAAAAAAAAAGAGGAAAAAATAATTAAATAAAAAAAATTGTTGAGGAGAGAGAAAATGATGAAAATTAGAATAAAAATAAATTAAAATAAATTAAAAATGGAGAAAAGAGGGAAAAGGCATTTAATAGGTGGCATTATTAAATGTAACTTGTGGCTAGAGGGTTTATTTAATGTGATGGTTTATTTAATGTAACTTGCTAAGCCTAATTGTGGCTTGAGAGTTTATTTAATGTAACTTGCTAGTGGCTGACTTGTGGCTTGGTTTGGTATAAGTAGAGGGCCTTGTCTTGTCATTATTCATCATCTAGCTTAGAGAAAAGGACGTGGAGGAGGAGCAAACTTTGAAGAGCTAGTAGTTGCATCTTGGAAAACAAGGAGATTGCTTGGTGGGATTGTGAGCACAAGTTGAGATCTTCCTTGGAGAGTGTGGATCTAGACTAGCTAGAGTTGGGTTGGATCTTGAGGGACTTGCATAAATTACTATTGTAATTACTTATGTATTTGGCCATAACTTGGAAGGCCTTATAGCCAGGCATGTTGGATGTAAATCTTTTGATTATATTATGAGAATTGACATTATTTTGGATCTAATTATCTATTTTATTATTTATTCTTTCACTATGTGGTTATTTTTTGGGGGCTAGGACATCTCCTTTGGGGATTCTCCTGCCTTGCACTACATCAAAGGTAGAGGATACATTAAAAAAAAGACAAGGTAACCCTAGGGGCAGGGACAAACAAATGGTTAATGTGGAAAACAAGAAGCAAGCACTTACAACTGAATCTGATAAGAAGAAGAGTGTTGATAATAAAATTTTCAAAGCTACCTATTTCTAGTGAGGGAAGGAGGGACAAAGAGATTTCCAATGTCCTAAAGGTACTAGAAAAGGTTTTTGGTTAGCAAAATCTAGTGGTACGTGAGGATCAAGTAGTTAATGAACCTAAGGTTGATATGGCTTCACCAGAGATAGGAGAATCTCTTATGCTTAGAATAATTATGTTAGCTAAGAATGAAATAGAACCAGTTGAAAGGAGAAACCTAGTTATGATTATTTGTAAGTCTAGTGGCAAATGTAGAATTATCATCCATGGTGATAGTACTTATAACCTTGTGTCATAGGAGATGGTGCAAAATCTTGGTTTGCAAAGACTTAAACACCTATGTCCTTATGGGATAAGTTGGTTTCAAGATAATGATTGAGTCAAAGTTCAAGAACAATATTTGGTCAACTTCAATATTGGACCTAGAAGGATAAAGTATCATGTGATGTGGTTAAGATTAGTGCTTGTCATGTTTTATTTGGTAGACCTTGGCTACATGATAGGGAATTTATTCATGATTGTAGAAAGAATGGTGTTACTATTGTACAAGATGACTTAAAGTTTATCTTGATTCCTTTAGAGGATGTGAAGAAACTTGAGTTTTTTCAAGACCTACCATTTGGACATTGTGGGGCCTATGGGAAAGACAATTATGAAGGAAAATGCAAAAGCTAGGCATGATAGGTTAATTGTAATGCAAGACATTGTGTAAAGGATGGGTTTGGTCAAAGAGGTCAATGTATGCAACAATCCCCAAGGAAAGAGACTATGTGGTAAAGAACATAGATAAGGTTAAGAAGATTGAGTATTAATCAATCAAGAATTTTTGCTAGATGTTATTTGAGTTTGTTAGCAATAGAAAAATTATCCATGTTGTTGAGTATAATAGGATTGAATGCAGCAATAGTAGGATGGTTGTTAGCAAAGTGATGAGGTATTTAATGTTGAGGATATGAGGATGAAGAATAAGTATGGGATTTATGTTCTAAATCCTATAAGATGTTTATAAATCCTTCTTATGCAACATATTCATGTTACCTGGAGCTTCTAATGTAGGAGCATCCATGGGCAACTAGTAACCTTGTATTGATTTTATCTTCTTGTTTTCTAGTGTGGGAGGTGGGAGGTTGATTTGACAATTGATCTTGTGGTCGAGTTAGTTGGTGCGATTGTAGTATGCTATTTTGGGCCTCATTTAGATCATTTTCCTATGGTCATGCACCTCATTTTTTTTCTGGATCAAGTTATGCTCAATTTGTTGGTAGATAGAAAAATGTTCTTCAAGGACTATTTTTGGATATTCTTGTTGCGATTGATTATTTTGTCTCGATGGTTGCAATCATGGCTTTGGGTTCTTAGATCATGTGTAAATCTATATCTAGGATTGCACATTTGCATCTACTTATTTGACCAACGATTGATTATATATTTAAGGCTTGTCCTTGTACTACATTTTCCTAATTATTAAGAAATGAGATTCTTAGAGATGACTTGTGTCTCATGATGAATATGCATATGATGTAATGATGTATCATAGAGGAGGAAATGTAGTTAGGTAAGAATCCAAGAAGGGAGAGGTGATATAGAAAAAATCATTAGGAGGGGGTTATCTTTGTGGCTTGATAGATAGTGGTTTGGTCTATGTTATGTTTCTTTATTGGTCATAACTAGGAAGGCCTTATAGCCTAGCATGTTGTTTGTAATTACATGAATAATATTGATAAAATTCTTTTCATTCAAAATCTATAATTATTTTTTATTATGTTTTGTGTTATATTCTATAGGGACTCATTGCTACAAGGTTTGGACATCTCCTTTGGGTATTCTCCGCCCTTGGCATTGCATCAATGTCTCAAGACCAAAGTTTTGCTAGTCTTGTTAAATTCAAACAAGCTTTTAAGAGTGTCAAATATTTCACTAGCTAAGTTCAAATTGGATAAAATAGGCACAACATAATCCTTTACAAACCAATCAACACTTTCCATGCCACAATGCCATTCTTCCTCCATTAAGCTTTCTCGGTATCATTTATTTGCCCAGCCACAAATTAGTAGTCACATAGCTCAAAAGAAAACTCTCTTTTAGTGTAATAAGGATTTTGAATTTTCATAGTGTAAAATTGCATGCACTATCCAACCTATCTTCAACCTTGAGTCTATTCATCATTTTGAAACCTAAAAGAATCAAACTAAAGAAGAAAATAAATTTTCATTGCTTAAATAATCTTAGTTCTAGATTTTAATTGAACTTTTCCTTTTTTTTGGCAAAAGTGGACGAGCCACTATATATATATATATATAAAATAAAAATTGGTTTAAGAGCTCAACTGGGAAAGAACCAGAAAGAAAACCTAGCATCATCGCAATATTTACAATTGAGTAACATCGATATTTACAATCTTACAATATCGATGAACAACACTAACACAATCAAAATTTGAAATTTGTTGAGTTTTACATTGTCATCACACAATAGGCATGAAGGACTCCAATTCAGTCAAGACAAGATTTTCAACAATTTGTAAAACATGCTTGAAGTATGGAAAAATACCCCAAAAAGACAAAAAGAAATTGTTGTGCTATATTTCTTCCATATCCTCACTTGAAGCACCTAAAGTACGAGTGGATGTCATACTAGGATTTGTAGAGAAGTTCCATCCAAAATTTGGACATGATAAGGGAGCAACTTCCCAACTCAAGCTCAAGCCCTCAACAACAGCATCTGAAATGCAAGTAGAAATGCCTGTGGAAATGGCGCACCCCAAACACTTTTTTTGGTGACATCTAAGTGAGGAGGCCGAGTAGTTTCTTGTGGGACATGATGGAAAAAATAAGAAACATTGAAAGCCGAAATTGACCAAGCACTTGGTTCACTAGCCAATTGAGTTGGGGTAGCTAAAGGTGTCTTCATGTAGGCAGCTTTTGCTTGTGCATCAAAAATTGGGATACCCAAAATATCAATCAAAGAAAATGCAACTTTCTTCATCTCCTCTATCAGTTGATAACCCAGAGAAAGTGCCATGAATTGCAGGGTCTTGGTTAGGAACTGAGGATTATGCTTTTCAAAGGTCTTTTGCAGTGCTTCAATGGTCATCATAACCTCATGGTTCTTCATGAGTATGGTTCTTGAAAATATTCCACCTACCAGGGCATTACCAGACCATAGATCATAGCTCTACATCACCCATTTCAACTTATTATTAGCCCAGTATTTTGGCTGGACCACCTTGATAACAATAATTTCCAATCTCAATGTTGATTGTATGAGATCCATGGCATTAGATAAGAAAATGGAAACCAAAGTTGAAGGAAATAACACATTTCTTGTGGGTACAGAAAGGAGATCCTCCCTAATTATGGTTTGAATTGTACGATGAATGTTGTGGGAGTGCATGATAAACATAATGTCTAGGACCACATCATCAAGAGGGCAAGAAAGTTTATCTTCATTGAATACTAGATGAAGCTTAATTTTGAAGTTTTTTGGGAGAATGATACAATGGAATTGGTGACAAGAATCACATTTCATGCATGATTCTTGAGGAAGTGACATTTTAGAGGCAATTTAGATGACAAGCACAAGAAGCTGGCAAATGGATACATGAATAGAGACCCATTGTGCACATTTAAAGAAATCCCTCAACATATGCACAAAGGAAGTGAAGTACTTGCATACATGTGAGTAATAAAGAAGATACCATTAAATCAAAACCCATTTGCAATTTGAGAAGGGCAAAGTAAAAAACTAATGCCCCAAAATTGAAGAATGATCAAATTGCTCTGCTGCCGTATGTGTTGAATTTAATCTTGTTGTGTACAAAGTACCACATGAACAAATGAAATGAGATTGTACTCAAGTGATGTCAGCCAACTCTGCTCAGTGAAGAAGATTTAGCACTATTTTATCAATCTCACACATGGGAGCCTAATTTATAAAGGCACCAATTAATGTTCAATACCTAATTTGGATAATGCTCAGTGACCATCCAATGATGTCAGAATGTCGTTCGACATCTGAAGTCACTAGCTTGCTCAACATTAATTGTGACTCGACACATATTGATCACTCAGCACATGAAGCACACTCAGCTCCTAAAGTAACTCGACACCTATATGAAGTCTAGCACAACACTAGAAGTAACTTGACACCTATGAGAATACTGGATCAACACATACATTGTACTCAACATCAATAGGTTAGCTCATGCAGTATTTTGACTTTCTCAACACCTATAACATATTGGCTTTCTCGGTACATGAAGCATTCGAACCATACTAGCTTATTCGGCCCATATGGCATTCTAGCTAGCTCGACATTAGCTGTGGTTCAGCACATATAGATCACTTAGGACATGTAAATCATTCAGCACTTGAAGTCACTGGCTTGCTTGGCATCAACTGTGGCTTAACACATATTGATCACTCGACACATGAAGCACACTCGACACCTAAAGTAAATCAGAACCTCTAAGAATTTTGGCTCAACACCTAAAGTAACTGGGAACCTGCAAGAATTTTGGCTTGGCACATACATTGTACTCAACAACTATAGTTTAGCTCATGTAGCTTGCTTGGCACATGTAACATAGTAGTTTTCTTGGCACATGGAGCATTCTGACTAACTCGTCACATATGGCATTTTGGCTTGCATGGTATCAACTATAACTCAACACATATAAATCACTCGACACATGTAATCCGCTCTGCACGTGAAGTCACAGGCTTGTTTGACATTAGTTGTGACTTAGTACATATTTAACACTCGACACATGAGGCACACTTGGCACCTATAAGAGAAATGGCTCGACACAAACAATATACTCAACTTCTATAGGTCAGTGTTCATTAGTTTTTGCAAATCTTTATAATGCTCTATGAATGTAGAAGGGTTTAGTGTAAAAGTTGTAATCCCATTACATCCTAAGTTGGAGAGATAATTCACTATTCTATTACCCTCTCTGTATGTGTGTGAAACTCTGACCTCCTAAAATTGATCAATAATATTCCAAATTTGCTGGAGTACATATTTGAGTTTCCAAGAAGATGAATGTCTCTTAATACAAGCATAAATTATAACTTGAGAATCACCTTCAATCTGCACCTGATGGAAGTTCCCTTTCTTTGCAAGAATTAGTCTTGAGAGTAATGACTGAGCCTTAGCCATATTGTTAGTTCCTATAGGAAGGGATGCCATTTTAATTGTCAGGACTTTACCATTGTAGTCTCTAATGCATTCTTCCAAGCTTGATTGTCCTGGATTACCTCTAGATGCTCCATCAAAGTTGAGTTTGACAAAGCCAGGTGTAGGGGGTTGCCATTTGACTGTAGATCTATCTGTATGATTTTACAAGAAGTGCTAATTCTAAATGGGATGAAAATTGATTTCCATTCCCGAATGATACTTCCATCCTAGGAAATGATAGCTGGATTGAATATGCATCTATTGACACTTGCATTAGTAACTTTTGAGATTGATTTTTCAATGATTTGGAACACTTTCTCTAAGGATGATACTTCTTTTCTAAAAATCCTCTTGTTTCTTTCCCACTAGATAGCCCAAATTCCTACAAAGAGGGAATTGGGGTAAATAATTGGCCAAGCCTGAAAAATGTCCCAAATATTATTTTGTAGTGGGGTAAAAAAATTAATTTGTTTAATACAAATATCTAGCATTAGTATGCAAATTGACAACTAGCAAACAAATGGTCGATTGATTCATCTTCCTCACACATAAAACACACTTGAAAGCATAGACAATACTCATCCTAGCCAATCTATCACTTGTTAGAATTCTATGCTTAATTGCTAGCCACACAAAGCACCCAGCCTTGGGTAACACTACTTTATTATAGCAGAACATGAATGCTCGTGAAGGTGGTTTTGTTGACTCAATTTTTTGGAGAAGTTTGTAACCTTCCTTGATTGAATAGTTACCATTTTCTGCCAGATCCACATTAGTTGATCCTCAACCTTTGATATAGTAGCCTATCTATCTAAGAAGATAGATTGAAGTTTCTGTTTGTATTGAGAATCTAAAGGGAGTTGGTTTGGATCTTTCCATCTTACTTTCCTTGAGAAAATGCAAATTGCATCCATAAAGTGAATAGCAAGGTTGCCCCATTCTGCTTCTATAACTGAGATGATATTTTGTATATTTGGCATTGTATTTAATGGAGGGTGTCCATTCCACAAGTCACCCCAAAAGTTGACCTTGTCCCCACAATTTAATTCCTAGGAAATGTAATTAAGCAGAATAGCTCTGCAATCATGAAGTCCTAAATGATTGATCCCTTAGGAGGGTCCAACATAGAGAATATTTTGTGTGGCTCATTGTTATCTAGATAAATTTGTTGCATAATTTGATACCAAACTGATTGTGATTTAGTGTACATCTGCCAAACCAGCTTACCACCAAACATTTTGTTCCTTGTCAAATCATGAATTCTCGCTCCACCTAAAGTAGGATGAAATGCCATATTTTGGAGAGAAATAAGTGGAAGCTTCTTTTCATTAGTCAAATTTCTTGACCATAAAAAACCCTTAATAAATTTTTGAATTTATGAAACAACAGAAGATGGTGCTTGCATGACAGCCATATAATAATTAGGTATTGCAGAAAGGACCAACTTAATAAACAATATTCTACCAGATAATGAAAGCAATCTAACTTTCCAAGAGGCAATTTTTCTCTTAATTCTTTGATAGACACCCTTCCAAAAAAATTTCTTGTTTGAACCCATAAAAAAAGGAATCCCAAGATAAGTGGAGTGTAGAAAATCCTTAGAAAACCCCAAGATATACACAATCTTATCTAAGATGATTTTTGACTTTTGAGGATTAATTTTCTGCCCTGAAACTTCTGAATATAGCAATAGAATTTTCTTAATTTGTTTATCCTCGGAGACTGTTGAGGCACCAAATAGTAATGTGTCATCAGCAAAAAGAGAGTGCATGACTGAAATTGTTGTACCTTCAATTTTTGCTCCTTTCCACTTATCAGATAGATGATGGTGCTTGATATTCCTACTAAGGACTTCAACCATAATGATGAATAAAGTTGGTGAAAGAGGATCACCTTGTCAGAGACCTTACGTGGAGGAAAAGAAACTAGACGTTGACCCATTAATAATGACTAAGAACTAAGCCCCCAAAATGCAAGCTTTAATCCACTTACACCATTTCTTAGCAAAGCCCATTTTTTGGAGGACTTGAAAAAGGAAGTTCCAGCAAACTCTGTCATAAGCCTTTGCATGTCTAGCTTGATAACAAAATTAGAATATTGATTACTCTTGATGGAATGAAGTACTTCATGAGCTACCATTGCACCCTCCATTATTTCTCTACCAAAAACAAAACCACCTTGTTCAGGAGAGATTATGGATGGAAGAAGTTTTTGAAGTCGTAGATAAATGGCTTTGGTAATAATTTTGTAAGTCAAATTGTAGAGTGAAATTGGGAAAAAATCTGCAAAAGTTTTGGGCTCTTTGGGTTTTGGAATAATTGCTATATTTATAGATTTGAAATATTTTGACATAGATTTGAACTTTCTGGATTCCTCCATAGCTGCTAGAAGATCCCACCCAAAGGTAGGTGACTCCTCTAAAGGTCTTGGCCCATGGGGTGTGTTCTAACAAATATAACATGTCCCATTAACTGCCTTCGCTGCCCAAAATCTGATCCATCCCTCTATCTCCATAACTGATATGTTTTCCATTACTAACAAACTCCAAGGTGTAGTATGCCAAACAAATCAAACATTATCAAAATGCAATATCTTCTTAGTAAGCAGCCTCTTAGTCTCCCTAATCATCTCTTTAAGACAAGATGCTTCATATGATCTTAACAATTGTCCTTCCATTGTAGATGATGCATGACTAACCAAATCAGAATCAATAATGTTCCATTCCACACAAATGAAAATAACACTTGTGGCTGGTCCATCAAGTGTAAAACTAATATCATCATTGTTTGGAGCCTTTAAGGGGCTCTTTAAAAGAGGAACATCATAAACTTCATGATGCAAACTAGACCAAACTAAGTTTTCTAAATCATAACTCTTTTCCTCTTCACAAATCTCAACATGCTCTTCTTGTGGACTTACCTCAAGAAGCTCTTCCCTTGTATGCTCAACATCCTCACTTTCTTCCCTTGGAAGAAATAAGGATCTAATGTATGACTGTCTTTGTATTCTTGTATTATCAATCTGATTGCATCTTTCCTTGACCTCTTGTAAGTGTTGTCTTGCTTGGGCAACAAGCATCTTGACCTTCTTAGCTCTATGTGACCATCCATTGCATGTCTCTTGAGCCTTTTTCACATCTTCCAAGGTGGGGTAAACACAATCAAAACCTTTGTGGTTTGAATCCACAATATAAATCTCATGTGCAACACACTTAACCTGAGTACCATCATAGGAAGACTCAACAACCTCATTACCTTCATGTGAAATGGATGATACCACATGACTAGAGCTATTGTTGCAAAAATAAGAATAGCTATCAAACCTTGGAGACATTCTTTCAGCATCCCTAATGGACTGATCCATGATTGTAATCTCTTCCATTTTGTGATCAACTTGATGAATCAATGGTGTGCTATGTGTCTCCTCTTGATCTAGAGTTATTTCTTCTTTAGGAATCCCACATGATGACTGAATTTTGCTTTTCATAGGCTGCAACTCAAATGATAACACATCTTCATGCCTTTCTTCTGCATACCCTGCAAGTGACTAATCCATTATGGTGTTTTTATCATGAACATGGATAGGTTGACACAAATCTTCTTTCTCACATGAAAAAATATCATCAACTATGGCATGGTATTCCTTTTTTGCAAGCTAACCTTATGACAAATTTTTGAATGCATGTCAATGTAATCTTTGAAATGAAAGTTCTCCCTAACATATTGAGGAAGAGTATTATACTCAAGTATGTTAATTACTTTTGTTTTCGTGTCTAGTGGCAATGGATCCTTTCTAGAAGAAAATGATGATCCACTAGCATGTCTAAATTTTTTTGACATAGAATCATTGAACTGCTACAATTGAAGCTTGAATTTTTGTTGTGACTGTTCCCATTCTTTCCACAGGGTTATATCTCTTAACAATTTTTTCATAATGAACTACCATGTTGACCAACTGAAACTAACATGCCAAAGCAAAAATTGACCTTGTATTGCTAATATGAATTATCAAAACTTTTGATCCAGTACCCAAATGCTGAAATGAATTATCAAAACCTTTTATCCATTACCCAGATGCCAAAATGAATTATCAAAACTTTTTAGTCAGTACCCAGATGCTGAAATGAATTATCAAAACTTTTTATCCAATACCCAGATGCCAAAAACTGTTGTAACAATTTCTCACAAACCCTACAGGCTAGCAGGATGTAAGCTCTGATACCACTGAAAGATTCCTAATAGATGCCCTTGCTGATCTGCTGTAGTTTTTAAATTAATAAACTATATTTTCCTGTGACTTCTTTGATGGTCTTTGAGAATAGACAGAAGTTGCAGAAGGTTTTGTTTTTGTTTTGTGTTTTTTGATAGTTTTCACAATAGTAATGAATAATGAACAATAAACATGAGAGGAGATTGAAAATAAATAAGAACATAGAGCCAAATCAGAATTGTTATAAATCATACCAGACAGATTCCTGATTTATAAAGCCAAATAATAAATTCAATGTAGTTCCAAAGAGCTTACATCCAACAATGATGCCAAACTACTGCAAATAGCAGCCGTAAGAGTGCAAGGAATCATGTCCCAGCTGAAAGAATCAATCTGTAATGCTGAAACCATAAATCTGCAACCTGAATCCATAATAAAGAATTTTGTACTCTATCCCTGATAGCAACGCACATTGTCTGAAGAATCCAATGCTAATAACTGCTGAGGGCTACGTCCCAGCCAATCCAGAACTTGGGGTTTGCATCCCAGATGAAGAATTGCTCTCTGAGAGACAATTCAAAAAAATAAGTTTTTCAATATGCAAAAGATAATAAGAAATTAGGTCTCCATCTCCTTATATCCCCTTCCAACTGTAAATCAAACCCTAAAGGGAAATTACACTTTTCCCTTTAAATAAAATATAATAAAATAACATTTTCCCAATTAAAGTCGTCCATGCTATAGGAAAAACATTACTTTATTAAAATTTCATAGTTGAAGGAATAGAAAATAAGGAGGAGACTGAGGTGCAGTTGGAGGTGTATGCCAAATTGAACAAAAGGGTTAAAATTTTAGAAGAAGGGTTCATCACCTTCTCTAAATTTTCTCTAAAGGTCACACATGCTATTGCCACCACCCTCCAACTGTTGGCATAGGAGTAGACATGAAGGATCATAAGCACCTTTTAAAATTCCTTGCTGATGGCTAGGTTCGGGTTCTTCTGGCTGGGAAGGGAAAGGAAAAAACTGAGTGTTGAGTTTTTAGTTTAAGGGATCCTTGGATATAAGTTGTTTTATGTTATTTTGTTGTTACTCGTTTTGTTGGTATCCAATTGTTGCTCAGAGTTGGGTTGGCTTGGTTGTGCCAATAGTTTTAATAATGAACTTAAGTAGTATAGCAAACATTATTGACTTCTACTATAATTTACTTGCTTTTGTTCATAGTAGTATGTTGGTTAGTCACTTAAATAGTATTATTGTGGTTAAGTTGAACTTTAGTATGTTTTTACTTTAGTAGTGTTCACTATTGGTCTTTGCTGGTGATGTGTTGGTTACCAACTTTTTGGTTGTAAGGGCTGACTCCCTTGTTTTTGGTCACTTTTGATTTCAAAAACTAAGAGTTTAATTAGACTTAAAGAATCACTAATATTACTAACATTCACTTTAACTAAATGAATAATATTTATTTAAATTTTTAAAAATTAATAAATAATTTTAAAATTTTATTTTTAATTAACTAATTTTTGTAATTAATTTTTTTAAATAAATAAATTTAAAAATTAAATTATATTAAATAAAAATACACATGCAATTAGTATTTTTGCATGTTTTTGATCTCTCAAATCATGCAACCATACTATACTTAGTTTTCTATTTTTAGAATACATATTTTCATATGCATATAAACTTACTATACTTAGCTTCTATTTTTAGCATATTTTTTTTCACATGCAACCTTACTATATTTAGCTTTGTATTTTTAGCATTTTTTTCACATGCATGCATAGGTTTAGTTACAACATATTTTCCTCTAAATTAATCTTTTTTCTTTTTCCAATAAATTTTGCAATTAAATTATTTTAGATATAAGAATAATATTTATCTATATTTAGAAAATTCATTATAATCTCATGGTTATAAAGACAAATTTAAAGTAGAAACCCTAACCATTCAATTTATTATTTTCTTTCAATTTTCTGTAATCAAATTTTTCCTATATTAAAAAGGAGTTTAAGAGAATACAATCATAATAATTTTCTACAGTTTTTCTATAATTTTCCTTAGTCAAGTTTTCTTAATTAATAAGTTTTCCTTTTTCAAAATCTACAATATAATTCCTTAATCAAAAATCAATACAGTAAATTAATAAGCAATATGCAAACACCCAAAAAGACACGAAATAGACAGATCTTTCAATAAGATTCTACAATGGGTTTTCAAACCCTACCGAAAAACATAGCTAAAATTTGAAACAATCTGTGAGTACATGCAAATCCAAACCCTCTAAAAATTTCAATAATTCTTTTGATCCAATTTTGGAGTTTGCTCCCCAAAACCTATATATTTAGAAATGAACTCTAATTTTCTTAATAAAGAGTTTTTCCTCCAAATCAAGGCTTTGATCATGCAATAATTTGAAAACTTTTTGTCTTTAATTAGTGTATTTTAATTTTCATCCACATTTTATGCAATTTGATTAAAATAAACCTTATTAAATTAAATCTTTCTCTCCCTTATTAAATCATGCAACAATTTTAATATAATATTTATTAATTTAACTAATAATATTATTTAGAGTTTATTAAAACTAAAACTTTTAAATAAATTATTATTAAATTAAATAAATATAAATATGCCTAAATTATAACTTTAATCAAATCTTTTAAATTTAATTCTTTCATGCGCATTTTAAAGAACTTTTTAATTAATTTTTTTTTAAAATTTTATTTTTCTCAAGTTTATTAATTAGTACAAGCACTTATTAAAGCATAGTTTATCATTTAAATTAATAATAATAATCAAAGCTCATTGTTTAAATGCAACTCTAGTTTAATTATTATTAAATAAATAATTATAATAAAGCAATATTAAATCTTTAATATTTTAATATTTTAATTCTCTTTTTTGTCCAACTGCTTAAATCAGACTTTTAAATTAAATCTTTAAAGCTGAAGTACATATTTAATTAATTAATAATTAATTAAATATCATCATATTATAATTTATCTTTAAGTAATTTTCTAAATTAAGACTTTTAAACTTAGGCTTCTAAATTTAGATTAAGACTTCTAAATTAATGCACATATTTAATTAGTGTTTTTTATCAATTAAATATTCTCATGCTTTAATATTTTTTTTTAATCAAATAATATTTAATAATTCTTAATATTATATGATTAACTTAAATATTATAATTAAATTCTTTACCAAATAAATCACATAGCGAAATCCACATAAAAGCAATATTACCAAAACATACCAAAACTCAAAATCAAACAACACAAATAAAGATAAACTCGGAGATTTTAAGAAGGGTGGAAAGTTAGTTATGAGTCCTCCTTGCAAGACAAGTATTTAGGCTATGGCTGCGATTGGACCTGGACATTATCTCCTCATTCTTACTATTGAGTTATTGTGATAGGGCACACTCATCTTGGCAATTCAAGGAAGTCAATGCCCAATACTTGCAATCTTGCATAAAAGATGAGCATGCACACACACACACACACACACACACACACACACACACACACACACACACACACACACACACAACTAAATAGACAATGGCAAAGAGTGGTACATCGTGTAGATCTCGACTGGCAGGTGACTATGACTCCCCCCCTTAACCACATCAAACACGAAAAATAAAAAAGTAAAACAAACACGCACACCATACACATGCAAGTATGGGGTAAGTACTATAATTATAAATTGAACATCAAATGCTTAGATAAAATAATGCATCCTTTCAAATATGAAGTAATCATCATTAAAGCATCATCAATGCACTAGTAAACATAATCATCAATAAACATGTGAAATATAATCTACTAAGTAATTCTTTATTGATATATCTCTAGTCCAAGTTATGAAATAATACCCTTGAAACTAACACATATGGAATAGGCATAAAAAGAGTTTGGTAAATATAATGGAAAAACAAACTATAGGTGGGCGCTACACACTCCATGATAAAATGTCACTCTATTTCCACCATTCTCATGTTGCAAAATAAACATATTTTTTCCTCTCATTCTTCCTTTGGTAGTGTCCATCTACCCATTTGACACCTCAAGTGATGAGAGCCCACTCTAAGTTGGGCTATGAGCATTTTTACTTTCTAATTAATATTTGCTCCTATGAATTCTTTCTCAACGTGTTCCCTCATTAGGTTAAATTCTTTGATATAATAATTTTTTACACCCTATTTTCACATACTTTTAAAATTTATTTGCAAATGTAAATAGACATTACGAAAAAATGAATCACTCCAACAGTCGTGCGATATCTTTATAGTTACAATGTAGTGACTATTTAATCTCCAATAGTTACACAACAATGAAACACATGCATTCCTAACAATCATGCATTCTCAAATTATGTCTCACATCCCATCTTGCGACTTTCCTTGTCCTTGCTTATGTGGCAACCCTATCAATTTTGACATGGTCAACCCTTGATTTGAATTTGGATTAAATTAATGGTTTAATTTAACTAGTGCATGTTTTGAGTGTATGAATGGATACAAGATCGACAAGACAAGAGTGTGGTTGAGGTAGAGAGGATTAGCCTCTCGGAAGGGGATGGACAAATACTCGAGCGACACACACACCATGTAGATGTTTAACTAGGGATGTGCAATATGGTTGAATTTCAAATTTACATGATATTTCGTCACGTTAGACTAAAGATGTTAATCTAACTTGGTTATTTTTAAGTTCTACTTTACCATTCTTGATGATGAAAATATCTTTAAAAAATAAGAAAATTTAAAGAACACCTAGCTATGATATACCTATTTTGATGTTATAACCTTAGGAAATAAAACGTCTTATATATATATATATATATATATATATATATATATATATATATATATATATATATATATATATATATATATATATATATATATATATATATATAGTTCTATTCGATATAATGACATATAAATTGTTTAAAACGCTTTATTTTAATTTTTAGCACCTTTCCATATATAACTTTATTAGAGGTGACATGTTGCAAGAGGGAAATAGGTAGTAATAAAGAAAATATGAAAAGAAAAAGAAACAAAAACCCTTGAATTGGGTTAGTTACAGATTGAGGGAAAAGTTTTAAAAAGGAAATTTAGTTGGGGAAGGAGGGCATTAGCGATTGGCAATTGGAAGGCAAGAGGAAGCAAGAAACAATCTCCACTCAACAAGAGACGTACCTACTGAAGTCTAGGTTCAGGTTCCTTTTTCTTAACTGTTGTTTTAAATTCAATGATCTATTCTTTGGTAAAATAAAAATCATGTTGTTCAGATGCCATTTGTTCCTACCTATCGAATGTTTAAAAAGAAGAATGGTTTCGTTGAATGTAGAACCTAGATTATATGCTTAATGTGTATGAATGTTGAAAGATGGAAGACAACAGTGTTTTCAATCCAGATTTTAAATGAAGAAATTTATATTACCCACTCCCTACACTTAAAAAATGTCTTCTCTTATGCAACTACCTACTAATTTCAATTTTGATTAATATTATCTTGGGTGTTGGTTATTTGTTTCCCTTCCTAAATTGATCACCTACATTCCATGACAACTTTTGGAGATAGAGACATGTCATTTTGAACTAAGGCTCAGCTATTTAGTGTTAGCTAATTTTAGAACTAGAACCATATACCAATATATCAATCAAACTCAAAACATCTTCAATCACAAACCTACATGATACCAATAAAAGCTTGTATCAACCTATGTTGCCCAACCAATACAATGAAGTTAGATGGAACACGATTCTTCAATCAAGGTTTTTCTTTTAGTAGGTGTAAAAATTGATAACATGAACTTGTTTATTTGATAAGTAGGAATTTCTTATTCCATTCTTAGATTTAACAAGGTTGGGTAATGCTCTTCAACTTACCTTTAGAATAAGTCATCAGACAATGCCTTAATCAAATGTGCTTTACAATTGAGTATGAACTATGGTTTGACTTGGAAATGTGATAAATTAGGAGGATGAACTGACTTAAATTAAATATAGAATTTAATCTCTAACACCTTTGGAACTACAAGTTCATAAATTCGAAACTTAGTTTGCAAACTTAAATGTGTAAACAATCTATTAATTGTATTATTAGAATAACAAATAGTAAATGAGCTAGGAGTGCTATAAATGTTAGCTTTGTTCTTTGAGTTTGTCTTGGTTATGCATCTTCACTGTTAAAATATCACCAATAAGATTTTACCCACTATTGAGACCATTGAATCTTAAACTAGGTTGTTGTTTGAATGTTATCATCTTTGTTGGATAGGATTATGCTTGGATTGTTGTACTATCTTATAGATGTCAAACTTAACCTCATTTCTGTCTTAATTGTTGCTAAAGAGAAATACTAATTTCAAAGAAATGATTAGTGGATGATTTTGAATGGTGTTCTAATGGTTACCTTATATTCTTGATGACCGGTAGATTTAGGTTCATTATCTAATCAGATGGTATTGTTATCGTTATCTCATACTTCTTAGGGTTGGGTAGATTGTTGCATAGGTTTAGGAATACATGATCAAAACTTTATGCTAGGGTATACTTCTAATAGGATTTAGAAAATCTTGATCAAAAATTTTGTTTTTGTTTCTCCCAACCCGTCAAGATTTGAAAGTAGGATTCATTACATTTTGTTTCTTTTCAATATTGCTAACAAATATAGTGCTTAGTCAAGCCATTTATTTAATGCATTTAAGTATGTTGTTTCTGACATATAGCATATGTGTGACTATCCTTATTTTTCTTTTGCATATGTGTTGATATGCTTTATACTACAAATTTTCTTTCACTACATATGAGTAGATGTGTAGTGTTTATTTCTTTTTCCCACCACATTCCATGGTTAAGTTGCTAGGCACATGGACGCATGTAGTATGTTTCTCTGCCACACCGAATCCATTTGATCCATCTTGTTCCGGGAAGCTAGGCTTCTCGTGCCAAGGTCGGTGCTTTCTTCATGTCAGGAAGAATCTCAGGGGAGTAAACACTTTGTGGTTGGCGAGGTAAAAGCGTCTGAACTACACTCCTGTCTTAGATAGCAAATGGACGACGTTCAATAGCTTTGGAGACAGGATACACTGAAGGACAAGTGACAAATTTCAGTAACCTTTCTCATCGTCTCATACTTTTCATCATAGTGATGATGTTACGTAACATTCAATTGCTGTAATCTTTGATTATTGAGTAATGCAATCCTAAAAGATTGAGATGTACTTTTCCTTATGTATAAGATGGGCATTCATTGTAATTCAACGCCATAGTTCATATGTTGTAATGTTCATGTGATAAATCAGCGCCTTAGTGTTATGCTAAATTCATTGATAAACTAATTATATTTATTTTATTAGTTAATGGATAATGAATGAGTTCTTGACTTTTCAACTCTATTCCTATTGGTTCATTTTCCACATTTTTTGTTTCATATGTGATGTGACATTTCTTTTTAGGACATGGTTCTTACATTATGTTCTAAATTGAAAGCTCCCAAAAGCCCCATCAAGCATGTATAACTTGTCATTTCAATGTAAAGATATCTCTAGAATAATCTCTATTTCATAATTGAGATACCTTCGTCATCATCCTAGAAGAAAAAGGATGTCAAAATTATTCTTGTAATCGCTGTGACACAAATAATAATTTACCTAAGATAATATTTAGATTATACCATCGTAAATTAGCATAAATAGTTCAGGCTGATAACAATAATTGATTTTTCCTTGACTTAAGGACATTTTCTTTGAATGTACGAAGCTCCATGCTCCTCATACCTGCTCCAGAAAAATGTAAAAGATAGTTAGTCAGAACATCAAGAAATTTGTGTACATATAGTTACATAGTGATCAGAGAAGCAATTAAGAGCCAAAATTTAGATACAACCAAAGTTCAAGTGTCTGTAATAGCAATTTCTCACAACTGAGATCCACTTACTCAGACTTGGAGAACCACATCTGCTGAAACGACCCTAATGATGCAAGAATGCTGCCCCCAATCCACACACTACAAGAAATACATATCTAATTAACACAAAGTATAATAGTTATATTTTTCTTGACTAAGGGTATTTAATAATTTATTATTTACGAGCAATGAATGGTAAATAATAAATACTACTTAGGAATATAGGGAATGTGAGTAGGATAATGCAAATGTCAATAACCAAATATTTTCATAGCCATTATTGATGTTAAAAATTGGAACTCCAAAATTTCATTAAAACCATACTGCTCTTATACCATCCTACTACAGACAATGCTCTATTTTTCATGACTAGAGTATAATTGATAACTATGAAACACACGATTTCAACTGACATCAAATTTGAAATGGTGCAAAACCCACTATTCTCGAAATTCAGATCATCTGGACTGTAGAGCTTCCACATTAATGATATCTTTAATTGGCTTTTATTTGTTGGATCTAGAATACCCTTGCAACAAAGAAATTTATTTCACTGTTGATTTTTACATGACAAGTTGAAATTGATTGTATTTATTTACATTTCTTGTTTTCAAGGGTATATACAAATTATTTCTCTAAATTTGATCCATCCATATTTGAAATCGTCCATTGGTTGCTAATGAATATACACAGCATGCCTTCCAAAAATATTCAGATAGTTCAATTAATTCAATTCCTTTTTATTAAATTTCAAAGATCTCGCAGTTGACAAAAAGAAAAACATATCAACGAATTTTTTATGAAAGATGTCCACGTGTAAGCTATATAAATGTTCTGCCAGAATGTATATGATATGTCCATATGATAATTCATGTAAATATTTAAAATTACCCCTATTTCTGGGATTTACCATGTCTAATTAGAAAACCATGTAAGTCTAGGAAACCCAGAATATATTAAATCCAGACCACTTAAGAACCTCCAGATGAGTTATATTAAACATTTCACGATCAAAAGAAATCAGCCCCAAAGAAAAGCCTGAATAGAAAATGTCACAAACAACATTTACAAAATAGCTGAGAAAGAAAAATGAGAAAATAAACCTGTATCTCCGTTCAGTTGAATTGCCACTTGCAAGTACCTTGACACGTGCTGCTTGTGGTGCTTCCTGAGGAATAAATTTTGTAGCATATTAAAGTTCATCTTTCTAGAGCTTGATAAGTTGTATTATTGCTATAATGTTTGCATAGACAGACGCAAGTTGTTAGTACGTTTTGTTTTCTTACTAAATTCTACAAATGTGTACATTGAAATGAAATTGGTGACCTTGTGTTAAAACCATACATCTTGCACTGGAGCTACATTTATTTTAAAATAAATTTCCAAAAGAAAGATAAAGCGGGAGGATAAAGGAGCAGGGAGAGAGGATTTGCATCTGCTTCAAGACAAAAAAACAAAAACAGATCGACCTAACTAAGTGAGCTATTGTAGTGATAATTATCTGGTACTTCGAGAAAAACAAAAAACTATGTTTGAGATACGTATCTCAAGACCTTAACATACATGATAAAATCATTCTAATGGTCAAAATGCAATACTTCAAGGAAACATTTAATACAAGACAAATTGTTTGGATTATTAAAAAAATCAAATAAATCCCGACAGAAAATTACAATAGTTGGATAAATTAATATTGAATTAGTAATCTCTCCGAATTTTAGAGGTACAGCTCCCTAGTATAATGAATTTCAGATTTCATACTGGGAGCTTCTGACCAGAAAGTAGAAAAGATAAACGTACTAAAAAGGCAGTGAGAAAAATAATCATGTAAAAGAGAGTACAGAGATTCCCCTCTCAAACATACAAAAAGCTTGTTAAAATGAAAGAAAACAACTGTAATTAAACGCATGCCGAACATTCAAGAGAGTATGAGACCTCTTGAATAGAAATATGGCAAAAAATCAAAGCCATTAATCATCTGTAGCCATTATTGCTTCAGTGGCATTTCTTGCTGATTTGCAAGCAAAGTCTACATGCTCCAGTCTTCATACCTCTACTGAAAGCTTTATTGGAAAGTATGCCATATCTCCCACTGTGTAAAGTCCAAACATAACCATTGCTTGCTTGCATTTTCTCCATTTACTTTAGTGCCACCTTCTACAAACTGATTGACATTCAAAGTTCAAACAACCCAGTTTTTGCTCTGATACCTATTCCAACCACAGTCTAAGTTGCTGGTACAGGTGTGGGTACCTGAGTATGGGCCAAAAAAATTCCCTTCGATACTTGTGTGTGAATATGAAAAAAAAAATCCCAATGAAATATACAGAATTATAAAAGTAAATACATTTTGATGATATGATACTTCAATTGGCATTTAACAGTGTTAATTTGAGTAGTCTAAGTTCTTGATTCTGGTGGCCAAAGTAATCAAACTTCTTAGATGACAGGAAATCCTACTAATTTGTGGAGGTCTCGGTGTGGAGACTCTAATGGGTTTGAGGGGCAGAAATAATAAGCTGCACAAGGTGTTTAGATGTGAGAAAAACCCTACAATAGAATGCTTTTCAGATAAAAGAGAGTGAAGAGAGGAAATGATCTTTGTATTGGGCAAAATAATGTTATTAGGGGCATTGTAAGGTTTTTTCTAAATTTTTTTTTAAAAAGTCAAAAAATACGTTTTTGTAAATTTTTGGCACTCTTTGCCTTTAAGTATGCCTAGGTACATACCCACAGCGCACCCAGATGGCAGGGTATGTACCCAAGGAATACCCAGATGCAACCTTGGGCAAACCCATATACAAAGTTACCTAGTACAAGTTGGAAAACAATAAGGGCATACCTGGTAATGTAGACCACAATCATATCATTAGTGAAGCAAATTCCATACCTCAAAATTACTTTAAGAAATTTACCCTCTGAATCCCTTTCAAAAGATGACAACATGGCTCCCTTGATGAACTTAACAACTTTACTCCTATAGTAGCCCTTGATGCTCAAAGAAAGCTGTAAACTCTGATGTAAATAACTGGGCCATTAAGTGCTCCTCTGGCAACATGACTGTTACGAATTTACATGCAGTTTATTGGTAACTAATGCAGTAGTGCACTTATGCCTATGTGTCCACAGCCAATTACAACAGCATTAGGCCTAGTGTGTGAGGACATAACATTCACTGGTTTGGTTCCATCATTTAAATCTCTCAAACAGCAAATTATTTTAGCATTGAGTTCATATACATCAATTTCCTCAAGCTTCGAAACCTGCACCCCAGTTGCAACAACTAAAATTGACCATAATAGCTTCCCTGTTTGTATCCAGGCAGACTAGCATGATTAATTTAGCAGAAACCTTCTATTTATTTGCTTTGATAAATCTTACACACTTTTTCAAGACTACCATTTTGGCATGCAGAGTGAGCTTGGCAAGAGTTTAGATCTGCTAAATACGCATATGTGCTACATTTACATTCCCATCTTTTATAAGCATATCTTCCAAAGCATTTTCAACTATTATATCTGACATGGAAAAGGTGTTTGAAATAGCTGCAGACTTAGTCACGGATATTTCCTTGAATGCTTCTAAAGAAATTTCAATTATTTTAATTTATGTTATGCACTTGCTGTATTCATTGCAGTCAATGAGATACCATTTGTAAAACAATGTGTACCTATCAATGGCTTTGCAGACATATTTATCCCAGCCTCATCAAAATCCCCTTACCTTACGCTTTTACAGATATTAACATTTTGTTCCAAAGCTCCAATTAATGGCCAAGATAAGAACTATGTATTGCATTTCCTTGAAAGTTCCTAAAGCCTTCCTGAAAAGCGCATCTTGTGCATATCATATACGAGGCATCCCGAAACAAGAATGCTTTGAAATTTCCTATCAAACAGTTCACATTCCTATGTCTGGCTGCATCTTCTGTGCCACTTATTGACGTAAGGATGAGGTTTTGCAACATTCCAAAGCTCCCATTAATGGCCAAGACAAGAACTACATATTGCATTTCCCTAGGAATTCCTAAAGCCTTTCTGAAAAACACATTTTGTGCATATCATAATACATATAGTGACGCGCTCTGAACCAGAATACTTTGAAGTTTTCTATCAAACAGTTCACATTCCCGTGTCTGGCTGCATCTTCTGTGCCACTTATTGACGTTAGGATGAGCTTTCAAAACATTCTTCGACCCCCAAAGTTTTGAAACCAAACAAACACTGCCAAAGGCTTTTTTTTCTAAAACTTCACTTTTGCCTGAGTTCAAGGCAGAGTGTTGGACATTTTAGGGATTATCATTACTGTTGCAGGTGCTCTCAGAGTTTTGAAACCACACAGAAATCCCAACTCTTGCCTTCATTTTTTCTTTTAAAACTTGATTTAGGGTTTTACAAGGTTGTAACTTGTGACAACCTTTGGTTTCTGACAAGTTTGTCACAGCCTTGCCAAGTTCTGGCACAAAACCTTAAGTTTATGAAATTTCAAACATCAAAATTAAACCTTATATATCTATCTCTGAGACCTTAAGCTGAAAAATGAAGACTTTTAACCAGATGGCGCACAGTAACCCCAAAACATAACCTGCCTTTTATTACTGCAACTGAAACTCAAATTTGACCTTTGCCAAAACTGTTTTGCGACAATTTCCAAAATGGTAAGGAATTTTGTAACAAAAAATTGGCCAGACAGGGCAAAATGTAATGAGGACCTAGAAGGAACCCAAGGGTTTTGCATCAACTGTTATAGATTTTCAAAAAAAAAGTTTCTGTGATTGAGTTACTCAAGATTTATCAAGGCCTGTTTTGGAAAAAGTTAGAAAAATTGTTGCACAAGTTCAAACTGATTTGAAGTTTTGAAATGATGAACACTGGGTTATGGCAAGCTCGAGAAAGTTCAAATTAGACCAAATTTAGAAACATGGAAAACTGCATACTTTTTAGTCTTGTCCAATTTATCATCCTGGAAAACTTAAAAAGGTGTTATCCAACAAGTTAGCTTTTAGCCAACTTAGTAGTCCTATTCACACTACGCGATTCACTTGGAGGTTGTTTAGACTTTTCCCTTGCTTCATGCAGACTTGCCAAGCAACCCAACACTCGTCCATAAGAGTCCTACACTTGTTTCATAGTTGGAGGGTTAATCAATGTTTGACCCCTACTTTCTCAGCTCTTCATCCTTGCCTTTATAAGCAAGGTTCATCTGCAGATTTTATATAGCATGCATAAGATATTTCTCATTTTGCACAAAGCTTATTTGTGGAATGTTTTCAGTCTGCAAGCAGATCTTAGCTGCTCCAACACAATCTGTGTAAAAGATGACCACAAACGTGCCACATTATGTCTTTTAGGGAAGGAAATATGCTAAAGAACGAATAATAGGTTTAGATTCCATGTTTCATGTCCCTAGGATAAATGAAATTTCTAAATGGTATTAAGAACACGCAGCAGATTTTAAAAGGAGACTGCATACCTCCATCAAGTCCTTCTCCAAGCGTTCCTTCATCTGTTGCATTGATGCTGTACCACCTGCAAGCTGTTTGAAACATAAAGATGGTGAATCAGACCTCCCTACCTGTGGCACAAACACTTGCCAATATATGTGTGAATCTTGACAAAGAAAAATAGTAAAATACCATTTAATAAGTTGTACACAAACAAGTTAACATTTCTCGACTCTAGTCAACACTTCCAAGAACATGAAATTAGAATAACATTGCTTATATCACATTCCTCACTAGATAACAAAACAGTAATTTGAGCAAAAGCAAAACCATTAGCAAAGTGGACAAGAACAGTAATGACACAAAGGACTTGGGTATTCGAAATCATGCTTTAAGGCTAAAGATGTTATAACCATCAAAATAAAGTTCAAACCAAATTAGCAAATCCTAAGCTCAACATATCCTTAATTATAATTATTGTTTTTTATAGTAGCTTATATAGAGTTGTAGAGTGTCAAACACACACACAAAACCCAGAGTCAAACATAACAATTGTTAAGATGACAACTTGTCCTCAAAAGCTCTCTACTCTGTATAGTTGTGTTACATCCCAATTTTTGGCCCAATTTTAAATGCTCCTTTATAATGTTCGTTAAAATTTCAAAGTTTATAAAGGACGATGAAGCACGAGGGGGGGGGGGGTATGTTACATTCAGTTACGATTCATGTGAAGATGACATTTCAGTTAACTATTGTGATGTTATTATATCATTATCTTGAAAACTTGGAAAATGGTTATTCATTATGAATTCATGGGAAGTGATATGATGGTTAGTCGTTGTGTTGGTTTATGAAAAATAACTTGTTATGGAAATTGTGATTTTATTGAGGAATATGATACAATTGTGGGGAATGTCCTTTCCTTGCAAGAGCACGTCAAAGGGAGTGAAAGAATTGCTAAAAAGGAATTGGGCATGGGGGGCTACCACCATCACTGGGCAAATAGGTATTAGTCATTAACCACTATGACTAAGGGAAAATGGCTAGACAGGCAAGAGTGTACGTTGGACGACCATGAGATACCCAATCGGTTTATAAGACAAGAAAACATTAAGCATTTTGTTTAATAATTTAAATTGTTACATTTGATCATTGTGGAGTCTCTTGAGTATATTCCCCCCATGTTATTATGACATCCATACTTACACAAATATCAATAGATGATATCAAATAAATATATAATTAAAATACATGCACATGTGCATAAACATGTACATAAAAATAGAAATGACACAATAACATGACACAAATGTGTATTTTATATATGTGGAAGGGGGGACCCTTATATTTATCTTAATATTTTATTTGGCTACATATCGATGAGCGTTTGCCACCTTCATATCGACATTATTCCTTTTTAAATTTTAAAAGAGTGGAAGAGTTACTTGTGACCGATGGTTGAACTTGCACTGTCACTCCTTTTCTTGTAATGGTAAGAGTGACTGGGTAATCTATTTTAATTCTCCTCGCTGCCAGAGAAAGGCTCTCTCTCTCTCTTGCACTTCTCTCTTCTCATAAGTGTAAGGACTCTGAAACATATATATATATATATATATATATATTATACGACATTTGATACATCATCATTCTTGTTGCACATACGACACCTCAAACTGCAATTAACCACAATGATTGCTCACAGTTCAAAAAGAAAGCTTGTGACTGAAGCTCTTGGTGACGTGCTCCGATCACCCAATGTGAATTTCAATTCTTAGTTCATGCTACCATTGCCATGATTCACTTTTACATGCATTCCATCCTTTTTATTATATAACATTGTTAATAAATGATCATATTGATATTGTGCATCCACGATTCATGGATTAGAAATATGGGCATTACCCGAAGGCCTTAAATAATGATTTAGAGCATGGAAGCTATTTTATTTCCTTTCATATTTCCATTTTGTGTGCATTGGGTGATGGAAATCATATAGACCGCACGGTCCCGATCAACCTTTATTAGTTTGATTTCTAGTTATCACAATCAAAATATGTATCGTGTACAACAAATATATATAGAGGTTGTTCTGATATTACTCATGAGATCTGACTTATACAGTGGTATAATCTATATGCCATTGAGATAAGAACCACACTTGAGTAAGGAATTCTGATTACTGTATTGAAATGCATTGTATACATTGAGACCTCCTAGGATACACTCTAGACCAAGAAGGTCAAGCAAGAATGGATGAGGAGGAGAAGTATCGCTGCAAGAACAAATGAATATCAGTAAATGGAAGTAAATGAATAATTAAACTGTATAAATAATACTGAGTCAGCTCATGGTAGTCCAATGTTTAGATCTTGATGCCTAATCGAGCAATGGGATTGATACTCTAGCACCAGGATGCTCAATCGTTGGACAAGGTGTTCGATGTCTATTTCCGAATAGGGAGGGCCTTTCTTGGATGAGATTGTGTGGGGATATTTAAGGGTTTGCGGTTGGGAGGTTAAGCCCCTGACAATGCTTCTCCTCTCCACCACATGCCAGGGCTTGCATAAGACAAAGATATGATTGTGCATTCAATATCTTCGATATGATTCTGCATTCAATATCTTTTCGTAATGGGTATTTTAGAAATTACAAGTTGAAGATATGTTAGATTGATTAATATCGTTGAGTTCGTATTTCCTCTTCAATGAAATTGGTAAATAGTTAGATTAGTTGATCTTCCAATTGAACATGAAATATAATTGTATGCTTGAGATAGGTCTACTTGATGGATGTTATAATTGTCCTTTTATGTGAATAACGAAAATGAGCGTATCTTCCAACTATATGTTATTGACAAAATGACCAATAGGAAAGAAAATAGATGATACAATAGTATTTGACGCCCTAAATGGTATTTGTCATTACGATACAATAGTATAACACTTTGTGCCTTAAGTGATAAATGTGGACTAACCTGGGTTTTGTAGATGCTACCCTAGGCAGATTCTGGTTTTCGGAATTTAAGTTATGGAAAAATTAAATCATCTATTCAGATTTGTTGATGATGCCTTCAATTATTAGTTATGATAATTTAGTTAAACTGATTGTATTTGTTAATCTCTTTCGCATGAACATAACTGTTATAACTGCCTTCTCATGAATGTGAATTAGTAATTGTATTTATTAATTTGCTAGTTGCTAGCAAAGGCCTGAAAAAAGGGGATGTTACAAATTGAAACTCCCAACTGATACACTCTTTATGATATGCCGAATTCCACCAAGTTTATGAAGAGGGGCCCAAGAGGATGCAAGAAAAGGGCAAACTGTGAACCAAAAATTGGGGACCACAGGTGTAAAATGGGGGACAGCAGCTGTCAGCACAAATATTACATAAATGCATGCATTGTTCAGAAACTCAGACTCAGTATACACCAAATCTAAAAACCTGTGAAACGATTTGCAACAAAAAAAATCTATATTCTTTCAAAAACATTTTTTATTGGAAAATATTATAAGTTTCAATCCAGGGATGTCTACAATAGTCTGTCTACCAAATCATATCATGTGCTAATAGTCACAATTTGCAGGTGCGAGCCCATTGCAGGAACCTTAGGAAGTATGCAGGGCAAAAACATCAGTCAAAAGGAATCGGTAGTCCCATCCGGGTATATTTGCATGCAATAGCATGCACACAACAAATATTTTCAAAGCTTTAGGCATTTTTCAGCATTTTTTAGTAAGCCATGGATTAACCTTGTAAAAACATTTACCACCCAAAAAAGGTACTAATACTTGGTAAGTTTTCAAACTACATGTACATGGATTCATACACAAAACCTATTAGTTAAAACTTTAAGATAAAACAGATTTTCTGGAGTTCTATGAGGTTATTTACACTTAACATGTTTATAAATTATAACATCTATAATTCTATTTTATTTATGAGCAATGTATTTGACATGGACTAACAAAACTAATATTTTCTTTCGTGTTTACAAAAATAGTACATTTTATGACTTCACAAGTTTTTCCCTGAATATTTCCCATTTCGAACCCAATTTATTAAACTCCTCTTATAATTTTACAATGCCATGTAAGTGGAATATTAATACGGTTCAGAAGGCCTTAAACAAGATTAATCACTAAATGGGTTTACAATTGTGTCTCTTCTACATACTTTGCCACCTCTAACAATGTCACTGAAGTTGAATCTCTCAATACAAGGCAAATTTTTTCCGATCCATTACATTTTTATCAAATTACCTCGATGGCCCACTCGATAATCATGAGATACATGAGGTTCATCATAAATCCTTTGCAGTCCTTGTCCCCACTTAGAGCTAAATTGTTCTCAAATTCTTTTTACCATGCCACAATTTAAAATTTTGGGTCCACCAAGTTAAAATGAATCAAATGGCCTTGCAATGAATTACATGTCTCATTTCCTATTGAAAGAAAATTTCTTAATCGCCAGACAGTCCCATAGGAGATTTAGGAACAAATTTGGTTATTTTGAATCATCATAAAAGATGGTAAGCTAAAGTCATCAGAACTAGTGACATATTCTTTTTCAATGGAATCATGGAACTTAGAGAGTCTGTGAAATATGTTGCCATGCTTATTATAAAGAAGCCTATCCATGTAGTAATTGCATTGTAGACTATGATGCCAATGTTATTCTATATTGCTGATGCTACTACCCTTTCCTCTAGTTACATCTATCATATCACCAAAAATGCCAACACGGTCATGAAGGATCAAGCAAGGTTGTAGAATTCCCTCAATATTTGAATATATAAAGGAAGCCATAACTGACATATAGATTTCATGCAAATATAACATTGCAAATTGGCCAGATCCGGGACCCATTTGAATGGGATCAAAGATCCATTCAGATCCATTTGTAGACATGGGCAGGATGTCAAAGGCATTAGATTCATTTGATGTGAACATGACTCAACCTAAAGGAACCCAAGTGAGCCAGCAGATGTGTTAGCACCCTGTGGTTTTTCTTTCTTTCTTAATATTTTCTTGCTTTGACTTGGGCACCCCAAAATGGATTTCAAAGCCAATTAGTCACTTCTAAAACATTTAAAAGACCAAAACAAGTTTATTTTACCTCATTTCTATTATGAAAAATAAATACCATTCCAAAAGGTTGAAGTTTCATTTTTGTTTGTTGAATTAACACAGGGAGCTGAAGATTGACCTTTGAAGGTTCTACAATGGTTGCATTGCCACTCTTATGGATTGTGCAAGTGTCCATTGGCTACCAAGAAGATCATAGAAGAATATTTTTGCAATGACAAACAAAATTCATATTTTGCCTTATTTTTGTTTTACAAACTTGCAACAAACTATTTTCTCTGTTTTTCTTTCACTTTTATATGAATGTGTCACTATTCTTAATATTTTGGAAAAGCTAGGCTTTATAAATTGATTTTGTTTCCAAACTTTTATGTGTTTTAAATGCGTTGTTTGTAAATCTTCTTGCCAAAGGAAACACAATGGCAGCTAGTTCTAGTTTCCCAGACCCACCTAAATTAAAAGAATATTTGAATTATCCTCTATTGAAGTATATTGATATGATAAAGGTGACTGCATTAGGGTCCAAGTGGAGGGGATATATTTGGATTTTCCAAAGGTTTGATGATAGATATTCAGATTTGTATAGTTATATGAAAGTCCATATCTGTGGAATACATGGAAAAGGCATCAATGTTTTCCCTAGAAAGAATTGTGGAATTGTGCCATAGAGCAAGTGATAACATATATAATGGAGAAAGAACAAGGAGCCGAACTAGTAAACCATAGAGAAAATCATTGTTCAGAAAAAGGACGATTAAAGAGAATGTCACCTCCAATGGCCCCATCTAACCTCAATGTTGTAGTGGGGAGACAATGAGAAAGAAAATAAAAAATTAATAAGGTTCTGATCAGGTACAAAGGCCCCAATTATGAGGTGTGTGGCACCTCATTGGAGGAAGTGGTCAAACACAGAAGATTCACTCAAGCCGATAAAATAATACATGGCAAATCCAGGAGGACCCACAGTGAACGCGGGAGGACCCATGATGAATCTAGGAGGACCCGCAGGTTTCTTTTCTTTTTTGTACATATAATGTACATATATAATTTTTTGTAAACGTAATGCATCTATATATATATCTAACGAACCCACCCACGAACTCAAACCCCAAATCCGAATCCGTCTTCAGATTTGAATCAACAACTTAGGTATATTCCCTATGTAATATCTAAATATTTGAGTTGAAATTATTATTGCAAAATCTTCTAGTTTTCTGCTATATTGTTCTATCAAGATTGCAAAACCTCAAGAACAAAAAAACAGAAATCAATTCTTCAACACAAATTGTTTGAGAGCCAGTCAGGTTACTATAGTGCTATCAGAGCTTGCTTGTAGAGTGTTTGACGAAATGCCAAACAATTGAATTATAAAAGAATTTGGTGTTTGAAGAAGTTATAACTGGTTGGGGTATTACATCCCCACTGGAAAAACTTTCACTAAGAATTGTGCTGAGACCTGACATACAATTTTCAAACTGTTAAGAATTTTTCCAAGTCCTGACATACTGTTTCCAAATTGTTGTACTTCTACAGAGCAATTTCATTTATTTTAGTAGCCTCTAGCAGTGTATCCAACCATCAATTTGAACATGTAACTCATTCAACAGGGTTAAATTCTTACCTGCTGGCAAAACATACACTAAGAATTTCTCCAATTGCTCCTAAAAGCTGATTTCCAAATTCTAGAACTTCAACAGAGTTTTTGATTAATTCTAATGGCTTTAGCAATGCATCGAGCTGCATACTTTTCTGCTTTCTGGCTGGCTTATGGAAAACATGCATTTGAGGACATGGTTGTGTCTGTTAAAACTTAAGATATAGTAGAAACAGGTTTTCAGGATTTCCCTGCTCAAATTAGGGACACCACATTATTGCACTAAGAACATCAGTGGAGAAGGAAATAGATGTAATGGAAAATGACTGCAAAAGGGATCATAAAATTTGTTAAAAATGTAAAGTTTACATTAAAAATTGTTTCAACCAATCATGCTTTACATGAAAACACACTTTAATCCTTTTATCCATGTTTAGGATATTTGAGCATTTTCGCACTCTGATGTGAAGGATTTATAGCAGCTATGTTTGTAAATCTGGTATACAATACAATTCACAACTGACAAAGAAGATGACTAAAGATAAAAATTAAAATTATTTACTAGAATACTGCTGAACAGTTCCCTGCGTATATCCACATCGCACTTGTTTATACTTTCAATAACCTGCACAGAAAATAATACAGGAATGCCTGAGAATGCAAGTGCTAATTTTGCTAACTCAACAAGTACTATCCAGCATCAAAATCAATACTTAAAAAGCACAAGAAAGTATCAAACCAAAAGTATAGACAGATTTTCCTCACCATCTGTGGAAGTCCCCGGAGTGGATGTCCAGAAGCATCTAATTTATCCATATTAGGTATTGTCTGTAAAATCAAAATATTTGTTACAATAGAAACTCCAAGTTAAAGGCAGTGATTAAACTGTGTCATAAAATTAAACAAATGCATCTGTCACCCACGTGATTCATCATTAGTCAAAATTATTGCACGAACATGAAAAGAAAAACATCACAAAACCACTCTTCAATCTAAATGATTAAAAATAGAAATAACTGGCAAGTATCTTAATATATTTGTTTCAATAGAATGTCTTTTATAAAATAAGGAACACACAAAAATCGTGCCTGACTACAAGAGCTCTGCATGTGAGAGGTTAAAATAAGTCATTTAGTGCAACAGTGGTGTGTCAATGCGTGAAGCCCAAGTCTATACATCATCTCTACACCACAATCAGAATACGGAAAAATAATCTTAATTTTTCATTTTTGTGTCAATTTTTATATTCATTTGTTGCTAGCAAACCTAAAATTGGGAAGGAAATGTCTATGTCGTGCACTCGTGAAAGTTTCAAATTTGTGAGAAATAAATAAATAACATTAATAATATACATGAATGACCAAATAGATCAACAGAAGTAAAATATCATTTAGGGATTAAAATGTGCTAAGACTAACTTGAAATATACCTAAGTTGCCGATTCGGGTTCAGGGACGGGTTCGGGTTTGGGGTTCGGTTCGTGGGTTCGGGCAATTTTTTTTTTCCCCATTTGGGTTCGTGGGTGGGTTCGTTAGTGTATATATATATATATATATATATATATATATATATATATATATATATATATATATATATATATATATATATATATGCAAAAAAAATATAAACTCATATAGTTGTAAAAGTAAAACTAAGTCATTCCATAGTATGAATATATCAATGTTACTTGATTATTGATCAATGCCAAATGTCAAAGATAAACATTAAATACTCACTCATTAATCTATGCTAATGTTGTAAATAAAATCATACATTGAATTACTAAAATGCAAAATGGAATTTCAAAACATAGACTACTTCATCAGATTGATAGATAATAAATTATGAATTAATAAAGTTTGAAACTGTGAAACATAGTGATAAATCATAAATGACTCAATGAGTCAATGACAAATGTTTAAACATAGTTTATCAAAGATGCAAATGCCCTTCAAGGGTCAAATGGGTCATCAAAATATGAGGGATCAATGGCTTCATCCTCATCTATATCATTGACATTTTCCACATCATTGGAACCCAAACCGGTTCCACTAGCCCCAGATGCAGCCACATCCTCCTCCTCGTCCTCCTCAACATCTAGCAAGGCAATTCTAGATATATCTTGGACAGTCATATCCAAGTTAGAAGTCTTAGGTAGTACATCCCACAACTTTTCTGGTCCCTTCTTATATCTTGGATCCTTGCGTGATAAGAGGCGCCAGTTGTTGTGAATAAATACCAAGTCCTCTGCTTTCTTTGAACCCAACCGGTTACGCTTCACTGAGTGGATAAAGGAGTATGTACTCCAATTCCGCTCAGCAGCAGAAGAGCTTGCAACCTAGAGAGACAACCAACAAATTTTAAAAAATTAGTTAAGTAATTTTACAATACAATAGGAATTTAAGAGTGCTAATTCGACAAGCTAAGTGGCCATAAGAAAAGGAAAAAAACTTAAATACATACTTGTGACAAGATCTTAATGGCAAGAGATTGGAGGTACATGTAACTTTCCCCATGTAAGTACCACCATCCAATGGCATCCAATCTACTTTGGTCATTGATTGCATCAGGCTCTGCATTTTTGCTTGAGACAAAATCAACAAACTCTCTCCTAACATTTGATGCCACATCAAGATCACTAAAGAGCCTGTTAAGTGCCCTCTTATACCCAGCAGCAACTTCAGGATCTCCATATGGTGCCACTCTACCAGGAATAGCAAGTATCTCACTGCTATAATATCTAGGAGAAAGTGCATATGCCAAGAGGTGTAAAGGTGTAGTCATCTTGTTCCAACGATGTAGAACAATTTTCTCCACCTTAGTGTACAAGGTATCAGGATCCTGCTCTCTCCTCTGAATGACCTGAGATGTCAAATGATGTACATGTAAGTTATCTTGATGTAGTGTTAATAACTTAATTAAAATCAAAAATCAAAATCTCTCAATAAACAAGGATAAAGTATTGTATAAAAATTTAAACTTACTGATTTCATTCTTTCTAGCATAGAGTCCATGGCATCATATATGTTCCCCAAACAAGGTTCATCCATGTCGGCATACCAAAGCGTAAACATGATGGGCTCGGTGAGTTCTAATGCATATTCCACCCTATTCCAAAAATTATCACTCAAGATCAAATCCTTTACAATTTTGGCCTTTTTTGTATCAGCTTGCTTCCATCCACCCCATTTGTTGCTAATAACCATTTGACCCAATGCCTCTTTCACCCTCACAAGTCGTCTAAGGACGACTGTGTGTGAAGCAAACCTTGTTTCAACAACCTATTACCATGTTAATTCAAATTGTAAGTTAATATGATAAGTTGATAACACAAAAATTTAAGAATATGTATTAAATTTTGTAAAGTATGACACAAAAATTAATATGATAAATGAAGCTAAATCAAGTTTAAAATTTACCTTCAATAATTCCAAGCGGGAGAAAGTTCTGAAAATTGCTTGTGACATATGGTGGTTTGTCACAAACATTTGGATCTGCTCACCCTCCTCATACACATTTTTCATCCATTTAATTTGGCTGCCCATTGTTTTCATCACCAAGTTCAAGGTGTGGACAGTGCATGGTGTCCAAAAGATACGCTCATATCGTGCTTCTACCAAAACACCTGCAACCTTACAAACTTTAGCATTGTCCGTTATTACTTGGACAACATTGTCAACTCCCACGGACTCTATGGATTCAATGAGAAGTTGGGCAATAAAATTTGCATCCTTTACTTGCCCTTCACAATCAACTGCCTTCAAAAACATTGCCCCATTAGGGCAAACAGCAATCACATTTATTAATAGACGGTTTTTGCAATCTTTCCATCCATCAGAGACAATGCTCACCCCCGTTTGGATCCAAGAATCTCTTATTGGTTTGAGGAGGTTTTCTACATTCTTTCTCTCCTTATGCAATATGGTGGTTCTCAACTTTTCATATCCAGGGGATTGGTAACCATGAGGTGCATCATTTATTGCTTTCACCATCTCTCTCCAATAAGGGGATCTCACTAGATTGAATGAAACACCATTTGTAATGAGGCAACGCCCAACCTTTATGTCAGCAATTTCTCTCTTGTCATTTTCAAATGCCGTATCTAATGGGCCTCTCTTGCGGGATGCGGGTGTTTCTATTTCATCTTCATCCATAGATAGGGTAGGTAGGAAGGGATGTGGTTTACTAATTGTTTGAGAGGGTGGTGTTGGTGGTATTTGCTTTGACTTATCTTTTTTTGCCTTTGACACTAACCTATCAGCGTCTTCTTGTTCTTTTAACATGCCTGCTATTTGAGGAGTCGACAACCCTTTTTTACCTCCCTCTGGGGGCCCCTCACACATGGAAATCCCTTGACCTGGTGGACCTATCAAATGATGTTTAACCCGGAAATAGGAGCTTCTATATTGGTTTTGGCAAAAATTGCATTTCCATATATACCCTCCCCCACTAGCACGTTGCTCAATTCTTGTTGTATACTTCCACAAAGGAGAGCCTTTATCAATTTTAAATCTTTGGGATCCCACCCCACCCACTGAACCCTGACTACTCATTCTTGGATTCTTGCAATCTATAAAAACAAATTTCAAAAAGTATTTCAAAACTTATAGAAAACTTGATAAAAATTTAGAACAATAAATATAAAAAATTTAAAAAACTAAAAACAAACTATGAAAGAAGCAAAAGGAAGGATCAAATGCATACCTGGAACACTCAACACTGATTATTTGAAGGATTTGAGACTCCACAAACAATCTCTACAACCTTCTCTTCAAACATGAAAAATGGCCACACCAAAATGAGAGAGCAAAATGACAAAGCAAATGAGAGATTAGATTAATGAAATGCATCTAATAGGCCTTACTTTAGGGTTTGGCAAAAAAATAATGAAAAAAACATAATTTTATTGCTTTTTTGGGCCACTTTTTGGCCCCACCTGCTGCGGGTCCGCCCGGATTCACCCGGGTCTGCGACCGGTCCAGGCAAGGTCCACATTTTGGCCTGCGGGTCCTCCCGAGTCCGTGCACCCGCAGGCCAAAATGCGGACCCTGCCCGGACCGGTCGTGGACCGGGGCTCGGATCTGGACCCGAATGAATCCAGACCCAGACCCGAGCTCCAGGGTGCGAATCCGGTAACTTAGAAATATACAAAAGTAACTACGCCTAAAAAGAAATAAAACAAAACAAGAGGACTGGGAACGCGGTGAGCTTGCTTTGGGGATAAAGCTAAATAGTTAGAACTCCAAAAAGGTCACTAAGTGCTGTTTATAGAAGCTCGTATTTTTAAAATAATCCTATAAATAAGGTCCAATAACTGCCAGTATGTCCAAGAAAAGGGATCTTATAGACAACAAGGCTCTAATCTAAGTAAGAAGTCAAGCAGCATCAGCACTACATTAAATGTCAATATGAAAATGGACAAGATTTTTAAGATAGACAACACTAGTAGATATCTTTAAAAGTGAAGAGTTAATAACACTTAACTATATCAAGATTCAACCTACAACTTTGAGAGCAAACAAACTCTACAACATACTTGAGAAAATCAGCAAGCTTTTGTTCGACTCCTGAGTGCTCCCGAGTCAAAATGTCAATCAAGTTAGTCGTCCAAAAACTCCCCAAACAAATTCTTGAAAAATTAGTAACAACTTTTTCCTATAGAACTCGCGAGTAAATACAAATCATTTAATATTACTTTCTTTAAGTTGAAAAAAAGGCAATTCTCATTGGCTGTAAAGGTTTCAAAGGATCCCCAAAAGGATGCTACCGCTTGATTACATTGGATAAAAATATGTAATTATAGTTAGTGGTAAATTTTTCAAAGGACCCTGTGCAAGGTGCTGCCCCTCAAATCCATTAAAAGCATTGCCCCAAATCCCTCACAAGGGGTGTTGCCTGCCGTTCCCCATCAAAGGTACCACCCCTCAACCTCATTGCGTTCTCCACTCCCAAATCCCCATTAGTGATTGGAATTTGCAAAATAAAGCAATTGATGACAATGACGGGGTGACAAGGAATTGGGATATAACTTGTGTATGCCAACTTACATCTTATTATTGCACCACTTGCCAAAAATCCTCCTTAGATGAGCCAACTTCTACATATGACATGGCTAGTGGAAGTGGCATTATAAATTTGGTCTATGGTATATACCAAATTCTCATTTTGTGTAATGTCCCCTCTTAAGTTCAACATGACATTGATCATGGATTTTGCCTATTCCAGACTTTCGTAGGCAAATGGTGTGGAGAGAGAGTCAATTCTGCGGATCAGATGGTCATATCTTGCTCTTGAAGAAGTGTTAAGAGGTTATATTTTATTATTATGTGTTATTGGGGCCTACATGTTATAATTTTAAGTTGAGTTGCACTTTTTATTTTATAAAATTACTTTATTATAAAAAGTGCATTATAATGAGATTTTATAAAGGATGTTTCTAGAAGTTCTAGCAACTTCTTAGAAAAGTGAATAAATAGAGGGCTGGGCCTCTCATTTTGGACATGTTTGGATTTGAGATTTCTTCTACTTCTTCCATTGTGGAGCAAATTTGTAGTCTCTTGGGTCTGCAAATTATTATTTGATCTTTGGGAACGAATCACTCCCTTGGATTGGCGACTTTGAGGGTGTGAAATATCACCTGAATTGTTGCATTTGAGGAGTTGGTAATTCAGCCATCTCATTTGGACTTCATTGAGATTCAGTTATAAGGGTTTACTTTGGTTGGAATAAGGGTTTCAGTTGTGCCCTAGCATTTGTGGATTGATTAACAGGGTTTGAAGACACAGTTGTGCATTATTTGCAGGCTGCCAGTCGAGGGTTTGGACCCACGTTTTTGCTCATAACTCCTAATTGGCTTGACGGATGAATTTCATATTTTAGGGGGTTATTCAGCAACCCTAGGCGCCCAGATTTATTGCTTTTGGAGTGACAGAAAACGCTGCAGTATTTTTATCTAGCAGCCGTATCAGGCCGTACCTGTACGGCCCTGTCAGTTGGGCAGCAGCAGCAATTTTGTGAGTCGGTTTGGGGCAGATTGTGAGGTCTTCGTGTGGCATTAATTCAGCATTCATATCCGGCAAAATTGGAGCTATTTCAGGTGCACAAACTGAAGTTTTGATTGCCAAAATATTGCATGTTATGGATTAGAACAGTCAGCACTGTCATTGCATAAATAGTTATTTCCAGTCATTAATAACTGTTGTAAAAGTTTCGTCATTTGCATTCCAAATCTGAACTAGGTTATTGTTCATGTCATAACATTGCATTGTTAAGAGCTTGATGTATTAGAAGTGCATAGTTGTGACAGTCTCTCATTGTAATCAGTTCTATTTGCTGTCATAAAATCAGAATTGCATTGGACTTCATATTTGAGTTTTATATTGTCATCTATCTCTTAGATTGATAGTGTTATAATCTGGAATTGTTGTTCATACATTATTGGCATCATATATTGAGGTTTCGTTGTACAACAATTAGTAATATTGCAGCCTTATTCGGTTACATGCCAACTGTTTGACAAAATTCCTAAGTCCAGTTTGAGGGTTTCAGTGGCCTTTATAGTGAGGGTCATTACAGTGGTATCAGAGCTATAAGTCCTGCCATCCTGTGGAGGTCTTATAGGGAATTTGGAACAGCTGGATAGAAGGGAAAGTGTTTGACGAAATGTCAAAACACTAAAATCAGAACATTTATGTTTGAGCATGCGACAGAGGCTTTATAATTTCCGCAATACCAAAGCAAGACAAGATAGGATTTCAGACCTGCAGAGCGAACAGTCTAGCTCATCTGTACAGGTGGGCATAGAATCCAGTCATACAGACACAGGGGAGGTATTCTTTGATCAAGACTACGACTACAATATGGATAGAAGCGGGAATGCCGGTCCAGATCAGCAAGAGGAAAGATTTTTACAGTTATTAGACACCTTGGCACAGGGACAGCGATTAGCCGAACAAAGAGCACAGGAACAGAATCAGAGAATGGAGCTTATGATGCAAATGATGGCTCGTCAAATGGGGTTGAACGCTAACATAGGTGGAGGAAATAATCAGAATGGTAACAATCAGAATGGGAATAATCAGGATGGGATATATAATGGAGGCGAACAAATTGGGAACAATTTCGGTCATGCACCCCAGCAAGCTAGGACAGTGAGTTTGAGACCTATGATTCCCACGTTCCTTCCTAGAGCTCCAGAGCAGCCAGTACCAGAACCCCAGATCACTGACATACAGGATCAGCTGAGGAGAGATTGGGAAGCAGGAGGTCCAGATTTTACAGCAGCAATCACCTTTAGAGAGTATATGGATGTGCGGATGAAGCATATGCCCCGTGGACATGACAGGACTCAGAGCTATGAGCTACGAAAGAAAGTAGGGAAACTTCAGTTACCATATTATGATGGCTCGGGGAAGTCTACAGCAAGAGCTTGGGTTCAAAAACTTGACACATACTTTCAATTGAACCCTATGTCTGAGGAAGAAGCTATTAAGTATGCAGAAATTCACCTGGATGGGTTAGCACACGAGTGGTGGCATCATGGTATGATCACTATGGGTCATGCACACATTACCTCATATGTGGAGTTTACGGAGAGACTGATTGAACGTTTTGATAAGAAGGATCCAGAACTCCATTTCAAGGAGTTAGCTCAGCTTAAACAATGGGGATCATTGGAAACATACATTTCAGAGTTTCAAAAACTTGCAGTGTTAGTAACAGATGTATCTGAACGGAGGCTATTGGTTTTATTTATAGATGGGCTAGTTGATCCGTTGAGAGGGTGGATTAAAGCTCTCAACCCTCCCACTTTGCAGGAAGCCATTAAGAAAGCTCGTGACATGGATTCCTCTTCAGCTTCTAAAAATAAATTCCAGGCAAAGAGTTTCCCTTCACGAAAAGATAGGGACAGGAGACCCTTTCATAGAGAGGCACAGCTACCTAAGGAGGAAAGTAAGAGGTTGGACAAGGAGACACTTAATGACTTGCGTAGGAAGAAGCTATGCTTCTATTGCAAAGGCCCGTATGAGTATGGCCATGACTGTCCTATGAGGCCAAAAGGGAAGGCCAATCGAGCAATGTGGGCTTATTACGAAGGCTCAGATTCAGATAGTTCAGAACATCATGATGAGGATCCTGATGAAGCAGAGGGAGAGCAGGAGATAGACAGTGCAGGGCAACAGCAGGGAACAGAGCTACATTTACAGGAAGCACGACTGTCTAGTATCCAAAGAGAGGGATCTTTCAGACTTCGGGGAATTTTGGCTAGGCAGAAGGTTATTACATTACTGGACACAGGTGCCACACATAATTTCATTGATGCACGATTCGTGGAGAACCGTGGACTCATTACTGAGGAGTTCGTGGGACTAAGAGTCAGGTAGCTGATGGATACACTCTTCGTTGTGACAGGATGGTACGAGACCTACCTTTGCACCTGAACAACTATGAGTTTAAGGCGGACTATCATGTGGTCAACATGGGTGACATGGATATAGTACTTGGAATGCAGTGGCTTCATTCATTGAAGGTGGTTACCCTGAGACTAGAGGATATGGAGATACAATTCGAAGTGAATGGTAGGACTCATGTGCTTAAGGCTATCCGTAATGGAGACATCAGGACTATCTCATTTAGGCGGCTGGAGAGATTAACTAGGCATAATGATATAGAGTGGGCAGCAGTTTGTACTTTGACACCTACACAGGAGGAGCAACATAAGACGGAATATCATCCTGATATTCGGAAATTGAGGATTAAGTACGAAAAGGTATTCAGTGAGATTCCACTAGGCAGGCCATCGGACAGAGGCATTGAGCATGTTATTGAGCTGGAGGAAGGTGCTAAGCCTATCATGATCACACCATATCGACACCCAAAGCGACTGAAGGATGAGATCGAAAGGACCATCGAGGAGTTGCTAGCTATGGGGCACATCCGACCAAGTAAGTCACCTTTTGCATCTTCTGTTGTTTTGGTAAAAAAGAAGGATGGAACTCTTCGGATGTGTGTTGATTACAGGGAATTAAATAAGAGAACCATTAAGAACAGGTATCCCATTCCTCGCATTGATGAATTGATAGATGAATTGCATGGGGCTTGTTATTTCACGAAAATTGATTTGAGATCAGGATATCACCAGATCAGAGTCCGTGAACAGGATATTGAGAAAACTGCTTTCAGATGTCATTGTGGGCACTTTGAGTTTGTAGTCATGCCTTTCGGCCTGACCAATGCACCTGCCACTTTCCAGTCCACTATGAACAGAGTTTTCCACCATCAATTGAGGAAATTCGTGCTGGTGTTTTTTGATGACATTTTGATCCATAGCCGATCATGGCAGGAGCATCTAGAGCATTTGGAGACAGTGTTGAGCATTTTACAGGAGTCCTTGTATGCAAAAGAGTCCAAATGTGACTTAGGGATGACCGAGCTGTATATTTGGGACACATTATTAGTGCAGATGGAGTGCGGATGGATCCTAAAAAGATTCGCACTATTGTTGATTGGCCTCCACCAGAGAACCTTACACAGTTGAGGGAGTTCCTTGGTTTATGCGGTTTCTATCGCAGGTTTGTCAGTGGCTACTCACGACATGCAGCTCCCATGCCAGATCTACTGAAAAAAGGGGAATTTGTATGGACTCAGAAGGCACAGGACTGTTTTATGAGATTTAAGGAGATAATGACTACGTGCCCAGTTCTAGCATTACCTGATTTCACGAAGTCATTTGAGCTTCAATGTGATGCATTTGGAGAGGGAGTAAATACTACATATCACATCACTATACAGATGACACCCTTCATGGCACTTTACGGTTATGAAGCACCTAGTTTCTTGGATTTGTTGTTGGGCGACAGCCGGGTACCCAGTGCAGGAGAATTATTACAGGAGAGTAAGGATATAGTTGCTACTCTCAAAGATAATATTGCGAGAGCTCAGAACCAGCAGAAGCAGTATGCCGACCAGAAGAGGACTGAGCGTAGTTTTGAGGTGGATGATATGGTTTACCTCATGTTGCAGCCATACAGGCAATCTACTCTTAAGAAGAGTGGTGCAGAGAAACTCAAGCCACGCTATTACGGACCATTCAGGGTTATCAGGCAAGTTGGTGAGGTGGCCTATGAGTTGGAGCTTCCGACAGACAGCAGGGTGCACAATGTGTTTCATGTGTCCCGCCTCAAGAAGGCGTTGGGGCTGAATGTGCTACCTTCCGCAGTATTACCTCCTTTAGATGATGAGGAAAAATTGATTTTAGTGCCAGAATCCATCCTGGAGAGCAGAGAAAAGCAGCTTCGCAGAAGAGTGATCAGAGAATACTTGGTTAAGTAGAAAGATCTACGTGTTGAGGATGCTACTTGGGAGGGGGAAGCTATTTTGCAGCACCCGGCGTTGAGATTGCTTGAGGCCAAGCAATTTCAGGAGGAGCGGACTGTAATGTCCCCTCTTTAGTTCGACATGACATTGATCATGGATTTTGCCTATTCCAGACTCTCGTAGGCAAATGGTGTGGAGAGAGAGTCAATTCTGCGGATCAGATGGTCATATCTTGCTCTTGAAGAAGTGTTAAGAGGTTATATTTTATTATTATGTGTTATTGGGGCCTACATGTTATAATTTTAAGTTGAGTTGCACTTTTTATTTTATAAAATTACTTTATTATAAAAAGTGCATTATAATGAGATTTTATAAAGGATGTTTCTAGAAGTTCTAGCAACTTCTTAGAAAAGTGAATAAATAGAGGGCTGGGCCTCTCATTTTGGACATGTTTGGATTTGAGATTTCTTCTACTTCTTCCATTGTGGAGCAAATTTGTAGTCTCTTGGGTCTGCAAATTATTATTTGATCTTTGGGAACGAATCACTCCCTTGGATTGGCGACTTTGAGGGTGTGAAATATCACCTAAATTGTTGCATTTGAGGAGTTGGTAATTCAGCCATCTCATTTGGACTTCATTGAGATTCAGTTATAAGGGTTTACTTTGGTTGGAATAAGGGTTTCAGTTGTGCCCTAGCATTTGTGGATTGATTAACAGGGTTTGAAGACACAGTTGTGCATTATTTGCAGGCTGCCAGTCGAGGGTTTGGACCCACGTTTTTGCTCATAACTCCTAATTGGCTTGACGGATGAATTTCATATTTTAGGGGGTTATTCAGCAACCCTAGGCGCCCAGATTTATTGCTTTTGGAGTGACAGAAAACGCTGCAGTATTTTTATCTAGCAGCCGTATCAGGCCGTACCTATACGGCCCTGTCAGTTGGGCAGCAGCAGCAATTTTGTGAGTCGGTTTGGGGCAGATTGTGAGGTCTTCGTGTGGCATTAATTCAGCATTCATATCCGGCAAAATTGGAGCTATTTCAGGTGCGCAAACTGAAGTTTTGATTGCCAAAATATTGCATGTTATGGATTAGAACAGTCAACACTGTCATTGCATAAATAGTTATTTCCAGTCATTAATAACTGTTGTAAAAGTTTCGTCATTTGCATTCCAAATCTGAACTAGGTTATTGTTCATGTCATAACATTGCATTGTCAAGAGCTTGATGTATTAGAAGTGCATAGTTGTGACAGTCTCTCATTGTAATCAGTTCTATTTGCTGTCATAAAATCAGAATTGCATTGGACTTCATATTTGAGTTTTATATTGTCATCTATCTCTTAGATTGGTAGTGTTATAATCTGGAATTGTTGTTCATACATTATTGGCATCATATATTGAGGTTTCGTTGTACAACAATTAGTAATATTGCAGCCTTATTCGGTTACATGCCAACTGTTTGACAAAATTCCTAAGTCCAGTTTGAGGGTTTCAGTGGCCTTTATTGTGAGGGTCATTACATTTTGATTTATATATGATGGAAATTAGTAATAATGTGTATTTTTGAAAACAGACATGTAGTACATGGAACATTCAATGAAATTGCCTTGTTTTTCTCAAGCTTTTGCGGAAGCCCAAGAGTTTAAAATTTCTGGGTCTGCCAAGTTATTACCAAGTACTAGTTTTTCAACCATGCTCTATAGGTCAAAAAAATTGTTAAAAGGTAGTTTAGTTAATTGAAACTTCTGTGAATGGAGTCTAATGATAAAATGGATTAAGAACAAATTAGGAATAATATTGATAATGAATATCAAGGGATGTCACATGTTACATTGCAAGTCTTCCCCAATTCTAGTTCTACTCTAGTTTTATCACTATTATTGTGTAGGTTATGTGAAGGTACCAGTAAAGCAAACTAATTATTTTGTATTTTTCCACAAGAAGCATGTATCCTGGTAGGATGTTTTGTAACAATGATGATAAGATTATAGTTTTCAAAACATTCCATTACTGCATACAAACCAAACAAAGAGGCAATTCTAAATAGACAATAAAAACAAGGAACGGTAATACAGATTTTACACATAAGGAAAACTAGACCATGAAAAATGCATGTTCAAAATGATTCAAAGGAAATCAAAAAAGAAAAAAAAAGAAAAATTGAGTAATATTCAGTAGAATATGAATTATGAGGACCAGACAATCCACTCTTTAAGCGTAGAGAAAGTTACATCAACCTTTAGGAGTCCAACTTATCAAATGTAAAAACATGCATGAAACACCTGGTGCTCTTTCAAGCCTACAAGTACAGCAAATAATAAGATATCACAGAAAACAATTATAGACTGAACAACTTATCCATGTATGCAATAAATAGATATGCATTACAACTCAGATTCAGGATGCATTGTAGGGCCTTCCAGATTGGATGTGGATGCATGCACCAGTGCGCTCTAATGCAAAGGATCTGAAAATTAATAATATTTTTTATTTATGTTTATCTAAATGAAGCTTAGTATTTTTTTTCTTTTTTTTTTTTCTGAATTATCATATTTCTTTAATTATATATATACATACACATGTACCCAAATGCATCCAAACCCTCCAAAAACAAATGCACGCATCATGTACCAAGTTTGCATAACCACATCTGAACCAGTAACTAAGAATTACAATAAACGAATGATGATTCAATACCAAGACAAGTGAACATAGATAAGTTGTCAATAAAAGCTATATCATAGCCGACGGGTAGAGTTAGTATCCGAAAGGTTGCATGACGGTTGAGTCACCCCTTCGGGAAGTATATGTACATCGATCGAATGGATATATGGATCATCATTGTAATTGGAATTGCATATCTTCTTATATGAATAAAGTATTTGTTAAGTGTTACATTCTAATCTATTACTGGGATACGTATCCATTTGCCCTGTATGGTAAACAAGCTATAAGTTTTATGTGATTATCAAATGTCATAACCAAAATAATTATTAAATTCCTAAATAGAGCTTATTATAACTAGGTTAGATTGTACTGCTAATCCATCAAATACAAAATACCTACTAGTTTTCCTACACTATCCTCTTATAAACATTCTGACAAATCTTGCCTATTTGGTTCTTGTTCTTTCTAGGACACAATGTATTATATCCTCAAGAGTCTTGTATGGGGTTGTGATCCATAACTAGCATTCACAATTGCAACTAATCATCAATATAGATAGTAAGTTTTTGTTCATGTCGCGGACATGCCAAAAATTCCAATACTCCACCAAGATTCACTCCCTTTTGGGGGATATCCATGTCTTGGATAAATGGAGATTTGGGGAGGAGAGGGATGAATACTTGTGTAATATTGGAATGTTTGGCACGTCTGTGATATAAACAAAATACATGCTATCTATATCAATAATTAGTTGCAATTAGGATGCTAGTTATGGATCAAAACCCCAAGCAAGACTCTCACGGATATAATACATGTTGAGGTTGATGGAAGATCGATCCCATAGCTCCCTAGAATCACTTGCATGCAAACCCCTGCCACAGAAGGGAGAAGCAAAAAGCTATGGAGGCTAGAATTCCTAGATCCACAGATGAGACACTCTTGATGAGAGTAAAGGAGATTGCTATTATCAAAACTGAATTAATCAATAATTACAAACAGAGATCATCCTTATAAAGGAGATCAAAAACCCTAAAAAGGTCTAACCTAGGTTGCATAATAATAATTAATAAAAGAATTAATTATTATATGCCTAAAGTTTAGCTTAAGTAGACTAGAGTTAATTAGAAAATATTTAATTACTTTAAGAATACATTGTTTCCAAGAAACAATAAGAATCAAATAGGAAAGATTTGTCAAAATGTTTATAACTTTATGCGCATAGTGTAGGAAAATTAGTGGGTATTTGGGTGAATTTAATAATTATTTTTGTTATGACCTTTGACAGTCACATGAGACTTATATCTATGCTTCAATACCAAGACAAGTGAACGTAGATATGTCTTATGTGATTATCAATGGTCATAACCAAAATAATTATTAAATTTTTTGATATAGCTTAACATAACCTGGTTATATCATACTACTACACCCAAATACCCACTAATTTTCCTACACTATAAATTCACCCAGATACCCACTAAATTTGCGCACTGCGCATAAACATTTTGACAAATCTTGCCTATTTGATTCTTGTCATTTTAGGGACACAATGTATTATATGCTTAAGAGTCTTGTATGGGTTGTTATCCATAACTAGCATCCATAATTGTAGCTAATCAAGAATACAGATAGAGTGTTTTTGTTCATGTCATAGATGTCATAAAAATGCCAAACATTCCAATATTCCACAAGGATTTATACCATTCCCTCCAAAATCCCCACATTTCCAAGATGAGGATGTCCTACATTCCCCCACTATCCAACCACCACTACCAAAGCTTTGGGAACATTTCTAAGATGTCTCCATAGAGAGAGAGAATTGTCGAACTCGATACATCCACTCTTAGTGACTTATAGAGGACTCCAAAGAATCACCAAGACCAGTACAGGACTCCAACACACCTACCAAAGGCGTTTGAGTGTTTTACTGATCACAACACATGTGGAAGAAGACCCCAACGTCTCGACAGGATGTAAATTTGGCATCATTGATGCAGATTATAGTGAAGAGACGTAAAACATATGTATGATAGTTGTTGGATCAGTTATTGTGTTGTCGTTGATGTCAACTTCAAGGTTGGCTATGAACTTTCTATCGTGGAAATTAATTAGATACTATGTAGGAGACAAATCAAGTGTGGTTGATTGGTGTAATGAGTTAGAGTGCAAGATTGATATTGGAGATCCAAAGATGTCTCTAGTTGTCATATATGTAATTTCATGTATTGCACATAAGTATTGAGAGAGATAAGATTGATTGGAGTGAGAGAATACAATCGGGTTAATCGGTTTATGACAGACAATGAATGATTGGATTGGTCAAACAAATTTATGTTGTTTCAACTAATAAAATTCAAAATTTACGATGTTTACTTAGTTGTTTGATCGTGGTTACAGTTGTGTATGATTTGGCTTGTAGGAAGGCGTTTTTGGATTGATTGAAGACAGTTCAAGAAGGAAAATGAAGAATAGGTTGAATGTTTGATTTTGATCTTGAACCATTAACATGTAGGACATATCTAGTGGATCTTTAATGATATAAAGTTGGTTGATGATGTGGCAATGACATGGAACCAATGAGTTATGATGGATCAGCTATACATTGGTAGTTGTGATGGAATTTCTTAGAAGTGTACATGTTAATTGGAAAAAGTGATATTGCTAGATGTTCTTTATTGGATCGATGTACAATTCAAATGGATGACAAAGTGGTACCAATTGATCATGGATTAGGGATTCAGTTAAGCTATGATGGATTCCAGGTATAACATATTTAGCTTAAGGTGATGGATTGGCCTAATGTTCAGCTGTCTATTTATATGGCAGAATGTTCTTTTTGCAAGTGTGAGAGTGAAGAGTAAGATCGAAAAGAGTTGTGCGGTGGAGTTGGTATTTGAATGTCTACAAGCAAATGTAGATGATGAACTGAATTAGATCTGTACAAGCAATTTTGAAGTGTTATTTCCAAATCAGTGTTCTTGTTGAATCCTAACAAACTCTCAAGTTCAAAGCCTCCGACAAGGTCACTTTTAACAGTGTGAACAGGATCTAACACATCTAAAGTGAATTCCTTTTATGGAGTGGCTCATTAATTTGAGTTAGAGAATCCTTTGACAAGGTTACTGCTAATTGGGTAAAGCTTCTAATAGGGCAAGAGGTAAATCTCTTAGTTGGTTGACTCCTAACATGGTCTGCTCCTAACCAAGAATCATCATAAGCTCCCAACCGGGTGCAGCCTTTAGCAAGGTGCAATTCAGAAGAGTGCAAAGATTTGTGGGTATTGATTCCAGTCGTGGTTTTTTCCTCTAACTAAGGGTTTCCACGATAAATATTGGTGGTATTACATTATTTGTGTGGAATATTTTATTAGTTGTCTTACCAATAGATTCACAAGTTAACATGCAATGAATGAATAAGTGTTAGATTTGATAATGGTTAATCAGTATTGTGAGGTTTTGGTTAGAGTTTGAATCTGGTTAATTACTGACTCAACACCCCCTTTCCCCACCTCCCAATAATTTGGAACCTAAAGTATATTAAAATGTAAAGCCAACAAACCATCAAAAGCTGATGATGATCCTACACAAACAAGGCAAATTGGTATTTTTAGAGGAGATTATGCATGTGGAATTCATAAATTTTGATGAGTTTGTAGATAATTAGAAGCATCATTCTGGACCATTAGATCATATTGAACATTATATTTCTGATCATATAAAATTTTGAATATAATATAAATTCCATATTCAACACTTTTATTATTGACATTCACTTCAAAGTTCAAGTGTTCAATGCAATCATTCCAATGGGATTAACTTTACTATTCACCCGTCAGTAGTTTACTTAGCATGCCAAAGTTTCATTTGTAATTCTCATTTCTTATAGAATTTTTGAAGTACTATATGTCTCCAAGTCTCACAGCTTCTGAAAGAAGGCACCAAACAGCAGAAACGTGCATCATAGATGTCAAATGCTTCCTTAAATAATCAGACGCAGCCTCTAAAATGACTGCCACTTCTCTATAGATGAATGGTGGCTCTCTCAACCCCAAATCCAGACCTCTATAAGGTTGTAATCTGCACAAAATACAGTTCACTATCCTTGCAATTATATCTGATATGAAACTCTTAACCCTCTTCACAAGTTGGTCAGCAATTTTAACACAATCTTAACCTTAGGATGAGATTAATGCTGGCACAATTCACTAGTAGAGATCAACCAATTCAAAGTGCAAAATGCTTAAAAGAATTCCCAATTCTTCCAGCCTTCAAACGCTGAAACCGTTTGCTCCAATACTCATCACAAATTCACAAAATAACAAATGCACAATGATGTAAAAGAACTCATGTGACTCTTTTATAACGTTTGTGGGAGTACTCACACACATTTCCAGCCAATGTGGATAAATAGTGTTGATGCTAAGGTAGTTACAGTCAAACAAACTCATTAAAGATATATCAATGTATATCCACTATATATGAGACATATTATATACTTGATTTATAAAATTATATATAGACATGAAAATATTATTATTGTTTTCATCCTTCTGGGTAGGAATGTGTAAGTTTATTGGCATCAACATTTCGGATCATACTATATGATCTATCATTAGGATGAGAGAGCTAAGAATGCCAATGAATACCATATCATGGATTGTGGAAATCTGTTGCAATTAATATTATTATTATGCAATTCTAGAAAGAAAATAAATTTCACACACACACACACATGTATATAATCTTTTTCATTATATATCAAATGAAGTTTTAATAGGACCAGCTGCATAATAATCTTGATCGACTGATTAAGTCGATTGTTTGACCATTTATATAATGGAAAGGCTGAAAGAATTGTTTGACCGACAAGCCTTATCATATTCCATTACAATGTTTCGTGGAAAGTCATGACCACCATGGGTCCTGACTCCATGATGGAGTCATAATCCATCGTGGATGTGATTTGTCCACCCTTATATAATAGAAACCTACAATGATTTTAATACGATGGCGAACACATATCAGACAGTCTTCAGTACATGTTATTATCTGCAAGTTATCATACAGCTATCCTCTACTGTATTCACTGCAGAAATATAAGTTGCTCGTGTCACTATTTTTTGCTTATACTACCCCACACAAACAGAATTTAAACTATAGTGATATTTAGAAAGAATATATATATTGAAAAAGAAATTTATTATTTAAGTTTAGATAAATCTGATACATAGGAAAACTAACAAATAGATATACTTTTCTTCCCTTTAATAATTCATTGTCTCCAATATTTTGATTAATTATTAAGACCTTGGCTTAAGCTTCCATTAATTAATTGAATTAATGAGCCCATCCAATGATGACTCGACCTCAAGTGATTATAAAGTCAAATTACAACTTTATAACAAACCATTTAATGTATTAATAATAATTGGCCACTAAAATAATAATAAATTCCAAAATACTTATCCTCTACATATGTCGTCTGAAACAGGAGTCACATTATTTCCCTACATGACCAAATGCAGTTTCCAAAAGGAGAAAGGGTCCCTCTCAATCATCACCAAACTTACCATAAATAGTAAGTACATGAAACCAAGCCCAGATGAAGTCCAATCTGAGCCAAACAAAGACCAAACAGGAACATACTGAATTGTTGAGAAGATGAGACCCTCCCACAACTGAGCCTCTGCCTCAGAAGTCCCTCTATCCACAATAATTGGCCTACAAGGGACACAATACTAGGCTAACAACTCGTCCTCTAACACTGGCTAAAAAGGGGACATTACATCTTAAGTGCCTTGGTTCTTTACAGTAGTAGCATCTCCACTTTGGATCTTTGCATTGGTGTACTGCCCTTCGAAGATTCGATTGATAAACTAATTGTCTATTCAGTTTTTCTCTATTCCTGATTTGTACACTAAATGCACCCTATGATATTTGAGGTTGTTGCTCTTGATTGTTCTTGCCTCCATTTCTTTTATAAAAATAAGTGATGGCAAATTCTCAAACTCAAATTATTGAGTGTTTGTGATTCAATGCAAAGATTCAACAAATGAATCAAATGATGATGGCACATTATGCATTGTCAATGCAATCAAAATTTTGATCATAAATTGGCTTTTGATAATTGATCACAGATATCATCCACTAGCAAATCATAGTTAGACATAGATCTACCCCACAATTAAGAGAAATTGAAAGATCTTTTCAATAGAAAGTTCTTCCAACTTCAAATGCTCAATATTTTGCCTGTCCAAAATGGAGAAGCAACAGTAGTGAATTTCTAGCACTAGTGTGTCAGTAACAGATAATTTTAAAAGCATTAAAACCTCCTGACACCTTCTATCATAATCCTCTACATGATCTTGATGTCCTGCCTTGTTTAACATGAATTGATCAAGATTACACTACTCACGAAAGGTGATTAATTTGTGACTCTACAGACTCTAATCTTGTTAGACAACTTTTAATAATCAAGCAAATGTAATTTGACTCCTGACATGGCAACATTCTCCATTAGACATGGGGTTGACAGAAACAACTAAATTAAGAGATTCATTAGAGCTGGAGAAATGCCACTTTACAATGATGTTTTAAACTCCAGTAGACAGAATGCAGCAAATTTTCAAGAGAAATTATATTATGGAGCTACACTTGATTTAATGTTTAGCTACACAACTGGCGGATTCATATACAGAAGAATGCAGTTTCAAGCATGCAAGTAAGAGCGTAAGAGAGTTTTAATGCAATAACATTACAAATTTATAAAACAGTTTATACCAGCATGACTTTAGTTCCATTGTAGATTTTAAGTCTTGCAGGTTTTTAATTGTGCACTTCATCACTGCCTGCCACCCCATAAAAAGATACTGAAAATACATGTGATAATGAAAATTGGCATTTCATAAACAGTGTGTTGATAATCACCTGAATTAGAGATGGATTGAACAAAAGATCAGGGATCTTGAATCTGTCAGCTCCGATTTCAATTATTCTGTAAGTAGAACAAGAAAATAAATCTAGTTTGCTATCCACATACTAAGCTATGAGTCCACACTATTACTACTAAATCACAAAGGAGTCGACTTTTTGATATTAAGGTAGGTAACGACAGATATAAAAATCAGGATTGAAGAAGAAATTTACTGTCCGTCAGGAAGCTCATATGGTGTTGTTGGAATGTTTGCATATCCATTCTCTGCAAATACAATGGAAAAAGCATGATCTCTTATCTCATGCATTAACATAAAATTCCAGAAGTGATCCAACAGATACATTAAACATATTGACAATGTGCAATGACAATCAGACAGCATATATTCTAGTGTCCCATATTATAGAGCACAAAGAATCTGTAGTAATTATAACTACAAGCTCACATTGCAAAAGGGAGGAGTTTTAATAATGTTATGAATTCTTTTCAGTGCTTTCAAGAACCAAAGAAGCATTAAACTGATAAATAAAATGGGATAGGTCTGCTTTCCAATCTAAGTGATATATAAATGATGTAGGAGCATCTTGGCTTCATTAGCAATCTTGTATCAACCAAAAAGAGATTTGCTTTGTGTTATGTTTCTTGTCTGCTGATCCTGTGAACAGTCTTGTTGTTCTTGCTTTGTTTCACCTGTGAGCACGATTTCTTATAGTGGACTGATCATGGATCTTTCACCTTTGATCGCAGTTCCTAATGTTTTGTCACTGCCATGTTCTCATTCATTCTTGCTTGAGACATGTAATTCATTGGCACCATGTGTAGCATGTGGGAGTTTGGTTATGTCAAGTTCTTGCATGCATGCAATCTTCTGTGGTTTTACATGTGGATTCATAGATCTCGTGTGGATTCATGTGGATCTCATGTGGATTCATGGCTTCATTGGCAATCTTGTATCAACCAAAAAGAGATTTGCTTTGTATTATGTTTCTTGTCTGCTGATCCTGTGAACAGTATTGTTGTTCTTGCTTTGTTTCACCTGCAAACATGATTTCTTATAGTGGACCGATCATGGATCTTTCACCTTTGATCGCAGTTCCTAATGTTTTGTCGCTGCCATGTTCTCATTCAATCTTGCTCGAGACATGTAATTCGTTGGCACCATGTGTAGCATGTGGGAGTTCAGTTATGTGAAATTCTTGCATGCATGTGATCTTCTGTGGTTTTACATGTGGATCCATGTATCTCGTGTGGATCTATCTCTAAGCTTGCATTCCTTCATTTGCTTAATTGTGTGATCACTGTTTTCCCCTTAAGGGATAGGACCTATTTGTTGTAACATGTTTCCTGATTTTGGAAATTGCAATCTCTCAACCGACCTATGTGTCCTAATGGCTATATTATGTAATGCAGTTGATGTCTAGAGGAAGTAATCTTAGAAGACAAGATCTAGAGGTTAAGCTATTGAGCAAATTAAGCTCGAATTCTGAGTTTTTTCTGTAGTTAAACCTTATGCCTAGCACATTGTAATCAAATTCCATTGGATCTATTTAGTATTAACTGAATTATCTTATTAGTTATTTCCACTCTATTGCATTGTGCTTCCATGTGTTTACTCTTGATTCTTGGTTTAGGACATCTCCTTTGGGAATTTCTCCTACCTAGCCTGTGCCAGGTGGTATCCAAGCAAGGTTTCATTCCTTTTGAAAGTTGGGATTGTGCAGAACCCTGCTGAATTTGGTTGTAGCATTGCAGAGCTAGTTTCTAACCTATAACTTGCAAAGGGTTATGATTCTTGTTGGAACTATTGTCAAGATAGTTCAAAGAAGGGAAAATGCAGATCCTGTTATCATGGATATGTTGGGACAGATTGCAGCTAGACTTGAAGCTATTGAGATAGCCTAGAGAAGAGGGCTGCCCATTGAAAATGTTAGTGAAGCTGAAGCTGAGGAAGTTGCACAAACAAGACCCTTTAGAACAAGCTGATGAAAGATTCTTGAGAGCTTTCACAAAAGTGAATGCTAAACCACATTTGAATCCTCCTAAATATCATGGTAAGCTTGATGCTGATGAGTTATTGGATTGGATCTCTAAAAGGGAAAATATACCCTGAGTATGAAAGTACATCAGTTGATAAGAAGGTGAGGATAGCAGCTATACAATTGAAAGGACGTGCTTCTCTTGGGTGGGAACATTTGCAAATTGATAGACAGAGAAGAGGGAAAAAAAAAGGATAAAGATTTGGGATAAGATGGTTGGTAAGATGAAAGGTAAATTTCTGCCTATTGATTATCAAGTTTGTTTGTTAAAGAGAATGCAAAACTTGAAGCAAAATATTGTAATGTCCCCATTTTTAGCAGGTTCCTACAGTTGACCAAGTCAGTTCACCATCGTGACCCTCGTGAGCTGACAAGTAGGATTTGAGGGTCTTAGTTGTGTGGTTATAGGCTTTCCAGTAGCCTATGGTGTGTTTTGGCTCCGTTTGACGGACTTACAATAATCTGTTGGCTTCAATGAGCTGAGTTGAGTTAGAGGAGTTGGAGGATGCTCTCAATTTTTATTTTGGGCTTTTGGTTTGGGCTCCAAGAATCTTTGAGGGAGCGTCTATTTATAAGTCACTCTCATCACGTTCATTCATTGTCTTTCATCATCAGGATCACTTTGCTGTTGTCAAATTTTGATTTTGATGCTCCTTCAGTTGTTTTCGCAAGATGGGTGAATTATTATTATTATTCATCTAAATACATAGAGGTTGCTATTTTTGTTAGTGTTGTTGATTGGTCACCTTAGTATCATAGCTCGTTGGAACCGGGACGAAAAGTTTTAAATGATGGCAACAAGAAACAATGGCCTTACATGTCAAAATTTGAACTTATGATGATAAAGGTCATTTTTGGAGCCAAAACCAATTAATAAAATAGTTTATAATGACAGTTTGTTATGTTTTAATGTTGTGTGTGGAAAGCTTCTTAAGTGAAGTTCATTTGGAAAACTTTGTGCCATTTGGAGATTATAAATATGAACCCATTTGATGAGTAAAGCATCCGATTGATTATTGCCTGCAAAGAGTTTTTGAGTTTGCCAATTTCTTTGCCCTTGCTGAAGTATAAGGGTTTGGAATTAAGAAGTGTCTTGTAATTCACAGCTAAGGTATTGTGAATTAATTCTGAGAATTGTCTTAATTAAATTATAGTATTTGCCGACTGTTATATACTATACCTGGGAATTTCATTGTGGTTGGAGAATTTGTGATTTGGAACGCCATTATTGTCTATTGTTTGATGTGGTTAAAGAGGAATGTATTGTGGTTGTTGTCCCTATATTTGGCAGCGATTTCAGACTTTGTGGAAGGCTATAATCAATTATTGGAGGGCAGCAATCAGGTTTTAGAGCACCTGCAATTATAAGCGAAGAGCATGTATTTTTGAAGCTACGAGAAAATAAAATTATTTCTTGAGAGCTACAATCCATATTTCCTCTATTAGAAGTCAATTTCCAAGTTCATTATTGCATTCTTGTAAATTTCCAAAAGTCAATCTTTAAATTGGATATTAGTAGAATTGCCATCAATTAAAGAATTACTTCTGAATTGTTTAGTGGTGTTCATTCGTCCAAATTGATAAAGACTTAATCAATTAAAATTGTGAGCAGTTGGCTGTGAATTTAAAGCATTATTTATTAAGTGATAATAATTTGCCTGCCAAATGTTTGACAAAATATCAAATTGTTGATTAGCAAATGCAAATTGATGTTTGTTAAGGATATAGCCTGTTGAGGTTTGTTTACCGTACTGGTAAAGAAATCAACACATACAGACAATGAACACGAACACGAATAGCAGAATTATATTTGCACATGCCAAACATACATTACGCTTCATGAGATGAATAATAGAAGATAGATGATGATTAATGATTTACAATGATCCCAAAAAGGATATAAATACTATCCGTTGAACCTTCCCGGCGGAGTCCTGTTGTGAGGTTTTCACACCATCGCCCTGAAATTTTTGGGGACCCCCTTTTTTCTAATCGCCTTGGCAAATTTTTGGATTGTCCAACAATTTTGAGTTTTGGAAAATTGTCACGCTTTGGCACCTTCACGACAAATATGGGAGGCTTAGCTTATTTTCATCCGGTTTTCTTAACTTGATTTTCCAGAGCTATCAATTTTATCCCTAGGCCGAATAATTTTTTAAGTTAACTTCAACTTGGCAGGATAAAATTGTGAATTTTGTACTTAGATGTTTTCTTTTGAAAATTTGGTTTTAACTTTGTAAATTTGGATAATTTTCAAAAGAGATATTTTTTAGACTCAAGTTTTTGGAAAATCTCAAATTTTTCTTTGGTGAAATTTTTTAAAATTTTGTTGAAATGTGGAAAATTGCAAAAAATCGATTTTTGGTTCTAAATGCAATTTTAATTTTATTTTTTTATTTTTTTAGCTTGGCAAAATCGATTTGGTAGAAAATTGCAAAAAATTGACTTTAATTGGATTAATTTGCCTTGAAAACTTTTAAGTTTTTAATGAATTTAGTAATTTATTATTGAAAAATAACTTTTGGTTAGCCAAAATACAATTTTAATGATGTATTAATTACTAAATCCTCATTAAATGGAAATATTTAACACCCTCAAGGCACCATTTAATTTCGTTTTGCAATTGGAGCTAATTGGTAAATTTAAAAGTGCAATTTTCTTTTTGGCAAAATTAAATTTTTTTAAGCTAAGTATTTAATTGTGAGCCTTAACTTGAATTTAATTTTTGTTTTTTTGTTTTCTCCTAGACCACGTAGGCCAACTTTATGGAGAAAGAAAATTGGCTATAAAAGGAGTCTCCTTCCCATTTCATTTTCACAAATCATTTCTTCCTCTCCATGTGGGCGAATTTTGTGGAGGAGCAGATTTTTTCCAGACTTAGGCGAAATTAGTGGGAGCCGAATTTTGTGGAAGCGAAATTTGTGGGGGCCGAATTTTGTGGGAGCCAAAATTTGTGGAAGATAAAATTCTGATTTTTTTTCAAGAGGCTGCAATTTTTGCCCTAGGTTGGGTAATTTTATTTGGAGGTGAATTGCATGGTAAATTCCTGATTTGCAAAGGGATTTGAACTTCTTGAAAGTCATATCCTAGGTTCCAAAAAGTCGTTGTAAGTTTATCGGTTAAGGTGAATTTTCATCATCTAGAGTTGCAAGGAGTGCTTAAGCTGAGATATCCATCTTTCATTCTAGGCTAAGGATTGCTCCACTTGGTTCTTCTTGCCTTTTGGTCCACCACTCTACCATCCCATAATAGGGCGACGAGCATGGAGGATGATAGTGCAAGTAAGAATCCCAAGCGGGCGAACACTAAGAAAGACAAAGAGGATATGACGCCCAGTACTTCCTTCTTCTCGAAAATGAAGTGAATAACCGACACCAATATATATACAGTGGACATGATACGGATGAGGGACAGCTTGAAGGAAGGACAATTCCCCTTGGTTATAGGTAGAGGTAATTTCAAATCATTTAGAGTTGCGAGGAGTGCTTAAGCTGAGATATCCATCTTTCGTTCTAGGCTAAGGATTGCTCCGCTTGGTTCTTCTTGCCTTTTGGTCCACAACTCTACCATCCCGTAATAGGGCGACGAGCCTGGAGGATGATAGTGCAAGTAAGAATCCCAAGTGGGCGAACACTAAGAAAGACAAAGAGGATATGATGCCCAAAACTCCCTTCTTCTCGAAAATGAGGCGAATAACCAATACCAATGGTGGTATAATAAAAGGATATACAAAAGGCAGTTATACATCACGGCCTAGGCATCGACACTTCCACTGTGACCATGATGAGCGACAACGGCGTAGCCTTTGATTTTGAAGATATCAAAGAAGAGTATGTCAATGAGACAAATTTTGGATCGAGGTTGGATGAGTTAGGAAAGGTTGCTATCAAGAAAAAACATTCGAGCACCCTTCCCTCTCTCAGCGCTTTTATTGGATTTACAAAAGAATATGAGAAGGATCATGAAAAAAATACTACAAGCAGCGAACAGTGTCATGTCCCTATTTTGGAGGCAATTTGATTTAATTAATTTAATTAATTCGGTTATCCAAAATAATGAATATTTTATGAGGATGACCAATTAATTATTTTAATTAAATAAATAAGTGGTATTAAGTTAATTATTTATAAAGTTATCAAATAAATAGATATTAAAAGGTAACTTTATATTTAATTAATTTAATAAAGTGACTTGAATTATAAAATATTTTAAAAGTCACTTAATAGATAAAACAAAATAATGTTCTAGAAGCTTCTGGAGAAAGTGGAGGAAAAAGAATAAATAGGCACCCCAGGCTTTATTGTAATCATCCAGATTTGTTGTTGTTGATGTTGATGTTTGTTGATGTGCATTGTGGAGCCTAGGGTTTTTGCAATAGTCACAACTGGCCATTGAGAACGAAAACTCTCAATTGGTACGCAATTTTGAAAGTGTGAAATATCACCTGAATTATTGCAACTGGAAGGAAGATACTTTAGTCTTCTATTTGTGCTACATTGAGAAAGAATATTTGAGTACAAAAAGCAGTTCGAAAAAGCAAGCCGAAAAAGCAGGCCGAAAAAGCAGTTCAAAAAAGCAGGCTGAAAAAGAAAAACCAAAAAAAGCAGGTCCAAAAAAGCAATCCAAAAAAAGCAATCCGAAAAAGCAAATTCGAAAAAGCAAAGAAAATTATTATAGCCATCTACAATCAAGGGCAGCAGCTAGAGAGGCACGACTTGGGCACTTGAGGAGGTTATTTTCTCTTCAGTGGTATTGCAATACATCTATTCTCTAAGGCGACTTCATATGCCAAGTCTGATATGTATTTTCATAGTTGCCTTTCACTATAGAGTGCTGTTGTAATTGTCATTTCGTATCAGACCTATCATTCATTTATAGATACATCATTCATTTTTACATTCTTCACAATGGTATCAGCAATCCATGGCTTTAGTTGTATTTAATCATGCATGTGATTTGCGTACTGCTGTAGGGGAGTATTGAAGTTAGATATTTAGTATTGCATTAGTTTTCATTGGCAGTTGTAGGTGCATATTACTTTACCAGCAATCATCATATTTTGATATCTTTGCAAATGCCAAGAGTCTTGGTTAACTTAGTATGAATATTGTATTGGATACTCATTCTCAATCAAGGAGATACAATTGCTGGTCATTAATAGTTGTCCTTGAGAATTAATATATCATTTTTTATCAGCCAGTTAGCTTGCATACCAACTGTTTGTTAAAATACCAGTTGGCTGTAGATGATCATTTTCATGATTAGAACTCATATATGTATTCATTATTGCCAAAATTCGTTGCATATTTATGTTAGGACATTGTTTAGACAATTTGGAGTCTTTGTAAGCATTCTCTTTGGGGCAAATCCAAACAAGAATCACTGCAGCAATCTGAAAAGTTATATCAGTCAGATGACCCTTGCTTGCAAAGTGTTTGACGAAATGTCAAACAACTGAAGTATAAAGATTTTTGGTGTTTGAAGAAGTTATAACCTATTGGGGTTATTACAAACAGTGTGGCAAAGACAACGGAACTCAAGGCGAAGCACACACACCTTGTCCTCCTATGGAAGAAGTTAACGAAAAGCTAGCTAAGTTCATTTCCTTAGCTAAGAAAATGAAAGAAAAGGGAAGATTTATATTAGAAGATCATTTGATGTAAGCCCAAGTGGCAAATTTCCCCTTTCTTCTAGAATAGGACAAGTGTCTATTTCTAATTGGCCACCATTCTGGTGCCTTCTCATTGGTTGCCACTTTTTGCACTTTTTTCATTGGTCCATTGATGAGGTGGCAACTTCTCATTGGCCGATGGGGTGGCAACCCTAATTAGGGTTTTGAAGATCCAATCTGGATCGTTGATCTTGTTTTGATCTCCACCGTCCATTGTATTTCTGGCCTCTATAAAAGGCCATTTGCTCTCATTTGTAAAGGGGTTGGAGAAATTGTTGCGAAAATAATACCAAAATTGCTCTCTTTTTCATTGTTGCGATTGGCATGTTGATCAAGAACGTTGGGTGTTATTGCATGTTTTCTACTTCCACTTAGTTAGATTTCCTTTCAAATTGTTAAAGTTTGTTTCATTTCAAGTTGTTTAAGCAAGAGTAGAGTAGATGGATAGTTGTATGGTAGCATTGGTAAATGTTTGATAGGGATCAATACTAGGCCACTAGCATCCTAGTGGTTGGTTGGGAAGCTTTGTGTGGTAAACTAGTTTATTTTTCCTTAGAATCATTGCACCTGTGGAAGTGAGGCCGCTGGTCAGCTCTCATTAGGTTCGATCCCGTCCATTTGCTAACCTTCCATTCATAGGAGTAGGAGTAGAATAGTAAGTAGTTGGGTAGTCGAAGCTTAGAGAAGCAAGTTAGAGTAGATCAAGTGATAGAACTCATCCATTCACCTTCCACAACCATCGCTTTCCTATCAACATCATCATCGGCAGACACACCCTCCATCATCGTGACCATCAACATTATCTGCCTCCGCACATTTCACAAACTGAGTCACCATCACTTTCATTCCACCAAAGTCCAAGTCATCCTTGAATGAATAGTGTAAGGCCGCCTACGTGATTACCAGCAAATCACATCGATAAAATTGAGCGAGCATCCAACGGTGTAAGGAACATTGGAGTTATACTCATGTCGAGCATTAACTTTTCAAGAGAGGAGTTGTATGTTTGATATCCTGTATCAAATATTCAAATCCTAATATGTTATGTAAGTGATACAAAACTCGCATCAACAAGTCCATCAGCCACAAACATTATGTCCGTTACAAACTATTTACCCGTTGGCTACAAAATACAAAACACCAATGACAATCATTCCGTCGGCTACAGAAACACCGCTGGGACCATCCAGTTGGCTGACACCATCCCCCCCAAAAAGAAAAGTCGTCTCCGGACGACAATTACAAAATATCTAAAAGAATTTAACAAACAAAATACATTAACGGACTAATTACAACAAGATAAATCGGCTTCTATCACATCACTTCCACATTCATTCCGTTACATCTGTACCCTCTGCTAACACAATACTGTCTCCTCAATGAAGTTGACTTGATAGCCACCCATGCTGCTTTCTCTGCTTTCAATTCCTCGGTACCCATAGCCAAGTGTCGCTGCGTTGCCTCCCACTGGATGATTAACTCCTCCCGAGCTTCTACGCATCCACCAAGACAGCCTCCCGGCCAAGACCTACTCCCAGTGCCTCTGGTACACAGAAAGTCCATGCTTGCAACAACTTCAACTCTTCTCAACTAGTCAGACTCCCACGACTGATATCCGCAACGACTGGGGGTCCAGGGGGCAACGCCCCCTGGGGGTCAAGGGTTAGCGCCCTCGCGGGGTCCTGGGGCACAAATTAACACTCCGAACCCCACACAAAACTGCATAGAACACACCATTTCTGTCATTTTTTGCCGATTCTACACTCTTTAGGGCAATCGTTGATGCTTCCCCTTCCCTTTGGCATCATCTGCTACTCATTCCGAACAACTTGAATTTGTCGTCGTTTTTTTTTTCTTTTTTTCTTTTTTTCAATTTCAAAAATAAAATAAATAAATAGCACGTCAATTTTGCCTCCAGGCGTCGCCATTCTGCAACGACAGAGTCAGCTAGCCATTCTGCGACAGCGATAGAGTCTTCCTGGCACCATATATTTGCAATTTAGATCTGTTGACTACCAGAGGCACCTCTTGCTCGTCCAACGTTCCCAACTTTATCGCTCGATTGTCGCCGACCTCCTGGATTTGATATGGTCCAACCCATCTTGCCTTAAACCGTTGTTTGATTTCATTCCGACCGTCACACTTGAGTACCAACTGCCCTAGCTGAAACCTGTTGAGTTTATCATGCCACGCCTTATGCCTATTCTGTGTTACCTCCGTCGCCCACTTTGCCTGTGGTCGTTGCACATCTAGATTATTTCCTTGCCGTCGGCACTGTTCAACTAATTTTATGTTGCGGTGTAACCTTTTCTTTCCGCGCGGTTTGTTCGCCGTGTACTCGACAATGGGATCTTGCTTTTTTCTGGACTTTGACTAGCTGTTCGTCCCCTCAGCTTCAGCCGTAACGGCCTTTCCTTCTTCTGCTTCTCTATATTCTTTCAGACATTCATTTTCCTCTGTTTTCTCCCCTTCATCGACCCTTAACATATTGCAACTCGAAAACAGTTCGTAGTCCTCTAGTTGCCAGTGGAAGAGACCATTCATTGAGTCCAGGTCATCGTTATTCGATCCTCCGTCAAGTCTCAATACTCCTTCGTCTGGTTCCATTCTCCTCTTTCCTTCATCATCACTTTCTGAATCTGACGATGCTGCGTCCTCGCCGACCATTTGCGTGTGCAAGTCAATTGTGAATCTTTTGCCTCCGCCCTCCATTGATAGGGTATTTCGTTTCCAATCATGTTTTACTTTTGCTTGCACCAACCAATCCCATCCCAAAATAGCATCATATCCTTTTCTTTTCAATGGAATAACGACAAAATCCAATAAAAATGGTTGCATTCCAATAGTTACCGATTGCGCCTTCAGATTCCCAATGGTTTGATTCCGTGTTAGTCTGTCGTGACCAATTGGAATGCTGGTGGCCACAATGTCAGTTTTCCCAACTTCTTCCAAGTCTCCTCTGGTAACACATTCACGCCGGATCCTCCGTCGACCATTGTGTCTGTCAAAACATGTCCCAAAATCCCCATCTCGACGACCGCCAGATGCCTTCCCGTCGTGAGCGCTAGAAGCATTGGGTCTGCTATCATCATTGGACTATTGTCCCTTCTTGTGTGCTCCGTTACTTTCAGAAATGGTGTATGATTCAGAATGGTCGTCCGTAACTAGGACATTGTGAGAAGGTCACTTATCTTGACCGGTACCTCCATTTCTAAGATCTGTCGTACAATGTTTTGTTCCGCGAAGTTCCTTGCCAAGGTGTCAGTGATGTCCTTTAATTGAGATGTCTCCACCGACGATGCCTTTGCAATTTTCGCTTGCGCTTCCCCCAATTTTCTCTTTTCCTCCGCTTGCCTCCGTTTAATTGCCAAAACCTCCTCTACATCCGTGCCAACAATGATCAAGTTTACTCCAGACTTTGGACACTTGGAATCTTCGTGATTGCCGAGTCTGCAACATCTGCATAATAATTTTGGTGTGTTTGCTGTTGTACAATCCCGTGCAAAATGACCCCACAAATTACATGCTCGGCATTGAACGATCAGCCGTTTGTTTGCATCATACTGAGTTCGACTTCGGCTCCCATTATTATTGTTATTATTTGTATTGTTGTTATTTTGCCCTCTGCTATTATTCCTGTATCCTCCGGATGTGGCATCTGCAGTATTCGTATTTCCGCTATTGCCTGACGGGTAAGCTTCCTGTGTAAGAAACACCTACGGAGATCCTCTTGTCTTCATGTTAAAGGGGCACTCTTTTGTGGAATGGCATATGATCTGACAAATGTCACAAAATTGGTTCTTCGGACACGATCCTTTAGTATGACCGTCGATCTTACACTCCGTACACCATAGCTCACTACCTTTTGGCTCCTTCTGCATGTTCTTAAACTCCTTTATCATGTGGATCATATCCTTCCGTAGGCAACGAACTTTCTTGCTGTTGCCTTCATCGTCATTGCTATCATCTCCAGCAGGCTCGTCATCATCAGAATCAGAGGAGCCATTCTTCTTTTTTGTCTTCTGCTCACTTTCGAGGTCTAGTGCTTTGTTATAAGCATCCACGTATGACGATGGTGGCACAATTTTCATTTTCCTCCGCAACCTTGAGCCTAGGCCATCCACGGACCATCTTTTCTACAATCCGTCCGCCGGCTTGCTTTCCATTTTGTTTATTAAGTCTTTTAATCTCCTGGCGTAGATGCAGACAGTTTCGTGCTTCCCCTATTTGATATTGAAAATCTCTGCTACGATTTCATTATCATCCTACAAGAGTTTAAATTCCGCCAGGAACTCCTTTTTAATGTTATCCCAGCTATTTAGCTTTTGTGGATCCATATTTGAAAACCAATCAATCGCCACACCCCGTAGGGTTGCCGGAAATTGCCTAACCCATTCTTTGGCATCTGTGATTCCATTTGCGCGCTAGATCGTCTCACATGTCTTACAATGTCGGATGGGGTCGGCTATACCATCGCCCTCAAACTTCGGCAGCTTTTCTTTGGGTCCCACCATCACAACTGAATTTGGTATAGAGATGTTACTAGGTCCTGCAACACTGGCGTTGTTTACTCCAACACCGCAGGTCTGCACTCCCGCACCGGCGGTCTGCACTCCCACACCGGAGGTCTGAACTCCCATACCAGAGGTCTGCACTCCCACACCGGTGATTTGTAACTCCCACACCGGAGGTCTCAACAGCTATGAACCTTGGTGAAGAAGAAGGATCTTCTGAAGTTGTCTCCTGTGGAAGTATATCCCGGATGAAGAGGTCACTCCACGCTCGTGCTCCCTCGGCACTCCGAGTCGTGCGAGTCGACGCTTTTCCGTTTGAATTCTCTTCCCTCGGCGAACACAATTTCAAGAATGCCTCCTGTGCTTCTTCCACCAACTCCACCCGCTGTCAAGTCTCCTTTAGCAATTCCTCCGCGCTTTGGTTTCTATCAGCAATCTTTTGGAATCTCCTCCGGCGCTCTGCCTGCTGTGCCAGAATTAAATTAGCTTGAGCTGCGCGAATCTCATCTTTATCCTTTACCGTGTTTTTATTTTTATTCAACAAATTCGGCATTTAATTTCCATCCGCCTGCCTGCGTACCAAGTCCATTGGGCAACGGTGCCAAATGTTTACCGTACTGGTAAAGAAATCAACACATACAGACAATGAACACGAACACGAACAAAAGAATTATATTCGCACATGCCAGACATACATTATGATTCATCAGATGAATAATAGAAGATAGATGATGATTAATGATTTACAATGATCCCAGACGGGATATAAATACTATCCGCCGAACCTTCCCGGAGGAGTCCGTCGGCCACAAACATTATATCCGCTACAAACTATTTACCCGTCAGCTACAAAATACAAAACACCGATGACAATCATTCTGTTGGCTACAGAAACACCGCCGGGACCATCCAGTCGGCTGACAAGGTTTTTTACAAATATACTGAAGAATTATACTAGTTGCATATCAGATCTGGACATGTTGATGATGACCCGGAAAACATTGTGAGGAATCTGAATGGATTAAGGATTTCTATACAAGATGAGACTGGGTTGGTGAAGATGGATAGTACGAAAGAAGCATATCAGTTCGCACTAAAAGCTGAAGAAAAGTTAAGGTATAGGTAATAGATTTCAGAAGAGCATAGTTAGATCTTACGATGAAAGTATCATTCCTCAGTTAGACAATGCAAATCAAAACAAAGGTAAATCAAAAGGGGAGTATGAAAATTCATACAGAGGGAGAGGTAACTATTCTAAAGGTAATTACACTAGTTACTTTAGGAAAAACAACAGTAAGAGGGAAGATAGAACTTGGTTTCAAGTTGCTTGTTCTAAATGTGGGAATGAAGTTTGTACAGATTTTGAATGTCCTAATTCTAACAAGAAGACAAGTAGCAGTAGCAGAAATGCTTTGGTACAAGAAGACACATCAAACACACCTAATGGGTTTGAGGAAGAAGAATATTTGATGGTTAGGAGGACCTTGTGGAATAAAGAAATGGTTGAAGATTCTCTTTTGATGAAAAGCTTTTTTAAGACCATATATAAGGTTGCAGGTAAATGTTGCAGACTAATCATTAACAATGGAATTTCAAACAATTTGGCATCAGAAGAATTGATTACAAAGTTACAGTTGCAAAGACTGAAGCACCCTAAGCCTTATCACATTGCAAGAATCAAGATTGAGCATAAATTACTAGTAAGTGAACAATGCCTTTTAAAACTCGAGATTGGAACATATTAAGATGAAGTCTTGTGTGGTATTATACTTATGGATTGTTGTCACATCTTGTTGGGTAGACCTTGGCAATATAATAGACAAGCTTTCCATTGTGGTAGATTGAATCATTATACATTTTGGGCTAATGGGAGAAGATAAGTTTTGTTGCCTTTGATTGAGGAACCTAAGGATGATAACTATACTACTGTTAGAGGATGTTTGGTTGAAGGAAATCAGTTGAATAGATATTTAAAGAAAGAAAATTTGTGTTTTGCCTTGATTCCTAGAAAGCCAAAAAAGAATTATGAATATAGACAAGCACTTGAAGCATTGTTGTTAGAATTCCAAGATATTATTTCAAATAATGTACCTAATCAATTACCACCAGTTAGAAGTACCAATCAAACTATGCATCTTATACCTGAAGGTAGTTTTCCTAATAAAGCATCGCATACGTTGACACCTACAGAGAATGATGGCTTGAATAGACAAGTCGAAGAAGTGTTGCAAAAAAGTTTGATTAGAGAAAGTTTGAGTCCTTGTGCAGTACTTGTAGTATTGACACCTAAGAAGAATGGAGAATAGAGAATGTGCACTAATTCTAAAGCTATAAATAGAGTTACTGTAAAGAAATCCATTGTCTAGGATGGATGACTTTATGGATTGTTCAACTACAGCAAAATATTTCACCAAAACTAATTTGAGTAGTGGCTATCATCATATTAGAATCACAAAAGGGGATGACTGGAAGACTGCTTATAAGACAAATGAAGCTTTCTATGTGTGGTTGGTTATACCTTTTGGTTTGACTAATGCACCTAGTACTTTTATGAGGTTAATGAATGAAGTCTTGAAGAAATTCTTGGGTAAGTTTGTGATTGTTGACCTTGATTATATTTTGTTATTCAGTAAGACTAAAGAAGACATTTGATGCATATAAGACAATTTTTACAGGGGCTAAAAGAAGAGAAGTTGTTGATTAACTTGAAGAAATGTTCTTTTATGATAGAAAAGATAATGTATCCAGGTTTTATTATTTTACTTGATGGTTTGAAGATGGATCTTGAGAAGGTAAAAGTAATTTTGGATTGGACTACACCCAAGAATGTTGGCAAAGATGGATCTTTCCATAAATTGGATAGTTTCTAGAGGACATTCATTAGAAGTTTCAGTTTAGTTTGTAATGCGATAACAAAAACAAAGAGAGGTCACAAAAAGGAATTTATGTCGACACATGGAGCAGACAAAAGCTTTGAAACTTTGACAAGGTTGCAAAATTGCCTATGTTAGCTTTATCTGATTTTACTAAGGTTTTTCATGTTGGCTATGATGCTAGTGGGAATGCAGATGGAATTGTTTTAAGTTAGGAAGGTAAACCTGATACTTTTTACAGTGAGAAATTAATTGGTGCTAAGAAGAAATATTCAATTTAGGACTAGGAGTTCTATCATAATGTCCTCATTTTTTAGTTGTGTCATGTCCCCAAATTTTAATGTAATAAGCTAATTTAATTAATTAATTAAATTTAAAAAATATATATATAAATGACCTTTAATTAGTTATTTTAATTAATTAAAATGGGGCCCAAGTTAACAATATTTGTGTTTGTGGTTCCGATTGATTTAGTATATCTCGGACCCATTTTTACTTTCGTTTCCGTAGGTGTGCCGTCAGCTACCTTTGTAAATCATCAGGAGTTCCTCCGAAGGGTATTTAAGTACAGCATGTAGGTAGTAGTTGTTATGTGATTTCAATTATTTTCTTTATACTGTGAATTCATGTTGGAGTTTAGTATTGTTCGCCATTTTGGAAGTGAATCTTCCCTATTTGGCTTTTCATTTTCATGGGATTCAACCCTCACCCTATTCCATCTGTGTACTAGTTGGCTTCGATTTGGCAAGTCGGAGCACCATCCTTGTCTGCAAATACAATTTATAATTTGTTTTTGACATAAGTACAATTTCATATTTGGTGTACCATTTCTATATTATCTCTTTGTTAGCATATTTTATTTAATTCACAGATATAATCAACATCGATCTCCCTTGGCATACATCTTCACTACTGTGCACTCCATTCCCTCTCATCCCATTGTACGACCTTCCACTTACCACCACCGTATGGTTCCATCACCTCACCGTACTCCACTCCATCCTATACGACACTCCATTTCCCCTACTCAAACCGTATGGTATCCACACCATACGACAAATCCCTGTACAACCTCCCCTCCAACCATATGGCATTCCCTCCTACCATACGGCCTGTAGATTTCCATATTGTGTAAACCCCTCCTGGTTGTTGTACAGACCATTCCTTCACATTGTGTGGACTGCCCTCTGTCCACTATACGGACTTCTTGTGTCCATTGCACAGGCTACACAAGCTAACATTTAACTGAGGGAATTATTAAGTTTGGAATCTTTGCCTACAGATGAGAACGGAACATTACAGTGGTATCAAAGCAATTGCCTTCGAGTCGAGATCCCCTTTGGGAAGTCATTTCCTTTGGGTCGAAATCCCCTTCGGACCAAGATTGCCTTTGGATCGAGATTGCCTCTGGACAGAGACCCCCTTTGGACTGAGATCCCCTTTGGGACATTATAGTGGTATCAAAACAATTGCCTTTGAGTCGAGATACCCTTTGGGCAAAGATTGCCTTTGGATTGAGATTGCGTCCGAACAGAGATCCCCTTCGGCCCAAGATCAACTTTGGCTTGAGATCCCCTTTGGGAAATTACAATTGTATCAAAGCAATTGCCTTTGGACCGAGATTGCCACTAGATAGAGATTGCCTTCAAGCCGAGTTCCCCATCAAGACATTACAGTGGTATCAGAGGAATTGCCTTTGGGTCGAGATCCCCTTCAGGCCAAGATTGCCTTCAGATCAAGATTGCCTCCGGAAAAAGATTCCCTTCGGATCGAGATCCACTTCGGGCCCATATTGCCTTCAGCTCGAGTTCCTCTTTAGGAAATTACAAGTTGTACCAAATTTGATGGATTCAATCTATTAGCGGGTCCTTGTAGGATGGTACTAGTGTTTAGAGGACATTGTTGTGGAGTTATTAGGCTCTCTAGTGGCCTATGGTTTGTTTTCACTTTGTTTTGAGGGACTTACTATTTTAGTTGTCACAGTTGGTTCCGATGAGCTAAGATGAATTAGAGGAGTTCAGTGATGCTCTCATCTTTTATTTCTCGCTTCCGGTTTTGGGTCCAATAATCTTGGAGGGAGCATCTATTTTTAGTTAGTCACCCCGTCAGGTTCATTCATCATCTTTCTTCATTAGAATCACTCATTTATTGTTGATTTTGAATTTGATGCTTATTTAGACATTGTCGAAAGACGAGCGAGTTATAACTATTATTCAACTAAATATGTTGAGGTTGCTATTTTTGTCGGTATTATTTATTGGCCACCTTAGTGTCATATCTCATTGTAACCGGGTAGAAAAGTTTTAAATCTTTGGCACAAGAAACAATGAATTTGTTTCAGAATATCATAATATGGTCGAAAGGGTCATTTTTGAGCAAAAGGGAATTAATAAATTGTATTATTCAATTATGCGCCTAAGTATAAAGCAAAGAAGCTTCTTAAGAGAAAAGTGTGAAGAAGAAGCTAAGTGTTGAATTGTGTTATAAATATAAGCCCATTTGGAGAGAAAAGCATCCAATTGTCTATTTGCTTTTGTTGTCTCTTGTGAGGGTTTTTGAGGTTGTGAATATAATTCTACTACAGAAGTATAGTGGTTTGAGCTGAGTTTTGTGGTGCTTCCTCTTATTGTGGCTACTCTGGCTGAAGAGCAGTTAATTCCTAAAGAATTTGGTGACATTTTTTTGACTCGGTGTTTAATTTAATCTGTTGCTGGGTGTTGTATTCGGGTTTGCAATAGGCCATCTTATTTTGAGGAAATTTGGAAATTATACAATTGCTATTGTGTGATATTTGCTGAAGGGTTTGGCGTTGTGAAATTGTATTTTTTGGGCACCTAATTTATATGGTTTGGACATACCCTTTTCCTGCAATTCAATGGTCATACCATCTGCATTCAAGACGCCAAACAATTCCCTGCTTAGGCGTTGATTTAATGAGGTATTTGAGGAGTGTTTAATAGCTGCTCAAACTACATTTTCCCAACACACAGGTTGAGCAATTTCGATCTGCAATTTGGTTTCTGTTAGAAGTTGAAATTGAGTGCTGCAAATTCTTGCCTTCTATATGCATGAATATCTCAGCTTTGGGCATGCAAACTCCTGCATTTGGAACATTGTATGGTGACATGAAGATTGGTAGTCGTATTCTCTGCTGCTAAATGCCCAGGTTTCAGCCATTTGAATATTGTGTTCTACAATTTCTCCTGCATTTCGAACGTTGTATGGTGACGTGAGGATTGGCAGTCATATTCTCTGCTGCTAAATGCCAAGGTTATCAGTCATTTGAATATTGTGTTCTACAATTTGTTCCAGGTCTACAAATGAAATTGTTATTACTGTTAGATGAGTTTTGGGAATAAAAATTTTGGTTTTAAGAGTTTGGGAAAATATCTTGTGTGTTCAAAATCTGGAAAGTTGTGATTGTTCAAATATAATTGTGAATTGCATGATTAGTCTTATCCTAAACTTAGTGGTCACTAAAGCACAAAGATAAATCAGTAAATTCAATTTGAAAGGTTGCACACAAGCTATTTGATAAAATTCCCATGAGCTGAAACATTCAAAAATCAGACGCATAATAGGGTAGCCTATAACAAAGGTTTTAGAGCTTGCTTGTCAAGTGCTTGACAAAATGTCAAACAACTGAATAGTAAAGAAACTTAGTGTTTGACAAAGAGATAACCGTTTGGGGTTGTAACATCTATGCTATTGTTCAAGCTTTGAAGAAATGGAGACATTACTTGATACCTAAGGAATTTGTATTGTATACTAATCATAAAGCAATACTTGGGTAGTTAGAATAAATTGAGTTAGAGACATGTGAAATGGGTTGAGTACTTGCATAATTTCACATTTGTGTTGAAACATAGGGGTGGTCAGTCAAACAGAGATGCAGATTAATTGGACAGAAGGAGGAACTTGCTAATAGAGATGAAGGTTGAGGTACTTGGCTTTCATGATTTACTAAGGGCTTTGTATGAAACTGATCTTGTCTTTGTAGAACCTTGGAAAACTTGTAAGACACCTGAAACAGATAATCAGAATAAGAGGATGATTATTTCATTCAAGAAGACATGTTGTTCAACGGACTTCAGTTGTGTATACATAGAGGATCATTGAGAGATAACATTACAAAAGTAAAGCATAGTGAAGGACTTCTAGGACATTGTGGAGGTCATAAGACAAAAAGTTCGATCTCTGAAAGATATTTTGGCCACAGGCGTATAATAAGGATGTTCAGAGATTTGTAAGAAGTTGCAGAATTTGTCAAGTTGCAAAAGGAATAAGTCGAACTGTGGGAGTTTACAAATCGTTGCCTATTCCTTGTAAACCTCTGGAAGGCGTTAGTATGGGTTTTGTTCTTGGACTACCTAAGACTCAGAGGGGTAATGGTTCTATCTTTATTTTTGTTGATAGATTTTCTAAAATGGCTCATTCCATACCATGTAGAACAACATTAGATGTAGTACATATAGCACACTTGTTCTTCAGAGAGATTGTCAGGTTGCATGGGTTGTGTTGATGTTTTAAGACTACCAGGTTGATGTAAAACCCAATACCAGGATGCAGAAGACTAGACTCAATCTAAGGGTTAGCTATTTCCTATATTCAACTGAATTTTCTTCAAATCTGGAGCAACTTCAACAGAATCACAGAGGGCTCTCTACACTTTAGGCTCTGTAGGGCCAAGGCGGGTGCACCTTAGGGATGGAAATGACTAGATAGTTTAATCTTCTTTTTCACAATTCACTCATTCACACTCTTCTCTTCGGATCTATCCCCTATAGCAAATAATGGTCAACAATTCTTCTTAGATTTGCAATGAATCCCTGATTACAGCAGCTAACTATAATTCAAAGAGATACTATTGCAAACAAGTAATGACCAACAATTTGATTCTTTATTACAGAAAAGAAAATATTATTTTGATTTTGTATGTGCTTTGTGCAACCATATGAACTTTTCAATTTGCATTTGAATTGATGATCAGTGCCTTATCCATTACTATACAGAGTCTAACCAACAAAATTTTGACCTAACTAATTGCCGTACAATTAATTTATCAACAGTTAACCCTAAATTTCTTTCTTATGATATCCCTTTCATATACTTAGAAACCCTATCAAGTCATCAAAGCATTTACTTAACTCCTTGCATTAAAATCAATCAATGAAAAGATATACAACCCATCCAAGTTGCATTAAAATAAAAGAACCTTGTTTATTTCAATCCCAAAATTACAGATACATGGAAATGGAGACAAAATTCGGCGACAAAATTATTGTAGAACCTTCCTTTGTATTAATCTTCCTTAAAAACAATACATTACTGGTATAAACTCAAGAATAACTCAAGGTATGACAAACTATCATTCAAGATTCAATTGTATTCCTAGATTGCAAAATTTGAATACATCACAAAAATTGACACGAAGACTAATTGGACCGACTGCAACATAGCATAAAAACTAAAATTGTAGAGACTTCAGACCCTCACTCCACATCTTGGGAATCCTTTTATAGGAAGGATTGCAACAAGCTTTAGATAGGAGGACACATGTCAAAAATTCATTGGAAACAAAATACAAAGTTATTTCATAATGTTACATTAAAACATTCTTTGTACTTTGATCAAAATTTAGGATGGAGTTGCAAAACTAGTAGGTGGCATTTTCAGTTGGTGTCTTTAACATAATTTTGGTTGTCTTTCCTTGCCTTTTCTTCATTCCTTTTGTCTCTTTTTCCTTTAACTGCATCTTTATATTGCCTAATCACTCTCCCCACATGGTAGGGCTTTAATGTCTGCTATCACTTCCCAAATAGCAATAATTGTATCTATATCAGGCCAACTGACATCCCTAACTATATCTAAATCATCGAAGCATTTGTTCCATTTGGCATCTGTTATTGCCTTAACCTCTACAGTTACTTTTTACATTTTTTATTCTAATTTGTAGAGCATATCTATCAAATCATAAGCTACTACTACACCTGCCTCATCATTGCAATATGCCAAGAATCTGGGATGATTCCAAATATTGTCAAAATATGCTGACCATTCCACCTAGTCCTTAACTCCTCCATCATTATCCAAAATTGTAGGCACAAAACTGGGTGTTCCTATGGCAATTGCCTTCATTTTGTTTTGGATCAATTGCAATTTTCCAACAAAGAAACCATTCAAACCCTTTACCTTATTAATCATTTTTTTGGTATTTATAATAATTACCTTGGCCAAATCTTTCTTTTGTGCCAACATAGGTACCGGACTGTCAAAAAATGGAGTATAAGAAGCTCATGTGGTAAAAAAAGGAGATAATAGTGCCACTACCTCTGAACACCTATATTCTTCTCCTTGCAGGGAGACCAATTTTAATACATTTACCTTGTGAGCCAGCAAGTTCCTTATGGTTCTAATTTCAATCTCCTTGCTGGACTCCAAGTCTTCCTCATCAACTGCCATGGCTTGACATGATGTTCCTTGTATCTCAGGCACCTCACCCTTTGTCTAGATGCCTTGGTCTTTAACCTCTGTAGCTAATCTAATAGTATTTTTCAGTATTACTATTTCATTCTCCAATCTAAGGGTTTTCTGCTCTAAGACATAAGTCTTCCTCATTTCTTCCTCATAGTACCTCTTGGTTTTGATGTACCGCTCATAGGCTCCCTCCAATTGTGCTTGAAGAACATCCATTTTGTTCTTTCCCAACAATGCCACCGAAGTTTGCTTTCCATATATCTGGCTACAGGAGGTGGAGTTCACATTCCAGAATATTACATTACCCCTAGGGGACTCTTTGATTTCCATGAGGGTAGGCTTTTGATGCTTTGGAGCTAAATTCTATATAGCCATTGTTTGAGCATCAATATTGTATCCTGACCCTGTCAGTTCTCCCAACTGATTTTCATTTTTAAAGGAAACTGATTTGTCTTGTCTCCTCATCTAGTCTAGTAGAAAAGAGGAACTGATATCCCATCCTAGGAAGACAATCATGCCACTTCTTCCTACTAGATCTCTGGCCTGCTCTACAGTGAGGGTTTCACTGGCGAGATCATATTCTTGCAGTTCCTACACTAACTCAAGAACCACCTCATCAGAGTAACCTAGCTTCATTTGTAGAGACAACTCATTTTGTTTCAATTTGAACAAGAAGCTTTTAAAATCTTCCGTTTTGATGAAATTATCATCACCCATAAACACGTTTGCTTCTATGATTCTGTCATCAATCATTTGAGCTTGTAGTTGTCGCTTCTTAGCCCTTTGTTCATCCTCAGAGGCCTGAGTTATCAAATATCTTCTTCTGACATCATCAAAGTACTGGCTACCCCTAAGCAGGATTTGCTAGGCCTTTTCTCCACCATTTTTTGTTTCTTGTTCCTCTGCTCTGCCCACTTTGAGCTCTCAGGTTGATCTTCCTCATCATCACTAACTTCAACTACAATGTCTTCATCAGAATAGTCAGGATTAACTTTCTTCCTTATATCTTCAAGCACTTGTCCTGATATTTCATCAAAAAAATTTACACACTTATCCAATCTTGACCAGTAATATTCCTTAGCATAGAATCCTTTAAAAAATGGATCTACCATTTTCATTTCCTGCTCAAAACTAAGAACATCCCTATATTTTATCATTCTTTCTCTAAAGATGTCCTCATTCAATCTGTCAGCAATGACATCCTCTTCCCATAGAGGTTTTGCAGAAGGTAAATTATATCCCCTCATGTTCTTCAGGGCATGCCTAAATGCATTACAAGGATCATATGTTCTTGCTGGTCCAGTTGGCAATTTGTAGCCTCTCATATAGGCATCAGTCTCATCAATGGCATTCTTGCCTATCTCAAAATCTCCTATTTTGGTGCATCTACACAAAAATGTTCTTTTCTTGACAGCTTTACCTAGATATTCTCTATTTAGTGAAATTAGTTGCCAAAAAACTTCTACAAACCCTAATCTCTCTAGGACATATTTGGGTAGAATGTGAGGTGGCTGGGGGCATCCATATATTCTGATAACAATATACTCCTCAAATAGAAAAACACTTCCTCAATCGTGTATCAATTGTTTCCCAACATCAAAACACATTTTAGGTTTAACAATTTTCCTAACACTTCTAAGAATGTTTTCATTTATTAGTCCTATCATTTTTAAAACAGGATGGACAAAATCATTATAAAAGGAAATGACATTTGAATACGGATAGAAGCTTTGCCATACGCTTGCCCACCTTTGCACTGGTAATCTTTCTTCCCATTCTTCTGTGCATTTGAAGAAGCTCTGATCAAAGGAATCAACATTTTTGAATAGGACCAAATGCATGATCAAAGAGTAGTGAGGAAACCTAAAGTTCTCCAATTGTCCTTGTTGTGCAGCAATGATCTCCTCATGGATCTTGTCGATGATGTATGTCACATAAGCGTACCCAACATTGGTGTTGAGGTCTTGAATATTCAATGCCATGACATAGCATCCTCCTAGGGCATTCATGGTTCCATCTAAACCTAAGACTTCGTTGAGGCCAACGACAATATTCTGAAAATACCTCTAAAAGAATTCAAGAGGCATGATTTTATCCACTTCCTTTTTCTTTGGAATCTCTCCCTTTTCTTTTTTGGACATAGTGATGTGTCTTGTCATAGCCCTACCCATATAAAAGCTCTTATGGCTTTTGAAATTTTCATTTAGGTCATTAATATTAATAAGCAATGACATTGGGCCTCCCAAATCGAATGCCTCTATTAATGTCTCCTTCTCTAGAGCCAGGAAAATGCACCTATCTCTCTGGTGGAATGACATGCTAACTGGATTGTAACATTTGATTAATGCCTATACCAGGTCCACATCCACAAATACTTCTACCATAATTAGTGTGCCAAAATTTCTAACACAAGGGTTGCAAACTGGAACTTTCTTTGTTTTGTTCTTATAAAAGAACCAAAATAATTCATATCCGTTCCTATTTGGAACCTCTGCATCTTTACAGAGTACATATGGATCTTTGAAGGTGTGGTCATTCGCAGATTGTGCATTAGTTGCAGAATATGCATCCATTCTTCCACAAACGAACTAGTGTTGTTTGTTTGCGAAGTAGATTCTTCAATTTGGACTTGTGCAATCAATTCATCTTCTTTTTGAGCCATTTTTCCAAGTAATTCAATCGACTCTAAATTTTGTATGTTTGAAAATCAATTCAAATCACTCTGCAACTCAGATTTTCTCTGAAAGCTCAAACAATTATGCAACTCATAATAAAAATCTCCGCATCTTTCAGAATCTATCTATCTCTAGAACAAGAGTGTAGCATTAATGGCATTTACATCAGCACACTTCAAAACCTATCAATCTTCGAAAAGATGGCAAAATCTTCGCTTTTTCACATTTTGTACTTCCAACTCATACTCATTTTATCTAACTCAAACATGGCCGTTGAAAACTAAAAATTGCGATGATGCCATAACCTATTTATTGCTGCTTCGCCAAGGTTTTCTTTCTTTTCTTATCTTCAGCTGCGACCATGCGCATAGGGCTATCTTTATTGTTTCGCAACTTTGCCCATCTTTCCTTTAACTACTATGTCTAGCCTGCAAGGTTGCGATTACCTATAATCACCACTTCGCAATCGTTCACCATTTTATCTTTTTTATTGCTTCGATCGAGTGATGACCTCTTTATTAATTACTTCGTATCTTCGCGGCAGTCTGGAACCTAACATCCTTTATGCTTGCGATGCTTTAAACTTTTACCTTGTCGCTTCTTCGCAACCGCTAGACATGATGCCTACTTTAACCATGTGATGTTGCACTAACCATTTCCCTTAACATTTTCTTCATCTCGCAACATCGCAGATAAACAGTTCTTCGCCATTTCGTAACTTAAAATATTAACAGCAAATGAAACCATGTGAAGATGCGATGATTACCTTTAACTGTAACACTTTGGTTATTTGCAAGCTTACAACTTCCTTTCTTAACCTTAGCTTTTGACCCGCAAAAATGCGATTGCTACTTTGTTTTATTGTCACCTCTTTTCACAACTTCACAACCACAGATCTTAGCTGTGACTGAAACCTTGTGATCTTGCGCTAGCCTTCAACTTTAACTATTCTGAACTCATCTCGCAAGCTCACAACTTAAAAAATTAACAGTAGCTAAATCTTGCGACAGTGCGATTCAAAGCTTTTGCTACTTCGCCGTTGTAACCTCAAGTCAATCGCAAACTATTGCGACGGTGCGACAGTTTAAATTCTTAACTGCTTGATTGGTTCCCGCACCATCGCAACTTAAGCTATCACTGCATCTCAAACCTTTGCAAAAGAGCGATAACTATTTCTTCTAACTGTCAGATGTCCTTGCAGCTTCACAACTTAAAACATCAACATCCAGCTTACCTATTCGATGCTACAATCAATCGTTAACTTGACTATTTCCTTCATTACTGCTAGTTCACAACTTAAACTTTCTTAACTGTTCAGCCTCTTGCGATCTTGCGCTGACCACCTGAGTTTAACCATTTCTTTTTCTCACAACCTTGCGACTTGAAATCCCTTCAATACTAGCTGACCTGCAACAACGCGATATCCACTTAACATTAACCTTTCATCCCATCGCAACATCGCAACCGAAATACTAAACTCTTTTCTCAACTCTGCAAAAGCGCGATTATATGTTTTCGCCGCTTGGCTGCCTTAACTCCGGGTTATCTTTAACCACTTGTGAGCATGCGATAAGCTTAAAAGTTAACTGTTGTTGACTCCTATGCCCTTTGCACCATTGCAATTGTAAACTTTTACATGTCTTTTAGCCCAACGATGTTGTGATGACCATCTTGTTGACCGCTTTCTTCCATGCGCACCATCACAACTTAAAATCCTTTAAGTCATATTTAGCTCGCAATCATGCGATAACTGTAGAACTTAACTGCGTTGTCACTCATCACTTCATCGCAACTCATAACATCTTAAGCTGGATACTGCTTGCGACCTTGTGATCAATAGCTTATCACTTCTACGCAACCCAATCTCACCATTTGACCTTACCAACTACGAAACCACGCTGACTGTGCTGATGACTGCTTTGCATCCTCACACCCCTCAAAATGGTTAGTGATCATAAAGCAGCGATGTTGTGTCTAAAAGGCTTTTGCAACATCGCAACTTAAAAGACTTACGAAACATGAAATATATAACGGAAGAAGATCAAAATAACTAGGGATATAATTGCATAAGCAAGATATTTTATTTATCCCTATTTAGCACTTCATGTCAACTTACAAATATGTCAACAAGACATAAAAAAATAACTTTTTGCCGTAGGGTTTTTTAATGTGGGAAAACAAATTTTCAAAAACCCTAAGCAAAACAAAATAAATTTCTTCTTGATTTTCACAAGAATATCTTAAAATTTTTTGTAAGTGAAAATTCAAGCCATTAGGTTGCCTAAGACTATTGTTTCTAAAAGTTATACTAAATTTATTGGTTAATTCTAGAAAACACTTTGGAAGAGGTTGAACACTAAGTTAAAATTTGGTTCTACATTTCATCCACCAATTGATGGACAAACTGAAATTGTGAAGAAAAGCTTAGATGAGTTGTTAAGATGCTTAGTTAGAGATAAACCTAGAAAATGGGATTTGGTTTTGGCACAAGCACAGTTTGCATACAATAAATTTGTGAACAAAAGTACTAAGAAGACACTTTTTGAGATTACTAATAGCATGTACCCTAGAGGAGTTGCTGAGTTAAGAAATCTTGATCATGAAGATGGAAGGAGGGCTGAAGCAGAAGGATATATTGATTTGATGAGGATTTTGCATAATGAAGTGAGATATATCTTGGAGAATAGATGTTAGAAATACTAGGATAAAGCAGATAAAGTGGGAGATATAGGGATTTTGCAATTGGTGATGAAGTAATGGTTCATTTAAAGAAAGATTGATATTCTATTGGAACTTATTGCAAGTTGAAAATGAGTAAAGTCTGGGCCTTGTAAGATCTTGAGGAAATTTGACAATGGTAATGCTTTTGAAGTTGAACTACCTTAAGATATGGATATTTCACCTATATTCAATATTTCTAATGTTTATATATATTATAAGTTCAATGATAATCAATTGATAAAACTGATTATCCTATAAAACAAACAAATGATATTGGGAGGATCTTAGATAACAAAGTTAGCAAAAGCACCAAAGTAAAGATTGCATGGACTATCTAGTTCAATGGCAAAATAAACTAGTTGAAGACAATGCATGGATTTCTTAGTCTAAGTTGGGTCAGTATGATTTTTCACAAAGTGTGGACATTGGTTCCTATCTACCCCAGGTGTCTAATGCAAGAGCATCTTGGGTTCATTGGCAATCTTGCATCAACCAAAAAAGAAATTGTTTTCTTTTATGTTTCTAGTCCCCTAATCGTGTGAATAGTCTTATTGATATTGCTTTGTTTCATCTGCAAGAACAATTTCTTATAATGGACCTATTGTGGATCTTTTACCTTTGATGGTAGTTCGCAATTCTTAATGTTTCATTGTTGGTGTGCTCTAATTCATTCTTACATGAGACATGTTCTCTGTTGGCATCTCATGTAGCTTGTGGGAGTTTTCTTATGTGTAGTTCTTGTGTGCATGCAATCTTCCTTGGTTTTACAAGTGGATTTCTGGATCTCATATAGACCTATCTCTAAACCTGTGTTCCCTTTATTTCCCCAAGCACTGTTTGGTGTTCCCATCGTCGGTTGGTTCCTCTTGCTCTATACTAGCAGTCCCTTAAACCCTCTTCGTGGTCTCTACAACAATAATAAATTTATGTTATATTATCTTATCTTATACCCAAACTCACAATTGGATGCTTTCACATAAACTATTTCTCTAAGATTCTTAGCCCTTCAACTGAGAGTTTTAGATAATCCTCCCAAGATTTTCTACAAACGAAGATGTCATAAAAAGAGGCGAACTAATTTCCTAGTTGCAAAATAAAGCCCTAACTCATACATGATTGAAAAGTTGTTGGGGCATTTGTTAAGAAAGCAAGCCAAGAAACTCACATGTCTTGATGCAAGCACGGAGAAAGAAAGATTTGAAGAAGGCAGGAGGGAAATCCAAGATACCATGGTAAAGGAAGGAAAAGGATGTACCCCTAAACTTCCATCCACTAGATCTGTACTGGAAACTAACATCATACAACAAATACTAGAATTCACCATTCCGGTGAAGATTGCCGATCTATTAGAAACATTACCTCAGTTGCAAGTAGCAATAACTCAAGGAGGAAGTACCAAGGAAGAACATCCCAAGGAAGATGGAAAGAAGAAAGAAAAAGTAGGAAAGGGAAAAAACACTTTATTCAACATAGGGATGGGAAGAACACCCGTTGTGGTAGAAATGGAGATAATTGGGTGCAAGTTGACAAATGCTATCCTTGATGAAGGCTTGGGTGTTAATGTCCTCCTCGGGGAAACCTGGAAGGCCTTGGAGAAACCAACCCTTTGGCCACACACATTTTAGTTGGTGGGAGCAGATCAACATGGGGTCAAGCGTATAGGGATGCTAATGGGACAAAAATTAGAGATCGACACACAACAGTTCTTCCTAGATTTTGTGGTGATTAATTTGGAAAAGAACGAATGTAATACATTATTAGGGAGAAAGTGGTTAGTCACAACAAAGGCAAACCATAACTAGAAAAAAATACCCTTTCCATCGAAGTAGACAATCGGAAGGACACAATTGACTTTAGGAGCCAGTTTGTAAGTTAGTAACTTGCATGTGACTCGGAGGTGAAGGGCAAAGACGGTGAAGGAGTCAAGTTGGATAAAGAAGGCATATTACCCTTGAGAAATTGCTTAGAAGATGAAACAAGTTCTCTTAATGGCCTGTTCCACTGGCAAATGAGGGATTATGAAGCATTTCAATTAGAATGCAATATGTTGCAGATCAAAGAAAGAGAATCCCAGAAAGGAGACCGAGGATTCCATAAGGAGCACAAGAAAAGGATAGTTGAAGTTGAAACAATCAAAGCCATAAAATTATCTAATAATCTCTTAAAAGATATAGTGAAGTCCAAACTCGAAGGTTACAGGGAAAGAAATCAAGATGTCAAAACTATAGTTGAACCCAAAGATTAAGGAGAAAGAGGAAAAAGACAATAGGAGAGACGGAGCATAGACCATAGACACCAAACCAACAAGGAAGATAAGTCCGTACGAAAGAGTTTGTCATATGAAGGCACAAGGACTAAATCTGTATGATCTACAAAAGCTAGTAGGAAGACAAGGACTACACAATGTACAGATTCAAGATGAGAATTTTCATATTTCAAGGAAGTATGGAGTTTAAGTATGCAGGAGGATTATTTCCGGACAACACAAACTAGGGAAATCAGCATGCAATATTTTGTATGCAAGAGCACAAAGGGAAAGTCCATATAAAGCAACCATGACAGAAACCAACCCGTATGGTTAGGGGGTTTGTATGAACACAAACCAAGTCCATACGGAAAAATGAGGCATCAGTGGAAGAAGCATTGTACAATAGGAAGAAAATAATGTCAAGGTGGGAATAAGGATGTTGTCCATTGAAAGGACTATGCTACCATGCAAGTGGGTCATATGAGTTGGCACCAAGACTGTACAACCCAAACGTATGAAGGCAGAAGACTACACATAGAAGGGGCATTATTTTTGTCGTACGAATGCTAGGAGGTAGAAGCAATAGGGTCATAAGATTGGGTACGTGGCGGAAGTAATGAGTCCAAGAGTGTGTGGACATCAAACCAAAATGGCCACCTAGACGCCTAGCCTTTTAGGTTATTGTGTTTAAGTCATCTCGAAGATGACTTCATTTTGGGGGGCATAATGAAGGGCATAATAAGGCAATAATATCATGAAAGATAGTTTTTTTTGGGTTTGGGTAGTTAGGTAGCAAAGGGATGTGTCTGTTGGTCTCCCTAACCAACCAACCTCTATTTAAGAACATTGGAATGTGACTGATGTACTTGTTTTTGGGTAATCAATAAAAGAATTCTAGTTTCCCTCGCCAATATTGGTATGCTTATCATTGGTAGTAAATGTTTATATTGATAGTGGTAAAGTTGACTTCATGCATCAATTCTCTATCTAGTAAACATTCTATATGAACCTTCAGAGATGTTCAATCCATGCCTTGCTTTAGTTCGACGCTCGTTTACAAAATGCCACTATTGAATTCCTTCAAAGGTCTTCAGACCTCTACCTTAGTATTTCAATGGAATCATAACTATAGTGAACTTCATTGTCCTCTTTAGTATCTTCTGCTTTTGTATTAACTCTTCAATAATCTCTTCCTAAGAGTCTCGGTACAGAACTGTGGCCTTATCTTTGATCCTCTAATTTATGGAAATTTATATTGTTCTTTGTACATATCCAATAAATTGATTTAGCTCTTTGTTGTTTTGTCATACTTCCTTTAAATTATCGTTGTTCCCTCTAACCTATTCCTAGTCATGATTTGCTCTTCTTATGTGTTGTTCAACAGTTCATCGTCAACGTGAGACTAAGTAATAATTTGTTTATGTTGAGTCAAATATATGTATCCTACCATGTCGGTCTTTGACAATCTATGATAATTCTTATTTCTTCTTAATGAATTATTCATTTTAGATTTACATTACTTCATCTACCTATAATTGTGTTTGTTGATGCCATGTCTTGGTAAGAGAAGGTGCCTAAAATATTATTCTACAAGAAATCCTCTTCTTATTATCTCCGAAAAAGTTTGCTACAAAATATCTGATATCTCGACAACTATATTTATTAAATAGTGAATGCAAGCAATGCTATTTGTTATATTCTGATGGTGTAGCTCAACTTGAGTCTGATACACTCAGACCTGTTAAAGTTGTAGCTTCAGTCGGATAAATTCGATCTGAAATATATTGTTAATGTTGGTAAATCATCATTTTCTATATATATGCGTATTCAAGTAATAATAATATGTCCAAGGGATTCAACTTGGTTGAAGCAATGAGTTCTCACTGGGGACACCACAATTCAAATCCCAAGAGGGACATCTTTGTGGAATTCTAAGTTGTGATTCTTGGTCTTCCAATTGTTGTTTCTAGTGTGATTGCTCGTAAGGAGCTTGAATAAGATGTAATTGTTGCTCTTAAGGAACACTCGATATTTAAATGATCTTAATATAAAAAGTAATAATAATATATGTATATATATAGTATATAATATACATGTTATAGTATATGTATTAATATATGTATTTGTATATATATAATATATATATATATATATATATATATATATTAATACATACATATATATATATATATATATATTATACATATACATATACTGGGTTCGACTTCGGCTCCCATTATTATTGTTATTGTTTGCATTGTTGTTGTTATTTTGCCCTCTGTTATTATTCCTGTACCCTCCGGATGTGGCACTTGTGCTATTCGTATTTCCGCTACTACCCGACGGGGAAGCCTCCTGTGTAAGAAGCACCTGCGGAGATCCTCTTGTCTTCATGTTAAAGGGGCACTCTTTTGTCGAATGGCCCATGATTTGACAAATGTCACAAAATTGGTTCTTTGGACACAATCCTTTAGTATGACCGTCGGTCTTACACTCTGTGCACCACAGCTCACTGCCTTTTGGCTCCTTCTGCATGTATTTAAACTCCATCATGCGAATCATGTCCTTCTGTAGGGCACGAACCTTCTTACTGTTGCCTTCATCGTCGTTGCTATCACCTCCGGCAAGCTCGTCGTCATCCGAATCAAATGAGCTAGTCTTCATCTTCTTCTTTGTTTTCAACTCACTTTCGAAGTCTAATGCTCTGTTATAAGCTTCCGTATATGACGACGGTGGCACAATTTTCATTTTCCTCCACACCTTTGAGCGTAGGCTTTCCACGAACCATCTTTTCTGAAGTCCGTCCGCCGGCTTACTTTCTATTTTGTTTATCAAGTATTAATTTCCTGGCATAAACGCGAACCGTTTTGTTCTTCTCCTGCTTAGTATTGAAGATCTCTACTACAATTTCATTATCCTGCAACAGTTTAAATTCTGCCAGAAACTCCTTTTTAATGTTATCCCAACTGTTTAGCTTTTGTGGATCTGTATCAATGAACCAATCCATTGCTACGCCTCGTAGGGTGGCCGAAAATTGCCTCATCTAGTCGTCATCATCAATTATCCCATTTTCCTTCTAGATCGTTTCACATGTTTTGCAATGTCGAATGGGATCGGCCGTACCATCGCCATTGAACTTCGGCAGTTTCTCTTTTGGTCCTGCTATCACAATTGGTTTCTGTAAACAGGTGTTGCTCGGTCCTGCAACACTAGCGCTCTTCACTCCCACACCGACAATCTGTACTCCCACACCGGCGGTCTGCACTCCCACACCGGCGAACTGCACTCCCATACCGGCGGATTGGTCTCCCACATAGGCAGACTGCACTCCCACACCGGCGGACTGTTTTTCCACACCGTCAGACTCAACAACTACGAACCTTGGTGAAGAAAGGTGTTTTGAAGTTGTCCCCTGCGGAAGTATATCCCAGACGAAGAGTTCACTCCACGCTCTTGCTCCGTCGGAACTTCGAGCCATGCGAGTCGATGCTCTTCCGTCTAGATTCTCTTCCCTCGGCAAACACAAATTAAAAAACTCATCCCGTGCTTCTTCCACCAATTCCACCCGTTGCCGAGTTTCCTCCAACAATTCTTCCGTGCTCTGGTTTCCATCTGCAATCTTCTGGAATCTCCTTCGACGTTCGGCTTGCTGTGCCAAAATTAAATTTTCTTGCATAGTACGGATTCCATCCTTTCCCTTGACCTTATATCGATCCTTGTTAAGCTAATTTGGCATTAATCTTCATTTCTCCCACCTTCCAAGTTCATAGGGAAACGGCGCCAAATGTTTACCGTACTAGGTAAAGAAAAGAATGCATACAAATAATAGACAGAATAGCAGAATTCCTTATTATTATTCTCATATGCCAGAACATTACATTATGCTTCATAAGATAAGATCAATGATGATTTACAATGATCCTAGATGGGATATAAATACTATCCGCCAAACCTTCCCGAAGGAGTCCGTCGGCCACAAACATTATGTCCGCTACAAACTATTTACCCGTCGGCTACAGAATACAGAAACACCAATGACAATCACCCCATCGGCTACAGAAACACCGACGACAATCATCCCATCGGCTACAGAAACACCGACAACAGTCATCCCATTGGCTACAAAAACATCGACGACAATCACTCCATCGGCTGACACAATTTATACCGATGACAATGTCTCCATCATTGCACATATAATGTCAACTACAATGCTAGTATGAAATGGCCAAGACTCTTGGCATTACAACATATGCAAACTATGTAATTTTCTAAGTACAAATGCAGCCTTAGTATGAAATCTAAAATGCAATATATATGCAACAATATACTTGAGAAACCTAGTACATAAATTGTAGAAGAGCTGGAGACTTGATTGTAACACTTGTTGATGATGAAGAGCCCTCCAAATGAAGAAATCGTCTCCCTTGTAGTGTCGTCCCTATTCTTGCCTAGCAATACTTTAGATAAATAAATGCAGACTCTAGGCTCCTCGAATTGGTCCTTGAAATGATTGTCTCAACGATGGCAATTGAATGCAACAATACCCAGGAACATAGGATGCTTCAATGATGAGTTATGAACCAAAATGTCTTGCCAATGGTGCCATTTCTATAGTATATCAAACCACTGAAATTATTTACCAGCAAACTAATAGCTACTCCAAAATACGCCAAAACAATTGCCAAGCTCTCCCAAGATGAATGCTCAAATACCCACAAAGAAACAATACCTGAATGAGGCCATACAAGCAAAAATCTGAATATGATATGCAAAATTGTCCTCCATTAAAATCTGAAAAAAAACTAGTAACTATAACAGCAATATGCAATAAATGAAATCGACCCAATGATGAAATTCCAAAGGTCCAAAATGCCTCCAAAATCTGCAATAGATTTTCTCAAATTGATACCACCAAAATTTGGCCAAGGGCCATAAAATTTTGCTTTGAAGTACAAGTAGAAAGTCTGAAGCAACTTCCTCGACTTTGCAATAATTCAAGTTATATTTCACACCCTCAAAATTGCTCACCAATTGAGAGTTTTCGTTCTCAATGGCCAAAGACAACTACAGAAACCCTAGGCTCCACAACCATCAAACATCAACATCAACAACAACAAATCTACCTGGTGAGAATGAAGCCTAGGATGCCTATGTATTCTTTTTCTCCACTTTCTCCAGAAACTTCTAGATCATTATTTTATTTTATTTATTAAGTGACTTTAAAAGATATTTTATAATTCAAGTCACTTTATTATATTAATTAAATATTAAATTACTTTTTTATATTTATTTATTTGATAACTTTATAAATAATTAACTTAATACCACTTATTTATTTAATTAACATAATTAATTAGTCATCCTCATCAAATATTCATTATTTTGGACAACTTAATTAATTAAATTAATTAAATCAAATTTACCTCCAAAATGGGGACATTACACTTATCTTCTTTTACATGTATTTAAATGTACATTTTAGATAAAATCTTGTATAAAAATAATATTATGGCGTCACCTTTATTTCTATATCTATGTGCATGTACATAAATATACATTATAATGATGTGGTGAAAAAGTCAATCAAAAGCCATTTGAGGTACACATTATTTTTAATTAATTAAAAATACTAATATTTTAAATGTTTATTTAATAGCTCATGCGTATCCATCGATTGTATCTTGATGTTCAAGCCACCAGGTCCTTACCAAGACAGTTAAAGGTCATACCTGTCAACCCGATAATTCAACTAAGCTAGTATCCCATTTCATCGATCTCGCTTAGCAATGCTTCTCCCCTTCAACTTCTCCTGCAACCACCCGTGCAACATTTTCCACGATAATAACAAGTTCCACGATACATCTATAATAACATTTAATGTAGATAAGGAATTTAATTATTAACCATAATTCTGAAATCAAGCAACTGCTAATCATCATATGACAAACAATGGATAACGATCATCATTATTAAACAGTTAACATAATGAATACAACCGATAAAATTAACTACCCTTTTCACATGATTATGAAAGAAAATCCATTCAATTCAACGACTATGAATAAATTTAAATCAGGTCAAAATTTGGTATGTAACACAGAGCCAAGTTGCAAATGTGAGAAAATGGTTCATTTATGAAATAGTGAGAAACAAAGAATGCAGAGTTTCATTCAATATAATATATGACACATATGGATTGTGGAATAGCTTCAACACACATTTCAGATAATCTGATCAATAATGAACCATTGTGAAAACAAAAAGCTCTTTGACACCCCATTTGTACAGAATCTACAAATTCCATGCAACTATTATAGAGTTCAGTAACAACACATTTTTGATCACACGAGTCCAACCAATCCTCATTGCTGCTCCAATGATCACCATATATAAAGATTCATTTTGCACCATCTGCAAATCAACATAAATCTCAAATCATGCAGACAAAGGCTTCAACAGTGAATTTATGTCCCATGTAGTTCATGATTTGGTGACAACACAAGCCTTGAGCTGTCGCATTGCCATACCAATATAAGCGAATAAGAAGGCATGATACATAATAAAACAGCTGGAATATATATTTTGACATTGGGAACTCCGATCAACATATCCCCACATGTTGAGGAAAGCACTTCTCTTGAAAGACAAGCAGCAATGGAATAGGGGTAGGTGGACTATATTACATCCACATTGGACAACATTAATAAGATGAGGTGTTGAATCATAAGTAACGATGAAACATTAAAGTATCATTCATTAGACAAAGTCGAAGAGTAAAGGGTCATTGACATTTTGTCTAAAGAATAAGAAAATGGTTGTCTCTTGGCTTGAGAATGATAACCCCACACATACAAAAGAATCAGAAAGAGAAAATGCCATGTCATCAACCCTGAATAATATACGTGCCAGGTAAAGAAAAGGATCATGTGCAATATATTAAACTAGAAGACTATGGTATGATGTGTGTTTGATATTTTAGGCTTCCCTATTGATCTGGTTTGAACCGCTCTCAATGAATAATTTAAGATATCAATAGACTCACCAACCAAATAAAGTGGAGTTTATAATAATAGGAAAGCAAAAGGGATGAATCAGAGAAACAAAATTAAAGGAGCGGGAGTTTTAGAAAGGGAAATCCTCACACGTGGGACAAGATGAGACTGACTAACAAAGATAGTATCGCCCAATAAGGTGATAGGTACGATTGGATCAGATTTTGCTCCTGTCTCGCTAATCTTGTCTCATGCATAAGTGTAATTAGTGAGTGCAAGATTGATTGGTGGAATCCACAAAAGTCTCAGATCAGGTTTGGAGAAACAATGTCATAAGAAAACCCACATCAATGAGGGGGTTAGGCTTCTCGCTGCCTGACAGATTGATATGTGAATTCAATCTTCTCATGTAGCGAGCACTCAAAACCAATCCAATTTCCAAATGGTAAAAGGGTTTTTTTGAAACCTTTTACGTAAGACTATATATATATATATATATGAACCCCATGTGGAGTTGAAAAACATTATTGGGAAATTAGCGAGTAGAGTGATGTGGATAGAGGTCAGACACAGTCACCACCAAGTGGCATTCATAACAAAAGGATCCCATGTGACAAGTGGAAAACTTTGAATCTCTTGCATGAATTAATAAAGAAATATAATGAGACATTTTCAAGCATGCTATATTAATTAGGACATAAAAAGTTTTAGGAGTGAGAGATTATACCAAATTTAAAAAGACATGTATAGTGGCATGCAAATAACTAAGACACATAATCCAAATTTTGCCACTTGCGATTCAGTCTTTCTTATGTGGGGAATACAAATAGACCGAAGATGCATAAGAAATACAAGGGGGGCCCACCTTCAAGGTAAGCGGAGGTAAGGTTCATTCGAAATATTATAAAATAATTTACGTATATTATTGTTATTATATTGGTATAGGTGTTTTAAGATGGTTGATATACCAATCCCCTTGATTCCGTAAAGGTAAGTCAATAATATACTATATTCTTTTGATATTTGTATATTCTAATTCCCTTGCACTATCAATATGTTAATGATAGACATTTAAACTATGAAAACATAATTATATTTGAGATTAAAATAAAGAAATCATATGTTGAAAACAGAGATATTAAAAATGGAATATTTGCTCATATATTCAAAGCATATATTGTATTAGACATTTATCATGGTTACCGGGAGACCCGTCTCCCCCCAAAAAGTCGCGTCTCCGGAGACCTCAAAAAAGGTTGGAGACTTCATGACGAAGTCCCTGAAGTCTCCCCGTCTCCTAATCCAAAAAGTGAAGTCTCCCCAAAGTCTCCTGGTAAAATATAAATGTAAAATATAATATTAAATAATTTTATATATTTTAGCCCTCATTTTAATGTTTTAATACAAAAATTAAGACCACTGACAATTTAAATGATTAAATCATTTAAAATATTTTATTTAATAAATTAATAACTTTAAAAACATAAGAAACACTTTTTAAAAATTATTTTTATTCAACAATTTAAATGATTAAATCATTTAAAATATTTTTGGAGAGTGATGATTTTTTGGAGAGCATGATAGCTGAAGACCTTGAGATGGATGATCACAACCTTGTGGAGTAGATGATAGTACCATCGACATTCTAATACTAGATATATTTCTGTTTTTTGTTTATTGTACAAAGTGCTCATTTTTGTTTGCATATCGGCAATTCAACATCAAACTATACTTTTTTGAATTTAAAATTTGAATATGTAATGATAATCTCAGCGATTATCAAAATATGATATGATGGTGATCATATGCAATATTCGGAAAACAAATATTTCTATGAGATACAATATTGTGATCATGTGAGTTTTGAAATCTTTGACTCTATGAGTCTATTTTAATTTTTAATGTGACATTACTATTATTATTTACTTTAGTCTTACAGTATTACTATTTTCAAATTTTGTATTTACTTTTAGTATTAGACTCTTTAAACATTAAAAAAAACTTATTAAAAAAAAATTGCCGTCTCCAAGTACCCCTATCTCCTATTTGAAAAATTGTCATACCAATACCAGTACCAGTACCGGAGACCTCAAAGTCTCCCGTCTCCCGGTGACCTTGACATTTATCTATATTATATTGAAGTGATCTTATAAAGAATTATTTATTATTCTCGAGTACTATGTTATTCTCTCCCTTACTTTCTATACGAGCATTTGCCTTGATCTTTTCCTCTGAGAATGTTAGTGCAAGAAGGAGGTTGAGATTCAAAGGGAGTCTGACATGTTATTAGAGGCAACTTTTAAGGAGAAGGAGAAGACTAAGGATGATATTTGGTAAACCTTCAGTGAACTTGGTCTTATTGATTAAGAGAGAGTACACAATGTTGAGATAGATTCTCTAGTGTTGATAGCATAATTCAGGTGAACCATGTTTTGTCAATAAGGGGAATAATAATATTCAATGTTTCCACTATCTAACTAACTCATCAAGTTCTTCAGCTTATTTTGCATAGCAAGGGCAATACAAATCAGATTGCATAAGTGGATCAAGCATTGTCTAAAATCATCTTGAATAGACAACCTGACAATTGAAGAGTGTCTCGGTTGGAAAGAAATCATTGGGCCACACATAACATGAGAGCATGGATATGGGTTGATTTAGATCCGATATTTGGATCAGCTCTTTACTTGCAAACAGAATAGATCTTAGATTTTGGGCAATCAACATGAGAGATGATGTAAAAGGAATCCATATTTGATTTGATGCAAAATTGTTCAACAATACAGAATGAGTGGAAATTTTACATGGCGGGGGGAATAATAGTCAATGTTCCATTCACACTTGAACCTTCTTTAGATGAGAGATGTCCCATTCTCAAATAATCTAAGAAGACAATTTTTGAATCTTCATCTGCAAATAAGTATTCTTATCTTTTACATTTATCTCTCTCTTATTTGTAATTCTATACATACTATAAGGGTTATTTGCCTTGATCTTTTCCTTTATGTTTGAAGATGTTCTTATAGTAAAAAAAAGTTGGTACTTTACACATGCTACCAAATATTGTGCAAACACAATCTAATGATAGTAGCTCCAAAGACCCTGATGATCAAGATGGATAAAGTGAGGCTCTTCAAGCAAACATCTTTGATGATTGAGAGTATGAGATCCTTCTACATTAAGACGGAGTATGACACCTCTTCTAAAGCAATGCAAGAGCTTAGAAGATTGATAATGAGAGGAAGTCTGGAAATACATGTGTGTAACTGCATGATTATGATGGGCCTACTCTTGAGTGCATTATGAGGAAGTATTGACTTATCACCAGAAAATCAAAATATTAATATCAGATTCAAAGTGAGTTCGACAGGCATCCTTGTGTGAAGAGAGCTTCTGACAAACTAACTACAGGACCTGACTTCCCAGGATCACTGTTTAGAAGGAGAAACTTTGAGATGCAATCCTTTGTGGATGATATCTTCTCTATGAGGAGAAGTTCTAAGTGAATTTCTTTGTAATGCGCTCTCGTCTACAAGAGAGAAGTCTGAGGTGGAAAACCTTGTTCCACCCTCTAGTAGCAACTATGGTGGGTCCATCCTCTGATTTGGTTCATGGTGGATACCATGTGAGTTACTACATGATGTTGTTGTGATTATGTCATGAAAGGTGAGGATCTTTCATTGATGTATATATTTAGAGGGGAGCTATTGAAAGGTGATGATCCTATCAATAGTTGGACTTGTTATCATAACAGACTAGATTAAGTTGTTGTCCTGGAGAGTCGGAAGTTATGATAACGAATAGAAAGTAACTATTGTAAGATGATGATCTTATCAATAGTTGACCTATCTCCTAACACCAAAGTGTGTTGGAGCAAGTGTTATCTTAGTTCTTTGGGCCGGATTTTGCCAGACACCTTGATAACCAAGTATTCATGGTTCTTCGGGCCAAATTTTGTCGAACACCTTGATAATCAACTCATCATCGTTCTTCATGCCGGATTTTGCTGGACACCATGACAATCAATTTGTTATGGTTCTTCGAGTTGGATCTTGCTGGACACCATAACTTAAATCTATCATAGACCACACTTAAGGTGGTATTCAAATCTTGTATTATAACTACTGAAGTGCTCTCCTTGCTAAAGAGGGAGTGCTGAAAATTTAGCCTCATAGTTAATTGAAGCAAATTACACACACACACACACACACACACACACACACACACACACACACACATATATATATATATGTTTTGATAGATTTATGTTGATATCCTCATATATGTCATTCCAGGAATATCATATTGAGTCGATATCTCTTCATACTTGAGAGCATAAGGTGTTCTACAAATCCTCCTAGCTAAGAGGGAATGTTAAAGTTGTAGCTTCAGTCGGATAAATTCACTCTGAGATACATTGTCATTATTGGTAAATCATCATTTTCTATATATGTGTGTTCAAGTAATAATAATATATATTATTATATATAGTATATAATATACATATTATAGTGTATATATATATATATTATGCATATACATATATCAATATATATATACACATATACATATATTATATTAATTATTATGAAATATATGTATTAGTTGTTAATGTTTTTCGAATCTGTTGCAAATGTAATAGCACTGCCATAATGTTTTTGGTATGTACTTTCCAAATGACAGTCATCTCTCTAATATAGGATGAAGTATGGATAGACATGTCTCTTCACGGGACATGTCTATTTATTAGAATGTAATTAATATAATAACAAATAAATATCTCATATATTTAATATATTATCATATATATTATATCTTACACTTATAAATAATATATATTTGCACTATACTTTATGCAACTAAAGCTACCAATTATTAACACTCCCTCTTATCTTAGAGAGTCAAAAGATAAACAAGATTCATACACAATATGAACAACATATTACCTCAACGTAAATAATGGTTTTTAGAATGTCAACTCATATGACATTTGATCAATGTTACAACCATCAACACTTCCTCTTAGCTAGGGAAGATAAGTGGTATAATCCTATTGCATATCTTGTGATCACATTACACATGAAATGAAGTAGAATCCAACATACATTACCTAGTTTTACATATCACCTAATACATGATATGAGGAATCACCTAACAAGTGATACCTAGTTTTACATAGCACCTAACACGTGATATGAGGAATCAGCTAACACGTGATACCCTGTTTCATATATCAACTAACTCATGATATGAAGGAAACACCTAGCACATCATACCCAATTTTAGATATCACCTCAATATGATATCAGAGATATTGTCTAACCAAGAATATCAACTGTCATGATATTCACCATAACTCAAAAATTGTTCCAAGGTAATGTTCACTTACCATAGGAACATTCATAATCTAATCTGATTAGTTTCAGCCATCACACGATGCCTATCACAATCTAGAAGGTCATCTATCATGATTTGTTTCAGCCATCACACAATGTCTATCATGATAGAAGATTAAGTTATTGTAAGATTGTCATCTTACAATAACATCAACAAATACAAGTGATAATCATTTGGAAGTCGTCACTTCCTCATGATTTACATAGGGCCCAAAAGGCATTAAATGATTTCAATAGTATAATAATCAATTAAATCAAGTTTACCTCATAAGTGTTTCACCTTCAACAGTGAAACTCCCTCTCAATCACTATGATCGAGATTGTCACAAATTGACTAAACCCAACTGCTCCCTCTGAAGCTCGAGTTCATCAACATTTCAACCTCTTTGAAGATGTTAGACTCTCTTTGAATCTCCCTCTGAATCTGAATTCCATATGCTTTCATCCTTGTGTTTCAAATATTTTCATCCTTCATTGAACATTTAATCACCCCTCTGTATACCCTGAATACATATGAAAGAGAAAAATATTGAAAGGTGACTTTTTACAGCCACAACTTCAAAGTTCACAAATGAAATATCGTCATGAGTCTCAACTTGCCATCCTTGGGTGCCTTTTCCCAATTGTTAAATGGCTGATTGTATTTCCCAATCCTTCACTATTTATAATTTTATACTCTTGTCATTAAACGATGACATGGAACGTAGTCTCAATTCTATATGTTGTGTACAATCATAAACTTTATTTTGGAAATGAATTATTTGATCCTTTTAGTGGATTATCATACCATGTACATGGACTCGTTCCCTTTGCGTTTCATATCTTGTCACTGTAATCCACGATATTGTCAATTCATCTCCATCTATAATTTCATTTCTGATTTTCTGAATTTTGACATTTAACTTCTTTTCAAATTGCAAGAGCCTGCACACAGACCCTACCCTCAGTCTCCATGCAAGGATGCTCATCACAGTGGACTTCAAACCCCCTCACAAAGGCTTAATAGCTCGTTACACAGTGAAAGAAAGCCAACAATCTCAAGAACTTGACCAAATCATCTCTATTTTCTCTAGTCTTTATTATTGAGATATTCGACAAGGTCAACTTTTACACCCTGAAGCCAATTATCTCCCCCTCAACAGTGAGCGTTTAACAGCTCATTGTGCTTGTGAAACATTGATTTCTTGGCAATCTTTACAGACGGGGTGCACATAGGTTGTGAATGAAACCATTGCAAAATCCCCATGGGAAATCAGTCCCTTAGTATGCGTTCCTTAATAGTCTATAGACTCAAAGTCATCTTAATAAATGAGTTTGACCAAATGACATAAATAACCTCTGATACCGATTCGTGGCCCTAGTGCCTGGCTTCCGCATTCGATACGGACGGATGCAAGAAGCCTCCAGATGCGCTGCAGGTGCTGCCCGGAAGCCACCCGTAGGCATCCGGATGCGGGTGGAAGCTGCATCTGCAGGGAATCCGGGAGCATCCGGACGCATCCGCGGGAGTTAGGCGGAAAACCAATAAAATAATGTATATTTTAACTTAAAACTATAAAACAACATGTGACTAAAAGCATTTTTTAAAGCATTTTTTCACAATAAAACCCTAAAACGACCCTAGAAGACAACATAAAAGCATTTACAAGAGTCATTTTAGAGTTTTGTTTGCACCTACAGCCACTCCTTCATTGTGAAGCTAAGTTCAGCATTTTCGAAGAGGATCGATCGAAGAGGGAGAGATAGCTTTCTCAAAGAAGTTTAAACCATTCAAGGTAAGTGATCAATCCTTTTGTTGAGTATTTAGATGAATTTTTTTGAGTTTTTGATGATTTTTTTAAATTCTTGAAGATTTTTTTTAAGTTTTTTTCCATTTTTTTTTTTTTTGAAACATATGTAGAAGCAACTTTGGGTATCTATTTTATTAGTTTTTCTCACTTCTTTCCACTTGTATGCATGATCATTGATGTTCATCGTTGTTAGGAACTAATTAAAATTTATTTATTTTCTTATAAAATAGGTTGCAAAAAACTAGGCAAGAATGGATATCGGTGGTAGTGCTAGTCAAAGTTCAGTGGGGGGCCAAGGAGGGGAAGGGACTGATAATTTCAAAATTGACGTAGGTTCTCCTTTGTGGAGACATACAACACGGATATCATACGTTTCAGGAGGTGGCTCATACTATTGGAAGTGCAATTATTGTCAAAGTAACAAAGGAAAACCTTTCAATAGCTCATATTCTAGAGTGAAGCTTCATTTTATGGGCCCTGCTGGCAAAGGATTTGGAATGTGCAAAGGCAAAAATGGTACTGAGATGACTAGCGCGGAAATACTTTCATTTGTAAGAGAACAAGAAGTTGTTGATGCATTGATCAATAGATCAAAAAAAAGCTACTATCAAGGTCCTTCCTCAAAGAGCAAGCCAAAGACACCCACTGAACCAATGGCATCCTCCCAACACCCATTCTTGCAAGTACTTGTGCCAGAAGAGGATGAGGAAGAAGTGGAAATTTCAACCCGTAAAAGAGGCCCATTGGACACTGCATTTAAAATGGGGGCAAGAGACTGCGCTGATGAAGCTATTGCACGTTGCCTCTATGCGAATGGGCTTTCTTTCAACTTGGTGAGATCACCATATTGGAAGGAAATGGTGGCAGCAATCAAAGAATCACCAGCTGACTACACAAGCCCGGGCTATGAAAAGGTGCATACAACTTTATTGCAACAAGAGAGGGCACATATAGAGAGAGACCTTCAACCAATCAAAAAATCTTGGAAAACTTCGGGTCTAACTATTGTGTCAGATGGTTGGAAGGATACAAGAAACCGGCCACTGATTAATGTGATTGCAATTTCCCCCAAAGGGACAATGTTTTTGAGGGCCATTGATTGTGAAGGGCAAGTGAAGGATTCAGAATTCATTTCTAGAATTCTCATTGAGGCCATTGAGATGGTGGGTGAGAATGTGGTAGAGGTGCTCACTGACAATGCCAAAAATTGCAGGGGTGCAGTTGCTTTAGTTGAGAGTCGATATGACCATATTTTTTGGACTCCATGCACTGTTCACTCCCTTAACTTGATCATGCAGAGGATTGGCACTGAAGTAGATTGGGTGAAGAAAATATATGAAGAGGGGGAGGACATACAAATGTTTGTGACCAACCACCACATGTCACAATCCATTTTTAGAACATACTCCAAATTGGAGTTGCTGAAGGTAAATTAATTTTTTTTAATTACTAAGTTTCATAGTTTTGTAATTTAGTTAAAAATCAAAGTTTATAATTATGTTGTCAATTGACATATTGTTAACTTGCTTAGGTTGCTGAGACCCGTTTTGCATCTCATACAATCGTTATGAGACGACTCCTCAAGGTAAAAGATGCATTAAGTCAAATGGTCATCGGTCATCAATGGGGTGTATGGAAGATCTCAAATTCAAAAAGAGCACAAAGGATCAGGAATTTGCTCTTGAATGAGAGTTGGTGGGCTCGTGTGGCATATGTATTGGATTTCACCGAGCCCATCATGACAATGCTCCATTTTGTTGATACAGATACACCTTGCTTAGGGGATGTGTATGATGGCATGGACACCATGGTTGAGAAGGTAAAACATTCTATACAAGCACATGAGAGTGACCCCACACAATGTGAAGCCTTATGCAAATAAGTGCAAGCAATTATCAACCATCGCTGGAATAAGATGACTACCCCATTGCACCTCCTTGCATATGCCTGATCTCCTAGGTACTATAGTGAGGAGATAGCTGGTATGTCGGGTAGAGTTGCACCATTTGCGAATGAGGAGGTTGCTGAGGGGTGCCACAAAGCCCTTTCAAGACTCTTCCCACTGGAAGAAATGGATGAAAAAGTGAGGGAAGAATTTGGGTTGTTTGCTTCGGGGTTAAAGCATTCTCCATTTGCACTAAAGGACCAAAATAGAATGGGAGCTATCACATGGTGGTACATGTATGGTCAACCTTTCAAGCATCTTCAACCTCTTGCAATCAAAGTCCTATCACAAGTAAGTTTTTTATTTTGTTTTGCAAATTTGTTTTAAAATTTTATGTTTACACTTGCATTGTAGAATTTAGTGTTTCACAAATTCTATAAAATTAATTTGCTTTTCATTTGTATGTTTTGTGACAACTATATAGATTGCTAGTTCTTCTGTTGCTGAAAGGAATTGGAGTACATACTCCTTTATCCATTCGGTGAAGCGCAACCGGTTAGGCTCCAAGAAAGCTGAGGACTTGGTCTTTGTCCACACCAACTTGTGTCTTTTGTCACATAAGAATGATCATTACAAGGAAGGGGCAACAAAGCTTTGGGATGTAGCCCCTGAGTGTGCAGATTTGGATGCAACACTTCATGATCTTGTTACAGTTGGAGACGGTGATGATGTTAGTGTGGCACGTGGTGCATCTAGCATAAGTGGAACCATGCTTGGTTCAAAGGATCTTTCAGCAGTTAGAGATCACAATGAGAATGTGGATTTTCTTGCAAATCCCTATGATTCAGAGCTAGACTCTGATTGATTGAATCTTCAGACTTCAATCATTTACCATGTTTTTAAATTTTATTTTGTTGGAATCTTGAACATGACCTATTTGAACTTATTGTTTAAGAGTCAAGACTAAACACTAATGTTGGACAAGCACATATTGATATTGAATCTTGATATATGAATATCATATGAATTTTGAAATATCTTGAATTTTGTTTAAGGGTTCAATTAACTGTTAAGTATCATAGATTCATAGTCATATTATGCTTTATCAAATGATATGTTTTTGTATATTTCTTGCATTTCTTTGCATATATATATATATATATATACGTTTCCTCCCGCATCCGCATCCAAAAAAAAAAAAAATCCCCACATCCCGTATCCGCTTCCGGAATCCACATCCGAATCGGTAACTTAGTAAATAACCTTAAATAACAACCACATGTTCTCCTTGGGAGAAGTAATCCTTCCATGTCTATCGATTTGATATTGACGTGTCTTCATTTATTCCTATCATTAAAATAATTAATTTGGTTTCTAGACGGATATGGGACAAACTTATGAGGAGAGCCCAAAATCACTTTCGCAGCCAACTCTTGCCCCCGCAAGCCCCTGAGCAGAACATGGGTTGAGATTAGTATGATCTTTGAGAACACATCACTAATCTTCTATCATTCTAATTTGATGTAGTGACCCCCTATCTCTACGCAGGCATCATTAATCTTATATGCAGCACCAACGATCTCAGTGGTATCACCATACACCACTCATAGTAACACATGATCTCTGGCTAACAACATTGAGTCCTCATACTTCACTCGACTCCCTTCCACATAGGCCAATCTTGAGTAGCCAACATCACTGACCTGCCAATCACCTTGTCTCCTTTGTGAGTTCGTCCACAATATGTCACCGCGAATGATCAACGACATCTTTGAGTTTGAATCTGCCTCTATGAGTCAAGAAATTGATCTAGCATAATCTAGCAACCACTGTAAGAAAATCATATGCATCATTCAGTCAAGTGTAGAGAGAATTATCTGCATCAAATCATCGGCCTCTATGATTAGAGATTCCTCTGTATCTAGTAGTCTATCTTGCAGTTAACACAGAAGACATTGATCAAATTTGATTTTGATAATCTTCCATGGTAATGACACATCTTGCAGTGACACATTATTTGGCAACCAACGATTATTGTTCAAAGATCATTATGATCCAATTTGAGACTAAGATAGTAAAACATGAGTCCCAGATTTTCCACAATCGATAACATAGAGCTAACAGTCTCAATCCACTCCCATTTAAAACTGGTAATTTTAGTTAAAATTTGCATTACTGACTATTAAGGTTATTATACTTTGAATATTTTTTACTGCTATTAGTAGCTCTTGAAACTATGTCATATCTTCTATTGTTGATGCTTATACGCTTACATTTGAAGCCTGACTTTGATACCATGTTTATGTTTTTCAGATCTGCTGCAAATGTAATAGCACTGCCATAATGTTTTTGGTATATACTTTCCAAATGGCAGCCATCTCTCTAATATAGGATGAAGTACGGATAGACATGGCTCTTTACGGGACATGTCTATTCATTAGAATGTAATTAATATAATGACAAATAAATATCTCATATATTTAATATATTATTATATATATTATATCTTTTATATATATATATATATATATATATATATATATATATATATATTGCACTATAGTTTATTCAACTAAAGCTACCAATTATTAACAATAATGAATATCATTTTGACATTGATTAAAAAAATACCATCATAGAGACTTTTAAATCAAAGCAAAGCATATTCTCCTAGTCACAATCTAGCAAACAAAATGTTTTCCCTTACACTAAGAGAATAAAATAAACTTCTAATAAAGACAATCAAGGGTCTAGCTTTTCTGCATCTCCTTTGAAGTGGTAGAATCTCAATCCTTTCTTTGTCCTCAAACTTAGGTGTTCCTGGAAGGCTAACTTTTCCATGTGATTCTGTCTCTTCTTCAAAATGGACTTTTTCCTTGCTCTTACTGTCATTCAGTGAGCACATGTCCTTAGTGAAAGTCTCTACTATGCTTTCACAGTTTCAGTTGATTGAGATATTCTAGCAAAATCAACCTCTTACTAAAGTTGCTTCTTTGTCAAGGATTTACAATCTTATATCATTCATCTTAGATCTCTTCCCCAACTATGGGAGTCTATATTTTTGCAAAAGCAACAAATCCATGAACCTGCAATATCACAAATTTCTTTGCTACCAAATTCATCTAAAAACTAGAGAAAGATAAGTGAAACTAATCTTACTTAAGAAAGGAATATAAATTATAAGCAAAACCAACAACAAAGAAGTGCAGCAAATTGGAAGTAACGACTACCATAAATTTAATCACACAAAACAACCACCCTGAACAACCTGAATTCTTGAACATGACTCCACAGTGATGAGATCCTCTTATATTAATCCCTAGGATATCTGCAAACACTCACTTGAGCACATTACCAGCCTGAGATCCTATTATGTTAATCCATGGGATATCTTCAAGCACTCTCTTCCACATTCAGCTTTGTTCTTTTGCCGACATAAGTGGAACGAGCCAATGACTCTTTACTGTAGTTCAAAAATTTCAACTCCAATCCTTACATTACTTCTATGGGCATTTACACATCTTAAATAGACTAAACAGTCATGGAAAGTATCACTGAAGCCTCGACAGTTCAACTGGAAGAAATATTTGGAGCCTTCCTTGGGAGTTTCTGACATGTAACAAAAATGCCAATTTTCAACAGTCATGAATCTGCGGCTTTTGCATTAAATCGCCTTGGTGATTACAAGACTGTCATCTGTCTCAAACCAGTTGTTTCACAAAAATGCTTGCAATAATCAGTTTCTCCCAACTTTTCAACCTTTGATACCTGAAACCTGCTTCATGTGTCTTTTAAGCAAAGTTCCACTCCTCCAATGAAGCCAACTAATTGTTTTAGTAACTATAACATGACTAAAATATACTTGAAGCATAAAAAAATCCCATCACTCCCTCCAATGAAACGTGCCAATAATTATAGATTAGTTTCAATGATCTATAACAAGACCACATAATTTAAATTTAATTGAAGTGAATATCTTTCAATTTAACTCCCATAAAACTGACAACAAAGAAGTCACTAAACTTATAAATATGTGAGTTTAAATGGAGATATTTGGCCCTGAAACATATTTAATATCAAGCAAAACCTAAGAGAAAAGTGACTTCATGCAAGTTCAGGACTCTAAGACATCAAAATATATTTGACACAACTATTCTGTTACAGATATCCTATAAACACCACAAAAACAGAAATAAAGTAGAACAAATGTGCTGCAAGGGAAGAGCAGCACCATCAAAGGTTGTGTCTGGTACACGGCATACAGCTTCTTTAATATCACTTGCAATGGTCATCTGAAACAATGAAAAAACGAGAATATTGATACCTAGCATAGGAATATTCATCAAAAATTGAAATGGAATAGCAAGACAGCCCAAACAAATTAACAAATATAATGCCAACTACAACCTGTGAGTATCTTTTATAGCTCTCAGAAGTATCAGGAAAGTCGGTGTCTATTATCTGCACAATAGACACAAGAGGAGTATGACATCAATATGAGCTTGACACAAAAAACCTAAAATGTAACAGCAGCCATATTTCATAATACTACCAACCACACAACTTGACACTGACAAGAAGCAAAATAAATTTTAATTAAAAGAGCCATACATGCACAAAATTAACTTGTGGAAAAAAATACCAACTGTAGATTAAAACTGCATCCAATGATATATGTCATTATGGAAACTATTCAAATCCAATCAGGTCATTTTATCTAACAAATTGCATGTTTGTCTCCAATCCACAACAAAAACTCTTTAACTTTACAATCTATAATTTTTTATTGCACGATTCAATTAGTCCACTGAAATAGCCAAGTCTTTAATCACAAAAGAACATTGCGGCTATCTGCAAACCTCTTCATATTCTTTGAATTCAAAATATTATTGCTCAATTATAAGTAATCTGCAAAGATGCATCCATGTAGCCTCATGAAGGAGTTTAGCTAGAAAGAAGTAGAAAAAACCGAAAGAAAACAAAATTAGTGTCAATTAATTCCAATACATTTAAAAAAAATCCTAAGGGGTCAATAAAAATGCAACGTTCAATACCCTGGAACTAGTGTATACATAAAGATGCCAATTGCCTACAAACATCAGCGTAGAAAAGTTGATTTTTACTCAAAAACTGCATTGTCAACACTGAAATAAAAGGCAACCACCATTGCCAACACTTCCTTGCCAACAATATAAACTGGCCAAAACTGACTTACTAAAAATAGCGAATTTGCAATGAAGAGCCCCAAAACCAATCCTCAACTCAGGAGGATCACAATGATGAGCTGACAAACCCTAATTCCAAGAACCTGCTAAATTGGGGACATTACAAAATATAAAGGTGGACAATTCACATCTAGAGGAGCGATTTACAAATTATTGTAAATGTCATAGCAATGGGAAAGTCCCATGTGTTAAAACTTGACAAAATAATATCCATAATAAGAACAAATTTGAGAAATATTTGCAACTTGAAAATCTCCCATGTGTACAGAAAGGCTAATGTCTTAACAGACTCATTGTCCAAGTTGGTAGCTGATGGGACACCCCAAGAAATACCATGTGATGAGGTGGTATCACTGGTTGGTGGATGATGTAGGTGAATAAATGATGTGAGGTGGTGACTACTCTGGTACTCATGCAAGCCAAGTGAAATTTATGCTAGAAAGTAAAGTCCACCAAGATAACTGAGCAAGCGGGGGTGAATCAATTATTCACTAAAAACATCTCTCCATATCTTTATTAATTCTGAAAATGTAAACAGTAGATGCAACAAATATAGAAAGATAACCATGGACAATGACACTAGATATGTTAACTAGAGAAACCCTTGATCGAAGGGAAAACCTCAGTGGGGATGGTACTAACAAAATGATGTACTAATATTAAAGTTCCTTGTTAGAGGATAGACCCCATTAGGAATCAATGAAATACAATCAGTACATATGAGAACCTATTAGGAGACACTAAATCACTGTTCGGAGTTGTGTCAACCCCGTTCGAAGTTGACAGGACGATCACTAAACCCACTGTCCAAATAGCCTTTGTACTACCCCTTTCTAATAATACAATGTGAAACAACAATTGTCCAACTCGCAACTTGTCATGCCAAATACAGTTCCTTGTAAGCTCATTGTGCCTCAATTGTACCTAACTCTATTATAATCTTCACAAATTCACATACCAAGTTCATACAATAGATATTACAAATATATGACTACATACCACACTCTACTTAATGAAATACTCTTTTCTTTATAACAAGTCCTAAAACAAGTTATTGAGTCAACCTTGAGGCTTTCTCAATTTACAATAACAATATAGGATAATCTTAAGATATTACAATAAATGTTACATTACAATTTTACACTTTATCCAAGATTACACACAAACTATCAACTCACAATTTTCATAACTTTTCACTCGATGATCTTCCAATTATGCCCTCTAAAACCAAAGCATCTCTAACATGTCTTCAACCTATATCTCAATCTACGTAAGCCAATTTCATCTCTGTGAGAAGATAGAATCAAAACAACAGTACCTGCTTTTAAGAAATGTTGTATGAAAGTTGTCTTAACTAAAATCTTCATAACTTTGTTCAGTCTTCATATTTTCGTAGGATCATTTAACTGCACCATGTATACATAATGTTAAACATAACCTCAACTGCACATAAGTTGATCTTCAATCCTCGAACCACATAAAACACTTCTCCCTTTGTAACTCTGTCAATCTGCGCAAAATAACAATATGTTGACATCAATGACAAATATTGTCGTGAATGCAACACATAAGCTCTAAATCATGTCTACAACAATGTTGTTGCTGGTAAATTCTATACCGTAGCCGACAAGTAGAATTGTATCTGAAAGGGCACGTGACTGTTGAGTCACCTTTTTGGGAAAGGATCTGTACACCGTCCAAAAGGGACTTTGGGACATCCTCAGAATCATTGTAATCATTAGAATCATGGTAATAATCATAATCATATTGTAAGCATTGAAGTGCATATTGCGTATATGAATAAAGTATCTATTCTGTGTTATATCTTGCTATACTACATGCGATAAGTATCCTTTTACCGTGTACAGTAAACATTTGGCGTCGTTGCCAGTCGAACCTGGAACGAAGTGTTATGAAGATTAATGCCGAATCTACTTAACAAGGATTGGAACAAGATAAAAGATAAGGATGAAATATGCACAACACAAGAAGTTTTAATTTTAGTACAATAGGTGAAGCGCAGACAAAAGCTTCAACAGATTACCAATGGACACCGAGGGGGTGAAGTAGCACAGACGAAGGGAGTGCATCCACCTAGCAAACCGAGGAGTGCCGAGGAATTGCTAGAAGAGACTCTACAATGATTGAATTTGGTGGAAGAAACAAGGGAGGAGTTCCTTAACTTGTATACACCGAGGGCAGAGAATCCAAAAGGAAGGGAAGTAACTCGCATGGCTCAAAGTGTCTAAGGAGCACAAGTGTGGAGTGAACTCTTCGTTCCCGATACAACCGACGAACAAATACAGGCAGAGAATCGAACAACTTTGCTTGAGGAAGATCGTTTCTCACCGGGTAACGCGGTTGTTGGAAGTAGCGTGGTTGTGGTTGTGCAAAACAACGCGGGTGCCCAAAACAACATGGGTACTCAGAACAGTACGTGTACTTAGAACAAAGAGGATGTGCATCAAGCACCACCACTTCAGAAGAAAGTAGTAATGGTAGGACCAAAGGAAAAATTGTCAAAGTTCAATGGTGATGGGACAATAGATCCGATTAGACACTGCAAGACATGTAAAACAATATGGATGGAAAATAGTGCAACAGACAAGGATGATTAGGTTTGGTAGTTTCCAGCAACCCTACGGGGTGTAGTGATTGATTGATTTGCAGATCTCGATCCTCATAAATTAACTACATGGGTGAAGGTTAGGAAGGAGTTCATAACAAAGTTTCAATTGCTAAGGAATGATAACGAAATTGTAGCAGAAATATATTGTACAAAGCAGAGGAAGAATGAAATGATCCGTGTATATGCTAGAAGGCTAAAAGAGTTGGTTGGGAAGATGGAGAGCGCACTGGCTGACGAATTAAAGAAATGATGTTTTGTTGAAGGGCTACGATCAACACATAAGTACACCGTACAGACTAGGAGGGACCATCGTACGGACTGAGAGGAAGGACTGCAATACGAATTGGAACAGTCATACGGCTCACACAAAGAAGGGGCACTTGAAACATCGTAAGAAGACCAAGGTACGGATATGAGGGTGTTGTACACTATACGACAGCCACAGAGAAGTTATAAAACATCATTGTACAGTAATACGACATAAATTGATACAAGAGACGACACAAAAGAAGGGTGATAGGAGGTTCTAAAATAAAATAAAATAAAAAAATGACAACAAATCAAAACAATTTACAATGGAAAACGTATGGTACTGAAGTGAAGGACATAAACAAGTAATGAAGAAAACATAAGTAGTTGGCAAAAAGAGTATGGGATCAAAAGAAAATCACATAAATGGTGTGTTCCATGGATTTTTGTGTCGGTTTGAAGGTGCTAATTTGGTCTTGGCGATGGTGGTGCTACCCCTTGACCTCGCTAGGGGCATTGCCCCCTAGACCCTCGAACAGTTTAGTTCAGTTATGATGTTAGTAAATTCTATATTATAGCCAATGGGTAGAATATTATTTGAAAGGGCGTGTGACGGTTAAGTCACCCCTTCCGGAAGTATATGTACACCGTCCGGAAGGGACTTTGGGACATCATCAGAATCGTGGTAATAATCATAATCATATTGTAAGCATTGAAGTACATATTGCATGTATGAATAAAGTATATGTTCTGTGTTATATCTTGCTATACTACATGCGATACGTATCCTTTTATCGTGTACAGTAAACAAATGCTAATATACTCCCCCATAGGAATTCTTCAACATTCATGCTAACAATCTCCCTCTTTGGCATTGATGACAGCATATATGAAAAACATCTAAGTTCGAAGATAGCCAAATATACTTTGTCCTCATTTGTCATCAAGTAACCAAAATGCACAAGGAAGGTGTTAATCGCACTTATACATCAGCATCTTTCATAAATTATCTTCTTCAATTAAATCATCTCTCCTCAAAGAATGTTCATCTCTCCCACAAACACATCTTTCTAAAGAATGTATCTAGTATAATGTTTTTCGTGTACTCATCTCCTATTCAGTAATCAACAATCAATATCAACAACTACTATGCACATCTCTCCCCAAAGGATGGTCTTCATGTACCCATATCTCTCATGATTTTCAAGTATGTATGTCTCCCCCATTGACATCAATGACAAAGGTAACCCTATGTCAACTCTTTAAGTTCAATCATTCCCAAAACAATCTGTTCAAGCTCCAATGTCCAAAGACACTATAGAATACCAATACCTAGTGTCCTCAATAACTCAGCTTGAGCATAGATTCTCCCCCATAGAAGAAGCATCAAGCATCCAATCCATATAAAGAAATAGTGCCCAAATACCAGCTGGACTAATATAATCTCTGCATCAACTACTCTAAAGTAGGTTGGGGCATAACCCCAAACATACCTCTCAAATACTCAAATGTGTCCTTAGCCAAAGATATTGTAAATATATTGGCTAGTTGCTCCTTTGTGCTAATATATTCCAATTTGATCTATTTTTCTGCAACATTCTCTCTCGAAAAATGATACTTAATAGATATATGCTTTGTCTTTGAATCTAATACTAGATTCTTTAACATACTTACAGTGCTTGTGTTATCACAATGTATATTAATAGGTTCAATGAATTCTATCCCATAGTGTTTCAGCATTTGCTTCATCCAAATGTTCCGATTACAATTGTTTATTGTCGCTACATACTTTGCTCCTGCCGTATGCTATCAAATACAATCATGTTTCTTGCTTAGCCAAGAAACTAATCTTTCCCTCAAGAAGAATTCTCCACCAGTGCTGGTCTTTCTGTCATCTAAACTTCCTACCTAATCAATATTAGTGTGTACACATAGAATGAAATCATGTGATCTATAATAAAATAATCCATCATCAGGTGTGTCTTTCAAATATGTGAAGATTCTTTTTACTGTTGCATAATTTGTGTTTTGGGTCAGCTTGAAATCTTGCCACAATTCCAATTGCATTAGCTATGACAAGTCTAGTGTGTGTAAAATACTATGATCCGCCAATCACAGATTTGTACTATTTTTGTTCACCAATAGGAGATTCATCTTTGCTAGACAACTTACATCCAGTTACCATGTGTTCCAACATGTTTACAACTTTCCAATCCAAATATTTTCAGTAAACTTTTAAGTTACTTCGTTTTGTGATACAAAAATATCATCATTGTTCTCTACAATCTGCAATTCCAAGAAAGATTTCATTTCTCCTATCATACTCATCTCAAATTCTTTCTTCATTCTTCTAAAAATGTGTCACTTGCTTCATCATTACTTCAAAAAATAATATCATTCACAAATACTACAACAATTAGTAATCCTTTATCATTCTTTCTCAGATACAAGTTATTATCAACATTACCTTTCACAAATCCCAAATTTGTCAAGTATTTATACAATCTTGCATACTAGGCTTCTGGTGCTTTTTTCAATCTATACAATGCCTTCTTAATTCTGCAAACCATGTCATCTTTATTTCTACGAGGAAAACCATTAGGTTGTTCAATGTATACCTCTTCTTCTAGTTCTTCATTTAGAAAAGCTTATTTGACATCTGTTTGATAAACTTTAAAGTTCTTGTTAGTTGCAAATGCCAAAAGCATTCTTAGTGCCTCTAGTCTAGCAACAGGTGCAAAAGCTTCTTGAAAATCAATTCTTTCCTATTGTGAATAACCTTTACATACCAATCTTGCTTTGTTTCTCACAACTTCACCTTGTTCATTCATCTTGTTTCTAAATACCCATTTAGTTCCAATTACATTCTTATCTTTAGGTCTACGAACCAATTGCCAAGTCTAATTTTTTCCAGTTTGATCTAATTCTTCTTCCATAGATTTTATCAAATAATCATATTTACAAGCTTCATCAGCATTCTTAGGTTCAACTTGAGAAATTGAACATAATTCTTTATGTACCTTGTTTCTAGTCATAACTCATTTGTCCCTCCTTCCAATGATTTGTTCAATGGGATGATTCATTGCCACATTCCTGTTAGGTGTCACTTGTTTAATTCTGACTTCTACTCTAGCTTCTTCTCTTAATTCACTCTGCAAATCAATGTCAGTTTCATAAAATAATTCCTACTCAACATTCTGCTGGTTAGTTCTTGGATTAGTTTCCTCAATAGAATTGTAATCAAGTATCCTTTCTTGAATTCTAAACTTTTCATCAACTCTCACTTTAGCACTCTCAACAATAGTCTTTGATCTCTGATTAAAACATCCATATGCTTTGTTTTTCAATGAATATCCAAGAAACATTCCTTCATCACTTCAAGAATCAAACTTTCCAATGTCATCATCTCCCTTAATATAGCATTTTCTTCTAAAAATTCTAAAGTACTTCACAACAGGTGCATGTCCAAACCAAAGTTCATAGAGGGTCTTACCAATGCCTTGTCTGATCTGCATTGTATTCATAGTGTATACTGTTGTATTTACCACTTCTCTACTAGAGATGTGATACATTGTCTTCCAACATCATTGCTGTTGCTGCCCAAATTATTGATGTCTTTCTCCTTTATGCTATCCCATTCTGCTCTAGTGCCTTAGGGGCTGAAAGTTGTCTCTTTATACCATTATCTTTCACTATAGAATGCTCTAGTCTTTGTCGGACCACTCTAATCTTTGTAGGACCACTCAAGTCTGTGTGCACAATCTCCAATTTCACTAAAGTAATAAACTTTTCGCTTGGAAAAGAACTTCTCTTCTCTTGTTCTTCTAAAAGTATCAATCAATGTGTCATTCTTATCCTTGATAATACAAGTCTTTTCTGTGAACTGTAACTGATATCCCTTATCAAGAAGTCGTGTAGCACTCAAAAGATTATGTTTCAAACCATCCACAAAGTAAACGTCTTCAATGTTAGTCTTTCCATTAAGTGTAATAAGTCTTTTTCCTTCTAGTTGACATGTTGGATTATTTCCAACTCTAACTACTCCATCATAACCATTGAATTTCACAAATTTGTTCATATTTCCTCTCATATGATGGGAACGACCACTATCGATAACCCAATCAGACTTTTTCTTTTCAACTTGTGATACTAATATTTTTTTCCTCTTTTATTTCTTCTTTTTCAAGGCTCTTTTTAATAACAACAAATCCAATTTCACCATCTTCCTCATTATCACTATATTCAGATTGTCTACCATTTTGAAGTCAAATTCAGCATCCTCATTAGCATAAAAGCAATCCTTAGGTACTCTTCACTTGTAGGCATTCTTCTTAAACTTACTTTTTCCTTTGAGGACATTTAGAGGAATAATGACTAAATTCTCTATATGTTCAAGAAACAAGAATTTTTGTTATCTTCAGGTTCTCTCTTCATAAGTAGGGCAAGTCCTTCAATCTTCTTGTCCTCTTTGTCTCTTATTCGGCTGCTAGTAGAATAATCTCCACTTGTAGTAGTGCTTCTTGTTAACATAGGTCTATCTCTCTATACGTTGAAAGTAGTCTCCACTCTAGGCAATTCTCCACTTTGTTTCATCCACATCTTGGATGTCTGCAATCTCGCAAGAAGAGTCTCTCTTGTAAAGTTAAGTGTGCAAGGAATAACATGTTCAATCATTTGCATTGTTTGTTTGTACGCAAATGTTAATGTCTTCAATATTTTCCATAAAACTTCATCTTCTTATTTTTCTCCTCCACAATTCTTTATTCATGTCACAATCTCTGATATTCTAGAAAAATATTCTATTATAATCATCTTCCAAGATCTTAGCATCTCGAAATAAACATATCCAACTCTACAATCTACTCTTCTTAGCATGTTTATCACCCTCAAATGTAATTTGTAAAGCATTCCAAATTTCATTAGCAAGTCTAAAAGATTTTACATCTCCATATTCAGTTTCGGGAAGAGCCGATAACTGTGCTTCTCTAGCAAGAACGTTTTGCATGAATGGATTTTTCTCTACTTCCTCACAACCCTCAAACTTATCTTCTTCAGTCACAATCTTAGGCTTCATAGTGACCAACCAAAATTTTAGACCCATCCATAGCAGGGGTCTCTTCGTCTTTTCTTTCCAGCTATCATAGTTAACTCTATCAAACTTTGGACTATATTTCCTGAAATATTCCATAGAAATCCTTATGCTGTTAAGCTTTTCCTTGAAGGACCTGATGCGTTGATACCAATTGTTAGAAAGTGAACTCCACCAAGCTAACAGAGAGGGGAGGGGGGTGAATCAACTGTGAACTTAAAACATCTCTCATTATCTTTATTAATTCTAAAACATATAAAATTTAGATGCAACAACCATAGAAAGTTTCCTGTTAGAGGATAGATCATGTTAGGAGTCAATGAAATACAATCAGTACATATGAGTCCTTGTTAGGAGTTGAAAGGGGGACCATTGAACCCACTGTCCAAATACGCTCTATACTATTCCTTCTGAATAATACAATGTGAAACAACAACTGTCCAACCAACTTGTCTTGCCAAATACAATTCCTTGTGAGCTCACTTTGCCTCAACTTCACCAAACTCTACTCTAATCTTCCCAAATGTGTATAACAAGTTCACACAATAGATATTATAAAGATATGACCACATACCACACTCTACTATAAAGATATAATATTTCCTTTCTACCAAGTCCTAAAACAAGTTATTGAGTTGGCCTTGAGGATTTCTCAATTTACAATAATAATATAGGACTATCTTAAGATATTACAATACACGTTACATTACAATTTTACACTTTATCCAAGATTACACACAAACTGTCAACTCACAATTTTCATAACTTTTCACTCAATGATCTCCAGATTATGCCCTCTGAACCAAAGCATCTCTATCATGTCTTCAACCTTTGTCTCAGTCCACATAAGCCAATTCCATCTCTGTGAAAAGATAGAATCAAAACAACAGTACCCACTTTCTAGAAATTTCGTCTGAAAGCTGCCTTCACTACAATCTTCATAACTTTTTACAATTTTCATATTTCTATACGCGCTCTTAATAGTAGCATCGATACATACTGTAGAAGATAACCTCAACCACACATAAGCTGATCTCCAATCCTCAAACCTCGCCAAATGCTTCTACTTCAGTAACTTTGACAATTTTCACAAAATAACTAGTATATTGAAATCAATGACAAATACTGTCCTGAATGCAACATATAAGCTCTTGTAATGTCCCTGTTTTGGTTGACATTGTTTTGCGTGCTAGATCAATCTATCACGGACTCTCGTAAACGGGTGGTTGTGATGAGTTACACTTTTTTTCTAATTCTAAGTTGAGTTGCACTTTTTTATAAAGTTATTTAATTATAAAAGTGCATTATAATGGGATTTTATATTGGATGTTTCTAGAGGTTCTTAATAACTTCTTAGAAAATGATGCTTCTAGAAGTCCTTAGTAACTTCTTAGAAAAGTAAATAAATAGAGGGTTTGGCCTCTCATTTGGACAAATGGGAATTGATGATTCTACTACCATTCTCTTTGAGCATTTGTGGCACCATCTAGGTCTGCAAATATTTAGCATAATCCTTGAGAACGATACCTCTCAAGAGATTGCATAACTGAGGAAGTGAAAGACCTTCTGAAGGGTTGCACTTTGGAAGTGGTATTCAGCCATTTCAAGTTGAACTTAATTTGAATACTCAGACTACCTGAGGGTTTGAGTTTTTGGAAGCAGATCTGAAAAAAGCAATCCGAAAAAGCAGTCCAAAAAAGCAGATCCAAAAAAGCAGTCCGAAAAAGCAGATCCGAAAAAGCAGATCCGAAAAAGCAATTCGAAAAAGCAAAGCGAAAAAGTAGATCTGGAAAAAGCAAGTGAAAAAGCAGAACAGAAAAAAAAGCAAAGCAGAAAGGCAACATTGGAGAGAAATATTATAGCCATCTACAATCAGGTTCCTTTGGATATTACATGCATTGTTCTTATCATTTAGATGCATATTAGGAGGTAAGGCTGCAGGTGAAAGTTGTAACAGATTTAAGCATTATTCATGCGGATGTAAACCAAGAGTCTTGGCCATTTCATACTAGCATTGGAGTTCACATTTTATGTGCAATGAAGGAGACATAAGTTGCTAGTCTGATATAGTGTAATTGAATATGTATTTATCATGCATGATCAGCTTATTAGTTTGCATGCCAATTGTTTGACAAAATGTCAATTGGCCGTAGGTTCTCTTTTTTGAGATAAATAATGTTATAATTTTGCATACCAAGTGTTTGTCAAAATTACTAGTTGTTGTAGCTGCATATTGCAAGTAGTTTCAATCACATATATGCATTGAATATTGTTAAAATAAGTTGCACATTCATGTTAGGACATTGTTTAGTCAATTCAAAGTCTTCTTGCAAGCATTCTTATTCATGCTAAGTGAAGGAAAGAGCCATAAAAGAAAACTGAAATTTTATATCAGTCATATGATCCTTGTATGCAAAGTGTGGATTGTGATAGATGGGTGGTTGTGATGAGATAGTCATTCTGGCGTTTATTTGGGGATTGGATAGTTTATTATGCTCTTGGAGATATTATTTATATTTTATCATTACTTCTTATATTGGGCCTACATGTTATAATTCTAAGTTGAGTTGCACTTTTTATTTTATAAAGTTATTTTATTATAAAAGTGCATTATAATGGGATTTTATAATGGATGTTTCTAGAAGTTCTTAGTAACTTCTTAGAAAATGATGTTTCTAGAAGTCCTTAGTAACTTCTTAGAAAAGGATGTTTCTAGAAGTCCTTAGTAACTTCTTAGAAATGTAAATAAATAGAGGGCTTGGCCTCTCATTTGGACAGACGAGAATTGATGATTCTACTACCATTCTCTTTGAGCATTTGTGGCACCATCTAGGTCTGCAAATATTCAGCATAATACTTGAGAACAATACCTCCCAAGAGATTGCATAACTGAGGAAGCGAAAGACCTTCTGAAGGGTTGCACTTTGGAAGTGGTATTCAGCCATTTCAAGTTGAGCTTAATTTGAATACTTAGACTACCTGAGGGTTTGAGTTTTTGGAAGCAGATCCGAAAAAAGCAGTCCGAAAAAGCAGGTCCGAAAAAGCAAATCCGAAAAAGCAGTCCGAAAAAGCAAATCCGAAAAAGCAATTCGAAAAAAGAAAAGCGAGAAAGCAGATCTAGAAAAAGCAAGTGAAAAAACAAAACAGAAAAAAAAAGCAAAGCAGAAAGGCAGCATTGGAGAGATATATTACAGCCATCTACAATCAAGTTCCTTTGGATATTACATGCATTGTTCTTATCATTTAGATGCATATTAGGAGGTAGAGTTGTAGGTGAAAGTTGTAACAGATTTAAGCATTCTTCATGCGGATGTAAGCCAAGAGTCTTGGCCATTTCATACTAGCATTCTAGTTGACATTTTATGTGCAATGAAGGAGACATAAGTTGCTGGTTTGATATAGTGTAATTGAATATGTATTTATCTATGTTCCCCGGGGACGCGTACCCGACCTAAAGCTCGGTGTTTTGGGGACGGAGACGTCCCGGGGACGAGTATGGGACGTCTCCCAACCGTCCCCAAAAAGGGCACATTACCAAGGGACGTCCCTGAAACTTGGGGACAGTTGGGAAAAAAAAGGCCATCCCCGATACGAAAAGGGGATGCCTAGACGTCCCCCAACCGTACCGCGTACGGCCAGCCGTCCCCAATTTTTTTTTTTTTTTTTAATATTAAATGCAAAAAAATTTAAAAGTGAATATTAAAAAATAATTTTAAGGCTTCTTACTAAGTCACCGAGGTGGGCCCTACCCCTCCAAATCCGATAGAGGCAGAATAGGAGCAGCAATCTGTTTCATTTTTCTATGTTATGTTTTTTATGTTGAACATCAACATGATTATGATACATTGATACTTAATACTTTATGGCAGCCCTCTAGCCTTTGGGCGTATAGCTTTAGGCATATTCAGATTTAGATTTTCAGATTTATCATGTTTATCATTATAATATTGTTCACTAATATTGATATGCATTTTGACAATTGAGTACTGAAATTGGGTATTATTTCCTAGATGGCATTCAAATGTTGTATGTTATGGTTTATAGTGCTTAAATGACATGCATCGTGCTTAGTTTCATATGAATGAGATGTATATTTGCAAATTTCAATGTATATTTTAAAAAAATTTCTATATATATATATAGTCGTCCCCATTTGCCGTCCCCCCCGTCTCCAAAATTGCCAAAAAAAATTGCCGTCCCGGAAACCCGTCCCGTCGTCCCCTGCCGTCCCCGTACCAGAAACTCGGGGGAACATAGGTATTTATCATTCATGATCAGCTTATTAGTTTGCATGCCAATTGTTTGACAAAATGTCAATTGGTTGTAAGTTCTCTTTTTTGGCATAAATAATGTTATAATTCTGCATATCAAGTGTTTGTCAAAATTACTAGTTGCTGTAGCTGCATATTGCAAGTAGTTTCAGTCACATATATGCATTGAATATTGTTATTGCACATTCATGTTAGGACATTGTTTAGTCAATTCAGAGTCTTCTTGCAAGCATTCTTATTAATGCTAAGTGAAGGAAAGAGTCATAAAAGCAAACTGAAATTTTATATCAGTCATATGATCCTTGTATGCAAAGTGTTTTCTTGAACCCTTATCAACATTTTGGGATCAGATTTGAGCAAGGTCATTACAGCTCTAAATCATGTCTCCAACAATGCTAATATACTCCCCCACAGGAATATCATCAGCATTCATGTTAACAATTTCCCCTTCTACTTTGTCATCAAATTTTCCTTATGTCCCATAGGAATTTTCACAAATAGTTGGTGTGCAAAGTATGGTCTGAATTTTCTGAGTTTCTTATTGACTGATAATGACTCAATTTTGTTGCTAGACACCATATGAAACATATAGATATGAGGTACAAGGATGCACAACCAAAGAACAACTGATGACAATGAAAAATCACTCTTTATTGCTTCATATCAGTCACAAACACATTCATGAACACTTCTGATTAACAAGTTCTTTTTTGAGATTTTGGTATTTTTATTGATTTGAGAGATGCAAGATAACATTACAGACTTATACTAAACATTACCGGCAATAAATACAATTCTGAAACAAATCTGAAATCTCTGTTTGGTTGCCAAACAGTTCTTCTGAAATCATACCAGGTATATTGGAAAAGATAAGAGTTGCTGATAAAACTTGGAAAAGAACAAGCCTAGGAATTTATTACTTTAGCACCAAATTCCAACGCCAAATTCACCTCCGACCTGCTGCAAATACATAAAACCCTATATTACATCATGGCTGGAGCTCTGGTACAGTTCTGGTATGGATGGAGCAGAAGTATGATTGGCTGAATGGGTTGAAATTGCTTGAAAGTTAAAACAGCTGACTGTTACACCCAATCCATATATTGCAATCACTAACTTCTGATTATAGAGCAATTTCTCCCTCTTTTTAACTTCCAGCTCCGTCCAAGTATGTACGGCCTAGATGGGAATGAATTATCACACAACTCTTGATAAAATGTTCGGATCTGTGGAACAAAATCATCAAAGCACACATAAATCTTGCAATTTCTTCTGAAGAATCTCACTGTGATGCTCTCTAAGATGATGACTACTGAAATTCTCTCACAAAATAGGAACAAGAGTGCATTTGGACGAACACCCAGCCCACAAGGCACAAGGGTTTTCGTCCTTATTGCCACAAATGTACTGAAAAATCCAAACTTGAAGCTCTTCAATAACCTGTAGCCATTAATTCCCAATCATAGATGTGCAAATTGAGCTCCCAAATACCTTTTGCTTTCAGCCCAAACCCTAAGTTTCAATTAGGGTTTCATTTACCCTTTTATTATAATGTAACTTTACTTTATTAAAAAGTGCTAATAAATTCACTTTTTATTATTTTATTATAAAGTGATTATAATGTCGCTTTTATCATTACTTTATTATGATTCCAAACTTACGAAATAATAACTTATTTCCTCAATTACTCATAAAATGCAAGCCAAGATTCAAAACCAAATTCTAACTGAAGGTCACTAACCCCTTATCCTATCTGAATCGTGCGGGCTAACTGGAACCTCACTCAAAAACAACCTGAAATCGCACATGAAGTCCCAAAGTGAGTCCCATTAACAACACATTGGCCGACAGGAACTCAAGTGATAGGCTAACCATCTCATCCCCTATTTCCTAGAATAGGGTCATTACACTAAGCCAAGTTGAGATTCAAATTTAAAAATACAAGTGAAGGCATATGATGATATGACTCGCATCTAATGTAAAGGGAATGCTGAAAGGTAATTTCACACATTCAAAGGACATCAATGAATGAACAAACACACTACCCAAAAAGGGTGCATATTGAATCAGTAATTGTTTACCGCGTTAGTGTTTCCATTCCCGGTTCCTGCAGCTCCTAAGGCAGATACTTCTTATGTCATTAAAACTTGTTGGTGGCCTCTAGTTTACATGTTGAATGGGCATTCTTTAGTGGAATGCCTGATTATCAGACAAATGGCTGTCATGTCCCCTTCTCAATTTTAGTTCTGGGTGACAGAATTAATCTATCTCCACATCCGGATAGATTAATATTGACTTCAGACATGATGCTATCCAATCACAAAAAGAGGAATTTAATTTAATATATTCCAGGACTTTAGTAAAGGTGCAGAGTTAAGTCACTTTAAATGTTCTAAAGTTATTTATCTTATAAATAGCCTTAAGTGACTACAGGACGAAAACGACTTTTAATCCCACATCCTTTGCACGTGGTACTTTTCCCTCATTCCGAGGTTATAAATATAGGAGTTTGCATTGGGATTAACACACACAGGAAATTTATGAAAGCTAAATGCACTGAGTTCTGGTTGCTTAAATGTGACTGGATTATGACTGGGAGGACGAAAACCCTCTAAGTCTGGAGATTTTCCAAGAAGTTGGACGTTACCCCAGCTTCTCCATTTCAATATTGCAGTAATATTTGGGCAGAAGTCGGCAAGGTCAAGAAGACCAGTTTTACGAATGCAGTAAGTTCAGTATTTTGTGCCATTGTTTATTAAATACAGTAAATTTTATAGCAGGCATGTGGATTGCAATTATCTACAATTGGTAGTCCTTCAAAGATTTGAAGAAATATCTTAAGGAACCCACGACTACAAGGAGTTCTACCGGGGTTCAACATCCAGTGGTCAATATTAACGGGAAGGGCAAGAATCGGGGTGTAAGAGTTTGCTTTTCGAACTGGGCCGTTTTACATTCATAACAGCAAGCAAACCACGAGATTTAACACTTCCAGTCGGCGCATTGATATACATTGTTGTTTGAGGGAATGGTCGTTTTAACGAATACACGTTACACAGGTTAAACCCGACTAAGGTCTGGACATTTGAATATTGCAATATATAACCAGCTGAGAGCGAGTGTTTCACTAAATACTGGCGTGAATATATGAGGCTCAGTATTATAATCGGGTTAGTCTGAAACGTCACCAAGGAACATGACATTGGGCGTCATGTGCAAGTTATGATACGCATGTTTGAAAGTTTCATAGCTGGGTTAAAGTTCGCATGAAGGGAGGTCGTGGTTATCCTCTGAGATGTGATTATGATCACAGACGGTTGGAATGAAGGCATATATTAATAGCTGCAGGAGTTATTAGAGTTAACGCATAGCTAATATATCTCCAGTCAGGCAGTTGGTAGTATTGGCAGACCCTCTTAACGTGGTTATATTCTGAGTCAGTTGTTTGGACGGCTGCAGCAGTCACCTGCATTAAGCAATTTGGAGTGGACACTACGTTAGTCAATGGTCTACAGACTGAACACAACATCAATTACGGGCATGTTTGACCTTCTGGAAATTCCGCAAATCTGCAAGGTATTAGCATAGGGGTTTGGTCTGACAGGTGCACTATTTTTCCTTGATTAACTTTTTGTTTCCAATGTATCAATTGATAGTATAATTACAAATTCAAGTAATACTGTAGTGCCAACGTATATGAACAGATATATTCCTATGTATTCGAAGTGATTTGGAAAGTCACCTATAGGGATATTGCTTACAAACTGTTTGCTTAAATGCTCATAACTGGGAAGGCTGTAATACGGAAGGAATCAGTAATTTAACAGGGAACAATATTGATTGTAATTGACTATGACTATTTTAATTGTTCATAAGACCAATATCTAATGCTTGAAATAGAAGGATAGCCGATTGGTTGCTTCAACAGTATCAAATGTGTTCCCAAGATTGTTTGAAAATTGTTTGATATAATGCCCCACAGTTTCATATCCAGTATTTTGTTTCTTAGATTGGATTAGTTTTTACTACAATGTCACAGAATTGATTTTGGGGGCAAGAGCCCTTTGTGTGGCCTTCCACTTTACAATTCGTACACCATAAGTCCCCTTCAGTTCTTCAACCAGGGTTAATCTTCATATCCTAAAATTCCTTCATCATGTGCAGCATGTCTTTTTTTAGTGCCAAAATCTTCTTGTTTGTTTCTTAATCACTACTCTCTCCGGAAGAATCATCTTCCTTGTCGAATGATCTATTCTTCTTCTCCCCTGTCTTGCTTTCAGTTTCAAGGTCCATCGCTCTGTTATATGCAATGACTTATGACATCGGCAGTACTATTTTTTTCGAAGTGTAGGGTTTAATCCTTCAATGAAGCAGCGTTTCTTCAAGTTGTCGACCTGAGGACTTTTCATCTTCCCCACCAACTCCTTTAGTCTCTGCCAATATCCGTAAATAGTCTCATTCTTCGCATTTTTGGTGTTGTAGATTTCCACTATGATTTCATTATCATCTCTTAATAGTTGGAATTCTAACCCAAACTCCTTCAGGTCTGGCCATGTGGCTACATTTGTCCAATCAATATCAAAGAGCCAATCGATCGCTACTCCCCTTAAATGGTCAGGAATTGTCACACCCAATCATCATGGTACATTATGTCGTTGGTCGTCCATATAGTCTCACATGTTTTACAATGTCGCACAAGATCTTATGTACCATCCCCTGTGAATTTAGACTATTTACGCTTATGTCTTGCCATAGTTGATGTTTGTTGTATTGTTACAGTTGGTTGTGTTGGTCGTGGTGGTTGTTTTTGTTGTACCCCGTGCAAGGTCAGTGTCTACGCCTATGCCTACACAACCGTGTTGCACTGTGGTGTGGTAGGTTCTAAAAATAGGGTTCAATTACCAAACTATACTCGGTTTTTCGGTGTGTAAGGAATGAACTGAGTGTCTCGATTACCCTGCACTCATGTTGCTTCGGCACCTTTAGCCACACTGGTTCCCTCTTCACTCCACTGATTCTGCACCTGTGGTGTGCGAGACAAATTGATGAAATCCTCTCTCGTTTTCTATTTCCAACTCAAGCTTTGTCATGTTTCCTCTATTGAGTCCTCACTACTTCTCACCCATTGATGGTCAAGTGAACCATGTTCCTCGTCAGTCACTACACCTCCCATGGCACCATGGTCACCCTCAATGACACCACTGTGGTCCCTTACACCGAGTTGCCTAAGCCTTTGCCTCCATTCAGCTTGTTGTGCAAGGATTAATGCCTGATGTGCGGCACGTATAGCATCATTTTGCTCTTTTCTATTTCTATCCTTGTTTAATTGGTTTGGCATCAATTGAAAACAACATCATAAATAACTATTATTTATATGAGGATCGTTGCAAATGTAATTGAACTACCTATAGGGTATGTGTTTTCCAAATGGTAGCAACCTATTTAAATTGAGAATAAGCCATGAAAAAACATGTCTCATGAGTGGGACATGTCTATTCGTTAATTAGATAATTAACATAATAAAAATTTAATCATTGTTATGAATATATGTATACATATGTATAACAATAAACTTATATATAATATATAATTTACGTTACATATATAATTATATATAGGTTTATCTGACATAAGTTACCAAGCATCAACACTCCCTCTTAGCAAGGGAGGATAAACACACGTATTACCTCAAAGTAATATCAAGTTAGCATGATATCTATCAATTTGATATCAAGAATATTGGTCTCCCAGAATATCAACATATGATAATCACCAAATACTAAATAAGGTTTAATATCACATCTGATATCATGAGTATTGGTCTCCTAGAATACATGATATTCACCAATTACTCAAACATGTTTGATATCACATCCGATATCATGAGTATTGGCTTCCCAAAATATCAATATTCACCAAATACTATTTGAGTAATGGCCTACTAGAATGTTGAGATGGAAGATATTCACCAGATACTATGAGTAACGGACTTCTTGAATATCAAGTCGTGTAATATTCACCAAGTACTCTGTAAGTAATGGCCTTCCAAAACATCAAGACGCATGATTTTCACCTAGTACTCTATCTAATGGCCTTCTAGAATATCAATATGCATAATGTCCACCATGTACTCAAAAAAGGTTTATAACGTATGTGCACACTCATTATGCTTACCATATAAACATCCACCATGCAAAGTATAATCTATTATGATCTACATAGTCATCATAAGATATCCATGATAATAGAAAATTAAGTTAATTTACGATCGTCACCTTTCAATAACTTTTGCAATTACAACTGACATCATTTGGAAGTCGTCACTTCCTCATGATGCACAATGGGGGTAGGACCATTAAAATCACAGTCATGAGGTATGTTCATGAATCACAGTCCTCTTGTCTACTATAATTTATTGATCATTGAAGAATCCATCTCATCATGGTTTACTCCCTCTAAATCAATAAGATCATTATCACCCAAGGTTGAGTGCATCATATCCTCTATCTACTCCCTCTATTTCAAGGTTGCCTGAAATGCCAACCTCCCTCTTTTTCGAACAAAAACTCTCAGGGGAAAGGATCAAGGTATATAGCTCGTATAGAAATAAGAAAGAGACTACTATAATACTCATGTATAATAATTCTGCATAATAAGATCATTTCAATATATTATCAATCTAACTTAAATATATATTTTCAACATATTGTTTTCTTATTAATGTTACATATGATAATCTAGGGTGACAAGTTTCCCCAATTCAAATTCACTCATATTTATAATGGAATGGACAATTAATAGTTACCTCCATCATTAGTTCAACTACTTTAATCCCTATGCACACTGTTCATTCAAGGTTGTATCGTATGCAAATAATGCCTTTGAACATACTTTACTAGCACCTCCACCACCTAATCCACTTGGGAATCCCTTTGAATAATTATCTTCTTCTTTTCGTATATTTCAGGTTCCTATTAATATAAGTCCATGTTTCATGTAATTGGTAGTGGGTGTATCAACGATTATGTGGGTTTAACAAGGTAATACACAAATGGGAATGACATGAAATGGCAATGTGCCACCCTTTTAAATATGTGTTTGCCACATGTAAATTTTAAGTAGTAATATTTAATCATGGCTCTTCTCTTATTCTTTATTTATGTCTATTTAATTTCTTTATATCTTTCATACGATGTCCTATTCAGTTGGGGTTCACATCAACACCATCGTCATGTTTTCTACCAAATATCTATTGAAGTTGTACAATGGCATTGAAAGAGGACCCCAATTACTCAATCCTTGTTTCTTTGCAGCTTCTCTTGTTGCAAATTCGATGATAGATGCTTCTCCCTCCTTTGTTTCTCTTGCTCAGGATGTTTGCATTTATAGCTGGTAGACGCAAAGCCTCCACCATCAACACTTTTATAGATACTTCAACAACAAAAGATGAATGTTCAGAAGTACCTTTCTTTTCACTTACGAGATCACAAGATCAATCCTTGTGCCTAATAGGTTACACCATTTTTCCTCACAATCCTTTTACCTCAAAAGCATTATTTTGAAATTAATTTGTTTCAAAGATTGCAGTTTCATTCTACCAACGCCCTCTTATAGAATAAGGTCTATGACCATTTTGCATGGCAATAATTTATGCTCCAGTGCATATCTGTAATTACTGCCCCTTTGTGCATAGATTGACATCTATATATAATTCTTTAATCCTAAGATGATACATTAAATGCAACCTTTAGAAATCATTTCAACATTACACTTCTTTGTTCGTTGTTCTCTTAATTTCTCTTTTCCACAGAAGAAGCCACTAGTAATTCCAAAGCACGTTCTAATACATTTACAGCTTGGCTCTAATACCATATTATTTTTAAGAGGATCGCTGCAAATGTAATTGCACTACCTATAGGGTATGTGTTTTCTAAACAACAGTGACCTCTTATTTGAATTGAGAAAAAGCCATGAACAAACATGTCGGATGAGTAGGACATGTTTGTTCATTAATTAGATAATTAATTTAATAAAACTTTAATCATTTATATATATATATATATATATATATATATATATATAGATTTATCTCATATAACAATAAACTTATATATTTAATTTATATCTCATATATAATTATATATAGGTTTATCCAACATAAGCTACCAAACATCAATAATAACAAAAATCATTATTTTTTTTTATAAAATTAGTTGTCTATGTGACCGTTACAGAGTTACAAGTGCTCTTTTCCTTCAATATTCCCAAGGCCTAAGGCTCATGGGTTGGATCTCCATCGAGTCTCATCTCGTTACTCTTCTTCTTGACAATTATGTTCAACAAAGTTTCTCAAGGTTCGTTGCCGACGTTGCTCCCTCTCAATTTCCTCCCTTCGCCTAGCATGTGCAAGAAATGCGTGCACGAACAATCAGGGAAACTAGTGCAAGAGTTTGTTTGCAGTCAAACTCACATTCAAGTCATCCCAAACGGTGTCCTCATGAACTTATGGGCATATGGTTTCTCTCCATACGAATGTCTCAATCGTCGCTCGAAATAGTATTTAGAAGTTTTCATGAGAACGTGCAGACCTTCGAACAACTAGGACACTCTGTCTTCATTAGTTCTGACATTCTCCAATACCGGTACTCCCATTTATCTTACATATGCCATTCATTGCATTGTCCTTCCCAGATTCAGTTAGCAACGACACCAAATGTTTATCGCCTAGGGTAAACTAGATTAATACATGTTTCAATAACAAGATACAGGACATAACACGGAAATACATGTAATGCTTCAGGAACCCGATATATATTTCATTAATACTTCAGTGCTTCAAGTACATCATACACCAATACACAAAGATAGGTAGCAATAACTAATGCTGAATGAATCCTCTCTCCCATAGGAGAGTGTACATAAGTATCCCGAAATTGTGCGACCCAACCATCGCATCATAACAAAACACCCTTCGGTTACTAACTGGCACCATTTACACATGTTTTACTATTCTTGATGGCATAACATACTTTTCCCGACAACAGTAACAATCATCATTTTTCCCTATGCATTTTTCAGTTAGGAGCAGAGAAGTAGGTGGTGAAGTGGTTGTAGATGAAGGCAAATTTTAGACTCAAATTCTTTCAAACAGAAAATGTCCTTTTTGAGTGGAGTGCCAATGGAGAGACTGAAGCACATCTTCACCAAAAACGATGCCTAATTTCTCACTATGGTCCATCAATTGCATAGGATCGATTTCTTAATCATAGTCTACAAACCAATGGCAAACATGAATATCTCCTCTTTTCTATACATGGAATTTAGAATTTAGCAAGATCTAAGAGGATCAGAGGGTTGTATTTGAGGTGTGTAAAACCATAACAGAGAGTTGCGCTCAAATTCTTTCATTACATAGGGTTTCAAAAAAGAATTGTGATTGGGTGCATGTCCTTAGATGCCCACAATACCTTCACCCCTTTGTGCTATACAAGGCAAAGACGAACTATCACGCCAGGAGAATCGATGTACAACAAATGTGGCGGGTTATGTGTGATTACACAGTGTACTAGGCGATGGTGATAAATTGTGGGCAAGGGAAGGAGGTTAATAAATCACGGCTCAAATTTCAATTGGTAGACTCCTGGAATGATTCGGCCCTTAACCAAGGTGAGCAATAACTAAGAGTTGATGGTTGTTAGTAGAGGAAATGTTGTAATACGACAACCTACTGAAGAGGCCAACAGGGCCCAAAGCGAAGGAATTGAGGGTGATGGCAAAACAAAAGGTATGACTGCAAAAGAGAGATTGTACTGTACAAAAGAGAGATTGTACTATATGACTAAAGGTATGACTGCAAAAGAGAGATTGTATTGTACAAAAGGGTGGCAACCGAGCACTAGGTTCCATCAAACTCTAGTGTATAATCAATCTCAAGCTCTGACTTTTGATTTTTTTGTTGAAATTGAAATGTTTGTCTACAAAGTTTAGTCATTGAACTTTTTGAGTTCATCACGAGCGTAGTCTTGAATTGTTTGAATATTTTTTGTATTGAATGTAATGGGCACTATTCATATTGAAGGTTAATATTGCTGTTCGGGGAGGGGGGAGGTCATTTTTGGTATACAAGTGATAACAAATGTACTTGCATCAATTGTTTTTGGGTTGGTAGTTCTAGAGTTAAAAATTGCATACCCCCATTTGCAATTTACACCAAAGTTTTGTAACTATTTTAGTTTCCATTCCCCTCACATTTGTATAGGTCCATTCGAGCCCTTGCATTATCCTTTTCCGTCTCAAGATGCTCGGAGTCCTTGTTAGGAGTTGCCTTTTAATGTCACCTTTGCATTTCCTGCATGTTTCCTTTGCCACCTGTCATCATTTAGCACGATTAATTTGGGCATTGTGCGATGTGCAACATCCACACACCACGCATTCATCTACCAACATTCCAATGTTCAAATGTCAGTCTTGTGCATGTCACTTGTCATTTACTTTTTCAACAACCCAGCATCTTCTTGAATGGTCTAGAAGCCTCCATTTCCTTTCATTGTCTCTTAAATCAATCTCATTGATTCACTCAAGCTCTCTAGAAGATCTCTTGTATTTCCTTAACTCTCGCAGCTCTCTGGCTCTCTCATTTACTACAGCAATCTGTTGCAGCAATCTACATAGCTCTTTTGGCTTTGTAAAGCTTATAATATCTTTCCATTTATCTTGTGTCTATGAGCATTTTGGCATCTATCAAATCCTCTATCTATAATCTATCTCATGTAATAGGTGTTTTCCTCCACTAGCAGGGTTTGGTTCTATTTGCATATCTCACGTAATAGGGGTTTTCCTCCCTCAAGAAAAGTTTTCTTGTACTACGCTATCAATCATTTATTTCTATTTACAATCTATCTATCTTTTTGTTTTGGAAGTGGAAACAGCAAAGCAGGGACTTGATTGAGGCAAGGCTCCAAACAGCCCCAGAAACTTTTTCTATCTTGATTGTTTGCAGGTTTTATGGAAGCGCTCAAATGCATGAGGGTTTGCTTATATTCTACTTCTTTCATTTATATTAATTTCTATAATTTAATATTGTTTATCATGTTTCTAACTTTTGAGTTTTGTAGGATATCTAAAGTAAAAACCAAGGTTTTCTCCACATTCTAAATGTTTTTTTGTCACAATACTTACAAGACCACAACACTTTGCACATACATTTGCACACCACACTGGCATCCATGGTCGAGATGCTTAGATTTGGAATAAACACTCTATTGTCTAATGTTCCCATTTCTGCAACTAATATATTATTTTCCTTCATCCATAAAAAGATATCTTCACTGGTTTAGCTAGTCGGAGATATCTCAATGTATGTTGTGAACTTGACTCTCAAGGGAAGTAATTTTCCTTTGGCAGCATCAAATTTATACCATTATAGGGGTACACATGGATCTTTCTCGATATGATGGAAGTATTTACATGTAACTTTCATTTTACTATTAATAATAATATTTAAAAAGTTTACCAATCAAAGAAAAAGAATCTTTTTCATTTCTCTAATGAAATAAATAGCTCAAAAAACTCATATATCACTATACAAAAGATTTATATTTTCTAAGAAGAAAAATTCCCCTTCTTTCTCGAACTACATAATCTCCTCTTGTTGATAAACTTTACAATAAATAATTCCCAAAGGCCAAATGTTGCACATTTACTTCCTGTGAATGAACTACTGAAAAGAATCAATTACAAATAAATAATAAAATAAAGACCCTTGACATTTTTACAAACACAGTATTTAACTCACTAATGATTTGAAATATTTTTAAGTGACCTTTAATATTAAAAAGTGATTACTCTTTTCAAGTAAGAAGGTTATATTTAAATTGACCTGTCACACCAACTTTGGCCTTGGTATGAATAAGGTACTCAGTAATGATTTCAAATATTATTTAAAATAAGGTACTCAGTAATGATTTTAAAAATTAAGTGACCTTCAATATTTTAGAGGTTAGTCCTCTTTCCAAGTAAGAAGAAAAAGTTTAAATTGACCTGTCACTCCATCTATAACATTGATATTCTCAACCTTATTCAGTAGTCTTGAAAGAATGGGATTCTCCACAACAAGCACTTCATTGATTGTTCCAAACAGTTGCAGAACCATTTGCACATGCTAGCAACCTTTAGAAGAAGCTCAGATCCACCATCATATATATATATCATACTGCACCTCTTTATTCCTACATAACTATTACAAGTAACAACCCTGCAGGTTACTTCATGGTTGTCACAACCTCATGGCATCCCTACATGGTTGTCACAACCTCATCAGATTTTTACATGGTTCTCACAACAATAGCGGTCTCCTACATGGTTGGCATAACCTTGTCAGATTCTTGCATTGTTGCACATTGGGTTCCTTCATAATTGTTACAACCTTGCCAAATTCCTGCATGATTGTCACGAACTTGTCTGGTTTCTTCATGGTGGTCAACCCTTTTTTGGTTACCGATAACTCTTCAAAACTATTATAATTTTGTAATATCCCCATAACTAAATAAAATAAAATAATAATATTTAGTATTTGGTGTCCTGATCAATTTATGTATATCTTGGGCCCATCTTTAATTTTTCTGTAGGCATAGACATTTGTGTCTCTTGTGTTTGACGTATATTCAATACGTTGTCATGTATTGCCAATATTTAATATTCATGCAATTTGAAATTGATTTGGAATCTTCATTACACTAAGCCATGCACTACTTTGTCTTGGTGTCCCTGTTTACTGTATGCTTTACCTGTCATACAACTTGCAAACCATACCCAACAGCCTCCCCATACCTTTGTCACTACTCGAACACATCATCATTGTAATGTAATTGCATCACCCCTAATTCGTGCGACCTTATTTATTCATAAACACCATACGACCTATTGGGTGTGTCATTTGTACAAAACCTTTACAGTACTTGGTTACCGTACAGTCTGCACTGGGGGCACTTGGTTACCGTACAGTGTTCAAATATTAAAGTTGGAAGACGAATTGGTTGTCGATCGCCATTGCCATCCATTGGTCTGGAACATTACAAATTTCAAACACTTAAATCATTCCTTTGAACCCAAAATCAAGAGTTTGAGAGCTAAAACAACAAAGTTTATATCTTTCTACGAAAAGGACATTTTTTTGTGAAATTTTGACCGAATGATGCAAATTATCTCTGAAGCACATCTCAAAATTCATTTTAGCTCTACAACTCTAAAAACTGATATTTTGGCACCTAAAGGATTTGGTGTCAATATTCCCACAAATTCACGAAATTAATTCTTTTCTGATTTGGCAGGTTAGAAATTTTAAGTTTGGCTAGGTTCAAATGTAGGCAAACACAAATTTAACAAACATCAATTTAGCATCTTAAAAGATCATTTTAGGTGTTAATCATTTAAGTATTTTTGTTTTTTATTTTCTTTCTTCTAATTATCCACCTAGCTATTATGCTCAAGTTTCAAAAACAAGATTAGCAAGTCTGGCAAACTTGGTGAGGCTAACCAACCTCAACAAGTACCCAATTCCCAAGTCTCTAGGCCTTGCTTCAACCAATTCAACTCAAGACTCACAAAGTTCGCAAGTTTTGAGAATCTGAACAAGTCTTGCAACTATAATACGAGCAAACTCAGTTTTTCTTGGCATTGTGACTTTTTCTGAAAATTTAGGAGATCATCAAAAGTTAAACAACTTGATAACCAAAAATGTGACAACATCAGAAAATAAAGACAAACATTTCCAAAGTTCATAAAAATAAGACATTAAATACATAGGAAAGCAAAACAACACTTTGCTCCAATAAGTTTTTCAAGCAGTGCAATAATTTGTCAAATTTCATCTTTGTTTCCACATACCTTCCAATTTGTTGCATAATATTGGGGCAACAGCTATGTATACAAAAGACAATGATCCACAATCATTGTTTCAAATTTTCCATTAATACAATTCTTTACAACAGAAATAAACAAAAGCAAATTATAGTAGAAGCATTCCATCAACTGTTAGCGGATGCTTCGTCACTAGAATTTCAAATGCACATTTGACTCCATAAACCCAAAGAGAGATGTGACGGAACACCCACAACAGAAAGATGGAGCAGAGTATACTAGCCCATCTCTAAATTTTAGAGGTACAGCTCCCTCGTGCAAGATATACAACGAATGAAAACCCAAATGCTTTTAACTAGAACTCGAAGGCACATAACCCCACACGAAAAACAGATAAACCAAACTACTGACAACGTAAAAAATTGATATAAATGAAACATAATTCATTTATATAAAACCAAACAAAAACATGAACAGGGGAAAGTAATCTTGTAACACATAATTGTTATTTGAAAATAACATGTCGCACAGAATTGAAAAAAGTATCTATAAAATAATCCATACAATTCATAGAAATAGGGGCCCATAGAGTGACAACACAAAACCACTATTATATACATATACAGAACAAGATTTTTTCATTATAGATATCAAACCAAAAAAGTACCTTTCTGTACAGAATTATTTCTTTCTATCTCACCCCCCCTCTTTCATATTTACAAAATTCCACTATACATAACATTATGCGACAGTTACAAAAAGAAACTGCAGACATTCCGTCTTCAAGAAAGATAACAGTTGGATTCCATCTACAATTGCTTCCACGTCTTCTTCATTTCCTGCTCCCTCACCTTCTCCTTGGTTTATGAGGAGCAAATTGAGGAGGTCCATCACGAAGTCTAGGGCTTTGTCATCCCTACATCCTGCAAAATAAAACCAAACTCTGCATGGTCTATTTCTCATTCTAGCTCATAAATATCACTCTGGTAACCAATGGAAGAAGTCCTCAAGTCCCAAGTTGCGTTATATAGACTAGAAAGGATATCATATTGCTACTCTATCTCAATCTCCTAAAGATCCAGCTGAAGCACTGGCTGAGGATCATTGTGATTATAGTCTTCTGGCAGTGGAACTCCCATCTTAGCACGAGAGAGTTTCTGAATTAATGGAGTTCGCAAGATGATTGTTGAAGAAAAAGGTGGCCAAAGGTTACATTTATAACAAACCCAATCAACTCATAAATACAGTTAATGCACGGGAAATTAAGTTCTCGTACTATGCCACCTCATGAAAAGACTTAATTTTACCATTTTTGAAAAAACACACTTTATTTAAAAGATTGCCTCTGGATCACCTCATTTAATACAAAGCAGTATCATGATGTCCTTACCTTGGGTAGCTCAGCAGCAGCAGTGCGCTTTCCGAAGTTTTAAAGCATAGATTGGAGCTAAACAACTTAGATGTGGGAAACTCAAAAATGATAGTGGCTTGTAAACTTATTGCAAGTGCCCACTCGGCAATACCACAGGTTTCAGAAAGGGGTGGTTGGGTGACTTTGATGGGTGAGAAAGAAAGTTTCGAAATTGAGTGGGAAAAGAAACGCGGCTAACACATCTAATATCAAATTTCTAAATAAACAGATGCACCTCATGTCCTTAATTCCTTCTAAATGTTGTCTTTGTTTAACCACTGTGCAACTGTTTAAATGATCCATAAAGGGGCTAACAAATATTGCTGAATTTCAAACAAATATTTTTCTCAACTCCTGATACAGAACTATACATGGATTAGAAACAACAAAGCAAACAAAGATAACAATTAATACAAGAATACATGATGCAGTGCTCTTATAAATCAACCAACAATGAAGATAGAAAACTTGAAATATTAACCTGAAATTCTCCAAGCTGAACCTCTTTCCTCTTGAATGAATATCGTGGCCTGAGCTGCAGTATGAAAGACAGGCAATAAGTCCAAACAATTTGGAAATAAGAGTTATTAAATATTAGCGAACACCATATAATCAAACAATAGTTACCGTAATCCGTTTACTCTCCAGTGACTTCATTAAGCACTCAGTTAAAATCTCCCCACCAATCGGAGATGACACAACAGCCTGCAGTTAAAACATGAATATGTATAGCATATAAAAATACAGGAAAAGCTATGACAGAAAAAGCAAACCTAAAATTATGCAGATTCACAGAAACAACAAATTTTGATATGGATTCAAGAAAACGTATTAGCGTGAATGGGGCCAATGCCTGTAAAATTTTGCTGCACCTTGTGACACTAAATTAAGAAGCTTGAAACAGCGCAGACATCCCTCAAAACATAAGGAAAAGGAGAGGTTTTGTTTTTCAGAGATTATGGTTGGGTATGCCCATATGGAATACAGGAATTATAAGATTTGCACAAAATGGAGTTGCTGATATCATTCAAGTAACAAATTATTGACACAATAAAGTTTTTTCTACTAGGATATTTAGCTATCGTAACAAGAACCTGATGAGAGAACAGGATTATGTGATAGTTATCATAACTATCCATGTTCATGGCTGGGAAATGAAAAAGCGTTTTTCTTTTCAAAAGTTACTACTATAAAGTGCTGATGAATATGCATGTAGCAATGTGGAACCATAGCGAATGGCTTATATTGTCTATCAATTATATCTCCAAATTGCTGGAATGTCCGAGTGCCAATGTCAAATCTGCCTTCAACTAATTATGAGTATTTGAAATGGCATAATATTTTGTATGGTTGTATCTATTCAAAAGGACATGGATCTCTTCATGTAAACAGTAAAGACATAGAGTTCTTTGAAAGAGAAGCATGGTATCAGAAATTAAGTCACTGGTAGGGAAGGAACCGCGTGCATCTGAGTCTAAACGCTTCCCAACTTGAGAGAGTGACATTGAAAGGTTGTATATCAAGTTCAACAAATTATCTCAAAATTAAAGCATAGGAGTATAACAAACATTGTGGCCAGCATTGAGAAGACATGATATTAACCAAGAATGAAGATTTTCTTATAAAATCCTTATGGTTGTGTTGGGTGGATATTTTGCAACCGACGGTTTGTTCAAATTCAATCGCAAAATAGGTAGACCAGCCATAACATATGAGACAAAGTTAAAGGGAAGGCTCCCTCTTCTCACCGTTCCTTGGATCAACTCAAAATAAGCAAGAAGTTGAGAGATTGTATAAGGGGTGTTACCAATATTCTTTCATCTTATATTTCAAGAAAGAATCCACTTACCCGCAAAGCAAGTAATGGGTAAGATTAAGTCTCTATCTAAACTTCATTCTAACAGTTGGAAACGGTGATACCGATAAACCAACAGCTACTCAAAGGCCAATTGAAAGAGTATTAGTTTGGCTCCAAGTCTAAGAATAAGCTCTACTATTGGGGCACAAAGACTTCCAGAAGTAGGGAATTCTAATTATTTTAGTGAATTGAGATGGCAATACATGCGACAATCAAAACTTTTAGTCTATGTAACACCACAATCGCTCCCAGTCAAAGCTTCAGCTCTGATTGCTTCTTGACTCGTTATGCTCTATTATTTAAACATACAATAGCAACATGAATCGAAGATAACCGACACAAATTACAGTCAAGGCTTCGAATTTGTCCTATCACAATTGCTCATATTCAAAGTTTCAACTCCAATTATTTCTTTGTATTCACTTTTCTTCAAAATAGTACTACACAATCAAAGTTATGCTTGCAAAATTTTATCAAAGCTTTCTTGTATACAATAATTTTTACAATGAGGGGGACGCTTCTTATATAGGAAAAGAAGTGAGAAAAAGGAGGAAAAATTGGGAGCAACTCAACCACTTTGACTTGGTAAAACTTGTTGAGAAGAATTATTAGATTACATGTCATGAGGACATGCAATCGAATTACATCCAACTGCATCGCACGTAATTCATCTTCTCCAACTACAAAGATAAAATGCTAAAACTTAAAAAGAAACGGGCGCATAAAGTTGGATCAACACTTGAACTTGTCAAGAAAAGCCTTATATTTGGCAATACAATCATGAACCATGGGCAGATCTAGGATCTCCATCATCCTTGAAAGGGCTTCAACTTTGACTGCATTTTCATGTGCTGATTTTACAAATTTGTAATTATCTACAAGAGAATCCCATAAGTGTTTTACCACAGACTTGCATGTAGCAAACTCCTTCATTGTATGCGACTCACAATCTTCAGAATCAAAATCAGCAATGACTTTGTCAGTGTACTCCGAAGTCATTTCCTCTTCAATGAACAAGTCATCATCCTTGGTAAGGACTTTACATCCCATATGGCTCAGTAAGGACTTTACATCCCATCTGCCTCAGATCACTCATGATCTCCATTTCCATTGCCTAATAGCCTTCTAAGGGTCCCTGGAATTTTGACAAAAGCTTTTCTAGTATCTTCTCCTTATGACTCATGAGTCCCTAATATCTATAGAACATGTCTAGGGATGGAACAATGTCACATGAGATCAAGACATCCAAATCAATGTTTGTCATTTAATCCCAGATACCCAAAACTTCTTTCAGGGTATTGGTCTCTTGGTTGAAGGAAGCAATCATGTCAAGGAGTTTTTCTTAAACACCTTTGATACATTCAAGGACTTCGATCACATCTTTGTGTAATGTTCCCCAACAACACACCCGAGTTTTCATGAGGGTAGACACTCATAGCAAGTACCTGTGAAAGTACCTGAGGGAGGGAAGCACCCGAGGGAAAGCCCTGAGGAAAAGTATGCAAGGGAAAGCACTCGAGGGAAACACTTAAGGGAAAGTGCCCGAGGGAGAGCACCCAAGGGAAAGTACCTGATGCACAGTCCCGAGTGAAAGTACCCGAGGTAAAGTACCCGAGAGAATGTACCCAAAGGAATGTAACCAAGGGAAAGATATAATCCACTGAATACACCAAATAATAGTCAGGCACAAAAGCGTACGTCAACGAAGAGATATAACAATTCATTTTCGAAACCTCAAAATATTATATTTGAAAAAAAAGATGGCACTCCAGATGTGCCAGATCTGAAGCAAAGTAGTATAAGACAGAACAGGGTGAGCGTTGAATCCCACCAAAACTGGAATAGCCAAGTACGGATGATCTTCCACTTTTGAAATGGCGAGTAATATAGAGTTCCAATAGGAATTTGCAATACAAAGAAATAATCCAAATCACATACAAACAACTTCCTACATGCCGCACATAAATACCCCTTTGGAGAAAACTCCTAAGGGTTTACAACGAATGTTGACACGAAAATAATCAAAAGATAATTGATAAAAATAAGGCTCCTTTATTAAATAATTAAAGGTCCACAAAATATTATTTAAATTTTGGGACTGTTAATTATTTAAAGTATTTTATTAAAATTGGGGCCATTATAGTTTGATCAATTGAACTCCTGAGCTAACCTCTTCCAACAAAAGCCTTTGCTGCCTTGGCTCTTCGATTCACCTAGGCTATCTAAGATGTGATGACTACAGGATGCGAGGATTGTTGGCAAACGATCTCATCAAGATAAGCATTCTCATGCTTTAGCTGATTTTCTTTCCTAGAGCTCGCAATTGCTCTTTCACAAATTCGGGAGTGCATCTTCAGCATCTTATAACACCCCAGTCGTGACTGTTTACCAAGTTCAATTTTGGTGAACTTGCGATCTCAGCATATTTGGTCTTTTCAGAATCAACAATGATTCTTGAAATGACCTTTGCCTTGGGGAGTTTAGGTTTAGTCTTCTTGGCAGGGAAACCATTTCGCAGTAGAGCAACCTACCTCCTTTTCATGGTGATTTTTCCCAACCATGCAAACAGAATGAAACCTTAATTTGTTGAAATTGGAACGAAGGCTACAACAAACATTAATCCTAATTGTATTTTTGTTGTCACGGTGCATGCTTCAATTTGCATAGTCGGAACCATGGATATCCTTTGAGATGACTCCATCATAAACATCTCAAACCCCACAACCAAGGTATCAAGTTGGGAAACTTGACCTTCTATGAGAGTTGGAAAATCATCAAATGCATTTCCTAAGTTCTCACATTGCTCTTATGTGAGGATAGGAGGAGCGCAAAAGAGATGAGTGTCGACATGTTCACCTCCGAGATAGAAATGGTAAGCGTGAATATGGTGGAGACTGAATCCACATCATTGTCTATGACATCCAAGAAAGGTTTGTTGTCAGTAAAATTATAAAACAGCCGACGGGTAGATTAGCATGTAATCGGTAATTGTTACATAGCCGACGGGCCCCTTCGGGAAGGTTTTTCGGAATGGTATACGTACAACTTTGGATCATGGTTGTAATCATCATTGTAAGCACTATGTAATCTCTTTAGCATATATGTGAATAATAAAAGGAGTACTGTTGTGTTACATGTTCTTGTCTATTGTCTGTATCCATTAAATTATTTACCCCATATGGTAAAAATTTGGCATCGTTGCCCAATGGACCTGGAACGAAGGCAAAGGAATGAAGGCTAATGCCTAATCAGCTTAACAAGGATACGAATAAGATAAAGGAAAAAAATGAGATACGCACCGCACAAGAAATTTTAATTTTGGCACAATAGACCAAGCGCAAATGGAGGTTTCAACAGATTGCTGACAGACACCAAGGAATTGTTGGAAGAGACTCGACAGCGTTTGAATTTGGTGGAAGAAACAAGGGAGGAATTTCTTAACCTGTATATGCCGAGGGAAGAGAATCCAAATGGAAGGGAATTAACTTGCACGGCTCGGAGTTCCGAGGGAGCATGAGCATTGAGTGAACTCTTCGTCCGGGATACACTTCTGGAACAAACAACTTCGCTTGAGGAAAACCCTTTTCCACCAAGTAACGAAGCTATTGGAAATAAGACAACTTCTATTTTTGGGGGGGATGATGTTGTCGGTAAAATTATAAAATAGTCGACGGGTAGATTAGCATGTTGTTGGTAAAGTTATAAAATAGCCGACGGGTAGATTAGTATCCGAATGGATGCGACAGTTGAGTCATCCCTTCAGAATGGTATATGTACACCTTTCGGACAAGGGTTAATAGTTTAATGCATACAAACAATAGACAAGAACATGTAACACAATAGTACTCCTTCTATTATTCACATATATGCCGAAGAGATTACATAGTGCTTACAATGATGATTACAAGCATGATCCAAAGTTGTACATTTACCATTCCGAAGAACCTTCCCGAAGGGGCCCGTTGGCTACATAACAATTATTGACTACATGTTAATCTACCTATCCGCTGTTTTATAATTTTACCGACAACATCATCCCCCCAAAAAGAAAAGTCATCTTAAGACGACAATGCAACAAAACTCAAAAAATGAAAATTGCACAATTAATTACATCAATACACAAATACTAGGCAGGGGGATGGGTCCCTGGCGTGGTAGGTGTCCGTGCTCTCAGTTCACTCAGCTCAGCCTGTAGCTTGTAGTCTTGCTCCTTTCGAACTCTCAATTCGTCTTCTGCTTCCATCTGAAGCTCCAGAGTTGACTGCATCATCCCAGCAATCTCTAATAATTCCTTTTCCTTCTCATCAGCTAGATCTCTTTCTTTGCTGCCAAATGTTGTAACTGACTCTATTTTTCTAGCAAGGCTGCCCTCTCCGATTTCCAGGCCGCCCTTTCCGCGGCTAACGTGGCAACTGACTCCTCCCGAGCCCTCTCAACTGCTGCCTGATCCGTCTTGCTTCTCCGAAGGGTGTAATATGCCTCCGTGTATATCTTCTCAATCTCCTGAGTCAATGTCTCTATCTCGCTCCCCAAGCCCGGACTCCCCATGGTGGCCCAATCCTGACACATTTCTGTAGTTTCCACACTTGGCCAACCTCTATCCTCAAAGAAAACAGTAAAGTTAGTCGAGCATCTTGATCTCATAAAAGATACCACTCCCTCCAGCTGCTTCACCACTGAGTCTAAAGCCTGTGCCTCCGCAGATGCCATCACTTGTTGAGTCCGAGCCGCTAGAGCAGCTATATCAACAAGGAATGTTTCCACTGCTTCTGATGCCACTGGGTGGTCCTGTTGTACCCCCATAGCCTTTTCTACTACTTCCGCCATATGCTCAATAGCGCTATGTGACGATCCCACATCCTATATTGGATCCGCTACCTGTACCTGCTAAGTGTTCTCTGAAATTTCGTCCCGCGTAGGTGTTTGTATGTAGGCCATCCGAGCTACTAGAGTACGATGGAACCACGTACTTAAGTAGGTACTCAGCCTCTGAGTTCGACTCTCCCTATCTTGCTCAGGTGATGCTATGAGTGCTGAATCCACTGTAACAACTACATCCGAACCCACTACATCCAAGTGTACACCAAGCTTATTCTGGCTCTTTGCTATCTCTGGTACTAGTAGTTCGAGTACTGCCATGGTAGTCTCCTCTCTCTCCTCCGGTACACTCTCTGCTATAGGTGCCACAGTTTCTGTTATTGGTTGTGCTTCGATAGGTACCACGATTTCTGCTACCGGTACTACTTTGACAGGAGTTGGCATACCCTCTCGGTTAACAAGTTTTGCCACTCATGCAAACCCCACGGCTAACCCAACTACTGGTCCAATCAGTTGGACTAGGGGAGGTCTTACCCCATGCTACCAGGGTGCAGCTACTGTAACCGCCTGCTAAGGAGCTGCAGTCATCACTATCGGCTGTCGTGTCTGTCCAAACCCTGGTATATGAGCCATGTGCCCACCTGTTGGGACTAGGCAGGGAGTGGCGAATAGTGTAGGGCGCAGAAATAACAGGGGGGTGATTGTGACAATCTCAACCTTTTCATCATCTTCCCCTTCTTCCTCTCCCATGCTATTTTCCTCGAAAGATGTCTCCTGTTGTCCACTATCTGTATCTCCTCTTGTATCAAGCCGGGGTCTTTTCTGCCCTACAAAGCCCTTTTGCCCAATGGCTGAGTCTAAGTGTTTCCACCGCATGATAGGAGGTTCCCCGGGGGCTAATGGTCCAGGTCTCACCTGCAACCTATCTTTTGAAATCATCCACGTTGTAGCATCAGGAAAGAGGCCTATGGCATAATGCGGCATATGAAATGTCTTATGCTGGAGCGTCATAAATTCATGCATGCGTTCAGCCAGCACAAATACCCAATCATACACCTTCCCTTTCATTATGTCGTTCATCATGGATACCTATGGAAAGGAGATATCAAATGCCCTACTTGATCCAGTAAGTCAGCTCTTGACTAAATCCATCAGGCATCGCCACGATCCCTCCTGGATGTCTGTTTTCTTCAATCCCCTACCTTTTGATGTTTCAACCGATACTTCCCATTCTGCTCCAGCAATGTCTCTGCATACCAGCCTGATCAAAAACATTTTTACCTCCTTGGTAATCTTCTTGGGTTGTACCTTTTTTCCTTGCGGCCCTGGTATGCCAAACACACGCATGAAATCTATTGCTTTGAATGAAACTACCAAGTCCTTTCCTAGGTATGGAAATGTGCTTTTCCGAGAGGCCCTGCCATACATCTCTATCATGGTGCGTAGGGCACCCTCGTAATCCTAGATGCAAAAGACAGGCATTCAAATCGCCCATTCCACTTGTGCCCTTCTAATGCTGGCTTTTATTGGATGACTATCAAAAAATTTCCTGCAACCACTTCCTACAGTCCACACCGCTCAATCCTTCGAATGCTATATTCTGTGGTGTGATTTCAGCAATTGCAGGTGCCTATGCCTTACGCTTCTGCTTGCTGCTGCTACTGGTGCCTTCACTCTGGTTACCTGTGGTCGACATTTTCATGCCCTTCCCAGCTATAGATTCTTCCAATTCTCTTTTCCACTTTCTCTTGCCTGCAGACTCCATTTATAAGAGTGGTATGGAAGTTTAAAAAATTTATATAAACCCTTAGCCAAAATTAACCTCTACCTGAGCATCTGCGTACGACTAAGTGCTGAGAAGTGCTCCACAGGCCGGACGGTGTTCACAGAGTGGTTTTGTTAACTAGTCGTACAGTGTATGCAATGAAGAGGGAGTACGGTGCCTTTGAATGCATTGTACGATGGGCGTAGATAACAATGGCAATATGCCTGACTTCAAAGCCACTAGAAACAAATAATAATATGCTCTCCAATATTAATATTGTCCAAATCTATGCTCCAGTCTAAAATTGAAAAGTCCAACCTTTGCAAATAAAACCATTGGTGACAAAAGTCAAACATTCAAGTCACACAATACAACCTTTGCTAAAAGTAAAGGATCTCTGATAGATAAACAATTACAAATATTTGTTTATTAATTCTGAATCAAACAGGTAGAATGATATTACTTATCTTCACTGTTTTGCAGCAGGTTCTAGAGTTCTTCCTTCTTCAGCTCTGATTGCTTTTACTAGATCTCTGTAAGACAAATGAAATAATAATAGCAATTGATATTCTAATGTGAATATTCTACTGCAAGTACTTGTATTTCCTTTTTGTAATATGTTCACTGTAGTTGAAGGAACTCAAATATATATGCACCCGAACAGCCATGACTCCGAAGAGTCATGCCTCTACGTGGCCCAAGGGCCATGTAGGGACATGGCCCTTCGAAGTCATGTTTGGTATAACTGTTCTGTGTTTATTATTTTGTTGCCTGATAACACAAGGCATAATCTCAATATCATTAAGAGTGCCAAGACACGGGTTGTAAACCCGACACAAGATGCAATATATATTACGCGAGTTCTAGCATCCCGACTGTACATCCATCAAGGATACCAATACGCCCAGTGATAATCATCAATTATGAATAATACAGAGTTCGACAGTGATATCTATTGTGATTTAAATGCAAAGTTCAACAACACGGTCTGTCAAGAGTAATGTGAATCTTGACCACTTAAGTTGGTCGATAATGCATATAAATACTGTCACAATGTACATAACAGGGATGTATGTATATGTACATGTATGCATACATCAGTATGAATACATGTACATATATATAGGTCTCTGTCATGCATATCAGACAATGATGCATAGATACTTCTCTGCAATATAAGACAGATATCAGAGTTAGAACACAAATTGCTTATATCTCTGAAATATAGTTACAAATAATAACATCATGGAAGATTTAGATTTACTTCTCCTAACGCTAAACATCAACAACCTTTGCCGACCCAACAAAGTCGAGACTGAAGGGTATCCCAGATCTGCCCTAGATTTCTTTTGCTAGAGATGCAAAATTTCTCAGCTGGTTTGTTCACCAAAGGCTCTGCAATCTCAACATATTTGGTCTTTTCAGAATCAACAACGATTCTTGAAATGACCTTTGCCTTGAGGAGTTCAGGTTTAGTCTGCTTGGCAGGGATATCATTTGGCAGTAGAGCAACCTACCTCCTTTTCATGGTGATTTTTCCCAACCATGCAAGCAAACTGAAACCTTAATCTATTGAAATTGGAACGAAGGCTACAACAAACATTAATCCTAATTGTATTTTTGTTGTCACGATGCATGCTTCGGTTTGCATAGTCAAAACCATGGGTATCCTTTGAGATGACTCCATCATAAACATCTCAAACCCCGCAACCAAGGTACCAAGTTGGGAAACTTGACCTTCTACGAGAGTTGGAAAATCATCGAATGCATTTCCCAAGTTCTCACATTACTCTTATATGAGGATAGGAGCGCAAAAGAGATGAGTGTCGAAATGTTCACCTCCAAGATAGAAATGGTAAGCATGAATACGGTGGAGACTGAATCCACATCATTGTCTACGACATCCAAGAAAGGTTCTTCTTGAATAGATAGCTCTTGGTTGTTTGTTGGTCATGGGGGAGATATGATCATTATCTCTCTCTCTTCCTCTTTATCCTCTTCATCAGACTCCTTCTGATTCTTGAGTTTGCATGGTTGCCTGAGAGAAATTTAAGAGTGGATTTGATCATTTTCCTCCTTTGAGCTTAAACTTGGGAGTTTTAACCAACTTGGATGAGGATGAACCATCTTTCTTCTTGATCTCCTCTTGTGATCTCCTTCCGACTGGCCTGAAGTGATTGTAATCTACCCCGATCTTCAAATGTACTATCTTGAGGCCTTTTCTTTTCAACCACTTCTTCATATTCAATAAGATAGATCAAAATCTATCAAAGACACAAATTCCTTCCTTTTGTTGCCATTGAATAGGGAAAGCAGCAAGCTTGTCAAACTAAGTATTATGTTACTCTAGATCCAGGATCATGCCATCATCTTCAATCTCAAAGCCTTTTTGAATCTCAACCATGTTAAGGTCGATGATTTGCTGCAACGTAAGAATGTAGTAGTCCATTTTTATGATGTCCATCTCCGTGTGCAAGTAAATCCACACATCCTACATTCGATGAACATGGGTGAATGCCCTTTTGACCTTCGAATGCATCACTCGGTAGTCAAAGTCAAATTTAGCCTTGGAACTTCTTCAGAGTAATAACCTGGAGTTCTACTTCCATAGCTTTCGCTTTATACACTGAATTGAGTGTATATGACCAATTTGGAAGGGTTCGGCAGTGTTAATGCCAAGTCCTGACTATACAAACTATATTGGTATGATTGCACCTCCATGAGTTATCTAGCCAACTCCATTAGAATGATCCTATTAGTAGGATATCTCGGTATGGTGGGATGGTTCTCCTTGAAAATAACCAACTCTTAGATAAGTGAAAGTCGGAAAATGTAAGAAAATGCAACCGAACTAATTTAACTTTTCTTAGGCTTCATATGATTCTCTTTTGACTACCAACTCTTTATCAAAAAGACACTTGAAATGTCCTACGAACGAATCTTGGACCCTTTTGTAATGATAATTGCTCTATGTCAGTGTAATCTGGTCATAGTAGTTCCAAATGGGAATTAAAGACCGACCTCCTCTATTGTAAAGTCTTGAGAATGTTCTCATTGCCACAACAATGTAGACCAAGTAAGAATTCACGTAAAATGGTATTGATGTTTCCACTTGAATTAACTGTTCACACTATGTTGTTATTATAAGCTCTCCCCAATAGATGGGTTCCTTGTTCGCAAAGACTTGGAAGATAAACTTATACATTCATGGTTGAAAGTTAACAAATTCTTCGAGGCCATGGATTCTGCTAAGAAGAGTTATTGAATCATTAACTTATAGGGAGAAGTCAGATTTGTGTATTGTTTAAGGCTATCTAGAGAAATTAGATCTCTTATTCTACAACCAGTGCTCATTAGTATGCCTCTGATAATCTGACTTGCTCTAATTCCACAGTCATCGAGACATTTCTTTAGACAAATCCATGCATTCTAAAGTCTGAATGAGTTTGAAGATTTCCTCAATAACATCTAGGTCTTGGCTGATAATGAGCTTACTATTTGAATCCTTAATTGATTTTAATTTAGGGCTAAAATGTTGAGCACACCCTAAGAGCAACCATAGGAAAAGTGGATAATAGGTGAATATTACTCCTTTTCATACGCTTCATTTCCTTGTTGGCAAAAGCTTTGACCCTCTTCAAGAAATTGGCCATGTCTACGTGCCCAATATTTGTATATGATATTTGATCCAGACAAGATAAAAAAGTGATACAGTTGTGTGATCCACCTCCTTATCATACTAATATTTCATCTTCCATTTGGATTTTGATGGTGCAAACATATCTTGCACTACAACATGGAAATTCCAAAGAGTAAATACCTAATTTGAAGTGATTGGATTTATGAAGGCATTACACTTTGGTTTGCAATGGCAAATCCATGAAGAACAAAGTGTTTGAAGTATTGATTAGATACTTATGGAACACATGTGATTGTTGGTAATCAACTGGAAAGCATATGTACTTGGACAAAATGGGCCAAAATTGGACTTGTAAGGATGGATTGCATGTAGGCAAATATGGGCTTTTGTTGGTATGGCCAAGAATGCAACTTGGATTCATATGGATACATGCCAAATGACAACCTTTGTTTTAGAAGTGTGACCTTTTACCAAAATCAGGTTCCCTAGAGGTAATTACATGTGGTAAAAATGAGTCATCTTGAGATAAACATGTAGTAAGGTACGGAGAATGTAATTGCATTTGTCGAAGAATGGAATTTGGAAAATGGATGATGTATGGATTGGCATGGAGCATGAAAGCATGTATATGTACTTGCATTCTTAGGTGGGAATTTTCAACTATCTTCCAAAAAGAAATGAGACAAAACACAAACAAACAAGAAAAACTAAGAACCAGAAAAAACATACCTCTTGCTATTGACTCAAACATAACAAACTTCACGATATCCCTTTACATGCAATTTCAATTTTTGGAGTTTGGAAAGGTTTTGACATTTGCAAATCAAAGGATTTAAAACAATTCAAAGACAAAATGCAAAAGACATGGACTGCATTTGAAAAAACTAGACAAAAATGAGCCAAAGATTGCAATGTTAAAGCAAAACAAGTAAGAAATACAAACAAAGTTTAATCCTTCTACTTTCTTGGAGCTCAACGAGTCAAAAATGGAAAGAAAAATTTAGATGAACAAGTCTTCTCCAGACTCAGGTTCTCCAAGTGCAAATGCATGCAACAACCAAGAGCCTTTCACAAATTCAAAGTTGCGAATCATGACCTCCAAGGTCAAAAGCACTGGATTTTTCGCCTGTAGCCCAAAATGTGAACTCAAAGCTCCTATAAAATGCAAAACATTTTTGAAAATTGTATTTTCTTGGGCATTTTTGAAGAAAAATGTGCCCTAGAAATCCAAATACGTGAGGCATTTTTGCATGAAATGATGAAAAAGGTGGACTAGAAATGCAAATGGATGCATTCAAATGCCAAATCATGACCTCCAAATGAAAACGCACGGGCTAGAAATGAATGTCTTTGGGTGTTTTGATGAAAAATGCACTCTTTGGCTGCCTTTACATGTGATGCCTTCGAAATGTAAACGTATGGGACGTTTTAACATATAAGATGCAAAATGCACCCTTGAGACTTCATTGCATATTTAAAATGGCATGGGAATGAGATGTTTAAGTGCAAATCGCACTCTAGGAGGCCATTTGCATGTAACGCCTTGCATGTACAAGGCATTTCTCATGCAAATCGCACTTCAGAAGCCTTTTGCATGTTTCAAAATATGCTTTTTTATTTGCCTAAGTCAAGCTTTCTCATTCAAAGAGCAAATCGCACCCTTGCAGTGCAAACGCATCTTTTATTTTGGGATCAAGTGCAAATCACACTCTCTAAGTGCATTTGCATGTGTTCAAAATATGCTTTGCTTTACATGCATTTGGGTTTCCAAGACAAATCGCACTCTAGGGATGCAATTGCATGAAGCATATTTCAAAAAAAGACATGTTATTGAGTTGCAAAACTTAAACTTTCTACTAAGCATATGTCTGATTGATTATTGAGGGAAAATCACTAACAATGAGTCAAATAGAATATTTACATTACATAGTTTACATATTGTGTAAATATTTATTTTAAAAGCAACATTTTACTTAGATGTTTTAAATAAAACATTAAAGTAAAATCTCAACATTAAATTAGACTATATAGTGCACTATAGTGATTTAGCTTGGAAAGTCCACTTTCTAGGCACTTAAATGGTCATACTTTTTTATTCATAAGTCCAATTAAGCCCTAAGATACACTACATCGTAGGGAAAACCGAAAGAAATAGATTGAACGAAACAAAAAGTTTAAAGCAAACCAAACAAACACTTCAAAACACAAATAAGGACTTTGAAGCATTCAAAAATCAAGCATAGGCTAATAAAATGGAAAAATGAAAAGGACTTACTATGCGAATTGGGCACAATTGCTTGATCAATGTTTAACAAATTAATAGTGAATTATCTTAGAGACATATGAAGCTTAGTTGAAAAAGTTTCGTACTGTTACCTCCATTTTGTCATCACACAAAATGGAAGACAACAAAATTGAACACTAAAAAGATAGCATGAGAAGTTGTCAAATGGGAAGAGCTCAACTGACAAAATCATATTGACATTTTCAAGGTTGAGCCCCATTTTCCAATCTATAAGAGACATGTTTATATAAACAGATGTTGAATACTAAATCAAGTAAGCCACCAAATCCAATTCTTGGTGTGGTATACCCCACTGGACAAGGTCAGTGCAAGTTCTAGATGAATTTGACCATAAAGATGCCCAATAACCAAAGCATTTTCATTTAGGAATCATGCAAAGAGAATTTATTATTTAAACACCATAAAAGGTTTGCCAAGCTGACTAATTCAAAATAGGGGCCCTGAAAAACAAGAAATCAAATGACCAAGAAAACATGGACTAGGCCTAGCATAAACAAGCTCACTGATAGACTGTATACTTTAAATCCTATGCATTTAAGAAGTATGTAAATTGTAATGTATGTGTAGATGGAAAACTACTGCTAGTATATAAAACTTAAATGTAATATGTTGTTAAGTCTAGTTAGTACTCGGCAGTGTAATTAGTTGTTCGAGAGAGGCTATGTTGGTTGTCGACACTTAGCACTCCTAACCATCGTCCAGCAATATTTATGTTTGGATCTAGAACCAGTTCATATTGATAATTATATAGTCATTACATTTGTAATAAGCAATCACATCTTTCTATTATATGATTGTTAATTACTTTATACGTTCTTGATGATATGCTCATGTTTCTATACCTTTAGTTAAACTTTGCGTAGACCAAGAAAATTTCCTTTGTGAGTAAACATTTTGGTTTCGTTACAAATTCAAACCTGGAGATTTGAATGGCAACAAGCAGGTCAGTACAATAATGGGCAAAACATTTGAGCTAGCACTAGTAACAAAAAGTGAAAAAAAAGAAGAAACATAGGAGGATTGGTTGATGGGAGACTTGGTATACTCATGAGAAGATTTGATCGATCAATGCATCCAAAGTCCATTCCGAACGGTGTACATATACCTTCTGAAGGGGTGACCAATTCTACCCGTCAACTACAATATAGATTTTCTTGACAACATCATCCCCCCCAAAAGAAAAGTCGTCTCCAGACGACAAGTAACAAAACGAAATACATTAACTGACTAACTATAGATCCATTTCCATCACACCACTTTCACATTCGTCCCGTACCTGCACCAAACTGGTCTACAAAACACGTTGCATCTGTCACCTCCGCTAACACAATACTGTCACCTTAGCCATGCTGACCTTGATAGCCACCTGTGTCGCCTTCTCTGCTTCAACTCCTTGGTACGCTAAGCCAAGTGTCCCTCTACTGCATCCAGCTAGATGATCAGCTCCTCCTGAGCTCTCTATGCATCCACCAAGACAGCCTCATGTCCAACACCTACTTCGAGTGCCTGAAAGCATATCATCCCTCTCGAAAGGCTAGTGCTCTCTCCACCTCTGGCAAACAAACACTCCATGCCTGCAGCAGCTCCAAGTCTCATCAACTGGTCACACTTCCCACGACTGATAACTGAACTGACTGGGGGTCTAGGGGGCATCGCTGCCGGCGGGGTCGAGGGGCAATGCCTTTAGGGGGTCCTCGAGCACCCTCAAACCCAAATTAGCACCTTCAAACCCTCAAAAAACTCCATGGAACACACCTTTTTTTGTGGTTTTCTTCTGATCCCAAACTCTTTCTACCTACAGCTTATGTTTTACTATCTTTTTATGTCTTTCCCTTCCCTTCAGCATCATATGTTACTCATTCTGAATTGTTTTGATTTGTCATCATTTTTTTTTCAAAACCTCCTGCTTCCTGAAAACTACGGCTCCTTCCTCTTGAATGCTCTAGTACAACCTCCGAAGGGTAATTTTATTACTATACCTCTATCCTTCTCTAATCCCTTTTATTATATCACCACTTAACCTCTTACGATAAAGGATGTCACTGTCCTTGCTTGGTCGTACAGTCCCCCAACGTTTCCCTTTAGTGCTCCTTAAACCCATACATCCGTACAGCCCATATGCTTGTGTTTCCTTTGTCTGTATGGCCGTATGATCTCTTTGTTCCTAGTTTAATTATCTTTATTGTACCGTACGGTCGAGTCACTATTTTTTGCTCAATATAGGGTCATACGGTCTTCCCAATGTCCGTATGGTCTCCTTCATGGCCGTACGGTCAAGATTCTCTTTCATCCAACATCCATACAGGTTCTTTCTGTATGTCGCCGCACAGTGTTTTCCTCTATTTTCTAATGTCATACAGTCTTTGCAACTGGTCACAGTCAATGCTCCCTCCTAGTCCTTTCATACGAACCGTACAGCATGGTTCTAATGGTCATTGCTTGATATTCAACGCTTTTTAATCCATATGGCCGTAAGGGAAACCTGGCTCTTCTTCTAGTTGTTCCTCCGTACATCATACGATACTTTCTCCTTCTAGTTGTTGTTCTTTTACATCCGTACGACCCTATACTTAACCTTCTTGCGGTATAGAAGTCCGTACAGTATAATTGCAATGCTCTTCCTTTCCTGTCAACGTCGTACGGTGCTATTCTTGAGTCAATCCTTTTTGTGGTATGCTGCTAAAAGACTCCCAAAGACCGGACGGTGCCTTCTGTCATATTCTTACTTATGCCTACTATGAAATTTTTTTAATCCTTTATTATTATTTACACTTATTTTACATATATACACCAAAATTTATTAATTTTTAGACTCTCTCAGTTGCTCATCCACAAAGGTGCATTATTTCTTTCATGATAGACTTTTAGCTTGGACCCATTCACTGCATCGGCTACTACCTTCCCGTCGAGGGTCCATGATTTTATTGCTCTGTTATCACCTACTTCACAGATTTTTTATGGTCCGGCCCACTTTATTTTAAATTTGCCCGATCTGATCGCGTTGCACCCATTATACTTCAACTCTAGCTGTCTCGATTGAAATCTATTCAACTTCCAATGCTTGTTGTGCCATGCCTTATGCATGTTCTGCATAACCTTCGTGGCCCATACCATGAATTCCGTCAGCTGCCACTCCTTGTTGTCAATAACTATATTCTTGATTCTAGAACCTTCACTCTGTACAACTCCAGTTTTTATTAAGCGCTTCCTCTTTGTTTCTTGTGCAGAGTGTACAATGTGTTTTCCTTGCTGTCAGCACCTTTCTACTATATCCATGGTGCGGTGTAACCTCTTTTTTCTACGCGGTCCATTCATCGTATACCGTACAGTGGAATCTTTCCTTTAGCTGGATTCATACTGTATGTTCTTCCCTTCAGCTTCAGCCATAACCGCCTTTCCGTCTCCGACTTCTCTATATTCCTTCGGATATTCATTTTCCTCTCCCTTCTCACTTTCGACAATCCTTACCATATTACAACTTGGAAAGAGCTCGTAATCCTCCATCTACCAATGGAATAGGCCGTTCACCGAGTCTAGGTCACCATCATTCGACCCTCCTAATCTCAATACCCCTTATTCATCTGGTTCCATTCTCTTTTTTCTTTCAACATCACTCTCACCTCCTGAGTCTAACGACGCTACCTCCTCCCCCACAATCTATGTGTGCAGGTCAATTATGAATCTTTTGCCTCCGCATTCTATGGATAGGGTGTTTCATTTACAATCATGTTTTACCTTTTCTTGCACCAACCACCCCCATCCAAGGATGGCATCGTACCCTCTTCTCTTCTGTGGAATGACCACAAAATCTAGTAGAAATGGTTGCGTCCCGATCGTTACCGGCTATGCCATCAATGTTCCCAACGGTTTTATCCCATGTTGATCTACCATGAGTAACTAGAAAATAGGTGGCCACAGCGTGGGTTGTCCTAGCTTTTTCCAAATATCTTCTGGTAGCACGTTCATGCCTAATCCTCCGTCTACAATTGTATCTATTAGTACAGTGCCCAAAATGCCCATCTCAACTACTGTCAGATGCCTTCCTATCATAAGTGCTAGTAGCATCAGGTCTTCTGCTTTTGTTCCATTACTATCACTTCCTACTTCCTCCGTCACTCTCGAGGGCGGTGTCATATTCATAATAGTCATTCGCAACTATGGCATCATAAGGTCATTTAATTTAATAGGAACATCTATTTGCATTATCTGCCTTATCATGTTTTGTTTCGCAAAGTTCCTTTTTGAAGTCTCGGTAGTGTCTTTTACTTGTGATTTCCCTGTTTTCATCTGCCTTTCCAACTCTGTTCGTGCTTTTTGTAACCACTTCTTCTCTTTTTCTGCATCAGGGTATTTTGCTTTCTTCACCTACTCACATGTGACCGCCAATATCTTTTCATCACACGTTTCAATGCTTAATAGATTTACACCTTGATTTGGGCATTTTGAATCTTCATGGTCCCCCAGACCACACCATCTGCATAGTAGCTGTGGCGTCTCCTTTGTAGTACAATCTCTAGCAAAGGGGCCCCAAAGATTGCACGCACGACACTAAGTCATTGGCCGTCCACTCGTGTTGTACTGTATTCGACTCTAGCCTCCATTGTTACTGTTATTGTTATTGCCACCCCTTCCGCGTCTATTATTGTTGCGATATCCTCCCGAACTTGCATCGCTGTTTGTGTTATTCCCGGTGGACACTTCCTACATTAGTAACACCTGCTGGTGTCCTTTTGATTTCATGTTAAACGGGCACTCCTTTAAGGAATGCCCGCAACCTGGCAGATGTCACAAAACTATTTCTTTGGGCATGACCCCTTTGTATAGCCATCCTCTTTACAGTCTATGCACCACAATTCTCCCTTCACTGTGTCTAGATTCTTTCATCATTCTGAGCATATCTTTTTGTAACGCTCGAACTTTCTTATTCGATTCTTCGTCACTACTACTACTTTCGGATGACGAATCATCTGAATCCGATGATTTATGTTTTTTCTTCTTACTTGTCTTATGTTCGCTTTCCAGATCCATCGTACGATTATACGCATCAGCATATGACGCAAGTGGTACAATCTTCATCTTCTTTTTAGAGTCGTTCGTAGCCCTACCACAAACCATCATTTTTTCAAACCGTCCGCCAATTGACTTTCCATCTTCCCAACTAGCTCTTTCAACCATCTGGCATAGGCCCAGATTGTTCCATTCTTTCCTTGCTTGGTGCTATATATCTCCGCTACTATTTCATTATCATCCCATAGCAATTGGAACTCTGCTATGAACTCTTTTCTAACGTCCGCCCATGTAGTCAGTTTATGAGGCTCGGTGTTTGAAAACCAATCAATTGCCACACCTCGTAGGGTTGCTGGGAACTACCTAACCCAATCGTCTTCATCCATCGCGCCATTTGCTGTCCATATGGTTTCGCACATCTTGCAATGTCTAATTGGAAGATTTTCCATCGTCATCGTATACCACTAACAAAGGTATGCTCTGATACCACTGATGACGGGCCAGACCACCCGTACCAACTCACAACCAAGATCACAACAAGATGGAAACAAGAGATGACAAAATGCTTCATAAAACTTCCATTAATATTTGAAATTCATTACAAAATTCTCCAAATGGAAAAACTCCAAACTCTTATAATATAAGAGAGCCTCCTCACAAGGACTTCCAACTAGAAGAGCTTACAACAAAAGAGCTTCTACAAGAAGAGCCTATCCTTCAAGAGGTTATACTTGAAGAGCTTTACTACAAGAGCTTACACTCGAAGAGCTTCTACTTGAAGAGCTTACACATTGAGAGCTTGATTACAAATGAACATAAGCCTTCTTTAAATAGGCACTTACCACCGAAGGCATGATTTATCCACAACATTCTAGAATTTCCACAACCTTCTACAATATCTACAACTTTCTAGAATTTCCACCTAAATACAACTAAGCACCAGCATGTGGCCCAATTACAAAATTAAATTTGCTTTATGGATCACAACAAATATTAAATGCATGATTTAAGGAACTTTCCACAAACTTCTAAGATGCCACCTACACACCTCGATTAATGGAATAACAACTATTTTTATTATTTTTCTATTTACGCCACCTATGCACCTTGAAAATAGAAATTCCTCTTTCCCCCTTTTTTCCTATTTTTCAATTTTTTATTATTTTCTTTTTATTTTTGTCACTTTCTCTCTCCTCCACAATTTTTTTTTTTTTCTAATAATTTAATTTTCCCATGCAAAATGCTCCTGCATCAATCTGTTGTTCCATCACCATTAAACTTCAGTAATTTTTCTTTGGGACCTACCATCGCTACTTTCTTTTGATTCTTAGGTACTTGCTGAGCACCCACGCTGTTCTGAGCACCCGCGCTATTCAGAATACCCGTGTTGTTCTGAATACCCGTGTTGTTCTGACCACCCACACTATTCTGCACAACACCCGCGCTGTTCTACACAACCGCATTGTTCTAGACAACCATCCTACTTCTGACAACCGCATTACTTGCTGAGAAAAGATCTTCCTCAAGCAAAGCTGTTCAATTCTCTTTCTATATCCTTTCGTCGGGTGTATTAATAACGAAGAGTTCATTCCACGCTTGTGCTCCCTCGGCACTTCGAGCCGTGCAAGTTGCTTCCCTTCCATTTGGTTGCTCTAACCTCGGCGTATATAGGTTAATGAACTCCTCCATTGTTTCTTCCACCAAATTCAATCGCTGTCGAGTCTCCTCCAACGATTCCTCGGTACTCCTCGGCCTACTAAGTGAGTGCACTCCCTCGGTCTATATGCCCCTTCACCCCCTCGATGTCCGTCAACAATCTGTTGAAGCTTCTGTCTGTGCTTTGCCTGCTATGCTAAAATTAAAACTTCTTGTGTTGTATGTATTTCATCCTTGTCTTTTACCTTGTTCCTATCCTTTTTAAGCAAATTTGGCATTAATCTTCATAACATTCCTTCGTTCCAAGTTCATCTAGCAACAACGCCAAATGTTTACCATACAGCGTAAAGATACTTTAACACATGTAATCTAGCACGATACAACACTAAACAGATACTTTATTCATATATGCAATATGCACTCAATGCTTACAATCCAAATACAATGATTACAATGATGATCCAAAGTCCATTCCAGATGGTGTACATATACCTTCCGAAGGGGTGACTCAACCATCACGCACCCGTTCAGATACAATTCTACCCGTCAGCTACAATATAGATTTTCCTGACAACAACCATTGGCGTGAAATAGGGCTGCCCTATTTCTCCTACTTTGTTCAGATTGTATATTGACGAGCTCGAGGATTTTCTTGTGAGCTCCTCGCATCTTGGTGATGAGTGTTATTTGCATCAAGTTTTGATCTCCATTCTCCTTTTTGCAGATGATGTTCTCCTAGCCTCTTTTCCTGATAGTTTACAGAGACTTCTTGATGGTCTGGCCTCTTTTTGTGACCAACGTCAGCTTGTGGTCAATCTAGCTAAGACTCCTGTTATAATCTTTAATTGTTTAAAGACCTCTCATCTTCATTTCTTTTTTCAGGGACAGGAAGTTGAGATCACTTCTTCATAAAGGTATCTCGAAGTTAAGTTTTTGGGACCCCGCTTCAGTTTAAAACCTACTATTCAATCCAGAATTAGTAAGGGCATGGGGTCTCTTGCCATTATTGAGAGATAGTATTTCAAGCATCACTTTGAGGATACTTCGTCCAAGTTATCCCTCTTGGATTCCGTGGTTAGACCGATTGTTCTTTATGGCTCGATGGTTTGGGGCTCTTCTCTTCTTGCTTCTGATTGGGCTTCTATTGAGCATGTTTAGACGTTGTTTTTACAGCACATCATCAGATGTCATAGACTCATCCCCCATGACATTGTCTTATCCGAGTTTGGAGCTCATCCTTTTAGGCTTGCGACCATTTTTGACTTGATCTAGTTTCTCCATCGTCTTCGTGGTTCCATGGATTCTAATGTTGGTCGTCACAAATACACTCATCTAGCATATTGTTCTTCTGTTTAGGTTATGAGATCCAATACTTTCTGTAGATCTCATTGTTGGTATGCCTTGGCCACCTCTCTGTTGGGTTCAACCAAAATTGACATTGATCATCTCCCTCCATACTAGTTCTAGATGGATGCTCCTACTCATCTCCTCCCCTCTCATCAGCAGGTGAATGAGTTTGTTCGATAGGATATCTACAGACAGTACATTATCACTACTTGGAGTAGTCCTCCTGGAGGATTACATCCTAAGACGAAATTTTATGTTGAGCATTTTCTTGAGATTCAGAATGGTATTATTGTGCGTCCTGTATATCTCTATCAGTGTTGGTGTCACGCCCTTCGATTCTCTTTGGGCTCCTTCAGAGTTGGCTCTCATTGTCTTCGAGTCCGCACTGATCACCATATGGACAGAAAGGATCGGGTTTGTAGATTGTGTACTCTGTTGGAGGTTGAGACTAAGACTCATTTTTTATTTTGTTTACCTATCTACTATGAGATCAAAGGGAGATTTTATTGTCTTTTCAAGGATTGTTCCTCTCTTCCAGAGTTCTTCAGTTGTGAAGATCAGCGATGTCTTGCACTTTGTCTTCGGGAGGCCACCCAACTTCGTGAGCATACCCTTCAGTCAACCACATCTCAAGACCACACCTTTGACCAACAAATCACCGCCTTTTTCTCCCCCTTGTCTCCATCATGGGGTGTGAAAAGGCCTTCTAGCATCACTCCTTCCAGATCGGTTAGACATTGTACCAATCTTTCCAGGCAGCGGCACTCCTCCAGTGGATCTCGGTGATGTTCAATGAAATTTAATCATCCACGATTATATCTTCTTGTGACTGACTACTTTGTCCCAAGGAAGGATTCTTAGTCCTTGCCTTGTTTTGGTCTTTTGTCTTGTTTTATTTCTTTTCTGTCACTGTTCGGTGATCCTACTATTGTTGGCTCTTCTATTTTGTATGGTCAGTCCCATAAACCTTTTTGGTTTTCTGTTGGACATTGATATTATTATCTTATTACTTTTACTAATATGCATTTCTACCTACAGCATTCATTATTTCTTTATTTGTTCAATCTTTTGATCAGCTATTTCGGTCTTATTTCTAATAGGCACGCCGGGCACAATAACTCTCGTGGGAGACTATGGTTATATCGACATACCTATTAGAGATAAGATTTTGAACAAGAAGCAAACATATTAGCAATAAAAACTTGATATAACGATGATTGCCTCTTTGCTGGTATATGTTTTTGTTTTATGCGAGTACATGTCATGACAGTAGCATAGAATGTTTGTGTATGAGGTGAGGTGTTTCCATCATTGCTTAGATCCATTGGATCTAACACATCTTTCTTATGGATGCAGGACTCAAAGATTTGGAGGAAATGCAGTTTGGGGCAGCAGGCAAGCAGGATTGGAGCAATGCAATACGACCAATCATCACAGGCAATGACTGGTGCCCTGTGACCCTCTCATTCTATGCTCTTTCTTTTATGTTTATGCACTTTCGTAGAATAGAGATAGATATTAGTAGATCTGAAGGCTACTCTCACAGCCAATTGTGTGAAAGAAGCCTTCTTTTAGTATTTCATTTCATTCTATCATTTGTATCTATCTTTTGATGAATAATACAAGGACATTCTTGTGTGAAATGAATAGCATCCATGCACTTTCTTTGTCTTCATACTTAAATTTTACACGTGCAAAATTTTAGTGATGGAATTCATGGATTCATAAATCAATATGTTTGGTTAATTCCATGGATTCAAATTGTGTTAATGGAATTGGTCGATCATATAATGATTAATGGTTCACAATGGTTTTATTGTTATTATTTTTATTAAGAATGAATTGAATACATATATTTATATTTAAAATAATATCTATATTTACATTAGTCATATGTCATTATGGGGTTATGACAAGCAAGGATAGGTTTCACATTCCATTTTTGCAGTCTTTTCTCTAGAGCTCATAGGTCTACTTTAGAGAATGATTTTCATCAAACCTTAATCTTTATCCCTAATTTAAATCTTGAAGACAATAAATCAAGAGGCTCAAAGGCAAAATTATTTCAAGGATAAAATATAGAGTAACAACATAAGTCCCCTTGGAAGTTTTCAGCAAGTCATCGTACCATGTGAGCCTATCCCAAAAAGAAAAATCACATGCATTTGGAAAATTGGAGTTGTCTTTGTGATCATCCAGTCCGTTTATTCAACACATACAGAATTTTGTTCAAGCGAGGATAGAGTACCCTTGGGATTTTTATTTTGTGTTGTATGTGTCATAAAACACACACCAACAAGAGTACTATATTAATCGGAAGCATCACGCCAGTTGGGAGTACCCTACCAAAAAGTACAACAGGTGCACCTACTATTTGCCAAGAAACCACAAGACGTAGATGCTTCCCTTGATAGTTGACTAGGTAAGTTTGATGTGGCACCTAGTGTACCTCCACCTCCATCACCATGTACAATGGAAGGCACTCGCCTACAAGATGAAGTTTAGCAAGGAAGAAGGGTGGAGCATATAGAGATGGAACTACATCCTGAGCAAGCGGTGGAGCACGACAAGAATAAGAGATGCTTAAACCATAAGTGGAGAAGAAGAAAATGGTTGTAGAAATTGAATGTAGATGGAGTAATTGCCGCTAATTAATAAATAATACATTGCTAAGCCTTGTTAGTACTTGGCAATGTAAATAGTTGTTGCCAACAGGTTGTGTCAGTTGCCAATATTTGCTAATCTTAACCAACTGCTCAACACTATTTATGTTAGGATTGGGAGCCAATTCATATTACTGATCGTACAGACATCACACTTGGTAATAAATAATGACAACTTTCTATTATATGATTGTGTTGATTTTTTGATCTGCTTTATATGATATGTTTTTTGTTTTTCTATCTTTGTTTACCATGCATAGATAAAGAACATTCTGTTCGGGAGTGAACAATACAGCTTTACCATATACAAAATGTTAGTGGCCATATTACAAAATTTGTTAACCTTTAATCCAAAATGTTTCTGGTTGTTATAAATTACTATGCTACCAAACTAGTAGTTGATTACAGAAACTTAACTAAAAAATCCACACCATAATTCAGATATAACAAATGTGTCTCGAAATGTGGCCACTGTTTGTATAATCTGTTTTGTGGCATAGTTATTGCTTTAAATTTATCCTTAGAAAAACAATTACTTAAGTTGATTTTGTTGCTGCCATAATTGAGGATTGGCCATCTCTTGAAGGTAGTTTCTGTTTTAGGTTGTCTTCAAAGGTTTCTATCCCATCATATGTACAATGTCTTGAATATGATCAGTGCCTTCTTGTTTCTTATCTTTAGGACTTGTATCATCATATCTTTAGCAATACACATTATTTTTGCCACCCTTTAACTCACCGTGACTTTAACTTCCTTTGGACATCAATGACTCCTTTGACTTTGTAAGAATTTGCCTAAGGTAGAGAATGAAAATGCCAAGATCTAGAAGCTCAATTCATAGCACACGAGAGATGAGCAAAATGATATGATCAATTGATTGATTCAATAATTGATCAAGAATTTATGAATAAAATACCAATTCAAATATGTACAACGTAAATTTGCCTGAATATATGGACAATGCATGATAACTAGGACTGATGCAAGAGCTAACCTATCAAATAGACAACGTGTAATCACATGTCCGTCAAAGGTGTATCAACCTCCATTGTACAAAAAAGTATGGGCAACAATGAGAGGATGATAATGTGATAGGAGCACTAAAGGTGGATCACACAGACAAAGAGGTATGAGATGACAACTAACATCATGTGCTAAAATGAAATGCAAACTTGTGCAAACTCATATGTGTCTACGTCATAACTAATATGAAAACAAATAATCCTAAGTAAACTTAAGTAGAGTGTAATTAGTGAATATTTAATTACACAAACAGACTTCAATCATGGCATTAGTCTTCCTTTGACAATGATTACAACTACATTTCCAATAATAAACTGGTGCATGTCATCACAATGGTCTTTAACAGCTATACACTATGTGCAAAACCTCGATCGTTTACTTGATTGCTGTTTATCCCCATCCTGCAAGAAGGTAACAATCATCTGGATATTTGCAACCACAATGCCTACATTAATGTCATTTATTAATGTCAAGTCTACTCATTTAAAAATATTCTCAATGCAGCATATAAATCTGTTTCTTCAAAGCTAGACATTGTTATCATTATTTTGCACCATAATTTCCAGCACCAAAAATAGAAATGAAAAAAGCTAACATGATTGAATTATGGATTATCATACCTTTTGAAGAACATAACCATCATGCACTGCAGCAACAGTTGTTGGTCCACCACCACTGTGGCCAATAACAATATTCAAAATACATATGAATAATTTTTTTTATTTTTATTAACAGCAACCAAGGAATTGGCATGTGAAGTTGCAGGAGCTGTTTAATGAAGAAAAATATATCATTGCATTTCAAGGATAATGATGCACTTCCTAGAAGAAAAAGAGCCAATTCAAAGACTACCATTATATGCTTTAAAATATCCCATGACTACATATTCCAACTGAGAGCAAATTCTATTATCCACGAATAAATGCATACACATTCTGAAATATTCTACCTTAGACCAACCTAAGGAAATTTGACTTCCACGGTAATGCATGTACAACATTGAGATAACTTTCCAACCATATAGTATTTATGCTCATGTTCAAATAACAGTAGATTATTTTATGCCAGTGCATTTTACTTATTTTGATGTCAATTCCTACTGTTTGGAGAATCAAAAATCCGGAAACATCTTTTTATCAATGCACACATTGCTTAGTCAAATCACACATACTTTGACAGATCAAGTCACAATGCATAACCAGAGATTTTTTTTTTAAATGATATTATATATATAGCAAGTGATTACATTACTCAACCTTGTTAAGAAATGATAGCGTCCAATCTAAATTAGCTGCATACAGGCTGCCTACTTACACCCCAACAAAACCCATATGCAATATAGCCAGCAAAATTATCGGTGAAGATCTAGCAACCAAACCAAAGAATTATTTCTCCAAGATGATTGAAGAAAATAAACAATCTTATGTCCTTGAGAGAAATAAAACTAAAAATAGAGTAATAGCTGTCCAAGACCTCATTCATCTAATTAGAAATCAGAAAGGTTGGGGAATTTCATAAAATTCCAAATACTCGAGGCCTTAGCACTGTAACTCAACCCTTATCTTCAGACTATGAAAATCCTAGAAGTGCAAAGCAAAGTTGTAGCATGGATATGGAGCAAACATAGAATGATCATCACCATCATACCAAATCTGTTGATTGGGCTTCCCAAGCCCGATTTGTAAGAAATAAAATTCTTTAATTTGAGTTTTTCACAAGATAACACAAATTTATATTCAAAATTCACCAAAACAGCCACCAGGATGCAATGGTAAGATCGGATCTTTCTCTAGATGCTCCCACAAGCTGCTGATCCCAGGTGTCAATCGTGACCCTCCAAAAGTTGAACCAAAATGCTCTCTAATGGGTATGCAATGAAGCCTTCCATGGCTCTGATGACATGTAAGAAATTTGATCTCATGTAAAATTTTGCCTTGGGCAAAGAATGAAATGTTGAGACATAAAAGCTCAATTGATAGCACAAGAGAGATAGACAAAATGATATGGTCAATTAATTGATTCAATAATGATCAACAATACAGGGTTAAATGCCCATTAGCCCATTGATTTAGGATAAAGATATGCTTAAATATATATGCAAGCCATAATAACTAGGAGATATGCAAGTGATAACCTATCAATCACACTAGGTGGAATCACATCTCCAACAGAGGTGAATAATCCCTCATTGTACAACAAAGTAAGTGCACCATGTGCAACAATGAGAGGATGATAATGTGACATGAGTACTAAACGTGAATCTCACACATGAAGTGGTAAGAGAGAAGAGCTCCACCTAACGTGGATTTCTGCTGCACTATGTGCTAAAATGAAATGCAAACTCTTATGCGTCTAATTATAATACACCAGCAGTCTGCAATCCCAGCAAGATATAGGGCTGCAAATTTTTTATCACCTCATACTCAAACATAGGATTGAGTTAGTATGTGTCTTCTTTCTGGCACCAAATCTTTCGTTGATGATTTCCTGAATCCATTTGAAGTAGAAAGGTTCAACTTGCCACTCCTTCACTTTAGATCATTCTTGAAGCTTTTATCATTCTTTGTAGTCGAAAACCTCATCCTCAACTCTATGTAGTCTTTGAGAGTCAATAGCAGCCCAAATGCTCTAGTTTGAGTTCCTCTTGCAATTCCATCAAGTAGAACAACTAGTCAAACAAAGAGATACTTTATTATTCTTGTTGTTCAAACCTCTAAGAAAATGTGGGAATCATTGGTCATGTATGGGAGCATTGGGTATGTGATCTTCCATTGACCAAGTTGTTGCCAAGACCATTGTGTTCTCCATTGGCTCGATTTGTTCTTCCATCAAACGAGTGCCAGAGGGTCTTGAGATTTTGTTGTTGTCTTTTTGTTAGCGTCTCATTCAGCTGAAGTTGTCTTCTTGTTAATTCCCTCAATAAAGCAATCATGCTTTTGTGTGAATCCCCCATCTTTTCAAAAGAGAGATCTCCTCCTCCAATAGATTGTAAGCTTGTGGGATATCAAATTCCTTCAATAGGCTGGCAAGATCACTAGCTTTGATACCATTGAAATTTCCTAAGCAATCATAACTAACGAAAATAGAGAAATGATAAAAAATTAGAGCCATGAATTAGAGATCAATTGAATATTAAAATTTAATACTAATTACAATCAGAGTATGCATGGCAAACTTCACGACTTGGCCTCTAAACAATTGGTATACATTTTGTACATCTCAGATACTAAATGGCATACAATTTCAATATGTGCAATGATATAAAGTGGATCAAGTGATGATCAAAAATGTCTAAAGGATATGAATGTTGTAGCTACAGTACATAGGCCTACCTCCGAATGTTTTTAAAGAGTTGTTGATGATAAAATATTGTTGTCAAAACATCTACTAAGAATGTTGAGTTGCACAATGCCTTGGACCACTGTAGAAATTGAATGAATATTGATGAATGTAGGGGTTGTTGTCAATGGTAATGTCATCACTACTCAGTGTTGTGTGGTCATGACAATTCACAAGTGTTTGTATTGCTATTCACTATTATTGGCAATTGCAAGGATGTTGCAATTGATGAATACGTTGTCTAATGTTTATCAATTTCATAGTATCTTACTTCTACAACGTGTATGTATTGTGAAATACATACATACTCTTATGTAATGTTCCTGTTATAAAATAAATCATTAATCGAACTATTGTTAATGGGCTGATTGATATAATATATATCAAACTCATTCTTCTTTTGTTTTTGTAGTTTGTGTTGCCATCAGCTATCTTTGTACACCCTCAAAAAGTTTTCCCCGACAAGTATTTAAGCATGGCTTGTAGGTAGTCATTAGATATACAATTTTGGATTTATTTCTTCGTACTGAGAATTCCTATTGAAGTTCTGTTTTTTTTCGCCATTTTAGAAGTGAAAGATCTTCCCTATTTGGCTTGTGTTGTTTCAATGGGATTCAACCTCACCTTATTTCGTTGTTCCATGTAACATTTTGTTCGGATCTGGCAAATCAAAGCACCATCTTTTGGCAATTATTAATTGAAGGTTGTTTGTGTTCTAAATTTCTAATCTCTATTCTTGTTTGGCATTGTTTGATGAATTTGGAATTAATAGTTTAAAGTGCAGTTCTGAAATCATTCTTTTTCCGTACCTCCTCCTTTTCTCACAACACTCTGTGCAACTACCATTACTCACCATACGGCTCCCATATGCTCACCGTACGACCCACATAGTCCCTACCATATGGCTACTCTACTAACCATACAACTTCATTCTCACTTCACCATACAACCCCCTTATACCTCTGTATGGCCAAACTGCAAGCCATACATCTCCTCTCTCCCACCATACAGCACTTCTGGTGTCCCATAACATACTGTATGGCCTGCACCGTATGGCCTTCAGTTGTGTTCGTACACTCCATTTGATATTCGTACAAGCATTCCAGTGGCCATTTATTGATTTTTAGAGATGTAGGTATAGATCTTTATAGTGGAATCAAAGCTTCGATTCTGCCAGCCTGTGGACAGTGAATGAGAGATTATAGCCAGAAGAGAAGAAGAACCCATTCCGTTGATATAATGATTGCTTAACTAGAACCCACAGTTGCCGAACTCATGGCACTACTAAGAGAACTTGCGAGGAATCAGGAACAAATCAATGATACTCAGCGACTAATGGAAGAGACTCTCAAGAAGTTGGCAAACAATAAAATATCCGGAGAACAAAATGGTCACAACGCGAACTCGGTGTCGAGTAAAGCAAACCCTCATCCAACACACTCTCTATCTTCCATGTCGTCTTTTCCCCCACGGATGGAGACACCACCTGAAGGGAAGCAGCCAACCTTTGAAGAAATGCAAGAACAGCTACTAGAAGACTAGAAGAACGCAAATTTTGAGGAAGATATATCCTACAAAATTATGCAAATCTAACAATGAGATATTCAGGAGGTGGAAACAGAGGATATTTTATAAAATGATCTCAGGAGGAAGTTGAGTAAAGTAAATTTGTCTCCATTTGATAGATCCGGATTCATATCTGCACAAGGGTGGGTAATAAAGGTCGATACTTACTTCCAGCTTAATCCCATGCCAGAAGAAGAAGCAGTTAAGTTTATGGCCTTGCACTTCGAGGGAGTAGCGCATGAATGGTGGCATCATGGCACCATCACACTAGGGCATGATCAAATAAATACTTATGTGAAATTCACTAAGAGATTAATAGATCGATTTGATGGTAAATATCCGAAACTCCATTTCAAACATTTGGCACAACTAAGGCAAACTAGACAAGTCGACTAATACATTGCAAAATTTCAAAAACTCTCTGTTTTGGTCACAGACATTTTTTGAAAGAAGATAGATTGTGCTCTTCATGGACGGTCTGACAAAACCACTGAAAGGTTGGGTAAAGGGATTCAATCCTACCACCCTGTCGGAGTCCATTAAGAAGGCACAGAGTATGGCATCATCCTCATGAAGTTGCTCACATTCCAAACCGTCGGTGTTTCCGAAAGACAAAGATAACAAACCTCCGCCCAAGAAGCCGTCATTAGACGAAGCTACTAGACAGGAGCTCCGAAGGAAGAAACTATGTTTTAACTGCAAAGAACCTTGGGAACCTGGCCACAAATGGCTTGGAAAAGGAAAGATCCACTACATTAAGTTTGTGTCCGATGATGAGGACAAACAGGAAGAAATACCCTCCGAAGACAACCAACATCACAACGACACCAAAATGGTTAGTTTGAACCGTACGGAAAGAATTGCAGCTTTGGTATGACGCGAAGGAACTATCGCCCTAGCCGGTAGCCCGAGGTGCATGGTATTTCGTGTACGAAGAACACTTCAAGGACAAAGGGTTATGGTGATGATCGATACTAGAGACACTCTAAACTTATAAAACTCATCTCTAGTGAAGCAAAAATGTCTACCTACAGAGATGCACATAGGATTTTAAGTCAAGCTTGTTAGAGGGACTTTTTTGCCCTGCACACACCTTGTTCCTCAGCTAAGTATCACAATGGCGAATCATACAGTGACCGACGATTTCTTCATAGAGGACCTTGATGATATGGAGGTTATTCTAGGCATACAGTGGATGGAGACACTTGATGAATACACTCAAAGCTTCAAATGGATGGACTTCACTTTTGTTGTCGATGGAAAGAAGGTTGTTCTCAAACGGAATGGCAAGTGAGGGTCTAAAGGAAGTTTTTGCACATCGGATGCAGGCAATTTTTCAGCGTGATGACATTGCTTGGGCTACATATTGTTTTATCTCAGTAGAACCTATAAAGGGGCAATGGACACCTCCCTAGGATGACGATTTCCAAAATATATTGAGTGATCATGATAGACTCTTTATAGACATTCCTCCTGGCATACCGCCTCATCGTGGGTTTGAACACACTATCGAGCTGGAAGCAAAGCCAAGCCGGCCATAACCGCACCCTACCACCATCCCAAGAAATTCAAAGGCCAAATATAAAGGACAATTTAGGAATTGCTAGAGAAAGGATGGATGTAATAACCCCAACCAGTTATAACTTCAACAAACACCAAATTCTTTTATAATTCAGTTGTTTGAAATTTCATCAAACACTTTGCAAGCAAGCTCTGATACCACTATAATAACCCCAACCGCTTAGAACTTCGAGAAAAAACCAAATTCATCTCTAATTTAGTTGTTTGACATTTCGTCAAACACTTTGCATGCAAGCTCTGATACCAATGTAATATCCCTTGTCAATTCGAACCTTAACTTATTGGTATGTAGGTCAAGGAATATTGTCAAACGCTTCCAGTATGATCTCTATGCTTGTTGTTTCTAAGTTTCAAACTGATTATGCTTGCTTGAAATGATATCAAATGGAATCTAAAAGCCTATAATTGATTACTACTATAGCTAAGAATAGAACTAAATGCATATGCAATTCTCTTTTGGCTTTTCAAATGCATATAGATGAACTCTAAATGAAAAATGTGCACTTACAGCCAATTGGTATTTTATCAAACACCTAGCACGCATACTATTATGTCAATCATGGAAGATATAAATATGCACATTACATCAAATATATAGACCTACAACTTATCACTCCTTGTGTGATTTATTTTTTAATTCAATGCTTAACATAATATTCAAAGACTCTTGGCCTTGCAACCCCCAAAAAAACTAAGTAGAAATTACATTATAAATCTGATATAAAATGTGCATCTACAGCTATTTGTGATGCAAATTTAAATGATGCAAATTGATTGTAAAACCTGATATACAAATCGACCAATGAGAGAGATGAAATTGCAATCGTAATCAAGCCAAGTACTGTAGAGCGGGTACTATTCACGTCATTGTAGCAGTCAGCAATAAATGTATTCTGCAATTTAAGCACAAATAGAACTCCAGAATGAAGCTCTTCTGAATGCCAAATTCAATGGATATTTCACCACTTCAAATGGTTGCAACACTGAAGAATTGACGCACTCCAATGGCTAACTGAAATCAAAAACCATTAGTTTCTTTTGTCAAGTTTATATCAAATGCAATTGACAATAATCAAATGCCTAACAATGAAGCTCTCGCCTCTATTTATTCTTTTCCTTTACCCTTTTAGAAAGAAATAAAATATTATTTAATTGCACTCTCTAGAAGCTTCCCCCTTTTCCAATGCAATAATTAGTTGTACTTCTAGAAAATGCACTCTCTAGAAGCTTCCCCCTTTCCAATGCAATAATTAGTTACACTTCTAGAAAATGCACTCTCTAGAAGCACTCTAAATGCACTTTCTAGAAAATGCAATAATTAGTTGTGCTTCTAGAAACTTAAATTAATTAAATATAATGTCGCCTTTAGATTTATTTATTTATTGACTTCAATTTAATTTATTTCTCCTTATTTTTCCACTAAGTCTTCGGAAAATGAAAGGCTAAGAACTCCATTGAGGGTCTAAAACATGAGGAACATTACAGTCCACCCTCCCTAAAATTGCTTGTCCTCAAGCAATTCAGCAACACAATGAACTCCAACCTCCGCCTGGATCCGAAATGTAGTATGTGACATCCCTGTGGACACTACACCAATTGCAAACCAGCATCATCAAGACCAGACAAATATCCTACAACCTGGCACCCAAAACTTGTGTTGATGATGTAGAATTCAGAATGTCAACAAAAGACAACTCCATAGAAGATCTATGAAACCTCTTCTTCCCTGTATTTACCGCCATAATATATATTGGACTAGAATCCTGATCATCACCAGCATGCATTGAAAAATATGTAGCTACAAGAAAACCATATGCACTCGTGCCAACTGTATCAACAATAGCTGTAGCCACATCAAAATATATGGACACGAGAACAACACTAGCTACCGCAATAGAAAACTGAACTGAATCTGCAATTGATCAAAGCTCATAATCATTAACATGTGCGCCATCATCAAAACACACATCAACAATAGCATGCATTCTGCTAAACTCCTCATTGGATGCTTCAACTGACATAGAAATGGCTGCTAATATGACAATATCCTCGCATGCTCCTACTCCCACTATTTCTGCATCGCCATCAAATACATGATCTGGGGAACTCATGCCAACAAATGCATCATCTGACTTAATTGAACATGAATTCTCATCGCCTTCCACCTCAATTGCACCCAACTCATGCAGTATCTCACAAGAAATGTCCTGCAAATCTGAAGTTGCAAATGTATCATCACATTTCGCTTTTTAAAAAAGCGATATCATGCTTTGCTCCAATCTCAGTTTTGAAATCAGTTGGGTCATCCGTTTGTGATTTTGATTCATCTCATTCTCTAGCACATCCAACTGTTTCACAATACCTTGTATCTCAGAATTTTCAACCCTTGGTGGAGAAGTATGCCCTCTATGGGTATAATGAATACCAAACCTTCCATCACCGTCCATAACGCTAAAAACCGAGTCCTCTACCTATGGGTCAAAAGGAAATGATGAGCACTCCTCACAATGTAATGCTGATAAAAACTCTCAATCTCTGTCAAGCGCTCATCATCATCAAACAGCAAATCAAAAGATGGCTCCAATCTCTGACTCTGAACTGTTGGTTGGGTAGGATCCTGGGCAACCGTCTCAGCAAACCCAACCAAAAAAATCCCTATTGGGAAGCATTATAGCCAAGGTTTCTACAATCTTCCTCACCAATCGTCGTATAGCATGAGAGCCCCGAAAGAAAGTACCCTCAAATATGCTTTATGAAACCTCCTGCAAATCCAAGCTCTCAAGCAAATACTCCATGAATGACTCAGTACAGTAGAAATTATATGTGGAAGCATCAATCTGTTGTTGTGGGTAAAATTATAAAATAGCCGACGGGTAGATTAGCATGTTGTCAACAAAGTTATAAAATAGCCGACAGGTAGATTAGTATCTGAATGGGCGTGACGGTTGGGTCACCCCTTCAGAATGGTTATATGTACACTGTTTGGAATGGACTTTGGATCATTATTATTGTAATCATTATTGGAAGCACTATGTAATCTCTTCAGCATATATGTGGATAATAATAGGAGTACTGTTGTGTTACATGTTCTTGTCTATTGTCTATATGCATTAAACTATTTACCCCATACAGTAAACATTTGCCGTCGTTGCCCAATGGATCTGGACCGAAGGCAAACGAATGAAGACTAATGCCAAATCAACTTAACAAGGATAGGAATAAAATAAAAGAAAAAAATGAAATACGCACCGCACAAGAAATTTTAATTTTGGCACAATAGACCGAGCGCAGACGGAGGTTTCAACAAATTGCTGACAAACACCGAAACACCAAGGAATTGTTGGAAGACACTCGACAACGGTTGAATTTGGTGGAAGAAACAAGGGAGGACTTTCTTAACTTGTATACACTGAGGGAAGAGAATCTAGATGGAAGGGAATTAACTCGCACGGCTCAAAGTGCAAAGGGAGCACGAGCATGGAGTGTGATGGAGCCCAAAATTCCCGAGTCTCCATTTTTTATTATATAAAGAAACATATCCAGTTATTTTGGAAATTGTCCACTCATCTTATTTTCAATCAGTGCATTCAGGATGCAATAAGCAATGATGGAAGCATTTTGATTGTTTTATTGGCTTCTAGAATCTGTTATAAAATAAGGAATATAAGAATTGGGACAGGGTGAGATCTGCTATTATCTATATACACACACCACTGAAGGATGCTATCACTGTCAAACAGTTTAAGTATTGAGATGATCTATGGTTGGTTCATTGTATGTTGAAACTAAAAACACATAAACAATGGCATATGTTTATCTGCACTTCTGCAATAAAGTGAGCAAATGGTGTTTTGTATTATTTGATGTAAATACACAGCATTACATATCTGATAAGAACAAATGTATCTGTCAACCATGTTTAGAACATGATCAGCCTGATAGATGCTTTGTCAAAGACGACAGTAATATCTTTAGCATAGTATATTCTCCTGTTGTTCCTAAAGAATTGGCACAGAGTTGTGGCATGTTGATGGAATTGTACTTTAAAATTGCAGTTTGTTCAAACTATTATGTGCAACCAATCCAAGTCATGTTCCAAATGATGGCAATGAATTCAAACTTGACAGGATCATTGACAATTTACAAGTGCCATGTTCACAAGCAATATGAGCCCTTTTTTTAGTGATTTGTAATCACAATTAATCAACATCTGGAATGGCGTCAGTAAGTAAGGATTGAAATTTTATTGAAGCAGCAATCAAAAACAAGAAATGTTTTTTCGAGAAGTTAAATCAGAACCACTATTATGATCCCTCGAACATCATTATCATTAAAGTTCTACGTGATGAGAAGTATGACAATTATCATTCACCATACGCTATGAAGAACTTTGTGATGAATCAAAGCAATTACCCCTACTTGATAGTAACCAGATGTGACTCAAAGGCAGGTTTGTGTAACAGGAATATATACGAGGCCACGAAGTCAGCAGCAATTGAGATATGCAATAACGGCGAAGTCAAGAGATGGAGAAATATTTATTGATTCTCGTGCATGTTATTAAAGGAATAATCCACACAGGCATCCACAACGATAGCATACTGGTCCAGCCTAACGAAGAAAGGAATCCGAGTGACGTTTGAATGAGATATGACAGACTCAGTTTCAATTATTTTTTATCATAGAAATTATAGCGTTAAGCCTTCATCAACCCGTTAGTGATTGTTTGATGATGTGTATATGATCACGTTTTATGTTTTCTGCAGATTTGAATACGTGGAGACATGGAGACTTTCTTGCAGCAAGGATATTCATCTGAATAATGCTCTGCCTATAGAAAATTATGCCATCACATGGATTTTCTGTTGAAGCTTGCACGTCCCCAATTCAGAGGCACACCAACCCAACCATTAGATGACAGCAGCCTTGAAACATAATCCATATTATATCCAAGTGCTTGCACGATTTCATCACAGTCGTGACTAGAGATTGAAATTGAAGGAAGGAAGCCATTTAGCGGGTGAAGGATTGCACAGGAGATAGTTACGGGAAGAAGAAAGAAGCAGCGTCCAAGAACATAAAAGAGGAGTAGTTAATTGCTGTCTACTACAATTATATTAAAAATTTAAACATTGTTTAGTTTTTCTAAAGAGATGCAATGTTTGGGGAGGCAACCGTATAACCACTTACTCATCTATAAATATGTGAAAATTGAAAGAGGGGACAAGATTGATTCATTTTTCTTTTAATTTGAGTCCAAAACTGTTTTAAATTATATTTTCTCATTGGCAGAAGAGTGACCTGTTAAACTAAGCTTATGGATGGTGGGTTTTTGGGTTAATTTCATTCGATCTGGATAAATTTGCTGTGGATAGATCATCCTTGAGGAGTATCTTTACTTATAAATTTTCCGGTTTAATCCGTGAGCGCATTTATTTTATTTGCATTAGAGTTTAATTCGTTACTAAATTGTGTCCTTTATAAATGTCTTTTATTTATTTTTTATAAATATTTTAATATTCAGGATAAATGGACGGGATCATTATCGCATTTTAAATTCGATAAGCATTAATATTGTGAAATATTTTATTTGTTTCCCTATTTATGTCTAATTTGTCTCTGTAATAGTTAAAGTGCATTTTAGACTTACTTAAAATTGCATTTAAATAATTGATCCTTCACGTCTGAATATTAAAATTATTTATAAGTTGGATATATTAGATTTTATAAAGTTGTATGTTAAGGAATTTTTGGTACGTTGGAAACACTTGCCATTGGATGAGGTAGCGTGGGAGGCCAAGCACATTCTTCAACGTCCGGCATTGCATTTTCTTGAGGACAAGAAAATTTTGGTACGGGAAGACTGTAATGTCCCCTTTCTAGCATTCATACCATGATGTTGTCGTTAGCCTATTTCCCCACAGTCCCGTAGGCTAACTAGGACATTAAAGGGGCTTAGAGGCCATTTGGCCTAGACAGTTTAAGTTGCAGGTCTTTCTGAGGGGTTCTGAGGCAACTTTGGGCATGCTTCTATTTATAGTAAGTCATCTTGGACATGGCCGGACATTCAGTCACAATGGTATGTCGATGGTAATTGTTTAAAATCGACAGGAAAACTTATTTATCATTGATAAGATTTGTTATGCATTGATAAAGCCATTTTATAAAGTTAAATTTAAATATTTAACTTTATTAATGCATAGACTATAGTTTGTAGGAAATATTTAAATTAAAAGAGTTCCCTTTATTTTTATAACACATTGGAGACATAAGGTACATAAAGGGAGTTATGTTTTATCCCACATTGAGAAAACGAACGATTGAGCTCTTGTGAGAACACTATAAAAGAAATGGAAGAGCTTTTTTTTTGTATGCTTGGATGAAGATTAATGTTAATGTTGCTGGATATCTGATTATCGGGCTTGGAGGACGGAATCCTTCTTTGCTAGCATTCTCTTCGCTGTTGGAAGACACAGTCAAGAGGATCAAGGGTGTTTTCACTTCAGGAAACACACTAGGTTTCATTTGGGGCGTTTGCATAAAGAAATTTACAAGGGTTTGAGGTGCAGATCTGAAGTTAGTTATTGCTATAGTGCCGCATGAACAGTATTTTGCTACAGTCGGCATGAACAGTATTTTGCTACAGTACGGCGTGAACAGTGTTGGTATCAAGTTTACTTGTTTTTCCGGCTGATTAGAAGTTTGGAGGGCTGGCCGACTACATCTGCAAAATACTACGGCAACAAATTCCAGGTTTCTTCTGTCAAATTTTGATATTTTGCATAATAATTGTTGAATACAAGTCTGAATAGTTGTTGCAGCCTTTAAGGCAGCTGTAAGTGCACATCTACATTTAAAAATCACCCTTTATTAGCAGATTGAAAGAGTTTCCAAATTTTTCATATACTATTGAATGTGTGCCAAGTGTTTGCGAAAATGTTATGATGTGTATTATGCATTTTAATGTCACTTCATAGTTGTTCGTAAATCTACTCATTGGAAAGCAATTTATTGAGAAAATCAGCTTTATGAGTTTGCATACAAAGTGTTTGACAATATTCCTTAAGTTAAATTTCTGCAAGTCAAAGTTCAAATCAGAGGAGGATATTACAGTGGTATCAGAGCCATAAGTCCTGCCATCCTGTGGAGGTCTTATAGGAAATTTGGAACTGGCGGATAGAGGGGAAAGTGTTTGATGAAATGTCAAAACACTAAAATCAGAGCATTTATGTTTGAGCATGCAACAGGGGCCTTATAATTTCCGCAATACCAGAGCAAGACAAAGTAGGAGTTCAGACCTACAAAGCAAACAGTCTAGTTCATCCGTACAGGGGGGTATAGAATCCAGTCATACAGACACAGCAGAGGTATTCTTTGATCAAGACAGCAATATGGGTGACCGAGATGACAGGAATACAAGGTTAGGTGGAGGCGGGAATGCCGGTCCAGAGCCTGGAGAGGAAAGATTCTTACAGTTATTAGAGACCTTGGTACAGGGTCAGCGAGTAGTAGAACAAAGGGCACAGGAATAGAATCAGAGATTGGATCTTATGATGCAGATGATGGCTCGTCAAATGGGGTTGAATGCTAACATGGGTGGAGGAAATAATCAGAATGGTAACAATCAGAATGGAAATGATCAGGATGGGACACATAATGGAGATGAACAAGTTGGGAACAATTTCGGTCATGCACCCCAGCGAGCTAGGACAGTGAGTTCAAAGCCCATGATTCCTACATTTCCTCCTAGAGCTCCAGAGCAGCTCGTACCAGAGCCCCAGATTACTGATATACAGGACCAGTTGAGGAGAGATTGGGAAGCCGGAGGGCCAGATTTTACTGCTGCAATTACCTTTAGGGAGTATATGGATGTGCGGATGAAACATATGCCATGTGGACATGACAGGAACCAGAGCTATGAGCTACGGAAGAAAGTAGGGAGACTTGAGTTACCATATTATGATGGCTCGGGAAAGTCTACAACAAGAGCTTGGGTTCAAAAGCTTGACACGTACTTTCAATTGAACCCTATGCCCGAGGAAGAAACTATTAAGTACGCAGCAATTCATCTGGATGGGTTAGCACACGAGTGGTGGCATCATGGTATGGTCACTATGGGACATGCACACATTACCTCATATGTGGAGTTTACAGAGAGGCTGATTGAACGTCTTGATAGGAAGGATCCAGAACTCCATTTCAAGGAGTTAGCTCAGCTTAAATAGTGGGGATCATTGGAAACATACATTTCAGAGTTTCAGAAACTTGCAGTGTTAGTAACAGATGTATCTGAACGGAGGATACTAGTTCTATTTATGGATGGGTTAGCTGATCTGTTGAGAGGGTGGATTAAAGCTCTCAACCCTCCCACTTTGCAAGAAGCCATTAAGAAAGCTCGTGACATGGATTCCTCTTCATCTTCAAAAAATAAATTCCAGGCAAAGAGTTTCCCTTCAAAGAAAGATAAGGACAGGAAACCTTTTCATAAAGAGGTTCAGCCAGCTAAGGAGGAAAGTAAGAGGTTGGACAATGAGACACTTAATGATCACAGGAAGAAGAAGCTTTGTTTTCATTGCAGGGAGCCTTGGGATTTGTCACATAAGTGTCCATTGAAAGCAAAAGCTAAACAGATGGAGTACTTTTCAGCCGAAGAGTCAGTAGATGGAGATTCAGAGCAGTCATCCGAATCAGATGGAGATGATGATAGTTCTTCACAGGAGGAAGCACGCGGTGATAGCACGATAGCTCAGTTGTCAAGTATACAGGAGGCCGTCACTTTCAGAGTTAGGCGAACCTTGGATGGACAGAGAGTTGTGGCACTCATTGATACAGGGGCAACACATAACTTCATTGATGAGAAGTTTGTGACACGCAGAGCGCTACATACAGAGGAGCATAGGGGATTTAAGGTGATGGTTGCCGATGGCTTCAAAATTGAATGTACCAAGAAAATCTCCAACTTGCAGCTTCGTTTGGGAGATTATGACATGACAGGAGATTTCTTTGTGGTCAACATTGGTGATCAGGATATGGTGCTTGGGATGAACTGGATGAAGTCTCTGGTAGAGTTTACATTTAACCTTGAGAAAATGGAAATGAGGTTTGAGGCAAATGGTAAGAAGATAGTGCTCAGAGGTTTGTCAGATGGGAGACTTCGAGTGGTGTCACTCAAGCGGATGCAGAGTTTTTTTAGACATGATCAGGTGCAGTGGGCAGCAGAGTTTAGAGTAATGCCTGAGATGACAGAGCAGCATAAACAAGAGTATCCACCTGATGTACAAAAAATAATAACCAAACATACTAAGGTGTTTGGTGAGATACCTCGAGGGAGACCCCTGGATAGGGGAATTGAGCATGTTATTGAATTAGAGGAAGGGGCTAAGCCAGTTATCATCACACCTTACCGCCATCCAAAGAGATGTAAGGATGAAATAGAAAAGGCAATTAAGGAGTTGATTGACATGGGGCACATACGGCCAAGCAAAAGTCCTTTCGCTTCTTCAGTAGTATTGGTGAAGAAGAAGGATGGTACAATGAGGATGTGCATTGATTATAGGGAGCTAAACAAGAAGACAATCAAGAACCGATACCCTATCCCGCGCATCGATGAGCTTATTGATGAAATGCATGGTGCATGCTACTTCTCCAAGATTGATTTGAGATCTGGCTACCATCAGAAACGGGTTAGAGGGGTGGATGTGGAGAAGACAGCTTTTAGATGCCACTATGGACATTTTGAGTTCTTAGTCATGCCCTTTGGGTTGACAAATGCCCCTGCCACTTTCCAGTCCTGTATGAATAGAGTGTTCAGAGATCAGTTGAGGAAGTTTGTGTTGATATTTTTTGATGATATACTGATATACAGCCGTACTTGGGAGGAACATTTGAAGCATATTGATACAGTGCTCAGTATTCTAGAGAGGGGGTCATTATATGCCAAGACGAGTAAATGTGAGTTTGGGATGACAGAGTTGCTCTATCTAGGGCATATTATTAGTGCAGGAAGTGTTCGGGTTGACCCAGACAAGATCAGGGCCATTCTGGATTGGCCACCACCGAGGAACACTTCACAACTCAAGGGATTTCTCGAGCTTTGTGGGTTCTATCGCAGATTTCTGAAGGGATTTTCACAGATAGCAGCACCACTTACAGATTTGACACGGAAAGATAGTTTCAAGTGGTCAGAGAGGGCTCAAGATTGTTTTGACAGGTTTAAGGAGCTGATGAGTACATGTCCTGTTTTAGCCATTACAGATTTCACCAGGCCCTTTGAGCTGCAGTGTGATGCCTCGGGAGAGGGCATAGGAGTTGTTCTCATGCAAGACAAACATCCCATCGCATATGAGAGTAGAAAATTACGAGGTGTGGAGAGAACCTACAGCATCTACGACAAAGAGATGCTAGCAATCATGTACGCGCTAGCTAAGTTCAGGCAGTACTTAGTGGGAAGCCGATTCACAGCAAAAACAGATCATAATAGCTTGAAACATTTCCTTGGACAGAAGGACCTTAATGAAAGGCAACAGAAATGGGTGAGTAAATTACAGGCCTATGATTTCGACATAGCCTATGTCAAAGGAAAGAAAAATATTGTTGCAGATGCTTTATCTAGAAGGCCTCATTTGCTTGCTGTTGGGATAGTCATGGATGATTGGAGAGAGATGATCTTGGCAGAATATGCTAAGGATAGTTGGGCATCTAGCATTATTGAGGGAGCTATTCAAGAGAGTCGATACACTGTCGTAAATGATTTGATCATCTACAAGGAAAGGATTTATTTAGTACCCGGGTCTGCTATGAAGCAGAGGATTTTGAGGGGGTTTCATGATTCACCAATGACAGGACATCCCGAATTCTTTAAGACATATCGGCAGGTGAGAGAGCGCTTCACTTGGAAAGGACTCAAATCAAAGGTGCTTCAATTTGTGAGGGAATGCCCTGTGTGTCAGCAAAACAAACAGGAACATTCTTTTCCAGGTGGTTTACTACAGCCCCTACCCATACCAGAGAAGAAGTGGGATAGCATTTCCATGGATTTTATCACAGGCCTCCCCAAGGCACAGGGTCGGGATTGTATCTTTGTTGTGGTAGATAGATTGACGAAATTTGCACATTTCTTTGCAATTTCGTCTACATATTCAGCAGCGCAAACAGCAGAACTATTTTTCCGAGAGGTATTCAGACTACATGGGATACCACGGAGCATAGTCAGTGACAGAGACAGCAGATTTATGAGCCACTTTTGGCAGGAGTTGTTCAGGTTATGTGGAACAGAGCTCACTCCGAGTACCAGCTACCACCCCCAAACTGATGGGCAGACAGAGATAGTGAACAAATGGGTTGAGGGGTACTTTCGAAACTACATTGCGAGAGAGCAGAAGGCTTGGGTGAAGTGGCTACATCTAGGGGAGTACTGCTATAATACATCTTTCCATATGTCTATTCAAATGTCCCCTTTTATGGCACTGTACGGGTATGATGCTCCTAATTTTTTGGATTTGTTATTTGGGGACAGCAAGGTGCCTAAGGCCAAAGATACTTTGCAGGAGTGTCAGGACATTATGCGATCCTTGAAGGAAAATTTGCAAAAAGCACAAAATCAGTAGAAGCAATATGCTGATCAGCACAGGGTTGAGAGGTCTTTTGAGGTGGGAGATATGGTGTACCTCATGTTACAGCCGTGTAGACAGTCCTCTCTCAAGAAGAGTGGAGCAGAGAAATTGAAACCACGCTACTATGGACCGTTCAAAGTAATCAGGAGAGTCGGCGAAGTAGCTTATGAGTTGGAGTTGCCTACAGACAGTAAAGTGCATAATGTGTTCCATGTGTCACACCTTAAGAAGGCATTGGGTCACAATGTGGTGCCTTCAGTAGTATTGCCACCTCTTGATGATGAGGGAAAGCTTATCTTGGTTCCCGAGGCCATACTTGACTCCAGGGAGAGGGTGCTTCGCAAGAGGACTATCAGGGAGTATCTAGTGAAGTGGAGGAACCTACCTGTCGAGGATGCTACTTGGGAAAATGAGCAGATATTGCAGCATCCAGAGCTGAAATTGCTTGAGGACAAGCAATTTTGGGAAGGGCGGACTGTAATGTCCCCTTTCTAGCATTCATAGCATGATGTTGTCGTTAGCCTATTTCCCCACAGTCCCGTAGGCTAAGTAGGACATTAAAGGGGCTTAGAGGCCATTTGGCCTAGACAGTTTCAGTTGCAGGTCTTTCTGAGGGGTTCTGAGGCAACTTTGGGCATACTTACTATTTATAGTAAGTCATCTTGGACATGGCCGGACATTCAGTCACAGTGGTATGTCGATGGTAATTGTTTAAAATCGACAGGAAAACTTATTTATCATTGATAAGATTTGTTATGCATTGATAAAGCCATTTTATAAAGTTAAATTTAAATATTTAACTTTATTAATGCATAGACTATAGTTTGTAGGAAATATTTAAATTAAAATTGTTCCCTTTATTTTTATAACACATTGGAGACATAAGGTACATAAAGGGAGTTATGTTTTATCCCACATTGAGAAAACGAAAGATTGAGCTCTTGTGAGAACACTATAAAAGAAATGGAAGAGCTTGTTTTTTGTATGCTTGGATGAAGATTAATGTTAATGTTGCTGGATATCTGATTATCGGGCTTGAAGGACGGAATCCCTCTTTGCTAGCATTCTCTTCGCTGTTGGAAGACACAGTCAGGAGGATCAAGGGTGTTTTCACTTCAGGAAACACACTAGGTTTCATTTGGGGCGTTTGCATAAAGAAATTTACAAGGGTTTGAGGTGCAGATCTGAAGTTAGTTATTGCTATAGTGCCGCATGAACAGTATTTTGCTACAGTCGGCATGAACAGTATTTTGCTACAGTATGGCGTGAACAGTGTTGGTATCAAGTTTACTTGTTTTTCCGGCTGATTAGAAGTTTGGAGGGCTGGCCAACTACATCTGCAAAATACTATGGCAACAAATTCCAGGTTTCTTCTGTCAAATTTTGATATTTTGCATAATAATTGTTGAATACAAGTCTGAATAGTTGTTGCAGCCTTTAAGGCAGCTGTAAGTGCACATCTACATTTAAAAATCACCCTTTATTAGCAGATTGAAAGAGTTTCCAAATTTTTCATATACTATTGAATGTGTGCCAAGTGTTTGTGAAAATGTTATGATGTGTATTATGCATTTTAATGTCACTTCATAGTTGTTCATAAATCTACTCATTGGAAAGCAATTTATTGAGGAAATCAGCTTTATGAGTTTGCATACAAAGTGTTTGACAATATTCCTTAAGTTAAATTTCTGCAAGTCAAAGTTCAAATCAGGGGAGGATATTACAAAGACTGTAATGTTCCTATTATAAAATAAATCATTAATCGAACTAATATTAATGGGCTGAATGATTTAATATATCTCAAACCCTTTTTTTTGTTTTCATAGTTAGTGTTGTTGTCGGCTATCTTTGTACACCCTCGGAAAGTTTTCCCTGATGAGTATTTACGCACAGCTTGTAGGTAGTCATTAGGTATACAATTTTGCATTATTTCTTTGTACTGCGAATTCTTGTTGGAGTTCTGGTTTCGTTTGCCATTTTGGAAGTGAAAGATCTTCCCTATTTGCCTCATGCTTTTTCAATGGGATTCAACCTCACCCTATTCCGTTGTTGCATGTAACACTTCGCTCGGATGTGGCAAATCGGAGCAACATCTTTGGGCAATTATTAATTGAAGGTTGTTTGTGTTCTAATCTTTATTCTTGTTTGGCATTGTTTGATGAATTTGGAATTAATAGCATAAAGTGCAATTCTAGAATCATTCTTTCTTCGTACCTCCTCCTTTTCTCACGACACTCTCCAAAACTACCATTACTCATCGTACGGCCTCCAAGCTAAAGTCGTACTACCTCCTAACCAAACGTACGGCCTCCATATACTCAACCATATGGCCTCCATATGCTCATCATACAACACCCATAGTCCCTACCATACGGCTACTCTGCTAACCATACAACTTCATTCTCACTTCACCGTGCGACCCCCTTATACCTTTGTATGGCCAAATTGCTAGCCGTACATCACCTCTCTCCCACCATATAGCATTTTTGGTGTCCCATAACATTCCGTACAGCTTGCACTGTACGGCCCTCAGCCTTGTCCATACAATCCATTTGACATCCGTACAAGCATTCCAGTGGCTATATATTGATTTTTAGAGGAGTTGTAGGTATGGGTGATTACATCTTACTCAGTGATTGTTGGTTGATGAATGAATGCTTAGATTAATCAATGTGAATTGATGTTAATGTCCCCAAGGGAAATGCCACAAGGTGTCAATACTTTTTTTAAGGATATTTTGTATACTTTCCAATTATCACATAGATCCAAGGAATCGTTGATAAAGATGTAAATGCATAGCCTTGCTGATGTTTTCCTTAATACGATTGTTGTGGTAGATCAAATAGCTCAAGGAATATACCACTAGTAATCATGTGGTGAACCCTTGATCTACAAAAGGAAAGGTATCATCGAAATTAATCTGATTAGGTCACAATATAATTTCACCTAATTGGGAAAACTTGCAAACTAGGGAGGATCTTTCACCTTCAAAACTGCTCTCCAAATCTGAATTTTCAATCAAGAAGACATGATGTTGAATGATAATAGTGATAATACGAAACTCTATTACCTAATAAGCAAGGAATTAGCTAACCCAAATAGGGCGCCACAAATTCGAAATTATACTCAGGTCCTTCTAAAGCAAAAGTGGTGCACTAATGTTTCCCCTTGAATGGCTAACTAGCTCTTGGCGGATGAAAAGAACTAATAGCAATTATATTGTGTCTGGCTTAAAGAGAGGACATGAAAGTTGTCATCTTCTCTTTTTCATTTATAAGGAAAAACAAACTAACAATCTTACAGAAGCCATTGCTATTCTTAGTGCTCTAGAAAAGGCATATGCTCTTGGTGGACGCAAGGTTATTTGTGATTTAAACTCTCACATTGTGATAATATGCCGAACAATAGAAAATTTGACAAAGTGAATTGGCACTTGTCTTCTATAGCTAGGCAGATTCTTTGTTGGAGTACTTCAATAGCTTTTGTTTCCTTTTTCCACACACCTTTAGAATAAATGAAGTTGGCAAGTTGCATGCCTAAGTAGATTTCTAAGCAACAAGGTGATTGGAACATTGGTGAATCGAGCATTCATCTCTTGATCGTTCTCAAAGTTTAAAGAAGTTGACTAGTAAGGATTTGTCTAGGTAAGGGGTTGGAGATAAAGTTCTGGTGTATCTGGCCATTCTGAATGGAGACTCTCTTTCAACTAGTGATGTTTGTTCCTTGATGATTTAATGAATATTACCCTTCTCTCTAAAAAATTGATTTCTTAGTATGCAGTGTTTGCATCCACTTGTTTATCCTTGTGTCTTGTGCTTTTTTTTTCATGCCCTCTTGCCTTTTGCTTTGGATTTATTGTTCTTTGCTTTCGGTGTGTCTCTGCTAACCATCGCATGTGCGAACTCTTACTTGGATTTGCGCCTTTGGGGTTCGACTCTCTAAGCCCAATCTCTCATTTATTGCATTTTAAGTTTTAACGGATATCACTACTAAGATTGTACCTATTCCAAATGCACTTGATAATGGTGTCAAAGGTGAAAAATTTGTTGTTGAAGCCTGACAAGTTGGAGAAAGAAAAACCTCAAACAAAACCTTCCTACAAGGCGATTTTTGCAAAAGATTCAGTGGCATCTTGTCCTCCAACTATCAAGTTTAATGGAATTGTTTGCCACACCCGCAGTTTGGAATCAGGAGTCTTGGGGTCCAACATCAATGGAAATAGAAGGGGACGTGTGCTCCATGATGCAAACCCTAGAAGGGAAGTGGTAAGTAGCCTCCTCCTGCCTTAAAACCTTTCGCACTTTCTCCCAATAACAACATGGTAAGGGCTATTAAGAATGAATAGTCCAAGCTTAGAAATGTTCATATCTTCTTTGTTTGCATGAACAATGTTTGTTAATAATTTGATGACTTGGTTGCAAATGTTTGGAGAAACAAAATGGGTTTGTATGTTAGCTTCTCCGGAATGATTCACAAAGGATAATTTTTGTTTTTCTTAGGAACCATAATATGCAACAAATAATTCTTTAAAAAGCTTTTTGGAATGTTGGAAAATCTCTTTTTTGTGCATTCTCATGGTCTCCAAAAGATAATTTTGAACAATTTGTAGTCCACTATGCCACTAATTGGGTTGAAATTAAAACCTCCAGCCCAAGTTCTAGCCATTCGCTGCATAGATTCTTAAACCATTGGGCCCAGTGTTGCAGGTCGAGGACTCTAGGGTTATCTTGGCCCATCTTAATGCTAGGGTTTTAATTTCCCTAGAACCAGAAATTGATATTCCTGAAAAGGTTTCTTTGACAATTGATGACAAGCAAGCTTAAATGCTTGCTTTCACTGCAAACTTAATGGACACACTCAAAGAGAATGCCCTTCCCTTAAAAATGCAAAAAGGTAAGTTTAATATGGGTTCTAATAAGGATTTGAACTGTCAAATTAATACTAATGAAACTCTTAAACAGAATTTTGTTTCAAACACAGATGCTAATATTGTGAAATCTGCAGTTATAGATGTGCATGAAAACCCTTGTGAGAAAGGAGATAATAAGTTTATATCTCTCTCTAATCCTCTATTCGAGGATGAATATGATGTTGTTCCTAATGGGGCTAAGGGTGCAGTCCCACGGAGAGCGGCTCCCTAGAAAAATTCAGTGCGTGCTACTGAGACTTTTTAGGATTATTGTGAAGTGGGAGGTCCCATAAATGTTTAATGGAATTTATGCTTACTAGTTTAGCATCCACAATTTATGGAAATTGGTGGTCTCATGAATTGTTTTATTCAATATTTGTCAATTTACATAACTAAATAATTTTTTAAAATGATAGGAAATAAAAATATATAGATGATATACAAGCGGCAGAGAAAAAGCCTAAGTTGGTGGGGCAATTCTAGCTCTCCACCTTTCCCACCCACTCAAATTTGTTCCCTAAAAAGTAGGCACTGCTATTTTCAAGTTAAAGAATCTAATTAATCCTGTAGCATTTTTTTCACTTCATGGAAAATTTCACTCCATTAAAATAGATCCAGAAGCCCCCCCTCATGGAACCACACCCTAAACAAGACAACCCAACTGCCTCCCTACCCTATTGCCAATCAGATAAGCTTTGTGAAAAGCATATTTCTTCTAACAGATTGAATGCCCAACAACTAGCTTTAGCAATAGCAACTATATAATGAAAGGGCAGAAAAATTCAAAATCTCTGAGGCACCCATGGAACATAATCCCCCCTCACTGAAGTTCATGGACTCCATGGAAGAATCTGATAATTATAAGCAGAATGCGCCAGTTAATAAGGACAATATCATTTATACTGATAAGGACTCTCAGTTTACTAATTCTAAAGTACTCAGTGAGAACCAAAAAAAGACTACGAAAATAAAGGAGTTGAATTCTTTATCCAACTCCCATAATAATTTTAATAAGAGCAAGACTACAGGAATGTCTGACTGCTTTAACAGGCTTTATAAGAATCAGAAGCCAAGGCACAAAAATTAATGATGTCAAATAGCTCGAGATGGAAATGTCAGAGAGCTTGGAATACCTGACAAGAACCATGTTGTTAAGAACTGGTGCAACAAAATGCAAAATGAAGATACACTGTTTTTGCAAGAAGTTAAAGTAACTAGTAATCATGTTTTTACTGTGTTAAAAATTTGTATGGGATCGAGCTATGCATTTTTTTTCTAAACATAACAAAGGGAAAGGGGGTGCAGCTATTCTTGTTATACCTAAATTGTCTGACATGATTGATAACAATGGCATATCTCCCTACAACAGAGTTGTTTGGGTTACTTTTATATGGGATGATAAAATCATAGGACTGCAATATCTATGCTCCAAATGATTATAGGGAGCAAGAAGCCCTTTGGGATTGGCTTCTTCCCTCCCTAATGGTCACTGGATTATTTCAGGAGATTTCAACATGATTGAACATGGTGAAGATAAATTTGGAGGCATTAAAAATGTTTGGGAGGTTAATAAGCACTTCCTGGTACAACCTCAAAAGAAGAACATATTTAGTAGATCCTATTAAAAGGAAGAAATATCTTTATTCTGACATTTCATTCACATGGTGCAACAATCTGGCTGGTAACCATAGAGTCTATTGTAGACTTGACAGTGTGTATATCAACTCTGCTCTCTTTTCCCTCTCCAACAATGATGGCTCTTTCCCTGTGATGGTATCTCCCACTTCCATCTCTGATCACTCCCCTATATAGTTCCATGTGTTGATTGATGCCTCCCATCCATCCTCTGTCAGATCTTTTGATAAAAACTCGTTTAAACTCAATGTTTCTCCTCTTCATGATCAGGATTCTACTGAGGCCATTAAGATGGCTATCTGTGCGATCAAAGTTTGCACTCAAGGCCTTGACCATCGTGGCCAATGGGAATCTCTCACTTCTGTTTGGAGGAAACTGTTTCAACTCGTTGCAAAATAAGAAAGCCAAAGACAAAGATATGCTTGAATCCGCTCTTCAGCACAAATTGAATCTAACGGAAAAACTGTTACAAAGTAAAGGTAATGATAGGGCATTCGAAGAAGATCTTAACATTACTATAATGGATCTTGGGAGGATTCAGAATTATAGATTCCAAGGGCAAAAGATAAGAGCTAAAGTGAATTGGCTTAATAAAGGAGATAGAGTTCTAATTAGTAATAACCAAGCAGCTTTGGAATCATGTTTGAAACTGACTCCCAAGAAGATATCTAATGCTGATGCCAAAGATCTTGATAAGGACATCACAGTAGAGGAAATTGAAGATGCCATCAGGGCTTTACCTAACGGTAAATCACGTAGCATGAATGGATTGTCTGTTGAATGTTATAAGCATGACATAGACTTGATTTGTTCAGAATTGTTGGATCTATGTAAGGATGCTTATGATACATAATCACTGGGTGAATTTATAAGCAAAGCGGTTGTGAAATTGATTTGAAAATCAGGGGATCAGACTCAAATCAAAAACTGGATGCCTATTACACTCCTCAATTTGTCTTATAAAGTCTTTGCAAAACTGGCTATGAGAATAGCAGAACTTCTCAAGCATATTCATTTATGTGAACCAAACTGGCTTTATTAAATGGAGGTATATCTTGGAAAACATTAACACTTGTTGGGAAGCTTTCATTGGGCTCGGGAGGATGGTCAAGTTGCAGGGATGGTATTACTAGACTTTGAAATGGCACATGATAGAATAGAATGGCCTTTTACCGTTGGGATGCTTAATGCTTTTGGTTTTCCTTCTTCATTTTGTAAGTGGATTGAAATTCTCTTCCAAGACTCTTCTACTGCCATTGATATTAATGTAGAGATGTCTGAACCTGTTCATCTCCAGCAGTCTATTAGGCACGGTTATCCAATCGCCCCTGCTCTTTTTGTGATTGCAGCAGATGCTCTTTTCTATACTCTCAGGGTATCTTCACTGGGCCCCCCTTGTTAGAGGTGTCACCCTCCCTAAGTATGAGGAGCTTATTAATGCTCAATTTGCAGATGACACTGTTTTGCTTGTGGAACTTGATGAACAGAACTCTGACAATGTTGTAGAAAGGTTAGAATTTGTTTCTCTTTTCTCAGGTGCTAAAGTTGCTCCCCATAAATCTACTGTTCTTGGCTGGCATGATTCAGCTCCTCAATGGATGGACAATTAAGGTTAGCAATGGGGTAGTCCTTCTATGATAAATACCTCGGCATTCCCTTTGCTGTTTCTCCTTCTCCTAAGGATATGCGAGCATGGATGCACTCTAAGGTTGTCCCTTGCTGGCACAGTCCAGGTGGTCCAAAAAGTATTGGCAACTCATACTGTCTATTTCTCTTTAGTTTGGTTACTCTCCAACTATCAAATAGAAAAACTTAATAGAATTATGAGAGACTTCTTCTGCTCTGATGGTAGAGGATCAAAAAAAAGACACTCTGTCAAATGGGAATGGTGTTGTGTGCTTGGAAAATTGAGAGGAATGGGGTTGAAAGACCTCAAAATGCATAGTAAAGCACTGGCCTCAAAATGGATCTTCAATGCCCTTCATGGCAATGAGCCTTGGAAGGTGCTTATTACAACTAACATCTCTAGATCTGCTATCAAAAAGGGAAAATCTTGGAACAACTTATCAATTAGTGACATCATTATGGGTGAGTTTTCTATGAAGCTCTTTGGTTCTAGTATATTTGCCTCTTTATGGAGAGCCTGGACCAAGGCTAGGGGGTTTTTATGTTCCAGAAGTGCTGTTGAAGGTCCTCCATGATTTTCAGTCTCATAGAGAACTATTTGGTGGGGCATTCAACTTAATAATGAGCCACTGGATCTTGCACAAAGTTGTTCCACAGTCCACTAAACAGTGGAATAATAAAGATGTCTCTTAAATAAAGGATATACTGATTGGCAATAGGATAGGGACATGGGAGGAGATTCAAAATAAATATGGTATACCTTCTACTCAGAGAAAAAACTTAATACACTGATTGTCAAGTCTATTGGAATGTATTTCCAGGGTAAGCTGATGAACAATGATGAATTTCTCAGGCAACTGCAAAGGCACGATGGCACTTATCTTATGAATGCTACAACTAAACAGATTTATAATATGTTAAAAGATGATTCACTGATTCTTAAATGTTTGAATAAGAAATGTGGTATTGAGTGGCCGGACTCCAAATGGCACTTTATCCTTGACTTTCATTGGCATTAACCTACTGAACCAAAGAAAGCTTGCTTTAAATGGACTGTTCCTTAAGAAAATTGTTGTTGGCTCAGTACTTTCTTTTCTGGGTGTTATTCCTCCCTTCTGTCCCTTGTGTACCTGAGACTGTTGAACATAGTCTTTTCTTGAAAAATTGCATATCTTGTATGGTCATTGTTTTTTGGCTCTCCCATTACTTGGAAAAGTAGACCTGGCCTTTCTTGGATTGAAGTTCTACCTGGCTTTGTTGATGAGTTTGGTGCTAAACTTATATTAAGTTCTGGTCTGTCTTTACAGCTGAAGTACTGTGGCTCCTCTGGAGAAGGAGAAAATCATAAAAAAATTCAAGGTCAGCATAGGGTACTTACTGAATTCAATAAAAAATTCACACATTACTTCATTATGTGTCAAGTATCTGCAGTTCTTGAAATACCTAACAGCAGATTTATGATCCTAATACAAGAAGGTGCCATGATACTCTACAAAGTCGCCATTCAGTTAGCCCACTATTTTAATAAGTTCTGTTCTGTCTTTCTGGCTGAAGTACTGCAGCTCCTCTGGAAAAGGAGAAATGATGAAATATTTCAAGTTAAGAAAAGGGTACTTGAGTTCAACAAAAAACTCTTCAATTACTTCATTATGTCTCAGGTATCTGCAGTCCTGGAAATGCCTAAGAAGAGATTTTTTATCCTAATGCAAGGTGCCATGATACTGTACAAAGCTGACATCCAGTCAGCCCACTATGTCAATACCTCCAGTGATATGCTAGATCAAAAAGAACAGAATATGCTCAAACAGCTGATCAAAGACAGAGAAATTAATGTTGAGAAAGAGAACGAGGAGAACATGAAGAATCATGGAACAGATGCTCCTAGGTGGAAAGCAGCAGCAGAGATTCCACAAGCACTTGACCCTTCTATTGGAGCTAATTACACAGACCAGGCAGAATGTAGTAACAATTTTATTGGGTCTTGGGACCCCTGAGTCTACTGCTTTAATAGTTACTCTTTATTTTGCTTTTATCATTCAGATGCTTAAACAGTTGAATCCTAATTTTTGATGTGGATTGTAAATGTAATCATGTATAGATGGTCAGGGATCAGCGAACACCGAACAGTTATGGATACAGTTACTATGTCTAGTTCTCAGTCAAAAACAGCTCGGGTTTTTTTTTTATGTGATTCATCTTTTTAAACTATTTTTAATAGAAAACAATGTTTTTTATATTTTACTGGCATGGAGGAAACCTAGAAGCCCCTAAGATAGTGAGGAGACTCCTTGTAGTTACCTAGATGTCTTGAAAATCTCCCAAAGTCCCCAATCCATCCCCAAACAAAGGGGCATACCAAAAAATACCTAGCCCATGAACAGTGATAGTGGGACGATAGGGTCCCCCAAGTTCCAAATCCAGGGAACATGCCAATCCCAGAAAAATGGGGATTTTGGGATGAAGAGCATCCATATGGAACCTTTAGTACTAATCATCATATTTTCTTTTCTGTGCCTTTTTGAACTTTTGTAGACCTGATACTGTTTACTAGTGATGCTTGCTGAGATAAATTATCAAAGCAAACTTCGGCCACTTCTCATACTTACATGTTAAGGGTAGGGGTGTGACTGGCCTTGCAAGCCTCACAAGCCTACTTATTTATGTTTTTCTTGTCAAAACATCAGCAGGGCATCATAAAATGGTCAAGGGCTGTCACAGACATCAAACTGCCTCTTGACTTTTTACAAGGTGTTTATAACCCAATTTTGAGGTCAATGACAGCCCCAAAATGTCTTGACACATCCTGATAACATGATAGAGAAGTTGCAGCCTAGAAAAGACTCAGATGCATCTCCATGTACCACTGTAAAAATTACTGTTGCAAATGATACATCAATTAATGGAAAATATGAGAAGAAATTTATGCAAAATTTAAGTAGATTGGAAAAAAAAAACTATTGTTCAGAAATTGATGGTGAGACATGGGGACATGTTTTCCTGCAAAGCCCCACATTACAGAGACAGGAACTCGGGGATGAGGAGGAGGCATCCCCATGCCATCCTGCCCCTGCCACCAAGACGATGCCAGCAATAGCCAGGAGTCCCCTAAGTGTTTCGGGGATGCCCAAAGGTCCCCTTGTCTTGCGGACTTCTGGAAGCTGCTTGTCCCTAGACGTTTAAAAACTATATTATTTTTTGTAATTGTATATTATATATGTACATACATATATAGATATAGACACACACACACACACATTATTGCTCATTATGCTGGATACCCTAAATAAGAATCAGAACTGGGGTTTTGATGTTGATATTTCCATGTTTGCAATCCATGTAATCCTACTGTCATATTTATCCAACAATTCATTATCCAATTACATTTTCATATATGGTTAATTTCAATGTATAGGGGCTTCATATAATCAATGGTGAATGACAATATCAGTGTCCATAAAATGATTTGACACATACAATTCATATCTTAGTATTTAGAATCTGCAATTTCACTATTTTAGAATGGGTGGTGGAAAGACTCGAAATCGATAGAAAAAACAATTACTCTGATTCTAAGTTTTAGAATTTACTTTTCAATGGAAAGTTTTTTTAGATTGTACTACTGATTCCCAAGCAGAGCTATTTTGTTGAAAACCTTAATTTTCTCCATGAACATTTTATCACTAATCCATAGTCTTGAGAAACGCTTATCATTATTGATGCTCATGATGAGTGTGATTTTGGAAAGAAAATTTTTAGTTGAGACAACAATTTATTCACTAACCTTGCATCAAAAAATACCACAGATAAACATGTAGATATGGGGAAATCATAACATAATTTGTTTTGCACCCTAATCCATTTAGCTACCAAACAAGGATAGGCTTCAAAAAATTTCCAACAGAATGGATCATGAGCTATGCATATATGAATAACTACATAATGACCTATTCAGTAATATAAGTAGTTATTCAGTCTCACCAATCAACAACTAGCGAAGTCGCACGTCCCGAAGCAAAGGATGTTAGGACCTGACATTGTAGCAACCCCAAAAAAATCACCATTAAATTTGTACAGGTGATGGTACTATCAATGATTGCCATGAACAAATAAAGACAAATGCATGAAGTAAGAAGACATACTGCATTTTTTGCTAAGAATAGTGCAGGAACTTTGTGATTCTCAAACATAACCTCTGCTGTTCTGTTGCAACATTTAATTTTTGTATTAAAATCTTCACCTTTAAGAAGAGTATAAGAAATATGATGTACATGACAATAGATCAACATGTTTGACTGTGACTGCTCAAAAATACACCAAAAAACTTTAAAATAAAGAATAAGTTTAACTGTAATAAAATAGGGGACAGTACAAATTAAAAATATAGAACAAGTTTTTTCCGAACTTTCATTTATTATAACAAAATAGCCCAGACTGTAACAACTTTAATTGCAACAAAGTTGAACTTGCCTTTCTCTTTGACCTGGTGTATTGGATGATGGTTCCGATAACAGCATGGGATGCTCCTTGGGATCAATTCGCAAACGCTCCCTGTGTTCAAATTAATAAGTTATAGTTACTGGTAAAGAATAAGAAACCCTTCCACAACTATCATCCTCAAACCATGGAAAATTTATGGCCCAATTTATAATTAACCTATTCAGCAGTACAATATTAGATCCTCTAAACTCTAAAGCATCAAACAACCTTCTAGATCCTTAAGAGCATTCAAATATATTCTACTCCCTTTACAATATCAAATATTTATCAAGATCCTCTAAAGCATCAGAAATCCATTCCAAAAACAACACTGAATACGGGTATAACAAACATTAGAATTATCTTAAATCAATGTGATTTTGTATTTGTCCAAAGAAATACATTTCATTATAATTTGTAATACTTTCATGGACAAATGAATGAAGCTTATGATCATATCTTACACCTTAGCCTCTTTCTACATACCTTACTTTTTGTCAGGTATAAATGATAAATGTTGACTAAGATGTTGTTAATATTAATAATGTTGTTGCTCATTAGCAAGGCCGAGAGATAAGTAATTATGGACACGACAGTTCACGTTGCACCCCCTTAGAGGTTATATGTACACTCTCTCAGATGGAAGAGAGTGTCTTTACCATTAGCATTGGTATCATTGTTGTCGTGCTTATTACTTGATGTAAACCTTGAAAAATGTTAATAAAATATATGGCAGTTCTCTGATGTTGCCTTGCATTTACTTATATCTGTTATAACTCTTATTCAGTGGTACGAATTGAACTACCTTCAGTATAGGCAGAAAACATCTTGCGTTGTTGCCTTTACAATCTTGGGAAGAAAGAGAGTGGATGGCGAACGGAAAAGCAATGGGGCAACAGATAAACTATGGCAAGAGTAGCCGCCAGGAGCATGAAGAGAACCCAGAATTATTCGAAGGTTAATGGGAGTTGACTACTAACTTCATCTCACTACTTTGGCATCCATTAAGACACACGTGCAAAGAGAAGCCACACAAGATAAGATAAGATAATAATATTAATGTCCAACGAAAAAAACCACAAGTGTTTATGGGACTGAGCATATAAACAAAAGAGCCGGCCAAAGTAGGAGCACCAAATGGTGACTAAGAAGAAACAAAACCGAGACACAAAACTAGAGAAAAAACAAGGTAAGGACTAAGGATCCTTCCTTGTTATAAAGAAATCAGTAATAGAGGGGTATAACCATGAACAATTCATACTCTTAAAATGTCATCTGGAGCCACTCTAAGAGTGTCACTGCCTGGAAAGACTGGTGCAGTGTTTGACTGATCTGGAATGAGAAGTACTGGACGGCCTTTTCAAACCCCGTGGAGGAGACAAGGGAGAGAAAAAGGCAATGATGAGCTGGTCTGATATATGGCCCTGAGGTATGAATGACTGCAGGGTATTCTCCCAAACCTAGGTGGCCTCCTAAAGATAAAGTGCAAGACACCACTGGTCAATATAGCTGAAGAACGATGAAAGAGACAAACCATCTTTGAATAAGTAATAAAATCTCCCTCTAATCTCATAGTAGATAGGACATCGAAATATAAAGTGGGTCTCAATCTCAACCTCTGCCAAAGTACACAGCCGACAAATCAAATCAGCCCGATCCATATAGTAATTGGTCCAAACTCAAAGCCGATGAGAGCCAACTCTAAAAGAACCTAAAGAGAACCATAGGGTGTGACTCTAGCATCGATAAAAATAAGCAGGGCGAACAATAATACCATTTTGAATCTCAAGAAAATGCTCAACGTAGAAGGATATCTTAGGGCACAAACCCCCCGAGGGATTTCTCCAAGTAGTGGTAATGTACTGTCTATATTTCACCTGTCTGACACGCTCATTCAGCTCCTGACGTGAGGGTTGAAGGTGACCAGGAGCATCTAGCAAAAAGTGGTAAGGAGGAAGACAATCAGTCTCAATCCCGATCGAACCCAACATAGAGGTGGCCTGAGCGTACGAACAAGACCTAGTACAAGTGTCAGATCTCATAATCTCAACAAAAGAACAATATGCTAGATGAGAGTATTTGTGTCGGTCAACACCCGCCTCCATAAAACCATGAAGCCGATCAAGAAACCAAATCAAGTCAAAAATGGTTGTGAGTTTGAAAGGATGAGCTCCAAACTTGGCCAAGAGAATGTTGTAGGGGGTGAGTCTGTGACGTCTAATGATATTTCATAACAATGTCTGAACACACTTAATAGAGGCCTAATTAGAAGCAATAAGAGAAGGCCACCAAACAACCAAGCCATAGAGAACAGTCGGTTGAACCAAGGAGTCCAAAAGAGACAGCTTGGACCAAATATCCTAGAAGTGATGCTTGAAGCATTGTCTTTCCAGCATGGCCAGGGAACCCATGCCCTTACTAACTCTGGACTGAATAGTTGGTCTCAAGCTGAAGCGGTGCCCCGAAAACTTCACGTCGAGATACATGTAAGAGGAAGTTATCTCAACCTCCTAACCCTAAAAGAAGAAATGAAGATGAGAGGTCTTTAAACAGTTAAAAATCATAACCTGAGTTTTAGACAGATTGACAACCAGCTGCCCTTGACACAAAAAGAAGCCAGACAATCGAGGAGTCTCTATAAACTATTGAAAGAAGAGGCCAAGAGAACCACATCATGAGCGAAAAGGAGAATGGAGATCAAAACCTAATGTAAATAGCACCCATCACCAACTTGCAAGGAGTTCACAAGGAAATCCTCAAGCTCATTGATATACAAACCGAACAGTGTAGGAGAAAGAGGGCAACCCTACTTCACTCCAATGGTACTCTAAATCAGAACAAAAAAGCCCTTCGGAGCCCTAAGCCTACCAGTCACCTTCTCATAAAGTCTCAAAATACTAGTCTGCAACATATTTGAGATCCCAATCTCACAAAATTTATAAAATAAGGCCAACCTAGGAATAAAATCGAAAGCCTTACGGAAATCCACAAAACAACGGTAAACCTAAGAGTGGTGCCTAGGCTCCTCAAAAATGGCCCGCAGTGTGAAGATGTGATGCATAGTCTAATAGTTTGCCCGAAAACCAGCCAGCCCTTTAGCTCTACAGCCTCTTCTGTCAAACTCACTAGATAGCATGGTGTTCAGAGCAGTGGCATGAAGTTTGGCAAAAGTATGCCCAATCATGATAGTCCTGTAATTACCCGAGTCGGAAGTAGGCCCAGACTTATGAATAGGGTAAACCACATGTCTTGATCAGGACTCAGGAAAACCAGTACAAACCACTCTATTAAAGAGCGTAGGAAAGTAAGATCTAAGAACCGAAGCACCAAGTGTGTAAAGTTTTGCCTGGAAACCATCCTCATCCACCGCTTTGTTGCATCTCATAGATCTAATGGCCTCAATAATACTGGAGTAGGTAAAAATGGCAGTAAGTAGGTGGAGTGGAATGAAGAGGTGGCTGCCCAAGAATGTCATAAAGCATAATGATGTGGGAGGTCAAAGAGTGGAAGTCAAGGATGGAGGACGAGGAGGAACACTGAGGGAAAAGGGTACGCAGAAGATCTAGGGATTCTGAACAAGCATGGAGCAAAGGCAGTGTGAACAGAGCGATGGAAAGCTTTACAATCAGCATCAAACTATTTATTCATAGGACAAGTATTTCGATACTTAGCTCTGGGTGAGGGAGGGGGATGGTGGGGGATAAAAAGAAGAGCAGATATCCAGATGGCAGAGGCAAGTAAATCAAACATATTGAAGGCCGCATGCGACTCACTAAAAGTAGCTGGTGTCAGAAGTCTACTAAGATGGTAAGAAAAGAGCTCACCATCGCCCTTGGGGTAGTGAAAACGAGTAGGTATACAAACCGCATCAGTTGGGAAGTGGGAAGACTGGAGAGAAGGCGACAAGCAAGGTGAAGCACAGGTAGCAATGGTAAGAAGAGCATGATCAGCAAAGGGGAGACGAGAAATGGAGAAGCTACGAATGGAGGGAATGGAGGAAGGAGAGGTAATGACATAGTCCACTATGCTCGCACCACCATAGTGCGGCCAGCAGGTAAAGAGGTCAAATCCAAGGAAGAAGGATAAACCGTTCAAAATCATCAACCCAGAAGACTCACAGAGTTGGAGGAGGTGGCGGCCATAGCATGAGAGCGGTCCAAGAACATTGTCTAAGGTGCGCTAGAGTCCCATACCAGTCGGATCTATCTCAGAAGTGCAGCTCGAATCAGAACCACGATTACGCAAAGGAGTCTGAAGATTCCTGGTTTGAGCCTTGAAGTCTCCAAGAATAATGATATCACCCAAAGCAGCAAATTGTGAGATGCTCTCCTGAAGGTCATAAAAAGGATCCCCATTCTCAAGTCATGAATGGCATAAGGGGAGGAGGTCAATGGAAAATAACAAACTACAAGAAAAATGCCTATGTCAAGGCTTCTGCCAACCAATATAGACCCGCATAAATTTGGCAAAGGCATCAAAGAGAATGACCCAAGTCAACCTGAAAACATCATCACGAATCAAACAAGCAACACCCCCGGACCCACGAACCCCACCAAAAGTATCAACCTCATCTCTGCAAGCTAACAACCACTAGTAACCAAGATATCCTGGAAGAGGGCACATGGGACTCTCGTGAGTCTCAATAACAGCCAAAATATCGGCAGACCCCACTGCATCATGAAAGAGACCAAGTAATGACCATAAGGAGCCATTACCATTCCAGCAGTTGACAAGAAGAGAAAGGGACTTCCTCTTGTCAAATTCTTGTCAGAACCGTCATGCCAATTTGGAGGTTGTCCTCGATACCCTTCCAATAGGAGGAAAATCAAAAACCACAGCTCTAAGATTCCTAATGATAGCCCATTTTCCAGCCCGCCTAGCATCTGCCACAATTCCCTGAGCATGTTTCAGCTCTATAACCTGTGCCTTAGTAAGATCTTCATCAAGATAGATTTTAGAGGGGAGAGAAAACAATTTTCTCTTCGCTCTAAGGGCACGAAGCCTATCCAAAAAAGAGAAAAACCTCATGAAAAGGATATCTCCCGTACCAAACCAACATGTAATATCGGAGATACCAAGGTGGACAGAGAGAAGAAAGCCCCACAGCAATAGGATCAGGAGTGGGTGAGAGACCTTGAACACGCAAGTTGAGCTCACATGCACATCGCACACGCTCATCATCAATCTTACCCTAGACAATCTTGTCTATACTCAACCTGGATGCAGTAGTATCCGTGTTAGTGCAAAGCGAAGCCCATGATTTCACTTTCTGTTCAGTTTCTGCAATCAGAGAAGAGTGTATTGTAGCCATTTCGGTTTGTTGTTCCTTAACTTTATCCAGCCCGTCCAATTGTTCAATAACAGCATCAAGAATGGATTTTAGCCCTGTTGTTTCAGAGATGGTGTCCGAAAAGCGTTTGATATTCGAGGTGTTCGATTCAGTAGACTATTTGAGGTCTAAAATTTACACTGTCAAAGCAACAACCTATTCTCTCAATAAGGTGTTGTCAGTCTCCAACTTAAGCACTCTATCGCACAACCTCTGATATGTCAAAGTTTGAATCCGAGGAGGGCAATTATCTCCTATGGTCATTGTAAGAGTCGACAAAGAAAAAGCCCTTAAACCTCTGGATCTAAAAGAGAGACAAGAAATACTAGAGAGTTACGTGTGGAGTGCCCCCTCTGTAAGTTCAACAATAGATTGATTGATGTACCATCTCCCTCGGTTGTTGGCACAGACATTCCTTGCGCTTGAGAACTAACGAGAGAATTGACGACAAGTTCTCCAAGACTACTATCACCAAAGGGAGGAACATCGAAGGAAGGAAGAAGAGAAAGAGTATACCTATCGTAAGGGAAAAATGAAGTAAACCTTGACAAGGAGATATGAATAAAGGAGAACCTAGTGTTACAATTATGTTCATATAATGACATATATTGTATACAAATAATGAATAAATAAAAGTATTCTTGTTTAAAGTTATGTTGTTTCATTTTCATACATGAGAAAAATACATGCCAAACTTATTAAATAAAGGTAGAAGTAGAAAAGAATGTATAGATGAGCACAAGGCTATTTAGAGGGCTTTATCACTACAACAACAGGCAAAACGAAAGAGATGGTTGAAGACACTTGCCAAAAGACTAGCAGAAGGGATGACGGAAGGAAACCAAACTAGTAATGCCAAAGGTGAAGAAGATGAAAGAGAACAATAAGGCAGGCAAAGAATACCACAAGAAGTAGAATAGACAACCCTAAATAAGCAAGGACGACTTGATAGAGGAGACAAGGAGTCAATTAGGGAGTTTAATCCTTACACCGTGCACCGACACAAGGGAAGCCCGAAGGAAGGAAGTAGAAGCGGACAAGGAGGTTGACGACACTAGGGCAGTGAGGAGTGTTAGAGGGACACCGCATAGTCGTCAACACAACCCATAAGGATCTAACCCAACTAACTCAGGAGTACAACCAGCCGGAGGTAGCAGAAATAGAAACATGTCATCACAAAAGTAGGAACAACCAAAATTTATTGGCGACAGGAAGGAAGATCCTGTAAGGCACTATCAGACCTGCAAAATAATTTGGATGGAAAATGGAGTCACGGACAAGGATGAATAGGTTCACTAGTTTCCAACGACACTGCAAGGAGGTGTCATTGGCACTACTAGACCTGCAAAACAATTTGGACGGCAAATGGAATCACGGACAAGGATGAATAGGTTCACTAGTTTCCAGCGACACTGTGAGCAGGTGTCATTGACTAGAGCTCCAACATATATAAAGTCAAAATAAACACATGGGATAACCTAAGGAAAGAATTTTAGTGTGAGTTTCGATTGCTTCGAGACGACAATGAAATAGTTGCTGAAATAACCTAAGGAAAGAATTTTAGATTGAGTTCTGATCGCTTCGGTATGACAATGAAACAGTTGCTGAAATCTACAGTGTGAAGCAAGGAAAGAAGAAACCAGTAAGAGCATACAATCGGAGGTTTAAAGAGTTGCCTAGAAAGATAAAGTCGTTCGGTCAATGAATTGAAAAATAGAGTGTTTGTAGAAGGATTAAAGCCTTCCCTCAAGAAGAAAATGAAGATAGTGTCACCCATGTCGTATACAAATGCCTATGACAAAGCCATGAACCTTGACAGCGAAGACAAAACTTCAAAGAAGAAGCGACGTAAGTCCTCGTCGGAGGGTGATGCTTATCTAGAGAGAGCCGCAGTGGCGACAAGTCAAATAAAAAGGTGTAGGCACTACAAAAGGATATGGAACAGGTGATGAAGGAATTTAAAGCGATGAAGGGGAATACAAGACAAAGTGATAAGGGAGATTAGCGGTGCATAGAGTTTAAGGACAATGGGCACACGAATGGTTCATGCCCCAGAAAAGCATTTTGTGGCATCTGCCAAGTTATCTCATGTCCCCATTTTAAGATAGAATTTTAACAATAATTATATAAATTCATATATTGCAATTAATATGGAAATATTTAAAAAATAATAATAATAAAATATTATTATTATAATATAAATAATAATTTTATGAAATATAAAATAAATAAATAAATTTACTACAAGAGACAATATTGTAGAAAGTATGTTACCTTTCTAAATAGGATTTAATAATAAATGGTAATAAACATAAAATAATTAAGTAATGAAATAATAAATGAACTCGCTTTAATGAATGGTCAAGAGATATGTAATAAAGAGATGTGACTCCTTCAAAATTAGATATAAGAGGGAGGGGAGCTCATTTCAAAAAGAAATGAGAAGAGGAGAAAAAAGAGAGCAGTTAAAGAAGGATTATTAGAAGTGGAAAAGGATGTGAAGAAAATAATGAAGTGAGTTTTTGGAAAGGCAACAATGATGAAAGGATTTGACTTTTTAAAAGGGTTTTAAATATGAATGGTTGAGAAATGGATTATGATTATGAAGGTTTGTGACTTTTTTGAAAAGGTTGTAAATATAAAAAGTTGTGACTTTTCAAATGGATTGTAATTATGAAGGGTTGTGACTTTTTCAGTGGATTGTAAATATGAAGGGTTGTGACTTTTCGAATGATTATAATTATGAAGGGTTGTGACCTTTTGAAAGGGTTGTAATTATGAAGGGTTGGCACTTTTCGAAGTGATTGTAATTATGAAAAGGAGTAATTTTTCAAAAGCACTATGATTATAAATTATGGTGATTTTTGAAAGAGGGCCAATTCCTATAAAGGTGACTTACATGTATACATTCAACTACAATAAGGGATTATATATGTGTGTGTGTGTCTACGTGTTAATAATGATGTAATCCTAACCGTGTATATGGTATATATTTATGAACTTATAAAAGAAGTATTGGTATATGTATATCTGATTCATTATTCTCTTTGCTATATTCCTAGGAGTTGATAGTTGGAGTTGTACAAAAGAGGCGAAACAAATCCAAAAAGTGTATTGGTATCAAGCACCCTATGACAAGTAAATCCACCTTTTCCCTAGGGTTGAATTCAAGATAAATAAGTAATTGAGGCTAAATCATGTTAATTGCTAAATTCATTATGAATTTGGATGCTCAGTCAAAAGCATTACATCTAACATATATTTGTAAAAATATATAATAAGTTCATTCTTTAATCACTCATTCACACAACCAAGTGGAAAAAGAGTTTGCACAGGAGTAATTTAATCACGTTAGAGCAAAAGAGTCCCAATAAGGATGAAAATCATGAGGCAGCCTCAAGTTGATCATTTCTATACTCGAGCAATAGTAATTTTACCATCTACCCTTGGGTAAGTAATTAGGAGAGGATTAAGGAATTGAAGCAAAAGTATATACTATTTCTAAATATGATGACAGATGGTAATTAGTGAGAACTAACATTCTCTTATCTTGAAATGTCACAAACTAGCATTCCTAAGTATGAACCAAACTCTAAAAGGGGAATTTTGGGACAAATTAAGTAAGACCCTATTAGGATTCATTACAGCTTATGGGTCATTCCACTAAGGAATGCCCATACAACATGAAGACGAGAAACCAACAAGTGCTCTTTACACAAGAACAACCATCTACCTCTAGGGAAGCAAACACCACACAACAGACCAATAATAATGCATCATCCGACAGGTTCCAAAATAATCGGTGTTGGGGGGAGGAAATAATGACAATAGCAATGGGAATTGAATATAATATTATTCTAATGGGCAGTCAATGATCTAATGTCAAGCATGCAATCAGTGGTGTCATTTTGCTCGAGATTGTCGAAAGAAGGACACCCCGCAAACGTTGTGCCCACAATGCAGCCCTAGAGGTCACGAGGATGCTAATTGTCTAAAACCCAACATTAACCTTCTCAACATTGGGGAATAAAAAGTATTTACCATCACTTGGGCCCAAGCTAAACAAGCGACTTACCAAAATCCTCGTACAGAGAAGCGGAGGGTACAAGAGGCTAGAGAGGAGATTGAGAAAGAAATGAAGGTACAAATGGATACATGTGACAAGGCAAGCACGTAGAAACAAATGGAAGCAGAGAATACTATATTATGACAAATGTTACAAACGGAAGTACTGGTCAAAATCCAAGACCTCCTGCATACCATGCCTCAACTCAGGACAACATTATTGAGTACATTCTCCCTACAACCTAGCACCACTACACAAACCAACAAAGTACGGCCAATGCATGTTCTTGGAAGGTCGAAAATAGATCTTATGTTATTGGTAGTAGATAAAGGTTGACACCTCGCACTCGTAGAGATCTGTATCCTCGGAACTATTCTGATGGACACCCTCATCAACAGTGGATCTGGGGTAAATGTCCTTCTGGAGGAGATGTGGAAGAAACTTGGGAAAGCTACCCTGTGGCCCTCGACCTTCAATTTATTAGGTGCAAACCAATATGGAATCAAACTCCTCAGGACATTAATAGCCCAACAGGTTACCATAGGAATGCAATTGTTTGTGTTGGACATTATTGTGATTCTGCTCAACAAGAAGGGATATGACACCATCCTTGGAAGGGGATGGGTAGTACGAGAAGGTCAATGACAATTGGAAGAAACATTCTCTCCATGGAAAGAAATAAGCGGAAGTTTATCATTGACCTCTATACCGAGATCGTGAGTGACGAGATTGCATCTTCTTTGGAGTCAAAGTCTCACAGAAAGCATGGCGGAGTATATGAAGGAAGGAATCGAATGGAGCCTAGCAATGAAGATGTTCCAGAGCTGGGGGAATGTTCAAAGGATGACACAAGCTTCATGAGTGGACTCTTTCATTAGCAAATGCAAGACTACAAGCTCTCTCACAATTACATTTTTGAGGTGGAGGAAATACAACAAGAGTCAAAGGAAGACATGTTCCCGTCGAAGTACAGGGAATACAAGGACGGAGAGGCCCACATAAATGAAAGTCCAACCCAAAAATTTGATGCAGACAAAATGATTAAGAATGAAGAATTGTCCTTACAGATCACCAACCTTGGGGATGAGGAAAGCCACATAATATAATGTCAGGGGATGACTGGGATCCCAAGTTAATGGCTGCAACATTTAAAATCTTTCTGGAATAAAAGAATGTTTTCCAATGGACTTACAAAGACCTCAAGGGTGTACCATTAGAGTTGTGCGTACACTGCATACCTTTGGTACTTGGAGCCATACCCATGCAAAAAAGGTCATATAGGATGAACAAAAACTATGCAGTGAAGGTAAATGAGGAAATCAAGTGTATGCTTGAGGCATGAATTATTTTTAAGGTGCAGACAAGTAAATGGATATCTCCGATAGTGATATCATTGTAGAAAGATGCCAACCAAATCAGAATTTGCATCGACTTCAGATGCCTCAATATCATCACTATAAAGGACCCCTTCCCAATCTCGTTTATAGATATTCATATTATCATCAACAAGGTTGCTGAATATGATATGTACTCGCGCATGGATGGTTCTCTGCATACAACCCGGTATCTATCAAGAAAGGTGGCAATTTGAGAACAACTTTTGTGGAGGATGGAGTGTATGCATATAACTAGATGCCCTTCGGTCTACGCAATGCACCGACAATGATCCAAAGAATAATCCTCCACATCTTCAACAAGATGTCAGTGGGGAGATTTTGAGCCTTTTTCAATAATTGGTCTATCTTCAGCAGGCAGGACAAACACTTAGCAGCACTTTGGGAGTGCATGGAGAGGTGTCAAAGAGAAAGTTTGTCACTCAATCTGAAACATTGCAAGTTTGTGGTTACACAAGGTAAGCTCTTGGGTCATATTGTTTGTAAGACCGGCCTCGACAAGGTTAAAGTAATCATCGAGATGTAGTCTCCCACAGATATCACAGGGGTGGTGACGTTTTTGGGCCACATGGGCTACTAAAGGCAATTTATAAAGAGCTTTCCCCAAGCCTCCCGTTGGCACTCAAAGTATCTTTTCTATTTTGAGTCCCATTCTGAAAAATTTTGCTAAGTCCTCAAGGGAGCTTTTATTTCATTTGTACCCGGCTATCCTTTAGAGGCCTATAATGTGTTTCAGTGTTTAGACACCCTCCAGTCAGCCTACATATGTGTTCCATATTGACAATTTGTCATTCCAAGTTGTTTTGTGAAGTGTCATTTCATACACTCATGCATTCTGCATTTTTACCTAAGTGTCAAAAAGTGATAGGAGGGCATCTTTGCATTTGAATACTTGGTACCCGGTTAAAATTCATGACTCACCACTTTGAGGATGTTTAGTATGCATACCAAAGAACCTATCTTCCAAGATTCAAGTAGTTTCGAGGTGTTTTCACTAGGTTTCAAATGTCTCAAAGTTGGTCAGTTGCCTCTGTTGTAAATCTGCATATTGTTCATAATTTCGGGTAGCCCTGTTTGACAAGTTATAACTTTTGACCAGTTGACGCAAATAAGAAAATTCCTTTTGCATCATATTCTAGGGCTCAAAGACTTGTTATGTTCCAATTTTGAGCTTGTGATGAATCCATTTGATTAGTTTTCAAACGTGATTCCATTTGCAATTTATAAAGTTTCACTGGTGATCAGAAATACAGAATGGTCAGGAGCCCTATTCGGGATGTCATATCTTTGAGTCCGTAATTGGTGGGACCAAATGGATTGTACCACTGTGTTCCATACTGAAAATACTACAAATGTGCCAATTTTCAGGTCTTGACGAATCCATTTGCACACTTTCCTAGGTCCATTCCTTTTGTAAAAATTGTTATCCTGTCAATATCCCCAATCCTGCAAATCCAAGTAGCCAACTTCAGACCTTCGCCAAATTTGCCCAGTCATTCCTCATGAGCCCAAATTGGAGGTTCATACTCTCTATGTCAATGTCTACCAATACCCTAGTTTCCAGAACCTCAAGTGTCCATTTACCCAGTTTTTGAAGCTCAAACCAAATGCATTTTATGGTTTTTTAACATGTTTCTCTGCAGGCAGTTTCGACTGAGCAACTTGGAACGTCAATATCTTTTGACTGAATGATCATCATGCTATAGGATCTGATAGAGTGTAAGAATGTAGAACAAACTATTAGCATATCAGCTTTCAAAGCCCTATTATCTATTTATGTCAGTTTTTAAAGCCAACCGACAAGCCCTATTATCAGAAAATCATAGTTTGCTAAGAACAGGGTAAATGAGTTTTCAATGATCAATCAGTGGTCAATTATAATTTCAATTAGTTTGAGATGATCAATGGATTACTCTGCATGTTAGTTGTTCGAAAACGAAAAAAAATTTAGCCGGACCCACTTTGAGGCTTGACTAATTACATCAAATCGATGAAATTATGCATAGATTGAAGTTGTTCAAATTACAATTGGTTCATATAAAGGGTCTCTGTGATTTCATTCATAAGATAATACTCAGAGTATTAAATTGGTCATATGAAATGTTAATCCTTATAAATGTCTGATTGTTTATATACTTTTGGGAGTGTATTGTATGGCTAAGTCTTTGGTAAAAACAGCGAGTTTTTCTCCTCCAATATTCAAAAGGAGATTGGGCACTTTTTGAAAGAGAAGCCGCAGCCTTTGAATGGGTCATCCACGTTAACGAAAAGAAAACTCCAATGTTTGAAATGCAAGGCAGTCCACGCAAAGAGGGAACAGCTCTGCATAGCAAGGGATGGAAGAATGTGGAGAGTGCTCCACTAGACATGTAGGGAGTAACCTACAGCATTTCATGAAAGAAGCAATCCATGGCGTGAAGAGAGGAAGCCACAATGAGCAATCTAGTGCTAAAAAAACACTACAATCCATGTGAACTATCAACTCGCAGCTATAGGAGGCTCAGTTTCAAATGAAAACAAATGTTCCCACAATCGACTGGGCTCTCACGGGAGGGTCTTAAAGTTCAACCAAGACACCGCACCCTACAAGCAACGGCAACATCGATGCATAAAGCAGCGACTGGATGTTTTATCCCATATCACTTGTGTGGGATAGTATTTTTGTGTTTCTTTTTATAGGAGCACACGCTATGAGTAAATTAAAAGCACAGGTCGATGTGGATTCAAGGCTCGTTCACTGGTTGGTCGCCATGGTTGGTGGGCATCGTGGGCAATAGAATTTTGACCCAAGTGGTGAATATTGAAGATGGAGGATGTTAGGAGATCACGAAAGATAAAGTGGGAAGGCCCCGATACTACGCTCAAATAAGGTTAGCGTATGGTCACTAAACAAATTTTGGAGGCTTACGATCCTACGAAATTCGTAGGATCGTGGAATGATTTTCAAAGCTTTGCGATAGTGCGAAAGTGGGGTCATCGGGAAATGGAGTTATAAGGGAGACATTGTCATGAGATCAAACGAGAGTAAAATTGAAGTGTTAAGATATTTCAAAGTAAATTCATAATTTTCAAATATTTCAAATGATGATTGTCGAATCAGAATTCGACACTTGGCACATGTAGATTGGGTGATGTGGATTGGGGAAATGGAAATAGTGAAAAAGATAAAAATCAGATATGTTACAAATGCATAGAGGTTCAAATTTTGAAGATTTGAATTATTTTAATATTTCTATATAGTTTTAACTATATGAAAATTTAAATTTTTCATTTTAATGCTCTATTCATAGCCCGGGATTTGAATTTTCAAATTGATCGCAAGGGGACAATTTTTGTCCAAAATATGCAGTGTAGCATATCGTCAAAACCGAAAAGAAATTAACTATTCATTTCTACAATCAGTTTTTGCACAGGTATTCAGCAAAAACAACTGCAGGCGGTTTTGTGATTTCGGGGCAATCTCAGTGAAAAATGCAGATTTATTGTTGCAGATGGAAATAGGATTAGATACAGCCAGAATTTCATCATATTTGATTTCATTGACCACTTTAAGGATGATTTGATTGTTTTTTAAGGCAATTGGAAGTAATTAAGTTTTTTGCCAGCAAAAAAGTTAAATTTCATGGCAAAAGCAAAAGTGACATGCCAAAATCAAATTTGAGACTCCATTACAGATTTGATGTGTATCTGATACTTTCTTCAAGGGATATTTTGCATATTGTTTTAAGGAGATATATCAGATATTTTGTTGCATCATTTATGGTTTTTGATTACAAGCAAATGAAGGAAGTTCAGTTTCAACAACATTAGAATGAAGATAATTTCAGTGGGACGCATGTCAATTTCAAATACCAGATCTTGAAATATCTTCTCTTCGATATATCTTTCTTCTCTGCTCATTGTAAGGGTTCCAATTTTTATGACTAGTGAGACCACAAGGTTGGCTCCAGTTTTATAGTTGTGATACCACTTTTCCTCAGTATTCCTCTGTTATGAACAGCATTAGTTGACTTTCTTCTAAAGCATTTTAAGATATATAGTCATTTATTGGTGTTATTTTCTGAATTTAAACATACAAATGATGTATTATTTTCAATGAGATTAATACAAGAACTTTATTTTCCTTAGTTTCATTCTAATTCTCATCTCCTTCCTCTGTTATCTACAATCTTTTGTGTTTAAGAACTAAGAGCTTAAACTCAATTGCAATCCCTTAAGGTTGTATGTCTGGATATATTGCAATTGGAACAAAGATCCAAGAAAATGCTTGTTTACATTGACAGGGTTGTAGTTTTCGCGAAGAGGATATTACCATAAGTATGAGAGTTTTTATGAAAATAGATATCTATTTGCAAGCCGGATAGATTGATCAGATGTCTGAATAAATGAGTATACTTAAGGTATCCATGTCTATGTTGAAGTTTAGTTGATCCCCAATGGGTAAGGGACTAGTCAGCTTAGAGATTGCATGTTCTCTATTGTTGCATACCTGGGTTATGCTGAGATCCAAATTATTAATCGAATATCTTTCCCTTTATGTTTGAGAGTTGAAAGAGTTTCTCTCACTTGGTTTATCAGGTTCATGTGCTTTGTTATTAGCTATTTCATGAATGTGAACGCTTGCATAAACATAAAAGATTAAGGGGTTTTATCTATTATCCAGGTTCAGTTGTATGCCTTAACACTGGTACCATATAAAGAATCTAAGGTTCACATGCCTAGGTCTTGCAGAGCCTAAAGAAGAAGAAGCTATTATGCCTTATAGTTGGCCCAAGATCAGCAATCAAGCACATCCATCATAGGAATTTGCTAGCCTTAGATGTATTGGTTTGGTTTCTTGGTTATTTTCAAATCTGTTAAATCAGGAGCCAACACCTCCTACTCTCTCAACAAGTTCAAGCGACAAAGGAGTCCTATGTTTGGGGGATGGAGCAAAATACCTCAATTTTAGAATTGAAGACAGGATTGGTTGGGGCACCAATCTTGGCTTATCTCAACTAAGACAAGGAGTTCCACGTGCAAATGGGGACCCCCTCTTTTGTTTTCTATTGAGGTTGTTGTGGTAGTAGTGGGCTTATAAAGTTTTGGCATTGGGCTTAAGTTTGAAGAGAATGGGTTTTTGTTTGGGTTGAAGTAGAGATTTGGCTGAGTCTGGGAGATGGAACAAACTTTGGAGTGATGCTAAAGAAAAGCTAAATATGGCTAAGTATAAAACTCATCTTGGCCAAGACATACTTCACTACCAAAGTAAAAGTTGTTCTAGCTTGGCCGAGACGTGTTTCACTACCCAAGTAAAAATTGTTCAAGCTTGGTTAAGACGTCCTTTTCCTACTCAAATAAGTGTCATCCCAGCTTGACGGAGACATGTTTCACTACCCAAGTAAAAGTTGTCTCAGCTTGGCCAAGACATATTTCACTACCCAAGTAAAAGTTGTCTCAATTTGAGCTGGAAATTGATTTTCTACCTATGTTAATTTTGTCTCATCTTAGAGAAATCATCTTTGAACCTTTAAATGGGAGGTGAAGCCTAGAAGTTTGTTGCAAATACGTGAGGCCTCTTTTATATATGGCATTTGGCCCAAAACTCGAGGCAAAACAACCTTAGAAAATAATGTATAAGCATGGGGGATTAAATGCCTTGGATTAAATATTTTAATTTTGGAATTCAGGTAAGACCCATTTGTTAAAGTCGAAAATTTTTAAAAATTAGAAAATTAAAAAATTGAGAGAAAATGACAAAAAGCAGATATAAAATAAAATAAAAATGGATTTTAAATTAGGAAGAGATTTAAATTTACCTCGATTTTGCAAAATATGGATTGGTTTTAAATGAATTAATTAATTCATCCATTGTTGTATTGAAATTATCCAAATGTCATCGATTTTAATAAATGTAAATTTAATTTAATGGAAAATAAATCATAAATGGTAATCATTAAATATTTTACAATTAAGTTTGCATTACCCTATTAAATTATTATTATTTGAAATTTAAAATGGGAAAGTTTGTGAGGATTTTCTATTTCAATTATTATTTAAAATTTGATAATTTTTTACAGTTGGTTGTTTGCCTTGCAGGATAAGGAACACATTTCCCAAAATGATGAGGTGGCGTTGTCTACAATGGGCTTTCTTCTCATGGATCCGCATCTCATTCATCCTTATCAAGTTGTTATGGATTTGAATTTTTTCATTGGCCCATGGAGACATTGTAATTTTCTAATTGGCACACATAGTGGTGCTTAATTATAATTGGGTGAGAAATTAATATTTGTAGCATGTGGTTATTAAAACCCTATTTAGGGCTTATGTGGATTTATCTGGGCCCTTGATTTCAAATCAATCTTGGCCATTCATTGTAATTGGGGCTCCTATATAAACCCCACCCTTTATCATTTGTAAAGCAGGACTTGGAGAATTGTTGCTTTTATATAATACCAAATTTGCTCTATTTTCATTGTTCTGTCTTGCAGGTCAATTGTTGTGATCAAGTTTGTATTAGTGCATCGTGATCCATATTTCCTCACTTAGATTAGGAATTTATTTCATGTTGTTTAGAAGTATTTTAGTTGGATAGAAGTCATTGTGGAAGTTCACTTGAATGACTCGACAAATCTGGGCCACTAGCCTCTAGTCAATGATAAGGGTGCCTTGTGTGGTGAGCCAATGAAAATACTTAACTACAATTGATGTTCAATCTTTGCTTTGCATCCAAATGATGGGATTGGAAAGAGGACATTGATGTGAAAATCATTTGTGTATTCCTTAGAAGCTTGCACTAGGTGGATGGAGTCACTGGCAAGATTCCATCTAGTAGAGTCCAAGTTTATCAATGATTCCTTTGCATTCATAGTAGAAGTAGAAGTAGAAATAGAGGTTAGAAGTTTAAGTTGAAGTGGTGAATTGGGAAGTTAGAACTTAGATTTTCATTGCACATTGTAAAGCCAAATCTTTAGAGGTGCAAGACTTGAATCTTTAGAGGTGCAAGACTTGATATCCATTGAATGAACAGTGTAAGTCCCTTTGTGATAACCAACATATCATGTAATAACCCTACTTGGCTATAGCTCAAACAAATACTAATATTTTTTACTTTTGACATTACATCAAAACATTTAGCATACAATGCCAATACTACTGAAAAGAACTCCAAAGCTGACTAAATCACGTTCACCAAGATTAGACAATTTTTAACAACACTGATGATGACCAAGCTCAATATAATGGCAATGATAGATTTGCATTTGATTTACTATGCCATGTAACTTCAAAAAAAACTGAACTACTTCATATTTATCTCTCAATTAAATTTACATCAGCATTGAATCAAATTACATGTCAGAATTTCACACACTTTCTTCCAAGCAGCAGCAATGACTTAAATGGAAGATGCAAACCTTAAGAAATTGATCCACAAGACTCAAATTCCAAAACTACTGTACCTCAGCAGTATGTTGGAAAATAATCAGCTCCAACAATTGATCTTCTCCTTAGCCACAATAAACAGTAGGAGAAATGGCGAATTGTATACCTCAGCACAATTGCCAACACAAACTCAGAACAAAATCTTAGACTTGAATCTACAATACTTCAGCTGTAGATCCAATGGAACAACTCAGAATTCAGACCCTTATACTTTAGCAAGGGCACAAAAATCAAAACTCGGAAAAAGCCACAAAGGCATCAAAAACAAATAAAATATCCAAGCATCCTTTTCTCAACAAATGGGTTTGTATTTATAACCTCCAAATTCCTTTTTGTTACCAAAATGTAACTTCACTCAAGAAGCTTCACCACACAACATTAATTAGAAGCTTCCTTTAGATTCTCTCACTTGACTTGGTTTAACTAATTAATAAATGCCACTTTCCAATGATAACTCAACTCTCAACTTAACTTAAATTATAAAGTTAAATTATAACTTTATAGTAAGTCATTTAATAATTAATAATAATTTGGCCACTAAAAATATATTAACTCCCAAAATACTCATCATTTAAATATGCCACCTAACATATGAGTCATGCTTATTATTTCTCATGTGACCAAATCCACTTTCCAAAAATAGAAAGGGTCCATCTATATCAACACCAACTTACAACAAATAGTAAGTACACAAAACTAAGCCCAAACGAAGTCCAATCTAAGCCAAACGAAGACCAATTTATAGCTCACTAAATTGTGGAGAAGATAAGACCCTCCCAAGCGAAGCCACTACCACAGTAGACCCTCTATCCACAAAAATTATCCTGCGAGGATCACAATAATAGGCTAATCTCTCAAACTCCGATGCTAACAAAAATGGGGATATTACATATCACATCATAAAACTGAATGAACGCCATGATTAAGAAGGATCCTTGAAGTCATTTCATGATCTTACTTTGCAAGCTTACCATGAGAAATGACCTTATATCAAGTAAGGATTGAGAGTTTGGTATTTCTCCTCAAATTATTAAGTATTTGATTATGCATGTTGTAGTGGAACAAAACTCACATCAACACATGTTGACACTTCAAATATTGCAACCAGTACAACTCTGACATAGGTGGATGATCATTGCTTAGACCACCCCATTTATTTTGCTAGTAGGTTAGAGTCAAGGGCGGAGAAGAATTACTATATGATGAAGCGGGAGGCTCTCAAAATAGTTTATGTCATACTGAAGTTTAGGCATTACCTGATGGCAATGTCATTCACGTTCAACATGGACCACCAAGTGCAGATGTACCTAGTGAATAAACCAATTATACAAGGGAGTGACATTGTTGCTACAAGAATTCACGTTGACTATCATCGTACAGCCCAGGAAGAGCCACATCATTGCAGATCAGCTCTCTCGGATCAAGTTTGGAGAGGCTCCGGAAGGACTTACGATGACTTTCTTGATGCACACTTATTTCACGTTGTTGTCTTGCCTGAATGGTATAAGAGTATTGGAAAATATTTGGCAATCTCCCAAGGGACATGTCATCGGGTGAGCGACGAAAACTAGTACTTAGAAGCCAAACCATTCAATTGATTAATGGGTTGTTATACAAAATGGGACCCAACCAAGTATTGAGAAGGTGTGTCATTGAGGTAGAAGTGCAAAGTGTTCTCATAGAGGCACATGAAGGGCCAACTGGAGGGCATACGCGACCAAATACTATAGCATGAAAGGTACTCCTTGTAGGGTTTATTGGCCTACTCTATACAATGATGCCAAGGAGTTGGTCTTAAGTTGTGATACTTATCAGAGAGCAGGGAAACCATTAAAGAGAGATTTCATCCCACTCAATCCTTCGCATGCGTAAGATCTATGGAGTGTTGGGGCTTGAATTTCGTTGAACCTTTGAAGGAAAGTAGGGTTCAAAGGTGTCACTACATCGTGGTGGCCATGTAGTACCTAACAAAGTGCATGGAGGTGTGGGCTTTGCCAGATAACTCAATTGTGAGTGAAGTTCATTTATGAGAAATCATTACACAGAACGGCATCCCCATCCAATTGACTAGTGACAGAGGAGTCACTTCATGAAACATGTCATATGGTTTCTTAAAATAGAATTCAAGATCTTTTATTTGTTATCCAGTCCATACTACCCTTGAGCTAATGGCCAAGTGAAGGCTACAAACAATATTTTGGTATCAATGATATATAAATCGTGCGAGATAGAGCAAGATGACTGAGAAGAGAAGTTACCATTGATACTTTCGGCATATTGTACAACATACAAAGTAACATGAAAAACTCTATTCCAATTGATGTTCGAACAGGAAATTGTCATCCCGGCAGAGTTCACGGTTCCTTGTCTCTGGATAGCCATTGAAAATATATTGGGAGATATGGAAAGCCTATGGAAGAGATTGCGTAACTTGAATAAGTTGGATGAACAAAGGCTAATGGTGCAGTGGCGAGTGAGGTAGCATAGCAGAGACACAAGTCAAGGCATGACAACCACCTCAAATGGGTTTCGTTCACCCCAAGATAATTGGCATTGATATACAATGGCCCAAACAAGATCATGTCGAGAAAGTTTAAGGCAAAATGGTTGGGTCCGTACCAAGTCAGGGAAGTTGGCGATGATGGCGCTATCAAATATGGAAATTAAACGTGTGATATCCTAGAGGCGATAAATATGTCTAAGTTAAAGCCCTATCATGAAAGGCAAAACTGACAAGCAAGGCAACCTGAGCAGGAACGCAGTCACATGAAGTAGATTAGGATTTTTTTGAAAAATAAATAAATATATAAAATTAAATTTAAAAAGCAAGGAACGTTAGTCATATGGTTACACTTTTGTAGGATGAAGTCATTGTATGGTGTCATTACCGTACTGTGGAGTCACCGTACAAGATGTCGTCATACGGTGGTCGCTTAGCTGGGAGTGTCGTGCGGCCTCCACAAAACAAATATCTACTATATGGAGTACGATCATCGGTATATGATGAAACACAAGGCACACGCCGTACAATTTTGAACACAACAAAATTGCTAATAGGAAAACAGATCATGGGAGAATTTTAGAAGACTGTCAAGAAAGGAGAGAGACACCAACGGAAGACCAAAAAATGCAACAACAGCCATAAGGCAAATAGAACACTGCCAAGAAGGGAAGGTCAACAAGAAAAATAGCATAAAACATCATCAAGCAAGAGACATCGTTGGAGGATGACACCCCATTGGAAGGGCATAGGGGAAGCTAAGGCATAAACAACGTACGAAATGAGGTATCGTATGACCCACTAAAAGAACGACAGCAACTACAAAAAAGGGCTCAAAAGCCATCGAACCTTAAGCTACGACATTTTAAGAAGACGAGGAGAGGTCATAACATAAGCACAAGGCGAAGGCGTAGTCACAACCATGTATATAAAGGCTAAGAGCATATCACCCGAAACATTAGAAAGGGAAATATGTGTATGAAACACAAGTATAAAAAGACAACGGAAGATAGAACAAAACGACGTCAAAGGAACTACAGCCTAACCTCACCCGATTGCAAGGAAATAGAAGTCAAGTAATAAAGAAATAAACATTAGGAAGCCGCACGCACAGGTTAGAAGTGGTCGATGACACAGAGAAGGTTTAGGAGGAACCCCCATGGCATAAGGGTTACTAACAGGTGAGGTGAATGCCATTGCAACAGAGACTATATTGTGCATGCAGTGAGAGTGTTGGCAGCATATTTGATTATTCATACCTAACTGTTTTGTTGCACTACACGACAAGGAATTGACAGTTTTATGGATTTGGTTGGCAAAAGAACTTGGAAAGCTAAGTTGGAGTCATAGGGAAGTAGTTCTAGCAACACCATGAATAAAAAAGCTCAAGTGTTACCTTCAGTAGTAAAAGTTCCAGGTAATAGATATCAATTCCAACAGTGGCAAGAAGAAGATAAGGCCCAAAGTACAAACGGCGTTGACTCCTCCGAAGGATACAGTCCTAGCATGTACTGTATGTAGCATTTGAGGGTTTAAATGGGTTGGAATGTAGGAAATGGTGTCAAGACACTCTTGAAGATAACCTGATAAAGAAAAGTTTGAGGACACAAGTACAATGGACAGTACAAATGCCTATGTTTTGTATTAAAGACTATGAAGGTGCACTTAAAGTGATGATACAAACCTTTGACAGGCATTCACAAGGTAAGCAAATTGCCATATCTCGGGCAGGACTTGAGAGTTGCATTCAACATCGCAGAGTTTACACAAGTGTTTGGTATATCAAAGTGCAATGGTAAAAAGATTGACATGAAGGCAGGAAAGATGATGAGGGAAGCGAAGGAGTTCTGGATAAAGTTGGTATCTTGAGGCCTAACACCTATAAAGTTGGAATATATGGCAAAGGCATCGACAGGGCAAGGGATGAAGAAGTCCTTTGTTATTCGACTGTGGTAATGTATCATGTACATAGTGAAGAGTACATTAATAGGGTCATGTCGTGCCTCTATTATTGTCCACCCTAAGATGGTGTCAATGAATGGACTAATGAATCACATTGTATACGATTGGGCTACAATGTTAGCGGATAGAATGTACGAGTTCATGACCCTACAACATAAAATATTTTACATGCCACACTACAGCATCGGCATATTCTTGGATGCCACATGCACATAAATTTCATCTAACCGATTGGATGTGAGACCTAGCCCTCTAACGCTTGGCAAGCCGCCCATCATGTGTTGAAGGCACTTGGACAAGTTAACTGGACAGAAGGTACATTCAAGGCAAAAGCATCAAAGGCAAGTTGTCACTGAGTCCGAGTTAGAGGATGTAAACGGTGGATGGGACGAGATTTCTACGAGCTCTAGTGCCTCAAGCGAGGAGGATAGTCACATGGCTGAAGACAACCCTGTTGAGTCAGCGATTGCCACAGTCACTTTGATACCCCCTCTCGTGCCCACATAGGTCCTATTGACACAACCCTTATTGTCAGGCACTTCACACTTGACTCCACCAAATCAATGGGATTAGTGACCTCCGTAGCAAGTCTAGCATTTAGCCAGATCTACACTCTAATGAGCATGGCACCCCTAATAGCAGTGACAGAGGAAGTTTCAGTACCCTCGACGAAGTTAGTTTCAGTTGCACCATGACCGCCGCCAATCCAATTTACAGTATTGAAGGAGGTTGGCGAGGGTACACCTTAGATGGAGGTACCAAGTGTTGTGCCACAAAAGGGAGAGCCCGGACAGACAAAAATGGAAGAGAGAGAGCCACATGGAGAGATGGAGATCTTGGGCATGGTGAGATGCTAGAGGAGACAGCACAAGTAAACTCATGGTTGAGCAAGTATAGTATGGCATTGATGAGTCTAATTAAGGGCACCCTCACCTCTCCACAACCAACTCCATGGGAGATAGTCGATTTGGAAGCTAGGAGCTCACCAGCGAGACTGAAACCTGTGGATGGACTTTGAGCCCCTCAGAGAGCCGGAGACTCTAGTGGAGTTAGTCACCAAGCCTATTCAAGAAATGTCTGTGGCAGTGAGTGTCAACAAGGGCCTTGTACAAGAGCATAGTAGGATGGGGTCTATGGAGGGTGACGTGGAGCAGTACCTACAAGAAATGGTCACAAGAGCTATAAGGGCGATAGCCTTTACTCAATCACATACTTAGAAGAAGGTGATAGAGGAGTTAAAGAGACTCTTGACATTTGTAAGAGTAGGATGCTCAAGAGGAGTTCAGAGTTTCTATGAGTTTAGAGGGTGGCCTATGACAAAGAGGGTAGCCATGGAGGCAAGGAGGGAAAGCATAGAGACAGAGAGGAATACTTTGTTGACTCAGCTAGAGGAAGCCAAGATAGATAAGGTGGTGTTTGGAGTCATGTGTGAAGAGTTCTATAGTGGAGCTCAATGCCAACGAGAAGCAGTTACTAGAGGCAACTATGATGATGAAGAGGACAATGGAGAGGAAGATATGCACAAATTACGACTTGCAGCTTGGAACTCGGGATGTGTAAAAGTTGTGGGCTCGCTTATCACCTGCTCCACCTTCATTCATCGATACTACATCAAGGATGCACTCTCAACCTCCCCTATCCCGATTTTCTTTCTCTTTTGTACAGTGTAGTGTACGTAGTGGGTTTCAACATCATCCCTTTTTTATTGTATCTCATCAGGATATAACTTTCTTTGGGGGGGGGAAGATGTTGTCGGGTATAATGCTACATTTTGTCCAAAATGTTGATAATATTAATCATGTCGTTGGTCGTTAGCGTGGCCAAGGGATAGGTATTTATGGTCGTGATAGCTCATGTCACACCCCTCGGAGGTTATATGTACACTCTCTCGGATGGAAGTTAGCATTAGTATCATTGTTGTTGTGCTTATCACTTGGTGTAAACCTTGACTGATGTTAATGGAATATATGGCAATTCTCTGATGTCATCTTCCATTTACTTTTCCATTATAACTCTTATTCAGTAATATGTATTAAATTACCTTTACCGTATGCAAAAAACATTTCCTAGCTTATGAAAAGGCAACAATAACTAATATTTTATTAATGAAAAGCAACAATTGTTTACCGTATGGGGTAAATAGTTTAATGCATACAGACAATAGACAAGAACATGTAACACAGCAGTACTCCTTTTATTATTCGCATTTATGCCGAAGAGATTACATAGTGCTTCCAATGATAATTACCACCCTCCCAAAGTCCATTTCGAACGGTGTACATATAACATTCCGAAGGGGTGACTCAACCGTCACGCGTCCTTTAAATAGTTCAACGCATACAAACAATAGACAAGAACATGTAACACAACAGTACTCCTTTTATTATTTGCATATATGCCAAAGAAAAATACATTGTGCTTCCAATGATGATTACTATCACGCTCCAAAGTCCATTTCGGACGGTGTACATTTACCATTCCGAAGGGGTGACTCAACCGTCACGTGTTCTTTCATATGCTAATCTACCTATCGGCTATTTCATAACTTTACGGACAACATGCTAATCTACTCGTCGGCTATTTTATAATTTTACCGACAACATCATCCCCCCCAAAAAGAAAAGTCGTCTCTGGACTATTGGGTGGATATTTTGCAACCGACAGTTTTGGGTAAAAATTCAGTCGCAAAATAGGATGACCAGCTATAGCATGTGAGACAGGGTCTCTCCTACCTTAAAGGGAAGCTCCCCCTTCTCACCGTTCCTTGGATCAACTCAAGGTAAGCAAGAAGTCAGGAGATCTTAAACAGGGTGTAACTAATATCCTTTCTTCTTAACTTTCAAGAAAGGATCCACTTACTCGTAGAACAAATAATGGGCAAAGTAAATCTCTAACTACACTTCTATCAAGAGCTGGAAACAGTGATACCGATAAATCTTAACTAACTCAAAGGCTAGCTAAAACATACCGGTTTGACTCTAAGTCCGGTCGTACTTCTATATGGTAAAAGTTTTACAATTAGGGCACAAAGACTCCTAAAAGTAAGAACAATCTAACTAATTTGTGAATTAAGATGAAAATACAAGCCACAGACAAAGCTTCTAGCTATGGATTTTCACAATTGTTCCTGCTCAAAGCTCGGGCATCAATTGTTTCTTAACTCTCTATGCTCTTTTATTGAACACACAATAATAACATGAATCAAGACAATAGGCACAAATTATAGTCAAAGCTTCTAATTTGTTCTATCACAATTGCTTTCAGTCAAAGTTTCGAATCCAATTGCTTCTTTTATTCACTTTTCTCCTAAATTCGTACTACACAATCAAAGTTATGCTTGCACAAATGTGGCAAAGCTTTCTTGCATACAACATAAGATAATTTTTTCAATGTGGGGGCACTCCTTTATATAGGCAAAGAAGTTGAGAAAAAGGGGGAGGAAAAAGTGGAAGCAACTCAACCAACTTTGACTAAGTCTAACTACAAGAGAAAATATAGGGTTACATGCAGCTGCACGTGCAACTCACATTACATCTTTTACATACACATGTAACTCGCATTACATGTAATTACACTTTTTCATGTAATGCATCTTCTCCAACTACAAATATGAAAGTAGAAGAAAGAAGACGGAAGAGAAAAGAACAATTCTAAAAGGCCTTGTACTTGACGATGCAATCCTAGGTGATAACAGGATTGGGAGTTCCTGTACCTTGTACTGTTACATTCATGTTGATAACCATAGTGTTGCGTCTTTTGACAACCTCTAGCTCTCTTTGATGAATTATCCATTATCATGTGGAAACTTGATGTGATCCATCTTTTCTCGCTCAAGTTGTCGTGAATTCTCCTTTGTAGATCAGCACAAACTGAAGTCTTTGACACTTTGAAAACCTTCTTGACGATGTTTAGATGTACACTCAGAACAACTTTCCATCAGCACCTTTAACTCCTTTTTTTTTTTTTTTGAAATAAAGTGTTTAGCACATGGGAATGCGTGTAAATGGAAATTGCTGATTTTCAAAAAGTGACACGGGCTTTCAAGATGTCACTACACGGAAAATGGATTACATTTAAATGCAACATGTAATGAAAGGTGGAGGATGAAATGAGATGCAAGTGTGAGTGAAAGATACGCTTTACATGCATATGCGGATGAAGGCTAAGATGGAAAGCATGGAAAGATACGGAAACATGTATTTGCTCATGGAGGTGTGAATGCATATGGAGAGGAGAAAATGACAATAGAGGTGAGATAATGAATTATAAAGTCAATTTTGGAGGAAGAAAGAAGTCAAAATTCGCGGAAAGCGAAAATAACATCTTTTTTGTCTTTTCAAAATATGACTTTTGATCAAAATCAGACCTTTTGGATGCAATTACACGTAAAACATTTCATGTAATCGTGTCATGCAAATGGAAATGAAAGGTGAGATGGGTTAAAATGGAAGTGGAAAATGGGATTGCATGCATATGTGAATGGCAAATGAGGTGAAAAACATGTAATCACATTTGTCGGATGAGATGTGAGATGTAATGACATGGAAATGGAATGTGAAAAATGATAATGCTTTCGCATGTAATGAAGGAAAAACAAGTTTTTGGGAAAAAACTTGCAACTTCTCCAAAATGGAGAAAAACCGGTAACAAGCACACAAAACCAAAACAAAAGAAAAACATACCTTTGAAAACAACTCAAAACATGCCGAGATGCAATATACTCCAAAGATGAAATTCAAATTTGGAACTTAGCGAAGAACCAAAGACATCAAAATGAAGGAGAAATTCATATTTAAAGGAAAAATGCACATTCTAAGGCAAAGATTTTCACAAATGGCATCCATTCAACGATTTAATGCATAAAATTAGCAAGGATAAGCATGAATTAAAATGTAAGAAAGAAGAGGTCCACTTACATGATGAATGTGTGTCAAAAATGGAGGAAAAGATGCTCTTTGTTTGAATTTTTCTTCAAAAATTGATGAGAACTTTTCAAATCTCCAAAATCCGAATGATGAAGGGCAGCAAACAAGGAGATTATTTAGCAAAATGCCAAAACATGCCCTAGATTAGCTCCTCCTTGCAACGTTTTAAAGATTGCATGTTCTTGAGCCGTTTTTGCCAAAACAAGCAAAAAAGGCGATCTTCAAAGTAAAACGTTTTGATGATTTAACACCAAAATAATGATCCTCAACCAATGTAATCACCTAATGACGTAAAAACGACTTGATCTCATGCAAAAACGTGATCAAACTTGGCATATTTATGGAGTTTTATGCAAAAAACGTGCCCTGGATTGGGAGTTTCAAACACGTTTTTGGGTGCAATAACTTGATATTTTATGAGGGCAAAATGATCACCTCTTCAAAACATGATGAATGCAACTGATTTCATTCAAATCCATGGAGAAAATCAAAAGTTATGATCAAAATAGGAGGTTTTTGGAGCAAGAACATGTTTTCTTCACATAATAGGATATTTTTATGTTCATTATATATTTTAAAACATGTTGGAAGGCAAAAGAGGACCTTTTTGAATCCAATGCATGTTTTTAAATATGTCTTGAGATATAATCTCACTTTTTGAAGCCCATTACATATTTTAAAATGTGCAAGTCTCCAAAATCTCACTTTTTGGAGTCACTTACATATTTTATAAACATATCTCACCTTTTTCATGCACAAGCATGAAAACTCAACTTTTCATATCATTGCATCAAAAAGGTCCACTTTTACAAGCTTTTGATGTAATGACTTGAAAAAGATCCTCAAAATGAGTTTTCATATGCATTAGTATGAAAAGTTTCCACTTTTCATAGTTTTTTACATGCATATGCACATAAAATGTCCACTTTTAAGCTTTTAAGTTATGCATTTCACTTATTTTATAAAAATGTCAACAATATGAGTCAAAAATAATATTTATACATTATATTAATCAATATAAGTCATAAACATTAAGTTAAAGTGACATTTATATAAGTATTTGATTTAAAAATAAAAAATTTACAAAGTAACTATATAGTTCTATAGTCACTTTAAGTGAAAAATTAAAAAGTAACTCAACTTAAAATTATAACATAAAGTGCACTATAGTCACTTTAAGTTATAAATTTAAACAAAAAGTAACTTCAAAACATAACAAAAAGTGAATAAAATGTTATATTTTCAAAAAGTGAATGTCAAAATGAAAATATAACATTTTTTTTTTAATTCGTGTTGTTGTACCTAAAATGTCCACTTTTAAGGCACTAAAATAACCATATCTCTTGACTGATAAACTCCGATTGACCTCTAGGTTAGACCGAATCGAAGGGGAGATCGAAAGGCATAACATGAGCAAATTCAAAGGACCAAAAACAAGCAAACACAAACTCAAAAGCAAAGAAAGGACTGTGAAGACTTCAAAAATCAAGCAAAGGCTCGACAGAAAATGAAACAAAAATGACTTGACGAAGGCCTTCAGCAAAACAACTTGATATTTGAATTGAAATAGACCAATCGATCAACATTAAGCAATTGAATATCAAAATCAAGCTTAGAGAAACACAAAACTAGCTTGAAAAAGTTTCGTGCTGTTACCAACATTTTGTGGTGACAAAATGCAGGACAACATGGACAACAATTACAAAATATCCACCCGTGTCGCTTTCTCTACTTCCAACTCCTGGGTACACTGAGCCAAGTGTCGTTCTACTGCCTTCAACTGGATGATCAACTCCTCCTGAGTTCTCCATGCATCCACCAAGACAGCTTCACGTTCAACACCTACTCCAAGTGCCTCAAAGTGTATCACTCCTCTCGAAAGGCTTGCTCTGTTGTTCTCTCCACCTCTAGTACACAAACACTCCATGCCTACAGCAGCTCCAAGTCTCATCGACTGGTCATACTTCACACAACTAATAACTAAACTGAAGGAAGGGAAAAAAAAGGATCTTCATTAAGCAAAGTTGTTCGTTCTGGAAGTGTATCGTGGACAAAAAGTTCACTCCACGCTCGTGCTCCCTTGGCACTTCGATCTGTGCGAGTTAATTCCCTTTCGTCTAGATTCTCTTCCCTCGATGTATACCAATTAAGAAATTCCTCCCTTGTTGCTTCCACCAAATCCAACCGCTATCGAGTCTCTTCCAACAATAATAATGAGACGCAGCCGAATTCAATATGATGCAAACGGCTGCCCAATGGTTCAATGTCGAGAATGCAATTTGTGGGGCCACTTTGCACGGAATTGTACATCAGCAAACACACCAAAGTTGTTATGCAAATGGTGTAGTCCTGGAGATCATGAAGATGCCAAGTGCCCGAAATCATAAGTCAATTTGATTAGCATCAGCATGAATGAAGAATAAGTCTTGGCAATCACCCATAAACAAGCAAAACTGTACCCCGACTAGACAAAAGAAAAGACGAGATTGGAAGAAGCACGGGCAAAAATTGAGAAAGCAACGCAAGCAAAGAAATAACAATTGAAGGACACTACTGGTACCTCAACGAGGAACTGTGCAGAACAAAACATCATAAGGCAAATATTACAAACTGAAATGCCAGTCAAGTTAAATGATCTAACCCTCACAATGCCTCAACTATTGACAGCACTCACGAACATTGCTCCGACTGCCAAACCACGAGGAGAACATGGAAGGGAAAAGGAAAGTGGAGCAAGTGCAGCGGACCCAATGCTGCTAGCGCTCACATCCAGACGGCATGCAATGGTCAGAGAGATGGGTATATTAGGAACAGTCCTTTCAAACACAATTGTGGATGGAGGTTCCATAATAAACATCCTACCAGAAGATACCTGAAAGAAGTTGAGACAGCCGACATTGTGGCCACCTAGATTGCAATTACTAACGGCGGACCAACACGACATTAAACCTCCCAAGATCTTGATGGCACAACTAGTGACTATTGGAACACAGTTGTTCCTACTCGACTTCGTCGTCATCCCACTAAAGAGGAGAGGATATGATGCCATTCTGGGCCGAGGATGGCTTGTACAAGCAAGGGTTAAGCATGATTGGAAGAAGAATAGCCTATCAATGGAGCGCGGAGGCAGAAGATTCGTAATTGACCTGCACACACAAATGGTAGGTGAGGAGACAGCATCATCGAATTCCAAAGGCTTAGGTGAAGGGGATGATGAGGGGAAGAAGAGAATGGAACCTAATGAAGAGGGAGTATTGAGATTGGAAGAAGGGTCGAATGAGGACGATCTAGATTCCATGAACGGACTATTTCACTAATAGTTGTAACATGTTGGGTGTTGAAAACTAAAAAGGAAGAAACGAGTTCCTGGAGGAATACAGTGAACTAAATGAAGGAGAAGCGCAGGTGGATGAAACACCAGCCCAGACATTCAATGAAGATAAGCCAATAAAATATGAAGAGGCCACAATATAAACCATGAACCTTGGAGATGATATTGAACCAAAAAACATACTGGTGGGAGAAAAGAGAGCTTTGACCCACGCGGAGAAGAGAAGAATACACTTTAGGGTGGAAATTTGCAGAAGGAGACTTGGAGGTGCACCATACGGCACGCACAGGGCAAGGGAAAAATACCGTACAGACTCGAGGCTCCGTGTGGACAAGGAGCTACTACCGTATGGCCTTCTGGAAGCAGGCAAGGAAGTACTGCACAGCCTAGACAAAGCAACCATACAGATTCAAGAAAGGACTGTATGAACCAGCTAGGGTACCATATGGTACCGTACAAATAGGAGTACAACATCACCATACGATACATGAACAAAACCGTACAGCCACAAAGGGGGATACACATTGCCAAACAACACCGTATGGTCAAACAAGGTAATCGTATGGACGAGCAGAAGAGGCTACCATATGGACACACATGCACTGTCTGTGAAGGAGAAAGCACCATATGGCCTTCTATACGGTGAAAGATTAAAATAGGGTCGTACGGACATATAAGAGCATTATTGGGAGGAAGAAAGTACCGTACGTCGTACAAAGGAGCAATTAAAACAACAAAAAGACATGGAGGCGGCCATATGAAGATATTTTGTACAACTGTACGGCTCACAGAAAGAAAACATCAAACACCGTACATTATCAACATACATGAAAGTGAAAAGTGCAAAAATTGTACGGCCAAGAAAGAGAAGTTTGGATTGTACGCCCAGAAGTTGAAAGAAGTGGTTGTACGGCCCTTGCAGAATCGATGGGAGAATGGAGGAGGCATTGCCATAAGATCAGTCAAAGGGTTGCAAAAGACAGAATAGTCATTATTATAACAGGGGTAGAGGTGACTGATAAAAGGGGACAGGAAGTGTTCCCAAAAAAAAAAAACGACAACAAATCAAAAATGTTCAAAATGAATAACGCATGATGCCCAAGGGAAGGGAAAGACATAAATAGGTAGTAAAACATAAGCAATTGCCAGAAACAGTGTGGGATTAGAAGAAAATCACAAAAATGGTGTGTTCCATAGAGTCTTGTGTGGCTTTGAGAGTGCTAATTTGGTTTTGGTGGCCGGGGCCCTGCCCCTTGACCTCGCCTTGTATCGCGACACGGAGCGTGCTTGGGCTGCTGCCCTAGGACCCCACAGCAACTCCGCTGGGGGTGTTGCTCCCTAGACCCCCAATCAGTTCAGTTATCAGTCGTGTGAAGTATGACCAGTTGATGAGACCTGGAGCTACTACAGGCATGGAGAGTCTGTGTACCAAAGGTGGAGAGAATAACAAAGCAACCCTTTCGAGAGGAGTGATACGCTTTGAGGCACTTGGAATAGGTGTTGGAGGTGAAGCTGTCTTGGTGGATGCATAGAGAGCTCAGGAGGAGCTGATCATGCAGTTGAAGGCAATACAGTGACACTTGACTCAATGTACCCAAGAGTTGGAAGTAGAGACAGTGGCATGGGTGGATATTTGTAATTGTCGTCCTGAGACGACTTTTCTTTTTGGGGGCGATGATGTTGTCGATAAAGTTATAAAATAGCCGACGAGTAGATTAGCATGTTGTCGGTAAAGTTATAAAATAGCCGACAGGTAGATCAGCATGTTGTCAGTAAAGTTATAAAATAGCGAACAGGTAGATTAGCATCTAAAAGGACACGTTACGGTTGAGTCACCCCTTCGGAATGGTATATGTACACCGTCCGAAATGGACTTTGGGAGGGTGGTAATCATCATTGGAAGTGGCATATATGCGAATAATAAAAGGAGTACTGTTGTGTTACATGTTCTTGTCTATTGTCTATATGGATTAAACTATTTACCCCATATAGTGAACAATAGTTAACTATTAATAGAATGAATCACAAGGATAAAACCACAGCCAGCTTTCTGCATTTAATATTGCTTCTTCCAACTCTAGAAAGCATGGTCAACCTTCAAGAGAGGTTTGTCGCCATCTCTTGACCTTCTGGCCAGGATTGCAAATGATCCACAGTGGACCTTGAACAAACTAGACCTAGATTGCCTTTCCTTTTTCATGAATGTTACTACACAATTTTCAACCATTTCTCTACACTACTCTTCCAATTCAAGTTTTTCTTGATATAAATCAAGGGCCTCTGATTGAAATAGATGATTGTTGAGATCTTTGTCAGTAACTTGAGGTTTCAAAACCACAACCATTTCAGACTCAGAATTTGAAACTTTCAGAATTTCTACAACTCTACTCCAGAACTTTTCATCACTGTCTGAAATCTTCATATCTCAGACACAATCATAAAAACAAAAATATAACAATATGAACAGGTGATTGAAATAATTTTCTGCGTTACTCTCTGAAAAAATTGAATTTCTGCTGCTTAATTATATTTTTACTGCCTGAAATAAAATATTAAAATTTCTATAGTTTTGCTAATAGGACAAAACCAACCAGACAGCATCATCCCTCAATGTGGGCAATCGTCTAACTCAGGCACATGTGAAGAAACCTACATGTCTTACAAGGTCGACATGGTCAAAATGCCCAAGATTCAACAAAGCATGTTGTGAAGCCAACTGCAAGAAAGCAAAATTATTTCTGATCTAAAAGCAATAATCATTACCATTAAGAAATTGGGATGATTGTCGGATTGGCCATTCAGAAGATGCCATTTGCAGGCCTCAGAAAGTGAAGGGCTATCCATATCACCTGCTATAACCATAAAGGTGATGAATGGTCTTCATAAAATACATACACAGGACCATATGTTTCATGCAGAGAGCCACGAGAGCCATGACCATGTGTTCCCTAAAGTCACAAGATACTTTGGGTCATGGCCATCAAATATGAGTCTAATAGATCAAGCAGTTCTATAGTTCTGGACATGCAGCCTGCCAAAACACCTTGAAAAAGACTACCTAAGGGTGGCACTTAAGGCAAAGGCTAGACTTCTAGTTGCAGAAATCAGAACCAGATTCCACCATCTTAGATGTGAGATGGGTAGATGGATAGTCCCTAAGAAATGGGAATAAAGAACTTGTCTTTTCCGCAATAAAAGCAGTGGTGGAAATTAAATGGTACTTAATCTTTGACTATGTAGCATATGAGGATATCTGTACATGATATGAGAACAATTTGAAGGTGTGGAGTCTAAATGAGCTAATTATGGAGGCATGACTTCAGAAAACTGTAGGCTTCTTGATCAAGACCCACAAAGCTGCAGGCTTCTTGATCAAGACCCACAAAGCTGCAGGCTTCTCGATCAAGACCCAAAACAGAAGAGCCAACAATGCAAGGAGCTTGAATATTTGTAAGAATGCTTCTCTTGGTCTCATAGACTGATGATTTTGGGCAGATCAATTAAACTCATTCATTTATTCTTTCATTTTAAAACTTCATATCCAAACCAATCAAACCCTCAAACCATACCTACCATAACTATAGCTGAAGTTTCATTATCGGTTTATCATAGTAGTAGATGAGAAATAATTCGACTTTCAAATATCTGGAATAAGCATTAGTCCAACAAGGCTTTGAAGATATGTTTTGGAACATTATCTTGATATACCCTTTCCCTTCATTGCAACCTCGTCATGCAAAAATAAGACAAAGTTATTACTTTTTAGAAGAATTGAAATAATCTTATGATTCTATAAAGAAAACCAAAAGAAAAAATCATAAGATATTTCTACCAAAATCATCTTGTTGTGAGGGGTCGCTAAGTTGAAAATGTATAAAAAGAAGGAAAAGAAGCTCAGAATCAAACCTCAATCCATAGTACAGATTCCTAAATTAATTATTATCTCACAACATGCATTATATAGTCCAAAGTTCAAATTAGCAATAGTTACCGAAAAGCATGATCCCATATACTATCCACGACATCCCAGTCAGCCACTATACCATCCTTCAATGCTGGAATAATCTGTCAAAAGAATATAAAGATACATGGAAAAATGGTGTGTACAAAGAACATATAGATGTATGTACAAAATAATTTATAGATTTGGCTTTACATCTAAAAGCACTAGATTTGGAACCAGAAGTGAGATTAACCATCAAAAAGCAGATCGATACAAACCTCCATATAATCACGCCGGTACCCAAGAGCTTGGGAACCAACATAGAATTTTGGTTTTGATTTGGACCTCTCTTCATCCATTGTAACAATTGCTTTGTTATCTGAAACTGCCTCCAAATCACCTTCAACTTTGACTCCATCGGTATTTCCTGCATCTTCGATAAATCCCACAACCTTGTATACAAGTGCATTACAATGTCAGATTTCCTTTCTAAGTGAGATAATTTATACAGATTTATTCGCTACAGTTATTCCATACAAAGACAAAACTATGCAGATACAATTATCCCACATGAAGACAAAACTATGCAAAACCATAGACCCAAAAAAGTTTAACCAAAGTCACAATAACAACTTACATGCAGCCAAAAAGTTCTGTTTCAGGCATTACTAGCTTGGGAATAAAATGCACGTCAACTCGGTAGTCCAAAGAAAAGGAATATTTTTTTCAAAAGGGGACATTTGCATACTACAACATGCATATATTGCAAGTGCTTGTTAAGCTTCAGCCATCACAGCATAAGGCACTTGAAGTAGAGTTCCCACATTAACATTTTCAAGGAAAAACAGAGAGGAGAGTGAAAAAAAAATGTACAACTAAGTCAATATTTTGTGGTAATAGTGACATCAGACACAGATCCTTGAAAACAAGGTAAGTTTACACCTTCAGAAAGCATCATTGCAGAGCAGATTAGCAATATAGACTTGGCCTACATTTGGTTAGATCGTAAGAGAATTATGTCCTGTTAAACACCCCATACCGTGCCAGCAAATACAAATATGCTAGCCCTACCTGAATTATGCCCTAATGAAACTTTTCTCACAAATACAATACAAGAATATAGCTTTCAAATCTGCAGATACTGGGACAAAAGTGCAACTTTTCTACAACATCTTATGGTACATGAAGGAGCCAAATGTGTCAGATATAGAAAAATAATGACTTATACAAAAATTTGGTAAAGCCGGTGTACTAGTAAGCAAACATGTTGAGAAATTCTGGATGGCATTAAATTAAAAGGAATTTCTTTGCACCTTAAGTATCTATTTTCTAATAAGAAAATAAGAACTTGTGCCATGGAACAAAAATTGCTCATAAAGGTGATGATTTTGTCTAGCTTACTTAAACTGATTCATATTCTTTAATGCAAAAACTATAATATATACAGAGTACCCTTCCAAATATATGAATTTCACATGATCAATTATAATATATTTCCAAATTAAGAAAGCGACTCATTTTACACCCAACAACCATTTGGTACCCCATAGAAACCTACTCTCTTCCTCCATCTTTGGAGCTTTTAATTTTTAAGCATAATCACACTTTGAAGGCTTTGGAATGAGGAAGCTATTTGGATTTGTAATTAATATATTTCCAAATTAAGAAAGCCACTCATTTTACACCCAACAACCATTTGGTACCCCATAGAAACCTACTCTCTTGCTCCATCTTTGGAGCTTTTAATTTTTTAAGCATAATCATACTTTGAAGGCTTTGGAATGGGGAAGCTATTTGGATTTGTAAATAAGTAACCCCAACCCAAAGGACTGCAACCATAGGCATGGTGATGACTATAACACAGTATTTGCCATAACAGCAAGATTGACACAAGATGTAAACATATTTAAACCTTTAGCATTCTCAATCTATCTGACAAAATGCTATCATGCTGAAAACTAGAAATAGACTGACGAAGCATTAAATAAAACTCTGAGATCACATTTACTGATGTCAAAAACTCTAAATTATTTGACAATGATGAATAAAATGATTCCTATTATGAATAATTTTTAAGTCCTTTTCACAAGTAAACAAAATAAAAACAAATCTTAGAGCTCTGAGCACAGAAATCATTCAACTCATCATGAAAATTTCTAAAATATTCCAATCTAAACCTGTAATGAAAAAAAAACAAGTCGAAGTTTCCAATGTCAATATTGAAATGCAACATGCCAACCAAAATTCAAAACATCCAGGGAAATAAGGTAGTACAGCAATTAAAGATGTATCCTCTTATTTGTACAGAACTGATATCCAAAGGCAAATAGCCTTCATATGAATGAAAAAAGAGGACATTGTCAATGACACAAGAAATCAATCTGGACTCTCTTACTAGTAAGGAAATGAGGGTGAAACATGACTAACAAATTTTATACAGCAATGCAGAACATGTATAGCACATACACAAATACTTATTGTTTCCATTAACTTACAGAAGGAAACACAGCCTTTGGAGCATCTTCACCTGCATAACCAGCTTTACATGTATGAGATCCTAGATCAAGCACGATAGCTGAGACTTCATCTGTCCATTAGAAACAATGCCAATGTCAAGAAAACATTGAAGCTGACACAAAATATCAAATACGAAAATAGATATTGTAGCGAAATTCCCAAGAAATGCAATCAGTGAAAAGGCTTTACAAATTTATAAGCCACTACAAAATACATTTCATTGTATAAAAAGAAGTATCATTTCTTCCAAGGGAAGGTCACTAATATAACCTTTAAAAAAACAAATAAATAGAGATAAAAATGATACCAACAATACAACAGAAGAGAGGGGATGTCCCTTTAATGTGCCAGCAAAGTCACGAGCCTCCTTGATGGTGTGATGAACCCTGTTAGTTCTACCTCAACCCTGTCTGGAAACTAACTTGGTTTTTATACTTCAAATGGTTTTGTATTTTTTTTGGTTTTTGAATATATACACTTTTTGGGGATTTTGACGATAATTGCCAAAAGCAAATATGCTTGCATGAAAGTAAATCTGAAATTAACTTCCAAAACACAGAACTGAAAATGATTCTTATTGATTGACCAATATATACAATGCAATAAAACGCATTTATTAACTCATGAATTAAAAATTCCTGGAACCCAATACACAGTCTGGACTTTGATGAAAACCCTCCTTAAAATACATACAAACCCTTCCATGCTGGTGGAAGCCCAAATCTAGGCTAAGGCACAAAACACATGGCGTATAATCTAGGAATCTCACGCCAAGGCTGAAGGACTCACATGAGGGCTGGAAACTGTACGGCCTGCCAAATAAATATTTATTTTCTGTTAAAGACAGCCTGCCATGATGGTTCTTTGCATAACGCTTTCATTTAGCGCTCAAACTAATTGAAACTTCACAAATTATGCACATATATGACTCCTAAGTGAAGCCATCTCTAAGATTGCAGACTTCAATGGATCTTTCACCACCTCAGAATGCTGAAACCATGAAGAAATTCACATTCTCCGAAGTCTTGTTGCTGAAACCCTTGCATATATACCAACAACGTCAAAAGGGCAAAGTCAAATGCTTATAGAATGAGGCTGATTTGCTTTTCAATTGCTTTATATATCTCCCATGCATATGGCCAATCCCTGGTTGGCCTTTTTAAATCCTTTTTTAAGTTGTTTTTGATATTATAAGTTGATTTACAATATTTCTTAATTTGGGTGCCCACTTTATTAAATCAATTAATGCTCATTAATTATGTCTCTTGGCCCCATTCACTTCAAGATTTTTATAACTGACCTTTATAATGAGTCATTCATAAAGTACACTTTAATAATAATTAACTAACATTAAGTTGTTTCATTAAACTCATCTAAGTCAACAGCATTTCAAGATGACCACTACATATACTATGTGTCTAGGTCCCATGTCAAAAATAGTTATGCAAATATGACTTATTATAATTAGTAAGTCCCCCAAATTGAGCCAAATAACAAGTGCAAAGGCCCCGACCTGAATCCAAATAAGCACTCATACAAAGTAATGTCCTATCTACTCAAGCAAAAACTATCAAAAGACCCTCAAATCAAGTATTTCAGCCCATGTGGGTTGAAATAACAGGAGAACACTTCAACAACTAATACTGACTAAAAAGGGGGCATTACAGTCTACCCTCCCCAAGATTGATTGTCCTCAAGTAATTGCAAAGTTGGGTACAATTATATCATCTTAAATCGGAAGCACCTCAATCTAATGATGGTTTAGTTGTAACAAGCTAATTTTTCCATTACTATATAATCAGTGTAACACATGGACTCGCACCCCCCTTACCCACCCCCAAGACATCCCTGCACTGGGTACTTGAATATCCAAGTACCCCCACCTCGGCCATTTTGCAAAAATGTCGCTGATGGGATGGGTATTTGAATTTCTATTTTTGAATGTTACTATTGGGTATGCAATATGTTACTATGTTTAATGTACAATGCTTATAGTTCATGTTGCAATTTTTCTATGCTCAACTATTTCAATTTGGTAAGTTGTATTGACACATCATTTCATAACTAGCATTTCAAATTCTATATGTATACTATACAACACCCCTCCCCACCTCGTCCTCCCCTTGTCGTTGTAAAAACCCCAGCCTGGCCCAAACCGTTATATTGATGCACAAATTGATATTTTGTATGTTTGGATGATTTTCTGATTTTTACTAAAATATATTCCACTGTAAAGAACCAAGCTGGCTACAAATCTGCACTTCTTATCGTTTTGCAATTTTTTCAACATTCTCTAATTTTTGTATGTATTATTCCTTTGTAAATATAAATCAACAACTCCAAGTAATTTAAAATGGACAAAATAGATAATCCAACTGAAATTGAAGATATACTTTGCACTATGTTTTTGACAAACATTTATCAGAATAACAATTAATTTATCGGCACCTTGTTTTAATTTGCTGAACATTGGCCGACATCACCACATGAAACTATCACCCTTCAATGTGCCAATTCAATCCCAATATGCAAGGTGTAGCTGATGAAACTAGTTACACTATGTAAATGCAGGTCACCAACTTCAAACTAGCCCAACAGCAAGAGAATTCACCCAGCCAGAGGTTGCACATGTTTCCAAGCTAGTCATGGCCCCTCAAATTCCCAAGTGCAGCTTCCAATCTGCCCTACAATTTTCTCAAGAAACAATAACAGTGATGGCTTACATATAGTTGTCCAGCCTTAAGATTAATGCAAATTAAGTTTGGATGCCCAAAGTCCCTTGCTGGAAGCTAACGACAATCCTCACGTCTATTTCAATCACAATTATTGCAGTCTCTAGGTGGTAAAAGACTCAAACAAATTCCATCTCAAATCATACAACCTCCATCGATTCAATTCTCCAAGATATAGTAAGAGATAATAGGGGAATTTGTACATCTGCTATACCTCAGCAACAGATTACAATACTTCTCAGAACAATTCTCATAAACCCTCAGCTAGATAATCAATAAGAAATATATTTTCAAGATTATTCTCCTTAGCTAATCAATAAGAAATATATTTTCAAGATTATTCACCTCCACCCCATTAGTGAGATTGAAATAGAGACTCATTTTGTTATTCGTTGCCCCATCTACTACGAGATCAAGGGGAGATTCTACTGCTTGTTTAGAGAGTGTGGATTCCTCTTGTGACTTCATGACCACACTCTACAACTTCAGTTCCCATCGAAACAAACTTCAAACCAGCTCATCAACTCCTTTTTCGCTCTTAGGTCTCCTACCCAAGGGACAAAGCAATTGCTCAGTCATTCTTCAAGTCACACTAGATCTGTGAGGCCTTGCAAGGCGTACAAAAGAAAACATTACCCTATCTCCAAAGATTCTCTACGACAGCTCGAGACACACCCTCGCCTTGGACCTTATCCTTCAATTTTAGACTACTTCTCACCTATGAGGACTATTTAGTCTTTTCTTGATCTTTTCTTTTGCTTTCTTGATTGTTATCTCTACAGACACTGTTTGGTGCTCCCATTGTTGGTTCTTGCCTTGTCTGTTGTAATGACCCTCTTCAAATCTGCTCTTAAAAAATGCTGATGAAAGCTCAAGGAATTTCATCAAACAATTCACATGCAAGGGACGTATAACTGATATAGTTTTTCAGCTGGCTTTAAATGACTTTTTTTCCAATTTGCATCAATGAGATTCTTATGCTAGAAGACTCCAAATGGACTACCAATGGCCTAACATGAGTGTGCTACTAATTTTGACAATATTCAGTGAATATATATGATCTAAGCATGAGAAATGAACACCTACAGCCAACTGGCATTTTTACAAATAGTTGGTATGCAAACTAACTAGCTGATAAATAATGATATTGTATTGCTTAAATGACACCAGCAACTATTATCTTATTAATTTGCAATGAAATTTTTAATACAATGCTCATGAAATATGGCCAAGACTTTGGCATTTACATGGATTACAAAATGACAATGCTTGTATAATGTACACTTACAGCTGAAAGCTTATAACACCCTAAAAAGCAATGCTAACAAAAGAACCTGGTTGTAGATGACTGTAATAATTTCCTTCAATGCTGCCCATTCTACTTTGCTTTTCCGATTTGCTTTTTCGGCCTGCTTTTTTTCGGTTCTGCTTTTTCGGACTGCTTTTTCGTACCCGCTTTTTCCGCCTGCTTTTTTCGGTTCCGCTTTTTCGGACTGCTTTTTCGTACCCACTTTTTCAACCTTCTTTTTCGGTTCCGCTTTTTCAGACTACTACTATGTTGAATCTCAAGACCATATCTTTCGATGGCGTCAAGATTTTCAGCTTGAAGGGATTTCGTCCTCCAAACTATTGAGACATAATCTCCAGAAAATTTTCCAATTTCTTTGATATTTCCAAGCATCCTTAAAAGAAGCTCTTCCATTTCTTTTATAGTGTTCTCACAAGAGCTCCATCCTTCATTTTCTCAATGTGGGATAAAACATAACTCCCTTTATGTAACTTATGTCTCCAATGTGTTATAAAATAAAGGGGACTCTTTTAATTTAAATATTTCCCACAAACTATAGTCTATGCATTAATAAAGTTAAATATTTAAATTTAACTTTATAAAATAGCTTTATCAATGCAAAACAAATCTTATCAATGATAAACAAGTCTTCTTGCCGATTTTAAACAATTACCATCGACATACCACTGCCACTGGATGTCCACCCATGCCCAAGATGACTTAATATAAATAGTAAGTATGCCCAAAGTTGCCTCAAAACCCCTTAGAAAGACCTGCAACTGAAACTATCTAGGTCAAATGGCCTCTAAGCCCCTTTAATGTCCTGGTTAGCCTACGGGACCGTGGGGAAATAGGCTAACGACAACATCATGCTATGAATGCTAAAAGGGGACATTAAATCTGTTTTTTTTGTCCCTTGGAATCTTGTGGCCTCTTGTTGGACATTAATAAATTTATCTAATCTTATATAAGCTAAGTCAAATTCAAGCGAGTAGGCCACTCAATAATAGCACAATCATTTTGAAAATATTTGCGCACACCCTTTGTACTGATGATGTGACCTATGTACAACTCTATCATACCCAATGCACATTTTGACTACTTAAGAGTATAAGGACTCCGTATCAAGAATGCCCAAAAAAGTATGCAGATGAGCTAGTGTTCCTCCCAAGATTCACTATATAACAATATGTCATCAAAGAATACAAAAACCGTTATGTTAAATCGATGTTATTATTTTAAACAAAGGAGGTAAAAGCTCTATATATAGATTTACAAAGGCAATGTTTTGAGAAGAAACAATCGTGAATGAACTAAAGACAAAAATAGAAACTACCTAACAAGCTAAAGATTAACTAAGACGACCATTAAAGAAACATTACAACATTTTAATATTTTACCTCGGTGGTCATCTTTTAACAGTTGTCTTCACTAATTCTTCAAAATATGTGGCTACTATCGAGACCCTCCCTGGATCTGGAAGATGTCAATGGCCAACAAGTCATCCAAAAACAGAAATAGAGAAGGGTGTCTTCTTCAAAAAGCTAACAAAAGTCTGCCACTAACTCTTCCATTGAGATGATTCTACTAGTGACCCTCTCAAAATCAGCAAAACATTTGTCGAGTCCCCATTTTTAGCAGGCTCTTGCACTTGGTCTAGTCAGTTCACCATCGCAACCCTCATGAGCTGACGATGGGATTTAAAGGTCCCAATTGCGAGTTTATAGGCTTTCCACCAGCCTATGGTGTGTTTTGGCTTGTTTGAGAGACTTACTATTTATAGTAAGTCAAAATGTTGGTTCCAATGAGCTCAATTGAGTTAAAGGAGTTGAGTGATGCTCTCAATTTTTATTTTGGGCTTCAGGTTTGGGCTCCAAGAACCTTGGAGGGAGCGTCTATTTATAGTAAGTCACAAACCGTCAAATTCATTCATCGTCTTTCTTCATTAGGATCACTATGGAGTTGTCAGATTTCGATTTTGATGCTTCTTCAGTTGTTTTTGCAAGAAAGGTGAATTATTATTATTATTCCTCTAAATATGTTGAGGTTGTTATTTTTGTTGATGTTGTATGTTGGTCACCTCGGTATCATAGCTCATTGAAACCGGGTTGAAAAGTTTTAAATCGTGGGCACAAGAAAGAGTGACCTTGTGTGTCAAAATATTGTGTTATGGTAGAAAGGGTCATTTTGGGAGCCAAAAGCAATTAATAAACTATATTATAATGGCACTTTATTATATTTTAATGTTGTCGTGTGGAATCTTCTTAAGTGGAGTTCATTTGGAAAAATTGTGTCATTTTGAGATTGTAAATATGAGGCCATTTGATGAGAAAAGCATCTGATCATTTGATTATCTTATTTTGCTTTATCGTCTTTGTGACGTTTTCCTGAAGTTCTGATTTTTTGTCCCCTTGCTGAAGTATAAGGGTTTGATCTGGGTATTTGATTCTAGTACTTCCTCTTATTGTTTCTACTGTGGCTGAGGAGCTATTGTCCGTTGGAGAATTCAGTTATTCTCATACTGTGGTTCCTGTGATTGAGAGTATTTTGGGCACATAATTGTTTAGAGCTAAATGCCATTATATCCTGTCATTGGCATTGACTGTGATGGAACCTTAAAATTTGCAGAATTTTAAAGTTCCAGATACAATACTGAAAGGAGAACCTTTATGTATGTATGTGTAAATGCAAAATCATCACAAGTTGTGTAAATCTTGAAGAGTTAGCTGTTCGTGTTCAAGACCTACAGGGAGCATGTTAGAAGATTGTTGTTCATATTGTTGTGGGATAAATCAAAATCATCTCTTAAATACCCACTGTTTTATGGAGGTCTGAAGATATATACAGAATTAAGAATTTTGCGGATTTACATTTGTCTGGTACATCAGAAGCGACCAATCCATTCCAATCAAAGTTCCTTGGGTTAAAGACATATTTGAAGACTAAAGCCAATCTATACTAGAAGAAAAAGGTTTGTTACTGCTGTTTGAAGAATCATGCCTGCATTTTGATATAGAGAGGAACAGTGACAGTAAAGTGCATTATAATTTGCTATTACATGTATAACAATATTTCCTATTTGCAAAAATATTGGATGAGTGGGTTTTTGGCTTCATGGAACTGTGATTGGGGGTACCTCATTCACCATTTCACCATGGATAGAAAAATCTGTGTCAGAGAAGACAAGGCATGTAGAAACACCCTAACATGGTCATGAAAGAAATGCCGAGTATGCAAGGATAAATCTTTACATGGAGAATTTCCTAGATGCATTTGATCCTGTTGCATTTGCAGCTCCCAGAGGACCATTATGTTTCAGAAAGGGAAAACTTAACCCATTTGCTTGTATTCCTCAGATCGTCCCTTCAGCATTAAAATTCTCATGGTCATGAGGATGGTGCGTGTGAAAGAAATGGACGGGCACTTCATGTGATGATCTCAATCGGATGCTACATAAAGAACCACATTAGGATTGAACGTTTCTCCTACATGGTGATTTACGAACTCATATGGAGATGTGCCAGATTTAAAAGGCATAGCATTTGCAGAGGGCCCAAGAGCCATAGATTCGGAAAGAGCTACAACCTCCATTCATTATAATGGCACCAATTTGAGCTCCTGCACCAACTATCGGCAGTGAATGAATTATTTAACCAAAGTCACACTCGGAAGGCATATGTGAAAGGGTCAATGATCATAAATTTCTTCTACCTACACCTAGCAATTTCAACATGGTTGGGGGCAATGTTGCCACATAAGAACGCGTCCAAGAATGAGACAAAGTTTTAAATAAAAAACTAGAATAAGTATCAGAGGCGTGAAAAGCATACAGAAAGACAAACACAACAAGGGTCATCGTGGTGGTGGTGCACTGATTATATTATGATTATTGTCATTGTAATTGAAAAGAATACCAAAGGCGTCATCCGCATTGAGAAACCATTAGTCACGAGATGATTAAATATTATTTATAATGTTAACGTCTGTAGCGATGGATTCAAACCAGTTTCTCTTATTCGATGATGGTCGGATATGAATGTATGTTCGATGACCGCGTAGAAGTCAAGAGCCAAGGAATTACAAAGTGATTGCCAATAATAGAATTGACAATGATTATTTTGCACAAAAATATGAATTAAGATAATGGAGAGGTGTGATTATAATTGAATAGAAAGTATTGTTTATTTTTAAAAGTGGAACACCCTTTCATATTCAAAAGTTATGTCTCCTTATATCTAAGATATAAATAAGGGGCAAGTTATTTCTAAGAGAAAGATATTGAAAAACATTCATATTCATATTCTCAAAGAATAAGCATTTTATATTATTTTGTATGGAGCGATAAGGAGCTTAATATGGCTTTTCTAATGTAAATTCTATTATTTTATTTTAATAATAAAATAAAATGTTCTTTGTTTATTATTAAAGGCGAGGAGATTTAAACTACACACAAATTGTCCTTTGTAATTATTATTTGGATTTCTGTATAGAATTTAAATGGACATGCATGGTCATTTAAAATTTAAAATTCGATCATCATAGATATTGTGAAATATTAAATCGTTTCCATATTTGTGTCAAGTTTGTCTCACAGAGGAGTTAAAGTTCAATATGGACTAATTTAAGATTGCATTAATATTTGATCTATTGCATCTTGATTATTTAGTTGGTCGCAGTATAAGTGTGTAAAACATCATAAAGTTATACATGAAAATTCACTAAAGTTGACTCTATAGCCCGGATGAGCAGAGGCACTGGTCTTTTTATTATTGAAGTCAGAAAATCTATAACTTCCTACTGTCATCGGCAGATTTTGTATTCTATAGCCAACTGGGTTATGCCATCGAAGATTTTGTATTTGGTAGCCGACAAGTAGATTAGGATTGTTTTGTAGCCGACGGACCCCTTCGGGAAGGTTCAGCGAAAAGTATTTATACCCCGTCTGGGTACATTGTAAATCATCTTATGCTCTGTATGTAATCTCTTGGCATATGCAAATAAAGGAGTATTGTTGTTGCTGTTCTAGTTCATTGTCCATGTGCATTAATCAATTAATCTATGCGGTAAACATTTGGCATCGTTTCCCTATGAAAGTAGAGGGAGGAAGGAATGAAGATTAATGCCAAATCATCTTAACAAAGATCGAAATAAGGTAAAAGGAAAAAATGGAATACTTATTGCGCAAAGAAATTTAATTTTGGCACAGCAAGCCGAACGCAGGAGGTTCTAGAAGATTACCAACGGACACAGAAGCACAGAAGAATTGTTGGAGGAGACTCGACAGCGGGTGGCATTGGTGGAGGAAGCAAGGGAGGAGTTTTTGAATTTGTATTCGCCGAGGGAAGAGAGTCCAGACGGAAGAGAATCGACTCGCACGGCTCGGAGTGCCGAGGGAGCAAGAGCGTGGAGTGAACTCTTTGTCTGAGATACACTTCCAGAAGGGACAACTTCAGAGGATCCTTCTTCACCACCTTTTGCAGCTGTTGAGACCGCCAGTGTGGGAGAACAATCCACCGATGTGGGAAAATAGTCCACCGGTGTGGGAGTGCAGTCCGCCGGTGTGGGAGAACAGTCCGCCGGTGTGGGATTGCAGATCGCTGGTGTAGGAGTGCAAAGCCACGATGTGGGAGTGAACAGCACTAGTGTTGCAAGACCGAGCAACGCCCATTCACAAAATCCAGTAGTGATGGTAGGACCAAAAGAAAAGCTGCCGAAGTTTGATGACGATGGTACGGCCGACCCCATTCGACATTACAAGACATGCGATACAGTTTGGAGGGCAAATGGCATAACCGATACAAATGAACGGGTTCGGCAGTTTCCAACCACCCTACGGGGTGTTGCAATCGACTGGTTTGCCGATGCAGATCCCCAGACCCTAACCACTTGGGATGACCTTAAGGAGGAGTTTATAGTGGAATTTCAACTACTCCACGACGACAATGAAATTGTAGCAGAAATATACAATACAAGAAAAGGAAAAAATGAAACAATCCAAGTCTATGCCAGGAAGTTGAAGGATTTGATCAACAAAATGGAGAATAAGCCAGCTAATGGATTACAAAAAAGGTGGTTCATTGAAGGCCTACACCCAAAATTGTGAAAGAAAATGAAGATCGTGCCGCCATCATCATACACTGAAGCGTACAACCAGGCAATAAACCTAGAGAGTGAGCAAAAGACAAAAAAGAAGAAGAAGAACAGTAGCTCCTCTGAGTTAGACGATGATGCATCCTCGGAAGAAGAAAGTAGCAATGAAGAAAACAACAGCAAAAAGGTCCAAGCCCTCCAGAAGGACATGCTCTGGAGGATGAAGGAATTCAAGAACATGCAGAAAGAAACAAAGGGAAGCGAATTATGGTGCACGGAATGTAAGGCAGAAGGTCACACAAAGGGCTCCTATCCAATAAACCAGTTCTGTGATATTTGTCAGATCATGGGACATTCCACAAAGGAATGCCCCTTCAACATGAAAACCAAAGGCCTTCAACAAGTGTTCCTAGCATAGGAGGCTTCTATGTCTAGAAGGAGCGGGAATACAAGCACAGAGGGTGCCACATCTATAGGATACAGGAATAATAGACGCGGGCAAAATAACAACAATGCGAACAATAACAGTAATAATAGCGGAAGGAGTTGAATTCGGTATGATACGAACGAATGTCCGATTGCTCAATGCCGAGCCTGTAATTTGTGGGGTCACTTTGCTTGGGAGTGCACAACAGCAACCACGCCAAAATTGTTATGCAAATGGTGTGGACCCAGTGACCATGAAGATGCCAAGTACCCAAAATCCGGAGTAAACTTGATCACTGTCGAGACAGATGAAGAAGAGGTTCTGGCAATTACGCGGAGGCAAGCAAAAGAGTACCCGGATCTGGCGGAAGAAAAGAGGAAATTTGGGGAAGTGCGGGCGGAGATTGAAAAGGCATCGCAAGCGGAGACCTCTCAATTGAAAGACACCATCGGCACCTCGACAAGGAATGTCGCAGAACAAAACATTATACGACAGATTTTACAAACGGAGGTACGGGTCAAGATAAATGATTTGCTTCTTACAATGCCTCAGCTCAGATCGGCAATCACAAATATTGCGCCAACGACAAGAGAACTAGGAAGAGCGAAGGAAATTACCGTGGGTGGAGAAGACCCAATGTTGCTGGCACTTGCATCCAGACAGCATCCAACGGTCGTTGAGATGGGGATTCTTGGAAGTGTGCTGACAAACACAATTGTCGACAGTGGGTCCGGCGTGAACGTCTTACCTGAGGATACCTGGAGGAAGTTGGGACAACCGACACTGTGGCCACCTACATTTCAATTGCTGACAACAAACCAACATGGCATAAAACCTCTCGGCGTTCTAATGGCGCAACTGGTAACAATTGGCACACAGCCTTTCCTGCTTGACTTTGTTGTCATCCCGCTAAAGAGAAAAGGATATGACGTCGTTCGGGCCGCGGATGGCTTATTCAGTCCAAAGTTAAACCCAACTAGAAGAGAAAGACTTTATCACTGGAAAGCAAAGGGAGAAAATTCATCATTGATTTGCACACTCAGATGGTGGGAGAAGAAGCTTTGTCATCAGATTCCGAAGAGGAAGATGAAGGGAGGCAGCGTATGGAACCGGATCAGGAGGGAGTCCTACGGTTGTAAGGTGGATCAACAAATGACGATTTGAATTCGGTCAACGGTCTCTACCATTGGCAAATAGAGGACTACGAACTATTCCAAAGTAGCAATGTACTAACAATTGAGGAAGGTCCGAGGGGAGATGAATTTCCAAGAGATTTCACCAAGATAGAGGAGGGGGATGTCCCATTGGATGTCACACCTGCCCATACATTCAATGATGGGGAGACAATCAAGTATAATGAAGCCACACTGCAAACTATGAATTTGGGGGACAAAGTTGAACCAAGAAACATATTGGTGGGAGATAATTGGGACCCAGTATCGAAAGCAGCAGCATTCAAGATATTCCCGGAATATAAGGATGTATTTGCATGGACATACAAGGATCTGAAGGGAATACCCCTGGAGTTGTGTGTGCACCGCATCCCACTGGTCGAAGGAGCAGTGCCGGTACGGAAGCAACCCTACAGAATGAATAAGAACTATGCGGCACAAGTTACAAAGGATATCAACCAGATGCTAGAAGCCGGAATTATTTTCAAGGTACAGACAAGTGAATGGGTATCACCTATAGTTATCTCACTGAAGAAGGACACCACCCAGATCCGGATTTGTGTGGACTTCAGATGTCTTAATGCAATTACGGTCAAGGACCCCTTTCTAATTCCATTTACAGACAGCATCTTGGAGGAGGTCGTCGGAGATGAAATTTACTCCTTTATGGACAGGTTCTCCGGATACAATCAGATCTTTATAGCAGACGATGACAAGTTGACGACAACGTTTGTCGTCGAAGATGGGGTGTATGCATACAATCGGATGCCATTCGGTTTGTGCAACGTGCCTTCCACCTTCTAAAGGATCATACTGCACATCTTTGACAAGATGTCCGTCGGCAACTTCAAAGCGTTCCTCAACAATTGGTCTATATTTAGCACAGAGGACAGACATTTAGCAACACTCGGCGGATGTATGGAGAGATGTCAAAGGGCACAGCTAGCTTTGAACCCCAAGAAGTGTAGATTCATGGTTCCGCAGGGAAGACTACTCAGACACATCGTCTATAAGGAAGGATTGAAGACCGACCCGGACAAATTGAGAGTCATCCTGAAAATGCAACCGTCCACTAATGTGACAGAGGTAAAGTCTTTCCTCAAACATATAGGCTATTACAGAAGGTTTATCAAAAATTTTGCCAAGGTGTCATATCTGCTGGATAGGTTAACTTGCAAGGGAGAATCATTCAGATGGCAGAAGGAGCGTGATGAGGCATTTGAAGCGCTGAAGGTACGATTGGTTGCAGCACCCATCTTGGCATATACGGATTGGGATAAGGAATTCCATGTTCATGTCGACGCATCCAACTATGTGATCGAAGCAACCTTGGCGCAAACAGGTAACCACAGCTTGGATCACCCAATATACTTTGCCAGCCAACTGTTATCTAAACCAAAACAGAACTACAACAACACAAAACGGGAAGCATTGGGTATGGTGTACGCAGTCCAAAAGTTTCGACACTACTTGCTTGCGACACCATTTGTGTTCTATGTGGACCATCACGCTTTGTTGTACCTTGTCAATAAACCTGTCATTCAAGGAAGAATCAGCAGATGGTTGCTTCTGTTGCAAGAGTTTACCTTCAAAATCATTGTACAGCCAGGGAAGAAGCATGCAAGCGCTGACTATTTGTTGAGAATCAAAACATGGGAACCCGCGGACGAAGTGCACGATGACTTTCCTAATGCACAGTTGTTTCAAATTGCAGTACTGCTGAAATGGTACAGGAGCATTGGAGAATACCTGTCGACAGGATAGTTTCCTAGTAAAATGCCAACAAACAAAAGGCACAAGTTGATAATCAAGAGTCGTACCTTCCAGTTGATCAATGGATTGCTCTACAAGATGGGGCCAGATCATACTCTTAGACGATGTGTGTTGGAGGAAGAAATATTTAAAGTACTGAAAGAAGCACATGAGGGACCAGCAGGTGGACATATGGGACCCGACACCACGGCGAGGAAGACACTACTAGCAGGATTGTGGTGGCCGACAGTGTACAACGACACGCGGGAATGGGTCGTCAGGTGTGACACTTGCCAACGGGCCAGGAAGCCACTGAAGCGAGACTTTATGCCGCTCAATCCCTCACACGCGTAGAAAGTCTTTGAGCGATGGGGATTGGATTTCATTGGACCCTTGAAGGTGAGCAAGACTAGACGGTGTTGGTACATTATTCTTGCAATGGAGTACCTGACGAAGTGGGTGGAGGCACGCACACTACCAGACAACTCGGTCGTCAGCACAACAAGGTTTATTTATGAACAGAGCATTACCAGGTATGGAATTCCATTACAGTTAACAAGTGATAGGGGTGGACATTTTGTTAATCATGTCATCAGACTGCTCACCACCGAATTCAAGATCTGCCATTCATTATCAAGCTCATACTATCCAAAAGCAAATGGACAGGCCGAAGCTACAAACAAGATTCTGGTATCCATTATCTACAAGTTTTGTGCAGTCGAAGGGGAGGATTGGGAGGAAAAGCTACCTTCTGCTCTGTGGGCATATCGTACAACATACAAAGTGACAACAGGGCACACACCTTTCCAATTAATGTTCGGACAAGAAGCAGTGGTACCAATGGAGTTCATGATACCGAGCCTAAGAATAGCACTGGAAAATAAGCTAGCTGACATGGAAAGCTTACGGAAGCAGTTGCATAATTTCAATAAGCCTGAGGGGAAGCGATTGCTGGCACAGTAGGCGATAGAGGTGACATAGAACAGACGTAAGGCGTGGCATGACAAACATCTAAAACTCAACAGGTTTCAGCCAGGGCAGTTGGTATTGAAGTATGACACGCAGAATGAGATTAAGCCAGGAAAGTTTAAGGTCAGATGGGTCAGACCATATCAGATCCGGGAGGTCGGCAATAATGGAGCAATAAAATTGTGGACCTTGGATGGGCAAGAGGTACCTCAGGCAGTCAACGGATCCAAATTGAAAATATAACGTGCCAAGAAGACTTCGTCGCCATCGCAGAATGACCAAATGACTCCCTCGTCATTGCAGAACGGCGACGCCTGGACACAAAATTGAGGTGCTGAAAAATATATATATATATATATTGAAACAAAAAAATAAATAAATAAATAAATTTAAAAAAAAAAAAGAAAAAATAACCCACAAACTGTGTTCCGCGCTTGCGGGCACCTGTCCCATAGTTTCGCAGACAAGCTGTCCCACGGGCAGCTTTCTATGGGAGGTCCCGCGGACCTCCTTCCGGGGGGGCCTCTCTTCCTTCCCGTGTGCCTTTCCGCGGCTTCATCGTTTTCCCGCAGGGTGCTTTATCATTATCCTACAGAGTACCTTTTCACAGGCAGGCATCTTTCATGGTTCTGATCATTGCTATTTTGAACGATGGCACGATTATGACTATTTCTAAGGATCACGTCTGATGAATTGATTAAGGAAGCTGATGGGTTTGCACAGGTATTTCCAGAACATAAATATGAGATAGTGAAGCGCCTTCAAGAGATGAAGCATATCCTTGGCATGACCGGAGATGGTGTTAATGATGCTCCAGCCTTGAAAAAGGCCAACATCGGAATTGCTGTGGCAAATGCAACTGATGTTGTTGTTGTGAGTCCTCAAGACTCGAACCCCTGAAATCGCCGACGAATTCCTTGTCCCGCGATGGCGCTAACATACACATTGCCATTGCCATTGCTAACTCATCAAACAAGCGGTTCACTGTGTTCATCATCTGATTCAGGGTTTGATTCACAGGAAAGGATCCCTCAAGCTTGGGTTAGTCTGACGAAGTTGTGTTCCATGAGATATGTTTTCTCCCGCGCTATCTTGTTTTCACGGAGTGATTTTCCTTCCCGTAGTCTACACTACGTTCCACGGGTTATGATTTCATTTCTCCACCGTTTAAGGGCCACTAATCAAGGTAATAAGGATTGTCCATCGCTTGTGTTGGACATCATAAGGAGGTATCCAGGTAGCAGTCGCCCTAGGTTCGAATCCGAGGGAAGGAATTGAGGAATTTCGTATGAGATAGATTACACATGTTGGTCCTTGATATATTTCTTGTTAAGAGTTTTCCATTCATTTATCTGTGGTAAGGAAACCCCTTTCAACGGACTGCCATTGGCCCCGGAGGAAACTCTTATAGGATTTTGTAAGCTTATGCATGCATCACTATTAGGATTGCACCAGCAACCAGACGCCTGTTCCCACGGCTTAAACTTTCTCTCTGCGGCAGTGTTCTCTTCTCCCATCGCGCAGCTTTACCTTCATCTCCAGGAAAGTCTTCTATCTCCCTCGGATTGAAGATCTCCCGCGGATAGTTTTTCTTCTCCCAGGAAAGGTATCATGCGGAGTATTTTTAATTCTTCCACGGGTCACTATGTAGCTCACACTTCATTTGTTTGGCCTGCATACATAAGGGGGAAACATATATTATATAAGGAAGAAAGAAGCCGTTATGGAATCGGCAGGGAAACGGAAGTGGAGGAACCAGCTGAAGACAAGTATGGAGAAAAATGCTAGGGTTCTAGCTTTCGGAATCCGGGTTGCAGGGCCATCCGCTTCTAGTAAGAAGCAGAAAGTCAGGGAAGAACTCACTCATCTCACTATCCAGTTTGAGGGACTCAATGGCAGCGAATGCCGGAAGTGATAAAAGGAAACTCCGGACGCCGACCTAGTTAAGCAAATTTTGATATGGGCACAGGTGCATTGGGCCATCCAGCTTCCAATTTTTTCTATCCAATTATTTGAATTAGTTTTGTGGACCATGATAGAAGCATATAATCGGCACAACAGAACGAGCATATTTTGTACAAAAAGCATCGGATGACAGTTTCATTTAAGCCTAGGGATTTCACAAGGGTTTTTGGCATTCCTGGTCATGGAGGTAAGAAGGTGGAAATCAAGAATCACAAGCTCTCTCAAGAACGAAAGGAACACTGGATTCAATTAATGGGTTGCGATCTTACACCCGACGAGATGGAGTCAGTTATCAAGGGGTCAAAATGCAAAGGACTTCGGCGGGATCTCATTCGGGAAGGCCATTGGAGGTGTATTATGGACGTTATCAAGAGCAAGCTGACAAGGGCAACTCGGGCTTCAGATAGAGCATTGCTGCAGATAGTATTCATGAATGGCATCATGAACGACACGATGTATGATTGGGCTACAGTTCTTGCTGACAGGATGGAGGAGTTCATGACACTCCAACACCGCATATTCTTTATGCCACATCATGCAATTGGCATATTTTTGGAGGCAGCTGTTAATCAGATTCCCATGGATGATTGAGGCGCCACCTCGGGGGAAGTTGGCATAGGAAGAGCCTCTGATATTTTATTGGAGACATCTGGACACGAGTGGGACAGCAGCGAGACAAAAGAAGGTATTTCGAGGATAGAAGGCTGCTCACAAGGACACTGACAACAGACGGGAGGAGACTTCGGAGAGCAGCAGGGCGAAGTATGAGGAAGAGAGTACTTTCGCGGAGGTTGGCAACGCACCAGTAGATAGTGAGCCCACATTTTTCACCCCACCGTAGTTGTCAACTTCGACGCACTTGTCCGCTCCCCCGTCACACATCCCTCCTTTTGGTCAGCGTCATGCACCAATCATGATGACCTCGTAGGCAGTAGCAGATGTCCCACGAGCAGTGGCAGAGGGTGTCCCACCAACAACAGTTGTTGTTACACCAACGACCACTCCAGGTGTCACTTTCTCCATGGTCGTCGCAAATGTTCTTCTAGTTGCACAAGCGGAGCCAGTCTCGCAAAGGGTAGAGTTACCAGCGTCGGAGCCTGAGCCCCAAGCTCGCTTGGATGTGACTGACTGTGATGCAGTCGTCATCGTTTCGTCTTCATTATTAGCAATCGTCGAGCCAGTAGAGACAGTCCAGCCAACCCAGCTAGCACACTAGGAAGAGAGCATGGAGCCCGCATGGTCAGAGCAGCTAGAGGTGATGGATAGAGCCAGTGCTTTCTTGAGACAGCAGTTCCAACTCATCCCTGCTAAGGTTGGTCCGTCCATCCAGTCCCCCGGGCACCTAGGGGTATCAGCTACAGTACCAGAGCCTCAGGAGGTGGGGGTGCCACAGGCCAAGGTTGCGCCGAGAGCAGAGGAGGCTGCACCGGATATGGGCATGGTCCCCGTAGATGAGGAAGAGAATAGTGATGTCGAGTGGACAATGCAAGGTTTTGCAAAGAAGGATTATGGGTCGGATGAGGATAGGTGCAGGGACTACCTCAGGGCTATGAAGGTTGCGCTCAAGAAGGGACGCGATGTGGCATTGCAGGCTATGACTCGGCGAAGGGAGTGGCATTTGGTTCGAGCTTACATCAAGGGGATATGTTCGCAGCGGTTTTGTTCATGTTTTGAGGAGAGGGGTTGGCCAGCACTTGAGACACCGAAGATGTTGGCAAATTGGGCCACTGCGCCAGAGTTGGGGCCCCGCAACTCTCCACTAGAGAAGCTGGCACATGAGATTCTGGGACTGTATAAGGAGGTTTATTATGCTCGCAAGTGCGCTGAGGCAGACAGGGCAGCAAAGAGATCTATGGCAGTTGAGAGGGAGGCTAGGGAGAAGTTAGCAACGGACTTGGCCAACCAGCAGGCAGCATTGGCAGCTGAGCGGGCAGCACTATTGAGGGATAGGGAGGCGGCCGTGCGAGATAAGGAAGCAGCTGAACAGGAATTACAGTTGGCAAAAACACAGGCTTTGGATGCAGCGCTTCTTCTGAAGGAGGCCGTAGAGGTTAACACACGGATTCAAAAGGATTTGAGCATCTGGACAAAGCAGGTCTATGAGTTGCGCCGACAGCAGCATTCTTCAGGGGCACCACCTCCTCTCTAGTATTTTTTGTTTTGTTGTATGTAGGTTGTCTCCTATTTTGTTAGTCATCAGGGGACAACTTTTCTTTTTGGGGGGGATGATGTCGTCGATAGATTTTGTATTCTGTAGCCGACTGGGTTATGCCATCGGAGATTTTGTATTTGGTAGCCGACAAGTAGATTAGGATTGTTTTGTAGCCGACGGACCCCTTCGGGAAGGTTCGGCGAAAAATATTTATACCCCGTCTGGGTACATTGCAAATTATCTTATGCTCTGTATATAATCTCTTGGCATATGCAAATAAAGGAGTACTGTTGTTGATGTCTTGGTTCATTGTCTGTGTGCATTAATCAATTAATCTATGCAGTAAACACCTACGAGCATCAAATTAATTATGATTCAATTATACAAAACATTCAAACACTTGGCATCCAGTTTTCATTCTAATCGAGTTTGAGGACTTTGCTAGACGGAGAACTCCCAAAGCTTAATTCGCTTTAGAAAAGCTCTGAACCAAGTAATCAGGTTCGAGGAGAATGTCTACCCGCCTAGGTGTAGCGGAGCTTGAAGTGTAGGGGAATCGAGAAATATTCCTGTTCAGTGGCCAAAACTGATTGAGAAGTCCTATCGGAGAAGTGGCAAGATCTTGGATTTCCAATCTACGGTTTTGGGAACCAACAAACTGATTTGGCATACTAGACGCCTAGCTTTCCTAGTGTTTGATGTGATTCTTCCAAGCATTATGGCACCTGATTTTATTGGCATTGTAATGCCACTACTACTGCATAGGATTTATTCATGAAGTGATATTTCAAGGGTATTAATACCTCTGTTGGCAAACTACTATTGCCGTTACTTCCAGGTTGCCTGAATATTCACATGGAGGGCAATTTGGTTGCAGATTCAGGACTCTCTATATCTGCATTTGGTTGTGACAGTTTGGGGGATCCTAGTGCTGTGATTGGGCATTCTTGCTAGGCAATTTGCACTCTCATACACAGTTGCAATTGTTAAGTAGTTCCTAAATGGATTTGCAAGCAATGCCATAATTCATTCACAGCTGCATGGAAAGTGTGATGGTGTGCCTATCATTTGTCTACAGCTCCAAACAAGTGCCTTAAAATAATTGTACTCATTTCATTTTGGAATTACAGAGGGGGTTAATAGCAGTTGTGTGACTATAATAGTTATCATATTGCATTCAAATTCTATATTGTTTCATTATTAATTCAGTATTCAGAATTCAGTGAATTGATTGTCTTTCAGGATTATATATTAGTGTTTTTGATAATTATCTATCCAAAATTCGGAAGGAGAGATTTATTTGAAATTTGTGATAATAGATGACTTGATAAATGCTGCAAAGTTTGTTGCATTTTTCTAGTATTGTGTTAAAAAGTTAGAAACATCATTTTGCATATTGTAGTGTCCCCTCTTCCAGATCAAGGTTGAATGTTGTAACCTGCAACCATTCATCACTACAATATAGAAAAAATGTATACAGAAAAATTGAACTAAATAATATAAATATAAATACTACCCTTGCTACCCTTCCTAATCCTCTGGAAGAGACTCTTCTAAGATCACCTAACCTTTTGGTGAGAATTATATCTCAATTAGATAATCATCATACGAAGATCATCCTCCTTAGGCCTCTTCGAAAACTCTGACAACATTACTTGGTAGAGATCCCACCTCTAAACAAGTCTCTAATATCTAACATATGCATATGTTTAACCACTACAATATATATTATCTCTAAGAGATTCCCTATAAATCTCTCTCAGGGATCTTGGTCCCGACATTCAATTTGAATGCTCTCTAATTCTCTAGTTTCCCTTCATAAGAAATTGATATTCCTTATATGAATATCCTCTATTTTCTAATAGATATCTTATGAGGGTTATTCCACTTTCATCTCTATTAATGAGTTAATTAGATACCTTACCCGTATAGATAGAATTGTGTGCCTTCGGAGTTTATAGATTGATGAGTCCTTCAACTCTATTTAATGCTCTTATTAGAACTTCACCATTATCTATGTACTCGGATGAGATTATGCAGATTCAAGGTTAATTGGTAATCATTATTTCCTATTTATTGTTGCCTATGATGGGCCCGGCTACTTAGATGAGGCTTCTTCCTTCCTATTGTTGCCAATTAGTTTTATTGGATGGTCAACTACACTCTCTGTCTACTATTACTGATGACTTCTAATTTCCCCTTCAACAGTGTTTAATTCTTCCTGACCGGTGATGTGATGCAATAACCAAGTATTAATTGGTGTTTTGACGGTATCCTCCAACGGCCTAGGCTTGTCAGATCATATTGTCTGTTGGAGTCTTCGGTTTAGGCATTGACTTCAATTGTTCCTCGTTCGATGTTTGACATTATTTGCTTGTCCTTTCCTGAATATCCTTCTTTCTGCTTCGTAATAGGCAGATGAGTTTATTTCTTGTTCGTTTCCCCCATTCCTTGCTTCGTTCTCTCATATATATAGACGCTTATATTGTCCAGTTGCGTCCCTTGGATAGGCGACTATTCTATAATTGAATGGTCAACTTGCAATTGATTATAGATAATAGATTTAGTTGTTTATGTAAAGATATTGTGCATAGGTTAATTTGTTATTACTTGTTTATTGTGATTTAAATATTTTTTATTACTGCATGAATTTCAAATATTGTTATTTATTATTATTATTATATATGTATTTCAAATATCTTATTTCCTTATTCTTTATTTATTATTATTATATACAAAAAAATATGAATTTCTCATTTAGATAACTACATGAAAATACATATAAATTTCTTATTTGGTAATTACATTCATTATTTGGAACTATTGTGAGGTTATCACATGCAAGCCAGTTAGGGTCATTACAACATTTCACCAAAACCATCATAAAACATACAACCTAAAGTTGGATAACAGAGCTTCCCTTCCCTATACCCCGAGACATGCTGAGAATAGATGCCACGAATTCTAGGAAAAATTAGAAAAACCCTTCAAACTTTGTAGATGAGAAGGATGCCCCAAAATAGACAACAAGATAGTATGATTTGAAGCATTGTTCTTTGGAAAATTCAACAAAAACACAACACAATTTTTTAAGTGAAATTTTGGTCAAAACCCAACATAGTTTTTGAAGTAAAAAAATCAATCAAAACCAACCAAAATCCAAGACACAGATAACAGAATAGAAAACTTCACTTTGAGGAAAAACGGTAAACCCAACAGATATCCATCAAGAATTTTCAAGGAAAAAAATTATGAAAAACTATCAGATGATTTTTAAGGAAACTCTTCGCATTTACTTCTCACACAGTCGGAAACTCTTTGCGAGGTTGTCATGATTAAGTTTGTAAAATAACTATTGTAATTACTCCTCCAAGCTAATTCTTCATCATCTCCTTGTCCAAGATGCCTTGTGTTTGCCACATCTGGAATTCGCTTTATATTCCAAGATGGGATTACCTGAAAATGCCAATTTCTAGAATGAGAACCCTCAATTGGTCACTGGTTTGACAGATCAAGAATTCAAACAAGTTAACATTTTCTCCAATATTTTAACAAATTATTTTTAAGCTTGAGAGAGAGTGAGAGAGAACTACATCAAATTTTCCAAAATCATAGAGAATCCCCTCTTTGTGATGAATTCCCGAAGAAATGGAGGAATTGCTCAACATGATTCATATGGGCAACGATCTTGTACTTTAAAGCTTAATCCCAATTATATAAATATATTTTAAGGTAATTTTGGGTAACTGAAATGTCCTTTTTCTAATTTTATATGATATTTCAAGCCTCTAATCAGATCTTTAAGATCAAATAACCAATCTTTCAAAGATCCACCAATTTCTCCATAAACCCCAAATCGGGTATGCCGAAAATAGTGCCAAAAACTTCACAGCTTCACATATTATTAGTAAATCTGAAAGTGGATATTTTTATACAAATTTTGGCAGCATAACAGCCTACAAAATGACATTTTCAGATCTGTATAACATTTACACAACAGCTCCCAAACGAAGGATAAAAACAATGCTCATCGGGCTCTCGAAAACAACATAGAATAGCTCAGAAACACCACAAAAACACTAATAATCTATCACAGAAGTATAATCACGACCAAATATATATATTCAGCTCTATTTTAACATCTAAAAGTCTGAAATACAGCAGCAACCCAAACTGATATGAAACACTCAACCGGAAACACCAAACTCTTACAAAAACACACCCGAAAAACCACAAATCTGCATTGTTCAGCACAAACGCAAACTCTACATGAGCATGCACATGGAATGGCTTCAAACTCCCGTCTTTAGCCTTCTTAGAAACTTGCAAACTCCCGTTCTTGGGTCTCCTTCTCCATAGGTTTGGCAGCCTCTGAAGAACAACAAAGAAATGAGCAAAAATCAAGTTCTCGAATCAGCCCAAAATGCCTCCAAACCCCTTAAAAGAGGGCATAACCCTAACTCACGTCCAAGAGGGGTTAATAAAAAATATTTTAATAATAATCTTCATTTATTAGTCCATTAGCTTCCAAAGATTATCCCTTTTTTTCAAAACTTCACCTTTTTGGGCCTACCTGCCTTAGCAAAGATTATTATTTTTAATTATTTGAAAAAGGGACATGACAAGTCCTCCCCTTCCAAATATTGCTTGTCCTCAAGCAATGGCTAAACAATAAACCAATCAATCCACCTGGATCCCAACTGTAGTCATGAACTATACTATTGTCAATTAACACAGGCTCCTGCAATATCCTCTGCAATATAACCAAGAGGAATCTATAATCACACTGGCAATTATAGCTCAACCAAACTCCAAAGTCACAACTTCCTTAGTCGGAAACCCACGAGACACAAACTCTTAGAACATCAAAACCCAAGTAAAGTGGACAAATCAAACTGCCAACACAATGAATACCATCAACGCATCCCACTGGCCCATACAGAATGTACAATCCAACTCTGCAACAATGGTGAATGCTCCCGAATGAAACTGTACCAAGTATGGAGAATCCACACACTGTACAACTCCTGCACTCAACACAACTCTGCAAATCACTGGCCATTGTCTCATAACCATAACTCCCATGCACCCTTGATGGTGAAAAGTCATCACAAGATAAACAGCAAGAAATGGAACCCAAACCAAATTTGCCATGAACAAGTGATACAAACCACTGTGACTGATCATGAGCTAAGTGAGGAGATGTCATAACCAAAGGAGTAGAATCAATAACAACACCCGCTGAAGCATCACTCCAAATCTCCTGCTCTAAGTCATGTATTATAAAGCTATCAACTGAAGAACCTATCGCCATGTTGTGCCCATCACAACTCTCATCCCGAGGCGTCAAACTATCCCATAACTGATGATAAGCACTAGGAACCAAAGTACATCTCTGTATCATCATCTCACCAACATGGTCATCAAAGGTAAATTGATGAGCATACCTCACAATGTAATGTTGATAGAATGCGCCAATCTCAGTCAGTGGCTCAGATTGCAATCCAGATGTAACTAACTGCAATCGATCACTAATCAAGTTGGAACTGACTACTACCTCTGAACACATCGCCAAGGGAGTAGTATTACTAGCAGGAACTATGCCAACTATCGGCTCACCAACATCACACATTGTCTTTGATACATCTCTAGTCTTCATGCCATTAGTACTAGAGGTCACCACCATGTTAGGCATACCACAACAATCTGCTGCAGCACCCAACTCAACTGATCTTGACTCTAGTGGGGATGAAGCCGATATGCCAATGTTAGTATCAAGGATGGATGCATCCCCATCTCCACTGTCTTTGACAATCTCGACCATGGACATCCTCAAATCACCAGACACCATAGCTTGTGACTGTATAGAATCTAGTAAAGACTGTAGTTGCTCTAGCTCCATGGTCACCTTAGCCAAATGAAACTGTGACTCCTTGAAAGCCAACTGTCTACTCTCAAGAATCTCAGAAGTCACCTCAAGCTACTGAGTAAGCTCACTCACCTCATCTTCCTTGGCCAACAATGCATCGTATGTTGTACTGCACCACTCCATAAGATAATCTCTGTCGGCTACCAACTGCATATAATCCTATCTCAGAATCTGGATAGCCTCCCATAAAGAGTGGAACTCTGTCAAAGAAAGATAACTACCTCCCTGCTCATCACTAGTAGGAGAACCCCATCCATAAACTGCTAATAATTGACGAGCAGCATCGAAATGTTGGCAAGCAATAGCAATGTCTCGCTCACCAACTCTCAACTGACTAGACACATAATGGCACTGGCTAGACTGTATCCTACAAACCTCCTCTGACGCACTATCTAAAGGAGTATCCTCAAGGTTACTGGTCTCTAGAGTATTACCATCCATATCATGCAAATCAACTCCAAAGCTCATATCAACAGACGGAGTATCAAAAACTGTAGCACTGTTATCCAACTCCTCTCTACCAAAAGAAACCCCAAAGTAAACTAAGTCTTCAAAACTGCCCATTGCATCCTCCTGGATGTCATCAATGCCAATATGATCCTGGGACTCATCTGTACACACTGCCAAATATGAAAGATCATCAACACATTCTAGCAAGTATGGTCTACTAGATATATGAACAAAGCCCAACACCGGTGTGTAAAAACTAATACCAACATCGGATAAGCTGCTGGCACAAGAAAAGACAACACCGTGCAATCTGCTAATCAAACCCATGATAGCACCCAAACAAACACTGCTACCAAAAAGTGTTAACGATTTCCAGTCAATTGAATCTCAAATGCCAATATAACAATCTCGAGTCCATACCCATTAACTATAATCAGCTGGTAACTCAAGCAAACTCCTCACCTGAGTAATATGACCAATACCAACTAATTCCACATAACTGTCTGACATTGTCCCTATATCCTGGATGTGAATGCAAGATGAACTCGCAACATTATCAATGTCCACATATGATCTACCATTCACAGAAAGCTGAGTATTAGGAGTGCAAGATGAAACTAAACTCAATTCCATGCCATGCTTATCCCCATGTCTGTCCCAGTCTTGTAATGCCAATGGAGTATTTACCAAAGAAGCTCGAGTGTCCTCAAGCTCGTGAGAAAGCCTGTCAACTTCCTCCCCCTTCCTCCTCAAGGCATCTGAATAGTCTCCGACAAGGCTAAGAAGATGGTCACGATCTGATAGAAGATGTAAATAACTCAACTTCATCGTTCTCATTCCTTCCTTAATCGCTTGTAAGTCAACACAAGGAGACTTTGCCTAAACTCCCTTATGTCCACCCTGTAACTGAATCATCTGAATGTGATCCTCTATCATATCCTGCATCCTGTCATGATGAGATAATGAAGTCACAATACTATCTTTGTTCACCTTCAGCTGGCTGGACAAATCATGTGAAGTACTACCTGCCTCAACCTCATGTGATGAAGCATCTAACTGTGCCTGGTACTCTTTCTCATCAAAGTCATGAATGCTCAATGTCTGCTCATCTCTACCAGGTATCTCACCATCATGCACAACAACATCCTCATAATCATCATTTGAACCCACTACGCTGTAGTCACTACCTGTTGTAACTATACCATCCTAAATACCTGTGACATCACCCTTTGACGACCTGTATACAATTGTCTCAATTTGAGTATCAAGTTGACCATTACTATCAATCTGCGTAATATCCTTTCTCACTACCTCCTGTGGCAGAGTAGAATCTGAGACCTCGGCCTGGCTATAAGCTAGTTTCTCAAACTCCTCATGCAAGTTCTTGGTAATTGTGTCATCTGCCCTGTGAGAAAATCTGCCAAATAGAAATCCAGTCAACTTATCCACGTTAGCTGGGTCGGACATGTCATTCATTATATGGTGGTGCTCAACCAGCTGTTTAGACATGTCATGACTTATTTTCCTAAGTTTATCTCGAATGTCTAAATAACCATCCTTTCTACTGTTCTGACTCTGGATATCAATTGTCCAAGATCGTGTCCTCTGAGACTCTGTACTATACCTGTCCATTTTGGATAAAGTAGAGTGTAACCCCAATAGGTTATAACTTCTTCAAACACCAAGAACTAACATGCAATTGATTAGAAGTAGCATGAAACCATAGATTTTGACATGCAGCTGATTAGAAGCAACATGCAACCACCAAATTCACCAAGAACTAACATGCAAATGATTAGAAGTAGCATGCAACCATAGATTTTGACATGCAGCTGATTAGAAACAACATGCAACCACCAAATTCACCAAGAACTAACATGCAAATGATTAGAAGTAGCATGCAACCATAAATTTTGACATGCAAGATTTGGGTAGTTGTCAAAACTGACATGCAAACTTCTACAAACCCTCAGGCTGGCAAGATCATAGCTCTGATACCACTGAAATGTTTTTTTTCTAATTTTATATGATATTTCAAGCCTCTAATCAGATCTTTAAGATCAAATAACCAATCTTTCAAAGATCCACCAATTTCTCCATAAACCCCAAATCGGGTATGCCGAAAATAGTGCCAAAAACTTCACAGCTTCACATATTATTAGTAAATCTGAAAGTGGATATTTTTATACAAATTTTGGCAGCATAACAGCCTACAAAATGACATTTTCAGATCTGTATAACATTTACACAACAGCTCCCAAACGGAGGATAAAAACAATGCTCATCGGGCTCTCGAAAACAACATAGAATAGCCCAGAAACACCACAAAAACACTAATAATCTATCACAGAAGTATAATCACGACCAAATATATATATTCAGCTCTATTTTAACATCTAAAAGTCTGAAATACAACAGCAACCCAAACTGATATGAAACACTCAACCGGAAACACCAAACTCTTACAAAAACACACCCGAAAAACCACAAATCTACACTGTTCAGCACAAAGGCAAACTCTGCATGAGCATGCACATGGAATGGCTTCAAACTCTCATCCTTAGCCTTCCTAGAAACCTGCAAACTCCCGTTCTTGGGTCTCCTTCTCCACAGGTTTGGCAGCCTCTGAAGAACAACAAAGAAATGAGCAAAAATCAAGTTCTCGAATCAGCCCAAAATGCCTCCAAACCCCTTAAAAGAGGGCATAACCCTAACTCACGTCCAAGAGGGGTTAATAAAAAATATTTTAATAATAATCTTCATTTATTAGTCCATTAGCTTCCAAAGATTATCCCCTTTTTCCAAAACTTCACCTTTTTGGGCCTGCCTGCCTTAGCAAAGATTATTATTTTTAATTATTTGAAAAGGGGACATGACAGTAACCGTTCCAAACATCTTTTCATTACCATAATGGTCGTTGTAGGAAGGCTAGTGATTATTTTGAAAAGAATTTTGTATACACGAGGTTCCTTTATTTTGAAAGAGAGAGGAGGGGAAAAGACTAAAAGATCTCATAGTATGAAAGTATACTATTTGTGTTGTTACATAGACATTAACAAAATGAGGATGGTTCTTATCATATGTATTTAGGTTTATCTTCTGATTGGAGGTAGACTTTCAACTATTGTAATTATATATTAATGTCTTCATATTTATGAGATGCAAAACTAATTCATTTTGAGTTGTGCCTTGTTCTTAAATTATATTAAATTTAAGTTTCTCATTCTCAAGTGTGCTAAAGTAAAGTGTGGATTATTGTACCATTGTCTTAAATATTCACTCTTTACTCCTTTTAGCTTCATTTGTTTTCCTCACTTGACTTGAAAATTATTTTCCATTGCATCTACTTGCATGGTTATGGGTGGATGTCAGTGGCCTTTATTGGTTTATGGTAAAAATCATGTTTAGCATTTTAATTCATTGCATATCTCAAAAGGGAGTTGTACCTCTCAATTCAAAGGAAACTTATCAATTCAATCATAACTTATCTAGCTGTTAGTACTTTTGTTATTCTTTCCAGGCATTTTGAGTCTATCATTGTATTTATTTTTGAAGCACAAATATGTTCGCTAATACATTTTTGGCGACACTGTTTGACAGGCAAAAAGATTGTTGCTTTCTTGCTTGTATTGGTGCCTTTCCAGAAATAAGGTTGGTGACTCTGTATGGTTAAAGAATTCAAAAATAGTGATACAAGACCAAGCCAAGAAAAGATTTTGGCGACACTACTTGATAGGCAAAAAGATTGTTGCTTTCTTGCTTGTATTGGTGCCTTTCCAGAAATAAGGTTGGTGACTTTGTATGGTTAAAGAATTCAAAATAGTGATACAAGACCATGCCAAGAAAAGAGAACAAGACCTCCAACTTTAGAAGAGGTGTTGGCAAAAGATGATGAAATGCTCCATGTGTTTTTAAATGCGTTCAAGAAGAGTATTTATACGGTAGAAAAGAAAAAACTACATCCTTCTGAAGACCTTGAATCTGCATTTCTACTGAAGGATATATATCAGAGATATCATTTGCTTCAAGATCACAAGCAAGGAAATCATTAGTTGCAAACAACAATTGAGAGGTCGAAGTTTCTTAAAGAAGCATCCAGTAATGACAAGTCTTGGGAAAAGAGTTCATATTCAGCCCATAGTTTGCAAACTTTGGAAGTCCTCTCAGAGTTGCCAAGTACTCTCAATTTGTTTTGCTAGGCGAGTACACTCAAGTTTAACTCACATTTTTATAAATGTCAAAAAATGTAGGAAAAAATGTCGATACAAGTAAAACGCTAGTTAAGATACATTTTTCACATGATGTTAGGGCTATAAAACTATGCATTCTCTATTCAATTGTCAATTTCTAATTTAATACATTTTGAAATTGAATTATACAAAAAATATATGTTTCTTTAAGAGATTTTAATTTGTAGCACTTTCTAAGTTGTCGAGTTTTTGTCAAGTATATGTCGAGTTTATGTTGATTTAAAAAATTTAATCTTGGCAAGTACTCTCTAAGTCCGAGTCTGCAAACTATGATTCAGCCATCTCTTTTGAAAAAGTAACATTATCTGGTAAAAATAAGGGAGTTTGCATTCTTGACTACTTGAAACATCTAAAAATGACTTCCGGTCTAGAGTTGTAGGTGAAAATAGTCAAGTAACAAAAGTTGACATGAATACATTTATTTGTGACTTCACCAATACAAAAGAGAGTGCAAACATGACTAAAGGAGATGATCTTATCAGAATAAGGCATGCATGTGCAAAAGAATGGTTAGGTCGAATCTAGTGAAGTTACAAAACAATTATATTCTCAGCCTACATATACTCGGAAAGAGGATGAGTTATAAAGTAGAAGAAGAAATGATACCAAATAAATTTGATCCTATGGTGATGGAAAGTGATATTCTTAAGTCACAATCACCAACCATGCAATCAAAGTTTGAATCATCCTGTTGTTTGCAAGAAGAGTTTTTGATTCCTAATGACGTTCTTGTGTGTTCAAATGAAGAAATGATCAATGTTTTATCTAAAAGATATATTACCGCAACAAGGGAAACAAAGGAATGTTCTGAAGAATTTGAAAATAAGGTCAGTTGGGGTGAATGTAGTGCATTGAATATACCAGAAAACTTTTGTGAAAATTGTCAAGTGAGAGACAACCCCTATTTTGAGTTGTATGATTCTCAGCCCATTGATCAAAACCTAATCTTGCACAATGAAGAAAAGGAATGGAAGCATGCATCTAGGAGCATGCTCATAAGGAGACTGAAAGAATGTTGCATGAACCAAAGGGAGAGGGTCACTTGGGTGCTAAATCTGAGATTTCATGTTGCCGTAAACAAATGGAGAATGGACATTCTCAAGTCACTAATTTGTGTTTGAAAGTTTTCGTCGGTACTTCTATGAAAGTGAAAAAAGTTCCTCATGATTGTGCATCTTTTAAAGATTAAAATGTTCACTCAAAGCTCTCCGAATTAATGGTTAAGGTGGCCAAGCTATATAGGATGGTCTTTTCAAAAAGATTGGCTTCATTTATAAGAAGAAACCAAGTGAAAATCCATGATAAGAAGGAACCTCGGGGCTGTCACATTTCATCACATAATCCACATATATTATTTGGCATATAAAAACATCCTTACTCAAGGGAGAGTCAGAGATTTGGAGTTTCATTTAGAATACTAAGTATTTGATTTTGCATGTTGTAGTGGCATAAAACTCACATCAATGGGTAGCATGACCAAATAATATAAATTATAACAAAGAAATGTGAAACATTTGGCGCTCACACTTGCACAGAAAGCAAGCTCTACATACAAAAGTCTAAAGGAAAACAACTAAAACAAAGAAATGCTTAGATCAGTTTTGTCTACATAGATCAAGTCTCAAAATGTACCTTTGGGAAAGTCAACTAAAAATATCTATCCTGCAAAAATAGCAATCGCTAAAAATATCTAGTTTTGAGTTTCCCAAGCCCTTTTGATGACTTTCATGTGGCAAGAACAACTTCCCCATTCTTCAACCAAAAAGATTGTAAGCCCCCACAGAATTTTCAAGACTTGTTTCTAGTTTCTTACTTAAAGTGCATTTACAAACACGAGACATTTTTGAAAACTTGCAAAGCTTGGTATTTTGAAACCTATACTTCATCAATAATTAAATGTTATGTATCTATCCTTAGCACAATCTTTCTTCATAAAACTTGATCACAAAACCCTAGGTGTCTTGTGGAGAATGAAGGACTGATCTCAACCTAAACCGTTCTTTTGTCACCTACAACCAACTCTTGAAGATGGTGTATGCTCTAAAGCAACTTGAAATGCTTGAAAGCACATCCAGAAAATTTTACACAATATTGTCATTGGTGACAATAATCATGCGGCAATAAAATTCTTGTCACTTTTAGCTTTTGCCAAAAACATGGCAAAAGGAAGAAGAAGCACACTCTTTTCATGTGATTATCGTTTTTAGTGTTTTCAACCATTGTAATGTTCCCATCATAAAATAAATAATTAATCAAACCATTGTTTATGGGCCGATTGATTTAGTATATCTCAGACCCATTTTATTTAATTATTTTTGTAGGTGTGGTCGTCGGCTATCTTTGTAAACCCTCGGGAAGTTCCTCCAAAAGGTATTTAAGCACGACATGTAGGTAGTATAAATTAGTATGTGATTTGGATTATTCTCTCTGTACTGCGAATTCCTGTTGGAGTTCTTTCTGTTGGCCATTTCAGAAGTGAAAGACCTTCCCTAGCTATTTTGTTTTTGGTGGGATTCAACCCTCACCCTATGCCGTCTATGTACTACTTGGCTCGGATCTGGCAAATCGGAGCATCATTCTTATGTGCAAATATCATTGTTTCTGGAATATATCTATCTTTATTCATGTGTAGCAGTATGTGCTCTATGTTTTTTATTGATTCCTCTATGATTGATCAACAACTGCACTATTTCGTACGCATTCCCCTATCACCGTATAGATTTACAGCAGCTACTGCACGAACCACTGTATGGCATGCATCATTAACCATACTGGCCTACCTTGTTAACATCGTACAGCTTGCATCCTTAACCATACGGGCCTTGCCTTGTTGACACCGTACGGCTTGCATTCCCCACCATAAGGCCCTAACTTGTTGCCTCTGTACAACTACTACTCTCCCCTCAACGTACGGACACTAGAGGCAAAGCAGAAGTTGATTCCTCAGGTGCATTTTGGAGCGCATGAAGGACTCCCTTGACCATTGCTGGAAAAGAACATTACAACCATTGGCATCATAGTGCCTTGGCATTCTTATACCTAGACTACCAATTTTGACATTTTCCTACTTTTAGTAAGCTAGCATATTGGATGCTTTGATACATTAAAGTGCTACTTTTTTAACTTAAAACAACATATTTTTTGGCAATGTATAGTATTGGGACAGTCTATAACATTAAAAGACACTTTTTCACTTTAAACACATTTTTGGGCAATCTAATGTATTGGTGTACTTCAAATCAATAGAGCGCCATTTTTTCACTTAAAAGCACTTTGTTGGCAGTCTAAAGTATAGGCACACTCCACAGCACTTGAGTGCCAAGATTTGCCTTTGAAACTCTCTTTTTATAGGCTAATGAAGCAAAGCACGTCCAAACATTGGCATGCCAACTTTTCATCTCTTAAATAATTCTTGTCCTTCTCATATCCAAACCTCCATTCTTCATCTCATCTAATGATTGGAAAGTGCCTTATGTTGGCTGAGCAATTAGTTTTATCAGAGTTTAAAAGGACAACATTCAAGAATGTGGAAGACCAATTCTAAATGTCATCAGACAAAAAAATAGCTTATGTTTGATGCAAAAAATGACTCCAAAAGAAAAAAAAATTGTATTGGAACAGCACAATGTTCTCATAATTGTATTCATTCTTACCAACAATTAAAATGTCATTACATATGAGATCACAATGCGACGATTATCGCCTCATTTGAACAATATAACTAACATATCAAATACCATTAGTTCGTCTATATCAAATAAACTGACAACAGATACAGAAGAGGATGCTGTGGTAAATTTATTAAAAAAATCACCTAAACAATGAACCGGTCTACCAGATAAGCTTATTCTTAATGAATTATCAGCCTGCCAATGGGAGCCATACATAAACCCATGATCTGCTGGGAATTTTAAAATTTCTGCTCAGCTATTGATGTGGACACAATATAATAACACCAAATGATGCCCCTACAATGGATTAGTACATTGAATGTCAAGCATAGTTTATGGCTATGAAAGAAAATAGGCACAAGTTTAGATCGGCCACTCTATCACCACAAAATGACAGGATTAAGCATTTCTTCCACAGGCATAACTTTTTTGAATTTCTGCACAATAGAAAATGTAAACAATGAAATATTTTCTTAAGCCCTAACAATTGTGCATTCTCTATAACCAATAAACAAATTGTTGACAAATGTATTTCAATGTATTGTGTGAGTCTAATCATACATTGAGAAAAAGAGGAAATGCCTTCAATTCATGTACATGTCCTTCAAAAAATTTATTTAAGTATTTCGGCAGTCTAGAAAAACATGTAAGAAGTACTTTGTAAAAAATTTAAATATTAATCATTAGCATTTAAAAAATTAAAAATAATGATGCAAGCAGGTCAAACAGCCAAATGAGGGGGAAAATGATGATTTATAGTCATCTGTATCCCTCCACAACAATAAAGCTAATGTTAAAAGACTGCCAAAGCATGAGTACTTTCTCTCCATTACAAATTGTAAAACACTAAATCAGAAAGAGGAAAAACTTGTGTTTGTAAAAAATGTATTTATGCATTCTTCCTGATGCCTTTTCATGATTGAATCCAAATAAGGAGAATGATGAAAGAAAAAAGAGTATGATGGATGAAATATGAAGGCAATTAGCTGTACTGTAGCAGTGGGAATATGGAGCTGGAGGATAGAGATTTCCCTATAGGTAGGAAATTTGAGAGTTATACTTTACTTTTAAAATTCATGATAAATCATTTTCCTGAATTAGTTATTTAACACCAAATGGCAATAAAAATCCCTTACCAAGACACCTTAAGCAAGGAAAAAGAAGAAAGAACAAGGATGCGAACCTGACCTAGCAAATGGGATCATAACAAATAGAGACAGCCATATAATATATTCTGAAATGTATTTGCAAGATCTTCCTAAAATGTTGATTAATCTACAAATGGATGAAAGATAAACAACTCCATAAAATTCTGCCTAACAGAGCAGCATATATGATCATGAATAAGCACTTGGTCAGACAAAAGATGAAGAACCAACAGGTCATAAATAAAAAGAAATAGTACAAGTACACACCACCTCCGTACATTGTGTCAATGCTGCTCTCTCCAGATTAATGCACCAGAGGAATCCGTAGAACAAGACACTGCATAGACAAAAGAAGTAGAAGAATTTGTATTCATGCCTTGTACAATTCAAAATTCAAAGCAAACAAATAAGGGATTCATTTAAATTTTTCAACAAAATAAACTTTAATAAGATTAAATGTATGATAGATTAAAATAAACTTTTTCCACTAATATTCTGAAGTTGCAATATCTAACCCAAATTGTGTAAATCTAGGGAATATTGTTTTAAATAAAAAATTATTCCTACAGTTGTCTGCTTGCATGAATGGATTTGTCGAAAGCTGTTGTCTATCAAAGATTCACATTGTCTTATTTATTTTAAACAAAACAAATATTCCTACATCTGTGTGCTTGCGTGAATGAGTTTCTCATTTAGTCCATCATAACATTCACAAAGATACGTAGAAATAAGAATAAATAAGCTTCTTTGTGGAGTAAACAAGTATATGATTTTGCTTCAAGTTGTACAATGTCCAAGTTCATTAGAAAAATTTTGATATTTAGGATTTGGAGCTAAGTCTATTGATTAAGAAATGCAAAAACATATATTTATCTCACTGAAAGCGAATACAGTGATTCAGACTAGTACCTTAGTATAAAAGATGTAGAGACCTTAAAAATAGTTTACAAATTATAACAGACATTCACAGTTTCCACTGTTCTGAGGGCAGGTGTGTGTATTGCAACTCTGGAACATGGCAAGAAAGTCCATGCTAGCATCATAGGATGGATTTGACTCAAACAATTCTGTTAGAAGTACCCTTGTATACATGAATGCTAAGTCTTAAATCATAGAGCAAGCTTAAAATAGATTTGTATGGCTGATCAAAATTATGTCTCTTGTTGTGCAATGCTTTAAAACTGCTCACATGAGATGCCCTCAAACACCATAAATATTTAGAAAGAAAGAGCTTAAGTGGTGCCATTATTTCAAAATGGAGCACTGCGTTCGTATTGATCATGTTGGTCATTGGATGACCTTGTCACAGAGTTATGTTGCAAAGTGCCTATACTTCTGTATCTGGCAAGTCTATGATTACAAGAAAACAGGAAAACAGGAACCATATTGTCTTCCAGACTTAAACCACAAGGAGAAACACTGTACCAATACCACTACTGCATGCTTTCACTGGCAAGTGGGAAGATGAAATGAATTTTTTTCTGCAAAAGCATCCTTGATGCACGTCTGGATGAGTTCAAATCACAGTTACAGAATAAAAAATGGGGAAGATTGCTCTAAGATTAAGATGGTATATGGCAGTGTCAGCCATTCTCATTTATGTTCCGCGGCATTTTGGGGATGGAGACAAGGGGACAGCAGAGCACACGTTTCGGGACATTTCCTAAAATGCCAAAAACAGTGGATAGCAGTATACAAATTTTAATATATATGCATGTATGTATATGTATCTGTATGTATGTATTTATTTTTTTAAATATATTAAGATATTACAGAGAGAGAGAGAGAGAGAGAGAGAGAGAGAATTGACAAGTCAATATGCAAATAAATCATGGATTCACAACAGTAGAATAACAAAATAAATGATGATAGCAGCAGTATAAATCAACAGGATAACAGAATGATAACAATAGTCTCAATTTTCAAACATCAAAACCATGGGGTCAAATAAAAATATTAAATTTCCAATTCAATATAAAATTAAATATTATTTAATATTTAGCTTTTAGTTTTAACTTTTATTTTGTTATTTCTTTTTAAAATAATTTAAAACTTATGGTATTTTTTTTTAAATCAGGAATAGGTCAAAGCCATAGTTAATTATCATTATTTGATGCGATTAATTGTTATTATCAATTAAGCTTGAGTAGACTCAAACCCAAGACCTCTCAGATAAGAGGCTCACAATTTACCATTGTGTTGTAGCCTCTAGTCTAAAATTTCATCGCTTTTTAAGTTTTTTATTATACATACATATTTAAATTTAAACAATGTTGACTTGAATTGTTTTTTATTGAATGCATAATTATTAAATATTTGAAAATAATTTATAATTAGATAATCAATTAAAAATATCCAACATGCAAAAAAAATGGCTCTACGGACAAACACATGTGGGAAACTAGGAAAACAAGAAGCAAGGAATAAAGCAAATATTAATGTTTGCAAACACAGGACTACTTCATCAAAGCCCATTAATAACGGGCAGGTTTCCTGACTTTCAAACAACAAATTCGACATCTTAAATCTGCTCGACATGACAATCAAATGCCAAAACATGGAAGCTACTTTGAAAAACACATCTCTACACCAACACACAGCTAGGGCATCTGCAAAAAATGTCTTTGATCAATCAATAAAGCATGGCAGCTATTTCGAAAAGACTATCTATGCGAATCTTCCATGCAATCTCAAAGCTAGGGCATCCTCAAAGTTTGCCTCTATTAATTCACAACAGCCGAACATTCACTGGCAAAATGTTAATTCCAGGTGGCAAAAAACTCCAAACTTGGTCCCAGCAAAGCAAGCGGATCTGAATAACTTATGAGCCATCCTGATATCATCCACTATTCTGAAATGTGCAATAGGTGCTAACTGCATCCCTTTAATGGCTTCCAAAGCAGCAAATATGAATTGAGGTATTGATAGTGTTGCAAAAACCAATTTTGGACAATCCCAAAATTCTACAAAGGAAGAGACAGCCATGATTCGGAGGAAAGTCATTACGGGAAACGGAAACGATCTGAATAACCTACAAGCCATCCCCATATCATCCACTATTCTGAAATGTGACTCAAGCGCTAACTGCATCCCTTCAGTGGCTTCCAAAGCACCAAATATGAATTGAAGTATTAATAGGGTTCCAAAAACCAATTTTGGACAATCCCACAATTCTAGAAAGAAAGAGACACCCATGATTCGAAGGAAAGTCATTACAAGAAACGGAAATAACAGGGCATGGAAGGAAGTTGTGGCAATAGCAATGAAATTTTAGACGACTTATGAGAAAGATGCAAAACGCATGATTTTTTTGCCAAATAGAACGGACAAACAAATTCCACAACCAAAATTGCAAAGTGGAAGTATAATGGGCTCGATCAACAGCAGTAATTATCCATCAAGCACCCCAACCTCAAATGGAAATAACAATACATTAATCATCAACAACTACTCGACTGAGGATTGATGGGTTGATTATAAAGAATTGGGTATATTTGCATAAAACAACTCAACATATAAACATAAAATAAGGTATATCATCATCCAACCTCTTAAAATAAATACACAGAATAGATACTTTATTCATATATGCAATATGCACTCCAAGTACAACGCTTACAATGATAATGATTATGATCTCTCAATAGTCCCTTCGAATAGTGTACATATACTTTCCCGAAGGGGTGACTCAATCGTCATGTGCCCTTTCGGATACAATTCTACCCATCAGCTACACTGAAGATTTTTTCAACAACATCATCCCCCCCAAAAAGTAAAGTCGTCTCTGGATGACAATTACAAAATGTCTGAGCCAGATTAACAAAATGGAATACATTAACTATGACTAACTATAAGAGGATAGATCTTTTTCCGTCACATCACATTCACATTCCTACCATGCCTACACCAAACTAGTCTCCAAAATCACATTGCATCTATAGCCTCTACTAACACAAGACTCTTCCTAACCAATCTAACCTTGACACCCACCTCTACCGCCTTCTTTGCTTCCAACTCTTGGGTACGCTGAGCCAAGTGTCACTCTACTACCTCAAACTGGGTGGTCAACTCCTCCCGAGCTCTCTATGCATCCACAAAGACAGCCTCAAGTCTAACCAACACCTACTCCGATTGCCTCAAAGTGTAGTGCCCCTCTCGAAAGGCTTGCTCTAATGCTCTCTCCACCTCTGGCATACATACACTCTATGCTTGTAGCAACTTTGGTCACTCTTCCCATGCTTAATAACTGAACTGACCGAGGGTCTAGGGGGCAACACCCCCAGCGGGGTCGAGGGGCAGCACCCCTGTGGGGTCCTAGGGCAAAGCCCCAGCCAAAACCAAATTAGCACCCTCAAACCCACACAAAAGTCCATGGAACACACCACTTTGCCAACTGCTTATGTTTTACTGCCTGTTAATGTCTTTCCCTTCCCTTCGGTATCATACGTTATTCATTGTGAAATGTTTTGATTTGTCGTCGTTTTTTGTTTTTTTTCAAGAAACTTCCTACTATATTGTGGTATCCCTATTTCCTTGAGACCAATGGCCATACAATCTGATTCCTTTTAACTGCTTGGTCATACGGCAGTGTTTCATGTCTCAAAAAAGAACCATACAGTATTCTCCCCAAGGGTCGTAGGAACCACATTTTTTTCCTCCAAGAGTCCGTACGGTATTCTTTTTTGTTATGCTCAAGCTATACAGTGTATAGTTTGCTCTTCCCCAACCGTATAGCCATACGATGGTCTTTCTTCCAAAACAATATCCGTACAATATCCTTGTCCTTCCACTTGATCACCATACTATGTGCGCTTCCTGCTACTGCGTCTGTTTGCTCTCCAGTCCGTATGGTATTGTTTAGATACTCTTCGACTCCAAAATCTTCACCTGTAGGGTCGTACAGTATTCATTATTCTTGATTTGCCTTCCACTTGATGACTGTACAATGTGTACTTACTTCTATATGTCTTCTCTTGTTTCGTACGGTGGTCTATTCGACCTCTCCCTTTATTCTAGTAGTTGTACGGTATCATCTCCTTTCATATTTAAGTTGTATGGTATCATTTCCTTCAACTATGGTCATACAGTATACCTTTCTTAGTAATGATCGTACGATATCATTTCCTTCAACTATGGTTGTATAGTATACTTTTCTTCCTAGTAATGACCATACGATATTCTCTTCTCCCTACTTTATGTACAATGATTTTAATCTTCTGTTGCACTTCATACACACGTTTTGGCAAAGTTGTACAATACGGTCCGACAAGTTCTTTGTCCATACGGTGCATTATATGACCTTCAGTTTACTCTTTTATCGTTACTCTAATAACATATTATAATTTACATTCTCTATCATTTACACTTCTTTATTTTACAAATATACATTTCTTATTATTTTTATATATTCTCTGAGTTGTACGTCTGCAGAGGCACGTTATCCCTTTCATGATAAACTTTAAGCTTCGATCCGCTCACTGCATTAGGCACTTCCTATTGAGCGTTCATAATTTTATTGCTCCATTATCGCCAACTTCGCGGATCTTGTATGGTACTACCCATTTCACTTTGAATTCTCCTAGTCTAATTTCGTTGCACCCATTGTACTTCAACACTAGTTGGCCTGTTTGAAATTTTTCAATTTTAAGTGCTTATCATGTCATGTTTTTCGCTTGTTTTGTGTAACCTCTGTGGCCCATTATTGTAACCTCTGTGGCCCATTATGCCTCCAATTGTCGCTCTTCCAGTTTATTTAAATTATACACTCTCCTTCAGGACTTTCCATATCTCTCAGTTTGTTTTCAATCGCGATCCTTAAACTTAGTACCATGAATTCATTTGGCTGCCACTCCTTGCCATCAATAATTGTATTCCTGATTCTAAAACCTTCACTCCATACTGCTGAAGTTTTTTTTAAACCCTTCCCTTTTGTTTCTAGTGCAGACCGTACAATGTATTTTCCTTGCTGTCGATACCTTTCTACTAAATCTGTCGTGCGGTGTAACCTTTTCTTTCTGCGCAGTCCGTTCACCATTTTCCGTACGGTGCAATCTTTCTTTTTACTGGGTTCATACAGTATATTATTTTTCTTGTACTGACCATACGGTATGTTCTTTACTTCAGCTTCAACCGTAATTGTCTTTCCTTCTTTCACTTCTCCATATTCTTTCGAAAATTCATTCTCTTCTTTTCCATCCTCGACCGCTAACATGTTACAGCTCGGAAAGATCTCGTAGTCCTCCATCTGCCAATGGAGTAGGTCGTTAACCGAGTCTAGGTCATCATCGTTAGACCCTCCTTCCAATCTCAATATCCCTTCATCAGGTTCCATTATTTTCTTCTCCTTATCTTTCCCTCTGCCTTTGCCTTCGGAATCTAACAACACTGCCTCCTTGAAATGTCCCTTTTTTGATTTTATATGATATTTCAAGCCTCTAATCAGATCTTTGAAATCAAACAACCAATATTTCAAAGATCCACCAATTTCTCAACAAACCCCAAATCGGGTATGCCCGAAATAGTGCCAAAAACTTCACAGCTTCACATATTATTAATAAATCTGAAAGTGGACATTTTTATAGAAATTTCAGCAGCATAACAACTTACAAAATGACATTTCCAGATCTATATAACATTTACACAACAGCTCCCAAACAGAGGATAAAAACAATGCTCATCGGGCTCCCGAAAACAACACAGAATAGCCCGAAAACACCACAAAAACACTAATAATCTATCACAGAAGTATAATCACGACCAAATACATATATTCAGCTCTATTTTAACATCTAAAAGTCTGAAATACAGTAGGAACCCAAACTGATATGAAATACTCAACTGGAAACACCAAATTCTTACAAAAAACACACCCGAAAACCCACAAATCTGCACTGTTCAGCACAAAGGCAAACTCTGCATGAGCATGCACATGGAATGGCTTCAAACTCCCATCTTTAGCCTTCCTAGAAACCTGCAAACTCCCGTTCTTGGGTCTCCTTCTTCACAGGTTTGGCAGCCTCTGAAGAACGACAAAGCAATGCGCAAAAATCAAGTTCTGGAATGAGCCCAGAATGCCTCCAAACCCCTTAAAAGAGGGCATAACCCTAACTCACGTCCAAGAGGGGTTAATAAAACATATTTTAATATTTATTAGTCCATTAGCTTCCAAATATTATCCCCTTTTTCCAAAACTTCACCTTTTTGGGCCTACCTGCCTTAGAAAAGATTATTATTTTTAACTATTTGAAAAGGGACATGACACTCCTCACCTACCATTTGTGTGTGTCGATTACAAATCTTCGGCCTCCACCTTCCGTGGCCACGGTATTCTATTTCCAATCATGTTTCACCTTTGCCTATACTAGCTAGCCCCGTCCAAGGATAGCATCATACCCTTTTCTTTTTAATGGAATGACCACAAAATCCAATAAGAATGGTTGCATTCCAATGGTTACAAGTTGCGCCATCAGGGTCCCTAAAGGCTTGATTCTGTGTTGATCAACATTGAGTAATTGAAATGTAGGTGGCCACAACATAGGTTTCCCCAACTTCTTCCATACATCTTCTAGTAATACATTCACTCTTGACCCTCCATCAACGATTGTGTCTGTGTGTACTGTTCCTAGGATACCCATCTCTACTACTCCAGGATGTCTTCCCGTTGTGAGTGCCAATAACATTGGGTCTGCTATAGTAGCTCCGCTGCCATCCTTTCTTGTCTCTTTTCTTGCTTTCGGGAGTGGTGTCATGTTTAGTATCGTCATTCGTAACTGAGGCATTGTAAGAAGGTCCTTCGGTTTCATAGGAACTTCCATTTGCATTACCTACCTTATAATATTTTGTTTTGCCTGGTTCCTCTTCGAGGTGTCGGCAATGCCTTTTGTTTGTACTTTTTATGTTTCCATCTGTTTTTCCAACTCCACTCGTGTCTGTTGTAACCTCTTCTTTTCTTCCTCTACATCTGGGTACATTGCCTTCTTTGCTTACTCACAAGTGATGGCTAGTGTCTCCTCATCACATGTTTCGATGCTTAACAAGTCCACCCCTTGCTTAGGGCTTTTCAAATCTTCATGGTCTCCTGAAAGGCTGAACCACACCACCTGCACAACAGTTGAGGTATTTCCTTCATGGTACAGTCTCTAGTGAAGTGCCTCCAGAGGTTACACGCACGGCATTGTATCATCGGTTGTCCACTCAAGTCATACTGTATCTGGCTTCGGCCCCCATTGTTATTATTATTAATATTACCACCTCATCCGCGTCGGTTATTGTTACGGCATCCTCTTGAGGTTGCGTCATTGTTCGTGTTCATTCCTACTCCTACAGTGGACACTTCCTGCGTCAGTAACACTTGTTAATGTCCTTTTTTCTTTATACTGAATGGGCATTCCTTTGTGGAATGTCCTTCAATCTGGCAAATATCGCAAAATCGTTTTTTCGGGCATGAGCCCTTTGTGTGGCCCTCCTTATAGTCTATACACCATAATTCCCCTTTCACTGAGTCAAAATTCTTTTTCAATTTTTTTTATTCCATCATCCATAACATATCTTTCTACAACGCTCAAATTTTCTTACTTGATTCTTTGTCGCTGCTGCTATTTTTGGAAGATGAATCATCTCAGTTTGACAATGTGTTTCTTCTTTTTGCTCGTTTTCTACTCACTCTCTAGATCCATCGCCCGATTATACGCATCTATGTATGATGTTGGAGGTACAATTTTCATCTTTTTCTTTAGTGTCGGTCGTAGCCCTTCAATCAAACCATCTTTTATTTAATTCGTCCACTGGTTGGCTCTCCATTTTTCCCACCAACCCCTTCAACCTTCTTGTATATACCCAAATTGTTTCGTTATTCCCCTATTTCATACTGTATATTTCTGCTACTATTTCATTATCATCCCTTAGTAGTCGGGATTCTGCTATGAATTCATTCTTAACGTTCGGCCATGTAGTTGATTCGCGAGGATCGGTATCTACAAACCAATCAATTGCTACACCCCGTAGGGTTGCCGAAAACTGTTGGATCCAATCATCTTGGTCCGCAACAGTGTTCGCCATCTAGATCGTTTCACATGTTTTACAATGTCTGATTGGATCGACCATCCCATCACCATTGAACTTTGGCAATTTTTCCTTTGGTCCTACCATTGTTACTTTCTTTTGATTTTGTGGTACTTGTTGTGTACCCACGCTATTCTGAATACCCGCGTTGTTCTGAGCACCCACGTTCTTCTACACAACCGCGCTACTTCGGACCACTGCCCTACTTTGGACAACTGTGTTACTCGATGAGAAAAGATCTTCCTCAAGCAAAGTTGTTCGATTCTCTACCTATAAACATCCGTCGGGTATATTGGGAATGAAGAGTTCACTCCACACTCGTGCTCCTTTGGCACTTTGAGCCGTGCAAGTTACTTCCCTTTTGTTCGAATTCTCTACCCTTGCTATATACAAGTTAAGGTACTCCTCCCTTGCCTCTTCCACCAAATTCAATCGTTGTTGAGTTTCTTCTACCAATTCCTCCGCACTCCTCAGTTATCTAGGTGAATGCACTCCCTCTATTTGTGCTCCTTCACCCCCTCTGTGTCCATTGGGAAGCTGTTGAAACTTCTGTCTACACTCCGCCTGTTGTGCTAAAATTAATACTTCTTGTATTGTACATATCTCATCCTTATCTTTTATCTTATTCCTATCTTTATGCAGCAGGTTCAGCATTAATCGTCATAACACTTCCTTTGTTCTAAGTTCTATTGGCAACAGCGCCAAATGTTTACCATACAGGGTAAATGAATACTTATCGCATGTAGTACAATAAGATATAACATAGAACAGATACTTTATTCATATACGCAATATGCACTCCAAGTACAATGCTTACAATGATAATGATTATGATGATCTCTCAATAGTCCCTTCGGACGGTGTACATATACTTTCCCAAAGGGGAGACTAAACCGTCAAGCGCCCTTTCGGATACAATTCTATCCGTTAGCTACACTATAGATTTTACCGACAACAATCTTCAGTAGCCACAATACTTAGAGTTGTGCGGATAGAAGTCATTTTAACACTTGCAGAAAATATCTCATCAAAATCAATGCCCTTTTTCTATGCAAATTCTTTTACAACTAACCCTACTTTAAATCTTTTCTTACCTGCATCTTCTTCTTTCACCTTCTAAACCCATTTATTTTGTAAAGCCCTTTTAACTACAGGCAACTTATGTAAATTCCAAGTCTGATTTTTTAGCAAGGAGTCCATTTCTTCAATCGTAGCAAAATCCCACTAAAGCTTTGTATCCACGTGTATAGCTCCATCATGACATTTTGGTTCACCTGCATCTGTTAAAAAAATAGAATACAAAGAGGGAGAAAATCTATCATGAACTCTACTGAACTTTGTTAATTGTCTAACATTCACTAGGGTTTGTGGTATTTGTTGTTGTTGCGGAACATAAGGAACTACTTGAACATCATCTTGTGAAGCATCATTCAGTACTACATAACCATTTTGTTTTCTCATGCTGCTGCAACGATTCTTTTACAACACTTTCTAATTGAATATGATATCCCTTCTTACAATTTTATGATGTCAAAATCCCAAAGCGGTCAATCAAATTCATCAATGTCATATCCAACAAATACAAATTTCTTAGATTTAACTTCCAACTTGGTCCTATTTTCAAAAGCTATATGTGCAGATGTTTCACAACCAAAGGTTCTAAGAAAAGAATAACTCACCTTCTTACCTGTCCATGCTTCCTCTAAAATATCACAACCCAAAGGAGTAGAGGGATCTCTATTAATTACATATACAGCGGTATTAACAGCCTATGCCCACATGTTTAAGAGTAGCCCAGCATGCAACCTCATACTCTTTACATGCTTCATTATAGTTATGTTCATGCATTCAACCACTCTACTTTCTTGTGGAGTCCTTGGAACAGTTTTTAACCTATGAATTCCTTTAGTGGAACAATAATCTTCAAACTCTTTGCTGCAATACTCACCGCCATTATCAAATTTGAGACATTTTAGTCCTTTACCAGTCTCATTCTCAACCAAGCTTTTTCATTTCTTAAAAATTACAAATACATCATATTTTTGTCTAAGGAAATAAACCCATACTTTTCTACTTACATCATCAATGAATGTAACATAATATAGAGAGCCACCAAGGGAAGATACCTAAATTGGTCTGTTTACAACTGTATACACAAGCTCTAATTTCTCATTTTTCTTTTCCTTCCCACTCTTCACAAAATCAACTCTCTTTTGTTGTCCCTGACCACAACTTCCAGAGAAATTCATATTGACACAATTTAGACCTAGCAAAACTTTCTTTAAAAGAAGTAATTTCGTACCTTTCTCACTCATGTTCCCGAGTTTGTTGTGCCATTGTGTTGTGTCAGAATATATAACAACTATTAAATGTTTTTCCTCCTCAACAGCAGCAACTGTTCCTCAATATTTTTGTTTCTCTTAAACGATTAAAGTAGAAGGAATAGTACGACCAGTACAAAGATATAAGGTTCCTACTTTCACACCTTTTGCTACTACAAAGGAACCTTTTGATACATTTCAATTTCTATCATTTAAAGTAATTGTGCAACCCTCATCACCTAGTTGCCCTACTGAAATCAAATTCCTACTCAGCCTTCGAACATGTCTTACCTCTTGTAGTAGCCAATGATTCCCATTTTGCAACTTAATCTTAATTCTTCCTTTTCCCACGATCTTATAGGGTTCATTATCTCCCAAATAAACTAGTCCAAAATCCCCTTGGACATAATCAAGAAAATAACCTCTATGGGGTGTAGCATAAGATGACACCCCTGAATCTAAAATCCATGAATCATCAAAATTTTCTAAAGAAAGATGTAAAGCATCCTCTTCAGATTTGTTGCTCACCACATTTGCCTCTATGTTTCCATCTTGTTTGTCTCCTTCTTTGCTCTTCTAAGAGTTGTAATCTTTCTTCTTATGCCCTAGTTTCCCACAGTACTAGCAATCTCTTAGTCCTCTGGATTGAGACCCCTTCCTTTTGATTTTCTTCTCGATTCCCACAATTTCCAAAATTGTTTCCTCTCTGATTCATTCTACCTCTGCAATGGGCTCTACCAGCAGGGTCAGACATCATGACCATCTCAAAAGAGCAGTAGGCCAAGTAAGAGTATCTATAACGACCCTCAAAAGAATCTGCAAAGTCCCACAACTAATGGAGAAACTTGGTCCCAAGCCTGAAAGAATGAGCACCAAACTCAACCAAGATGATACTAAGAGGAGTGACTTGGTGGCATCAAATAACACGTCGAAGGAGGGTTTGAACCCACTCCATGGAAGACCAATCCGACTCAAGGAGAGGACCCCACACAATGGAGCCATAAATGACAATCAGTCTGATCAAAGAGTCCAGAAGGGACATCTTGGTCGTGGTATCCTAGAAGTGATGTTTGAAGCACTATCTCTTGAGCATTGCCAGGGTGTCGAGCCCCTTGTTCATGAGGGGATGCATGGCAAGTTTCAAACTGAATCTAGGCCCCACGAACTTAACCCCCATGTATAGGACGAAGTGATCTCAATCTCCTCACCCTAAAAGTAGAAGTGGGGGTGTGAGGTCTTTGAGCAATTGAAGATACTTTGAGTAGTTGCACACATTTGTAGAAGTTGGAGCTCTTGAACAGGGGTTTGGAGCCCTTAAAACATTGTGATTGATTTCGGATTTTTGAGGTTGGCAATAGGACAATAAATCCTAGCAACAATACTCGCCATGGTTTTTCCTTGACGCAATGTAAGGCAAGAGAATCCCCAAAGGAGATGTCCAAACCCCCAGCAAACAACCATATAGCAAAAATACAAAAATAATGCAAGATCTGATACCAAATCACAACTTTTATTCAAAGGTATAACTAATTACATTCAATATGTCCAGCTGTAAGGCCTTCCGAGTTAGGGCCAACTACAAATAGCAATTACAAAATCAGTTTTGCAAGACCCAACAAGATCCAGTTACAAACCCAATCCCAGCTAATCCAGATACTCAACTAGATAAGAACACCAAGAAGAATCCACACTTGTACCCTCAGGTCCACCAAGCAATCCTCTATTTCCTAAGCCGCAGCCCTAGCTCTTCAAAATTTGCATCTACACTTCATCCCCTTCTCCAAGTTGGAATGAATAACTACTACCTAAAGACTCCATAAAACCCCTTACTTATACCCAACTGAGCCCCAAGTCAGCCCAACTTATTACAAACCAATTAAATCTCTTACATTAAATATAGGTCGAGCCACAAGTCGGCTACAACACTAAATTAAATACCCGTACATAAATTAAATGCCAAAAGTCGGCTCACAGACAACTCGGCACGAACAAAACCAAAACCAATACTCGCACTCAACACCAACAAGTTCACTCGGCATCCACTAGAGCTATAGTAACTCGGCATCCACTAACCAATTTGGCAACAATAGAAAATTGGAAACCACTGACACTTGGCTCCAATATGCAAAATTGCAAGAAAGCCTAGGATACTCTTGCATCAAACACCCCAAGTTCAAAAAGAAAAGTGTGTCCAACACTTTGATGCCCAATGAAAATCCACACTCGTCTTCATCTTCACCAAATGCTTCCACTCCAATAGAGACAAGAAAACCAATATGCAAATCATCTACATCTGCATCCATCTGTCAAACACCAAAATCTCAACTATCCAATTAGCATGCTCACTCCTAGGAACAAACTGACCATAATGCTTCATCAGCAAAACCTCATCCACATCAGCAACTAGTGAATCCATACCAGCAGCAACAAACTCCATATCAGCAGCAATATGTAACCCTTCAGCAACATATGTCAAACTCCCAACACCAATAGTCTCATTGCTCACAACAAGATGCTCTGCAACATACAAGTCACCACCAACAGCAACCAGATCATTCATGACCAAGTGCTCTACAATCTCCATGTTAGTCTCAACCAACTGGCCATGAAAACCAATCTCCATCCTTGCATCAACAAGCTTAGGAATATCCTCAGCAACAGCCTTAAGTTGCTTTGTAGGTTCAATATCAGACTTCATAAAGTGATCAACAAAACCAACCTCTTCCACCTCGACCTTGCTATGCTATCTTCTCTCTCGAACAAGTCTCTTAACCGGTCAAACAACTATGTTCCGGATCGGTAGACTCCAACTCCATAAACATTCATGAAATGCCTTCCTCACCCCGTCCTTAACTCAATCAGCCAAGCTAGTTTCGAACCGAGACATCTCAGCAAGCCTCTTCTCCACGACATCATGGAGATTCACAATCACCTTAAGGTCCAATCCTCTAAGAGTCATCTTCCAAGATTTTCATAAACCCTCTGCAACAAATCCTTCCCACACTCCTTGTGATAAACCCAAACTGTTTGCAAGTCAAATCGCAACTTGCCACCTCGCACAAACAATCAGGAACCAAATCACAAGTCTAGGAACACAAATCTACAATCATGCCTCAACAAGATCAATCTTCCATCTTTGCATCCATCGATCCATCTACAAGTACTCTACAATTGCAAGTGAGAACCACAATCTACCACCTCACAATCAAGCGATTTAGGACTCCAGAAAGAACAATCCACCACCAGATCAAAATCAAATTAGATCAAACTCGCTCAACCCAAGTCCTGGTGCAAACTGTCTCAACTTCGGCGATCTGTCAACACATTCAGAAACGACTTTTGCTCTGATACCATCTGATGCAGTGCAAGGCAGGAGAATCCCCAAAGGAGATGTCCAAACCCCTAGCAAACAACCTCATAGCGGAAATACAACAACAAAGCAACAATAATGCAAGATCTGATACCAAATCACAACTCTTTATTCATAGGTATAACTGAATACATGCAATATGCCCGGCTATAAGGCCTTCCGAATTAGGGCCAACTACAAACAACAATTACAAAATTAGTCCTGCAAGACCCAACAAGATCCAGTTACAAACCCAATTTCAGCTAGTCCAAATACTCAACTAGATAAGAACACCAAGAAGAACCCACACTTGTACCCTCAAGTCCACCAAGCAATCCTCTGTTTCCTAAGCCGCAGCCATAGCTCTTCAAAATTCACATTTACAATTCATCCCCTTCTCCAAGTTGGAATGAATAACTACTACCAAAAGACTCCACAAAACCCCTTACTTATACCCAACTAAGCCCCAAGTCGGCCCAACTTATTACAAACCAAATTAAATCCCTTACATTAAATATAGGTCGAGCCACAAGTCGGCTACAACACTAAATTAAATACCCATACATAAATTAAATGCCAAAAGTTGGCTCACAGACAACTCAGCATGAACTAAACCAAAACCAATACTGGTACTCGGCACCAACAGGTTCACTTGGCATCCACTAAAGCTATAGTAACTCGACAACCACTAACCAACTTGACAGCAGTAGAAAAATTGGAAACCACTGGCACTCAGCTCCAATGTGCAAGATTGCAAGAAAGCCTAGGATGCTCGTGCATCATTCCCATACCAGGTTCCCATGTCATATTCTTGTGCAGTGTTCTTGTTTTGTGATGCTTTACTTCTTTCCAATTTGGTGCTTACATTTCCTTATGCAGTTAGCAGTAATTGATGAAGAACTAGATTGGATAAAAAAATCAAGTTTTATTTACTACTAAGTCACAAATCCCTCAACCAACTCCCCCTTCGCCACTTAGTAGTAAAACTGTGCTCTACAGTATAAACATCAAGTTTCACATCAAAAAAGTATATGATAAGGCAGACTAGACATTCCTTTGTAAATGCCTCAAGGCTTTTGGATTCAGTAGGCTGTTATTAGTTCTAAGACACGGATCCACTTACTTTAAGATATTTAGAGGATTGAGGCAGGAGGACCAATATCCTCATTCCTTTTCATAACAATGGCTGAGCTGTTGGACAGATCTATCACAGGCTAGGATAAGAGGACAATTGAGGTCACAAGAGCACTAGATCCTCTAACTCTCAACAGTTTACAAATGACAATCTGTTTCAAGGGGCAGGAAAGAGGGAGGAGGATAGACCATTCAGAGTACTGCTAGGTAAATTTGAAAAGGCATCAGGGAAAATTGTGAGTAAAGAACAATCAGCAATCTACTTCTTCAATCTGCATGAAAAAGTAGAATTGGACATTGCTAGGATAATGGAATATAGAGTAGGTATGCTGCCATGTCTGCATTTAGGCATCCCATTAGACAAAGCACTGAGGAAAACGAAAAGTTGTCGATCCCCTTAAGGAAAAGACGGAGATAAGGCTGTCCTCATCAAGGGGCAAATGGCTGTCATTGGATGGACAGTTAGTGCTCCTATAATATGTGCTTTCAGCATGACCAATTTACCTACTTTCTTCCTTTGCTATTTCTAGTGGAAAAAACAAGAGCCTAGTTCAATGTATGAGGAAGTTCTTCTGGCAAGTGCTAGAAGAGAAAAAGAAGCTTGCCAAGATTTCCTGGAAAAAGATGTGCAAAGCAAAGGACGAGGGATGTGTGGCTCTTAGGAATCAGCTCTAGCAGAATAAAGCATTCTGTGAAAAGCTCGTTTGGAAAACGTACATTCATTTACATCTCAAGTGGGCAAGGATTTTGCATAGTAAATACCTATCCAGTGAAAAGCCAAGTGGTATTTTCATAACAGCCTCCCCTCCTATAGGTTCAAAGGTATGGAACTTCATTCTAGATTGCAGAACAACTATCCTGAAACATCTCTCATGAGATTATTAATTCTATAACTTTCAATCATACTGATCTGATTACAGATCGGACTGATCTTGTCTTCCATTAAATTGGTCTGAAGTCTTTGTATTATCCTCTTATGGATATCGGTGCCTATTATGGAATATGAAATGTCCCTTTTCTGATTTTGTATGATATTTCAAGCCTCTAATCAGATCTTTAAGATCAAACAACCAATCTTTCAAAGATCCACCAATTTCTCCATAAACCCCAAATCGGGTATGCCGAAAATAGTGCCAAAAACTTCACAGCTTCACATATTATTAGTAAATCTGAAAGTGGACATTTTTATAGAAATTTCAACAGCATAACAGCCTAAAAAATGACATTTTCAAATCTGTATAACATCTACACAACAACTCCCAAACGGAGGATAAAAACAATGCTCATCGGGCTCCCGAAAACAACATAGAATAGCCCGAAAACACCACAAAAATACTAATAATCTATCACAGAAGTATAATCACGACCAAATACATATATTCAGCTCTATTTAACATCAACAAGTCTGAAATACAGCAGCAACCCAAACTGATATGAAATACTCAACCGAAAACACCAAACTCTTACAAAAAACACACCCGAAAAAACCACAAATCTGCATTGTTCAGCACAAAGGCAAACTCCACATGAGCATGCACATGGAATGGCTTCAAACTCTCGTCCTTAGCCTTCCTAGAAACCTGCAAACTCTCGTTCTTGGGTCTCCTTCTCCACAAGTTTGGCAGCCTCTGAAGAATAACAAAGAAATGAGCAAAAATCAAGTTCTGGAATCAGCCCCAAAAATGCCTCCAAACCCCTTAAAAGAGGGCATAACCCTAACTCACGTCCAAGAGGGGTTAATGAAACATATTTTAATAATAATTTTCATTTATTAGTCCAACGGTTTCCAAAGATTAACCCCTTTTTCCGAAACTTCACCTTCTTGGGTCTGCCTGCCTTGGCAAAAATTATTATTTTTAATTATTTGAAAAGAGACATGACAAGTCCTCCCCTCCCAAATATTGCTTGTCCTCAAGCAATGGTTGAACAATAAACCAATTAATCCACCTGGATCCCAAATGTAGTCATGAACTATACTACTGTCAATTAACATAGGCTCCTGCAATATCCTCTGCAATATAACCAAGAGGAATCCATAATCAAACAAACAATTACAGCTCAACCAAACTCCAAAATCACCACTACCACACTCAGAAACCCACGAGACACAAACTCTTAGAACATCAGAACCCAAGTAAAGTGGACAAATCAAACTGCCAACACAGTAAATATCATCAACGCATCCCATTGGCTTATACGGAATGTACAATCCAACTCTGCAACAATGTTGAATGCTCCCAAATGAAACTGTACCAAGTATGGAGAATCCACACACTGTACAACTCCTGCAGTCAACACAACTCTGCAGATCATCAGCCACTGTCTCATAACCATAACTCCCATGCACCTCTGATAGTGAAAAGCCATCACATGATAAACAGCAAGAAATGGAACCCAAACCAAATTTGCCTACCATCAACTCCTCAACACAAGAATCAAATGCTAACTGATGTACATACCTTGTAATATAATCTTGATAAAAAAAACCAACCTCAGTCAACAGCTCACCATGAAAAAGTGATACAACCAACTGTGACTGATCACCAGCTAAGTCAGGAGATGTCATAGCCAAAGGAGTAGAATCAATAACAACACCCGTTGAAGCATCACTCAAAAACTCCTGCTCTAAGTCATGTATTATCAAGCTGTCAACTGTAGAACCTATCTCCATGTCATGCCCATCACAACTCTCATCCCGAGGCGTCAAACTATCCCATAACTGATGACAAGCACTAGGAACCAAAGTACATCTCTGTATCATCATCTCATCAACATGGCCATCAAAGGTGAATTGATGAGCATACCTCACAATGTAATGTCGATAGAATGCGCCAATCTCAGTCAGTGGCTCAGACTGCAATCCAGATGTAACTAACTGGAATCAATCACTAACCAAGTTGGAACTGACTACTACCTCTGAAGATATCGCCAAGGGAGTAGTACTACTAGCAAGAACCATTCCAACTGTCAGCTCACCAACATCACACATGGTCTTTGATACAACATCTCTAGTCTTCGCGCCATTAGTACTAGAGGTCACCACCATGTCAAGCATACCACAACAATCTGCTGCAGCACCCAACTCAACTGAACCTGACTCTAGTGGGGATGAACCCGATATGCCAATGTTAGTATCAAGGATGGATGCATCCCCATCTCCACTGTCTTTGACAATCTCGACCATGGACACCCACAGATCACCAGACACCACAACTTGTGACTATACAGAATCTGGTAAAGATTGTAGTTCCTCTAACTCCATGGTCACCTTGGCCAAATGAAACTGTGACTCCTTGAAAGCCAATTGTGTACTCTCAAGAATCTCAAAAGTCACCTCAAGCTGCTGACTAAGCTCACTCACCTCATCTTCCTTGGCCAACAATGCATCGTATGTTGTACTGTCCCACTCCATAAGATAATCTCTATCAGCTACCAACTGCATATAATCCTGTCTCAAAATCTGGATAGCCTCCCATAAAGAGTGGAACTCTGTCAAGAAAAGATAACTGCCTCCCTGCTCATCACTAGTAGGAGAACCCCATCCATAAACTGCTAACAATTGACGAACAGCATTGAAATGTTGGCAAGCAATACCAATGTCTCGCTCACTAACTCTCAACTAACTAGACACATGATGGCACTGGCTAGATTGTATCCTACAAACCTCCTCTGACGCACTATCTAAAGGAGTATCCTCAAGGTTACTAGTCTCTAGAGTATTACCATCCATATCATGCGAATCAACTCTAAAGCTCATATCAACATACGTAGTATCAAAAACTGTAGCACTGCTATCCAACTCCTCTGTACCAAAAGAAACCACCAAGGAAACTAAGTCTTCAAAACTACCCACTGCATCCTCCTGGATGTCATCAATGCCAATATGATCCTGGGACTCATCTGTACACACTGCCAAATATGAAAGATCATCAACACATTCCAGCAAGTATGGTCGACTGGATATATGAACAAAGCCCAACACCGATGTATAAAAACTAATACCCACATCGAACAAGCTGCTAGCACAAGAAAAGAAAACACCGTGCAATCTGCTAATCAAATCCATGATAGCACCCAAAAAAACACTGCTACCAAAAAGTGTTAAAGATCTCCAGTCAACTGAATCCCAAATGCCAATATAACAATCTCGAGTCCATATCTGTAAACTAGAATCAGCTAGTAACTCAAGCAAAATCCTCACTTGAGTAATATGACCAATACCAACTAACTCCACATACCTGTCATGATGAGATAATTAAGTCACAATACTGTCTTTGTTCACTTTCAGCTGACTGGACAAATCATGTGAAGTACTACCAGCCTCAACCTCATGTGACGAAGCATCTAACTGTGCCTGGTACTCTTTCTCAGAAAAGTCATGAATGCTCAATGTCTGCTCATCTCTACCAGGTATCTCACCATCATGGACAACAACATCCTCATAATCATCATCTAAACCCACTACGTTGTAGTCACTACCTATTGTAACTATACCATCCTGAATACCTGTGATATCACCCTTTAACGACCTGTATACAATTGTCTCAGTTTGAATATCAAGTTGACCATTACTATCAATCTGCGTAATATCCTTTCTCACTACTCCTGTGGCGGAGTAGAATCTGAGACCTCTACTTGGCTATAACCTAGTTTCTCAAACTCCTCATGCAAGTTCTTAGTAATTGTGTCATCTGCCCTGTGAGAAAATCTACCAAATAGAAATCCAGTCAATTTATCCACCTTAGCTGGGTCGGACAACATGTCATTCATTATACGGTGGTGCTCAACCAACTGTTCAAACATGTCATGGCTTATTTTCCTAAGTTTATCTCGAATGTCTAAATAACCATGCTTTCTACTGTTCTGACTCTGGATATCAATTGTCCAAGATTGTGTCCTCTGAGACTCTGTATTATACCTGTCCATTCTGGATAAAGTAGAGTGTAACCCCAATAGGTTATAACTTCTTCAAACACCAAGAACTAACATGCAATTGATTAGAAGTAGCATGCAACCATAGATTTTGACATGCAGCTAATTAGAAGCAACATGCAACCACCAAATTCACTAGGAACTAACATGCAAATGATTAGAAGTAGCGTGCAACCATAGATTTTGACATGCAGCTGATTAGAAGCAACATGCAACCACCAAATTCACCGAGAACTAACATGCAAATGATTAGAAGTAGCATGCAACCATAAATTTTGACATGCAAGATTTGGGTAGTTGTCAAAACTGATATGCAAACTTCTACAAGCCCTCAGGCTGGCAAGATCATAGCTCTGATACCACTGAAATGTCCCTTTCTGATTTTGTATGATATTTCAAGCCTCTAATCAGATCTTTAAGATCAAACAACCAATCTTTCAAAAATCCACCAATTTCTCAATAAACCCCAAATCGGGTATGCCGAAAATAGTGCCAAAAACTTCACAGCTTCACATATTATTAGTAAATCTGAAAGTGGACATTTTTTTAGAAATTTCAGCAACATAACAACCTACAAAATGACATTTTCAGATCTGTATAACATTTACACAACAGCTCCCAAACAGAGGATAAAAACAATGCTCATCGGGCTCCCGAAAACAACATAGAATAGCCCGGAAACACCACAAAAACACTAATAATCTATCACAGAAGTATAATCACGATCAAATACATATATTCAGCTCTATTTAACATCTAAAAGTCTGAAATACAGCAGCAACCCAAACTGATATGAAATACTCAACTGGAAACACCAAACTCTTACAAAAAACACACCCGAAAAAATCACAAATCTGCACTGTTCAGCACAAAGGCAAACTCCGCATGAGCATGCACATGGAATGGCTTCAAACTCCGATCCTTCGCCTTCCTAGAAACCTACAAACTCCCGTTCTTGGGTCTCCTTCTCCACAGGTTTGGCAGCCTCTGAAGAATAACAAAGAAATGAGCAAAAATCAAGTTCTGGAATCAGCCCCAAAATGCCTCCAAACCCCTTAAAAGAGGGCATAACCCTAACTCACGTCCAAAAGGGGTTAATGAAACATATTTTAATAATAATTTTCATTTATTAGTCCAACGGTTTCCAAAGATTAACCCCTTTTTCCGAAACTTCACCTTCTTGGGCCTGCCTGCCTTGGCAAAAATTATTATTTTTAATTATTTGAAAAGGGACATGACAGAATACTTGTTTAAGGACTTACTAATCACATTGGTTAGTTTAGAAACTAAACTTGTGTTTGCATGGAAAGTCGCCAACATTAAGAAGGAGAGTCAAAGAAGACTTTGGAAGGGACGTGTCCTTTTTTGAAAGGACATGCCCCTTGGTCTCTATATTTAATAAGGGTGTGGTTGAAGTCTAAGGACACACAAGAAACAATAAGTCTGCTCCTTAATCAATACTGCCCTAAGATGACTTGCAGAAGTGACAAAACATATTCAGAATTATATCTCTCAATTCATTCAAGACTAAACATTGATCTGGTTAAATACAGCAAGCATAAAGAAGGTATAATCTAAGTTTGATTCAAGTTCCGAATTTGCAGAAAATTTACATGGTATCAGAGCTCTGGTAGTCGAACCTAGGCTCTACAAATTAAGTAAACCGACTTGATATATATCTAGCATCACTCTACTATCTTCAATAGCATACACAATTAGACTCGAGGACAGGTTTGATGGGAAAGAACACTTTGATGCTCTAAAATTCAGAATCGTGATGATTCTTGAAGAAAATGATGTAAAACAATATGTTGATTCAGCATCCAGACAACCTACTGTTGAACCTCATAAATCTATCCGGAGTAAAAGAAATAGGAAAGCCATTCAGATCATATTAGATGGAGTGAAAAATGATACAGTACTCATGCTAACAAAACATCAAACAGCATTTAATATGATGAAAGCATTACTAAATCATATGAGGTTAACAATGCAACTAGAGTTCTCGCACTAAAAAGGCAATTAAATCACACACAATTAAAGAAGGGAGAATCGATAAATTCTTACTTCCTAAGGGTTGCCAGCCTATGAGATGAACTTGCAAGCCTAGGAACCATCATTAACGACACGGAACTAACACTGATGGCTATAGATGGATTACCAAATTGTGGGAAACATTCGCACAAGGAGTAAGTGTCGGAGATAATCTTCCTAACTTCAATAGACTTAAGGGAGATTGTCTTCAAGAAGAATCCAGAAAACTTAAGAAAGGAGGAAATTGAAAACGAAAGATGAAGAACTTCATGTTCTTAATACAAATTTCTATAAAGGCAAAAAGAAGCACTTGAAGAAGAAAAGGGGTAATCAAAAGAATGACAAACCTAAGAAAGATCTATCCAAAATAAAATGCTTCACATGGGAAAAGTTTGGACACTACAAATCTAATTGCCTTGAGAATCCTGAACAACAAGTGAACTGTACAAACATCACTAGAGAAGAAGATAACTATGATCCTGAGAATCGTGTATTGTATTCGGCCCTATCAAATGAAGTCTCAAGTAAAGCATGGGTGGTTGATAGTGGATCTTCTCCACATATTACAGGATACAAAGAAGCACTAGACTCTATGTCAGAAAAGGTTAATGGCGAAGTCACCATCGGTGATAATTCAGCACATTACGTCAAAGGAATTGGAAATTGCACCTTGAAATTAAAGTTGGGCAATTCTCTTCTTCTCAAAGGAGTACTCTATGGACCAGGAATAAAAAAGAATCTAATCTCGGTAAAAGCACTTCAAGATGATGGACATAATGGTGAAGTCATAACCTAGGCTAAGAACTCCTCAATTAAGAAAGCAAAATTAATTGGTCACAGAATAGGGTATTTGTATGAATTAAATTCAGAACCTAGTTAACCTAATCAAGTCTTAATTCAAGAAGTTGGGGATATAAATGAAATATGGCACTGAAGGTTAGGACATCTAAATTTCAAAACTTTATCAACTATGGAGAAGATGGTTACTAGTTTACCTAAACTGAATAAAGATCACTCAAGCACATGCAACGGATGCGCTCTGGGTAAGAACACGAAAAGTCCATTTCATGATAGCACTAGAAAAACTAACAATGTTTTGTTATTTAATCCACTCAATTTCATATGGACCTACGTTTGTTATTTCTCTCAGAGGATTCTAATACTATATACAATTTATAGATGACTTCTCTAGGAAATCTTGGATTTACTTCTTAAAATGCAAAGAATCAGAAGAAATCCTAAAGAGATTTAAAGAATTTAAAACCTTAACTGAAAACTTATCAGGACATAAAATCAAAACTCTTAGAACTGATAATGGAGGGGAATACACCTTAGATTTGTTTAAAAGGCTTTGTAAAGAAATGAGAATTAAGAGGGAGTATACTATTCCTTATAACCCACAACAAAACGGGGTAGCAAAAAGAAAGAATAGAACAATTACAAAAGCTGCAAGAGCTATGATATTTGATCAAAATCTAGAATATTATCTTTAGGCAGAAGCCTCTTGTACTACTGTTTATATTCAAAACAGAAGTCCTCACTCCTACCTTAAAGATAAAACTCCTGAAGAAGTATTTACTAAGGTAAAACCCAATAAAAGTCATCTTAGGGTTTTTGGGTACCCAGTATATATACATGTTCCAAAAGAAGAGAGAACTAAGTTAGGACCCTCCAGGAGGAAAGGTATCTTTGTAGGGTATAGTGACACATCTAAAGCATATAGGATTTTCATACTTGGTCAGAAAAATATTAAACTTAGTAGGGATGTAATTTTTGAAGAAGATTTATCATTCAAAAGAACCCTAACTTATGAAGAACCCTCTCCTTTACCTAATTCTAAAAGAAATACTGAATCTGAGTCTCAGAGGGAGAACATTGAAGAAATTGAAGATGAAATTCAAAATCTTAATCTTGAAAAAACTCAAAATTCTAAGAAAGACCACTTTGGGCCATTAAGACAGTAGAGGAAGGACAAGACTTAGTTGCACCATCTAAAACAGTCAGAGAAAGCAAAAGACCCAAAAGATTTTTTAGTTATAGAGCAAACAAGAATGATTTGTCTAAATCAGAACCAAGCAATGTTTCAAATGCTACTAAACATACAGCTTGGAAAGATGCTATGACAAAAGAATACCAATCTATTATGAAGAATGATGTTTGGGAAATTGTTCCAAGACCTGAAGGAAAATCTATTGTTTCTTCCAAGTGGATATTTAAAATAAAGCATGCTACTAACGGTAGCATTGAAAATTATGAAGCCAGATTTGTAGCTAGGGGATTCTCTCAGAAAGAAGAGATTGATTATGAAGAAATCTTTGCTCTTGTTGCCAGATACAAATCTGTAAGAGCAGTCCTAACTATCACAGCATGGAAAGGATGGAAAGTACATCAGATGGATGTAAAAACAGCATTCATGAATGGAAAGATTACAGAAGAGGTATATTTGGAGCAACCTGAAGGATTTGAAACTCATGATCCTAACATTTTTGTTTGCAAGCTCGAGAAAGCTCTCTATGGGCTTAAATAGGCTCCAAGGGCTTGGTAAGAAAGAATTGATAAGTATCTCACCGGCTTTGGATTCTCAAAAAATGAAGCCGATCCAAATCTATATTATAAAAGGGATAAAGATTATATGGTAATTTTGATATTGTATGTTGATGATTTACTAATAACAGGTGATGATCATCTTATAGATCAATGCAAAAGAGATCTAATTAGAGAATTCAAGATGAAAGACTTGGGACTCCTTCATTACTTCCAAGACTGGAAGTAAGGCAAAATTCTGTCAGCATCATACTTAATCAAGGGAAGTATACATTAGATATCTCGCACAGATTTGGAATGTGAAACTGCAAGTCTATGTCTTCTCCAATGGAGACTAATTTACATAAACTTAAAGAAGAAGCAATAAAATCACCTTCCATAGATTCTACTCTCTGCAGACAAATGATTGGGTCCCTTACGTACTTGGTAAATACAAGACCTTATATATGCTATGTTGTTAATGCCTTAAGTCAATTTATGTGTGAACCAAAAGAGACTCACCTAGTTGCAATAAAACACATTATGAGATACTTACAAGGCACTCTTAACTTTGGGTTCAAATATGAAAAAGTTGACTTGGATTTACATGGATTCACTGACTCAGATTGGGGTGGAAGTGTGAAGGATAGAAAAAGTACTTCAGGATAATGTTTCATTTTAGGATCAGCAATGAGTTCTTGGATATGCAAAAAACAGCCTTTAGTAACACAAAATTCCACAGAAGCCGAATACATTGCAGCAGCGATGGCCTCTGGGGAAGCAATTTGGCTTAGAAAATTACTTGTGGGATTATTTGGTTAAGGCATGAATCCTACGATTATTCATTGTGATAATCAGAGTTCCATCAAACTTTCAGTGAATCCAATTTTCCATGACAGGTCCAAGCATATCGAAATTCCTTACCATTATGTAAGAGATATGGTAGATAGGAATACTATAAAATTAGAATACATTTGCACTATAGATCAAACAGCAGATATTCTCACCAAACCTCTCTTTAGAGTGAAGATAGATCACTTCACGAAAAGACTTTGTATGGTTGAATTGTATTCATTTGTATTCTTTAAATTATTAATAAAATAATTTTATTGTCAGGCTATTGACTGTTATGGGCTCCACCATTTGTATTCATTATTTTAGGGGTGACGATCTCTGATATAATTAACACTTGTATGAACGACATTATGAGAGATGACGATCTCTTACATAATGTGCTAAACAATAGAGTTCTACTGTAAGATCTAGATGAGTTCAAGATCACATTGTGAAGTAGACATTGCTATGTCTATAAATCACAATTTGGATAAAGGAAGAATTTTATTATTCTCTGAAGTTTATCCTGTGTTTTGGTAGATCTAAAATCAGGACAATGTTGTGATATAGAAATACTAATACCTATAAGTCACAACTTGGATAAATGAAAAATTTAATTATTCTCCGGATTTATCCTGTATATTGTATTCTTTGCAATATTGTTATCACTAGTATCAGTGATACGTCATCACAGGTTTAGTAATATGACATTGTATCATGTGTTCAATGATACGACATGCTAAGAAGATTTAGATAGATATAGAGTATCAATCCTTGCTTGTTCATCTTAATTGATGTTGCTAAATATGATATATCTCAGCATGATTATCAAGTTAAGAGGGAGTGTTAATTCTGTAACTTTCAATCATACTGATTTGATTACAGAGCAAACTAATCTGATCTTGCATTAAATTGGTCTAAAGTCTTTGTATTATCCTCTTATCGATATCAGCGCCTATTATGGAATACTAGTTTAAGGACTTACTAATCACATTGGTTAGTTTAGAAACTAAACTTGTGTTTGCATGGAAAGTCGCCGACTTTAAGGAGAGTCAAAGGAGACTTTGGAAGGGACATGTCCTTTGAAAGCACATGCCCCTTGATCTCTATATTTAATAAGGGTGTGGTTGAAGTCTATGGACACACAAGAACCAATAAGTCTGCTCCTTAATCAGTACTGCCCTAAGATGACTTGCACAAGTGAAAAAACATATTTAGAATTATATTTCTCAATTCATTCAAGACTGAACATTGATCTGGTTAAATACAGCAAGCATAAAGAAGGTATAATCTAAGTTTGATTCAAGTTCAGAATTTGCAGAAACTTTACAGAGATATCCACGATGGATGCCCAGGATTGTTCTGGGAAGATTCCTAGGGGAGTTCCTGAGGGAGTGCCCTACGAATGACAAGATGATGAATATTGAGAGACTCAAACACTATTCTAAACAGCATTGGGGAGATTGTGTTAGAGACTACATAAAAATAGAGACTGACTCTATATTTGGTGGATGGAAATGGAGACATGAGTAGTCTGCAAATGAAAATAGATGAGCTACATGAACTACATCGAGCACTGAAGGGTTCGGATGAGTTGATTTGGGAAATATCTAAAACAGGCCACTAAAATACCAAAGATGAATACGAGATCATAAGCAAAGAACCAGCTAGAGGCACTCTGTCTTCCAATAAAATTATGTAGAAATACAATGTCTATCAAAGGCAGGAATTTTTGCATGGGCAGCCTCTCAGGGAAGGATATTAACAGCAGAAATTTTCAACCAAATGGGATATGAGGGTCCCTCAGGATGCAGTTTATGCATGATGATAGAAGAGTCAGCCAATCATATCCTTCTAGGGTGTCCTTGGGCCTAGCAATGCTGGCAATGGTTGTGTGCCAAGCTTGGTTGGTTCTTGGCACTGCCTAGTGACATATTAACCTTATCTTTAGCTGGCTGAATCTATACATAAATAGTCTTTTCCACGACTTATGGATATGTAGCCCCCAAAATTGATGGAAAATTTGGAAGGAGAGAAACAAATAAATATTCAAGGACACCTACATGGAAAGTGAACAACTTTTGGCAAAGATAAAAGCCTCGTTGTAGAAGTGGTGAATAACAGAAACCTCAGCCATGTAAGAAAAATACCATCTTCACAGAATACGACGCAGAAAAATGGTTTGGATTGAAATTGCCCCCTTTTATTGGGGAAAGAGGTTCAGAAAGCAAAGCAAGAGCTAAGTCTAAATGGAGCCCATCCAAATATGGTGGGTTTTAATTGAATTTCAACGGAGCATCCTGCCAGAATGCAGGGATTACTGGGGCAGGATGCATCATTCGTGATTGGAAGGATAAGGCAATTGCAGAATGGGCATCGCCATTGGGTACTACAACTAGCAACGAAGCTGAGTTTCAAGCTCTAATAAATGGATTAAAATTATTTCACCGGTTAGGCATTTCAAAAACTGAGATCGAAGGGGATTTGGTGTTTGTAATTAACGTTGTAAGAACTAGAGGCATTCTCAACATGAAATTAAAAGGATTTTTGGACAGAGCACTAAAAGCATTTGAAAGCTTTGAAGATTACACTATAAACCACATCTATCAAGAAATTAATCAAGAGGCAGATAGATTGGCTAATATGGGTACAGAGGAAAAGGATAATACAGTCATTTGCTGACTGGACCTGCCACATAAGCAGGCAATAGAGGACACCTAGAAGACTAGAGGTGATTAGGTTAGCAAAAGGAAAATGCATCGGCATGAAAAGATAATCATGTCAGTTAAAAGTTCGGCAACTAAACATCTAATTAAATGTGATGCCAATTCTTGAAGCATGGTAATTAATGATTGCAATCACGGCACAGATTATCAACCGAAATGGTTGGGCAATGTAGCAAAGGAATTATTCTTGATATGACATCTAGCCTTGTGAGGGGAAGCAATGTCCCCTATTGTATTAAGATTTTTGTAATCATGAACAAATCAAGGAAGAAGGTTGATCTAGCATAACACATGTGAAACAATACCATCGAGAGACAAAGGAGATGTATCAAGGTATTAGTCATTAATTCTCACCACACTCTCTAAAGCCCAAGGCAATCCTCACCACGCTCTCTAAAGCAGTTGAAGCTTTGAAGATTACACAATAAACCACATCTATCAAGAAATTAATTAGAAGGTTTGGCTAATATGTGTTCAGCTGGACAAACCTATATATAATTATATATGAGATATAATTTATATCTATGTCTATTCATCATATATGAGTAAAAGTTATTGTTATTTGAGAGAAATTAATATATATATATATATATATATATATATATATAACTATGATTAAATTTGTTATTATATTAATTATTTAGTTAACGAATAGACATGTCCCATGAAGACACGTCTCTTCATGACTTATTCTCAATATGAATAAGAGATCGCTGCCAATTGGAAAACACATACCAAAAACATGGCAGTGCTATTACATTTGCAGCGATCCACGAAAACCAACATGGTATCAAAGCCAAACTGCAAATGTATAAATGAATAATACTCAAAATAGATGTATAAAGAACAAGTTAACCATGAAGAGAGAAAGTGGACGAATAATCTCTTTAAATTGATAAAGCAAAAGATGACAGAACTGCTTTAGAAATTTTCAAGCCAATGCAACTGGCGGTAGTAAAGACAAATTCACAAGCTGGCCCAGGCCCGTTCGGTGGTGATCTGCAACATTATTATTATGTAGTAATATCCCTATGTATCGGAAGGACTTTTTGCAATCTAGTGCATCGCAATATAAACCTGTGATATATACGGCACAATGTACATGGTGCATCGTAGTCTACTCTACTAGGCCTGCAGACATAGTCCCACAAACTCCTTGATCCAATATTGTAGAGAGAGAGAGAGAAAACAAGGGAGGATAGCTGGAAAGATCTCAAGGCACACCAAAGGTTGATACGCATGCCACTACTTTGAGAGGAAAGCGAAAGAGAATCTTCAGAAATGTTTCAACCAGCAATTAACCGATATCATGGGGCATAGTGTACATGAACTGTGGGAGATATAAACATTGATATTGTACATACAACCGATGACAAACTTCCCAAAAAAAAAATTCCAATTGTTCGATTAAAGCACCCCTATGAAATGTCATCTTGTCAAACATAATGATACAAAAAGGTGTTCAAATAGCTTGCACAAATTACAAATGGAAGGGTTGACACCATTACTGAAGCCTAATCATAGTTGGTGCACACAATGAGCTTGACTATCCAATGTAGTAAGGAGACCACTGACTTGGGAATGAGGACAAAATAGAATCCTCTAATATAAACATTGATATTGTACATACAACCGGTGGCAAGCTTCCCAAAAAAAACATTCCAATTGTTCGATTAAAGTACCCCTACAAAATGTCATCTTGTCAAACGTAATGATACAGAAAGGTGTTCAAATAGCTTGCACAAATTACAAATGGAAGGGTTGACACCATTACTGAAGCCTAGTTGTAGTTGGCACAATCAATGAGCTTGGCTAACCATCCAATGTAGTAAGGAGACCACCGACTTGCGAATGAGAACAAAATAGAATCCTCTAATTGCAGCAACTTGTTTGTTAGAATGCCCAAAGTAGAGCTTGAGATGCTAAATTGATGAACTTGTGTATGGGGAGCGCACATGCAAGCTATGAACCATTTGATCAAGTGCCTCTTAGGTTAACAATATACAACCAAACAATCGACCTTCAACCCTCAGGCGATCCTTATTGTGGAGAATGACAAACATGCTATGACACTCATCCTATTTTTATGCATGACAAGGATTGTACATAGTTTTATTCAACCCATGACACCTTGAGTTGCACAATTGTTGATCAAGATTTGGGCTAGCCTCAACTATTTGGATCTCAACTTTGGCATCTACCTGCACGAATATCAAGTCCCATACAAAGACAGTGGACACAAAACTACAAGAGATATAAAGGGAAAAAGGGTACACATCACCATCAATCAAAATACAATGACACGTAACATGTAATACAATGACAAATGTGACACGTAACATGTAAAGTAAGCCCACTACATTGCCTCAATCCTTTGACAAACTCATCACATGTTGGATCAAGCACAAAATATTGAATGTTCTTAGTTGGTCAAATGGGAAGATAGGAAGTAATCTCATGTGGACCAGATAAGAGAAAAGTTAATTACTCTCAGTCATATCAAGAAAGCCGGATAGCCCAATAATGGAAGTTTTATGTTTAGAGGGATCTTCGACATATTGAGAAACCCAAAATCATGGGCTATAATTAAATGTGATGTATCAACATAAATCTATATTAAAAAATTAAGAAATATGATACAATTGATTGAAATATCCTCCCCATGGTCTTATATTGAGGATATATATATGAAATCGATAAAAGGGAGGAGTCTTTTACTAGAGATGGCCGTAAGAGTAAATATAATGGACCTCGAGTGGATGATTATTAAATTCCATGGGTAGTTTATTCATTGAAGTATGTGAATTACAGTCAACCATTGATTGAAATCTTGGAGATTCAAGTACAAGAACTAAATGGACATACGGACCCTTATTGGAGCAATCTCCATCGAGGATATTAAGTGAGAAAAGTATCTTTTGATAGTTATATAATGAGAACTACCTTTATTTACTTTTATAGTTAATCTCTTATTTATTGTATTTCTATGCATACTATAAGAGTCATGTGCCTTGATGTTTTCCTCTGAGAATGTTGTTGCAGGAAAAGGGAGATTGATATCTGCCTTAAAGGGAGTCTAAGTATCTTTTGATAGTTATATAATGAGAACTACCTTTATTTACTTTTATAGTTAATCTCTTATTTATTGTATTTCTATACATACTATAAGAGTCATGTGCCTTGATGTTTTCCTCTGAGAATGTTGTTGCAGGAAAAGGGAGATTGATATCTGACTCAAAGGGAGTCTAACACTTCTTCAAAGGTAATCTTGAATGAGGAGGTCAGACGATTGATATTCAGAGGGAGTTTGAAAGTTTGTGTGTGTGGCTATATAGTTTTAACAGGCCTACCTGCTGTGTATATCATGAGGAAGTGACGACTTCCAAATGATTATCACTTGTATTTGCAGAAGTTATTGAAAGGTGACGATCTTACAATAACTTGATTTTCTATTATGATGGATATCTTATGATGTCCATGCAGATCATGATAGATTATATTTTGCATACTGGATGTTTACATGGCACGTGTTATGAGAATGTGTGCACATACCTCATAAACATTTTGAATACATGGTGAATATTATGCAAATTGATGTTCTAGAGGCCATTACACAAAGTACTTGGTGAATATCATGTGACTTGATGTTCAAGAGGCCATTACTCACACTACTTGGTGAATATCTTGCATATTGACATTCTGGAGGCCATTACTCAAAGAGTATTGGGTGAATATCATATGTCGATATTCTAGATGCCAATACTCATGATATTAGATGTGATATCAAACCTTATTGAGTACATGGTGAATACCATATGTTGATATTTTGCAGGCCATTATACAAAGTATTTGGTGAATATCATATGTTAATATTCTAGAGGCCAATACTCGTGTGATTTTAAAATGGTGAATATCATGTGTTGAAATTTTGTAGACCATTATTCAGAGTATTTGGCAAATATTATACATTAATATTCTGGAGGCTAATACTTATGATATCAAATGTGATATCAAAATGGTGGATATCCTTAAAATTTGTCATTCCTAATATTGCCAATGGTGTAATATTTGTCTTGTGTTTATCCTCCCTGGCTAAGAGGGAGTGTTGATGTTTGGTAGTTTCAGTTGAATAAACCTATGTATAATTATATATCAGATATAATTTATATGTGTGTGTTCATCACATATGAGATATAAGTTATTGTCATTTGAAAGAAATTAATATATAATATAATAATATATAGGTAACTATGATTAAATTTGTTATTGTGTTAATTATCTAATTAACGAATAGACATGTCTCTTCATGACTTCTTCTCAATATAAATAAGAGATCGCAGTCATTTGGAAAACACATACCAAAAACATAGCAGTGCTATTACATTTGTGTGATCCATAAAAACCAACAATATGGACACAAAAGGAAAGGATAATACGATCATTTGCTAACTAGACGTGCCACATAAGCAGGGGATAGAGGACACCTAGAAGACTAGATGATTAGGTTAGCGAAAGGAAAAGGCATTAGCATGAAGAGATAATCATGTAAGTTAAAAGTTGGGCAACTAACATCTAACTTAATGTGACACCAATTCTTGAAGCATGGTAATTAATGATTGCAATCACGACACAGATTATCAACCAAAAAGGTTGGACGATGTATCAAAGGAATTATTCTTGATATGACATCTAGCCTTGTGAGGAGAAGCAAAGTCCCTTATTGTATTAAGATTTTCGTAATCATGATAGATCAACGAAGAAGGTTGATCTAGCATAACACATGTGAAACATTACCATTGAGGATCAAAGGAGATAAATCAAGGTATTGGTTATTATTTCTCACCACACTCTCTAAAGCTGAAGGTAATTGCTAGGGTTTCAAATAATGGAGTTTGCTATGCATCTCAAGCCAAAGAAGGAAATTTGACAAATGGCATTTTTGGGTGAATAACCCATGATTGATGATCCAAGATACTTGGGGAGGAATTTATTCACACATACCTCATGTTCAAAGCTACTATCGATAACCCTGTTGTTTTACTTTCTATTTTGTTGGTCATGGGTATACCAAAGTTTGATGCTTTACATCTATGTAAAGTGTTTTTAAGAAAGACCACCCTGGTGATTTGAACATCATCGTAGGAAATGTGAATGAGTTCATTATCCCTTATCCAGAGGACTACCACATTCAGGCAGGGCCATGGGATGTATGCGGTGAAGGGAGAGCGATAGAAAACCGCCCTTTGGTGTCAATGAAAACAAGCAAGAGTTTAAGGAGCACAAGCCAATTGTAACTAAAAACATTAACTGCCTACATAAATGTATGGGTCAGAAGATAACCATGGGGAACAAGTGGTGGAAGAAATATTTGTTGGAGGGCTATGAACCCTTTGTGACCAATACAAGTACCGATGTCCCTCAACAAAAGGAAATGCCATAGACTCCGAGGAGAAGGGGAAGATTGCAATCATCTACCACAAAGTCATCTAAACTAGGCTAAGGACAAGGCAAGTTCCTCCTCTACACCAGAATTCAAGCTCCCTCCATATGGGGATTGTGTCTACATTGATCAAATCCTATACGATCCGAAAGGGAAGAGAAAAGGTAAGTTCGATGAGCACCCTCAAGGGCTTGGTAGATGGAATGAAATCCTAAAATAACATAAATATAGGTAATATAGTATGCATGAATTTTGTTATCATTCCATGCAATAGATAGTAGTCAAGCAATGAATATGAGTACTCGATATGGCTTTGTTTGTAGTATTAAGCTCTAGTTTGTGGTTGGTCTATAGGGGATTTTTTGTCATGTTAAAGTCCTATTCTCCAAATATGATAAATTAGGAGTCTTTGGACATTAACAATGGGGATAACAGCCTGGAGCAGAGTTTGGCAACGAAAAAAATTAAATATGTAGAATACATCAAATTAAATTTAAAATTATAATATATTTTTTATTTAATATATAAAAAATTAACATATTTTTGTTTAATATGCAAACCTTAATATGTTTATTATGATGAATATAGAAAAAATTAAATGAAATATTAAATTTATGATTTTAATATATTATAAAATTTATTACTTAATATATAAAATTTGATATATCTATTTTTATTTAAATTACAATTTTAAACATATTTCATCACAAAAAAAATTGGACTATTTTTTTCCACCCTAAACTTCATTTGATTTTTTTGTCCACAAACACGAATTTGAATCTTGTAGGCCCCCATAATGCTGTTTTGGCAAAGAGAATTTTAAAAAGTGATATTTTTTGTTGTTAATGTCAAAAATCATGCAAGTGTGTATATGTGACCTATTTCTTTAGAGTGTGTTTGTGTGACCTATTTCTTTAGAGTGTGTTTGTGTGACCTATTTGTTTAGAGTAAGTGTTTCGAGGATGGCCAACTATTCCCAAATGTCAAGGGAGGTTTCCTCCTGTTTTTTACAATCAGGGAGAGCTGAGGGACTAAGAGATATTTCCTTTTTGAATATTAAATGCAGAACTTGTCCAGTCTTCTTCCTAGGATGCTTTAAAACTTAGAACTATTTCGGCTTTTCTTGTAACTATTAGGAGCCAATCTCACGGCCAGCAAGAGAGAATATAAAAGAGCATAAGCTTTTGTAATTCCAATGCTACAAGCAGCAACAAAGTAAGACACAGTTTTTACGATCACAAATGCCAGGACATCAAATGTACTTACTTAAAAACAAACCACCAAATTTGAATACAACATCAATAGAGCAACGATGTAAAAGTATAATCCAACTTTTCTCATACAAATCAACAATGCTTCAAACCAAATAACATAATAGAGGGTCAAAAGAGGGTGATAAAAACACTACTTTTTTCCACAAGTTAGCCTCTAACCATAAAAGAAGAAACACAATCTACAGGCTGGAAGGTGAAGGGGGAAGGATTTATAAGGATCAGGAGATGGGAAGACATGCAATGGAATACTTTAGCAAGGCTTACATTAAGGACAATAAAGCAAGAAATCTGGTGATCAGAAGAAGCTTGATTAATACGATCCCACAGGTGTTGGGTGTGGTGGAAAACAATCATATTCTAGGAAACATCACAGAGGAGGAGGTGAAATGTGCAGTGTTTTCTATGAAAGCTTATAAGGCCCCAGGTCTAGACGGTTTCCCTCCAGTTTTTTTCCAGCACTTCTGGGAGGTTGTTAAATCTGAACTAGTTTGGGCTACCAGAGATTTTTTTAGAACTGGGAAGATGCTAAAAAGAATCAATAAGACTTTTATTGCTTTAGTCCCTAAAACTCTGACTCCTTTGAGCCTCCTAGATTTTAGACCTATAGGCCTATGTAATACTATTTATAAGATATTTGCAAAAGTCTTAGTTAATAGAATAAAGCCTTTTCTAGAAAAAATAATTGGCACTCCACAAAAAGAATTTGTTTCGGGGAGACAAATCCTGGATGCGGCAATAACCACACATAAGATCATTCATTCAATGGAAAAAAATAAATGTCCTGGAATGGCCTTCAAATTGGATATCTCCAAGGCTTATGATAAGGTCAAGTGGGATTTTCTCTATGATGTGCTTGAAAGAGTGGGGTTTAATGACAAGGTTATAAATATGATTAAGATGATGGTTGGCTCGGTTCAGTACTCTATTCTTCTAAATGGTTTCCCCTGGGGCAATTTTGGGGCGAAGAAAGGTCTAAGACAGTGTGACCCACTTTCTCCCTACCTTTTCATTATGGTTGTTGAGGTCTTAGGGAGGTCTTTCTCTAAACTAGTTAATATAGGTTGTGTCAAAGGAGTTAAGCCTACTACTACTGCTGATATTGAAGTTTTGCAGCAATTTGTAGATGACACATTCCTTTTTGGAGAATCTTTGGTCATGGAGGCTGAAGCTTGGAAGACTATTCTTCGTAATTATGAAGAAAGTTCAGGTCAGCAAGTTAATTACCACAAGAGTAAGATATATTTCTTCAATACTAATGCCCCATTACAAAGGAGGATAAGGAACATTTTGGGTTGTCAGTCTGCCAACCTCCCGGATACTTATCTTGGCCTACTGCTAACCACTAAAGAGGTGACTAATGACTTCTGGAATATTATAGTAGAAAGAATTCAGAGGAAACTTACAAGATGGAAAGGGAAAAATTCTAAGCAATGATGGCAAATTACAAATGCTCTCGGCAACTCTCCAGGGCATTCCTATTTACTTCCTATCCCTTTTCAAAATCAACCAAAACATGGCTAATAGGATTGAAAGAATACAAAGGAATTTCCTCTGGTCAAGAACAAAGGAGAAAAATAAATTGAGCCTGGTCGACTGGGAAGAGGTGTGCAAGCCAAAGGAGAAAGGGGGGTTGGGAGTAAGAAGACTTCGTGACCTTAATAAGGCCCTCCTTACGAAGATTGGCTGGAGATTAGGAGAAGATAATACTGATTGGGGTAAGATTATGAAAGCCAAATATCTGTCAAATTCCCTTTTTAGTTGGAATCTCTTCAATAATGATCTTCCAGGAGGCTTCAAAATCTGGATGAATATTGTTTAGAGTAGAGGCTTACTAAGGGAAGGGACAAGGTGGATAGTGGGGAATGGTCATAGCATCAAATTCTGGGAAGACAATTGGATGGGAGGGAAACCGCTAGTTTTTAGCAAATTTAAAAGACTAATGGAGTTACTAAAGGAAGTCATGGGAAGGAAGGTGGAGGACTATATCAACCAGGGTGAGGAAGTGGAAGAAATTATATAAAGATACTTACTCCCAGGAGAATATTCAGCTTCTCAAGGAGTTGGAAGAGTTGATAGGAGCACAAAGACCCCCAGTTCTAATCCAGGAGGATACAAGAGTCTGGGACTTAACTTCGAGTGGTAACTTTACAGTCAAATTGTTTACAAGCACCTCTTTAGCAAGGATATCTGTCCACCATCATGGAGTAATGTTTGGATTTGTAACCTTCTCCCTAAAATTAATTTCTTCTAGTGGACAGTTCAACATGGCAAAATTTTAACTATAGACAATGTGAAAAGAAGGGGATTCTATATAACAAACCAATGCTATCTCTGCAAGGAAAAGGAGGAGAGTATTTCTCACCTGTTCCTTGAATGCCAGTATGCCTTAAAGATATAGGCTACAATATGGGAGAGATTTGGTCTGAATTGGGTTATGAAAGACAACTTATGTCAATTCGTGGAAAACTGGTGCTGTCCCTTCTACTACCCAAAATTGGTCTTTCTATAGAAAATTGTTCCACCATATATTTGCTGGCATATATGGAAAGAAAGAAATAAAAGAATATTTCGGAAGGAGGAAAAACCGGTGGTGGTTTTTGGAATAATGGAGAAATTGCTAAAGGAAAATATTAGGGTTGCCAAATGTAAGATACCAAAGGTGTTAGGATAAACCACGGACAGAAATAAAAACTACATGCAAATATAACCAATAACAGAAAATAATAGATCACACAGAAATGAACACAAGGCACCAAGATTTAACATGGTTCACCCAATCCTTGGGCTACGTCCACCAAAAAAGCAAGTCCGATCTTATTACAATCCAGTGATTACAACCTGATTACAATCCGTAATCCCTTACAACTCAATACTGCCGCAAGAACCAATTTCGCATCACAACATAATGAAAAATACCCAACCCTAAACCCTTTTATACAAGTATTAAACCGCTTTAGGGTTATAACATGTCAGCCATATGTCGGCCATAACATGTCGGCTACCATGTCGGCCACGGCCCAAAAATTTTATGAAGTATGTACAGTACTTTCCTGATCAGTCACCATAATCTAACAAAGGAAGAACCAGGTAGGCAAGAAAGTTAAATTGCTGAAAAATGGGGTATTCATGAGGATTTTTACCTTTTTGATAACTCAAAAAAGTTAAGGAGACAGCAAACGAGATGGAAACCACCTACCCTTACACAATTCAAACTAAATTTCGATGGTGCTGCTAGAGGAGGTATAGGAGCGACAAGCGGAGTGCTACAGGATGGGAATGGTGATGCGTTGTTAGTTTATGCTAAGAAGGCGGGGAGTGGAAGTAATAATCTGGCTGAGGCAATGGCTTTGTTTTGGGGTCTTCAGCGGATCAGTGAAATGCAACTTAAGGAAATAACCATAGAGGGGGACTCCAAATTAATTATCAATTTGGTTAATGGAGTGTCCCAATCGAGATGGAATATTCGGACTATCATTATGGACATTAGGCATATCTTAGATGGGATGGAAAGTGTCCATCTGCAACACATCTACAAGGAACGAAACAAGGTGGCCAATGCAGCTGCTGCCATGGGGTTTAAATTAACGACAGTCACATGCTTGAAAAATATGGAAAATCTAAATGAGGATATTAAGTCCTTGATACGCAAGGAAAGAGGAGGGAGTATCATTTAATTATGGCTAGTAATTCTAAGGCTAAGGCCAAAAATTTGGCATTTTTTTCCTTGGAGAGTTGGAGTGCGCTAAATTTAATAAAGGTTTTAGGGATATGAGGAGAAAATGTGGCCATACAAACGGAAAAATGAATGAATGCAATTTAAGAAGAGTGTCATTTCACCATTATGGTAACACATTGCAAAGTTCAAATTACTTTTTGAAAGTACAAATGATATCATTGTTCAGATTGTCAGAGATTTTCGGGGTGTTAAAATTATGATGTTAAACAAGCACAATTCCCATAATGAATCCGCATGGGATTTTGAAGTTTATCAAGCACGGGCTTGTAAAACCTTTTCGCTCATTGCTGAGAGACTCGGAGTTGATAGTATTCGCAATGTTTTCGCAGATAAGGAGGTTCAAATGCACATTACTAAGGTGGGGGAACTGGAAATTGGCAGGGAAGATATGGGTGGAGATTTGAATAGGCTAAAGCCCTCGAAAATTGAGAACTTCAAAGACAGGATGGCTACCTGGTTCCTACTAAAGGAGGGAGGTTTTCTGCCTTACATGCAGCCGATGGCAAGGTATGACGAGAATTGTGCCCTCTAGTTCATCAATGGATGGAATGACCGCAAGGTGATCATTAAGGGAATCACATTTCAAGTGAATGAAGAAGTAATTGCCATGGCTACCGGTCTTTCAAGGATGGGGGAAAATGGAGAAAGGTTACTAAAACCGCTGACGAGGCCAATATGAGCAATTTTTTTGTGGAGGGAGAGGAACCAATGCGCTACAGAGGAGGATTTAAAAGGGATAGGCTACCAGCCCCGTGGGACAATGTTTGCCTAGTACTCATGAAATACCTTACGCTGGAGGGCAAGTTCAGTCTTTACTACTACTACCATTTTCCCTTATTGAATCATTTTAAAAATAGGGATTTTATTTCTAGCCCGTTCTTTCTGCTTCATTCTCTAGAGGATCTGGTCAATGATGTTAGGGAGAAGAGGAATAAGGGGCATAACTTTACCATTATCCACCAAGGCCTGATCTTTCGCCTGTACCAATTCCATCTTGCCCTTTGCCCACCTAGGGTGGTGCCACCGGCAAAATTCACCCTCGAGTTCCAGTACTGGTACCAAAATTTATACCCCGCAATCCTCCTCTAGCCATGAAAATAAGAATAAGAAGAAACCTGATGTGGCTGTGGAACAAAAGGGTGGTAAAAAGATTAAAGTGGAAAAACCAATGGGGATGGCAGAGGAGGACTCGGAGGAGGCAGGTGGAAAGGGTAGGAGAAGATCAGGAAGACTTGCCCAATCCCAGGCAAGGTGCAAGCAAAAATCTAACAAATTCAAGGTTGAGGAGGTGGAAGAGGAGAGCTCAGAAAACAATGAAGAGGAAAGGGAGGAGGATAACTCGGATCCCAAGAGAGAAAAAGGGAAGGAGGAGGTAGAAAAAAGTGTTAACTCTGCGAACAATTCTGTTGATTATGCCCAGATGTCTGCTGATAATACTCAAGTGTCGGCTGGAAATGTTGTTACCACGGAGGCTACCCATGTTTCAGCCAGCTTCACCCTGCAACCCATTACTTTTTGTGAAGATAGTAGTAAAGTGAACACCTCCCCCATTACCATTTCCTCCCTGATCAAGGAAAAATCTAAGGTTTTTACTAACCCAAGGATTTTGCAAAATGATAACCAGGTGGAAAAAGTTAAAGAGGAAATTAAAAAGGCGGGAACGGAAAATAAGGAGGGGACCAAGGTGCAATTGGAAGTGTATGCCAAATTGGACAAAAGGATTAAAATTTTAGAAGAAGGGTTTGTCACCTTCTCTAAATTTGCTCTAAAAGTCACACATGTTGCTGCCACCACCCTCCAACTGCTGGTACAGGAGAAAGAAGAAACAAGAATAGACATGGAGGATCATAAGCGCCTTTTTAAATTCCTTGCTGATGACTGGGCTCGGGTTCTTCTGGCTAGGAAGGGAAAGGAAAAAACTAAGTGTTAAGTTTTTTAGTTTAAGGGATCCTTGGATCCAAGTTGTTTTATGTTATTTTGCTGTTACTTGTTTTACTGGTATCCAGTTGTTGCTCAGACTTGAGTTGGCCTGGTTGTGCCAACAGTTTTAATGATGAACTTAAGTAGTATAGCAAACATCATTGACTTCTACTCTAATTCAGTTGCTTCTATTCATAGTATTACGCTGGTTAGTCACTTGCATAGTATTATTGCGGTTAAGTTGAACTTTAATATGTTTTTACTTCAGTAGTGTTCATTGTTGGTTTCTGCTGGTGATGTGCTGGCTACCAGCGTTTTGGTTGTAAGGGCTGACCGCCTTGTTTTTGTCACTTCTTATTTCAAAAACATAACAGACAGTCAACAGTTAAAACAAACGCATGTTGCAGAAGTTCACTCAAAAGCAACCTAGAAAGAGGCGATGGTGTAACCGAACAAGTTCGTAAACAGCTAAAATAATTAGGGCAAATCATCCGAGACATGTATCATTCTAAACACCGGGAAAAAGGAAAGAAAAAAAATTGCAGAAGCTCAACTGGTGCTAAAGAAGTTACAAAATTGCTATAAAGCTACTGCGGCCTTAATCGATCGCCCGCTTCTCTCCTTACGGTTCCAATGTTTTCTCCCCGTAGCATTCAAATATTAAACATTCCATGCCAATAAATTAATTTTTCCAGACACTCATCTGGTGTTAAAGAACTTACAGAATTGATATGAAGTTTCCCGCGGCCTTTGAATGATCGCCCGCTTCTGTACATACAGTTCCAGGTTTACTCTCGGTAGCATTTAAATATAAAAATATATTAAAAAATCCCTACTTAAAGATTTAAAAGTTTGAGAGCTGAGTATTAAATGCTTCCCACTTAAACAGCAAGGGGCCTGATGGCACAGTCGACGACACTGTGATTAGATCGAATTAACTTTTTAAGACGAATTAAGCCGAGGGGCTTACGAAAGTATTGTAAACCTTTTCAATTTTGAGTAAATTTGACGACACTCATGTATCTTATGAGTCGGCTAAAATAATGTTCACTAATGGTGTCATAAATTTGCCAAATAAGAAAGGAATTTTATATGCATAAATGTGTAGGTAAAAATTTGAGAACTTAAAATTTGAATAAAAATAATGTAATTAAAAAATATTAATAAATTATTTTGGATATTACATGATTGAAACAGTTTCTTGATTGTCATTATTTTTTCGGTATTGGTATTTTCACAAATGTATATGAAGTTGAACTAATGGTGATATAGTATGTTACAATTTTTCAATTCTTTATATTATCAAATATTATATAAATCTTAAGAGAGGTATTATAGTTCTATCAACCAAGCAAAAAGATAATTAAATCCATTTTCATACTTAGATCAACACTTTTAAAACATTTCAATATAAAATATTGGAATGTTGGATAGATTTTATGTTTCTCGGAACTTCTCTTTAAATGGCAATCCTATGTGGATCTTTCCTCTAACCTCTAAGATCACTAGCCAATTGTTTGTAGCATTTCCCTTTCCCAATATATGGGCACTTCCCTCTCATTTAAGCTCCATGTGTGCCACTCAAAAATTCAATATGTTGGGCAACTCTTGAAGGGATTCGGAATTCTCTTCCTCAACCTAGTGAAGGAGATTCTTGTATTGATTAGTAGTGTGAGGCCATTACTTAATGCACAAATTTTTCTCGCATGGTTGGAAAACAAATGGCTTGGAAACAAAACATAAGGAAAAATATCTACAAGAGTTTTGTTCGTACTAAAAAACTCCTTAGTATTAATATTATCAATATCAATTTGCAAGCTTTCATTGTTGCTATTGAAGTCTAACTTTGCAAAATTGATAACTATAAAGGTTAGGGGGCTAAAATTAGATCCAAGTTATATTGGATAAAAGAAAGAAACAAAGGTATTAAAAAAAAAATTATTTATATCAATTATAAACACAAGAAATAAAATATTGTTGCTATCAAAGATGATTTTGGGACTCTTCATTCAAATTCAATTGAAATGTGTAGTGTATTCAAACAATGAAGATATATTCAAAGATGGTCAATGGCAAGACATACAAAATGTTATTGAGGAGATGGTTGAAGAATCTATACCTAATCAAATATATGATTATAGCATATATATAAATAGAAACCTCTCTTCAGATAAGTTGGAAAATGCTCTTTTTTTATGGCTCCATATAAAACATTTGGTAGTGATAAGTTACCCATAGAATTCTATTGATCCATGTGGTGTTAGCTTAAGAAATGTTTTTACTATGTTTATCTAGAAGCTTTTTAAAAAGGGTCTCTAGGCTCAATCATTAATAGAGGCATAATGAAGGTTCTTCCCAAGGGGAAAATGGAGGTTATAACACTTTTGAACACCACTTACAAAATTATAGAAAAACTATTATCTATTCAAATCAAACCAATTGTGTAGAGAATTGTTCAAGTAGAACAAACAATTTTTATTGTGAGAATATATGGTCTTAACAATCTGACTTTGGCTTTGGAAACCTCTAAATGGACTCAAAAACTTGTCAAAATAGTGTTCTTAATCATTTTGATTTTAATAGGCATAGGAAAGGATCTAGTGGAGGTTTGCCCTCTATAGGCTTCAATGGTTGAGCCATGACCCTAAAAATTGAGATCATATTCATATGTTAGTTCAGGATGCTAATGCATGAATTATTATCAATGATATGATGATGAACTCATTTTCTTTGTAGAGGTCTATTCGTCATGGATATCCTTTACCTCCTTATTTGTATTTTTTTATAGCATATGCACTTGGTTATATGTTGCATGGTGCCTACCAAATGAAACTCATTCTAAGAATATATATCCCTCTAAATGTTGTTATAAACTCTCGTTGTTTTGATGAAAGTTTGTTATTTTTACAAAACTCTAAAAAGGACATCTCTAATATGATTGATCTATTAGAGATGAGTTGTATTGTCTCTATATCTAAGCTTTCCCATTATGCAGTCATTAATGAGAAACTATAGAAGAAGACATGGAAGTTTACTAAAGATGATCAATTCAAGGAGCAACAAATAAAAAGATTAGAGTCAAATTAAGTCTTGTTTAATTTTTTGTTCAAATTTTTTTTTTAGTGTTGGCAATAGACTTGATTTCAAATCATAGAAACTATATGTTTTGATTTAAAAGTAGGATGAATATTATATTTACCACAATTGGGGTCTATTTTGTATTATTGGGGTTACAAGGGAATAGTCCATAATGTGGATATCAAATGTGTATATTTTGAGAATCTATACACAATCACTTCCACCGATTTAAAAGTCTTTAAATGCAAATTTGACCTTGATCATTTCTAGAGATGCAAATATAGTTCCAAATCTTTGTAACCATTTCACTAGTCCTTATGAGCTAAACTAGAGAAGATTGTGTTGATTTTTAGAGGACTTGATTATTGTATTTAAGAAAACTCATTCCCTTTAAAATATCAAGAACTACTATTCTAGTAGCATGTTAGTACTCATAAATAAAATATGTATTTAAGAACATTCTAAAAAATTTATATCCTAAATCTATTTCATAGAAACAAATTTCCTAAAGTTGTTTGTTAATGCTACTAGTACTTCCATATATCAAAACAAATTTAAAAATTAGGGGGAATGAATCCTAGTAGAGTACATTAGTTGATAAGTAGAGTACAGTTAAATCCTGATAGCAATATCACAAAGTACATTAGTACCAAATTAAACCTATGAATCTTAGGTGTATATTTATACACGAGTTTAAATGTACACTTATATAAGTGATACATGTTATGATAATTAATCTCTAACTAATTAAAACCTTTTTTGAAATTGTGAAAGCTCTCAAACACTATGAAATCAATCCTCAAATTTTATCATATCCTTTCTTGAATATTAAATATTCAACTAAATATCACATTAATCTTAATTAACTTTTAATCAAATATAACTATACACTTAGTGATTAAATGCATAACTCATACAAAACAAAATTGTGTTTTAAACAAAATTATCTAATTTTGTAGGAATAAATAGTTTATTTACTTAAGACATAATTATTTATAATATATAAGATTAGCTTATTTTTTAAGATGATTATTAAAAATATTTTTCCATTAATAAAATTCATCATCATACTCTATTTATCTTCTCTTACTATTGTAATCATTCAGTTTAACTTTTTGATTAATTCCATCATTCACATTAAAAAGTTCAAATTTTGTGCAAAGTTTCTATAGTTTTAGTTTTTTTTTTTTTTCACAATTATAATTTTTTTTCATTTTGGTCAAGAAATATATATTTTTCCATTTTAAAAGTAAAATTGTACAAAGACATCAATAATTATGCACCATGTTCAAAATGAAATGTTCTTTTTATTATTATTATAGTAAGATTGCACTAGATTTAACAATAAATAATTCAAATAAATTTTAATAGAATATAATTTATGGTTTTTGTTAAGTAACGTTTAATATAATTTTTTATTAAAATATAAATAAAGAAGTTGAGATTTTTTTTATAATTAAAAAATAATTTTAAATTTCATGTTAATTGATATTAAAAAGAAATAGAAACTTTTGTATTAAATTTATTTTTCATATTAGTAGTAAAAACAAATATCACTTAAGGCAAGAACCTACAACACAATGGTAAATTGTGAGCCTCTTATCTAAAAGGTCTTGAGTTCAACTCTACACAAGATTAATAAATAATAATAACTAATCACATCACATAATAATAATAAATCTTGGCTTCGGCCTCTTATCGATCAAAAAAAAAAATCACTTAATATATTATTTATCTTTATTTTAAAAATTTCAATTTATGCAAATTAATATTTTTGGTGCAATGAATCCTCTTTTTATTTTTTTCTAAATAAATTACTATTAATAGATATTAAATATCAATTAAGATATTAATATTAATATTGTTCGGGAGTAAAATGGAAGCACTCTAGTAGGATGTAGGCCTCCACTTTATGAGGCATCGAGTCATTCAAATGTGTATGTGTGAGTGAAAGAGGGGAATTTCTAAATATGATTCCACTTCTAACCCAAATTAGAATAGTTAGGACCCAAAGAAGAAGAGTGCTAATACTAAATCTGGATCATAAAGAAGGATGCAATATAAGGAAATGTACTCTCTTGGGATAATGCAAATGTAATATTGAACTAATAATGTAAATCTAGATGTCGTGTGAGTGTAATTAGCCCAATTAAGATGTAAATATAGGATAAAGATATAAAAGGAAATGAAATATAAGGAACTCGCCTCGAAATGTGTAGAAGAAAAGGTATTTTCATTGTAGAACTCACAGATCTGAATTGTATTTGAATATTTGTCCACAAATGTTGGAATGAAATGATGAAAGAACAAAACCTAGAAATCTCCCCAAAATCTGAGATGGAAGGACTAGGTTGACTTAGGAAGAGGTCTTACAACCAACTTGGCGTAGTCCGGCAATCTACAACTGATGACTCCAAAAAGCTCATGAGTTGTAGGTTCCAGATCTGCAATCTTTTTTACTACCACCCTACAAATCAACACCGAAAGAAAAGGCTTTGTGGTTGGGGTTTGATGAGGGCTTGCCTTGGTCAAGTCTTAGGTTAAGGAATTAATCGTAATTAAGAAATGTAAATGTAAATGTCTGTAAAACAAGATAAATGTTAGGATTCACCTTGCTTGTATGTATGTAAATGTATTGTAGATCTTGAATTAGGAATGTGGGGTATCTCCACTCTTTGCAATAGATCTACCATAAGTTCATCATGATGTCATGGATATAGAAGTGCATCAATGAAGAAGATGAATGTTTCAATCTAGATCTCCTCCCTTGATGGCCAACAATAAGCTAGAATTTGAAGAGGAAATGCTCACGAAGGATCCTTCAATGGAAATCTTGTTTCTCATTGCTTGAAATTCTTGAATACTTGAACTCCTTCAATGCAAAAAGGCAAAATACTTCACTAGAGAGAAATATATTTAATGCTTGAATGAATTGTGGATATGATCTATGAAAATGAAGCCTTCAAGTCTCCTTATATACGAGGGGGTGGGGGGACAATACAGGTCGACTAGATAATGGTAATAAACTAATTAAACCCTTGAGGCATTTCAAGCCCTGAGCTCTCAAACTGCCAGGGATTAGGTCAACCTGGGATGACTAGGTCAACCTAGGTTGAACTAGTCCAGAACAAGTCAAGCTAGGTTGATCTGGTTTTGGAGATCAGGTCTTGGGCACCATAGAAAAGGGGCAGATACTAGAGAGCTAGGGTGGAAAGATGGAAGAGAACAAGAGGAAAGGAGGTCAAGTACATGCATACCCATGGTCCAAAGAGGGAATTTATGGAGAAGGAGCTCAACGGTCTTAAAATTCAACTGCGTCCATTTTAAGATGGTACAAATATATTTAATATTATAATTATAACTAAATTATTTAATTTAGTTAACTTAAATATATTTTGATTTTAAATTAAATATCTTATATTTTATATAGTATTACATTTGGAGTTTAGTTGTTTTATCTTTGATATCATTGTGGATCATACAATCTAAAATTATGACTTAATAAAATTACTTCAAAAGCATTTATTCAATCTAATTACTCTTTGTCGTGATCCATCTTGTATGACTCGTATATTGTAGGAAGTCTTGGTACTCTCTGACTCAGATGACTTGATCGATGGACCTTGAGTGGCTACTATGAATTTTGATCATCTCAAATTGTTGATTTGGAATTTTGGTTGATATGTTGTTTGACTATTGATGTGAGGTCCCACCCAAACACATCATAGCATAGATGATATATTTATACTTTGATACTTTATAATGGGACATTTTGACACATGTTAGATTGATTAGATAGGGATTGCATATTATTTTATGTTATGTGATGATTTACATTATGTTGATTTCACTTATGATGATGATAATTAGGACTTATTTTTTATGCTCTGATGTCTATCCATTCAAATATTTATGTTAGTAATATTAATTGAATTTCTATTAGGATTCGGACTAACACATTGACTATGTTTTAAAGTGAAAATTTATATTGATGAATTATTACATGATGTTCAAACTTTACAAGTTCTTTATAGGAGAATTGGATGTTGAACATTATCGAGGATCGGGTTGATCATGAGGTAGAGTCAATTCACCAAAATAGAGCCATCATCTTACCTAGTGGTAAATGTCATAAAGAGGGCACCTTGACAGATAGGGGATGAGATCACAGAGTTGTTACGACTCCAACCACTTGTTATAGGCATGACTATTGAGTTTACAATGACACTTTGGATTGCATTGCTATTCTATCAATCTAATGGTGTAACTTGCCATTTACCTTCTACAAGAGTCACCCTTTAACTAGTGGTAGTAGGAGGAGGCCATGGGTGGTGCTAGTATAGATAGCAGACACACACACTTGGGAGACATTCTTGAGTAGATTCATAATCTATCAGAGCACTTTAGACAATGTCAGATAGTGGAGTTTCATGGCCTATAGCAGAGAGGCCTCACTGTGATGTAGTATGAGAGTAGATTTCTCAAGCTCCTTCCTTATGTCTATTGCATGAAGGATGAGAAGTTGTAGTTGCATCATTGTATTAAAGTCTCTTTAGGGAAAATTTTGCCTAAATTTTCCTACCACTTTTAGAGAGGTTGTTGAGAGAATTGAAGAGGATATTTGTGGTAGGACATAGTATTCACGAGGTCAGTATGAAAACCTAAACCCCTATACCCATTCATGAGAACATTAAAGACCGTCTCGGAAGGGGAATCAAAGACATTAAACATTGTCCTTTAATACTTCATAGTCTCAATAGTGATCCCAAAGGGATACTAGGTAGAGACCTTGTCGAGGTTATCAGGGCTATAAGCCCAACCAGTGGCAATCTTAGGGTCCTAGACAAGACCAGAGAACATAGGCTCTTTATATCTAGCTAGCAAGAACTCAATAGTATTTTAAGGGTTGTTACAGTGGATCCAGTAGGATTGGAGGATAGTAGTAGTCTAGGTCATAGGGAGTACACTTACATACATATGAGCCATGTTACACTTGTGGTTGCATAGCACACATAGTGTGAGAGTGCCCACAATGTCAGACACTAGAAACTTAGCGAGGAGCTACTTTAGAGCCTACAATGGGAGATATGGTTAAGTCCCATAGAGTATTTGCAATGGTTGATAATTTCCATGAAGAGCATCAAGCCACATCATTTAGTCCATAGGTATGATTATAGATAGTAGTGTTACTATATATTTATATTAAGGAGCTACTAAATCTTTTATATCTCCATTTGTGGTGGAGTGTTGTGGGCTAGTAGTAGTTAAGTAGGATGTTGTTGGGAGATCAAGCTATCCTTTGAAGCTAGAGTGTGTATTAGTTCCATGGTTTGCACCTATCATATTTAGACTAGGGACATGACCTTGATGTTAGACTTTTTCATTACGCGTATAGGTTCTTACAATGTAGTTCTTGGCAAGGATTGGATGTATGCCCATAGTGCCAAGATGAATTGTCAAAAGATGAGGGTAGAGTGTGTGGATGATCAGGGGACTCGTATGGTGATCTTAGGGGTCTAGAGACTCATATATCTTTGTATAATTTATGTTATGCATCTTAGGTGGTTCATGCAAAAGGGATATTAGTTATTCATTATCACCATTAGCGATAGAGAGGAGGATACATAAAGGGAGCCTTTTCTTGATGACTATCCAATCCTATAGGAGTTTGCAGACGTATTTTTTTCAAAGCTACTTGACATGTCATCACCAACGATAGTTGATTTTCACATAGACCCTATGTCAAAAGTTGAGCTAGTATCTAGAGCACCATATAAGATGACTACACATGAGCTTAATGAGCTCAAGATTCATTTACAAGAGCTCTAAGGGCACATTCACCCTAGTGTGTCACCTTGGGGAACGCCAATTATCTTTGTAAAGAGGAAGGATGAATCACTTAGATTACGCATTAATTATCGATAATCGAACAAAGTAACCATTAAGAACCAACATCCACTTCCTAGGACCAATGATTTATTTGATTAGTTGAAAAGTGCCCAAGTATTATGAAGCATAGATTTAAAGTAAAAGTATCATCTATTGAGGATTGTGGAAAGTGATATCCACAAGATTGCACTTCATATGAGGTTTGTCTACTATGAGTTCACTATAGTTCCATTTGGCCTCACAAATGCCCTAGTTGTATTCATGAGTTTTATGAATATTTAGTAGGTTTTTGGATATATTTTTTGTGGTGTTCCTGAGCAACATATTGATATATTGTCACAATGATAAGAAGAATAAGAAGCATATGAGACATGTTTTGCAACAATTGGCAAATAACTAGTTATATGGTAACTTGTTGAAGTGTGCCTTCTTTAGACCTGAGGTGCATTATCTTGGCCATGCTATATTGGGTGATGTGATATCATTAGATCCATCATGGATTGGCCAATACTTGATGTTACAAAGATTTGGAGTTTTATGGGCCGAGTTAGATATTAGAAGTATTCTGTTGAGGAATTTTCTAAGGTAGCACACCCCATTACATCCCTTCAATAAAAGGAAAGAAGTACGAGTTTATGGAAAAGTGTAAAAGAATATTTAAGGCACTTAAAAGAGCACTCACCAATGCATTTATTCTAGTAGTACTAGATCCTTCAGCAGATTTTGTGATATGCAAAAATGCTTCATTTAATGGATTAGGAGTAGTTCTTATGTAGGGTGGTCGAGTTATAACATTTGAGGTTAGGAAGCTAAAGACTCATGAGCTTAACCACCCTACTCATGATCTCAAACTCAAAATTATGATACATGATTTATTGAGATTGTGACACTTCCTTCTAGGTCACTGATTTGATCTTCATTCAAATCACTAGAGCTTATAGTATATATTTATATAGATGAACCTTAATGCTAGATAGAGGAGATGGTTTGAGTTCTTATGTGAGTATGATTTTGATGTTCATTACATTAAGGGGAAAGATGATGTAGTTATGAATGCTTTGAGTAGGAGGAAACATGATCTATCATCCATGATGGTAGGTACAAACTTGAGAGAGTGTATATTGTGCCATTTTATAGATGATGGGTTGTATATAGAGATTTCTCAATTAGTTTGTTCTTAAAGACCCATAGAGGGGAGATATATTCAAATTATTCACTAGAGTATAATAGACTATTATATCATAGTGAAAACATTTATGTACCCTCTTTCATGTACCTTCTACTATGGATTTGCAAGAGTTTATTGTACTAAAGGCTCATAGAGCACCTTATGCAACATATCCTGGGGTTAATAAGTTACATGCTAATTTAAGATGATTATATTATTGACCATGTATGATATTGTAGATTTCCAATATTGTAGTTAGATCCCTAGAGTGCCAGAGAGTGAAGGTGGAGTACCAACATCCTGGTAGACTCCTACAACTACATGAGACACCTAAGTAAAAATGGGATATTATTTTCACGGACTTTATTGTTGGTCTTCATATGTCCTCTGATTGCCAAGATGTCATCTTGGTGATGGTTGACACGTTGGCCAAAGTGATGTGATAACCAATCTTGCTACTCCCCAAGCTCTCTAAAGGTCTCCTTAGGTCATACACTTGATCAATAGGGATTCTACTCACCCTATGCTCCTTAGGACTCTATTCAATAGATTCTAAACCATTCAATTGGTCTATATCAACCAAGCAGAACAAACTTGGTTGTTAACTCTCCATCAACACAAGTAACCCCAAATGTGCATGAAACTCCCAAATGGAATGATTGGGCACAAAAATAGCCTTAAATCAAGGGTTTTAAGGGTTTTGAGAGCAATTTGATGCAAAGACAATTTTCCCCTCCTTAAGACATTTTCCAATGCTTCCCATTAGGCTTGGGGTTACTTATTACCACCTTCTAGAATATTCCAATCTTAGGTTGAAGTATCAAACACATTCAGCCACTCCCACTCCACTTGCTCTGCTCTGTGATCCCTAACCAAGTTACCAGGACTTGCCTAAGGCATCACCTCAAATATTCCTCCTTGGCACTCCAAGGCCCCATCTCCACTATATAAAATTTACATGGATTCATGTTCCAAATCCTAAAAGGTCATATAGATTCTACGATAGGAAGTGGCCATGTGACTCCATTTGGGCAAACAACCTGTTTTAGAACAACACACTAGCACGGAACAAAACAATTATTTCCAACACTCAAAACCTTACAAAATGATAAGCTAAATCCATATAGAATCTTAAATTATTCTACTCTAACACCTCCAAAATAAAAAGTTCAAAGTCTAATCCATCTACACGCTAAATCAACTCCAAAAGCATAAAATTGTTAAAGAAACTTGTTGCTCAGTTTGTACAATGCAATAACCAACTTCACCAACCCCTTGAACAGGTTGAGAATGGCCTCATATATAACCAATTTTAGACAATTATATCTCCTTCTAAACAGAGTTGCACAAAATGCAAGAAAAGTTGTCAATGTTGTCATTGACAACATTGACAACAATTGAGCAACTTTTACATCTTATGGAGTTAAGCCCTCAAACTTGCTCCAAAAGCCACAAAACCTTGAATAATGTTCAAATAGGACTTAAAACACCTAAATATGGCCTTAAAACCTCTATTTTACCAATCTACCCTTCTAGGCCCCAAAATACCTAGTTTGGCCTAGTGAGCAACTAGAAGCAACTTTGACCTATTTGGGATTGTCAAACCTAACACCTTACCTTCTTAGGACTACATGAGTCCCTTTATTCAATTAGTGGTGTGGCTAGAACCACTAAAATCCAAAATCCCAAAAGGAACCCTAGGTCTTCCTTAGCCCATGTAGGTGCCCTTACACCACAAAGTCAACCCATTGTTTATCTATTCGCACCACCTTTGTGGCACCATCAATTGCGTAGGTGTTCTTGTGGATATTGTCAAGTGTCATGTCATTCCTCCTAAGATTATATCAGATAGATACTCTTTACTTACATCCTCCTTTTAGAGAGAGCTATAAGAAGCATTAGGCACCAGGCTTAGTTTTTATTACAATATATCACCCTTAGACAAATGGATATACCGAGAGGGTTAATCAGGTGCTAGAGGACATGTTGTGTATGTATGTAATGAACCATTAGGTCAAGTGTGAGGATTACTTGCATCGAGTTGAGAATTCCTATAATAATGTGTCACCCTATCAGGCATTATATGGTAGACCATGCAGGATACCACTTAGTTGGGCTAGGATCAAGGATAAGGTATCTATTGGATCATAGTTAGTCAAAGATATGGAGCAATAGTTAGTCTTGAGTAGACAATTCCTTAGAGAGGATAAAGATAGGTAGAAGAATTATGCAAATGGAAAGAGGGTTGATATATAGTATATGGTTAGGGATATAGTCTTCTTAAGAGTGCTAGTTTGTGGTGACTGATCAAGGGAGTACCATACATACTCCATAATTCCTCGACGGGGTCCGAGCCGACATGTTGTAACAAATTTTATCCCTAAAATGGCAAAAATTACTTATATAAAAGGGCTTAGGGTTAGATATTTTCATAAGGTGTAATGCGATAATTGCTTCTTATGGCAGTATTTAGATGTAAGGGATTAAGGAGTGTAATTAGGTTGTAATCATTAGATCATAATAATATTGGACTCATTGTTTGGTGGATGTAGCCCAGGGATTGGGTGGACCATGTTAGATCTTGGTGTCTTGTGTTCTCTTCTGTGTGATTTATTATTATTTTTATTGTTTATATTCAAGCATGTAATTTTTATCTCTGTCTATGATTTATCCTAACAAGTGATATCAGAGCCTAGTTGTTTTTTTAGTTATCCTTTGTAGGAAAATCTCATGATTGAGGGGGAGTCTCATAGTTAAGTGGGAACATTGACAGTCAAGGGTAAGTTGAAGGTGGAGAATTTTAATAGTGAAAACTTTTAGTTATGGAAAATGCAAATGGAGGACTATCTATATCAAAAGGATTCGTGGAAGCTGTTGGACGAAAAAACCAAGAAACATGGAACTATGACAGATGAGGACTGGGAAATTTTAGATAGAAAGGTACTTGGAAGATTTAGTTATGCCTGGCACCATCAGTGACATTTAACATTACAAAAGTGAAGATGATAGAAGAGTTGATGGAAATCCTAACAAAATTGTATGAAAAAGCCCTCGACTTCAAATAAGGTATTTTTGATGAAGCGTTTATTTAATATGAAGATGACATAAGGTGGATCTATTGCAGATCATTTATATAAGTTTAATAATGTTACAAGTTAGTTATCTTCTGTGAATGTCAATTTTGATGAAGAAATTAGGGCTCTCTTGATTTTGTGTTCTTTGCTTGAAAGTTGGAATGACTTGGTAATGATTGTGAGTAATTTTTTTTGGATCTAATACACTAAAATATGATGATGTGATTTGCATTATTCTAAGTGATGGAACTCGTAGGAAAACCTTAGGTGGATCTACATTAGGAAGTTCTTTGAATGCACAAAGAAGAGGCAGAACGACTAAGAGAGGAAATAATTATGGGAATCATGGGAAATCAAGAGGAAAATCAAAGGGAAAGAGGTCTTAATCTAGAGGACCAAGAGATTATCAGTACTATGGTAAACCAGGGCATAAGAAGAAAGATTGTTGGACCCGAAAGAACAATAAAGAAGATAAATTAGAAGGGAATAAGGAGGCAAATGTGGTAAGTAACAAATTCGAAGAGGATACTTTGCTTCTTTCTATAGAAAGTGTTGATGATTCATGGGTTTTAAATTCTGGTGCTTCATTTCATGCTACACCCCATAGAAGTTATTTTATTGATTATGCCAAGGAGATTTTGGGCTTGTTTATTTGGGGGATAGCGATCCCTGTCAAATTGTTGGAAAGGGAAAAGTTGAGATTAAGTTGCAAAATGAGAATCATTGGCTACTACATGAGGTAAGACATGTTCCAAGGTAAAGTAGGAATTTAATTTTAGTAGGGAAACTTGGTGATGAGGGTTGTGTAGTTACTTTTAATGATAAAAATTGAAAGGTTTTAAAAGGTTCCCTTATAGTAGAAAAGGGTGTGAAAGTAGGCACCTCATATCATTATACATGTCATATTGTTCCTTCTACTTTGAATGTTTTAGAGAAAAATGAATGTTCAAGAATAGTTGCTATAGTTGAGTAGCGAGAACAAACTATTGTTGTAGATTCAGATACAACACTATGGCACAATAGACTTGGGAACATGAGTGAGAAATGTATGAAATTACTTCATTCAAAGAAACTTTTACCAGGTCTGAAATGTGTCAATATGGATTTATGTGAAAGTTGTGTGTATGGAAAACAAAAGAGATTGAGTTTTATGAAGAGTGGGAAGGAAAAGAAAAGTGAGAGATTAGAGCTTGTGCATACATATGTATGGGGACCAACTCAAGTATCTTCCCTTGGTGGCTTTCATTATTATGTTACATTTATTGATGACGCAACTAGAAAAGCATGGGTTTATTTCCTTAGAAATAAATATGATGTATTTGTAACTTTTAAGAAATGGAAATGCTTGGTTGAGAATAAGATTGGTAAAAAATTAAAATATCTCAAATCTGATAATGGTGGTGAGAATTATAGTCATGAATTTGAAGATTATTGCTCCACTAATGATATTCGCATATAGAAAACTATTCCAAGGACTCCAGGAGTGGCTAAATGTATGAACAAATCGAGGAGCATGAGGTTGCATGCAGGGTTGCCCTTAAACATGTGGGAAGAGGTTGTTAATACTGCTATATATTTGATTAGTATAGGTCCTTCTACTCATTTGGGATGTGGTATTCTAGAGGAAGCATGGACTGGTAAGAAGGGGAGTTATTCTTTTCTCAAAACCTTTAGGCGTGAAGCATTTTCTCATATAGTTTCTGAAAATATAATCAAGGTGGAAGCTAAGTCAAAGAAATGTATATTTGTTGGATATGGCATTGAATTTAATTATAGGCTTTGTGATTTTGAAAATCATAAAATTGTAAGAAGCAGGGATGTCATATTCAATGAGAAAATTTTGTACAAAGATCTGTTGCAACAACATGAGAAGAAAGAAGATGATTATGCAGTGTTGGATGATACTCCAAAAGATGATGTTCAAACAATTTCTCATGATCTGCAACTATGAAAACAACAAATACCACACACCCAAGTGAATGTTAGATGGTCAACAAGAGTAAGTAGACCTCCATAAAGATTTTTTTCCCTCCTTGTACTCTATTTTACTAACAGATGCTAGTGAACTTGAATATTATGATGAAGTTGTGCAGGTGGATACTAAGACTCAGTGGGAGTCTACAATGGTAGATGAATTGAATTCCTTGCTGAAAAATAAGACTTGGGATTTATGCAAGTTGTTATGGGTTGAAAGAAGAAGATGGAGGTAAGAAACGATTTAAAGTCAGGCTAGTTGTAAAAGGATTTGTATAGAAAGAGAGCATTGATTTTGATGAGATATTCTCTCCTATTGTAAAAATGACTTCTATTCATACTATTTTAAGTATTGTGGCTATTGAAAATTTGTAGTTGGAGCAACTTGATGTTAAAACAACATTCTTTCATGGTAATTTGGATAAAGAGATATATATGACACAACCACAGGGATTTGAGGTCAAAGGTAAGAATAACTTAGTGTACAAATTGAAGAAAGGTTTATATGTCTTGAAGCAAGCACCTTGGCAATGGTATGTAAAATTTGACAATTTTATGCATGAGCATGGATACAATAGGTGTCATTCAAATCATTGTGTTTATTTTAAAAGGTTGGATGATGAAAACTACATTACTTTATGTTTATATGTTAATGATATGCTTGTAGCTAGGTCTAACGTGAATCATATTAAGGAGTTGAAATGCTAGTTAGCACATTCATTTGCTATGAAGGATTTGGGATGACTTTGTCTCGGGCTGATTATATTGCAAAGGTGTTGCAATGTTTCTCTATGGAGAATGCTAAAGAAATTAGCACACCTTTACCTAGTCATTTGAAGTTCACTAAGGAAATGTGTCCAAAGACATAAGAAGAGAAGGATAAGATGTCCAAGGTGCCTTATGCTTCAACTGTAGGAAGCTTGATATATGTTATGGTACATAAGCAGCCATAGAGATCATATGGATTTAGTTCTTCTTGGAAGAATTAGGACACCCTCAGAAGGATAATTATTTGTTTATAGATAGTTAGAGTACCATTCATCTTGTGAAGAAATTTTCTCTACATTCAAAGACATAACACATACAGTTGCGGTACCATTTCATTCGGTTAGTTTTGGATGATGGACAATTAAAGTTGGACAAGATACATGTAGATGCCAATCCAACAGATATGTTTACAAAGGTAGTGACAAGGGAGAAGCTTAACTCCTTTTCAGCTTCGGTCGGTCTTCTAGACTGAATAGAATAAACAAACACCAACGCAAAGGGTGGTTTAATCCAATAGGAGCCTCATGGAGTAGCGACATAGCTATAGGATCAGTCTCCAAGTGGGAGATTGTTGTCTTGTGTAGAGCGTGATCAATCCCCAGGTAGGAGATTGTTAATTTGTGGTGGCTGATCATGGAAGTATTGTACATACTCCATAATTCCTCAATGGGGTTTGGGCTTAACCCTAAAGCAACAAAAAGTACTTGTATAAAAGGGCTTAGGGTTAGGGATTTTCATAAGGTGTGATGCGATAATTTCTTCTTGCAGTGGTATTGAGTTGTAAGGGAGTAAGATTGTAATTAGGTTGTAATCATTAGATCTTAATAATATTGGACTCGCTGTTTGGTGGATGTAGCCCAGGGATTGGGTGAACCATGTTAATCTTGGTGTTTTGTGTTCTCTTCTATGTGATTTTTTTTCATACTGTTTCTATTTGCATGTAACTGTTATCTTTGTCCATGATTTATCCTAATAGAGAGTGCATCCACACAAGATTTTGATCCATTTTGGAAATGGCTTTAAGTTGACACTTTTTTTTTTTGGACCCTTCGAGCTTTTGGAGAAGATAAGACCACTTGCATATCATCTAGCTTTTCCACCTAGCATGTCATGCATTTACAATGTGTTTCATGTTTTTGTATCATAGAGGTGTATATATGACAAGTTTCACATTATAGATTGGGAGGCCTTGTAAGTGGAGTTGGACAAACAACTAGCTTTGGATCGGGCAATCACATTTTAGCTTGATGTATGTTGGCCCTTTGAGGTGGAGAGTTGAATTAGGTTGGAGTCTAATCAGATTCTTATGATGAGGTTGTGACTTCATGGGAGGATGCATCTCAAATGAGATCATAGTACCCATACCTTTTCAATGATTTCTAGGAGAAAGTTCATGCCTAGAGGGAGAGGATGTGAGGTCCCACCCTATCCTATCATAGAATATATGATATATTTATACTTTGATACTTTGAGTGATATTTTGACACATGTTAGACTAATTAGATAGGGGTTGCATTTCATTTGACTTTATGTGATGATTTATATTATGTTAATTCCACTTATGATGATGATGATTAGAACCTATTTTATATGCTCTAATTTCTATACATTCAAATGTTTATGTTGGTAAAGTTAATTGAATTATGGTTAAGATTGGAACTAACATATGAACTATGTTTTAAAGTTAAAATTTGTATTGATGAATATTACACAATGTTCAAACTTTACAAGTGCTTTATAGGAGAATTAAATTATGAACATTACTTCAGAAACGAAAGATTATTTGTTTATGAATTAAGAATGTCAAATGTTGAAGTCAAATTATGTAGTGTTGATTTTAGACATACATGATTCTCGTGGATTATTGATACTCTGATTTAATGTATAGGAAATTAACCATGGAAATCAATTGGAGAACTAAGTTTATACCTATGTGAAAGTTGTAAAGCTAAGGTTTAATATAATGAAGAGATTAAAACCTCATTGTGATGTATTTTTTTTGTAAACATAATTTGGATGAATGTTATTAAATTAAATTGCATTATGGGATTGGACATGCACTTTTATTTGTGAAGTATATTATGCCACTTGTATTATTTATGTGGTAGCGACATGTATTCTTAGGGTTGGGCAAGAGATACCTAACCTAGGGTAAGAATTAATAGGTTACCTAAGTAAACCCTATTGATTTTAGAGACTTGAGTGAGGTCCCATTAAGATGAATCGATAAGTAAACTTTAAGTGGACTTTTGAAGGGTTAAAAGTGACCCTAGGAGGTTTTTTAGGAAAAAAAAAAAAAACTAGCCTACTGCATTTACTATTGGTGATGGGTTTGGCCATTGGGATGTGAAAATCACATTTTTGACCCTCCAAATGGACCACTTTTCAAAAGTGGTGAAAATGGAGAAGGCAACATCCAATTCCTTTCTCCACACTCTTGGTTTATCTCTCATTTATGAGAGGAGACAAGAGTGGATGAGAAAGGACTTGTAGTCACTTCTCATTATGAATAGCGAGCGGGTAGAGGATTGGATACCTTTTTAGTGGGTCTTGGCAAGGCTTAGAGGTTGTTGACCCACTCTTTGTTTTAAGATACATTGCTAGTTTGGAGGAGTTGGTAGAAGGCATAAGAAGGAAAGATCTTCATCAAGCCCCACTGTCATTTGCATTAGATCAAGGTTGGTGATTGTGCCACAAAGGATACTTGTTTTGTAGCTCATGTTTCAATAGCTTTAAAATGTTGTTGTTTTGTATGAATTGTATATGTTGGATTGTATTGTTTCTTGTTGTTTTCAAATGTATGTACTTTATAAGTGTTCAAGGCATCACTCACCCTTGGGAGGTAAGCAATGACATTGTGGGTGAAGGGGTTAGTTGGGCCTTCCCCTAAAGTGTAGACTCTCTTCTATTGGAGAAGAGGGATTTTCATGGAGTATGGGCTCCATGTACCATCCTTGTGTTTTGTACTATTGAGATTATAATTGGAGAAATTTGTGAGAAGAAATTGTGAGTTTTAATGTCTTGTGAAGGCATGCATTTTAGCTCTTATTGTTTCTTGGAATGACATCTCCTCTTGGGTTGGTCCACCTTCACCCTCTTTAACGGGTTCATATGTGACCCATTTGTGAAAGCTTGGTATATGGGTGTAGATTGTTGCTATTGTGATGTGTTGTATTTTGTGAATTTGCATGCTTTTATCTTGTTTATCCTTGGTTCTGCAAGCTCGGGGGTGGTTTCATAAGAGACATAGGTGTTAATTATTATTAGTTGGACAACTGTTATTTCTGACCCAAAAATAGCAGTAGTATTTATGGGTAGCTTGGACAGCTGTTCGTCGTTACCTATGTATAGTAGCATTAGTTATGGGTGGTTTGGACAGCTGTTTGTCCACTTGCCAAGAATTAGTAAATGGTTATTGCAAGGATAATTATTTACTAATTTTAGTGATTCCCTTTTGGACACCTTGCAACCAATTCTATTGTTGGCTGTCGAGTTGTCTTAATCTCAACCGTCGATTGTAAATCAATCTCGACCGTTGGTTTACCAACAGGAGTAGTATAAAAGGAGGTTAGGGGGCATTTGGAGAATATGAAGTTTTGGAGAAACGTTTGCAGTATTAGCAAACAGTCTTGCAGTGTTAGCAAGGGCGCAGTGTTAGCGTGGGGATAGCAGTGGGGAATATCAACGGGAGAAATTAGGAGGTTGTCGAAGTTCTGCCAGTGAGAGGCAATGAATTTTGTATCTCTTGATTTGCTGAAGTTTAATATAATTCCTCATTTGTAGAATTGGTTTTCCCTTAGGGGTTTTTCCAGGGACAATTTGTTCGAAAATATTGTGTTCATTGTGTTGCGCATTTCTTTCCGTATTTTATAAGTGAAGTTGCAATTGTGTTATTTTTCGATATTAGCTGAGAATTTATTTTCAGTAGTTTAATAATCATTTATGATAGGAGATTAATAATCAGTGATTGCAATAGTTAATTTTTCACATGGTATCAGAGCATTGTTAAGGGTAGAAGAGTTTTACCCTAGGAAAGAAATTTTGATCTCTTTAGATTTATTATTGCTTTAAACCCTTGAGATGGCTTTAGCTAGTTTGAGAGATTATGATAGATTGGATGGTGCCTCAAATTTTGGCGTCTGGAAGGCCAGAATTTCTTTATTGTTGGAAGAGAAAGGTATAAAGGATTATGCTACTAGTGTTGTACCTGTACCAATGGATGCAACACAGCTTGCAACATATAGGAAGGACGATGCCAAGGTGAGGAGGATAATCCTTGATGGTGTCAAGGATCATATTGTTCCACATATCTCCGAGCTAGATACAACGAAGAAGATGTGCGATGCCATTCTGAATCTGTACCAAAATGCTACCACCAATAGGAAGTTGATTCTTAGAGAGAAGCTAAAGAATACTCGGATGAATCAGGGAGAAGATGTCACAAGTTACCTCACCAGGCTCAGACTTGTCAAGGATGAGTTAGCAGCTGTTGGAGATAGCCCTAGTGATGATGAGCTAGTGAGAATAGCCCTAAATGGGTTTACTAAACAATGGAGTGTCTTTGTTCAAGTTGTCAGTGGACAAGATACTTTACCGAGTTGGGATCGACTATGGACTGATTTCACTCAGGAGGAGTTTAGACTAAGTCTTGTCAATGGGGCCAACAAGAGTCATAAAAATGAGGTGGAACAAGAGAACGTTGCCCTAGCGGGTAAAGGGAAAGCAAAGAAGGGATCTAGCAAAGGATCAAATTCGCAAAGTGAGAAGAAGAAGGACCTTTCTAAGGTCAAGTGCTTTGGATGTCATGAGTTTGGCCACAATGTCAGTGATTTCCTAGAGAGGAAGAAGGGTAAGAAGTAGGTGGTAGCTTCAGCAAGTGTAGAAGAACTCTCCAGTAGAATGGAAGATGAGTTTGCACTCATAGCTTGTATGGTTAGCTCAACCTCACAGTGTGTTTGGTATATAGATAGTGGGGCGTCATTTCATATGACAGGAGTTAGAGAGTACTTCTCCAATTACAAGGAGGAGGACACCAACATCCAGATTTCTATGGGAAACTTGTCCAAACTCAACCCTGTTGGGAAAGGGACGGTTCAGTTTCAGAGGGAGAATGGAAAGATAATTCCACTTCATGATGTGTTATATGTGCTAGGCTTAGGTATGAATTTGATTTCTGTATCTGTTCTTCAGGATAGGGGGTATAATGTACTTTTTAGAGGGACAAATGTGTTGATTAAGCACAAGGATTGGAAATCACCCATAACTATTGGAGTTAGGAGTGGTCGCCTTTATAGATTGCAGTTTGATACTCCTAAGGCACTTATGAGCAACAATAATCCTAGAGATCTTGGAGAGCTATGGCATAGGAGGATGGACCATATTCATCATGGAGCACTTAGATTGCTTTGTGAGACTGTGACAGGTGTTCCAAAGGTGAGCACAGAGCATGATAATTTATGTAAGGGATGTGTGTTGGGGAAGTTTGCAAAAGCATCTTTTCCAAGGAGTGACATCAGATCTAAGGGTGTTCTTGATCTAGTACATTCAGATGTTTGTGGACCAATGTTGATGAAATCTCTCAGAGGATATGAGTACTATGTTACTTTTATTGATGATTTCTCTAGAAAGACCTGGATATACTTCTTGAAGACTAAGGATGAGGTTTTTAGTCGATTCCAAGAGTTCAAGGCTCTTGTGGAGAACTCGACAGGAAAGAAGATAAAGGTTCTTTGGTCAGACAATGGAGGCGAGTACAAAGGAAATGTCTTCCAGGAGTTCTGTACCAGAGAAGGAATCAAGAGAGAATGGACTGTTCCTTACAATCCACAACAGAATGGAGTTGCTGAGAGGAAGAACCATTCTATATCAAAGGCAGAAAGAGCTATGCTACATGACCAGGACATGCCCCGTTACTTATGGGCAGAGGCGTGTAATACAACAGTCTACATTCAGAATAGAGTTCCACACAAGGTGCTAGGGAAGATGACACCAGAGGAGGCTTTCACAGGGAAGAAGCCAGATGTTAGTCACTTCAGGATATTCGGGAGTTTGGCATATTGCCATATTCCTGGAGATACACGTACAAAGTTAGATCCGATTGCAGAGAGGGGGTACTTTGTTGGGTACAGTGAGACCTTAAAGGCATATAGGATTTTCATTCTGGGGACTAAAAGAATTATTGTCAGACGGGATGTCAAGTTCATGGAGGACAAGGCATTCAGGAGATTCAGAGATTTGCCAGAAGATGATCAGAGTGAGTAGCCAACAGAAGCTCCAAGACCAAGTCAAGAGCAACAAAGCTCAAGTACAGTTACCAGTACAAGTGTAGACTCAGTTAGTGAAGATTCACAGAGTATGGAGCAACAGGTGCAATAGGAAATGCATCTAAAAGACTTAGAGGTTGACATTTCATCCTCTACAGTTGGCAGCGGGAACCATGTGGTTCTAGATACACAAAGGGATACTCAGGAGTTTGTGGGAGCTCCTAGGAAGAGTGCTAGACAATGAAGACAACTAGCCAAGTTCAATGACTATGTGGCATTAGTTAGTTAGTTGGTAGATAGTGAGCCTTCTAGCTATAGGAAGCTGCAGAACATTAGGTATGGCGAGATGCTATGGTTGAAGAATATTCTTCAATAATGCAGAATGATGTGTGGGAGGTAGTACTTAGACCAACAGATAGGGTTGTAGTTGGATCATGTTGGATCTATAAGATAAAGCACGGTGCAGATGGTAGCATCGAGAAATACAAGGCTAAGTTCGTGGCAAAGGGGTTCTCTCAAAAGGAGGGAATAGACTATGAGGAAACAATTGCTCCTGTTGCTAGGTATACTTCTATACGAGCTGTAATCTCACTTGCAACACAGATGGGATGGAAAATCCATCAAATGGATGTCAAGACAACATTCCTCAATGGTGAGTTGAAGGAGGAGGTATACATAGAACAACCATAAGGCTTTGTAGCACACAACAAAGATACCCACGTGTGCAGATTGAAGAAAGCAGTATATGGACTCAAGTAGGCTCCTAGAGCGTGGTATGAGCGCATTGATACATACCTGCAAAAAATGGGCTTTGTGAAGAGTGAAGCAGATGCTAACCTCTACTACTTGATGGTTGGGGGTGAGATTCTCATTCTTGTTCTTTATGTGGATGACCTATTTCTTACAGGTTCACTAGGGCTCATAGTGGATTGCAAGAGGAACCTTGCAGAAGAGTTCGAGATGAAGGATTTAGGACTTATGCACTACTTTCTAGGCATGGAAGTGTGGCAGACAGATGGGGAGATTTTCCTTGGTCAAGGGAAATATTGCATTGAAATCTTGAAGAAATTTGGGATGGAGGATTGCAAAGCCATGTCTACGCCGATGATCATGAATTGGAGGAAGGTAGATACATCTAAGGAGAAGGATGTAGATCCCACTTTATATAGATAGTTGATTGGTTTGTTTATGTATTTGGTCAACACTAGACCAAATATAGCATTTGCAGTAAACTCTCTTAGTCAGTTCATGGTTGAACCAAAGAGAATGCATTGGATAACGGCTAAGCATGTGCTACGTTACTTGCATGGTACATTCGAGTATGGGATCAGATATGTTCGAGGTGAAGGTATCAGGTTGATAGGCTATACTGACACAGATTGGGCAGGAATTACAATAGACAAAAGGAGCACTTCAAGGTGTTGTTTCAGCTTGGGATCAAGAGTTCTATCTTGGTTCAGCAAGAAGCAGAAGTCTGTAGCTCCAAGTTCAGCAGAAGCAGAATACATAGCAGCTAGCATGGCGACATGTGAAGCTGTCTGGCTTTGAAAGTTGTTAGTAGCCTTGTTTGGTCAGAAGGTTGAGACTACTATGATACATTGTGACAATCAGAGTTGCATCAAGTTGTCTGAGAATCTAGTGTTTCATGATAGGTCTAAACATATAGATATCATATATCATTTCATCAGGGATTGTGTACAACAAGGTATTGTTCGACTACAATACATACCTACAGATGAGCAGGTAGCAGACATTCTAACGAAGGCTTTGGGAAAGGCCAAATTTATCTTTTTCAGAGATAAGATGGGTGTCATGCAGAACAACTTCCTCACTAAGAGGGAGTGTTAATTATTATAAGTTGGACAGCTGTTATTTCTGACCTGAAAAATAGCAGTAGTATTTATGGGTAGCTTGGACAGCTGTTCGTCCTTACCTATGTATAGCAGCATTAGTTATGGGTGGTTTGGACAGCTGTTTGTCCACTTGCCAAGAATTAGTAAATGGTTATTGCAAGGATAATTATTTACTAATTTTAGTGATTCCCTTTTGGACACCTTGCAACCAATTCTATTGTTGGCTGTCGAGTTGTCTTAATCTCAACCGTCGATTGTAAATCAATCTCGGTCGATGGTTTACCAATAGGAGTAGTATAAAAGGAGGTCAGGGGGACATTTGGAGAATATGAAGTTTTGGAGAAATGTTTACAGTGTTAGCAAACAGTCTTGCAGTGTTAGCAAGGGCGCAGTGTTAGCGTGGGGATAGCAGTGGGAAATATCAGCGGGAGAAATTAGGAGGTTGTCGGAGTTCTACCAATGAGAGGCAAGGAATTTTGTATCTCTTGATTTGCTGAAGTTTAATATAATTCCTCATTTGTAGAACTGGTTTTCCCTTAGGGGTTTTTCCAGGGACAATTTGTCCAAAAATATTGTGTTCATTGTGTTGCGCATTTCTTTCCGTATTTTATAAGTGAAGTTGCAATTGTGTTATTTTTCGATATTAGTTGGCAATTTATTTTTAGCAGTTTAATAATCGTTTATGATAGGAGATTAATAATCAGTGACTGCAATAGTTAATTTTTCACAATAGGTTGGTAGGTGAGCTCTCTATGGTTGTCATTATTTCATTGCAGATTCGTGGCTTGGAAATGCAAGTTGGAAGAGAAGGAAAAGTTGTGTTCCTCATTATTTTGTTAAGTTGTGTTAGGGCTTCTTGAGAATTGTCAAAAGCAGGTTCATTGTATGAAATATGTATTTCCACATTGTAGTAAAAGAGAAGGAATTGGATTATGTAGTTTGGTGCATGAAAGGTCAAGTGGATATGAATTCGTTGTCATGTATCTAAAAATGGATTGTTTATAGGCATTTTAAAGTGTATTAATGTATCATCTCAATATGTTAAAAGGGGATTATAATGTATAAATTTAAATATGAAAACAATCCTAGTTGTAGTTTCCATTTTGATTTTCTATAGTTGATGGATGTAACAGTTGTTCCATACTGCAAAAAAAAGAAGTTTTTGACATAGATAATTTAAATTTGTAAATACAATAGGTCAATTTATTTTATTGATCCTCCTTAATTGAAAGGAAATATATCACAAAAATATTCAAAAACCATTTATACAGAATTCAAATTTACACACATAATATCTTGAAATTCAATATATAATTCATGTACAGATATAAATCTTTATCATAAAAAAGATACACATTTTAAACGGAAACAATATAATCCAAAACTTCTAAGTTTCTTCATTTTACACAGACCATTTCTTTTGTTTATTCGGAGCTTCTCTAAAGCTCTTCCTTGTAGTTTTCTTCTCTAAACATATTACTTGATGCTTCGTAGGAGAGGTAGTTCAAGAGTCTCAGAAAAGCTAAGGTACCTTGGTTCAACAGAAGAAAGAGTCTCAGAAAAGCTAAGGTACCTTGGTTCAACAGAAGAAAGTTCTGTACTTTTTTTGGCCAATATGTGACACAGATGCTCCCTTCCACTTCCCACTTCATATCTCCCCTTCCATCTCTGCTTTTACCTTCCAACTTATCCTGCTTGGTGAAAGGGCTAAGAGCAGAATATTGTTCTTGAACAAGGCCTTGGGCCGCACCCAGTCCATCTTGGAGGGCCCATGGGATGCAACCTTTTTGGTGGTGAGAGGGCCATACAGAGGGCCCAATCAAAGATTCCCTGGCTGCTCCATATTCCAAGATTTCATGTTTGCTAGTTGATCTTTGCTTGCTTGCAAGTTTTAGCACAACGAAGCTGCTTGGGGGTTCGAACCCTCTCTCCACACTCCTTTAGATGGTCATCTCGACAAATGGGTTGGAACTTGGCATATGACATGTTTTAGGATGCCGCCAGAAGCTTCAATTTGTTCTCAGGAGCCAGTTCAATTGATACTCTAGACAGGAAATGTTTCTCCTAGTCTGAAAGTCCTCTTTCATCCATCATCCATTGAGTGTTATGATATCGGAGGAATGGCATAGCATCTGATATTGTCCAGCTTCACACAAACTTGTTACAAGATGTATCTATGACTGCAGTTTTGTAACCTGCATTTATGTTCTTTTACTGAGCATCCGTGCTAGGGATTTGGGTATGAACTAGTTAGTAACTTTAGTGCCATGAAATGCACGCTTCTATGGAGGGCATCTGTGTTCACAGATTTGGGTTATGAAGTACACACTGCTGTATCTTGTATCTGCAAATAACATTTTTATGTATGGTTTGGATTATTGGAAGAACCAACCCTAAAAGGCCCAGTACCTAAGTTGACATTTGAGCTGGTGGGTTTCGATCATGAACTCCTAATAGATCGAGACCATGAACTCTTAGCACCTAAAATCTGGTTTATAGAAAATAGCAGAAATAAGCTACACTTGCATCAATGATTTGACTAACTACAAAGAAAGAAATAACTCGATTGACAAAGCACCTACAATAGGATTTAAGAGTAGGCATGTAAATAACCACATGAATTGACAATAAACTGACCATAGAAGAATTTTCTATAATTGTTCTCTCTTATATTCTGATGATCAAAAACATTGATAGAAAAACTTACAATCAAATCAACAAACACTTACAGTACATTCCAGATATGTTGCTTGCAAATGAGAAAGCATTCCCTATGCCATATACGACTACAACGAACCTTATTTATTCTACATAAGTTCGATTCTTTCTGATGGATCACTCTACTACCAGTTCCATAATAATTAATTTCACTAACACGGTTAAACAATCACACATTCGGTTTGAGGAAAAATAATGCTTTTGAAGTGATTCTAAACACTTTTCTAAAAGACACCCATCTAGGGATTCGCCTAAATATAAAATAGGTCAAGATAATAAATTTAAAAATAATGATCCAAAATAATCGATTCATAGATAGAATCAATATTTCAAATCTATATACTAAAGAACTCTAGGATCTTTTGCTCTGCCATGAGTGGATTTGACCGATGTCTTATGGTTTCAGCAGCCTCAAATGCTCTTAGGGGAACTGAAGCTGAGTAGAGCTCTGAAGTTGGCGGTGGCTGGTGCGGCATAAGGGCCTTTGAGAATATGATCTTTTTTACCTGTAATTGCATACATTACTGTAAATGCACTAAACGTATTCAAAACCATATAGATAATTAAAAATTCAGCTAAAGATGGTGGGTTAAAAATACAAAACGAAACAATCCATAAGGGTACAGAGAATCAAAGAGATGAGATCCACGCTACCCTCCATGATGACGAAAAAGCCCTTCTTCCCCGGTGCAACTAACAAATATTTCTTTTTTTTACTAAACACAACTAGAAACTGATAGAGCGTGCTTTTTGTGTTTGAAAAGTGTAGGAACTAAAACACTGATTAACACTTTTCAGGACCTGTGCACACACGTCTTTACATGCATGCCAAAAAAATTGTGAATGCCAATTGTGGCTGCCACGATTGTGGTAATACAGATTCCTAGACATTGATATTCACAGCCTTTGGAACTGTGAGTTTGCATGGTAGTAGCCGTCTACAATTCCAATTAGAGATAGACAAAAGAATTTGTACCTAAAATACTTTGCAGTACTCTGGAACTCACTACAAAAATCTACTTATCGTGCTTTCTCGTCTCGTTATTTGTGACTTTTGTCTGACATCCTGTTGCGCACCAATCTTAACTCTAATTAAGTCACTGCAAAACACTTCTTATAGAATTTAACTTCAAGAAACTTGCATCTTTCTTTGGATGTATATAATGTTAAATAGAAATAAATGATAATGTCCAATTTGATTGGTTACTAAAGTCCAAGATTAATCACAGTTTAAGGAATAGCCTAGGCAATAGTTGGCAGGAACTAAAATGCACATTTACATTTTGACTCTTTTAATTGCTGCGAATTTACAATATTTCCAATGTTTTCTTAGACAATTACATTATGCCGAAAACTAATTTGCAATCCACGTGCATACATTGCAAAACCAGACGTAGAGAAACTAACCCTGGTTTTCATGCACAAATGGGCATATGTATCGGCGGTCCTACAATCAATAGAAGTGAAATGGAAACTAGAAACTAATAGCAATAAGTTTAAGGTATATCTGGGATTGGAGATTTCTCAACTTTTCTGGAATGCCTGTATTCTCCATACAAATAGGACACGAATCCCCAGAAGGCCACTCCCACAGAAATTCCTTTCATCCCTGTGAACTTCTCGTTAAACAGCATTACTGCCAGCACTTGATTGACAGGCACAGAAATGGCTATCATGATACCACTGGACAGAGAATCGGTTTGAAAGATGACGCCAAAGACACCAATGTAGAACAACTGCCATGAAATCGCATTCGATATCAGAGCAACGAAGTACAAAGGCTGGCCGGATATTGATGTCCTGGATTCCTCTATAATGGCCTGAAAGCTTTGGTTGGCACCCATTCCCACCGAAGTAAAAACAGTGGCTGAAAGCGCCATAATCAATTGCATCTCCATAACCAGAGAATACGATAACTCTGTTTTTGTTGCTTTGTACATGAGCTCAATCAGAGGAAGAATCAATCCATACACAGCAGCCGCACCAAGAGCCATCATGAAACCCATTATGTACTCCGAATGAGTGTCTTGATTCGGCGTGTCATTTTGGCTGTTGAAAGAGAGCATGACGATGGCCACAGTGAGCAAAACTATGGCATTGATTGAATGAGGAGTAAATTTCTGACGGACAAGAACAAAAGAAAAGAGGGCATTGAAGGCAAGCTGGGCAGCGATGAGTAAAGCTGCTGTTGAGAGAGGAAGGTAAGAGAGACCCTTTGAATACATGAAATTATCCAGGCCTGTCAGCAGGCCAACGCCAATGGATGCAAGGGCGAGCTTGGGAGAAATATGCTTAATGTTGTTGCATGCTTGGCCATGTTTTTTGTTGTATGATGCTGAAACCCAAATGGGCACAAAGAGAAGAGGCCACCCTGCAGTTTCAATCCAGGCAGGGAACCATGTTAGTTTTCCGCCATTGAAGTAGTAGAATTTCATCAACAAGGGACCAGCAGTCACCCCAATGGATAGGGCAGCAAAGCTCAATATTATGAGCGCCCACTCTAAAAAGCTTTTCTTCTCCATTCGATCAATATAGATTCACTGAACTAGGTGTTCAAGGAAAACCACAGTTTATGATTAACTGTCTCAATGAATTTGGATTACATTATATGTTTGTTGTTTGTGTTTACAATATATTGTGGTCTTTAAAGCCCGGATTTTAAATATCCAACCGAATCACTCAATTTTTTCTACTTTGTAGTTTTGGTATAAACCGGCTAACGGGGAGCTGTTTTGCAAGACGCCGCATTTTTCTTTCTTTCTTTTTTAAGCTTTTTATCATTATTCTTGTTGGATTTTCAGCCCGTTTATACGCAGTTTCTGTACTGGTCAAAAGATCGACCTTTTCCCTATACTTTTGAGGGATACAAGGAGATTGCATTAGATCTGAATTATCTAATTATTTCTCTGGACTCCTAAGACTGAGGAGCATGGCAGATCTGATCGATTGCGGCTAAGAACTGCCCTCGTAAACAATGCTGCCACGTCCAATGTTATAATTTTATTTGGTGATGCGTGATTGCTAATGTTGCCAATTTATATTAGCCTTGGAATATTCCTCGCAAGTGATATTTTAGATACAAGGGATGCCTTCTTCAAGTTCCCTTCTCAAAAGGACAATAGTTAAGTTGATAATAGTATGAAGGGGGTGTTCATTAAAAGTACCAAAAATGAAAATTTTGGTGAAGCACAACAAATTAGAGGGCTCAATCTATGGTCAAATATTTAAGTCAATCTTCTTAAATCAAAAATGTCAAATTGTGTTACTCTAAATTTTACTATATATTTTGTTTATTATGACTTTTTATTTTTAGTTTTTATTAAATATAGGTTTCCTTTCCATTTTACAACCTCTATGTTTGATGCCTTAGAAAAAATAGTTATAAAAATAATATGAAAAAAATGTATCCTATAAACTATATTCGTGTTACTTTAACCCTTTTCACAACTCAATGGCCCATGTGCACATCCATGGAAGGAGCTTCATACCCTATGCAAACCAAGATTACAGTGGCATGAACAAGAATTTCCAGCCCTTTAACACAAGGATGCAACAACAACACGATGATCATAGAGAGTTCAAGTAGCCTGGGATGTGGCAGAGGTAGGAGGCCCAAGATTGTGTGTATTACTTGCGAGAGTATCCCCCATGCCTTAGAGACTCGCTTCTTCAACATTACTCGAGCCAACGTCCCTATTGGGTTTTGTGAACTAAATATCATACAAACCCTTTATCTTCAGGCTAGTTGAGTATAAGTTTTGGAAGCACAAAAATTCAACCGGCTTGGGAAAAATGCTTGAACAAGCCCTAAACATCATTGAGGCAGTGGTGATGAATATTTTGATTAAAAACCATGAATGAGATGGCTCAGTAGTGGACCTTAAGGAAAGCACCTTTTTAAATAAAAAAAATAGAGTGGCCCTTGGCCAACGCCTAAACTGATTTAAGATTGGATTAATGTGAAATGAGGAGTCGGGTACATTATCAAAACCCTTCCTAATGAGTTTTATTTGATCATCCACAATATTATTTCTAATAAAACTTTAATTCTAGATAGTGATCCATATTTGATGAAGGGAAAGGATTCTTTATCAAGGACTGGACCCCAAACTTCAACCCTAAGCTCACTGAAATGGACACAATTCTAATCTAGCCTAGGCTCTATAATCTACCACATGATACCTAGAATGAAGTGACTTAGATTTATCAGTAATAAGTTGGGTTCTTATGTTAGGATGGGCTGAGCAATTGAATCTAAAGACTACGACATGTGTGCTAGCACTAGTACATTATAGGTCAATTTTGGACCTTTTATTTTGACCAAGCCCCTAAATGGGCTTGTTGAATACTTTTTGATTTTATTTTATGCTCGAGTTGGTCAAAATTTTGACCAAATTAGGGTTTCCCAATTTGGTCAAAATTTCAACCAAATCAGGTTCATAATTAAAAAAAAGAAAATCGAGAACATTTGTCATTTGTTATATGGTAGAGTGTGTTTGGTAGTGGTCTGCAGCACGAGAGCCATTTCAGGTTAGTGCGTGCAAGATAATTTATGGCCCCATTTGTGTTCCTCTTTAGTGGTTTGGATTTTTCATTTGATAACTGTATGTACTCGATTATCTCATGCAAGCTGCTTCAAGGTCGATTACATTTTCCCAAAATGTTTTTCAACTTTCTCATTTTCTCACCAAGATTATTGTATGCTTCTTTGAATTTTACGTTTTGGTTAAATTTACTTCTTTTTAAAACTTTTTTGTCATCAGAAGGATTATTGTATGCTTAGGTCTTTGTTTACTAGTTGGGTGATGCTTATTAAATTATTACATACGTTTAAGGAGACGACATTGATCTCGAAACTTCATCGGTGTTAGCCCAACAACGTGAAGAGTAACAAGTTATCAATAAATGTGTGTTTGAAAATAATGAGTTGCATCTAAAGATTAAACGAAGGCTACCATACACATTGAAATGCTCATTTGAATATGAAGATCAAACTAGCCCTACAATAACTTATTGCTAGCATCTAGTTGAACCTGATTACCAAATGAGAATAGAAAATGTTGTAATGAATTTTATGATAATGGGATATAGCTAAACCCAAATTAAAAGCTTTAGAAATTTGGCATCGTAGGGTACACTGAGCCTCCCATCATTTATTGTGAGGACTTCCACATTGTCGAGACCACCAATGTTGACCATTGGATTGAGTTCCACTAAGGCATGTCTTGGCAAATATTTGGTTAAAAAAAACTAAACCCTATATATATATATATATACAAAGAGAGAGAGGATAACCACATAAAGCTACAGGAGATTTGCCTAAAATTGTGAGAGCTAACTGATAAATGATACCATTATTGTGATTCAGGCACGTCATACGCATCTATGACATTTTTCTAAAATAAGAATATTCTTCAAGGGAATGTAGCCTATGTTACTCAACCTTAGTTCAAGTAGCAAGTGTAAAGTAGAGTCTACCAACCCCTTCACCCTTTACTGGCTTATTAATTTGACCAACTTAAAAGATTTAAGGAAAAATATGAGTGTTTAATGATGCAAGAGATGGTTCCTTTGTTCCATATTTATATAATTATGTTACATCACTTCAGCGATATACATCTAAGATGCTACAGAGATGGTGGAAAGTGTGACAACTTCATTTGGTTATTGTCGCCTATTCCTATTTTGCTTGAGTTGCTGTGTATCAAAATGGACAAGGATATATTCTTATTTTAATGTAAATTTATATTTAACCAAAGGTCCAAAGAAGAGTAGCAATTAGACACAATTTTAATTAAAGATAATAGTCATACGAAATGAAACAAAACCATCGATCAAGTTCTGGAGAAAAACACTTCTATGCTTAGGCATGAACATAAGCCAAAATTTGTGAGACCAAGCATTGGATAATTTAAAAGGAAAATACCAAATCAGTTCTAGACTATATGTACTAACTTATTCCCAATACCAACATCTTGCCAATCATCTTATTTCTTGGTCAAGTATTGCCTCCAATCGCATACTGAGATCTGGTTTAAAATAATAAAAGAATGGCAGCAGGAAAGGTGTAATGCCCCGCCCGGAGATCCTTGGAAACAAGGATTCAAATCAAGCCAAGATATATATATATATATATACATTTTTTCTTTACAAGTATGAATGCACATGACAACATCATACAGGGATCACAAAGATCGCAACGGAAGACTTCAACACAATCCCGACAACCAACGAATCTCCAAATGCCACTACCCAACTGACACACCCAAACAAAAGCAAACAACCACCACAACAAGATGAGGGCACAATAAATGACCACTCATCAACAAAACACCAAGCTGGGGTAAAATGCAGAATCCTGAAATTTGGCTAAGCCTGAAATCCTGAAGCCCTGAAAATTGGCTAAGTCTGGATTTCTGAAGCCCTGAAATTTTCTAGAATCCATAACTTATCTCTGAGAGGTCTGAAACCTATCTCAAACGATTTGTCACATATATTAAAATATATCTTAAGTATAAGTTGACGTAAATATACGTCAACTTACGATATATTTTAAACCCCGAAGGACTACAACAGAAACTCAAAAACTGAATTTCAAAAGAAACCTCCTGAATTCAAAATGCAACAACATAGGCTCGAAGAACACCCACAAGGGTATCCAGATCAACTCTCAAAAAGATCTAAACACTACAAAAAGTGCCCACTGTTGGCACGCGCAGGTTTTTCACAAAAATCGTGCGACACTTTTTACTAAGGGAGGGCGACACTTCTCCCTTACTACGTGCGACACTTCTCAAGAAGGCGTGCGATACTCGAAAAGTATCGCGTGACATTTCTCATAAAGCCGTGCAACACTCTTCCAGTGTCGTACGACATTTCTCCAGTAATGCGTGCGACACTTTATAGTATCGTACGACATTCTTTCTATGGGCGTGCGATACTTTATCAGTGTTGCACAATACTGAACAAATGTCGCCCATAAAAAGTAAAAACACTTCCAGAACTCAAAAACGGGGAAAAATCGACAAAAGAACCTCCACACCGGGGAGTACCGGATCCATGAAGGCTCGAGGAATGAACACTCGAGTGCAAGAACAACACAGAATGAAGGACACCAAACCATCTAAACTACAGCAGCAAAGAACACACTGAAATAAATATTGTAGATAACAAAAGCAACATCGCAATGTACAGAAATACATCTCAGGAACAAAACAACCAAACTAAGTACGCGGTTTCTCCCAACCGTCAATAGCATCATAAGACCATCGTGGGTCCTAGCCATCCCCCGCGCGTAACATCCCAAGCCATCGACCAGATCGTCAGTACTGTCGTAATAGGGATGTCACTACTAAAACATGCAATAATATAAGCATAAGGAAATCTAACATGCTAGTAGTAAAGCATAAGATAATCCTACAGTAGATAACATCACCTATCACATGCTAAACGATAGTAAGCAACAGATATACTACTAAATCAAATAACATCATCTAATCATATGCCAAACATCATAATAAGGGAATGCGTCAAATAAACTAACATCATCTAAACATGATATACAAGCATCCCAATGAAAGCATAAATAACAAGAAAGCATACTCCGAAACCCGAAGTACCAAGTGAAAACATCCAGCAACGGTTGCACTAGGATAAGAGATCGTCTCTGTACACCAGTCCCTAGCAGTGGTGAAGGTAGCTACGCCTCCCAACCACATGGCACCCATAGGTCCACACCCGCTGTGCTGATGGAGATAATGAACCAACCACAAACACACAAAACAACAACCAAGGCTAACACTCACGCCAGACAGTATGATGGTTGAACCAAGAACCTAAGACAATGCAAGGAGTACAGGTCCTGGTTAGACACTCAATAGGCTACTATGTAGGGACTAACATCATGGAGAGTCGCTTGGCATCAAAAAGCCTAACCTAGGACTTGCGCAGATTCAACATCCCTCAACGGAAAGGCTCTTGCACCCCAAACCTTTTTATTATCTTAAGTTTTATTACCAGTCACACATTTTATTTAATTATCACTTAATTAAAGCTTCCTTCGCCAACCCTCTGGGCATAATGATCACTAGGCTGCGAGGTAGAAGCCCCCTCCATATGCTACCCTACCCTACCCATGCTCATCCTATGAAAAGTGCCCGTGGGCATGCATACTCCCATCCCAACCCCAATGATAGTAACTTTCGGCAAATCCACGGAAGATTGGGCCTCCCAAGTCACCCAACAAATGTACGCGTATGTACTCGTGTGTGGCGCACCACCATCACGAAGATCATAACACAAGGATAGGAATGAGAACACAATGCAAAGAAAACACCCAACTGAAAGCAACATGGGAAGGATGGATTCTACACGAATCCCAAAGCCAATAAAACCATACATCATTAAATCACTCAATCGACCTCAATCCGAGAGTATGGATTCTACACGAATCCCAATGATGCAACAAGACCAAACATCATGAACTCACTCAACCAGCCTCAATCCGAGAGTATGGATTCTACACGAATCCTAATGTTCATGAACAAAAGAAAAGGTCCAAAAGAAACCAAAACAAGTGTAAAATCACTCAATCGAACACAACGTCGAGAGTACGGATGCAACACGCATCCCAATGCAACATAAAAGTACAAAAGTGGTCTGACTGATATCCAAATGGATCATCAAGGTCTCGACCCACATTGTGCCAAGAAAACTCGAGAAAACAAGGCATCACGCAAAATGAGGTAAAAATCCCAAAAAATTGGAAAACTTCAAAATTAAAACCCATTTGGCCTTTGGGTTCAAAAACCCCAAAAATCCAAAAATAAATGGAATCAGACACCATATGCAAAAACGGCTAGCATAACAGTGCAAAATTCCAAACCCTCATCCCAAAAAACAGGGAAATGTTCATACCCGCCCAACCGGGTAGAACTAGCATACAGAAACAAAGGGGAACACTAGTTCTCAGCCTCCAAACAAATGGCTACCAAAAACAGAAGCAGAAACGGAGCAGAAACAATAAAACAGGAAAGCCCTACCTCACAGCCAAAAGGGCAAAACGGGAATCTGAACCATAAAATAAATATCTCGCAGAAGTAGCTGAAAATCGCGGCAATCCAAGATTTTCCCGAGCTGGATCCAACGAGCCCAACCTCGCGACGATTCCACACCCGTAGTTCGCACAATGAACAAAATAGTAAATCCTCATGAAGAGGATTTTGGGTTTTACTCTCCAACTTTCCAATTTGAAAGTGAGAAGTGAGGAATTAAATTCCTTTTTGGATACTTATTCACTTTTTGGGTGAATAATCAATTAGGGCATTTAACCAGCGAATCCAGTTAAACCCCAAATCGACCCAAACGAAAACATGCTATTCCTATAAATAGGAATTCATCTATGGCAAAGCTTCCAGAAATTAAAATAAATCAATTTAAAAGCTCGAAAACCCAAAAACACATAAACCTCCTTAACAACTTTCGCGACAAAGCGAAACTCTAAATGCACAGACACGCTTACTGGTCTAATCACATAATGAAAATGAGTTCAGATTTAATAATCACCGAAAGGTTTAAATTAAACATTTAATTAAGGATACATCGACCATACAAGGACGACATTGGTAAAATATGAACGGCTGAATCACTAACTCCATGTGCCACTGCCAGGGATATAAATCCTGCACACTAAACAACATGATCAAGTGCAATTGTATATAATAACATAGCCGAAGCAATAATGCGTTAAATCACCTAATTTAACCATTTATTTAATTAGATTAAAATAATCTATTTACATCACTCACGTTCGCATAAAGCATAACAATGCACGAATGAAGTAAATAACCATAGCATTAAATCCATCACATAACATAATTAGAGGTATGTCTAAATACCAGATAACCAGATATCATCATAAAACACACTGTCATCTCAAAATGGCATCATCATGCAATATGATTAACTAAACAACATAGTAGTCTAAAATCCATGATACTGGAATCAAAGTGTAACATCTGACCCTTAGGTCATCTCAAATGTAAAACATCACATAAGAACAGATATTTCTCAGATCAAAATAAAACAAGGTAAATGTTTGCAGCACATAACCAAATAATCCAACAAGAACGATCCATTCTAATTACTTAAGCATTTAATAATGATTGATTACTCTGCATTAAAAAGGCATTTAAAACACATAAGCAAACACAGTAAAAAACATGACTAACCATCGCTACAGGAACCTAGTCCAGTGTAGCATGGTAAAGAACATAGTGCAATCTCTGCAAACATCTCAGGGTAATCATGGAACAACCTCGTGATACCACATCGATCCTGGTAACCACTGGCACAAACCTCAGTGAACCAAAAATCACATCATAATCTCAAGGATCAGTCAAAAGCACAATCAAAGCAACTGATACAGAAACATAAATCTAAACACCTCAACGGTGTAGACCACTCAGGGTCACAATCATGATCCATCACAACAAAAGATCAGCAAGGTTGAATCCATCAAGACGACTTACAAAAGTCAAATGGGAGAGGCACTACAAAAGGTGCTATTTTTTTTTTCTACCATACTTAATCTCTATTATGCAAGTGTCGAAAATAGTATGAGGTTTATATTGGACTGCTTCATTTTGAAATATGCTATTGTTCTTTTTCTAAGTTTAATACTAGTGAGTTTCAATCTTTGGAGTATTTAGTCACTCTTTGTGTTGGGTATTGAACTTGTAGTGAGTCCCATGGTAAGATTTCCCATTGTAAGATGTTTATGCATTATACTTTGTGGCTGCTCTTGCATCAAGGTATCGAAATGGTGAAAAAGTTCATCACAGTCTTTTTCATTTTAATTGGGGTATCATTCCAAGTACTAAACTTTAGAGAGTCTATTATCTACTTTATGGTTATCAAACATGGTTGAGTTTAGTATCAAGACCTTATATTAGATTAAATCCAAGCCTCACACATCATTTGAATCTCAAGAATCTCTAAATTTGATCCTTAAGTTGTAGGGCAGTCTCTATGTTTTTAATCAAGCATTAGCAAAATAAATTTTCTTATTTATTTATTTAATTGTTACAAGAGGTAGTAAATGTATATTTAATTTTTATGCCATGAAAGTCTCGCTCTAATTATTTTATAAGGTGACTATAGATCTATGTGTTGAGCTCTTGTGTTCATTGTTCGATATAACTATTAAGGATAAGCATAGAATGTTGAGAAGTAATCCCATGTCCAAAATGTATGCCCTAAGTTTTCATGTATCAAAAAGAGTGTGATCATCTACTTGTAAGTTTTGCTAGTTCACAAAAACAACTTTCTATTCACTGCTAGGGTTAGTAGTGTTTGCTTAAGTGAGCACTACATTCACCATCAGGGTAATTGTAGGAACTCTTTAGTTAAAGCCTTTAAAATGATCTCAATCTTTTATTCTTAATTTTTCTTTCTCCAAGTTGAATAGCTTGTTTTCATTTTGATTGGACTCATATTTGCATTTTCACATTTGATACATTGTTCTGTGATGTAGAATTTAAGAATTGAGACTAATTTCCTTGCATTTGACATTTGGAACATCTTAGGGAATCAAGATGTAGAAATTCCCCATAATCATGTATGATTAAGTGGATATGTTGGAAAAAGTAAAGGAATGTCAAATTTTGACCTTTTATTTGGACCATAAGCAATTTGTGCTACACTACTGAAGAAACCAAGTGTTGAGTGAATTTGATGCAATAGAACACTTGGGGTAATAATAAAGAAAAAACATTAGACATGGTGGTATGATTTATTTGATGTTAATTATATCCATACTGCACACAAACACCAACTTACGCAAACTCAAGGAATATGACTTGACTGTAGAAAAACCAAACTATTTTAGTCAAAAATTGTTGTCATGCAACAAACACAAATTTCCAGTGACATTTCATGCATTTAAAGGAGAAAGAAAACATGGGTAATCATATTTTTTCCAGATAAACTCTCTCTACATTATGACACGTTATATTCATATTTTAAGTAGTTGATTACAAGATAAAAAATTTTGCTACATCTCTTATATTCATATTTGATCTTAGTGTATCATCATCTCTTGTAATTTTAGTGTGACAATTAATTATAAATGTGACTCTTTTTGCATACAATTTTGAAATGTGCCAAGAGAATACAAATAATATATTCAACATTACTCAACATGTAATGTCCTATTGATTCAGTTGGAAAATATATAGAGATGTAAATCTAAAATCTTTTTAAATTATAAAAATAAATATTTCAAATATTAATTTACATTGTTTTAGAAAACTTACTTCTTTTGAAAAAAAGTCACCAATTCAAATCTTATAGGTGTTTTAGTGATGAAGTTCAAAAACCAGTGAAATAATTTTTTTTAAGACTATACTTCTTTAAGAAGAATTAAGAATGAAATGACACAAAGGAGGATAGTAACAAAGAGCATTGTAAGCAGACAACTTTTCATTGATTATAATATGGGTGAATTTGAGTGAGGTGACCAAATTTTTCTTTCAAAACCATATGTGCAAATATAAACATTAAGTACAAAATGTCCAATAATTTTGTAGATATACACATTAATTAGACCGAATATTTCTTTCAAAACCATATGTGATATAAACATTCACTAAAATATGTCCAGTATTTTTGCAAATATACACATTAATTACACCAAATTTTTCTTTCAAAACCATATGTGTAGATATAAACATTAAGTACAATATGTCCAATAATTTTGCAGATATATTTTCCTTTGAAGAAAGATCACACCTGACAATATGAACCTAGAAAAAAATAATGAGACAATTGTTAGATTGTGGTCTTAGTTTCAAAGAAAAGTTGATAAATGTAATTGTCCTTGCAAAAAGTGTAAGGGCTTAATGAATTGAAGAATTCTAATCACAATAGCCCAGATTCATTATAGGCAACATGGTCATGTTGAAGGGGGTCATGATTTTCGTTGATTGATGAATGTGGATTTCCAATTGAAGGAACGTGGAGGTGTGAATATCCAAGCTAAGGATAATGCTCCCATGGAAGAAGATGATAATGTGCCATAGGACATTATTGAAGAAGATGGTATTGGTGCAACTGATGAAGATGATCACGATGATGGTACTAGCGCATTTGATAATGATGATGAAGATGGTCTTGATATACCTATACTTGAGAAGGCATATGAGCCCCTATACCAAGCATCCGAAATATTTCTTCTCTTTGCTATAGTGTTGTTGGTGAACTTGAAGGTTATGAATGGTTTATCCAATGTAACAATGTCACGTATACTAAGGTATGTCATTTTTGTCATCTTCAATGTTAGCATATCATTACTATTCATTATATTAACAATTCATATTTGTTGTTATAGGTTGATAGGTGAGTTTTTGTTACTACCATCAAACATTCTACCTTGTTCATACCAATAATTATCTACCATTATGAATCAAATTGGAATGAACTGTCAGACAATACATGCATGTCCCAACAATCACATTCTATATCATAAACAACATGAATTTGTAACAGAATGACCTGATTGTCATATTAGTAGATATCAGTCAGATCAAGTAACAAAAAATCTGCCTCACAAGGTTCTTTGGTATATTCCCATTATTCCATGTCTTGAATGATTATTTAGGTGCACTAGCTTGACACAATTTATGGATTACCATGCACGCAACATAAGTCAAGATGACATTATGTGAATGTCTGCAGATGGTTTTCAATTTAAAGAGATAGAAAAAACATGAACACACTTTTAAAGAGAACCTCATAATCTTAAGCTTTCATTCGTAGTGGACGATGTCAATCTATTTAGAGATATGAGATCTGTTTACTTAGTGTGGCCTATTTTTGTTATTAACAATAACATTCCTCCTTGGATGTCCATAAAGAGGGAGCATATAATGTTGTCAATGATTGTACTAGGTATTTTTTCATTTAATTGTTATCTAAATTAATTTATAAACAATGCATCAAAATGGTCATAATAATTATGTAATATCTTTGTTCATTCAATTACTAGGTAAGTATGAAGTTAAAGATATGAACGCATATATTGAGCCCCTTATTGACGAGTTGTTGAAGTTATGGAATGGGGCCACTGTGTATAACATCTCTAGACCAATAGGACAAAGACATTTCAATTCTATGCAATGCTTGTATGGACAATTCATGATTCGCCTGGGCTAACTCATTTTTGCGGTATGTTATATTGTTAAGGTCACATTTTTTTGATCTGTTATAGTGCTTACACATTATTGTTGTATGTTTAAGTTGTGCATGATAAAATTGTAAATGATCCAATTGTACATGATATTTTAGGTCTTCAGACAAAGGAAAAATTTACATGTCTAGTTTGTGGTCTGAAGATGAAATCTTGTCATTCAATAAGTTTAGAAAAGTAGGTGTTGGATGAGTTGAGGCACTTTATCCACAATAATCATAAGTATCGAATTACTAAAAAACATATTTTTAATGAGAAAGAAGAGACAACATTAAGGCCACAAAGAATGACACATCATCTATGAAAGTTGGAATATGATTGATTAAATTACTGAGGTAATATCTAGTTTGTGGTCCAAAGTTTGAAATTTATATTTTGAAATTATTTTTTATTTAGTAATGATGTAATTTTCTCATGAAGGTTGTCAAGGCATCAATGACCAACTTCCTAGAGGAATAAAAAGTTATCCTACTCAATGTAGTAGGTTACCATACTACAAGGACCTTGCAATCATGCATTTGTTTGATGCTATGCACATTGGAAAAAATGTTATAGCGACACTATGAAAAATATTGGATGGAAGATGTGATAGAGAAAAAATTTCCAAAATTTGTAATGACATTCATGAATTCAATCATGCACTAAATTTTTTTATTGAATCAAATAGAAATGGAGACCACATAAATTAGAGTGCCCTTCCTTGGTTATTAATAAAGCAGAAAAGTGATGCATTAAAAGAAGTCATAAAAAAAAAAGAAATTCTCATAGGATTTGTTGCAAATATAAGCAGTCTTGTATCAAAGAAAGGTGATTTTGGGCTAGGGTTGAAAACACTTGATTGACATACCTTCGTCAAGGTAAGTCATGTTCTCTATTTATAATATATTTGTAAAATTGCATCTACTACCTATTGTATTATTTCATAATATATTGAAAAGATCATTTTTCAATGATTGCAGCATGTCCTATCTCTATCCTCCCACACTAGTTTGACAATAATATTAAACAAGTTATATATGATATTGGAAAATACATGAGGTTAGAAGTGTTATTTTTTAGATTTGTTGTACATATGTTATGCTTATGACTTGCTTTATTTTTTATGTAATTTATTGTATATTTTTTTATCTAAAATCTCATTTATATGTTCTTGTGTGTTGAATCTCATTTAGGTCGTTGTCATCTAAAGAAATTGATAAAAATGATATGAAATATTAGAAGAGAAAAATTTCACAGTTTATGTGTAAAATGCAAAAGCATCTACCTTCAAAATTTTCAATGCTCAAGAACACTATCTCATATATCAAGTTGAGGAGATTGAATTGTGTGGACCTGTACAAACTAGGTCAATGTGGATGGTTGAAAGGCACTTGAAATTTATGAAGGGTTTGGTTTGACAGAGCACATCCTAAGGGTTCTATGGTAGAGGGACATATGATATACTAGACCATGGTGTACATTAGTGAATATCTTCCCAACTTTTTTATCAAAGTTCTATGTACATCGCATTTGAGATCCCAACTCCATTAATGAATTCGAAAGGGAGTACTTGATAGGGAAAGGTAGATTGAGGAAAGTAAAAGGTAATTATAAGATGTTATTATAGTTAATTAGTTTTTATCCATCATCAATATAAGTTGTTTCTAATTGGTCTAGTTATTTTCTTTATAGTTGGTCGTGAGTGGGATGCACTACATTTTTATATTGCAAACAATCTTGATTGGATGATGGTATGGATTTAATATTCTCAAGAAAATGGTTGCTCATTAACATGGGACGATGTTGCATCATTGGTTAAAGAAGCTCATCGTAATGGAGATCCCAATGTTACACCGATGGTACTTGATCTAGCATATGGCTTAACAGATAGAAAGGTATATAGAAGATTATTAATTGTGACCCATAAGTTTAATATCAACTCACATATTGATGAAAATAATATTGACATATTTGAATAATTGTAGATCAAACACCACAAAGCTATGTACTACCATAGTTGTAAATTTTGCATAAAAGTTAGACAAAATAAAGAAAATTTGTGATTCTAGGATAAGTGCAGTCTTCGAGGTCACCAATATTTTGTTTAAAAATGACATACATCCTCAAGAATCTGAAAATAGATACTATGAAATTTTGGATGATATACTTGAGTGTGACTTTAATTCATTTAAATTAGTTCTATTTTTTGTCAAATGGTATAAGCTACAATTGAATTGAAATGATCCTAATAAGACTGTTATTGAATATGATAGTAGATTTACAATGATTAATACAAGGTCATTTGAGTCAGTTGGAGATGAGTCCTATGTTCTTCCAAGCCAATGTGAGCAAGTGTTTTACTTTGGCATTCCACATAAACTAGGTTGGTCATTTGTTGTTAGGCATGATCCAAGAGGAAGGCCGATAAAATATAATGTGATGGAGACGAAGATACTAAAGAATCAGAGGACAAAATAAATGATGATCACAAACGACTGTTACACAATGATGAAGAAAAAGGAGATGCTAATAATTATGGTGATACTGACGATGATGGTGGTGATGATGACGATCATGATCATGCTGATGAAGATGGTGATGATCAAGGAAATGATGGTCATGATAATGGTGATGAAGATGATGATGATGGTAATGAAGATGGTGGTGGCGACAATGATGATCAAAGTGACAAGTACGATGATGGTGATGATGATGACATGGATGAAGATGATGATTAATGAAATATCTGCCAATGTATGATCAATGTCAAGTATGATGGGGTCATGATTTATTTATAGAAATTTGTTTGACTTGTATGTTTTTATAATCAAGTTATTATGTGTTGAACTGTACTGTCATGGAGTATATACAATGATATTGCATAGCTACCACACATAAAGTAGAGGTAAGGAATTAAAAAATATACAATGATTTCGATGAATGCATCATGTAATTTTTATATTCTATGTAATTTATAGCATATATATCATGTAATTTTTGGCAAACTTAAGATAAATGATTTACATATGCAGGATATTTAATGCCTTTGACCAGGATCTTGCACAGTCACATGGATTGACAGGTATAAGTCAATAGACCCTATAGATACAAATTTTTATTTGTATATCTTCTCTTTACCATCGATATCAACTTTAGTCCTAGTATGCCTCTCATTTTATAGATTTCCAGTATCACCAAATAGCTATTTATTTGATCTATCTTCCTTTAGTGGGGAAAATGTGGGAATAGAAGAAAAAAGTGAGACATCTAGTAGGTCTAAATTAGGGAGATCAACGAGAGGTCAAAAGATTAGAATAAAATTCAATAAATGAATGCAATTTTTTCTTGCTGAGGGGGGGGGTCATGTTCTTATGATAATGAGAGCGAAGGTGATAGGAAGGTTCCCTTAAGGTACACACATATTTAGAAAGAATGGATACCCAAGGAACTACTTCCAGTTAACACTATTTTTTTTTGTTAACGAAAGGATATATCACATAGCTCCATACTCATTACATGGTTTGGGCCTATTTTCCATAGATGACATAAAGGTCAGTTACAATTAATTTGTTGAATTAATGGAGTATGTAGGACCTTGTTACAATTACAATAATTAGATGTGGATTGTGCAATAAAAAAAAGTATTTGTATGTATGCATTTTCACCAAATTATATACAATGCAAAGAAAATGATCAAAGTAAAAGGCTCGCTATATATATTGATGGAAGACAAAAAGCAACAGGGAATACTGTAAGATTTATAAATAGTTCTCGATCCGTGTCAGCTAATAAGTGGTCGAATTATATATTGGAGGCACGTGAGATAAATCATGTTTTTGTATGTGCGATAAAATTAATAAGTGCAAGGGAAGAGCTTCTGATAGATTACAATTTGAATCGCGTTGATACAAAAAAATTCCCTATCATGGAATTGGTAAGTATAACATTTAAACCAATTGACTCTAATATACAATCTACTATTTTATTAATAATTTTTTTCGGTAAGTCTATTACTTTCATATCATTGCTCATTGCCAAGAATTACTAATCTTTTTCACAGGGTGACATGGATACACCATAAGGCACAAGCGGGGATGTACCAACTCACACACCTTCAACAAAGGTAAACCTTAATTAGTGTAATTGTACAAATTATATAGAAATAAATGTCATATTATTATGTTATTTTCTTTATGTATTTGGATTTATTTTGATGAAATTTTACTAATATTGATGTCACAACTTGATTTTTATTGATAGGGAAAAGCGAAAATGATGGTAGATCAAATGCCATATGTAGGTGTCATTTGTAGATAACATCGGCCCATAGTGCTAACCCCATATTCATGGCCCATAAACTCATAACAAAATATAGTGATGAAATTCTTAACCTTGCCCTCAAGAGAAACATAACTGAGGAAATAGAGACACTTAAAGAAGAATTGATACTTAGAGTCAATTCTTTGAAGGTGTCACATGCCCAATTTTTTTTAAAAATAATTTTAAAGAAAAAAACAACCAACAATTTTTTTGAAGGACAATCTTAAGGAGTCACAAATTGATATGTATCTTACAACTAGGTTGTCGAATAGTTAGGTGTACATGATGCATCTACTCAAAGTATTCAAGAATGGGTTATGTTCATTGGAATATGTCATACATTGATTTCTACTATTTTCACTTATAAGAGAGGATCTTTGTACTCAATGACTTAGTATATTATAATATACCTAAGAGTATCATGTTGCATCAATAATTTCTGTTGGGTCTTAGACATCATGTCAAATCTTCGAACATAGTTTCATAATTAAATTGTATTAAGAAGGATATTGACAAATAAGTTCATATTTGTGTTTGGGATCAATACTACATAATAATTTTTCATTTATTTATTTTTGTAAAAATACTATATAGTCTATTCGTAATGTTCAATGTTTAATTTAGGTTACGATATAAGCTATCCTAACTATGAGATTCTTAGATGAATAATTTATAAATAGTTGTATCTTTCTTGTTTTATATGTTGTATTTATATTCGAATAATGTCCTACCTATTAGAAAAAAAAACATTAGTGTGTTCACAATGTCTATAGAGTTATATAAAACATTGTGACTAATTATCAGGTCTAAAATTTAGATGTCCTATATCATATCATATAATTCCAACACTAATGAAGATTAAATGTGATCTATCTAAAAATTGCCATATCCTTTGATAAACCTCCACAGGAATTAGTTATATTTTTAATAATCTAAATAGATAATTCATTTTATTTAAAAATCATCACAAAATGTCAATGCATTTGACATACTAAACATACTATCAAAATTTATAGGGAGAATCAAAATTGTATAATGTAATTAGATCTATAATATCATTAAATAAATGTATGGAATTAATAAACCAACAAATTCATTGTTATTACTAGAATTTAATACCAACTTTTCCTATATGTTCTAACTCTAACATTCTTACCCATATAACAAAATGCCTAACTAACTTCTAATCAACTAACTTAAAACTCATTATGCACCTAACTGTTATGACCATAATCCCTAATTCTTTCTTTTTAATTAAACTAAGATAATACTTATATCTCCCTTTTCCCAATATTTCCTACTTTCCTAACCTACCACCTAACACCTATCCCTTATAACATGCCTACATCTAATTCTTTTCCATTTGGCATTACTAACTACTTTTCCAATCCCCCCATTTCAAATGGTTTTTTTTCCTCCTAGGTTCACATGAGAGGAGGGGAGGCTCTTCTTTCCATCTGATCCCTCCCTTTTAGTGCTTCTCCCAAGATGATGTGGACGGCTAGGGGTCTTGTCTTGGTTGAAAGACCCTTTAAAATTTTATCCCATCCACTTTAATTAAAACTATCATCTCCCCCAAGACCAAATGTACTTTCTAGGAGGGGGTACATACTCCCACGTGTGAGGGAGTGGCTTGGGTGTGTTTGAAGATATATATATATATATATATACTTTGTTAAAAAGGTGTTATGTTAAATCTACTTACCAAGGGTACTTAGGTGTCATGTCACCTTAGTTATTTTATTGTATATTATTTTTATTTCATTAACCACATATAATCCTAGGGTACATGCATATATTATTATACTTATCTTGTCCATAGGTAATATCCTTATTTATTTATTTATATATATTTATATATATTTTTAGTTGTAGATTGTGACATGCAGTCACATGTCTGACACTAACATAATGGGGTGAAATAAGAAAGGTTTATTTCCTAAATCATTATTTGATGGGTCTCCTTTTTGACATGATTAGATGCTAGGAATATGCTTTGGTTTATTTTATTGTTTGTAATTGGGTAGAGGAATTATTTCCCTCTCCCATACAATTTCCAGAGAGTTAAATGCATCTACATCATACTCTCCCTTAATGATTTTTTTGACTAGGTCCTTTGTGGAGTTATCCATTCCAACTATGTGTTTAAGATGGTTTATTTGATGATAAATTTATGTAACTTCATGCATCTCTTTAGTCTAGAAATTTATTGGTGCTAAAAGCTTGACATTTACATAGTGTCCATACAACCAACTATAAATGGTTACCAAGATGAATATACCTCTAAATGATATTATTTATTTTCAAGAACATATTGAATTCAATTCCTATGCATACATAAGATCTATTAAGAAATTAATATTTTATTACACGAAGATACATAGCTGAGGACCTTGAAGTGAAAATTACTCCAACCTACACTGAACAATCATTTCAATTTTTTTTCTCATATGGGAGTTCCATAAAGTTTGGCCATTGTTTTCATACCAGAATCTAGGTAAAGACAAGAGCTAATTTACATAACTTCTATTTGGTTTCTCATAATAATAGGTATTCTCTTACAAGAAAACTATCCCTTTTGCAAAGACAACTATATACATACCCTCAACTTTCTCTTGACACATTTACAACAATGCATAATAAGAAGTTATCTCTCTCACATTTCAAGGAAACAAAATGGAAGCTTGATAACACAACATAATCACACGATTTCATGGAAAAAATTGGTCTCTTCACTACACTTGGTTCTTCAACATAGCCAAGGGGAAACCCTAATCTCTTCAAGGAGTCATCTTCAAAAAAATTGCAAAACAACACAAACTTGGAACCATGGAGGCTCACCTCCCATCCTAGGCTTGTTTGAAGCCACCCACCGAGCAAGGGAAACAAGATTCAAATCAGGTTCCATTCCTATCTTACAAACACATGAGTATCACATTTCAAACTTGAATAATCCCATCCCAAGGTATCTCACAATGGTTCACCAATGGAACCTTAATCATAGGGTGAAGGTGTACTTCCAATTAGGAGACTTGCCATATCAAATCATACGTGCAATAACAATCTTCAAGCCCTTTGGAGGCTTTCACAAATGAACAATTTACATGCCCTTTCAGGGCTTCCATCAATATCCTTCAAACATACTACCAACAACTATAGCTTCCTTGAAGCTCATACTCCTTGAACTTCCTGTCTACACGATTTTTTCCTTATCACCCCCAAAGCAAGGTATGAATGAATATGACATACAATGGAGCCCATACTCCAAGGTTCTCAATTATATTTCAATCCCAACTAAGCCCTTCACCTTGGACTTCTCTTCCCTTCCCAAAGGGTGAGTGAAGCCCTCACATCCATAGAAACAATTGACATTCAAACCAAAACAAGGAGATTCAAGAAAGAAATATCAAGAAATTTCATGATACATAATGCACAATCACACCACCACAACACAATACAAGATTCACAATGACACAACGCCATGCCAAAATCTACCATCCAAAGATTCACAATACAATACATGGTTCTAAGTCAAATACTACATGCTTGTTGATTAATTATGCAAAACTAAATAAAGGTAAAAGAGCATGGTTGGAAAAAACCAACCTTGGTCCAAGCCAAAGGAAAAGATATTTGTTGTAGAGCTCCCCTCAATATCCCCCCAAAACCATAACTATCTCTAAACTTAGAGAGTGGGTGAACAACCCACTAGTTTGTCCAAGAACCTCTAATAAGGCCCTTCCCACTAACTATTTTAGCAAAAACTGTTGGAATAATCAAATGGGAAGAATACTTTTGAGAGGGGCCGAGGGGGGGGGAGGGGGGGGGTTGGCGGCGCAATGAATCAGAAGTATCACACTTTAACCTTAAAAAATTTTAACTGAAAATAAATTGCATGCATGTTAACATATCAAATAAGCATAAGGTAGATACATGCATCAACACACATAACACCAAATTTGGTAACCCAGCTGAAACCCTCCAAAATGAGAAGGTAAAACTGAGATGGGGATGATACCCAAAAAATATCACTACAACAATAATGTTTGACCACTTCTGATGGTTTGCCCTGTTAAAGGCTTTCATTATATCAATAGTGACCTATTTAAAGGATTTACAAATAATTTACATGAAGTGTCACCCTATCAAAGGATTTTATCACCTTTTCAAGGGATCTACAACCTAGTTGTTAAGCTAACCTATCAACATAGGATTTTCCTTCTAATACAATTGCTAGAGAGTATTAGATTAAATGAACCTGATAGCTTACAATCTATAATTGTTGAATTCAGGCACTTGATCTACTCATTCTGATATGATCCTTGCTTGATCTGATATCTGTTCATAACCCTTTCTCTATTTTGATCAACTGAATATGCAATGCTAATCCAATTACTAAGTCTTTGACACCCCTGCTGCTTGCCCTGTTCTGCAATTCACTCTTTTTAGCTTTTCATCTGCCCAACAACTCCTTATCGTGGGGTCTCTGCCTTCTTATAAAGGCTTTGAAGACTTAGGGTTTGAAATGAATTTGTGAACTAATTTTTCTTGCTGAAATCCTTGGATTTATCCTATTGGTTGTATGCAATTTACACTTTTCCTATTGGCTACATGCTGATTGCATAGGTAAAAGAAAAGATTTGAACTTATCTCTAAAATCCTTTGAGATTCATCCAAAAATAGTTTGCATCCGAGTTTTTGAAGGTACAAACTCATATGCTAATTCTATGTTACTCAACACATATTGGATTATTGGTGCTTGACACATGTATGATTCTGGTTTGCTCGGCACATGCAGCATTCTATCTTGCTCAATACATGTAGCATTCTAGCTCACTCGACACATGTAGTATTCTGGCTTTCTCGGCATCAACTATGACTCGAAACCTACATATCACTCAGCTCATATAGTTCACTTAGCACCTGAAGTCACTCGACCCCTATTAGAATTTTGGCTCAGCACATACTATTGCTCGACATATATAGTGTACTCGACTTCTATATGAAAATTGGTTAAGTGTGTTGAAACTCAATTGTCAAAACCATTTTGAAACCAACAATCTCCCCCTTTGACATGAGTGTCAAAAATACTTAATTAAGCATTATACTTGATCTTATGAGTACATTATTCATTCTGTTCGACATATGTACAAGATGTCAAAAACTTGTTTAAAATTTTGTAAAGAGAAATATACCTCAAAATTCTTATGACTCTCCCTAAGTTGATTTTCCATTTCCATTCCTGTAACCAAAATTTGTTTGTTGAATTTGTCTGATGCTGATGTATCTGATACTCTTTTCCTTTTCCCTATTTCTGCACTCTGTATCTGTGTTATCTTTCATTATTATTTACAACTCCCCAAAACATTATATCTCCCCCACATTATGTCTTATCTCCCCCTTTTTGACACTGATGTCAAAGGGTACTAAGGGTTAAGACCGTATTTTTCCAAAAATGTACTATTTACTTCCATAATCATCTTGAGAGTTGCATACCAATTCTCCAAAGCAATTTCCAATGATTTATGCTGGATGGCAATCTCTACTACAAGATGTAAAAGTCCATCTAAAGTAGAAAGATTAGGATCTTTCTTTAGAATAGTCCCAACATAGGCTTGTTCTTTATGGAGTACTTCCAAATGTGGGCTAATGGAAGATTGTATCTGCATAAGTTTGGCCTTGATATTGGCCTCCTTAGTTGTTAGTGCAGCTAATTCTTTCTTTGTGTGAAGCGTTTGGCAAAATGCTTCTCACTCTAAGCTGGATCTTTTGGCATTTGAGTGCTGGAAATCTTTAGATTTCTCTCCAAGCTCATTATTATTTGACTTGTTTCCTATGTGAAGTATGAAAAATCACACAACTTTTTGTACAATGAGAATACATTCTCAAGTACCTTTTTCACTATTTCAATCTTTTTTTCCAATTCAACTTGTGAAAGTGCTATATCAGTTGATATATTCTCATTAATTTTTCCTTGGAATTTCTTCTCAGACCATTCCATGAGTTTTACATTGGTTTCTTGGTCTTCATTTATCACTTGGTCTACAATGTCTGACAGTTGTTCCATTATTGGCTTGGTTTCATTAGGTGTTTGCAAGCTGAAGGCATCCAAAAAGATGTCCTTGATCTCATGCAATGCTTGCTTTTATTTATACTCCTTCCTGAGTATCTCTTTCCTTTTTCTCTTATTCAATGCTTCCTGCATTTCAGTGATTTGTTCAATGCTTATTATTTTTGAGTCATAACTAGGTATGACTATCTCCTCATCTAACTCAGGGTCTCCATAGTGAAGTACCCTTGTTACCTTTGTTGAGCTCAAGCATGGTGCAAAAATTTGCAATGGGATTGCATCAGTGCTTACCTTCTAAAGGACTTTGGTAGGAGTGCCAGTGGTTGGTAGTTTTACTAATATTTGTATTGTGGCCCACTCCTCCTCCTTTGGTGTGTCCTTATCTTCATCTAATATCCCCTAATCAATTACAGTTAGTTGGAGTGTACTGTATGTTTGTACTATAGGATCAGATGGAGCAATCTGTCCTGTTTGTTCTGTTGATGTATCTTTGTCTCCTTCTGCACTCGATTTCTACACTATGGTGTCAATTGTTCCTAATGTATCAACTATTTGCATTGGTGATGGAAGCATTATAAGTTGACCACTAGTAGCTATAGAGATGATGGAAGGTGGTTCTTGTGGATTCACCTTATCTCTAATTGACTCAGCTATTACCTTTTGTAACTCATCCACACTGACCAATACATGATTTGTACATAATTTTGCTTGTTGTGTGGATTGGTCAAGGATCTTTTTGAGATCCTCTGTAGTCAGTGGAATGATGTTTTGACAAGATTTGTTAGGAACATCCTTCACAATTATGGTATTTTTAGATGTGATGATGACATGAGGAGGGCTAGGAGGTGGCAATTGTGTGTCTTGCACACTCTATTCTTCCTGCTGCTACTGCTGATCAACTGTTGCCATTTCCTCTCCTTTTTCTATCTCCTCCTCTTCTCCTTTTTTTTTCCCTCTTCATCTTACTTCTCTTCTTCTCCTTTCTCTATTTCCTTTTCCTCCTTTTGTTTCTCTTCCTTCTCCTTCTCATTGGTCTCAGCCTTATTTGCATCTTGATCCCATCCCTTTGTCTTTTGTTCCTCTTCTTTTCCATTTTTGTTAGTAGTCAAGTTATATATTGACTTCCACAATTTTGTGGACTTATTAACAACTTCTTCAATCTTGTTTTTCAAGATGCTAAAGGCTCTATACTTTGGTGCAAACTTGCCTCCATGTTTCTTATTTGCCTTTGCAATTTGACCTGTAGTTAATTCTTGCATCACTTGTGCCAAAGTGGATTCTCTTATTTCCTTTTCCATTTTCAAACAATAATGCCAGTTATTTTCAATAATTTCATATAACTCCTTGGGCATAGTATTGTCTAATTCAAGAGGTGTATTCTTGAATTCTACCATCATGGCATATATATATTCTTCTACCTTATTCTAATATTTTCTACTTAGTTTCTTAAAATCAATACTTTTCAAATCAGAAAAATCTGCATTCTTTCTAACATTATCATACATTTTATCAATAACTAACTTGGGAGGACGGCTTACCTCTCTAAACTGGCTGATGTCCTCTGATTCTGTCTTCTCCTCATCATTAGATTCTATTGTGCAACATATTTTCTTCTTGGTTTCTTTCGCACTTGACCAGTATGCTCAATAGCCTTCTTCTTCTCTTTCACTTGCTCCTTGGCCTTTTGAGTTGAGGCCCTTGTGGTGGCTCTTGTCACTGGTGTCTTTGGCTTAGCTTGGGTTGGCTTGGAAACCTTCTTGGCTTTAGGTTGGGCTGTAGGCTGAGTTTTTGCCTTTCTCTTCTTTAGCTTGGCTTGAGTTGGTGCTTCCTCAGCTTCTTCTTCCTCGACACCTTCTTCCTTTTCTTTATCCTCACCTAAGTCTTCAATTATCTCCAACGGGCCTTGACCCTATTCATCTTCTTCATCATCATCATCCTTGACATCTTCTTCTTCTTCTTCTTCTGCTACCCCCTTAATTCCTTCTCCAAATTTCTTCTTTATCTTCCTCATTAGTTTATCTTTCCTCTTAATCACAAAGGTTGTCTTCAACTCCATTTCAACTTTGGACTTTACAATGTCATATGTTCCAAAAGGTTTGGCAGTCTTATCAATGTCTTCTACAAGAAATGCTATGATTGCTACTGATGCTTCATCAATGCTTAACTCATATCCCAATGGTCTTAACCATCTAACCCTTGGAACTGTTGCTTGGATATAAGTGTGATCAATGTCAACTAAGAAACAAATGTCATTGATGTGTTGTTCCACTAGGGAAATTGGTATCCTTAGTCTTTGTTTCATGGATTTCTTGAAATCCTCAAAATAACTTGTCATTTGGGCTTCAAAGTTATCACCCATTTTCTCAATGTACTCATTGATTTGAGTAATGGATGACTTGTTTGATTTCTAGTTTAATTTTCCAATTGAGGGAAATTCTTCCAAAACATAGAAAAATATGTAAATCAGGATTGATCCAAACTTACACTGAGCACCTTTTGATCTTTTGATTGCTCCCAAATTCTCCATGATCTACTATAACATTAATTCTGCCAGATCATATTTATGATCTTTCTTGACAAGTTTGTAAGCCACATCCACAATAATGCAAGGAAAACTATTCAATCTTCTTTATTGATAGAACTTGTGTGAAATTACTCTTACTGCAAAATCTAGAAGAGGATCTGTGATTGTATCAATAGTCATGCCCCTTTTGTTCCATTTAGCCTTGGTGTTCTTTTCAATGGCTTCTTTAGGATCACTTCGCAGGGTCTTGTACTGATCTAGGATTGGAAAGCCTATAACCCTATGCATAATTCTCTTCATTATCTTCATGAATCCTCCTTCTGACCACATGTTGGTCTTATTTTTCACAATGCAGAAATTATGGAAAAATTTAGTGAAAAATCATTTGAATCTTAAAATCTTGCAAAATAGGGTTTTGTTCCTTATATTTTGAGAATCCTTAGATTTCCCTAGTTCATAGCCTGGTCTCTACATCTTTGAAATTCTATTAAATTCTCAAGGTTTGTCTTTAGAAATTTTCTCAGAAACCCTAGTGCCATGTCTTATTTTACCCTAGTTTTGAAAAACCCTCAAAATATTTTTAGAAAAATGTTTTTAAAGATATATCATTCTACCCTAAGGCTTGTTTAAAAATTCATTGACCATATTCTTTTTGACTTGATTATTTTATTCAGAAAAGCCCAATGTGATACGAATTTTGTGTAACTGTTGATCTCGTTTAGATCAATGAGTATCGCATTCCCGCAATGTTAAGATGCAAGGCTTTTAAATAAAGCGAGCAAGCAATTTTTGGACACGTAGCAAGGTGGGGTCAAGAGTTCTTAGTATATGCTGCGGTGTACCAAATTGAAAAAAAATTGGTAATATGTACTGCCAGTTATGCAAATAAAGTGTTTCATTTGCTAGATCAACTGAAGTTTTGTTAGATCGTGGATCCTTCAAAGATCTAGGGCCGACACACGCCCGCATTAAGAAATTGCTCAGGAAATAAGGAATGTAGGTATGCACCTTTGTACCACGTGTCATAGTGGGGCCAAGGATTAAGGGAAAATGTTGAGTCATGCCATGCTGTATGACACATATGCCCAGGGGAAAGTACTTTTGTTATGGTCATAGAAAGTTTTAGAGATAAATGCAGTAGTCAGATTGGTCAGAGCACAAGAATTGAAAGTAGTCATTTCATTGGCCCAAGTAGATGAAGCAACCATAAAGTGCATATTTTTCTTACACTATTGATCTTGTTTTGATCAATAGAGGGCGCTTGCCCGCATTAAGAACTTGAAAGAAATTTAAGGAATGTGGGTATGCGCCATGCAGACACATGTCCATGGTGACGTCACTATTCCCAACTCAGAAGGATTAAAGGTATAATCAGTGTCACCGTTCATCTTTCAAAGATCAATGAATGTCGTGTATTCACTATGAAAAGTTGCGAGGTTGTTTCCTATAGCGATGTAGTGACCATCGAAGAACTTTGTTGCGGTATTGAAGAATGAAGTCTGGTGCCGAAAAAGGGTGCATTATGGTCATGTGCTATCTCCTAGCATTGTCAGTATCAGAAAGGATGCATGAGGAGGAATTCACAAATGGTGTCACTAGAATTGAAGTTTCTCCGACGACTCATTAAGTTGCTATCGAAAACTCTATGTGACCTACCGGTAGCGAGGTAGTGACTAGTCAAAAGGTTGTGATGTAATGGAAATTTTAAAAGGGGTGGGCCTCGAACAAATGATTTGTTATAAATGAGTTGTGCAAATTAAGTGACACGGTGGCATCCTACGTAGCATTTATAGGCTGTAAGTTTTGACTCCGCTGGAGCTCGCTATGTCACTACTAGGAAGTTTATGATTTTCGTCGGTAGCAAAGTAGCAACATGCCTTAAAATGACAAACACGATAGAGTCAAGGACACATGATGTCATTAGAATTTAAATAATATATATGTGTGCCAGCATGTTAGGCCAACTTAGTGACAATAGTATCTTGGACCCACTCCCCATGCATAGAACATGTCAATGATTCTAAATCGTCAGATTAAGCACAGATTGACGATCCTCGCCATCTCGCTATGAAAAGTTGCGCGATGTTTAGTCTATGTGACATAGAGAGTGAGGGACCCACCATTGTTCTCTTAAGGGTTGTATCAAATGTTTGTCGCAGGATCAAAGAAAAATCAGTGGTTATCGCTAACTCGCTATAGAAAGGTGTGCGAAAGTTATGCATAGCGATGTAACAATTTGATGACATGTGTCTCTATTCATCAGGGGGCCTGCCAGAGTGATGAGTAGTGAATCTAAGATTGACATGTGGTAGCACACTGTAAGAACAAGAAACGAGATACAAAGGCTTTCCGTTCTCACACCCAATGTATGAGTGAGAGGATATCGCAAAAGCCTTTACGCTGCTATGAGTATTGAAATGCTATATGGTCAGAGATGAAAAATATATGCTCTCCGATGTTACAAGAACTCATGAAGTGAGGTTATATAGTGTATGGCCATAAAGGAATGAAGGAAGGAATAAAATATTAATATGTTTATTATGCCCCCGTATGAGTGTAAAGATAAATCAAAGGCTTCCCGATGCTATGGTGAGTAAAAATGTGAAGAAAACATAAGAGCGTGAGATGAAAAATGAAAGCCTTTGGTGCTACGAGGAGATAAAGAAGAAAATGATTTTAAAAATCAAATTTCAAATGATTCTCCAACACTCAGATTTTAAAATTGAAATATTTGAATAATTTGACTATATGAGTTTTTTTTAATTTTTTCAATTTTAAATATGCTCTGTTCAGTCTGGGAGGCATATTCCTCAAATGGTTTTAGGAGGGCATTTTTTGTCCAAAATGTATAGTGTAATATACCGTCAAAATTGGAAAAGAGTGAATTTTCCATTTTTGTAATCAGATTTTGTGCAGGTCTCAACCAGTAGCAACTACATGAGGTTTTCTATTTTTGGGGGCTTCATAGTGAAAAGTGCAAATTTAATGTTGCAAATGAAATTGCAATCAGATATAGACATAATTTTGTCAGATTTGGCTTCTCCAACAATTTGAGGGATGAATTGAATACTTTTGAAGGTGGTTGAAGCAATTATGGTTTTAGCAATAGCACAGGTTGCATTTGACGGCAAAGTAGAAGTGACATGTTGAGATCAGATTTTGGAGCCTTAGTATAGATTGTGATGATTTCTTGATATTTCTTCATGAGATATTTGCATATTTTAAGTGGGGATATATCAGATATTGTGGGCTTCATTTATGGTTTTCAATTGCAGGTAGATGAGGAAGTTCAGTTTTAGCAACTCCAGATTAAAGACTCTTTCAGTGGGATAGATGTCAAGTTCAGTTTGCCATCCTAGAAAGATTTTCTCTCCTATATATCTTCCTTTTTTGCTTATTGTAAGGGTTCCAATTCTTGGAATATTTTAGGAGGACTGTGAGACCAGTCGGGTCCCAATTTCTTAAGATTTTCTCATAGTTGTGATACCATTTTCTCAGTGTTCTTCTGTTATGAACAACATATTGTATTCCTTTTGAAGCATTTTCATATTACACAATCATTCTTTGTGTATTTTTCGAGTTTTGATATGTGGATGATGTATTAGTTTCAAGGAAATTAATGCAAAGAGTTTAACCTTCTTAGTTTCATTCTAATTCTCATCTCCTTCTTCTATTATCTGTAATGTTTGTGTTTGAGAAAAAAGAGCTTGAACTCAGTTACAATCCCTTAAGGTTGTATATCAGAATAGATTTGCTGTTGGAACAAAGAGCCAAGTAAATGCTTGTTTATAATAATAGGGTTATAGGTTACACCAAAAGGATATTATCATAAGTATGAGAGTTGTTATGAAGATTGATGTCCATTTGCAAGTCAAATAGATAGATCATATGCCTAAATATATGAGTATATTTTAGGTATCCATTTGCATGTTAAAGTTTTAGTTGATGCCCAATGGATAAGGGGCTGGTCAGCTTGAAGGATACATGTTCTTTGTTGTTGCATACCTGGATGATGTTGAGATACAAATCTTAATCGAATATATTTCCTTTTGTGTTTAAGAGTTAAAAGAGTTTTCCCTCACTTAGTTTATCAGGTCCATGTGCTTTGTTATTGGCTATTTCATCCATGAATGCTTGCATAAACATAGAAGATTAAGGGATTTTATCTATTTTCTAGATTCAGTTGTATGCCTTTACACTATTACCATATAAAGAGTCTGAGGTCCACCTGCTTAGGTCTAATTGAGCCTGAAGAAGAAGAAGGCTTTATCCTTATAGTTGGCCCAAGACTGTAGTCAAGTGCATCCATCATAGGAGTTTGCTAACCTTAGATGTATTGGTTTGGTTTCTTCGTTATTCCCAAAACTATCAAATCAGGAGCCAACACCATAAACAATCATCATGAATTTGGCTAAGAACAATTCTGATCCACTTAGTTTTGAAAATTATGGGCAAAACTAGGGCATGGGTTAAGCCCTTGTTTTCAACTATTTGAAATTCCTCCTTCAACACTCCATTATCACACAATTTATCATATGCTTGAAAAATCTCTAGGTCTCCTATTGCTCCTACCTTACAATTATAGCACTTCCTTACATCCTACACCATAAAAACTTTGGGCGAAATAATGGAGAGTGCACCAATAGTGTCATTTTTATAAGCTACCTCTGGAATTGGCCTAAAATTGAGTTTTTTTAACTTCATTGCTAACCAAGTGAACCTCGTGACCTTCCTTGTCCTTGGGGTTTTTAGAACTGGATGCCATTTTGTAAATCTAGGGTTTCAAAAGATATAAAACTTTATGACTACGCAACTTGAAACTTGAAGAATACCTTAGATCAATGAAATTTGTGCTTGATCTATATTGAAATCCATGCAAAAGGCTTCAATGCTTCTCTTCAATCACTTCTACGCTCTTCTCATTCTTGCTCTACATTCGAATGATGAGAAATGATCGAGAATTTGACCTTATACGCTTCAAAACATAGCATTAAATTCTTAGTGCATATACAAATGTACACTCAGCTCTTGAAGATTTCAACATAACTCGACTTCCATTGGTTTTCCATCACTCGGCTACAACTAGATTTCCTCTTTACTTGGCTTCCATTGCTAATTCGACTGTGACCAATCACTCAGCTCCTACTAGCAACTTAGCATACACTGACATTTACTCAGCATCTAAGGACAACTCAGCAACACTTGCAAAAAATTTATGTTTTAAGTTTTCATCTTTTCTCATGCTATTTTCTTCTTTGTAGTGCTTGTTTGTCTCGGGATTGATGTATGATAAAACTTTGTAAATCAGTCCCTTATGCCTTCTCTTGCTTAGTTTGATGAAGTGTGATCACTTGACCTGTTAGGTGAAGTGATCCCTTCATTTGATTTGCTAACTTCATCTTTCTTCTTCTATGTCTTGTTCATTTATCCTTTGACATGTTCTATATCCACCTTCTCTTTTCCTTTGTTGACTTCTGACTTGGGTGCTTTTGACTTTGTTGAAAAATTCTTGCTGATATGACTAGTCTTCAAGCAACTGAAACATGTGCTTTAGCTCAACCATCTACTGTAGTTTCCTTTGAAATGTGTCCTTATGAAATTTTTAGGAATGTGTCCATAATCCTTACATTAGTGACAACTATACCTAGTGTGACAGTCCTAATTGCAGTGATGACCATGGTTACCTTCTCTTGTTTCCTAATTTAATGTCCACATAGGCTTTGATCTACACTCAAATGCTCTATGTCCATACTTTTTGCAATTGTTGCAGTGTCCTTCAAATTTTGGTGTTCTGATAGTCCTAGTCCTACAATTGTGTGCTTGATGTCCTTGCTTTTTGCACTTATGACAATAACTTGCATTCTTATGCTTATCATGTTGATGGGCATTCTTGCTCCTACATACATTAGAAGTATATCCCTTTTTTACCACATAAATAACAAGTAGGTTTAGTGTTCTTACCTTTGTTACTCCTTTCTTTTGTAGTCTTGGATGATTCTCCTTGTTCAGTGCTGGTGTAACCAAGTCCTAAAGTATCATTACTAGCCTGTGGTGATTTTAGTAGCTACTCAAAGTACTTGATTTCCTCATTGGGTTTGTTGAAGCTTTTTGCAATGTCTTTCTCTCTTTTCAGGTCATTTTATAGTTGTTCATTCTGCATCTTCAGTGTAGAGATCTCAATGTCTTTCATATTTAGCTCATGATGTACATTCATCATCTGGCTTAGGGTGTCTAGCTACATGTTTGAGATTCTTTCAAACTCAATTGTCTTTTCCTCCAGTCTATTGGTAATATTTCTCTTGTCATTTTCTATCATGGCTTTTTCTTCAATGGCTCTTTTCTTTTGTTCAGTTACTTCACAAAGCATCATGGCTTGTGACTCTATTTCAAGCTTGAGTATTCTGATTTCTTTTGCTTGAGTTTTATTTTTCTCCATCAATTCAACTATTGCTACATCAAACTCTTTGGAATCTCCATTTGAAAATAGATTTGAGGTGTCAATCTCCTTGTACTTTGTGTCATTCTTAGCTATGGCAATTTCTTTTCTTCTCTTTAAGGATTTTCTCAATTCTTCTCTGGCTTCCTCCAAGTTGTATAGAGCGAGGTGCAGATCAATCACTTGATTCTTTATAATCTTTTCAAGTTTGAAGACTTCCATCTTCAGATATTTTCTTTAAGCTATTAGGCTTCTTCTTGTGAGAACTCATCTCTGATACCAATTGTTGGAATAATCAAATGGGAAGAATACTTCTAAGAGGGGGGGGGGGGGTGTGAATCAGAAGTATCACACTTTAACTTTAAAAATTTTTAATTGAAAATAAACTACATGCATGTTAACATATCAAATAAGCATAAAGTAGACACATGCATCAACACACATAACACCAAATTTGGTAACCTAGAAACCCTCCAAAATGAGAAGGTAAAACTGGGGTGGGGATGATACCCACAAAATGTCACTGCAACAATAATGATTGATCACTTCTGATGGTCTGCCTTGTTAAAGGATTTCACTATATCAATAGTGACCTATTTAAATTATTTACAAACACTTTACATGAAGTGTCACCCTATTAAAGGATTTTATCACCTTTTGAAAGGATCTACAACCTATCTATTAAGCTAACCTATCAACATAGGATTCTCCTTCTAATACAATTGCTAGAGAGTATTAGATTAAATGAACTTGATAGCTTACAATCTATAATTGCTGAATTCAAGCACTTGATCTACTCATTTTGATCTGATCCTTGCTTGATCTGATATCTATTCATAACCCTTGCTCTATTCCGATCAATTGAATATGCAATGCTAATCCAATTACTAAGTATTTGACACCCCTACTGCTTGCCCTATTCTGCAATTAAGTCTTTTTAGCTTTTCATCTACTTAACAACTCCTTATCGTGGGGTCTATGGCTTCTTATAAAGGCTTCAAAGACTTAGAGTTTGAAATGAATTGGCGAATTAATTTTTCCCGCTCAAATCCTTGGATTTATCCTATTGGTTGCATGCAATTTCCACTTTTCTTATTAGATGCATGTTGATTGCATAGGTAAAAGAAAATATTTGAACTTATCTCTAAAATCCTTTGAGATTCATCCAAAAATGGTTTGCATCTAAATTTGTGAAGGCACAAAGTCATATGCTGATTCTGTGTTACTCAACACATACTAGATTGCTAGTGCTTGACACATGTATGATTCTTGTTTGCTCAGTACATGTAGCATTCTGGCTTGCTTGGCACATATAGCATTCTAGCTCACTTGACACATGTAGTATTCTAGCTTGCTTGGCATCAACTGTGACTCAACACCTACATATCACTCAGCTCATATGGTTTACTCGGCACTTGAAGTCACTCGACACCTATTAGAATTTTGGCTCGGCATATATAGTGTACTAAGCTTCTATATAAAAATTGGTTAAGTGTGTTGACACTCAATTGTCAAAACCATTCTAAAACCAACAAAAATACCAAGCCACCCCCTCTTACAAATTTGTCTCCCTCTAAATTTGCTATAATTAACTTAAGGGAAACATGGGAGAAAACACATGTGACAACTCAAATTTTGAATTGATGGAAGAATGCATGGGTAAAGGGCCCCCCAGGATATCTAGCCACTCACATGGTCAAAATCAAGTCCCTAACTTGATATACTATCATATGGTTAACTTATTTTCACATAAAAGACACTTTGGGACCAGTTAAAGACTCCTCAAAACCCTAGCCAAGTCAAATTTTGAATTTCCTTTGATTGTGACCCATCCTACCCCTTGCCAAGTGGGTTTACTTACTAATTAACAAGGTAATTAGTTTTAGGGTAAACTGCCACCATGATCAACACCCTAAATAACATGTAAATTAAACACAAATTCCACAAGTGTCAAGTGACACATAAAAACACATTTCACATCACCATGACATGCCCCTAATGCATCTTAATGATTAAACATTTTCACGTGCATGCAAACTCACTTTTACGAAGAAAAATACTTTCACAACGAGGCTTTTGAATCTTTCAAAGATTCACCTTGGTTAAACTATGTTCACAAAGGTTTGGAACTCATTTCCCCCAAGAATTTCCATGGTTCCACTTCTTGCACATTAAACTCACACATTAGTAGTCCCAAAAGGTCATATTATATATATATATATATATATATATATATATATATATATATATATATATATATATATATATATATATATATATATATATATATATATATGTCATAAATGCATAAAATTTCAAATTTTACGAAGTGCCTATTATCATAATTCAAATTAAATTTCTTTGCCTAATCATTTCAAATAAATCATTCAAGATGTTAGAATATCAAATCTGCATATCATAAACCATCATAATCAGATTAACATCTATCTACATATCATAAACTATCATTGATCAAATTAACATTTATTTGCATATCACATTAAGTCATGAAACATCTTAATCAAATTAACATTTCACATACTATCATGTCATAAAACTGCATCCATATGTGTTCAATCATCTCATTCACAATAATTTCTATTTTGTAACAAAATCTATCCTTTAACCCTAACATTATAATTTGACATTTCAAGCATTTCTACAAATTCAGTTTCTATTAAAACAATTGAAATAATTTAGAACATGAAATGGAATAATTAATTATATCAATTAGGTCATAATTTGTGGATCATTATAATGTAAATATTAAAATAACGTAACCCTATAGTCTCGAAAGTATATCAAAACATCAAATTAGAAGTATCATAATGCAAATATGTCATCTATACTATGGTGGATCGGGTGAGGCCTCACAAAAGGTAAGCAACAATTAATCTTAAGTAATAATAAAAGTTCAATAGAGGTTTATATTTTATAGTATCTTATGGATCATTATCTAAAATATTATGTATTCTTCTTACAGGATTTTGTGACATCTACGAGACCATGTGGTCAATATGGTGAGGGTTGTAGCACACAACCTTCATGTAAGTAACACTTTCTCTTTACAACATTATAACACTTAACTTTGATGTTTATCCATTATAAATGAAAACAAACAATGTTACAAATGTCTTTTCTAAAAATGTGGCTTTCTCCTTTGGATGTCTTTGAAAATCACAGTTTGATTTATGCTCCAAAGTCCATAAACAACTCCTATGAGAAGAAAGGATGCAATAGTTGTACACCATATTCCTTCATCAAATTTCTGCACTACTGCAGTTATACTAAGATAACCCTAGTATGCATATGCAAATTAACTCTAGTGCACCAAAAAATGCAATGTGAGAATTATATCTTTCCATCCATAGAAACCAATCATAGCTACAACTGCCATCATTCCATCCATATCATTTGCATATGCAACCACAATAAGAACCTATCCATTTCTCCCATAGAAACCAATCATTTCATATTTATATGATGAGAGAGTTGGATTTGTTTCTCTAAATGAAAGAATCAATACATGAAGTTCATTGGCTACATGTGAAACAATTTGAGCAATAATAGAAGATTGTGGCCCTACTAGTGCAACATTGTTTGTTTTCATCAACATTATAACACTTAACTTTTATTTTCGGATGCTTCAACTAGCTAGTATCCCATTTGATCTTTATCTATTGAAAATTTCTTTGCTAACAATGTAATCTTTAGTTCATAATGAAGTGTGGATGCCTCCTTTGGTTGTCGCCCTGATATTGCCGACTATATTGTCGGTAACAAGGAGCTTGCAAACATCTTTGACTATGCCAAGTACAACTGGTAAAACCTTATTTTTCTATATTTTGTAATGTGCTAATCATGCATATTTTTTTTGTTGGGTGGATTTTATGCTCATGGACCTATTTTGTGCAATAATAGATAGACCTTCAGTTGATAGAACAACAAAGAACCAATACTGCTTAAGTTGAACCATTTCTTGGAGTAGTCCGTGTGACTAGTATTGGTTTATATGTGGGACATTATTGCTAAACAAGAAAAGTATGTTTCTGTTAAAATTATGAAAGCTTCCAAGTGCTTGAAAATTCTTATTATTTACGATATAATTGTAGTTTACTTATACATAAATCATTTTGGATTTGATAATCCCATGATGTTTTTGTAGGAAATAATGTTTTCTTTGATCATCTTTTTGAAATGACATTGAAGCTATTTGGACCCACCATACATAAAAGGTATGTAGTTTCATATCATTGCTACAATATTTTTCTTTTCTTCCATTTATTGTACTATATTAAAGTTATTGATCTAATTTTTTTTTTCTATAAAAGTGGAATGAACAGGGTCCTGCATTAAAAAATCAGCTCATTACTTCTTTTGAGGACCTTTTTGGAAAAATCAATTTTGACACTGCCCTACTTCTCAAAAGAGCATCCAAACATATAAATACTATGAGGGACCAATATATAAGGGAGCTAAAGGATAACCCAAAGTACAATCATCCTCCTATGATTTCATCGATGGAGTGGAATTAAATAATAGAAGATGTAAAAGAGAAAAGGGTACATGGTAAAGGAAATGAACCAAAAAAGGAAAACAAAGGTATGTCATAGTAGTATTAAATAGAATGTAATCATGCACTAATTAGTGATTTTTGTGAATATATAATCTAACATGTTTCAAACTTTTCATAGACTACAAGACACATCAAAGGCTACAAAAGCAAGACTAAAAAAGGTTAACCAACACAAACTTGGCTCTGGTGGCTCTATGAATGTTCATTCTTGACTTGTAAGTAGCAACAATGTAATTTCATATAATTTTTTTATATAATGTTGCAAAATTTTTTGTTTAATCAAATCATACATGCAAAATTTATGATATCAAGCAAAAAAATAGGGCACCGAATTCAATGTAGAGCCCACGGATGAAAATAAACAAATTGCCTTGATGGAAGGCTATAAAGTCATGGCTGTATGCCTACACCAATAATTTGAAATACACACCCAAGAATTTGGTGCACCAAATAAGACATAGGTAAATTGGTCAAATGAAAAGTAAATCAAATTTAATAGTTGAGAAATTTCTTTTTTGGTGTTAGTTTCCAATATAAATTGACTGCATAACAATGTGCACAACATTTCACTATAGCCTTCAAATTCTATCATAGAACCTGCACATGATGAAAGCCATGATGTGCATCATAGTGGTGGAGGAATTAATTTTCTATTGGAAATTAATTATGCAATTATGAATACAATTTAACATCTTCAATTGCAATTTGATATGTAACCTTTTTTTGAATATTTTAGAGCATGTTGAACATCATGGTGAAGGAGTGGAGCATGTTTGAAGTGTTCAGCATGTTGAGGTGGTAGCAGATCAAAATGTTATTGTACATGATGTGGCATTTTTAGGTAAGAAAAATGTATGTTATGTTCTGCTAGTTAATGAAATACTTGTAATAGAGAAAAAAAAGTATGCCAATCTAACCCATTTACTTGTTATTGCAACATAGCCCCCTTTAGTGCAGCAACCTCATGTTCCTCAAAATAGGAGGCATCATAATTTGACATTACATGTGCCACAAGAGGAGGAGAATGAGGAAGATATTGGTGCTCCTATCAACCTTTTCCTTAAGAAAGCTAAGAAAAACAAAAAGAAGAAATGATTTAAAAAAAATGCTCTTTGATAAACCTTGTTTGATAAACTTTGTTGGATAATGAAAGAATTTTGTTTTAAGTGATTATCTATGAATTTTGTGCATTAATATTGATTTTTATGTCATGCTAATGAATATTGTTATGTGTTAATGAAGTCTTGATTAGTATTACATATTAATGAATTTTATATCATATTTATGATTGTTATGTGATTGTATTGGTTGAATGCTATAATTCATAGATGTATGAATGAATGAATGAAGTATGTAATTAGATGATAATGAAAAATTTAGATTGATTTTAGGGGGAGGGGGGGCCGAGGCTAGATGAGCTTCCACTTTCTTGTGGTTGGCCTCGTTAAGTAGAAAATATTAAAGTATTCTCGAAACCAAGTGAAGCTCAAACTAACATACCTTCATTTAGTAATCAATTTCATTCATTATAGGTCTAGAATAATGGGATGATGCTTTATGTTATAGGTACAAATCTTTGAAAATAATGAACTCTTTTTTATTTGATCTATTCTTAATTGATAGATTCTATTTAGTTTCTTGCTAATGATGAATAACTTGAAGTAGTATATATATTTGAATGTGGTTCTAATAAATGTTAAAGCATGTAGCTTCAATTTTTGAGTGCCGTGTAGTTGGATGTAGCATCTTCAAGGGACTCCAATTTAGTTTGTGGAAACTTGAACTGTTCTACACCTACATCTCTTCCATTTGATAAGGTTGAATTGCCAATATTTTCTTAGAGGTGATACCTCTTTTCTATTCTTTCATGATTAATCATAGTTGAAAGGCTGCATGTGCATTCATTTTGCTAGTTTATTCCATAACCAAAGTAGAAACCCCATATTTTGATAGTTGTAATTTTGCCTTACATACAATGATATATGAAGACTTATCACTCATCGCTATACTAAAATTCCATATCCTCTGCTTGTTGATGAGATATATTGCTATACTAGAAACCCTTCATCTGCAATATCTGATACACCTTCTCACTATTAGGTAAGGCGATATCAAAACTTCAACCTTCAATATTGGCACTTGAAATATCACTATGATATATAGCGATATCTTGCAGCTCATTGTTGATTTCTATATCTCCATAACACAAAATGTGATAAGTGATCACATTCAACTTATCACCACAACTCACAATGATGCCCTTTTAATAGTACAAACATCCATCACTATAAATTACAGTGACATCCAAGTTTCATCGCTAATCACTATACCCTTTTTGTGCTCTGACTGCTCAGCAATAGACCATGATCACTATAACATACAACAATATATGAAGACTTATCGCTCATTGCTATACTAAAATTCCATATCCTCCACTCACTAATGAGTTATAGCAATAACTACATTCCATTGCTCATTACCATATCGATAATGAGTCTTCTCTACATAGCGATGAATCTAATCGCTATATGCTATAGTGATATCATACCCTAATTCAAGCTACCCAAACTGCAATCACTGAAAGATAACTCGAATCTAATACCTCATCTCTATAGTTGTAGCGATAATCTAAAAACCCAATTTCTTCATGATTCCCTAGGTGGCCAAGCAAAGATAATCATATTTGTACATCTCAATCTAGACATTGACTCTTACTCAGAGACAATCAACACTTTGAAATTTGCAAAGAGAGTGTCTAACTTGGAATTGGGTGCTGCGTGTAGCAACAAGGAAAGCAAGGATGTTAGAGATTTCAAGGAACAAATTTCCAAATTGAAAGAAATCATTGCAAGAAAAGGTGCTGAGCTCAAGCATTTGCAGAAACTGAATCCCTGAAGATGTCCTGCACACTATTAATAAATATCATATACACATTTTGGAATTTTTTTAGATGAATTCTATGCAATTGTTGTGATACCTAATCTTATTATTATTAATTATGTGACTGACTTCTTGTTTTCAATTGAGGTTTTTGACTTATGCATTTGTTATGTTTTCTTAATATATAGTTGTGTGTTTTTATAAAATTTATTAATAAATTAGATTTTAGAACCTTAAAAATTTACTAAATATTTATTGCATCTATATGGTTTTCATATAGGTGAAATATCAATGTTATAAAAAAGATCAGTGTTTGTCTTTAATCACTATAGAGATGATTACTTTAGACATATGGTGAAACTATTGTGCATGTTAATATAGGTATTAGGCACTTTAACACATGCCTTGGTAGAAGTCATGCACTAGTCTTGTGCACTTATTTATCTTAATCTCTCCCGAAGCACGTGTAATATATTTTCTCTTTAAACATCTTGATAGATTTTTGTAGCAACTATCACATCAGAAGGGAATGCTTCTCATGCTTTAACTTTCCATTGCAACTTATACCTATAATCTTACAAATTCTTAACTCAAAGTCTATTGATGTTTTTAACTCTATCATCTGCTTATATGCAATAACAAGGGAACTTTACTTGAAAAATAGTTCCTAAAATGTGGCTCAAATAGTTGCTCTCTTATTTTGTACTGGCATGTCTTTATAATCTAATAAAAAACTATCAACAATCCTATTACTGCTTTACATATCTACTAAAATGGTTATTAATGAGAACATTTCAGAATCACTTATGGTCTCTTAAGACATAAAATATTGTTTAAAAATCATTTTATTATTATTATTTAGATGTAAGATACCATTTTAGAAGTATTTTGTATGACTTTATTTTGTTGTCCCATTTGGTGTTTGAATGATTTACACAGTTTGATTTAACTGATGGAAGAGTTGATTGCAGTCTGTTTGCTTGATTCACAATTGAAATGATGTCATGCTTTCATCATCATTGTTATAAACTTAAGAATAAGGTAATTGAGTTGCTTGCTCATGTTTCATGTTACATTGGTCAATTGTTTCTGTAATGCCCCGCCAAGGGATCCAAGAGTTAACCTAGAATTTCACTAAGTTTGGTAGCATTTTAAAAAATAAATAAAAAAATCATGAAAGTAAATACCACATATAACTTATACACAATAACAGAAGCAATAGCAATAACCATCTAAAAGTTAACATAACATACATAACAGATTACATTCTTTAAGGATCCCTTAACGTTGAATTACATCTAAATCAACTAACATTATTGAATCCATTTAATACAACAACCACATTAAATAATAAGGATAAGTCCAATGTTTATACATTACATTTCTAAATGCTCAATCATCCACTGTACATGTCACAGGGTATGAAAAGCTTAAAAGAATATACATATGTGGAATAAGGTACATCATCCTATTCTAATCCATGATACATCAAAGTAAAGATAATCACATGTCATACATGATACATCATCTTAGAAGATATAGACATCCATCATAAAGATCAAACATAATAAACTAAGTGCACGATTCCTCCCAACCGTTAATAGCATCATTAGACCATCATGGATCCTAGCCATCCCTCTGTGCGTAACATTCCAAATCACCGAGGAGATCATTGATGTTAACATAGTAGGAATGTCACTCCTAACATACACTACAAATAAAAACATAAAATAACATCATCTAACATATGCTAATCATCAATGAAAGGATAAATATCCACCATCATGAAGGACGCATCAACCACAATGTCTCAAACGGATCTCAAATGATAAGAGTGGAAAAACACTACCACCCGACTGCGTGGAACCTAAATGGTCCACTCCCACCGTGCTGAGGAGATAATCTCAAGTCCCAAATAGGCTATCCAAATCACGTAGCATAAAAATACTCTCTAAGTCTTGGAATCCTAGAAGTATACTAACTCAAGGATTCCAATCACAAAAACTGACATCTAATCCCAGAGGCACACAAAGACATGTAGGAAACCTACTATGCAAGCAAGAAAGTGTCATTTCATATATCATGTAGAAGTTACCTTGGCAATTAGCTAAACTCCATGGGTCCCTACTGATCCTCATGCGACCATTAGTATCCTCTCATACTAACAAGGCATACTATGGAATGCAAGGTCTCAACCAAGTGTTCTCTCTACTCCCATCCTAGTTTGTACAAGAACTCGAGGCATGGGTGAGAACAAAATAATTATTTTTTTAGGTTCATTTAGTTAGTATTAGGTGTGAATGTTTTCACTTATTAAACAACTTACAATGAGTTACCCTGACAGTCTCTTAGGGCCTCAGCCCCCATTGCAAGCCACTTCCCAACACCACAAGCAGATAACCTACCCTAAGCTCATGGAATCATAAATCTCAAAATCACAAAAGATAATCCACAATATAAACAAAAAATCTCCATGAGCATCTAAAAAAAATCATAGATAATCATGACCACAATAGTTCTCTATTGGCAACTGAAGGTATCCCTAATAATCATAATAATCATTGGTTCTCAATAATCAAAATATATCTCAAATCATATTGATCGAAGACTCCCAAATGGTTGAGTCAAAACATGTCACAACATGACATCATAAATCAAAATTTTAGTCCCATCATGGCAACTGGAAAATAAACCAAGGATAACTGATCGATGACTTAAAAATGGTTAAGTCAAGTGTCCCATACGTAAGAATCTCAACTATAACAATCAGTAATTACAAACATTTCATAGAGCATTCCATCACATAACCATGGTTGGGTTTATAAAGATAAAAAATAAGACATCATCACGACATCACAACCATAACCCCCAAGCCTCTGGTAGACATCCTATAATTGGTCAACACTAGTCAACCCAAAACCCAAAATAAATAACATGGAGAAAACACAATGCAAGCACATGTTTTGGTTTTACTGAAATTACATAATTGAATTAAGTGTGGAGGTTTCAGTTTCTGTTTGCAAGTATACTTCAAGTATATAAGATTTATCATTTGACCTACAAGTCAACATGTTTGTTCCCTCGATAGCATTATCCTTCCATTATTTTCAAACAATTTTCTAAAATAATCATAAGATAATTATATACTTGTATAAAACATTGCACTAGCACCCATTGACTTTTAGATAAAATCACTCACGCTATTCAAAACATTAGAATCAACTTTTCAAATAATTAGTTTACAATTTCCTTTAAACACTTCAAGGACAATCATTTATTTAAAATAATCCTCATTGATTTTAAGTAAAATCAATCTGATTAATAATTCAATTATTTAATTCCACTAAAAACTTATTAATATCTCTTTTGTTTTAAATCGAACTCATTTAAAAATCCATTTACTTAAATTAATAATTAATTACACTTTATCTACTATTAACTAATCTTAATTAAATTAAATTTAATTAGATTAGTTAATAAACCATATAAAACTAATGCATAGTAATAAGATTCTATTCAAACCTGCTGCAGTGGCTGAACAGAAAGCTTATGCGACAGGAAGTCTAGTGGCGATAGGAAGATAACATACAGAACTATAAATCTAGAATTGCATCGTGACAGGAAGTCTAGCAGTGACAGGAAAATAGCATACAGAATTATAAATCCAGAATTGCATCGCAACAGGAAGTCTAGTGGCGACAGGAAAATAGCATACAGAATTATAAATCCAAAATTGCATTGTGACAGAAAGTCTAATGGCGATAGGAAAATAGCATACTGAATTATAAATCCAGAATTGCATTGTGATAGGAAGTCTAGCAGTGACAGGAAAATAGCATACAGAATTATAAATCCAGAATTGCATTGCAACAGGAAGTCTAGCGGCAAGAGGAAAATAGCATACAGAATTATAAATCCAGAATTGCATTGTGACAGGAAGTCTAGCGGCGACAGAAAAATAGCATACAAAATTATAAATCCAAAATTGCATTGCGATAGGAAGTCTAGTGGCGACAGGAAAATAACATACAGAATTATAAATCCAGAATTGCATTGCGACAGGAAGTCTAGCGGTGATAGGAAAATAAGAGTGCAAATGAAATATGCAAAAATCATGAGTGCACCTAGATACTGATGCTGGTTTTCTATGCCTTAGAATCTACAGAGCAAGCTCCTTCCTTCTTCAATGTTGCCAGGTCCTCCAAAGCTCCAAAAATGCTCTCCCAAAATGCTCTCCCTAAGCCTCTAGGAGTGCCTGAATATAAAGGACTCTCAGGAAGCACCTAGAATGTCTTTAGAAACAACTAGAAGGTGTAGACAACTAAGCATGAGTCTATTCCAACCTTCTAGATGAGTCATAAGATTGTAGACACCATGTGCTTAATTGGTGCACTAACCCCCGTGTTGTTGACATATGAGAAATAAAAAGTGCATTAACTTCTAGGCAAGATTATAACTTTTATTTTTAATTTTTATAACTTTCATTATTATCATTATTTATTTATTACTTTATTATTATTTTATAATTATTATTAATTTTAATTTTCTAATTTTCTTTTATTTAATTCTTTTTCTCAATTAATTCTCATTTAATTAATTATAATCAAAATATCAAAGATCATGATATTATATTAATTTTCTCCAAATAATTAATTTATTAATTAAATCTATTTATTAAGACCTAATTAATAAAAAATTCACCATAGACCTCCAAGATAAAATATGAAAACCCATCATAGAACAATTCATACAAAATTAGTCTAAAGGGTTAAAAATCATGAAATATGTCATCTGACACATTCGGTGGGTAAAATATCTAGATACTTGTCCTACCTCACTAGGACAAATGGTTTAAGGGTTTGGGATTTGGACTTAAAAATTTATCTCTGTTCTCTTATCATTGAGATAGTGTAATAGGGTACGCTCATCCTGACAATTCAGGAAAGTCGATACCCGGTACTTGCAACCTGCATAAAAAACATGCATGTACATACTATATATATATATATATATATATATATATATATATATATATAATACTAAGATAAATAGGCAATGGCAGGAAGTGGTACATCGTGTAGATCCCGACTAGTAGGTGACTACGACTCCCTTCCTTAACCATATAAAAAATACCATACAATAAGAACAAACATGCACACCATACACATGCAAGTATGGGGTAACTATCCATAATAAAACACATGAGATAATAAACCATCTAACTAATCATCATCAATAATTGAAATCAATGTAATGATCATCATGCATACATGAAATGTAAAGTCTAAATGATCTCATCATATATCAACTGAATCCATAACATAATGTCTAGTAGTCTCAAAACAATACCACTAATCCATCAACATAAAACTAGTCTATTATAGTCCAATAATAATAGCAACAATGTGTCCAGAAAAATGTGAACGAGGGCAGGCACTACTGTTTCTATTAGAACCCAATAATTTTTCCTATAATTGTATTTGAAGGCATGTTTCCTACTTGGTACCCAAACACTTGGGGCAATTAGAAGCCTGACAAAACAAATGGCAATGGAAGAAGGTCTAATGACTATCAAGGACATAGAAAAATTTAAGTTTGTAGAGGATATCATGAAGACTTATTATGATATGTATTCTATAACAACTACTGGTAGACTTGGCAACATAAATTGCACATTTTCATACACAGGTGAGCCACTTTGGAGGAATTAATAACCTACATCAAATACATTTTGTTAATTTTCTTACTGCTCATGTTTTCTATAACTTGTTTTGAGGATATAATTATGAATTTGAAACTTTTGGAATGGGAATTTTATGAAGATGGATTATAAGGAGGAAATAAAAGTTTTGAGTTCTTGGATGACATAATAATTAGATATGTAGACTGCCATAACCTTCTACGACCTGAGACCATGGAGTCATTATTTGTGTTGCACTAGATAACTCAATATCCTAAGTAAGATGTTTATTATTATTAATTGTATCCTACTGCATGTTACAACATCATGTCACCATATATTCATTGTTTGGTTTATCTTTAGAAGTAGTCAAATCTCTGAGGTAAAGGTAACTTATATCTTTATTGCCAAAGAAAGGAAATTCATTATAGCTAGATGGTCTTTTAGAACCCATTACCATGCTAGTTCCTAAATTGACAATTTCCAAATGAGTGGTTTTTACAAAGAAGAGCACTCATTTTAATGATTTCTTCCCCCAAACAACCACAATATATTTTGTTCCAGAAAACATATCATACTATTTCATATTTTGACATACAATACACATCTATTAGTCATGTTAGAAATAGTCTTCGAAATAGTCAAGGCAGATACAATGAGTTATTGCAATTGAAGGGCACAATACATTTTGGTATGAGATAATTAGGGGATGATGAATTAATGTTGTAGGGAATTGTGGGTTTTAATTGAGAAAGAGATGCAGGTGAGAGGAAGAGGACTTCAAGATATTACTTTAGAATATGACTTGTCCAACAATGATATGCCACTTAGTGTAAGTCTAGTTCAACTTTTATAAGTTTTGTTTTAGATAAACTAGTAAATACTAAATGCCTTCTTATTTTTTGGACATCGACACAAGGTAATGATTGATTTTTATTTTTTCCATGTAAGCTTGAAATTATAGTAGTGCTTGATATGAAGTTTCAAATTCAAGTTGTGTATTGGTAATGCAGGGTAGGAGGCATAAGACGTTGATGATGAGATGGCAAACATTGAAACTCTTAAAAAATTTCTACTCAAACCAAAACAATAAAATAATTAAAATCAATAAAAAAGGTACTAAGTAAAAATTCATAGGTTATAGATGTGATGTGGTATATTTTAACCTTAGGCCCTCGTTTGTGTGAGGACAACTAAAAGTGTAGTTGGGGAAGTTACGAGTCCTGCAATTTGTATTATTTTAGCTTCTTTATCCTATTCATTACTTCCATCAAACTTTAATGTGTGGACAATGTTTTCACTTAATTATGATATATATGTTATATATAATGAATGATTATGGTATGTGATTGTCCATGGTTATTATACTATCATATTTTTATTAATGGTATAATGTGAATGGATGCTTATTTGTTAAGAGGGCCCTTACAACATGTGTGGAAGAAGTTAGAGGACACAAACCAAATGAAATTGCCAATTTTTTTTTCCATCTATGTCTTGGAAGGAATTAACACCCAAAGGATATGGAAGAGTTTGTAGGATGATAATATCATGTTTCATTAACTTGTGTTAGTTAGATTCATTTAATTAAGCAATAACATATATTCTCTCCCTGTTCATGGCTTAGATGTAGGGAATGAGACACCTTGATAGATGAGAGCCTTATGCATCTATATCCACTTGTAGTGCCATTAATATAGGATTTTGAAATCTCATCTCAAGGTGGTGGTAGACCTACTAAAGACCTAAAGATAAATATCCAAACTAATCACTAACCTGGCTGCTGTCGGTAATTACTTTGGATATTTATCTTCTAGTAATTTTTTGTTTAAAGAAAACATGTTGGTCAAAATTTCCACCAATTTTGGTAAACATTGGTGGAAATTTTGACCAATCTTGGTTGCAATTTTCACCAAAGATTTTCCAAAATTACCATCGTTGGTTTGGTATCCTAATTGATCAAGGGCCACAATTGGTCTTATTAACAAGGGAGGCCATTTTTGACAAAAAGTATCGTCACAATTCTGCACCTACAAGCCTTGTTCGAAGTTTTATGAAAAAAATAGTGACAAACCATTTGGTCAAAAATTAAACCAACTTGAGTTGAAAATTTGACTAATTTTTCATTGAAAAATGAGTCAAAATGTACTAGTGTAGAATCTACGTAGTCTAGCTTGTGGCTCACCCTATCCCTTAAACCCTAAAGTTAATAACCAATTCTCTTCTATGGACACAACCATTAGAAGTAGAAGACACCTTACAATCCTATAAATAGTGAAATAATGTGCATTTGGATGAAGAATGCCCAATAAATCATGTAGGAAAGGATAAAGTGTTAGAACTTGAGATCTTACATAACAACATCGTGACATCTGAGGTGTCCTTTTAGAATGAAAACCCTACTTTCTTTAACCACATGAGAACACACAACCATAATCTTTAGGATCAATGGGATGAGAATGAATGATATTTGTTTGGATGAATGGAAAAGGGTATGTTTATGGGAAAATAGTCAAAATTTTGAAATTGTGACCGTTGTGAGAAAAACTCCCTTGTTGAAGCTGAGCTAGTTCTCCATATTCATGAAGCTTTATCTCTGAAATATTAGGATTTCACCACAGACAGAAACAACAATTACATGTAAATATAAACAATATCAGAAAATAATAGATCACATAGAAAAGAACACAAGACACCAAGATTTAACATGGTTCACCCAATCCCTGGGCTACGTCCACCAAACAGAAAGTCCAATATTATTATGATCTAGTGATTACAAATTGATTACAATCCGTTATCCCTTACAATGCAATACTGCCATAGAACCAATTTTTACATCATTCCTTATGAAATGATCTCTAACCATAAGCCCTTTTATACAAGAAATTTTTCCCACTTTAGGGTTAAAATTAGTTACAACATGTCAACCATAAATTGGTGAATATAAACAATAGCCAATTGGAGAATAGTAGCCCAATTTTTTTTGAATTTATGAAGTATATACAATACTTCCCTAATTAGTCACCATAAACTAATAGTCTCCCATTTGTGAACTGATCAGAATTCACACTAGCCAACAATCTCCCACTTGGAGACTGATCCTGTAGCAATATCGCTACCACATGGGGCTCCCACTAGATCAAATCACCCTGGACTCTACTATTCTTTTATTCTATTTAGTCTAGAAGACCAACCAAAGTTAAAGAGGAATTCAACTTCTTCCTTGTCACTAGCTTTGTAAATATATCTACTAGATTGTCATCTATATGTATCTTGTCCAACTTTAACTGTCCATCATCCAAAACTGACCAAATGAAATGGTATCACAATTGTATGTGTTTTTTCTTTGAATGTAGAGCTAAATTCTTTGCAAGATGAATGACACTCTGGCTATCTGTAAACAAATAATTATCCCTCTGAGTGTGTCCCAATTCTTTCAAGAAGAATTGAAGCCATATCATCTCCTTGGTTGCCTCTATAGTAGCAACATACTCTACCTTTGTAGTGGAGAAAGCATTAACCTTCTATAACCTAGCTCACGGTTACCCCACCAATATTAAATAGATAACTTGTAGTAGTCTTCCTGGTATCAATATACCCTTCCAAATATGAGTCAACATATTCCTATAAATCAATAGTAGAGCCCCCAAAGTGTAAACACTTACTAGATGTTCCTCTCAAATATCTTAGAATCCATTTGACTGCATTTCAATGCTCAATTCCTGGACTCATTTACTTGCTAATGACTCCCACTACATGTGCCATATCTAGCCTTGTACATACCATAGCATATATCAAGTTTCATATAGCTGAAGCATAGGGTACCTTGGACATCTTTTCCTCCTCTTCTTGTGTCTTTGGACACATTTCCTTAGTCAACATTAAATAACTAGGTAAAGGTGTGCTGACAGCTTTAGCATTCTCCATAGAGAAATTTTGCAACACCTTCTCAACATAATCAGCTTGAGATAGTGTCAATTTTCTATTCTACCTATCTCTACAAATCTTCATACCAAGGATTTATTTTGCTGCCCCCAAATCCTTCATAGCAAATGCATGTGCTAACTGGCATTTCAACCCCTTAATATGATCCATGTTAGACCCAACTACAAGATAACATCAACATATAAACATAAATTAATGTAGTTTTCATCATCCAACCTCTTAAAATAAATACAACGATTTGAATGACACCTACTATATCCATGCTCATGCATAAAACTATCAAATTTCAGATACCATTGCTGAGGTGTTTGCTTCAAGCCATATAAAGCTTTCTTCAATCTGCACACTAAGTTCTCCTTACCTTTGACCTCAAATCCCTGTGTCTGAGCTGTATATATATCTTCATCCAAATCACCATGAAGGAAGGCTATTTTAACATCAAGCTACTCCAAATGAAAATCTTCAGTAGATACAATATTTAAAACAGTATGGATAGAAGTCATTTTAACAAAAGGAGAGAATATCTCATCAAAATCAATGTCTTTTTTTTGTGCAAATCCTTTTAACAATAACCTAGCTTTAAATATTTTCTTACCTCCATCCTCTTCTTTCAACCTTTAAACCCACTTATTCTGTAAAGTCCTTTTACCTATAGGCAATTTGCATAAATCCCAAGTCTTATTTTTTAACAAAGAGTCTATTTCATCTTTCATTATAGACTCCCACTAAATCTTAGTATCCACCTGCATAGCTTCATCATAACATTCAGGTTCACCAACATCTGTTAGTAAAATAAAATACAAAGAGGGAGAAAATCTTTCTGGAGGTCTAATTAGCCTTGGTGACCATCTAACATTCATTTGAGTGTGTGGTTTTTGTTATTGTGGTTGTTGCACATTATAAGTAATTGCTAGAACATCATCTTTTGGAGAATCATCCAACACTACATAATCATCTTCTTTCTTCTCATGTTGTTGCAATAGATCTTTGTACAACACTTTCTTATTGAATATGACATCCCTATTTCTTATAATTTTATGATTTTCAAAATCCCAAAGCCTATAACCAAATTTATTAATGCCATATCCAACAAATACACATTTCTTTGACTTAGATTCTAACTTGATTTTATTTTCAGAATCTATATGAGCAAATGCTTCACAACCAAAGGTTTTGAAACAAGAATAACTCACTTTCTTATCAGTCCATGCTTCCTCTAGAATAACACAACTCAAAGGAGTAGAGGGACCTCTATTAATCAAATATACAATGGTATTGATGGCCTCAACCCACATGTGTAAGGGTAACCCAACATGTAACCTCATGCTCCTTGCACGCTCCATTATAGTCCTGTTGATGCGTTCATCCACTCCATTTTCCCATGGAGTCATTGGAATAGTTTTTTGTCTACAAATACCATTAGTGGAGCAATAATCTTCAAGTTCATGACTGCAACACTCACCACCATTATCAGATTTGTGACATTTTAATTTCTTACTAGTCTCATTTTCAACCAAGCATTTCCATTTCTTAAAAGTTTGAAATACATCAAATTTTTGTCTAAAGAAATAAATCCATACTTTTCTAGTTGCATCATCAATAAATGTAACATAATAATGAGAGCCACCAAGAGAAGATACCTGAGCCAATCCTCATACATATATATGAAGAAGCTCTAATTTCTCCCTTTTATTTTCCTTTCCAATCTTCACAAAACTCACTCTCTTTTATTTTCCATACACACAACTTTCACATAAATTCATATTAACACATTTCAAACCTAGTAAAACTTTCTTTGAATGAATTACTTTCATACTTTTCTCACTCATGTGCCCAAGTCTATTGTGCCACAATGCTATATTAGAATCTACAACAACTACTTGTTCTCCCTGCTCAACTGCAACAACTATTCTTGAACATTCATGTTTCTCTAAAACAATTAAAGTAGAAGGAACAATATGACCTGTACAAAGATATAAGGTGCCTACTTTCACATCTTTTTCTACTACAAGGGAACCTTTTGAAACCTTCCAATTTTTATCATTAAAAGTAACTACACAACCCTCATCACCGAGTCGACCTGTTGAAATTAAATTCCTACTCAACCTTGGACCATGTCTTACCTCATGTAGTAGCTAGTGATTCCCATTCTACAATTTAATCTAAACTTTTCCCTTTCCAATAATCTGACAGGGTTCATTATCCCCCAAATAAACAAGCTCAAAATCCTCTTGGATATAATCAATGAAATAACCTCTATGAGGTGTAGCATGAAATGAGCACAAGAATCTAAAACCCATGAATCATTAGCACTTTCTAAAGATAGAAGCAAAGCATCCTCTTCGGATTTGTTACTTACCACATTTGCCTCCTTGTCTCCATCTTGCTTTTCTCCTTCACTTTTCTTTCAAGTCTAGTGGTCTTTCTTCTTATGCCCTATTTTACCACAATACCATCAGTCATTCAGTCCTCTCGATTAAGACCTCCTCCCCTTTGACTTTCCTCTTGATTTCTGACGATTTCTAGAATTATTTCCTCTTTTAGTCATTTTGCCTCTACTTTGTGTGTTCAAAGCACTTCATGATGTAGATCCACCTAAAGATTTCCTACAAGTTTCCTCACTTAAAATAACATTGATCACATCATCATATTTTAGGGTATTAGATCCAAAAATGGAATTACTCAGAGCCATTACCAAGCCATTCCAGCTTTTAGGCAAAGAACACAAAATCAAGAGAGCCCTAATTTCTTCATCAAAATTACTATCCACAGAAGATAACTGACTAATAACAGTATTAAACTCATTTAAATGATCTACAACGGATCCACCTTTTTCCATTTTCATATTAAATAAATGCTTCATTAGAAATACCTTATTAGAAGTGGAGGGCTTTTCATACAATTTCGCTAGGGTTTCCATCAACTCTTCCATTTTCTTTATTTTTTAAATATTAAATGCCACCTATGGTGCCAAGCATAATCAAATGCTTCCAAGTGCCTTTCTGTCTAAAATATTTCATTCATCATTTGACATAGATCCCTGATTCTTAGTTTTTCCTTCCAACAACTTCCATAAATTCTTCTAATAAAGATAGTCCTCCATTTGCATCTTCCATAATTAAAAGTTCTACCCATTAAACTTGTCAACCCTTAGCTTACCCTCATCTGCTATCATCCCCACTCACCTGTGAGACTCCCACTCAACCATGAGACTTTTCTGCAGAGGATAACTGAAAAAATGACCTCGCTCTAATACCACTTGTTAGGATTTCACCATAGATAGAAATAATAATTACATACAAATATAAAAGATATCAAAAAATAATAGATCACATAGAAAAGAACACAAGACACCAAGATTTAATGTGGTTCACCCAATCCCTAGGCTATGTCCACCAAACAACAAGTCCAATATTATTATGATCCAGTGATTACAACCTGATTACAATCCATAATCCCTTACAACTCAATACCACCGCAAGAACCAATTTTCACATCACTCCTTATGAAACAGTCCCTAACCCTAAGCCCTTTTATACAAGTATTTTTGCCACTTTAGGGTTAAAATTAGTTACAACATGCCAGCCATAAATTGGTGAATATAAACAATATCCAATTGGCAAATAGTAGCCCAAAATTTTGTGCCATTGGCAAATAATAGCCCAAAAGTTTTTTTGGGGCGATGCCCCAAACCCCAAATAATTTATGAAGTATGTATAATACTTCCCTGATCAGTCACCACAAACTAACATTAAATTGTATAATCTAGTTCATTAGGAATAATTGATACTCTAAAGTTATCCTAAATGGAGCTCAGAGGTGAATCTTAGGTTATTTGAAATACTAAGATCCCAAGAAAGGAAAAGCAAGTTAGGATGGGCCTAGTTGGATCTTCTCATGTACACACAACCCTAAAGGAAAGGTGGGTCTGCTCAAGATCAATGTAAAATCAGATCGAGAAATTTATCTTAAGCATAATCTAACTTTTGGGCTAACAAGGACTATACCTTAATCCCAATGTCAGAGAACTTGTTTAGTTCATTCTTTAAGGATATTTGAATGTCCCTAGAAAGGAACTTAGAAGAGGCATTTGCCTCGACACTAGAGGGTTTGATGAGTGAGCATGAGACCAATGAATACCCTTCAAAAGATGATTGGGAACTAGAAGATTGTTTAGAATATGATGCTTTTCTATATGTGGAAGCAAAAAGAACCATTAGGAAAACCTCCTCTCAAGAACTTAGATGCAAAGGAGGGGAGAAAGGAAACATACCAAATCCAAACTAGAGGTGGTCAACTATGTAGTGCATCAAACCAAACTTAGATCATTAAAGGAGTATAAATCCTTATCTTAAGGTCGATGAAGATCCTCTGATAGAATGTCAAAGGTTGCAATGCCCCTAAAAAAATCTTTTTGATCAAGAAATCCCTTGATCAAACAAGACCAAAGATATTTTTGTTACAAGAATTTAAACTAAGTGGAATCAGTGTGCTTAGTTTAGCAAGCATTTTTGTCACTGGGAGTGTACCTTTGTTAATGCACAAGGAACGTCAAGTCAATTAGCTTTTCTTTGGGACTTGGATTTGTAAAGTTTTTAGTGTTGGATTTAGATGAGGTGTAACAATTTGTTAGGGTGATATCCAAAAAACTTAATGAGAGTTTTGATTTGCTGAATGTATATGGTCTAGATAATACAAATGAGCAACAATCACTTTGGGAATAGATCTCCCAAACTCTTCAATTTTAGGTAGGGAATTAAATTATTGGTGGTTATTTCAACTCAATCCTACACCTAAAAGACAAAATGGGGGTGGGAAAGCTCAAATTAGAGGAATTTTCAAAAAATTATTTCCAATAATAATCTGCATGAGATCCACTTTTAATCTAGGGATTTCACTTGGACTAATAGAAGGAGAGGTTTTTCCAACATAGAAGAAAAGATTGATAGGTTCTTCTCAGTAGGGAACTAGGCAAAAATACCTTGGAACCTCACAATTAACATTTTATTGTGAATAGGCTCTCAGAATTTTCCAATTAGTTGATGTATTCAGAAGGTGTAATCCTAAATACACGTTCCTTCAATCTTGAGATGATGTGTTTCAAATTCTAGAATTCAAGAAGCTAATTCAAGATTGGTGGAACTATGTCCCTGATTGGGAAGGTAAGGCTTTTTAAATTGCTTTAAAACTTTGCAATTTCTAAAATAACATCTCAGACAATGAAATAGAGTAGTCTTTAAAAGTATTTTTATAGAGAAGGAGAGAGTAGAACAATAACTTAATGATTTAAATTCTAAATTTATAAAAGAAGCCATTACATGCATTGATTTGGACAATGAGAAAAAACTTAAAGAAGAATACTTAGAACATCTACAAAAGTAAGATACTTTCTAGAGATAAAAGTCTATGGAAACTTGATTGCTATGAAGATGACATGGGAAGAAATAAAGTTTGGAAGAATCCTAGGGATTGTAATTATCTTGCACACATCCAAGATAAACTTAGTTGACTTTCAGAGTCAAGGCAAGTGTAGTGGACTACCAGTATAGACAAAATTATTTGGGCCATGGATAAGAATGGTTCTTATTTAGTAAATTAGGGCTATTTTCTACTGGATAATGTAGTGGAAATACAAGATTGGTCTACACATCATTTTTGGGGTAAAGAGTGCCCCCAAAAGAAGGGTCTTTTACCTAGTTAGCATTTAGAGGTAGAATTTAGATAGACTAGAGAAGATGTAGGATGGGCTTCTAGGGTCCCTCAATGTGTGTCTTATGTGAGAAAGTAGTCAAAATGGTTGACCATATGCTAACCTCATGCAAGCTAGCTCAACCATGTTAGTTAATGCTTGTTGCCTTGGTATTTACTAGACCCAAGTTTCAAAAATTTAAGTCAAATGGGCAAAGAAACATCTTACTTTGAGCTTCAAAAAGACCAATAATTAGTGGGATTATTGATGATTTTATCTCTCCAAGTTATCCTTCTTGTTGCTAGCTCTGTGTTGCATTTTGAGTCTCTATAATCAATGTCCTGAGCTAAAAGTTGTTTGAGTTTGAAGTTGTGGCATTGCTTTTTTAAAATTTCCTTACAACACAAAAGTGGGTTAATAAAAGGTTAATGTCTTAACTAAAAGGCTAAGACCTTTATTAAAAAAGGTTAATGGTTAAGGGTTACATTTTCCCATCCCTTCTCTCTCCCTAAACCTTTTTCACACTCTCTCTCTCTGGAACCACAACTTAAAAAAAAAAAAGGTTAGAAAGTTAGAGTTGGGGAGCTAGAGTTAATGGTCAGCATTTTCACTCTCTCTCTACAAACCTACATGCACTCTCTCTCCCCGAACCTTAATTTTTTCCCTAATCCTAACTTGAACTTTTGAACCCAAACTCTAACTTTGAATAATTACCATATGGAGCACATGAAAGATGCAAGAGGAAGTGAGGATGAATAATATAAATGCTCCTTGGGCTTTCCCCTTTGTTGAAGCTATGTTAAGAAATGGTAAATAAAAAATGAACTAATGGCTCCTCAAAGAATATTTACCATCAGAATGTGATGATCATAGTTCAAGAAAGCATTCAGTTTGTGAATAGAGATTTGATTGAAATAACAATGATATGACCTAAGCATACGAGCATTGACATAGTATTGAACTACCATCAGATCACATTGCAACAGAACAAGGTAAAAGATGAATAGAGAAGCACATCAAGATTTGATAGTTGCTCGAAACTCCATGTTGATATTAAAAACCAAGCATGAATGTTAGAACTTGAAATTGCAATTATTGAGCTATATTGGTATGATGATGTTCAAATGAATGTGTGGTCCCATGAAAAATAAAAAACAATGAAAGGCTATACAAAAAGTGATGCTCGTGGCTTAAAAAAAGTTTTTTGAGAGCTTATGAGTGGTCACAGTAGCACGATGGCTGACCTTAATAATCTTCATTGGAATACAACCAGTAAAATGTGAAGCCCAAATTTATGTTCTTCATCAACATCACTACCACATATCCAAATGGCGCTAGCTAATCTCTAGACAAAATGCACCAAAGACAAAAAAAAGAGTCAAATATGATTCTTTTTCAGATTTACAAAAATACAGTGAAATTTTATCAAAATTTTGTTGTTTTTGATCACAAAATATAGAGATCATGAAGATCAAATGTTCAAAATTTCAAAACATTTCATTGTGTTTTTGTTTTTTTGAAATTTAATCAATGGTACAATTTATAGGGAGGATAGCCACATCCTATCCAAATTGGAGCTTGGAAACAAGGTGTCATTACTGGTCAAAATAATAATAATGAATTAGATCTTGATGTTGTATTTGCATTGGTAAATGGATATGTACACATATAAGTTGAGCGATAATCATTTGGAAAAAGTCTCGAGTGAAGATGCATAACAAAATATAGAAGTATGACAAAACACATGATATGTTTGAAATAATGTCTGAAGGTAATTATTCGCCAAAGGTAGAGAGAGTTAGCTATATTAAATATCCATGATGATTTCAGATCTCCTTTCATGTGCAATAAGTCTATTCATGGATCATGCCAACAAACACTCAAACAAGAATATGAATACCAAAAAATAAGTCACTTCATGTGTATGGAGAAAGGAAACATAGAAAGGCATCTCATGAATTATTTGACTAAATACCCTATCGTGAGTGTGAAATACAAAGCTCGACACTAAAATCATCCGCAACCTTTGTTAGTTCCTGCCAAAGCAGGAATACTTATGCATTTATGTCAATGCAAATATGACATTAACACAAACCAATCAAATCAAAGAATTTAAAAGATTATATGAGATTTCAAATGTTTAAATCTTTTTCTAATTTTTTATTATTTTATAAATCACATTTTTCATCCATTCTATTGGTCCATACTATTTTTGGTGGGGGAGAAAATTAATTTTCTTCAACAAAAAATACAAATATTTTCTAACAACTTCATCTTGCATTAATGAATGTATTAATTACAACTTTATCTTTTCCACATTTGTGACAAGTTGATAAGATTTTATTTTTTCAATCATTTTATCTTCCATCTCATCAATATTAATTATCACAATCTATTAGATATTTTTTATTTTATTTTAAATATATTTATTATTAGTTTTACATTGATGTTTATTTTTGACTATTTGATATAACCTATTACTAAAACTTCATGTAATGCATAAGTTCAAATTATACTTCTATATATATATATATATATATATATATATAACTAATAAATATGTCTTGATAATACAATTTCAATATGTTATATCTTTGTATTTGAATTTCTAATTTTTTTAAAACTTTGCTTTTTTAATAAAAGTAGTTAAATTATTAGGATTATTTTACTTTTATAAAAATAAATTAAACAATATTATTTTTTAATTATATTTTATAATAGTGTTTGTATTATGTATAATTGATAAGTGTTACAATTTATAAATTATATCATTTATTATTATTAATATTTTTTATTTAAACAACTTATCATTTAGTTTAAATACATTTAAAACTTAAATATATATTTTAATATCAAATTAATAATTATATTTTATATCAAAAAAAATACTAAAGAAATAACTACAAAAAAAAAAATTTAATTCTAAAAGATATATAAATTATTATTAAGTTTTTATAAACTATGTATTAAAATTAAATAGTTATATTTTATTTCTTATTTATTACATCATATTTATTCATCAACATCAAATTTATATGTATTACATCTATTTATTATTTACAAATGTACATATTAAATTATATAGATATTATTTCATAATTTAAAATTACTTGATTTTATGAAAAAATTAGAAATACAAAACATTAAATAGTAAACCTTCTCTAATTGTGTAAAATTAAACAATTAGTTTTACTTATAAAATATTTTTATATTTCAATACATTTCATTTTTTCTTATAGAAATGTGTTTTAATATAAAAATTAAATTTTAAGTTTCATTAATTAAAATATAATATATATATATATTTTTATTATAACCATGATTTTATTTTGACTATTTGTTTTATTAAGAAAAATAATTATATTTAATTCTCTCTCTCTCTCTCTCTCTCACACACACACACACACACACACTCTCTCTCTCTCTCTCTCTCTCTCTCTCTCTCTCTCTCTCTCTCTCTCTCTCTCTCTCACGCGCACACACACACACACACACACACACAACTTATGTTGGTATCACTCTATCTTACTATTTTATCTCTCTTCCTCTTCCTCCTCTATATTATCTATCTTTTTTTTTTCCTCTGCATATATGTTTATGTTGTTATTGTTGTATATTGCTATTTATCTTTATCTATATCTCTATCCTAGTTTTTGTCCAGTGCTAATGATTAAAAATAGTGTGAGTTCCATTTGATAATCAAGATGCAAATAATACATAGTTGGGGGAGTTATTCCAACTACTTATGGTTCTCTAGTAGCATGCATGGTAATGCTTGAACATATAATGTGATAGTCCAAATGCTTCATCACTTCTTCAAGTTCTATAATTCAAATATTTATATGGATATCTTTCCTCATTGCACATAATTTAAGTTGTCAATGTAGAAGGTGCAAATTTGTCTAAAGCATATGTATTGATCGTAGTATGATATTAAGTACTTAGTTCCATATTGGGGACTTTGGCCTCTTATTCTTAGGCTTAAATTCCCAAAGATATAATAATATAGCATGAGAACTTAACAACAAAATATGAGCCATCCTATCAAATCACAAGCGCATTTCTAAGACGAGAATTTAACAACAAAATATGAGCAATCCTATTAGATCACAAGTGCATTTCTAGGCAAAAATTAATGCATTCATAATGTTAATTTAGATTCTCACTCATCTACACCTCTACAACCATTATGCATTGGGCAGGAACTATGATGCATTGCGTCTCTTGTCAGAATTTTGTAGTTGTCTTTCCAAATGGGTTATTTATATAGGCTATCAACATCTATAATAATAAAATGAGATGCATTCTCATCATATATGAGGAATCGAAGGTTGCTAGACTACTTAAATAGTTCCTCAATAGCATGTGACCTCAATATAACAATGCTTCATTATTTATAAATAATAATAAAGTACCAAATATTAATTATTTTTAGCACTATAATAAATGTGCATCCAAAATGTGAAACTGTAGTTGATGCATGTGAACTATTTGACAAAATGATGAGAATACCACAATGATAAAGCTCATCTAAGAATCTCAAAATACAAATTGAATTTGGGGTATGGTCAAAGACTTCAAATCTCATCAAGTCTAAAGCATGAGATCAAAACTTTTGAAATTCCAATAGCAACCCAAGGAAGATAAATGGCATTAATAAATGTCTTCATTTAATTACTGATGCTTGATCATCAATTAAAGATGTGATGAAGGCAAAATAGAAGGCCCACTTTGAATGTATTGGCATTGATTATTTCATCATTCCTTGTGAGAGAAGAACAACAATGAAGTGTGTTACACTATCTCTTGTTCATCTCTTATATTCTTTTCTCAACTATGACACACATCATTTGAGCTTCATACCATCATAGACCTATAAACACAATCTATAAATTACAAAAGGTGATACAGTTGATGATCTAAAATTAGGTGTGGATGGAAGTTTTATAACTTTCAAGGATGTCGAGTTATGAATATGTCATTATACTATTCCACTTGTGAAGAAACTTCAATATTATTGGTGGACAAAGACAACGACGAAGGAAGAAGATGAAGATGGAAGGCTACCTCAACAAAATCAACATTGTCGTCTTTTCTTTACAGTAGATTTCTAATTACCTTGTGGTGAGAAGTGACTTATGTCACTTATTGTAACTAGAGTTAGGATTTAGAGTCCTGATTCATATGGGTTAGAGTTAGTCTTGTATTCAAAACTTCAAAACTCTAACTTTTGAGGTAGTTATGAACCTGAAGGAGTAGCTTTTGGGTAGTTACCATCTAAAGCCTATAAATACAGGGCTTATGTAAGGTAATGAGGGACATTTTGGATTTGGAGAGAGGGGGCACTTATGTTTTGATAGCAAGGAAATTTATGGAAAGTGTATACAATTCTTGTTCTTGTAATCAACGATTTTCTATGTTCTTGGTACTAAGAAATAAAAGGAAGCACATTTTGTGTTCTCTTTTCTACAAAGTCTAAACTATTTAAGTGTTGATTCTTGTTGTAATAAAATTTTTAACGGTATGGTGTAGATGTTAGTGAACTATTGAATCATCATTGAGCTAATGATACCCTTCAAGCATAGTTCTTGATTGTTCTTATTGGTAGTTTAAGTTGTTTTAGGGAGGCTTTGAAGTCATTTGGTGCATTTATCATCAATAGCTTTCTTTCAATATTTTAAATTTGAACACATCTTTATTTGAAAAATCAAAATTACATCTTACGAGGGAGCTACCCCTCTAAACACAAAGGAAGGCTACATATCAAGGACCCATCTGACTATTGGAGAAACTGATTTGCCACACTCATTCCATTGGGCCAAATCATGTATTTTTTAAGTGACGAATCTATTTACCAACAATGCTACAGTCTAAACTATGGTGGAAAATCCAAATGCAACATAATCTCAAACAACTTTTCTAGGCAAGGCCAACAACAACAAAAAAGGCCATGCTACACTATGCATGGAATTTAAGCCCTTCAATTGTGATTTGAGAATTATGGAAAGAGTGGAATAGAAGAATATTCCAAGGAAAATCAAAGAATAAGGAAATAATTTTGGGAAGAATTAATCAAGCCATCCAGGAAATCACCAATGATGCAGCAATAAGATTTGGAACAAAAATGATTGCTTTCACTCAAGCCATACAATTTTGTAGATGGCATGGTTGGGTATCAAAATCAGGTCTGTGAATGGGTCAGATGAGGTTTATCTCACTTCTCTTCCTAAAGTTCCAATTGTTTGGGAAAAACCACTGGAGGGGTGGTGGAGATATAAATTTGATGGGGCTTAAAAAGGGAATCCTAGACTAAGTTTATTATCATGGATGCTAATGTAGATCTTATTGGTTTGGGGGGTCAAAGGTTATAGGTTGAAATAAATAATTTGTCTAAAGTAAAGGAAGCACTACTGTTAATTAGAGCTTCTAAGAAACTATATGTGACAAAATTACATGTTGAAGGGGATTCCTTAATTATTATAGTAATTATTAAAGGTTTTATGGAGGCCTAACATCTTCAGAATTGCATCTCCAAAATCATCCAAGAACTAGCCTCACTAGAAAACTTAAAAGTTTCACACATTAAGAGAGAAAGCAATCAAGAAGTAGACAGAATTTCAAACTAGGCTTGAATCTTAAGATTTGGGAAGTTAGGATAGAAAACTTGTAAGAAATAAACGTGCATGAGGAGGAGGCTGATTAAAAACCACTAAATTCCCTTTCTTCAAGGAGAGGAAAGAGTACAAAGTTAATGTTTGAGTTGTGTGCCTTGTTAAATATGGTGAGAGTTAATAATTATTACTTTGTTGTAGTACAATTGCTCTACAACCATTTTTAGTGATACTCATGAGGAATTCGGTCACACAAGAAAGCAATGTTTTGGCATTCACAGAGCATAATGAAGTTCTCCTTCACCTTCATTCTTTGAACAAGCAAAAAAAAGGTGGGATTATTTGTTGAATTTTTATCATGAACATCTTCAAGAAGTAATTGAGTTATTCTTAGGAAAGATATTTTTGAAAGTGAAACACTGGTACTGAAAAAATATAAATATTTATTCAATGATTATGGAATGTAGTTTAGAGTAGGGAGAATGCAACCCAAGAGTAATATTTGTCATGGAAAGGATAGTTTCAATGCAATTTAGGATAGGCATGGAGGAAATACTTCCTTTTTACTCTCCAAAGGTGGGTGTGTGACTTAGGGATAATGACATAGGCATTGAAAAAATAGAAGTAACAATGCTAACACCTTTTGTGTGGATATTTCTTGATCATAAACACCATGATAATTTTGAAAAAGATCAATTTGGGTGGTATTTTCTTAAATTACTTGTGATGGTGCATGTTTATGATGTGGACATAAACAAAATGAAAGCATTGGTAGATTGGGGCCCAACTAATGAAGTTGAATTGGTGCTAAGCATGCATTCTTAATTAGGTTCAAAACCTTCAAACCCAAAGGCAAGAGGATGAGTGGATAGAGTGGAGGACTAATGTAATTATAGATAAGAGAATTTGTAGAATCATGTCAAGGGCCCTTAAAGTAGAAAGTTTAGTGTGGATAGTTTGTTGGGTCTCTAGTTTACTAAAGAAGAATCTCATCTCAATTTTGTAAAATGATTATAACCAAAGTTATAAGAATGGGTTACACATTTTGGGTATTTTAATTTACTCTACATGTTTTTAGTATTAGGGAAAGATAAAATTTAGTTCAAAAATCTGTAGTTTTATGAAGAACCAATCCCTTGTTTTGAGCAAGGGCAAGATGGGTAGTGGTTGTTAATATTTTAGATTATAATGATAGTGGGTCTTGTTTTGGTTCGATGATGTTTCTCATGCAAGTGTAATCTTAGGTGAGGAATGAGTCTTTTTGGGTGGTGTTCTATGGTGGGATGAGCTTAGTAATGGATCTTCTTCATGGGGGAATGTAATTGTTATAAACATGCTCATTGCTTTTGAGATTTGGGGTTGGACTTATGATAGTTTGTTGTATGTTAAATGCAAAATGATCCTCAAGAAAATACATCTAAGGTGATGAAATGTAATCTCATTATTTAAGTTTAATAAAATACAAAATTAGTACCAAAAATAGTATTTGTGTTACCTTTCTATAAAAAAACAAAAAATGAATTTTGTTTTATACAAATTAAGTTATTTCAAACCAAAGAAACCTATATCTAAATTATAGTTAATGTCACTTCAAAACTCGATAAGATATAAAGTTTTGAACTAGAATGAATGAAATGAATGACATGTTAGAAAATAAAGTCCACCAAGATAACTTGGGGGGGGAATCAATTATCCAACTATTAAAATATTTAATAATCTTATTAATCCTTAACCATGTGAGCAATATAATCAACAACCATAAGAAGATAAACATACACAGTAACACCAAATATTTTAACTAGGGAAATTATTGATTAAAGGGAAAACCCCAGTGCAGATGGTATGCACAAAATGATGTACTAATATAAACATTCCTTGTAAGAGGATGGACTCTTTTAGGAGTCAATAAAATACATTTACTACATATCAGTCCTTGTTAGGAGACTTTGAATCCTTGTTAGAAGATTCCAACCTTGTTAGGAGTTGTAGAAGGCAGATGGACCTACTGTCCAAACAACTTCAAGAGTAAGATCACCGAACTCATTGTCCAACCGATCTCTAGATTATTCCTTGTAGAATAATAGAAATTAATAATTTGAATTCTTATTTCCTCTTGACTAGACCAATCCTCTTTCAGATCTCACTACTAGATCTTCCAACTCACATCCAATAATCCCTTAGACTGCTTACACACATTTACCAACTTCACATATCACTTGTACAATTCATGCTTCATACATAAATCATACACTTAAAAAATATGAAAATAACCTTCCTTTATACAAAATCTTCAAAAGAATTCCTTGAGTTGACCTTGAGGCTTTCCCAAATAATTATAAAGGATCTCATTAAGATATTACAAAACATTACATCTTTTCATAATTATGTATCACTATTAGCACAAAATATTTACAACTTCTCACATGTGTGACCTCTAACCTCATGCACTCATTGACATCATCATCAGGTTGTCTACTATCACTGTGTAAGTGTGCTCATCATGATTCTATCCCTATTAAGAGATACAATCCAAACATCAAAAGCTACATATAAGGTAGTATGTCTTCTTATTGTCTTATGTAATTCATGAATAACTTCTACATGTCTTTGACGCTCTATTCATGCACTTGTCCACTTAATCAAGACATAATGTAGAATACATCCCCAACTATGCTTGACCTAAGTATCAATACATAGTTTGTATGACCTTGTTCTCTATTTTCTTCTCTATCAGTCTTCATAGAAACAATACTATGTTGACATCAAAGACAAACACAGTCACGAATGTGATATGTAAATCATGCTAACCATCTCTCCAATGCTTAGGATACTCACCCCAAGGAATACCATCAAGATTCATGCTAAAAATATCCCCCTTTGGCATTGATGACAACATAGATGAAAAAATCTAAGTTCCAAGATTACCAAATTAAACTTTGTTGCTATTTTTCTCTTCTTTTCAAATCTTCTTCATCAATCAAATATAAAAATCACATGAACTTTGTCTATTTGCTTCCTTTCTCATTCTTAGGATGGACATCAATTGTTCACACTCTAACTCTCAGCAACAACTTACACAAATGGAAATCAATTGTTCACAACTTCTCCCCTATTATGTTACAATCTACTCCCCATTATGTTAGAGAGCTTATTCTCCATCTACAACACTTCTCCCCCATACATGGAATATGTTTTTCATGCAATCTCTCTCCCCCATTGACATAAAATACAAAGGATTGATTATGTCAATCATATACTCCAAGTCTTCAACCAAACTCAAGTGTCCAAAGACATTGTTTAATGCCAACTATCAAGAGTCCTTAATGAATCTGCTCATCATAGATACTCCCCCATACATGAAACATCAAAATTTAGTCTAGATAAACAATAGTGCTTTGTACCATTAGACTGATGCACTTTCTACATCATCTACTCAAAAGTAGGTAGCAACATAGCCCTAAGAATACCTCACAAATACTCAGATCTATCTTTAGGTAAAGGCTTCATAAAGATATCTGCAATCTATTCCTTTGTATTCACATACTCTAATATGGTTTCTTTCTCTGCAACTTTCTCTCTCAAAACATGATACTGAATAGGTGTATGCTTAGTCTTAGAATGCAACAAAAGATTCTTAGACATACTTACTATACTTGTGTTATCACAATGTCTAATATCAGGTTCTAAAATTATATCCTAATTTCCTTCAATACCTTTTTCATCAACATGATCTGATTACAAGTGTTTGTTTCTCCCACATACTCTTCTTTTGTTGTAATATATGAGATACAATCATGTTTCTTGCTTATCTAAGAAAACTAATCTTCCTCCAAGAAAAATACTCCACCACTGGTGCTCTTTCTATCATCCATATTGCTTTCCCAATCTACATTAGTATAAGAACACGGAAATAAAATCACTTGATATGTCATACAATAAACCAAAATTAGGTGTACCCATCAAATATCTAAGTATTCTATTTACTACTGCATAAGGTGCTTCTCTAGGATCTACTTGAAATCTTGCTACTATACCAACTACATTTTCTATATCTATTCTAGTGTGAGTTAGATATTACAAACCTCCAATAATAGATCTCAACTTATTTTGCTCAACTCTATGTGTCTCATCTTTGCTAAATAACTTATGACCAGTTATCATAGGTGTACCAATAGGCTTACAACTTTCCAAACCAATTTTTTTTAACAAGGCTTTCAAATACTTAGCTTGTGATAGGTAAATACTATCACTGTTATGTACAATTTGAAAACCTAAGAAATACTTCATCTCACCAATTATACTCATGTCAAATTCATTCTTCATTTCATTAGCAAATTTGTCACTTGCTTCATCATTTCCTCCAAAGAATATGCCATCCACAAATATCACAATAATCAAGAATCCATTCTCAATTTCTTTCAAATACAAATTGTTAGTCGTACCTTTAGTAAATCCCAACTTTGCAAAATATTTGTTCAATTTTGCATACCAAGTTCTAAGTGCTTTCTTTAGACCATACAATGTTTTCTTCAATTTGTATACCATGTCCTTTTCTTTTGTCAAAGGGAATCCTTCAAGCTACTCGATGTAGACTTCTTCTTCAAGTTATCCATTCAAAAATGCCAACTTTACATCCATCTAATACATTTTGAGCTTCTTACTTAACACATAAGCCAAGAATATTCTTACTACTTCAAGTCTTGAAATAGGGGCAAATGTCTCTTCATAATCTACACTTTCTTGCTATGAATATCCTTTGCATACCAATCTTTCTTTATTACTAACAAACTCACCTTATTTCTGAAAACCCATTTAGTTCTTATAACATTCTTGTCTTTAGGTATAGGAACCAATTCCCATGTCTCATTCTTCACAATTTGATCTAGTTCATCCTTCATTTCTCCAATGATCATCCTTGCATGTTTCATCTACAATATTTGGTTCAACTTGAGAAATCAAACACAAGTCTTCATGTACTCTATTTCTTGTCATAACTCCTTTATCTTTGCTTCCAATGATATGACTAGCAGGGTGATTGTTTGTAAAATTCTTGTTCGGTGTAGGTGCTGTTATTCAAATGTTACTTCTTCTCTAGGTTCAAATCTTACTTCTTCTCTTTGTTCAACAATTTGAACTTCATTCAAAAAATCATTGTTAGTCTCAAAGAAAACTTCAATATTCTTTCTAATAGGTTTAGGATTATCTTCTTCTCCATCATAATTACAATCCAACATTATCTTTGACTTTAAACTTTTCATCCAATTTCACATCTGCACACTGAACGATAGTCTTAGATCTTTGATTAAAACATCTATAATCTTTTCTTTTCAATGAATAACCAAGGAACATATCTTCATTGCTTCTTGCATCAAACTTACCACTATAATCATCTCTCTTTATGTAACACTTCCAAAATTTTTGAAATATTTCACTACGGGTGCATGCCCAAACCATAATTAATAGGGATTCTTCATTGTAACTTTTCTAATTTGCAATCTAATCATTGTGTATACTATTGTATTGAATACTTCTCTCCAAAATGTCTTGGATACATCATTCTCAAACATCATGACTCTTTCTACTTCTATTACAAACCTATTTCTTCTTTCAACAATCCCATTTTTCTTAGGAGTCTTAGGTGTTGATAGTCCTCACTTGATGCCATTCACTTCACAAAATGTGTTAAACTCTCTTGAGGTAAACTCTCGACCTCTATCTAATCTCAAATTTTTTAATCTTTACTTTGGATTCATTTTCAAATCTATTCTTAAACAACTTAAACTTTTCAAATGACTCAGACTTTTCTTTAAGAAATGCTACCCACAACATTCTAGTAAAATCATCAACAAAAATCATAAAGTACCTTTTACCATAGAAACCTCTTGTTATGGTAGGACCACTCAAATTTGTATGAACAATCTCCAATTTTGTTGTGGTAGTGAACATCTTACTAGGAAAGGGAACTTTTTTGTGCTTCACCATAACACATTCTTTGCTCACAACATTAGTAGGCTTTGGAATTTTAGGTAGATCTTTGACAGTAAATGTACTACTAGCCTTCACAATATTATCAAAGTTTATATTACAAAATCTTCTATATCATAATCGATTGTTATCCACTTTTGTAACCAAACATGTCATCTCTATAGGTTTTAATTAAAACACATTACCTCTGGATCTTGTACTAGTGCCAATCAACTTACCATCTTTATCCTTGACAATGCATGTCTTCTCTATGAATTACAACTAATAACCTTTGTAAGCCAACTTCTAGCACTCAATAGGTTATTCTTTAATCCATCAACAAAATTGACATCATTAGTGTTAGTATTTCAATCAAGAGTAATAGATCATGTTCCCTTGATATGGAAAGCTTCATCGTTACCAACTCTAACAATTCCTTCATCATGACTACTAAACTTAACAAACTTATGCATGTCTCTAGTCATATGATGCAAACAAATACTATCTATAATCCAATCATATTTCTTTTCAACTTTTAAAAAAGGAGCTTTTTATTGTCTAACTTCTTTTTCTAGATTTTCTTCTTTTATAGCTACAAATCCTAATTCATCATCACTTTCACTTTGAATTCTTTCTTCAGACTCATCATATTCGTTTGCATACAAACAATCTCTAGGTCTGTTAGACTTGAAGTTATTCTTATACTTTTTCTCTCTTTTAGGATACTTAGAAGCATATAACCAAATTCATTGCAAGTCCAACATTTAAAAATTATCGTACCATCTAGTTCTCTTCTTACAAGTAGCACAATTCCTTCTTCAATTCTTCTATCCTCCTCAGATCTAGATTTTTTGCTGCTAGCATAGTCTCCACTGGTGCTTGCACTTCTTGACAAAGAAGGACAAACTTTGAATGCACTAAAAGTTATTTCTACTCTGGGAAAATCTTTAGATTTCTTTAAGCTCAATTTTGTTGCTTCCAATCTTCCAAGTAGAGTCTATTGGGTAAATTTCTCAGTATAAGGTATCACTTGCTCAATCATCTATGTTGTTTGTCTGAATAGTGGTGTCAAAGTTTTCAAGATCTTCCATATAATCTCATCTGCAACTTAGACTTAATTATTGCATTTTTTTTTTAATATTCTACTAATATAGATTCTTATAGATTCATCTTCTATCCTTTTAGCATCTTGAAACAAACATATCCAATTTTGTAGTCTGACTCTTTTAGTATGCTTATCACCTCCAAAAGTAGATTGTAAAGCTTCCCAAATTCCAAGAGATATCTCTAAGGATTTTACCTGATAGTATTCATTTTCAAGAAGAGCTAACAATAATGCTTCTTTGGCAAGCATATTGCACTTGAATAGATCTCTTTCAACTTCACTGCATTCCTCAAGTTTTCTTTCTTCCACAATCTTCTTTCCATTCTTTTCATTAGCCAATATCTTGGACCCATACATAGAAAATAAGTCTTCATGTTCTCCTTCTGGCTATCATAGTTAACTCCATAAAATTTAGAACTTTAGTTTCTAAAGTGACCCAACATTAGTCTCCTTAAGCTATTAATATTTTTCTTCAAGGATACAATGCTCTGATACCAATTGTTAGAAAGTAAGGTCCATGAAGACAACTGAGAGGGTTGGGGGGGGGGGGGGGGGTGGTGAATCAGTTATCCAAATATTAAAACATTTAACAATCTTATTAATCCTTAACCATGTGAGCAATATAATCAACAACATAAGAAGATAAACATACATAGTAACACTAGATATGTTAATAGGAAAACCCTTGATTAGGGGAAAGCCCCAGTGGGGATGATACCCACAACATGATGTACTAATATATAAGTTCCTTGTAAGAGGATGAAATCTATTAGGAGCCAATGAAATACATTCAATACAAGTCATTCCCTGTTAGGAGACTTTGAATCCCTATTAGGAGATTCCAACCCTATTAGGAGTTTTGCTAACCCTATTAGAAGTTGTGCCAACATTGTTAGGAGTTTATTCTATGGATGGAACCACTATCCAAATAGCTTCAGGGGTAAGATTATCAAACTCACTATCCAATTAATCTCTATTATTCCTTGTAGAATAATAGAAATGAATAACTTGAACTCCTCTATCCTCTTGACCAAACCAATCCTCTTTTAGATCTTGATACCAGATCTTCCAACTTGCATCCAATAATCCCTTAGATTGCTTACACACATTTGCTAACTTCACATATCACTTGCACAATTCACACTTCATACATAAATCATACACTTCACAACAAGGAAAATAAAATTTCTTTATACCATATTCTGAAAATAATTCCTTGATTTGGCCTTGAGGCTTTACCAATTAATTATACTAGGACCTCATTAATAGATTACAAAATATTAGATCTTTTTGCAATAGCAAATCACTATCAGCTCACAGTCTTTACAACTTCTCACATGTACAACTTGTGTCCTTGTGCACTTACTGATGTAATCATCATGCTATCTACTATCACTGTCTAACTGCACTCATCATGATTCTACCCTTGTTAAGAGATACAATTCAAACATTAGAAACCACTTATTAGGTACTTTGTCTACTTGCTATCTTCTATAATTAATGAATAGTGTCTGCATGCCTTTGACTCTCTATTTATGCACTTTTCCACTTGATCAGGAGACAATGTAGAATACATCCTCAACTACACTTGACCTGATTATCAATAGACAGTTCACACGATCTCATTCTCTGCCTACTACTCTATCAATCTCAATAAAAACAATACTATGTTGACATCAATGATAAATAAAATCATGAATGATATATTTTTATCATGCTAACCATCTCTCCAATGCTTAAGATACTCCCCCAAAGGAATACCATCAACATTCATGCTAACATTACATACTCTAGGTATCGATGACAAATCTAACCTTCAAAGAATTATAATTTTATCATATTTTTTTCAACATGTGTTATGTCAAACCGAGTAATTGTCATTCTTTAAAATTTTGATTTTTTATATAACCCACATTTCAAAGAAGGAAAATAGTCATAAATCAATTCCATTTTTCTAAAACAAATATAGTTAGAAACTAGAACGAAAATGCTAAAAACACTAGTTTATTCTATCTTCAAATTCTTAATGATTTTATACTAATATAACTTTGAAAGTGAAGTTTTTTTTCAAAATACTTATTTAAGTTGATAAGTAGGAGATATTTTTCATAATTTTTGGCGAGATTCATCTATGTAACTTTTGATGCAAACTCATTGACCCATGTTAATTTTTCATATTAACTACTTTTTGAAGAAGGAAAAATGGTCACAAATAAAATATTTTAAAAATATACATATTGTAAAAAACTATAATGTAAATGCTAAATATAGTAGTTTACATCATCTTCAAATTCTTTCCAGTTTTGTAGTAATACACATTTGAAAGTGAAGTTTTCTTCAAAATATTTATTGTAGTTGATAGGTAGGAGATATTTTCTACATCAAGTCAAATTTTGATATTGCTATTAGGATTCAATTATATCACTACAACATTTGGGGTCAAATTGTGATGACAAATTGCGACGACAGTGTAATTTGTGGTGATTTTCATTATTTTTTGTAATTGTCCTTGACACTGTTGCAATACCGATATTTGCATCATAATTCTGATGCTCATGTGAGTATTAAAAAAATATGACATAAATTATTCCCTATTTGTTTTGATTGTGGAGAGTTGCACACGAAAGAGGGTGGAGGACTTCAAACAAGGGTGGAGAGCTCTGAATATTGTTGTGTCCTTGTGATTAGTATATTTCATTGCTGTGATCTCTGCATTTTGTTGCCATACCCTTGCTCTATGATTTTTCTTCCGTGCCCTTGTGATCTTTTCATTTCGTTGTCATGCCCTTGCTTTGCAATTTCATTATCATGCCCTTTCTCTGCGATTTTCTTCAAGAGATATGTAAATGTTTGTTTCTTTTCCTTCTAAATAGGTATCTCTATATTTCCTTCTAAACATGTATATCTTAGAAATATTTTTTAAGGTGCTTATTACTTCTTAGGACAAAAAAAAAATTGATCTAGCTGCATACATATTCCAGAGTCCAAATAATAAAACAATAAAACTCACTCAACCCATGCTAGGTGACTTACCTCAAGGTCCTGCACAAAAATAATGCAAACTAAGAAAAATGGCCAGAGTTCATAAGAAATTTTATAAAACATTTCATAGTAGATATTTTTAGAAAGAAACTAGCGATAACCTAGTTAAATGGGTTTAGTTGTTGATTAGCTAGGTTGATTACAAATTCCTATAAAACTATCATCAGATTAGTTACAATAAAATGAACAATTAGCTGTTCTGAGATAGCAAGATCAAATGCAGTTTTCCAACGTGAAAAAATTGCATATGCAGATGCATCACTTGCATGCCAGGCATGAAGCACATTCCCAAATTTTTAATGAATGGTTGGATATAAAGGATCCATACATTGGCCAAAAAATGGAAGGCAAGGATGTAACCATGCATGTATTGCAAAATTCTCCCTACAAGGATCCCAAGTATCTATTGCTACTATTAATTTGGGCATCACTATATGATCTAAAATGTTATGGAGTACTGAAGCTAGTAGTAACTCATCCCATTTCTCTAGAAAATGTAGCATAGGTTTATGGTCACTTGGCTCCTAGGAATTTGTAGCAACTATTCTCACTACTAGAATAATAACTTCAGTGAAGAGTTGAGTATAAGGAGTTGAAGAAGCAAGTTCTACTTTTGTGTAAATGCCATAATCACGAGGCTCATTTCCTTGCAGAAGCCTCTGCCATAATGACATTACCTCTAAACCATGCAAAGGATGTTGAAGTGGTTCTAAACCTTGGAACACTTTTATAAGCATTTGATACTTGGGATCATCACAGGGAGACTATACCAATAATTGAAACACTCTTATGAGCAAATGAAGATGCAATATATGGAAAATTGCACAACTTGTATTCCTCCCAATATTTGGACTATAAATTCTCAAAGGCACTTGCAAGTGTTTCCAATATCATAGTACCTACACTTTCCTAGATTCTATCCAGTAGCTCCCATAATATCATCCATGTTGTCTAGTTGTTGTTTTTGCCATGTAGTCTCTTCCTAAAGTCGCTTCTTCTCCTTCTCTTTCTAAAGCTGCTCCTTCTACTTCACTCTCGTGCCTTAAATTTTGATTATCAAACTTTTGAATATCTGCCTCTACCATATCTAAAATCAATTTCACATTGTGTTGTAACTCTGGCATAGGTGGTTGATCATCGATAGCTTTCATTTTAGCATTCAAGTTTTCAAGATTGGTCAACACGCTTACTTGCAGAAATCTCATGTCAAGCATTTTTTGTACTATTTCAACACCATGTTCTTACTTCTAAGCTAATAGTTCTTTAGGTGTATTTCTTTATAAAACCTTAATTTTGTTGAACAATTGTAAACTCTTAGAAAGTGCATTGTTGTTTTCATGTATATATATATATATATATGTATATATATATATATATATACATGTATATATATATATATACATGTATATATATATATATACATGTATATATATATATATATACATGTATATATATATATATATACATGTATATATATATATATACATGTATATATATATATATACATGTATATATATATATATATACATGTATATATATATATATATATACATGTATATATATATATATATATACATGTATATATATATATATATATACATGTATATATATATATATATATACATGTATATATATACATGTATATATATATATATATGTATATATATATATACATGTATATATATATATATGTATATATATATATACATGTATATATATATATATATACATGTATATATATATATAATATATATATATATATATATATATATATATATATATATATGTATGTATGTATGGATGTATGTATTTATGTATATACATATTTATATGTATAAATATGTGTCTATGTATGTATATATATATATATATATATATATATATATATAGATAGATCTTGTGGATTGTATATTATAGATTATAAACAAAAAAAAAAGAAAACATGACATTAATCATTCCACATTTATTTTGATTGATTGTGGAGAGCTGCATACAAAAGAGGGTGAAGAGCTTTGAACGTTGGTGGAGATCTAGGATTTTGTTGTCGTTCCCTTGTGATAACTGTATTTTTTTGTTGTGTCATGCCCCTATGATCTCCATGCCCTTGATCTTGTGGATTGTGGATTACAGATTATAAACAAAAAAGAAAAGAAAACACGATATTAATCATTCCCCATTTATTTTGATTGATTGTGGAGAGTTGCATGCAAAAGAGGGTGGAGAGCTTTGAACGTTGGTGGAGATCAGTGGAGATCTAGGATTTTGTTGTCATTCTCTTGTGATCACTGCATTTTGTTGTTGTGTCATGCCCTTATGATCTCCATGCCCTTGCTCTGCGATTTTCTTCAAGGGGAGAAGAGGTACTATGTAAATGTTTTTTTTTTTTAACTTTCTAAACATGTATCTCTTGTTCTTATATAATATCTTTGGTCAGATTCAAGGATAATTGATTAAGATGATTGTATGCATATGTGCATGCATGTATGTATATATATCATTTTACTATGTGAATTGCTTTACATGCATACATACACACTTGCATAGTACTTATGCTAAATCATTAATCATTCATGTCTTGAATTCAAACAAGCAATTTTCCTTGCATTCAATTAAAACTATTCATACCAAACTAAGTATATAGAAATACGTACTTATAGATTATATTATCCCTTGGTAATTGAGCAAAGATCTTGTGCATGATATTGTCTAGGTAATGATTAGATGCATTCACATTAAGTCATAATAGGATCAAGTAGATGATCCATTTATGTTACTTCATACTTGTTTTATTGAACATTTTGTTTAATATAATCATCATACTAGAATTAAACTACAACTAGTACTCTTGTTTATATTATTTAGTCATATATGTTTAAGACTATTATTTTTCTTAAAATTAGACTATATATTTGTAATAAGCCATATGGAGGACTGCATAAAATAAACAAAAAAGAAAAAGAAAACATGACATTAATCATTCCCCAATTGTTTTGATTGATTGTGAAGAGCTACACACAAAAGAGGGTGGAGAGCTCTGAACGAGGCTAGAGAGCTCTTAACATTGATGGATATTAGTGGAGATCAAAGATTTTGTTGTTGTTCCCTTGTGATCGCTGCATTTCATTTACATGTCATTCCCTTGCTTTGAAAGTTTCTTCAAGGGGAGAAGAGGTACCTATGTAAATATTCTTTTTTCCTTTCTAAACATGTATCTCTTGTTCATATATAATAGCTCTGGTTAGATTCAAGGATAACTGATTATGATAATTGTATGGATATGTGCATGCATGTATGTATATTACTTCACTATGTGAACTAATTTCCATGCATACACACACACTTGCATAGTACTTGTGCTAAATTAAATTAATCATTCATGTCTTGAATTCACACAAGCAATTATCCTTGCATTCAATCAAAACTATTCATACCAAACTAAGTATGCAAAAATATATTCTTACATATTATATTATCTCTTGGTGATTGAGTAAAGATCTCATGCATAATATTGTCTAGGTTATGATTAGATGCATTCACATTGAGTCTTAATAGGTTTGAGTAGATGATTCATTTATGTTACTTCATACTTGTTTTATTGAACATTTTGTTTAACATAATCAATAATACTAGAATTATATAGCTACAACTAGTACTCTTATTTATTTTATTTAATCATATACATTTAAGACTATTAGTTTTCTTAAAATTAGATTGTATATTCGTAATAGGCCATATAGAGGAGTGTGTAAAATAAAAGACTATATGTAGGTTAGCAAATAATGCCAATGTAATTCATGTCTATATTTGACCATATGCACATTAGAGAAAAAGGGCTACATGTATCTCTTGCCCCTACCTATGGTGGGGTAGAAGGAAGGTGTGTATGGGTAGATTTGGGAAATTAAAGATGACAATAATGTCCAAAGGAAGGAAATGATATAGGGTAATATCTAGAAACAAATGTAGGAAATTCTAATCAATCACTATTCATATATTTGAAAACCAAATGCAAATAATTGTAGATCTAAATTTTACTAACATAGAATGTGCTCCATGTCCCAACAAAGTGAAGGTCTTTTACAGATGGCATACAATTTCTCACTCAAGGGTGAATACTTGCTCTAGTGGTAGAAGCAACTTCTGTAACTAGGGGTTTTTTCATGAAAAGTGTATGATACACATGAGTACCTTTAGCCTATGATCATTAGATATGAATCTATATAAGTTGTCTAAAAAAAAAATCACAATAATTTTATTCAAATCTCATCTCAGGATTTTATCTCCCCTTAAAGAAAATCATAGAGCAAGGGCATGGAGATCACAAGGGCATGCCAATGAAACACAATGATCACAAGGGCACAAAAATGAAAGCCTAGATCTCCATTGATCTTTACCAAGGGCATAATAATGAAATGTAGAGATCATAAGAGCACAAAAATGAAATGCAGTGATCACAAGGGTACGATAATGAGATCTCCACCAATGTTCAGAGCTCAGAGCTCTCTAGTAATGTTCAGAGCTCTTCACCACTGTTCAAATCTCTACACCCTCTTTCATGCACAACTCTCCACAATAAAAACAAATGGAGAATAATTTATGTCATATTTTTTGTTTTTTTTGTTTATATCTAATATCTACTTCACATTGTGTTATAACTCTAGCATAGGTGTTCGATCCTCGATAGCTTTCATTTCAACATTTCAGCATTCAAGTTTTCAAGTTTCCTCTTCATTATATGTTTGGTTTATCAATGATTTCCTCTAGTTTGATTACAATGTATCTCAACTAGCTGCTCCAAAGATGCAATCACCCATCCATCTCCAGATTATGCAAGCACTTGTTTGTTTACAAAATCTAGATATATACTAAGAGTTCCAAAGCCATTAATCTGAAGACCATCGTGTGTGCATCCCACTTTAGGGAAAAATTGGATGTCATGTTCTTGTGCATATATTTAAATTACTTCCTTCAAACTCAACTCAGGTGCACCCATGGAATTATTTAAGTGAATCCTGCTACCCATGGAAGCTGAGGCATGCTATTGAGCATACATTGTTACTACTTGTTATTGTTGAAGTGCCTCAAATTGGTGCTGCTTCATCACCCTAAGATAACTTACATTCTCTCTCGCCCCAGGTTGTTCCATAGTCATACACTCTATAGCTTGATTTCTCATTTCAATGGCTAAATTTAGCTAACTTCTTATCCTCTCATTAGAAAGAAGCTTAGGGTGAAATAGTCCTTTCCACTCTAAAAACCATTTTGTTACTTCATTAAAATTAGGACTTAAACAAAGCCAATGATCAAATACAATTTTCCAAGGGGATAAAATTACATATATAGATGTATCACTTACATGCTAGGCATGATGCACATTCCCCAATTTATAATGAATGGTTAGATATAAAGGCTCCATACACTGACCCAACAATGGAATACAAGGATGTAACCATGCATGTATTGGCATAGTCTCCCTGCGAGGATTCCAAGTATCTACTATTGCTATTAATTTGGGCATCACTATATGATCCATAATGTTATGAAGTACTGAAGTCGGTAGTAAATTCTCTCATGTCTCATGAAAATGTAGCATAGGTTTAGGGTCCATTGGCTCCTAGGAATTTGTAGCAGCTATTCTCACTGCTAAAAGAATAACTTCAGTGAAGAGTTGAGTGTAAGGAGTTGAAGAAGCAAGTTCTACTTCTGTGTAAATGCCATAATCACAAGGCTATTTCCCCTACACACATACATTATATATATATATACATACATACATACATACATACATACATATTTCCCATTAACTCTGCAATATTTGTGTGCAGGATTTTGAGGTAAGTCACTTAGCATAGGTTAAGTGAGTTTTATTGTTTTATTATTTGGATTCTAGAATATGTATGTAGCTGGGTCAATTTTTTTGTTGTGGTAAGATGTAATAAGCGCCTTAAAAAACATCTCTCTATATATGTACATTCATACATACATGTATATGTATGTATGTATGTATATACATATATATACATATGTATATGTATGTATGTATGTATATACATATATATACATATGTATATGTATATATATGTGTATCTATACATACCTACACACATATGTGTGTCTCTATGTATGTATGTATATATATAGAGATCTTGTGGATTGTGTAGATTAGTGGAGATCTAAGATTTCATTTTTGTGCCCTTATGATGATTGCATTTTGCTGCCATGCCCTTGTGATCTTTGCATCTCATTACTATGCCCTTGTGATATTTGCATATCATTCATTTTAATGTACCTAATTTGATGATAGTTCTACATTAATTTTTAATCAAACCAACTAGTTGGCAACTAGACCCATTTACTGCGTTATGACTTGTTTCTTTCTAAAACCATCTGCTATGAAATGTTTTTGTAAAATTTCTTACAAAATCTACCCATTTTTCTTGGTCTGCATTATTTGTGTGCAGAATCTTGAGGTAAGTCACTTAGCACCTTAAAAATAATCTCTTTGTATATATACATACATACATGTATGTATGTATGTATATATGTTTGTATGTATATATGTATAAATGTATGTATGCATGTAAATATATCTCTCTATATGTATGTATGTATGCGCCCTTGTGATCACTGCATTTTGTTTCCATGCCCTTGTGATCTTCGCATCACGTTTTCATGCTCTTGTGATCTTCATATATGTATGTATGAATGCATATACACATATATACATATGTATATATAGATAGTTAAATATATGTGTGTATGTATACATACATACAAACACATATATGTGTGTGTCTATGTATGTACATATGTATATAAATAGAGAGACTTGGCATGACATAAAAACAATAAAGCTCACTCAACACATAGCATGGCCACAGATTCGATGGCAATGCCTATTGGTAAGTAGATTCCTTCTTTTCTCTCTCATTTTTCATGTGTTTATTTCACTTGAACTATTATTTCTTAGGGGGAACTTTGTAATATTGGATTCATTTTATGGAAGACATGATGAGGACATTCCTGGATGTACCCATGTTAGATGTATGAGATTCACTAAAGAATTGTGATGAATTTCTTGTGAGCAATGAAGATGGACTTCCCCTGAGAGTAGCAAGAGGTGATGAGGACATTCCCATTCATGTGAAATCTCAGTTCATATGCATATGACATCCCGTGGGGATGAAAAAATCCAATAGGTTTGCATTTTTTTAGAGGTTTGCATAGACTTATTAAATAAATGTAAACATGGTGGGTTTTTTCAGCTCTACCCATTTTCCATGCATATAGAATCCAGTTGCACATGCATTCTCAATTCAAAGTGGCATTCTCAAGTTTATCAAATCAATGGTATGATATTAATAAGGAATTTATTAATGGAATGAATGAATTTTATTAATGAATAAATGAATTTTAGATGTTAATGGGGAATTTAGATGGTGGGGGTGGGGGTGGGGCCAAATGAGCTTACAACAAAGAGAAAGAACCAAGACCACAAATAGGTCCACACACACTCCCAATGGTAAATCCATGTCACAAGAAAGACAACCAAATTAAATGTACATGTTGGCCATCTAAAAAATCAAGAATGCACCTATTGGTGAACATATAACCAACTAAGAAAACCACAACAATAACCAAGTGATGAAAACAACTATCAATCCATTCAGTAAAAGAACACCAAGGTCAAGCTCAAACCATCCACTAAGCATAAACATAAACCAAGAATAATTTCATCTACTAAGCATGTTTAGTAAAGAAATACCTTCAATCAGTCACCAAGCTCATCTTTGAAGCTGCATCTTCCAATTGAGAACCACTACCAACTAACTAGGCATCTCCAATCTTAAATAGTGTTCACCAACTCAAAATCCAAACTCAACTCCAACAAAAATTATTACCAACTTCCCCAGGATGTTCCTATAGTAGACACCCCAAGTGTGAAAAGATGTTCTTTGTAGCTTGGTGAACATCTTTTAGGATTAAAAAATAAACCCCAAACTAATTTTTAGCATACATGTCCTCCTAGTCCTCAACTTGTATCCTCTTATCTTTGTTCCACTTCTACAAATCCTTCCCTTCAACTGAAAAACTATTTTTCATGCCTTCGCTCATCTTTCTTTAATGTCCTACAAGTATATTTCCCATGTTGATCTCTAACCCTTCAAGAATCCTTCAACTCAACTCTATTCTCAAAGCTCATATTCCTCTTACTAAGCCACTAGTAACCTCCACCAAGTGATCTTCATCTCACCTTCTTCTTCTCAATCTCACTACAATTATTTTCACCACAAAGTAGCATACCCTTTCAACTTATTCTATGCTAAACTTGCTTAAAGAGGATCTCCAATGTCTTCTAGCTCAAATAAATCGTCTAACTCATTGATACAATCAATTAGGTCCTTAGGATTTAAAGTACATGAGAAATTAGAAGCTTCCATCTTATGATTCACACCCAACTGAGCCATAGACCTATCCAACCAACCTAATCTCTCTTCCATAGATCTCTCCACCTAATCATTTCTTTCTTCTCTACTAGATACAATAGCCTTAAAATCTTCAATGAATTTTTTATAATCTTCCATTCTTAGGTTCCTTGGAAAACAAGTTATAGACCTCATAATCTCTATGAAAATCTCATTCTTCATCACCTCTATCTCAGATTGCACATTTGATCTAACCTTCTTTGTTATCTTCATCTCCACCACATCAGAGAGATCTTTCATCATCCTAGGGTCAAATATTCTTTGAGGTATCTTCCAAGATATTTGAAAACACTCTACAAAAAATCCCAAACTCATCCATCTTGTGACAACCTCCAAATTGTTTATAAGTCAGATTACAACTTACTACCTTGAACAAACAACTAGGCTAGGGTTCACAAGTCTAAGAACATGAATCTACAATATGAATGGCTTAGAATATGTAGAGAAAATGCAACTCGACTCTAATACCACTTGATGAAACATGTATTAGGTTGGAGGGTATAAAAATAGATTATCTAACCAAGTTACCAAATAATCTTAGCAAAAGTACAACACAACACAATATATAATATAAATTCATCTTATTTCTTCCTTGAATAATTGAGTACATAAAACATACCAAGATGCAGGACATTCCCAATTATGGCCAATACATCTAAAATTGTATTTTTAGCTAGATCTAAGTAAACCTGAACTAGGAGAGATCTATAATTCCACATAAATCTAGTAGAAATCCAAGAGATATCTAAACTTGTGCTCGCAAGACACCAAGCAAGCTTCTTGTTTCCTAAGGCCGCACTTAGCTACTAGATCTTCACACTTTCTAACTCTCTACCATCCCCTCTACTTTCATGCCCCCTTACCATGTTATCCAAACCCTTCTTTTATACATCACAACCACAAGTTGGCCTATAAAAATATAATCTTTTAGAACTCAAGACAAACATAATTAATATGTCTTATGTCAACTCAACAATCATTAAATGCACATAGTAGAAATAAATAAGACCAGAAATAATTCCACATACATCCCAATGATCAATACATGTCAAGAGAAATACAACCAAATTAAATACACAAGTAGGTCAACCAAATAATCAAGAATGAGGATGAGACAACTGCATTAGTGTCTTGTGTGAACAAGAATAACAGTTGGATCATTCATAGTGGGTGTTCACATCACATGACTAGAGATAAAATTAAGTTCATTACCTTGAATTATTATGATGGAAATAGTGTAAGGTTTGGTAATGATGCACCCTACCTAATAAAAGGAAAAGGTTCTATCAAACTCATAGAAAAGATTTTATGTGATAATACTTATTATGTTGAAGGACTTAAGTATAACTTGTTGAGTGTGTCACAATTGAATAGTTGAGGTTGCAAGGTTGAGTTTGAGAAAAAGATAGCTAAGATATATGATTCTAATGGAAATCTAATGGAAAAAGGTGATCAAACTAGAGGCAATCTAATCTATCTTGATATGGATGATGCTACTTGTCTAGTTGTAGAATTTGATGATGTGTGGTTATGGCACAAGAGGTTATATCATGTTAATTTTGATAACTTAGTTAGTATCAATAACATGAGAAGAGTTAGAGGTTTGCCTAAGTTGAAGAAATTTGACAATATAATTTGCAAGCAATGTCAGTTAGGCAAAATGAAAAAGTCTAGTTTTAAGAGTAAGACTCACACCTCTAAAGAAATTTTGGATATTGTTCATACTAACTTGTGTAGACTAATTGATGTGCAAAGCTACAAAGATGATAAGTACATTATGTTATTTGTTGATGATTATTCTAGGATGATGACAGTTATGTTTATAAAAAAGAAATTTGATGCTTTCTAAATGTTTAAGTGGTACTTAGTAAGAGTTGAGAAGGAAATAGGTAAAAGTATGAAATATTTGAGATCTGATAGAGGAGGAGAATTTACATCAAATGAGTTTGAGATGTTTTGTAATGTCAGAGGAATCAAAATATAGACATCTTCCCCTGGAACCCCTTCACAAAATGGAATTTCTAAAAGGAGGAATAGATCTATAATGGACTGTGCTAGGACACTCATGATGGAGAAGAATGTTTTTTTGAAATATTGGAGAGAGGTTATAAGTACAACTGTCTATACCTTGAACTCTATGTAAGTCAAGAAAGGTACTCATCCAACACCTTTTGAACTATGGTATGGATGCTCACCCAATGTAAAATATTTTAACGTATTTGGAAGCAAGTGTTATATTCTCAAAGATTTCAAGAATGGTAGATTAGATGCAAAAAGTGAAGAAGGTATATTCCTAGGATATTCCACAAGAAGTAAAGCTTATAAGTGTTTAAATACTAACACTAACAAAGTTGTGGAAAGTGAAAATGTGAAATTGGATGAATATACAAATGTATATGAGGCTGAACCTATGAAGGAACTAGAGGAATACAAATCATTTGTTTAATTTTATGAAGGTATGCCTACTAATGAAGATGTTATAAATCAAGTTGCAAATCAACAACAACTTTTAGTGACTGCCAAGTCACATACAATGAATGCCAAGTTGCATTCAAGAACTAAAATATAGTCAGGTACTGAGTTACAAAATAAAGTTGAGGCACATTCTAATTTTGAGATCAGTGTACATGAAAGAGATGTTGAATTACGTAATAGATAAGTAAATAGTGATTTAGAAGTTGACAGACCTAATAAGAAAAATATAGCAGAACCAAGATTGCCAAAGTATGTCAAAAGACATCACTCTGCTACATAAATTATTGGAGATAAATATGCAAGACCAATGAAAAGAAATAGGTTGAGAAGTGATACATTTTTTCTTAGCATGCATAAGCCTAAGATAGTGAAAGATGCCTTAGAAGATGTGGATTGGAGTAAAGCCATGAAAGAAGAGATTGAACAAATTGAAAAGAACAAGACATGGACTTCAGTTCCTAGACCAAAAGATAAAAATGTGATTGACACCAAGTGGGTTTACAAAAACAAATTAGATGAAAATGGTGAAGTTGTTGGATAGAATTGATTAATTGTGTATTGTATTTGATATTACACAAATGTCATATCATTTATCAGTCAATGTATGCCAAGCTCACTCAAGCAGTGAAGACAATTTTTTGTGTCTACCAAGCATTCCTGTGTTTTCCTAGTTTAGAAGGTAGTGTCTACCAAGTTCACTCAGGTGTCAAAGGAAAGTTTGGAAAAGATGAGTGTTAACCAAGCTCACTTGGTTAATGAAGAAAAGTTGGATGGAACCAATGTTAACCGAGCTCACTTGATTGCCAAAGGATCTTTGAAAGTTTGCAGTGTTAATCAAGCTTCAGTTTGTTTACATAGGAAATCATTTTTGAGTTAGTGTCTACCAAGAAAGGTTAGCTAATGAAGGATTTCATTGTTTTGGCATATTAATCTTAATTTATTTATCTATTAATTTTAGATGACCGAGGTGATGAATTTTAGTTATTCTAAGATGTATATGAGTTGACTTGACAATATGGAAGATATAAGTATAAGGTCAAGTTGAGAATTTGAAAGTGTGCAAGTGTGAAGATGTGATGATTGCTTTGAAGGTTTAATGATGAAGAGTGGAAGTGAGTTTGAAAGATAACCATAATATCCTTGTGGAGAGAAAAAATTATATTCGATCAGGAAGGATCAAGTACAAGCCAAAACAAAGATCTATAATCAACAATTCAATTGTATTCAGATCAGGTCATCTCATTGTTACTCTCTAACCATTATAGCAGTGTTCTAAATATCTTAATAGAGTTAGCTTAATAACTATTTGTAAATCATCTAACAAGGTGGTAGTTCTATTGAATTGTCTTAAGACCTCAATCAAGGCCACTCCTAATAGGGTGATTAAATCTTTTAATAGGATCACACCTAACAGTGTGTTTTGTAACTTTTAACAGGGTTGGCTCCTAGTAGGGCTCACTTCAGAAGAGTGAAAATAGTAACTAGTTACAATTGGTGGTTTTTCCCAAATTGGATTTCCACATTAATTCCTGGTGTCAAATGTGTTCATGCTATTTTATTTTATGTGTTTGCAACTAAGTAAAATAAGGATAATCACAAATAACATTTAAATTTTTTCATAATCAGTACTTACTAAGTTACAACATAATATGTGTGTTTACCGAGCATCAATAGTATTCAATTTTTAGAGTTTATTTTGTACTAACATCTAAGGGATTTGGAATTTATTTTAGTAGTAACTAATTCACCCCTCCCCTCTCAGTTACTCCTCTTATATTTCTAACAAATGTCACAAGGAATAAGGCAAGATTAGTTTGCAAGGGGTATGCACAAGAAGAAGGGATATACTATAGAGAAACATTCACTCCTATTGCAAGATTGGAAGGAGTAAGAACTTTTCTTTCTTACTCTACATAAAAAGGTTTCAAAGTTTATTAAATGGATGCTAAATCTACATTTTCAAATGACATATTGGAGGAAGAGGTCTATATAGAATAACTAGAAGGATTTGTTGATGCTAACAACAAAAACATGGTATGTAGACTACACAAAGCTTTATATGGTTTGAAACAAGCACTAAGAGCATGGTATGAAAGGCTTCACAATTATCTTGTGAAGATTGGATTTGAGAGGATTGATGATACTAACAATCTATACTTGAAGATAGAAAAAGGCAAAGGTATTTTACTATCTAAATTTTTTTGGTGATGATATCATATTTGGAGGACATGATACTTTATGTAAAGCTTTTGCAAATAAAATGAAAAAATAATTTGAGATGTCTATGTTTGAAGAGATCAAGTGCTATGTATGTTTGGAAGTACATCAAGTGAAATATGGTATATACATCACTTAGTCAAAATATGTAAAGGATATACTAAAAACTTTTGGATTGGAAGATTCCAAGGCAGTAAGCATGCCTATGGTGACATGTTGTTGGAAATATAAGAGGAGTAACTGAGAGGGGAGGGGTGAATCAATTACTACTAAAATAAATCCTAGATCCCTTGGATGTCAAAAAAAATTTAGACTAATAAAAATGATTACTGCTGATACTTGGTAAGCATACAAAAATTGTTGTAACTAGGTAAATGCAGAGTGTGTATTTCTTAGCAAATCTCAAGATATTATTAGTAATTACTTGCAAACATGAAAGAAATAAAATGAAAACATAAGACACTAGGATTTAAACTGGAAAACCAATTTGAGAAAAACCACCAAATGTAACTAGTTACTATTTTTCACTCTTCTGAAGTGAGCCTTGTTAGGAGCCAACCCTGTTAAAGGTTACAAAACACATTGTTAGGTGCGACCCTATTAAAGGATTTAATTATCCTATTAGGAGTGGCCTTGAAATAGGTCTTGAAACAATTCAATGGAATTGCCACCTTGTTAGAGGATTTACAAATGGATGTTAAACCAACTCTATTAAGAGATTTTAGATCACTGCTACAATGGTTAAAGAGTAACAATGAAATGACCTGATTTTGATGCAATTGAATTGCTGATTACAAATCTCTATTCTGGTTCATACTTGATCCTTCCTTATTGAATAACACATTTTTTCTCCACAAGGATACTTGCTTATCCTTCAAGTTCTCTTCCTCTCTTCTTATCTCTTTCAACTCATTCAATTTGCATATCACACACTTTGAAATCACAACTAGACCTTTTACTTATTCCTTCCAAATTGTCAAGTCAGCTCAAATAAAAATTAGAATAACCAATATTCATCACCACGGTCGGCTAGAATCAATATGTAAACTAATTAAGCTTTTCATGCCAAAATAAGAAATTTTTTTGGTAGCCGACCCAGCTCAGTAGAAACTAATTTTTAAGCAATTTCCTGAATTAACCAATAGAAGCTTGATTAACACTGTGAACTTACAAAATCCCTTTGGTAACAGAGTGAACTCAATTAATACTAACTCTGTTCAACTTTCCCTTTTGTTAATTGAGTGATCTTGGTTAACACTCTTTTTTTCATAGTGAGCTCAGTAGATACTACCTTCTATATAGAGTAAACTTAGGAATGCTTGGTAGACTAGGAAAACTATCTTCACTAACCAAGTGAGCTCGACATGCACTGACTATTAACTAATATGACATTTGTGTAACATCAAAGACAAAACACTATTAATCAATTTTATCCAACAATTTGCCTCTTTGGCATTGATGGCAACACAACATGTCATAGCATAATGAAAATTTGAGAACAAGACTCCCTCTGTCATAAAGATTCTCCCTCTTTGATTTTACGCAAAATTTTTTTCCTATAGTATTCTCCCTCTACAAATTTTTAGAAAAATATGATAGTAAACTTCTCCCTCTTTGACAACACATGCCAAAGACCATTCTGATTAGTATCAATGTACCTTGAGTACAGATTCATCTCCAATATGTCCTTGTCAATACTACATCAACTAATTGATCTTCAACTTGGTTCTTATTGATGCATCACTAAACTTTATTTAGTGAGCTTTAGATAGGGGAATGACCCCTATCTTACCTCTTAGATACAAAAATGCATCCTTAGGTAATGGCTTGGTGAATGTATTTACAATTTTTTCTTTTGTATGCACATATTCCAATCTGACTTCATTATCTTGTACTAATTCTCTTACAAAGTGATATTTTATAGCAACGTGCTTTGTTTTGGAGTGCATCACTGGATTCTTTGATATGTTGATTATGCTAGTGTTATCACAATACATGACTATTGGCTCTTTGATTTCAACCTTCATTGCTTCCAACAACTAGGTGAACCAAACAATGTTAGAGCAATTTGCTACATATTCTGCTTCCACAATGGATTGAGATGTGCAATTTTGCTTCTTGCTTGTCCAAGATACCAGCCTTTTACCAAGAAAAAATGCTCCACCACTAGTGCTTTTTCTATCATCAAGATTTCTTGCCCAATCAGTATTGGTAAATACTTTTAGGTCAAGTTTGCCTCCAAGTTTGTACCATAAGCCATAGTCTTCAATACCTTTCAAATATCTCAAGATTCTTTTTATTTCCATCATGTGGTTTTCTCTAGGTTTTGCTGAGAATCTTGCCACTATCCCAACTGCTAAGGCAATATCAAGCCTTGTATGTACCACATACTATAATTTCCCAATCATTGATCTGTATAAGATCTTATCTACTTCTTTGGAGTCATCATCTTTGGTAAGCTTAAGTCTAATACACATGGGGGTTCCAACTAGTTTTGAATCCTCTATTCCAAATTTCTTGAGTATCTCTTTGGTATACTTAGATTGAGTAATATAGATACCATTTCTGTTGTACTATATCTGTAATCCAATAGAGAATTATATTTCACCAAATATGGACATTTCAAATTCTTTATTCATTTGTTTTGAAAATGCTTTGCATAAGTCATCACTTCTAGTAAATAGAGTATCATCCACAAATATTTCTGCCAACACAATCTTACTTATCTAGTCCTTCCTTGATATACAGGCTACTATTATCATTTGTTCTTTGAAAGCCAATTTGTATCAAATAGTTATGTAATCTTTCATACCAAGCTCTAGGAGCTTGTTTTAGACCATATAGGGCTTTGTGTAATGTGCAAACCATGTCCCTTTTGTCTAGATCAACAAAAACTCTTGGTTGTTCAATATAGACTTCCTCATCAAAAATTCCATTCAAGAATATAGATTTAATATCCATCTGATATAATTTGAATCATCTATAAGATGCATATGCTAGTAAAGTCTTAACACCTAATCTTGCAATAGGGAAAAAGTTTCACCATAATCAATACCTTGTTCTTGAGAATTACCTTTACATACCAAGCTTGCTTTGTTTCTTGATACTTTTCCATTTTCTTTTGACTTATTTCTGAATACCCATTTTGTACCAATCACATTTTTATCTTTGGGCCTAGGTAAAAGAGTCTAAGTTTTATTCTTTTCTATTTGTTCTATTTCTTCATTCATAGTCTCAATCCAATTTTCATTTTCCAGTGCATCCTTAACACTTCTATGTTCAAATTTAGAAAGTAAACATGTACCTTTTAGTTTGCTTCTTGTCATTATTCCATCTGAATTGTCTCCAATGATTTGATTAGGTGCATGATGCCTTCTAACATATTTAGCCAATACAAGTTCTTTGATTTTTGAATGAATTGTACTATCTTCATTTTGAATCTCAACTTCAGGTTTGGGTCCTTCTATCTGTGGCTCGAGTTCTTTAAACTCGGTATTCACTAACTCTATAGCCTCTGAATGTGACTTGAGTCCCTGTGACTCAGTTCAATAATTGATGGAGACTTGGGGAGCTTGGGAGATGAAGTCACCTTTTTATCAAATGTGTTTGGCAATGTATTAGGTTCATAGTAGACAAATCTTCTATAATCTTCTGACTCCTTTTTGCTTTCTTCTTCAATCTTTTCTGCAAACTCATCAATTCTCACATGTGCACTTTCTATGATTTTGTGAGTGAACAAATTCAGACATTTGTATGCTTTACAATATCCTAGAAATATACCTTCATCACCTTTTACATCAAATTCACCTTTTCTAGATTATTTCAAGATATAACATTTGCTGCCAAATACTTTCAAGTAACTTACATTGGGTTTGTAGCCATACCATAGTTCATAGAGAGTTTTGTTTGAGTCCTTCTTCAAATGAACTCGGTTCAGATTATGAACTGCAGTGCTGATAGCTTCCTTCTAGTATTTTATAGCAACATTCTTCTCAATCATTAGTGTCCTTGCACAATTCATGATGGATCTATTTCTTCTTTTAGCTATTCCATTCTACTCAGGAGTACTAGGGGTTGATACTTGTCTTTTGATTCCTCTTTCAATGTAGAAATTGTTGAATTCATTTGAGATGAATTCTCCACCTCTATCTGATCATAAGAATTTCAATCTTTTTCTAGTTTCTTTTTCTAGTCTAGCCAGATACCATTTGAATTTCTTAAAAGCTTTTGATTTTTCTTTCAGATACATAATAGTCATCATTCTAGAATAATCATTAATAAAAAGAATGAAATTTTTTTCTCCACTATAAGTTTCTAGTCCAATCGGTCCACATAAATTAGTATGCACAATTTCCAAGACATCTTATGACTGATATTTTTTCCTTTTAAAATTAGTCTTTCTCATTTTACCAATTTGGCAATTTTTGCATAATCCAACATTAGGTTTCTTCAAACTAGGAAGACCTCTTACTCTTCTGAGTTTGCTAATCTTGACAATATTATCAAAGTTTACATGACATAGTCTTTTGTATCATAGCAAACTTTCTTCTACTTGAGCAATAAAGCATGAACAATCACCAAGATCAAGAAAAAATAGGTTGCCTTATGTTTGCTTTCCTGATCCAATCAGATTTTTGCGGTTATCCAACAATCTTGCTTTGCCATTCATGAATTCTACCTTGAATCCAATTTTGTTAAGCTATACCACACTCAGTAAATTATGTTTTAGTTCATCAACCCAATAGGCATTGTCACACACAAGTTCATTGGTTAATGAGATGCAAACTTTTCTTTTTATGCAACAAGGTTCATTGTTTCCAAACCTTACGTTACCTCCATCATAGTGTTCAAAATGTTCAACTTAGTTTTGTCTCCAATCATATGGTGAGAGCATCCACTATCTATGATCCATGTGTCATTTTTGCTAGCATAAGAGACAAGTGACATCTTATCTCCTTCATCATCAAATTCATCTTTTACAACAATATACACTATTTCATCTTCACTGTTATCAAAATATTTAGCCATAAAACAAGTTTTCTTACCTTTGTCTTTGTAGGATTTATGACCTTTGAATTCCTTCTTGCATTTGTACTTGTGTCTTTTCTTCTCTTCCTTGCTTTCTTTGTTTGGACACCTATCAGCATTATGACCAATTTTTTCACAAGAAAAACAAATTAGAGGGAGTTTACCTTTGTACTTTCCTCTACTCTTCGAATATTTCTTTGCAAGTGGAGCTTCAACAATTTCAAGATCACTATTAGAAATTTCTTCAATTTCTTCCTCACTTTTTGATTTATTTTCTTTTATTTTCTTACCTTTTTCTTCGAGTGGGAGTTTAGCTTCAAATGCAAATTCAATATTCTTGCAAGTAGGAACATAGTTGTCAAAGTTGTCTAGTTCAAAGCTGTCAATCTTCCTACTAGGGCATCCAAGCCTATCTTGTTATTTGGATCACATCTCTTTTCTTGAATAGTATATACTCTAATTACATAGATGGGAGCAAATTTTTGAGTATTTTATGCACAACAATTTCTTGTTTGATTTCTCCTCTAGATGCTCTGATTGCACTAACACTAGCTTTGATTCTTTCCACATATTTTGCAATGTTTTCATATTCTCTCATTCTCATTTGATCAAATTGTCCTCTAAGGCTTTCTTCCTTGGCTCTTCTTACATTGTCATCTCCTCCATAGATTTTTTTCAATTTGTTCCACATATCAAAAGTAGTTTTATAGTCTTTGACCTCATCAAATTCAACATAACTTAGAGTAGATGCAATGTCAATCATCATGATGTTATAGTTCTTTTTCTTAGCAATATCTTCAACTAATAATGTTCTAGTATGAGTTTTATATTCTTCATCAAGATATTTTCATCTTGAATCAACTTGATGGTAGCCAGATGAAGCCTCATAAGTCCTTGCCATGATGCAAAGTTGTCTCTATTCAAATTTGGAATCTCTTTCTTGTAAAACATCCAATCTTTAGCTTAGGTCCTTGAAACCTTTTTGCAAGCACCAAAAGCTCTGATACCAATTGTTGGAAATTTAAGAGTAACTGAGAGGGGAGGGGTGAATCAATTACTACTAAAATAAATCCTAGATCCATTGGATGTCAAATAAAATTCAGACTAATAAAACTAATTACTGCTAATACTTGGTAAGCATACATAAATTGTTGTAACTCGATAAATGTAGAGTTTGTATTGCTTAGCAGATCTTAAGATATTATCATTAATGAATTGCAAGCATGAAAGAAATAAAATGAACACATAAGACACTAGGATTTGATGTGGAAACCCAATTTGGAAAAAACCACCAAATATAACTAGTTACTATTTTTCACTTTTCTGAAGTGAGCCCTGTTAGGAGCCAACCCTGTTAAAGGTTACAAAACACACTGTTAGGTGTGACCCTGTTAAAGGATTTAATCACCTTGTTAGGAGTGGCCTTGCAAGAGGTCTTGAAACAATTCAATGGAATTTCCACCTTGTTAGAGGATTTACAAATGGCTATTAAACCAACTCTGTTAATAGATTTTAGATCACTAGTACAATGGTTAGAGAGTAACAATGAAATGACCTAATTGTGATGCAACTAAATTGCTGATTAAAAATCTTTGTTCTGATTCATACTTGATCCTTCCTGATCAAATAACAGTTTTCTACTCCACAAGGATACCTTCTTATCCTTCAAGTTTGCTTCCTCTCTTCTTATCTCTTTCAACTCATTCAACTTGCATATCACACACTTTGAAATCAAAAATTAACCTTTTACTTATACCTTCCAGATTGTCAAGTCAGCTCAAATACAAATTAGAATAACCAATATTCATCACCATAGTCGGCTAGAATCAATAGGTAAACTAATTAAGCTTTACATGCCAAAATAAGAAAATCCTTTGGTAGCGGAACTAGCTCTATAGAAATTGATTTTGAAGTGATTTCCTATGTTAACCAACAGAAGCTTGGCTAACATTGCAAACTTACAAAATCCCTTTGGTAACCGAGTGAGCTTAGTTAATACTAACTCTGTTCAACTTTCCCTTTTGTTAACTGAGTGAGCTTGGTTAACACTCTTTTCTGCATAACTTCCTTTAATGCTCGAGTGAGCTCAGTAGATAGTGCCTTCTATACAGAGTAAACTTAGGAATGCTTGGTAGACTAGGAAAATTGTCTTCACTAACCATGTGAGCTCAACATGCACTGATTATTAATTGATATGACATTTGTGTAACATCAAAGGCAACACACAATCAATCAATTGTATCCAACACATAAATATTCAAAGAATGATGATTTAGCTAAGGTGAATCAAACAATGTATAGGTCTATGATTGACAAATTGAAATATGTAGTTCATAGTATACCTGATATTGCATTATCTATTGAGACAGTTGCAAGATTCTCTATTAATCCCAAGGAGGATTATTTGATGGCTATTAAGAGAATAATGAGATAGTTAAAAGGTACAAAAGACTATGGTCTATACTACAAGAATAACGAGAAGTTTGAGTTGAGAGCCTACACTAATGTTGATTGGATTGGAAATATTGATGAAAGAAAGAGCACAAGTGGAGGAGAATTCTTCTTAGGAAAAAGGTTGGTTACATGGACTAGCAAGAAATAAAACTACATATCTCAATAAACTACTGAAGCTGAGTATGTTGTTGCTATAGTAAATTGTATAAACATTATATGGATTGAACAACCACTTAAAGGTATGAAGGAGGAAATCATTAAACCTATTATACCTTATTGTGATAACACAATTGCTATAGGTGTATCAAAGAAGCCTATGATGCATACAAAAACTAAGCACATTGCAATCAAGTATCATTACTTGAGAGAGTTAGTTCAAGACAAAGAGGTGAAGATGAAATATGTGAATACAAAAGAGAAAATAGCTAATATCTTCACAAAAGATTCACCTAAAGATTCTAATGAGTATCTAAGAGGTAAAATAGGGGTAATACCCCTATCCAAGGCTATTTAAGAAGCATGAGAAGTGCCCTACATCAACTGAGATGATTGACATAAATGTTACACATTGATGCAATGAATCTTACTTTAGGGGCTTCCTAAAGTAATCAAAGAGCTAGAGCTGTAGATCAGTCACAACCTAGGTGATAGAGGGAGAATTTTTTTTGCATATCTACATATTAAGATGACAAGTCTTTGGCATTGTTGTCAAAGAGGGAGAAATATAGAAAGGGGGAAATATAGAATGCCAGACATAGTAAAAACAAGGAAGAAACATGAAATATCTACTTAGAGGGAGATAGTGTACCTGATGATTTAACTATAGAGAGAGAAATGATTAAAATACATATTTCTTCCTATTAAGAGGGAGATAGTGTTGAGGGAGATACACAAACAAAATAGGTAGAGATAGATACTTGAATATTAGAAAGAGGAAGAGATCAAGAGGGAGTTATAAGGATGAGTTGATTGTCTTATTGATCAGAACATAATTTTGTAACCTATAAAAAAGATGAAAGCTGTTGATAGAAGGAGAGATTTCAATACAAGGAATTATTTTCTTTTTGGTATTGTTGTTGATACTAGTTTTCCATCAATGCCAAAGAGGGATATTGTTGAAAACAGATTGATACAAGTATGAGAATGTGTTTCAATCATTATTTTGTCACTAATGTCAAACCTGCTAGTTGCTAGTAAGATAAATGGTTAGTTGATTTGAGTACTATCATTTAGAGAAAAGGTTGAGTTATGGTATGAAAAAGGAGTACAAAGATCAGTTAAGACAATGCTGATATAGTGCATTGATTATCTACTTAATGTTATAAAGGTTGGATACATTGACTAAGTCGAGAGGAAAAAATAAAAAGAATTGAATTTTCCAAGATTGACTGAGTGGATAGTAGGTGCCAAGCAAAGTTAGTGCAAGCCAAGCAAAAAATTAGTTGGAGCTGAGGAAAGTCAAAGTTTAGTGTATGCTGAGTGATACAATGTAAGCCATGTAAAGTTTAGTTGATGCTGAGCACTAGTAAACTTTAGTGTTTACCAAGTGATCTAGTTGAAGATGAGTGGAAGAACAATATGGAAGTAGAGTGACAACATATTGATGTCAAGTGCCAATATTCATGTTAAATCATATATTTGACAAATTTGAGTCAACTATTTAGTTTTCCTAAATTTTTTGAAGTGTGTGGAAGATAACTATGATGGGTTAGTGGCACATAATTCATGGTAAACCATTTGGAGGAAAATTCAAAGAGGATTGAATGAGAAGTTTCTAGAAGGGACTAAAATGAAAATATGGAGATTCATTAAATCCTACCTAACCCTAAAATGGATGATAGAGGATGAATGGAAAAATATCTTAATTTTCTATTTATAGGGATGGTTGGCTAGAAGAAAAGTTGGTCAAACAAGAGGTCTAAGGTATTGTTTCATTCAGAGACCAAACAAAAGATACTGCTATTAGCAAGCAAATCAAGAAGGCTTAAGAGTATGAATGCTTGAAGGGTGAACAAGCTATTAGAGCCAAAGTGTGTGAAATCCAAGTAGAATGGAGGACTAAAAAAAAAAATATAATCTGCAAGTGAGTTGTAATTTGTTATCAAATCAAGCCTTACTATTACTCTCTAATCATTGTACTAGTCTAGGGTAAATGCTTTGGATTAAGGTTGACCTAACAGTCATTTGTAAATCCTTTAACTAGGTGACATTTCAAGTGAATGATCTAAAGTCCCCTAACAAGGCTCACTCCTAATAGGGTGATTGAAATCCTCTAACCAAGTCACATTCAGCAGTGTGTATTGTAACCTTTAACAAGGTTGGCCTTTCAAAGGGCATCACTTCAGAAGGGTTAGAATGAGTAGCATGTTACTAGTGGTTTTTCTCAAATTGGGGTTCCATGTAAAATCATTGTGTCAAATGTGTTATCGAATCTGTTGTGTTTTATGCTTACATTTCTACAAAGTTTCTTTGACAGTAACCTGCAAAGTTTAAGTGATTGTATGATCTAATAGATGCATGCATGAATATGTTTTATGAATATGGGTTCACTAAGGTGTGAAAATTTTCATTTGTACATCTAGACCTTGGATAACTAATTCACCCCCCCAGTTATTCTAAAGAATTCCAACGAGATCTTCCTCAAATATTGACCACCAAAATTATATTTAAGTAAAGAGGATTCTTTTTAGTTTCTATGTATATTATCCTCTTGATAAAACTTCAATTTGTGTGCATGTGCCAAGTGAAAATGAGAGATAGTTCACAAAAAAAAATAGAAAGTCCAATTTTTTTATTTATAAAACTTCTTACAAATTGTAGAACAACCGTGCCTTGGGTTATTTAGGCATATTTATCACCATTTAAAGGATAATCAATGGTCCTAACTAAATTTTGTATTAAGGAAACATTGGAAACAACCTTTTCCTAAAGACCCATGGTAAGAAACTTTTCAAAATTTTGTGATTCTTGAATTTTGGAATAAATTACATAGGGCATAACCTCATATTAACCCAAAAATACCAAAGTAATCCTAAATAGGTCTAAATTAACCTTATTATACCATATAATATGGAGGAAGCCATTTACATGGCATCTTTGACAATTTTGGAATAGTTTTACATTTTGGAACAAATGTGACCTTCCATGATGCAATTTCATTACAAACTCCTTTTTAAAATAATCCTTAGGATCTTATTTATCACCTTAACTCATCAAAACAAAAAAGATTCATTATTTTCCTCGTGGAGGCATGATGACACCTTGGGTGCTCCTCTACCATTCACTCTTAATTAGTTATATAACCCAAATTATAGTCTCTATGGATAATTAAGTCATTTGAGGTTTCATATTCAGTTATCCATAACAATGTGGGTGTCATCCAAGATATAAGTAGGAAATATATAAAAGGTAGTGGTTAGTTTGTGGTCACACCATTACAATAATCACAATTTTAGAAGCTTATGAAACTTTCACCCTAAAAGTGACTTATCATTATTCAATATTATAAATGATCTCTAAAAATTTCCTTTGATATTTTTATATTGTGTGTGTATATATATATATATATATATATATAAAATTAGTAGATGTATTAAAGCGTAATCCTCAAACCATAAAGTTAATAAAAGAGAAATTTTGTTAATTTTTTTTCATTTCATATAAATTTTATCTCTTTAATTTTGGTAAAATAAACTACTAATATTTTGAGATATTTTCAAGTCTACATTAAGATACCTATTGATTAGGTTTGAGATGATTAGTGTATATTTAAAGGCATTTTTACAAAACTTGTGCTTTTATCAACTTTTTTTGGAAGGGGAATTATCAAGAACATTGTAAATCTACTATACTATTTTTCTCTTAATTTATCACTAATATGATTCAATAATTTATTATGAAATTATATTTCCCACCAAATTCCCTTGCAAGGCAACAAATCAATGAATTTCTTGCATTTAAAAAAAAAGTGAAATCTACACCTAGAAAAGTTATAATAAAATATTAAATTGGTTATATTTAAATTATGTAATATTTTCTTTTCAAATGTTGCACTATAGTTAAGGATTTGATACAATAAAAATAAATGAAAGTTATCACCCTATAAAACTCCCTAGGAAAGGATAGAAATAGTCTAGAAAATTGATAGTAAGCTTTGACAACTTATAGAAGTTGAATTAAGAAATATTTTAAAAATTGACATCAAAGTTACAAGGTCTATAAGACATCTTAGATTCCTAGGATTCAATTTTTTCCAACTTGCAAAATCAAACTATAATACTCTACTATCCTAAAAAGTAATCACATGCCTTTATGCACTTTTTGGGATAATTTTAACCCTCCTTAGCATGTTTCTTAGGTTGTGTTTCTTACTTATCTATCAATTTTCCTTTGAACCACTTTCATAATCGAGAGCTCTTATATTTTCCTAATAAGTGAACCTTCTTAGTTGTAGGTCCCACAAGGAAAACTATAGTTGAGGTACTTAACTTGCAATATTTCAGGGCCTATTTCATGGTTTTCCACTTTTCCTCCCTAGTGCCATTGGCCCTCTTAATTTTAAAGCATGAAATCACTATAAAGAAGGTATTATGCATTCATTTGATCATTCCTAAATTAATAGAAAAGATCCATCAATTGAAAGCAACACGCATGACTCTTGACCATCCACTCTCAAGCAAGCATTCAAGATCTTTTGGCATTTTCAAGAAAGGAAGCATCCATTCAGGGAATTCATCTATCAATTATTCAAGGATTTATGCATTTCCTCCATGGATCTAACTTATTTCTTCATTGGAGATAAATGAGTTGGCCATTAAAGGAGAAGTTCTGCATGTATACATTCAAGTCTTCTTCTTCTTTTCCTTCTCCTTCAATCTTAGGGTGAGGAAAACTATGAGCATCCACAATATGAGGTTTTATTTTACATTATTTACTTTTGGATTTTTGTGTTGAGTCAAGGCTATTTCATCAACATACTTTATCACATAATAAGCACAATTATGTCTACATGTGATAAAGGGCATTCCCCTTAATACCTTAAACACATAATAGAAATAAATAAATAACAACAATTGGCGAGAACAAAATATGGGCTTCTTATTATTTTTGCAAATATAGAATTATAAAATTCATAATTACAATATGCTAACCTACATTAGCACCTTCATTACAGTAATCTACAAGACAAAGCTACAAACTATCACCTAGAGTTGTACTAGACAATGTATGGGAATTTCTTAAATAAAATTTTATGCCACTCGTGAAGATTCTAGACACTCAAACTTAATACCTAGGGCCGACAGACCCTAACAATAAATATAGAGTCATCCAAATACATTTTTTTACATTTATTTTGTAGTTTTTGTTGGTCCAACTTCACAAGGCCATAACTCTCAAATCATTTCCCTGTATGGCTATTATAACCACTTATTAGAATCCTCAGCTTCTGATCTACAAGATTGAATCAGTGCAAGTGCCAATCCATTGGGTTTTTGGGCCTCATCCATGCACATTTAGGCCTTCAATTGTGAGCCTAAAGTTTTTATACCAAAATTGCACACCAATAATATGCAATAAATCCATGAATAATCATGATATGGCATTGCACCTCAACTAGTAGGCTGATATATCCAAGATGAACATCCACCTCTAAAATTAGGATATTTTGAGCTCATATGACTGACTTACTAAGTAGAAAGCCTCTAGAAATAAAAAATTTGCACTAAGACTACCCTTATTCAAGAAACAAAAATAATTTTTTTTTGGGGTGATGGAAGATTGCTCTTGCATCTAGGTGCTCTTGCATTAGACACCTAGGGTAATTTAAGAAGTGACCCCATCACATCTCAGGTGTTTAGAAGAAAACCAAGATGGTTAACCTTCTCCCTTGATAGCCATGATGAATCTTCTATTGGAATCCCTTTCCATTTGACTAGGTATTCATAAATTTTGTTCCTTGTACTTTTTTCAACATGACTATCCAATATCTCTTCAATCTCCTTTGTAGCCGAACTAGATACTGGAATACTCCACTGTGCTTCTACAAATTCATCTCCATCACCTCCTTCATAATACTCTATCAAATATGAAATGTTAAATACTGGTGAAATATTCAATTCAATAGGCAATTCCACTTCATAGGGATTTCTAGAATCATGCCTTTTGACTATCTTGTAGGGTCCAAACTTCTTCATTTTCAACTTATTATATGTACCCACTGGAAAATACTCATTTCTCAAATGAACCATGACTTCATCTCCAATCTAGAATTCCTTATACCTCGTTTTTAGATCTACCTTAGCCTTGTAATTTGTATTCATCTTTGTAATGTGCTTCCTCACCTCTTCATGGATATTTTTCAAAAAAATAGCAATTTCTTCTACTTCAACACTACTTATCTCTCCTTTATCCAATGGCCTCAATTCAAAAGCATTTTTGTGACTACTCCCATATACAATCTGAATAGTGATTTACTAGTGCTCATGTTGAAAAAATTATTATATGAAAATTCTGCTTGTGGTAAAATAAAATCCCATACTTTTGGTTTACATCTGACCAAACATCAACAAGTTTTCCAAACTATGATTCACAAATTCTATCTGTCCATCAGTCTGTGGATGATGTGTTGAATTGAACTTCAAATATGTCTTCAATTTCTTCCATAATGTATGCTAGAAATACCAAAAAAATTTGGTATCTCAATCTAAAACTATACTCTTTGGCAGACCATGTAGTCTCACCACTTCTCTAAATAACAACTTTGCCACATGAAAAACATCACTAGTCTTCTTGCAGGGAATTAAATGTATCATCTTTGAAAACCTATCAACTACCACAAAATAGAATCATGCATCTATTGAGTCCTTGACAAGCCAAGAATGAAGTCCAAACTGACATCCTCCCATAGTTTCTCTAGTATAGGTAATGGTTGATACAACCCTATATTTTGCTTCACTCCTTTTTCCATCTAACATACTCTACAACTTTGCACAAAATTATTCACACCTTGCTACAACTGTGGCTAGTAATAATTGTTAGCAACCAAAGAATTGGTCTTATGTCTCCCAAAGTGTCCAACCAATCCTCCACTATGCTTCTCCTTGATTAGATTTTCTCTCATTAAACTTCTTGGAATGCAAAAATGGATCCCTTTGAACAACATACCATCTTGGATTATGAAATCTAACCACTTTGTCCTGTCAAGTGTAACAAGTTTGTTACAAGCCTTCTAAGATTCACCAAAATCAAGATCATCTAGATACAAATATGAGTTCCTTGAACCCAACCACCTCAATCTATATTTCTTTTAGCAAAATTTTTCTTCTACTAAGAGCATTTGCAACTCTGTTTAGACTTCCAACTCCTATGTTTCAAAAAAAATGTATAACATTGCAAAAACTCAACCCACTTAAAATACCTCTAGCTTAATCTTCCTTGACTATTCAAATATTTCAAAGCTTGATTATCAGTATACAAAACAAACTCCTTAGGAAGAAGATAGTGTATCCACTTCTTCAATGCTTGAACTTTAGAATAAAATTCCTAATCATAAACATAATAATTTGTTTTGGCATCATTCAACTTTTCACTAAAATAAGCAATAGGTCTACCTTCTTGGTTCAAAACAACTCCTATTGCAGTACCACTAGAATCACAATCTACTTGAAACACCTTGTTAAAATCTAGAAGTGCTAAAATAGGCTACTCTATAAATTTCTATTTCAATAGATTAAAATTCCCATCTGCTCCTACAATCCACTTAAATTCTTTCCTATCCCCTCTCATTGCTTCAATCAAGGATCCACAAATATTTCTAAAACCTCTTATGAACTTTCTATAAAAACTAGCTAGTCCATAAAGATCTTACCTATGTAGCACTCTTTGGAGTAGGCCATTCAAGGATAACCTTCACTTTCTCTAGGTCCATTTTTAGACCTTCTACTAAGACTACAAATCCCAAGTACAATAACTCCTTCACAACACTGCACTTCTTTAGGTTTATTAGCAACTTTTCTTCCCTCAACTTATCAAACACCTTTTGAATATGCATCAAATGATCCTCTAATTTCTTAATAAATATCAATATATAATGTAGGTAAATAAAGACAAACTTACCCAAAAACTCCTTTAGTACCTCATTCATGAGCCTCATGAAAGTGCTTAGTGCTTTGGTTATCCCAAAAGGCATGGCTCCACTCGTACAACCCTTCCCTTTTCTTGAAGGTAGTCTTCCACTCATCTCCTTCTCTGATGTGAATCTAATGGTACCCACTCTTTAGATCTATCTTTGTGAAATACATAACTCTACTCAAGTAGTCCATAATATCATCCATCTACAATAATGGAAACCTATAATTGATTGTTATCTTATTAATAGCTTGAGAGTCTATACACATCCTCCATTCTCCATTCTTCTTTGGTGCTAATACTGCTAGTACAATACATGAACTCAAACTCTCTCAAATCAACCCCTTCTATAGCAACTCATGCACTTATCTATTGAACCCTTCACTTTATATTGGTGTCATTATGTGCACTACCTTATTTGGAAAACTGGCTCCTAGAATCAAATCCATCTAGTGATTGATCTTCCTCATTGGTTGTTATCCATCAAGTACATTATTAGACACAATATTAACTCTCCCAACAAATCTGCAACTTCTATAGGTACCTCCTCTACTTATTCTTTACCATCTTTTGGCATTACAACAAAATACATATGTTCATGCTTCATACCTTGGAGAAACTCCTTTTGATCAAAATAACATATTTTAGCAGCACTATATACCATTTCTTCTTTCTCCTTCAATAATTTCAACTTATGTTTCACTCCATCCTTTGTTAGAGTGTAAGTATTTGCACACCCATCATGTACATCATGCCTATCAAACTACCATGAGCTACCCAAAAACATATGCCATATATCCATAAGTATGATATCACACAACACTTCATCTTGGTAGCTTCCAATCTTGAACTTCACTTAGCATTGCTCATTAACCATGACCTTGTGGTCATTCTACACCCATGCAATGCGGTATGGATGCAAGTGTTTTTGCCTCTTGAGATTTAACTTTGTGACCATCTTTTTTGACACCAAATTGTCAGTACTTACACCATCAATGATTACATCACAACACTTATCTTCACATTTACACCTAGTGTAAAACAAGCTCCTCCATTGATTAGGTTCATTCTCACCACTCATCATGACTCTTCTATTAAATAGGACTTCTCCTCTTTCAACATCTTTAGAATGGGATGATTTGGCATCTTCATCAACATGCAAAAATCTAGTCTGGCCTTTAGTTCTCTGATCTTCTTGGATTTGGGAACACTCAAATGATCTATACCCTTCCTCTCCATAGTGAAAACATTTCCCATAGAAGCCTCCTCTTCCATATCCCTGTCCTCTTCCTCTTCCTCTCTAATCTCTATTATTTTGATCATGGGCATGGCTAGGATTGTTTCCCCTCTGGTTCTAATTGCTACTACTTGCTTCATCCTTGTTCTTTTGATCATCGTTTCAGCATTCATAAGACCATCCACTAGATCTTCCACCATGACCTCTTCTACTATTCTTTCTATCAAAGTTTTTGCATAAATTTTCCTCAACTCTTAGGTACGCCTCCTCAATACTAATCATTTGAACCAGACTTAGATCATCCTAAATTATTGGCCTTAACCCATTAATATAATAGTCAACCTTCTCCTTGTTAGCTTCAACATGTCCTATTCTAATGAGAATTCGGTAGAACTCCTTGATATACTTTTGAATAGACCTTCTCGCCTTCTTCAACCCTTTCTTTTTCTTTAGTAGATCAAGCTCATAATCCATGGGAATAAATTGTCGCTTCATTTTAGCTATCATTCAATCCCATCTAGTGACTTTTTCCTCCCTCTTCTAATCACTCCATTGAATCTCCTTCCACCAAATCTTTGTGTGACCCTTTAGTTTGGATTTTACAAACTTGACCCTAGCCAGATCTTCAATATCCTCATATTCAAAGTACTCTTCCAATTCATTCATCCAATCAATCAATTCCTCTAGGTTTAGATTTCTTGAAAATGTTGGAACGTCAAACTAAGGTCTTTTTTCAATCTTGGAGATGGCCATAAAACATTTTTTTCCCTCTGGGTTAAGAACTTCATCTACTACCATTGGATCAACATTTCCTTCTTCTTCCCTTTCTTCCTCACTTTCGTCATCTCCTATGGAAATATTAATTCCTTTGGGAATTTTTTCTTGCAATGTTTGAATTTTCTCTAGAGGGCTCTAAAACCCTTAGGTGTAATACCTACGATTCTCCCACTATGCTCTCTTTGTGGAAAAATCTTCTCACTTCCACTAAAACCCTAGTGAAAACTATCTCACAATCAATGATCTATCTACATGCTTAGCCCAAGCCACAATCATGGTGTGAATTGCCTCGTAGTTGATGATATGTCCACACACTCAGGAACTCCAACTCTAATACCACTTGATGAAGGTGCTTCCCTCAATACCTTAAATACATAACAAAAATAAAGAAATAAGAGAAATTGGCAAGAATAAAATATGGGCTTCTTATTATCACCGTAAATGAGGAATTACAAGATTTAGAATTACAATATTCTAACCCACATGTGTGCCTTCATTATAGAAATCTATAGGAAAAAGCTGCAAACTATCGCCTAGAGTTGTCCTAAATAGTGTACACTCATTTCTTAAATAAGCAATTTTATGTCACCTAGGAAGGTTCTAGACACTCAAACTTAATACCTAGGTTGATAGACTCTAAAAATACATATATAGTTAGCCAAATACATTTTTGACATTTATTTTGGAAGTTTTGGTTGACCCAACTTTGAAAGACCATAACTTTCAAATCGTTGCTCTATTTGGCTATTATAACCACTTTTTAGATTCCTCAAATTTTTATCTATAGGCTTACATGGGTGCCCATCCATTGGGTTTTTGAGCTTCATCTGGGCACATCTAGGCCTTCCACAATGAGCTTGAAGTTTTAATACCAAAATTGCACACCAAAAGTACACAATAAATCCATGAATATTCATGATATGGTCCTGCACCTCAACTGGTAGGATGATATATCCAAGATGAATGTCCACCTCTAAAATTAGGACATTCTGAGCTTGTATGATTGACTTACTAAGTAGCATGCCTCCAAAAACAATAACTTTGTACTAAGACAACCCTTATTCAAGAAGCAAAAAGAGATTTTTTTTTTCTGGTGATGCAAAATTTCTCTTACACCCAAGATGCTACTGCATCAACATGGTATGATACATTCCATTGTTAGATTAATCTTTAGTATATTATAGCATTTCATTTATTTAAATTCTAGGTTAATTCATAAAAGGGGGGCTTGATCAAGGCAAACCCCCTTCTCTCTAAAATTTCATTTTCTTCATTATATGTAGGTGCAAATTCAGAAGATAGATACAATTGTATATTGGAGGATGCTTTTGGAAGAAAAATTGCAGATCCACTTTTTTTTTTGAATTCTAACACTCTCAAGTATAGGTCAACGTCAACCTATATACCTTATAGTTTAGAAGTATATTTTTGGTTACAAATTTGGAAATCCCCCAAAAAATATTTACTAAACCTAGAAACTATTTTTGTTTTTGTTATAGTAAAGTATAGGTTGAAGTTGACCTATATCCTTGAATTTGACCTATATGAGAGAAGACAATGTATTCTAAGGACCTTCAAACTTTGAAAGCTTGTAGCTCTAGCCCGCTAGGTTCCATATCCAACTTTTTTTCAATTTTTAGTGTAGTTTGATAGTCCATTGTCATATTTGAACTTGCATCCTCTACCATTGCTCAAGTGAGTACATTTCCACTTTATCATTTCACAACACTTACTTTTATAGATTAGATTCTTCTCTTGCATATCATTTATGAATCCTTCTCCTAGGGAAAGGAAGAGATCACATTCCAATACCCTATATTGTGAAGACCACAAATTGACACCTTACCTTGTCCTAATTGGGTTTCTTTTGTTTAAAGGTCATGTGTCTTCCTAAATGTTCTAGATTTCAGTGAGTGATCAATCAAAATATTTCTTTCCATTTTATATGTTACATTTTGGTGAGTTTGACACTTCCATGCTTTCTACTTTCTGATTTGGTAGTTATATATAGTTTATATTGATCCTTACTATCACTTTTTTTACATTGTATGCATCTAATTACATCTCTTTGTACTGCATTTATGTCTCTAGATCTACTTTGTATGTATTTTAACTACATATATCTATATTGTATGTTTAAAATATACTATAGCTTCATTTTGTGTTTCAAGAATACAAAAAAAGTCATTGCACATGCTCATTTAGTCACATAGATAATTTTATTTCTTCTTTATGTGTGTTTAGGTTTTGAAACACACATCCCATTTCAAGAATTTTCCTGAAGTGGGACCCCCTTTTCTTTTTAGTTTGTTTTTTGTGCTAGAGTCTCGAGTCTTTGAGGTTTCACATAGTTAACTAGTTCACCATATTATTTTCACTTTCTAAGCGTTCCTTTATATTTGTGATATTCCTCTAATTCTTCTTGGTCTTTAGGGTTAGATGTATTTTTTAGTTCATCTTTTTTTCGTTGTTCTTTATCCTAGACCTCCAAAACCCTTATCTATCTAAGTCCTTTTTCCTTTTTTTTTCTTTTTTTTTTGGTATCTTTTCAAATTTTTAGAGATCTCATGACCTATGTGACTCTAAAACCTCTAACATCCTCTCGCTTGTGTATTTTAGTATCCCACTTTTAGCTCATTTTTAACCTTTGATGTTTTAGAGGTTTCATGACCTTTGAAACCTCAAGATGCCTAAAGTCCTAACTAGCCACGTTTTTCCTTTTTAGTATTTTGGCATCCAAAATTTCAATGCATTTATTGAGGTGAGATGACATCACCAATCCACAAGGTCATATGAGGGCATCGGGATTTCATTTTTGTTATTATATGCTCATTTCTTCTTTTGAGTAGTATTTTTTCTATGAGCTTGTAATTTCATCATCTTTTCCTAGATCATGCTCCAAATCATTTTTTTAATTTCTTTCTTTATTGATTGTATAATTTCCTTCACTTACTATTTTTTAAAGTTAGGTTTTATTGTTTTCTCTTTATCTTTTGTTGTATTTAGAGTCTTTAATTTTTTTATTCTAGGGTTTTGTTTGTGATGAATGGCTAGGATTTCATGATTTTTGGATATGCTAAGACTTGTCATTTCTTCATAGTTTTGGACCTCTGAAACTTCAAAGACATTATTTTCCTTGAAACCATATTCCAAAGAGAAAAGATTGGATCCCTTTGTGTACCTAACTTTGGGGATGTTTTAGAGGTTTTCTATTTTAGTCTCTAAAAATATGCATGGCTTTCATACTTCTAAAAATATTCAAACAAGACAAAATGTTCATGACATGGGAAGATTTTGAATCATCATAGTTTTACACTCTAATAATTCATGACAACTCTACTCCACCAAAATGACAAACAACACATTCAATGCTTATAAGGTTAACTAATTGTGTTTCATATTTTTAGCCTCTCACACACCAAATGATTTTTGTATTCTAACACCCAAAATGTCAAAACCTTGTCTTTTTGTTTATATATGTTTCTATCATTTTAGCCACTTTTCTTTTAGTGTCTTATGATTTTTTTATTCTATCTTAGATAGATTGATTTTTTTTAGATTAATTGTTTTTTTCTTTCAATAAAACATTTCTTATAATTGTGTTTTATGCAATAATTATCAAAATGTTTACTTCTTATCTATAAATCTACAAGCACGTGGTCAACAAGCCTTTGTTGATGATATAGAACCAACACTTGGAGATTTGGGACAGATATATTTCCTATATGGATTGGGATGCTTTCTTACAACAATAAGGTCCATTGGATATTCAATATGAACATTGCATTGCTTTGGTACTTGTTGGCTTTGTGAATTTTGTCTTACCCTATGTCATTGTAGTATTTTGACCTCATAATGACTCTTGCAGACCATTGTATAGAAGAAGGGCATGAAGAATAAGGTTCGTGATATTGTTTGGACCTAAGGCCTAACACTATTGAGTAAGTATTCCATATTCCTAAGGTGGATGATTTATACTGTGTCTCTATTAAGAGAGGTACAATGTGGCTTGATGAAAACATGGCTTTTGCATACAATATAATCAATGGGAATTATTTGATTGAGATAGTAAAAAGGGATCGATTGGGAAGAATTGATATGAGGAGAGGATACATGGTAAAGGACATGGAACATATAGTTTTTCTTTTGAGTCAGGTTTATGGTCTTGATCTCAAGATCTATTAGGATGGAGGGGTATCCCAAATGTATCTATTGGATAATGTTCTCCAATAATTTAGGGGTGTCATTGAGGAAGTAAACATAGTGGATTATCTTCAATAATTATTCTAATTCAAGGAATATATTGAGTATATATTATGACAAGGGTCAATGTTTTAGAGAAGTTTGGCATCAAAATAAAGAAGTTAAAAAGGGCACAATATGTGAATTTTAAATCTATGTCAATGTTGAACTATGAAGATGTCAAAGAGACCATAGAAAAATGTTTTACACAACACCCATAGATCCTTCTAAGTGAATAAGGTCAAGTAGTAATAGAAGGCATAGTTCAATTTTTTCCATAATTAGAAAATTTTGGAGTTCAATTTTTTAGAGTTTGAGAGGTTTGAAACTCTAAAAATATTCATGATGGCCAAAAGTTCAAACTCAATTCCATACTTAGCCAATTTTGGAGTTGGAGTTGGGTCCAAAAATTCTTGAAACTCGTGCATTTTTTAAAAAATGTTTTTGCAAGGTGAATCTTTTGTTTGGATATTTTTCATGCATCTTTGGAATTATTTTTGCATTCCATGGAGTTATCAATAAATTGCATACATGCAAGGGCTTCCATGTGTAAGATTCTAGGAGATATTTTAAGAGTCAAGTTAAACTAGACTTGAAGAATAGTGGATTGTAGTTTAGTTTCCTCTAATTTTTAACCAATGTTTGAGTTTTTTTTGCATAAACGCATGTTGTAAATGGATAAGGTTTCATGCATAGTAATTATCAACTAGTTTAGAAGTAGTTTAACATGGAAAAAAAAGAGTTTCTATTTTATTTTCAATTTCATGCATAGTTGAAACACTAGTTATGAATTTCTTGCTTCTAGAGATGAAGTGCTATATATACATCATAAAACATCTAGCTTGATTTTTTTCTAATAATAAAGCTATATGCAATTGTTTCTTCATTCATGGTGTAAAATTTTTCTATCTTTGCAAGATTTATGAGTTAGTGTTGCTAATTTATGAGTTTTAAAGAGTCGATTGTGCTTATTATGATTAATGTATGCAATCATTAATTTTGGAGTTCATTATTATTGTAATTGTCTTTTTGTGATTGACCATTGAGAATATTTTTCTATATGTACTTTAATATAAATTTGCTTCATGGGTGATTATATCTATCATAGCTTCACAATTTGATGAATTTTGATATATCTTACATCTTCATATTTTTCTATTGGTGATTACATCTACAAAGTTTGGATTGTGAGAAATTCTATTTCATGTTTTTTGTGTTTCCTTCATCTTATTGGTGGTTTAATTTGCAAGATTGTTTGGTCATAATTTGTGTCTATTAGGTTTTAATTTTAGTAATTTTCTTAAATTCTTGTTACCATTATTCTTTTGCAATTTTTAGGAAGATTGGTTAAAATAGGGATTCATCATTGAGATAGATTGAATTGCTTTGGTAGAATCTCATTTTATCATTAAAGATAAAATACAAAAATAAATTGGTGTTATTGATATTTCTTATAGCCTACAATTTTCTTCAAACTAACAAAGACCTCACAAAGAATTCACATAAGTGTTCAATTGAGTTATTCAGGAAGTTTATTAACAACCCAAAGGAACCTTGGGAATAGTTCTATTATTCTTTCAAGAGAGTATTTTGCATCTCAAATTATTGCCATTTTCTTGTGTAATAATGTTGCTCAATAATACCAAGTCTCAACGTATACATGGGATTGTACATTAACAATAGTTTTATTATTCATAGCCCAATTGTACCTCTCTAAGGTACTTAATTCACTACATCAATATTTTCAAATTTGGTACTATATGCTTAAAAGTAGGCACACTTATATAAACCCTTGTTCTCAAGTGATCACATAGAAGAAGATACTTCAGAGGTATCTTATAGTTTCCTATCTATAGCATGAAAGAACCAAAGTGATATGATGGTGGCTCTCAAATGAACCCAATGATGGAGACCCTTCCAAGGTGCATCATATAATGGAAGATTCAAGGAGTAAGAGAAAGAATTCTAGTATCCAATAACTTCAAATGAGAATATGATTCAAGATATCTAAGATGGAAATGCAAGATTAAATAGTATGAGATGAAAGTAAAAATAAAGTAAACTTAGTTAAGAAGACAAAGATTATAATCCTTCTAATTAAGCAATGTGAGCTAAGATGAATGTAATAAAGGGAAATACTAATCTAGTTTGCAAAAGTGCAAGTGAATGCTCAAGTGCTCAAGAAGCCAAGAATTAAAGCAGCAACATAAAAATAGCATGAAGACATAAAATATTAGAGAGTGAGGAAAGAGTCTCCTTTTAAAGAGATTTGGGTAGTTAGAGATTAAGAGGAAAATGCAATGGTTGATTTTTTTTTAATCCATGTGTAAGAGATTATAAAGAGGAAAAATCAAAGGCTATGTTTAAAAGACAAAATAATGAGTGGGAGAGATTAAGAGGCAAAGGAAATTCTACTCACCTTGAAAAATGTGCATTTAACGTGTAGACAAAAAGTCTTTTTATTTTCTTTTTAAATTAGGAAATTCCTTTCATATGAACACATAGGATAAAGGGGATTTTATTTAATTAAAAGGGAGAAAGTTATTCTAATTAAATAAAACTTATGATAATGTGGTTAAATCATAGGATAAAATTGAATAAATAATTATGAGATGATTTGATCAAGGATAAAGGATTAATAAATTATACAAGCATATAATGTGGTCTAGTATAGATATTAAAATGTTGAAAAGGGGGCTTATAGTTTACTAAACCATTTTTGGGTGATTAAATTTTCCCCTTTTTGATTCAAAGTGTGAGTGATATGAGAGAGCACATTGAGTCAAAAGTGATGGTGTCAAGAGGTTGATAAACAATCTAATTTTTAACATGATCAAACTAAGTATGGTGAGACAGATAAATTTAAATGTACAGTTTGATGTGAAGTGATGAAACTAACACTAGGAAAAGTTTGATAAAACAATATCAAAACTAATGCAATGTGACGAGAATTGATATGTCCAAGAGTGATTAAAATGGATTAAAGGAATTCAACCTAATGTGAGATGAATAACTTGAAATACCCCTAGTGATCATAGTAGAATCAGTTCACAACATTGAAAGATAGGGCATTTATACCCCTTCAAGATCAAAATTGAAATGATGTAGAGGAGATCTAGAACTAAGTTAGATTTTATGAAATTGAGCTAAAATAAGGTGTCTAGTGATAGGTAAGAGATTAAGAGGACATAGAACCAATTTTGACCACTAAGCATTGATATTGTGTCCCAATTGACCAAAATGATAAAATATGAGAACTAGGCCAATTAAGAAGAAATGTGATGAAATAACAAAGAGGAGGCGAAATGAAATGAAAAAGAAATTATGTTTACCTCAAAAGAAGTGAATTTTTTTCCTCAAAAGGGCCAACCAACTATGCAAAGAAGAAAGAAATTTAAACCATGATTTTGATGGTCAAGATGAATCCCAATTTTGATTTCAATCTAGAAAGTGAATCCATGATTGTAAAATAAGGTTAGGATACAATTTTTGTGGAAATATGAAATAATAAAAAATTAGGTCAAAATAATAAATAAGGGGTCCAAAGGTCCATTTAAAAATAATTTTTTCTTTTGTCCTTTAGTGATTTCAAAGCCTTGAGAGATAGAAAATGTAGCTTCCAGTGTATGAGCATTGATTTAAGATGACCTGACTTCATAATCAACCATAAGACTACCCTACATCGGTAAGTGATAAAAAATGAAACTTGTTTCTACTTCATTTTAGTTAATTTTTCATGTTTTATAGCTCATAGTTTTTCAAGTTTCATATGGTAGTTTATAATATTGCATGTAGTTAAAAGATTTATTGTATAGTGTTTTGCATAGGCATAGAATATCATTTTCTTGTTTTCTAGAGTGTCGTACAATACATACCCACCTATCATACGATATGAGATGAAGTATTGCACAAAAAAGAAATGTGTAATAAGCATAGAAAAAACATCATTTGATACTAGGACAACTTGTGAAATATTGTACAACCAAACTTAATCACTTATTTGATTTTTTGGACTAACTAGTTGGACTTTTTTTTCTTTTTTGAAGTGATACCTTGATGTGATTAGGTGCTTCTTGATATCTCACTAATGCATTCTATCATAATTTATTATTCTTTTTTTGTAACAAGAGTTCTCAAATTTAATAATGAGGTGCCTATATCTGGTTGGTTTGTGTTAGAGTAATTAGATATTTCCTAATTAACTCTAGTTCCTTAAGCTAAACTTTTGGCATCTAATAATTAATTCTTTTATTAATTATTTTGATGCAACCTAAGTTAGACATTTTTAGGGTTTTGATCTCCTTTATAAGGACAATCTCTCATTGTAAAAATTCATTGAGAACCAAGATTAATTCAGTTTTGATTATAGTAATCTCTTTTTTTGCTCATCAAGAATGTCTCATCTATGGATCTGGGATTTCCAACTTCCATAGCTTTTTTCTTCTCTCTTCTATGATAGGCATTTTCATGTAGGTGATTCTTGGGAGCTATAGGGTTGATTTTTCATCAACTTAAATAGTTAGTACCTAGTTTCATAGTTATCTAATGAGGATACCGACACACTAGAGACCACGAGCCTTGAACCTTGATTGAATTTTCCCATATCATGGAAAACCATGGCTTATTGATTTCTCTTGCTGAGAAGTTCCACTCTAAGAATAACACCTTCCATTTACCCACTAGAAAGATGGAAATCACACTTGAGGATGTGTATCATATACTATGTATTCCTTTCCAAGGAGATCATGTGACTACCCATATTTCATTGTACTTTAGTTGCATCTTATTTTTGAGATACTCATGATAGATATTGATATATTCCATGTCTTATAATACAAGTATATTTTGATTAAACTTATATAGAGGGAATAGTAGTGATGTGTCATATCTTTAGAGATGACACAATCCTTGATAAGCTCATTGATCAGATGTGCCCTCAATGCATGAAGGAGCTAGAAGGACTTCTAGTGTAGGTGGGGCCACTTGGGTTATGGATCTTCTTACACATCCTCAAAGTATGGCTTGGGGTCCATCCATTTTGTTTGATATATATAAAGAGATCCATGATATTGTGTATAAAGAGGGTAGGAATTGGTTAGCTAGGGTTGTGATCACTCAGGTTTGCATGGGAGAGCATAGGTGCAACCGATCCTAGAGTATAACCAAGGAAATGAGGGAGGCCTTATATCTAAAAAATTTATAGATATGTTTATAAGATGCATGTGGGAAATACTCCCTTCTATAGGAGGACATTAGCTAATATTTCATTAGTGACACTGTGACCCCAACGATAGGTCAAGAAGTGGGAGAGTGTGAGGGATGAGGCATCATACATGTTTTGCAGTAGACCAATATTATGTAGGCATGCAAGATTAGTGGAGAAGTTTATGATAACTTGTGTGTGGAGATAGTCTAGGAAATAATAGGGTGTGGGCATCGAGGTGATAGCTTATGTGATATACCTTGTAAAGGAGGCCCTAGGATGGGGTCCTATATTGTGATATTAATAATGCCTCCAAGAGGTACATTAGTTATAGTGGGTGACATAGGAACTTCTACTTGATGTGGCAGATCTAGGGATGTCTCTAGAGTATAGGAGATGGATTTAAGACCATCCCTATCTAAGATTTATAGATCCTATAAGGAGAGTTCCTCAGGAAGGAAACATGGGTAATGGAGATATACAATCATGATGGAGATAGAGGGGATGGAGGATGATGCAGAAATAATAGCAAAAGCTCTATGACTAGGGATGGTGCCCCTTCTACTAACCAACCAACCATTCACTCCAAGACCATAGGTATGATAGTGGCTATGGAGGAGGATTAGAAGGTGGGAGATAGGTTAGTTTAGAAGCCTTAAATGGAGAGGGGTTTAATATTTGTGTAGAGATAGGATCTATAATATCATGAGAAATGGGGAGAGGATGAACCATCTACATATTATATTAGGGTAATGAGACAATGCTACAATAGGCTAGGATCACCATCATGGTGAGGGATCACCAATTTTTTGATGAACATACATGCATCCATGAGTTTAGACAAGAGAGGGATCAGTCTCATCAAGATGTAAAGTGACATAGAGTGAGAGTGATATATTATTATGTATCTTACATTGCAATGTTAATAGAAGGTTGGAGAGTACCTAACTACTCTCTAATAGGTAGGGAGATTGGAGGGTGTAGTTCACCCAACAAATAGGACACAAGCTCCTTACCCTCCTCCTCTTACACGGAAGGGTGAGAGTTAGTCAAGAGCTCTTGATTCCTTAGATTATAATTATGTCCATTTTCTATATACTCTGATATTTTGACATTATTCTAGTTTTTTTAGAATCTCATATTATACTTGTAATTTTATATATATATATATATATATATATATATATATATATATATATATATATATATATATGAGATAATAGATTCAGCTTATATTTTATGTACTTTTTTTATTTTCTTATTCTTGTATCATGTATATTTCTTTAATTTGATCACTTTCCTTCCTAATTCTAATGTGATGTTGATGTGTGTATGCTCTTTTCATCTTTATAATACCATGATGTACACGGTAAAATTATGCTCTAATTTATTTTTAAGAACTTTTGTGTTCAAAAACTTAGCATTTTGGATAAGATAAAATAAGATGACATGATTAACCCCTTTGATTGTAGAATAGAAGAAAAGAGGTGATGATGAGAGGAAGATTAAGAGAAAAGGTGAAGATATGGTTGAGAAGAGAGGAAATGTGAGGCTGAATGCAGATGAATGACAAGGGCTCTCTTCTTACTCAAAATGAAAAGCCTAAAATATAGGCTAGAGTGAAACCCTAATATGAAAACTAACATGAAATACAAGGTGAGATTTTCAAGGGTCAATTATAAATGTCCTTGTTATTATAATCAAACCTTATTAAGAGACATAAAAAAATCATACAACCATCACTATTACAAGTGAAACTATGAAGATATGAATATGATCCATATCAGATAAGGTGTAGGAACCTAACATAAGCACCAAAGACATAGAGTTCAAGATGACTCACTAATAGATTAAAAATTCATGTTGTGAGATCACACCTATACCAAGGCATAAGTGCTAACATAACTATGAGCATGGTATCACATAAACAAACATGATTAAATAGTCAAGGAAATAGTTTGAGATCACCTAAGTGTCCAAATAAATTAGGTCAAGGTAGATGTGGTGTTACATCCAAGAGGAGGAACTTATCATAGACACCTGGTGCACTAGAACACATAAGAACATCGAAACTACACTTGTAGGTAGAAGCCAAAGAAAAAAATGTTCCATGACCCTATTCCTCTAGTCAAGTGACATCTCAGAGATACTAAGCAGGTAACATTAGTGAAAATAATTAATAACAAGTAGCACAAAAAAAAATCATCAAGCATGTCTTAGTCATTTCAGTTTAAGTATAGTGTGAAAGATAATCCTTGATTCTCTAAGACTAATGCCTTCAAGTGAGATATATCACATAATCCTAGACTATTAACGAAGTGTTGGTTCAAGGAAAACTATCTGACAAGTGTTACAAACACTCAATGTCAAGGGGATGTGTTAAGAAACATTATTTAGGGTGATGCCAAGAAACACCAATGTGTTCTAGATACCAAAGATGACATAGTTTGTGTTAGAAATAGGGATTACTAGGGGGGGGGGTGAATCAGTAATCTACAAACTTTAGTTTCCAACTGGATATTATTTCTTACTTTAAACCATGCATAAAAAATCAATAAAGTAATGCTAAATAGTAACAACACTAATGCACAAAGATAACTCATAACACCATATTTTGTTAAGTAGGGAAACCTTGGCCAAGGGAAAACCCTAGTGGGGATGATACCCACTAGATAATATACTAATATATAAGTTCCTTGTTATAGGATTGACCCTCTTAGGAGTTAATGAGAAAATTTAGTATAGGAAGTCCCTTTTAGGAGAATTTGAATCCTTAGGAAATTCCAACCCTGTCAGGAGTTGTGGTATAGTAGATGCAAGACGAGCCCACTGCCCAAACATGCACTCCCAATTACAAGAAGAGTTCACTGCTCAAACAAGTAATAAAACTAAATATAAGTATTGTATCTTCTTCCTTGACTGATCTCCGATCTTTAGCTCAATCTTGGATCACAAAATAGCTCATATAAAACTTTACATATATCACTTTCATAAAAAATTCACATATAATCACAATTACAAGATAGCACTTGCAATCACAATCACAATTTTCTCACTTTCTCATTGCAATATATCCTTCACATAAATACCATGCCTTTACACAAAATTCTAGTAGGTCAACTAAAACCACAATCCACTTTTCCAACTTAGAGTAAACATCTAGGATGTTGGCCCTAATTAGACAAGTAATTATCTTGTAAACAAAATAATCCTTTCCTTTAATTTTGCTGTCCTATTTCACTTCAAACATGATTATCTCTATTCCATATAGGCCATACTAACTTTTGAGGTAATACATGTCATCACCAACATGTATACTATCTCCATCTAACTTCACTAGTCATAATATGATGTCAAAAACAAGTTATAAACAAAATAATACACTATTGTAAACCAAATTCTATACTTAGACAATTTTTTGATTACCAAACACTAAGTATCTTTATTTTTGATGTTTCTTGTGATCATGTGCATCATGTGTTTCCATAAATGAACAATTACATATCACTATTAGCCACTTGTCAACAATCTCCCCTTTTGGCATTGATGGCAACAAAATAGGAAAAATTGGCTAAGTGACAAAACTTAACACAACAAAAATAAATAACACCTTACATTACGTCTATTACAATTGTTCAATTTTACATAAGCTCCCCCTTACAATATGTTTTACAATATTTTTCAACTACTCCAAATTTACTATTCCTAATTTTCTATAGCTACTCCCCCTTTGACATCAATGAGAAAGGTCAAAATGTCAGAAATTTGTCCAAAAGTGTTGTCCTTCCTTATGCTGATATGATCTTCATGCAATCATCAAATTTTACCTTTAGATTATCCATACCCTTAGTCCATGTCTCCTTTCTGGATTTAGTTGAGGTGAGAATTGCACATAAAGCATATGATGTAATCTCAACTGCATTAAGATCTGAATAAAAAATGTTAGAATATGTGTCGTTGGCCTTAACACATTCCTCCAACTATTTCTCAACAAAAGATAATTTCAGAGCAATAAATTCTTTGAAATCTGATATCCTCTTCAAAATCTATTTTCTTTGAAGTTCCAGTTTCCTAATATCACTATGGATACTGGCCACTTGTTCTTCAAAATCATCTACTTTACAAGATGGATGCTAGATCTAGTTGGATAGAGTCTCTAGCTCACTCACCTTTCCTTCTATCTAATTGTTGGTTTCTTTAGTCAGCTTGTATGATAAAGTACACTTAACATACAAATTTTTCCCATCCTATTGGTATTTTTGAAGTTCTTTGATACAAATATCAAGATTAACCAAATCATTCTTAATGTTTTGGGAAATGGTGCTAAACAAGTTAGCATCATGGGAAATCTATGCCTTTGCTTTAGCAACATTCAATAAATTGGTAAACTATTCATCAAATTATTTCATCACTTCTTGTGCCCTCTGTTTAGGGTCTGATTTAGTGTGTTGTACTACCAAAGTACTGTGCAGTCTGTCAGTAACTTCCATTAAAGTTTTTTGTAAGCTTTTCATTGTTCTATTCTTCTGTATAAGCTTAGAAATGGATGAGATCAAATCTATTTGATCATCATCATCAGTAGCTAAACTGGCAAGAGAGAGTGAAGTGGATGAACTAGATGGTTTAGTATCATCCTCTCTTTGTTTCTTAGCTACCTCTTTCATTCTTCTCTCTTCTTCCTCTTTCTTTTCTCTTTCCTCTCTTTCCTTTTCTCTCTTCTCTTCCAAATTCTTCTTTTCATCTTCCTCTATTTTCTTTCTCATTTCTTCTTATGCAATTCTCTTCTTTTCCTCCTCTTCCTTTCTTTTCTTTTCTTCCTCAAGAAATTTCTTCTTGGCGTCCTCTATTTTCTTCTTCTCTTCCTCAAGTAACCTCTTCTCCTCTTCAGTCTGCCTCAACTTGTCCTCAATATCCTTGGTGTCTAGTTCATTAGGTTCAAAACCACCAAATATTGGTATCATCAATGTTAATGGTAACATTGGTCTAGTCAATTTTCATAGTATTACTGCTCATTGACACTTCTGAAGTTCTAGGTGTTGGAGGAGAAGTTGCCTTCAACTTTATCAATATCTAACTGAGAACTATTGCAGTCTCACTTCTTAGTTTATACTTTTCACCAATGATAAATAGAAATAGTCTCACTTTATTCCTTAAATATGATGTGAGGTTATTCAATAATCTTTTAATATCTTCTTTGTCATCAGTCTTGCAAATAGTTCTAAGCATAGAATTCCAAAGTTCTAGATCTTTTCCCTTATAGGAGCCTTCTTCTAAATGAGTCTTTCATAGACTTTTTGGTTAATTATGCTCTCAAGATCCTTCAATTTCATATTGTTTTCTATAATAGATATCACAATAGAGATATCAATTTGATCCTTCTCAAAAAATTTATACAAATTGTAAAATTTATTCATCTGAAAAAAGTTACCTTCATTAGCAATAGCTATGTTGATCTTCTCTATCTTTGGCTTCCAATATTGCCGAGCTTTGCCTATTGATTGCTTTGATGGAGTCACTTTCTCTACTTTCTTGATCTCTTGTTGTTCTTCTTCTTCATCACTGGACTCAACAATTGTCAAAAATGTTTTCTATCTTTTGCCTAGTCTAGTGGATTTTTGTTTTATCCTCTTTGTCTTAGTAGTTATTGCTTCTACCAATCTTTTAGATTTAGTCTTAGGTTCACTAGGCTGAACATTTGATACTGTTGCATATGAAATGCTATGTTCGAAAGATTTCTCTGCAATAGATACTAACAAAGGTTGAGTATTCAGTATTCATTATTTCATAATTTGGCTTACAGCCTCAGATTCACTCTTCACCATTCCAACCTCTGATAATGCCTTCTTCATAATAGATTCTAGTTTCTTATGTGATGCCTTCTCCATGGTTTCTTGATGAGTTGATTGTGTGATCTCATCATATGTACCAAATCTATATTATGCTTTGTTTTTATCTAAATTCATCAATAAGTCAATATAACCAACTTTGATATCATCCTTTAATTCATAACTCAAGGGATCAAGAAATGTGTCCTCAAGTTCCACTACTTGAATATAGATATAATATATATCAACCAAAATACAAATGTCTTCCTTAAATCTATCAATAATTGCAGGTGCAATTCTGAATCTTTGTTTCATTTTATTCTGAAATGTTCTCATTATTAGGTTGTCACTATCCAATATCTTATCTATAGCGTGCCTTCTACATACCTATGTAATCTTTTCCATTGTACATCTATTACTACTCATTATGTTTGTGATTGATAGATAAGGAAATATTTTAAGTACATGAAAGAATATGTGATTGATCAATGACTGAAATCTAAACACACCATTCTTTGTCCTCTTGCTCTTTTCTAGGTTTTCTAAGAGGTGCATTCTCATAATTTCACTAAGATTCATTTCTTCCTTCTCTACACATATCTGATATGCTGCATAGATGAATCTTACTGAAAGTTCATCAATTTTTGAACTTGCACAAATAGAATAGGAAATAATTCTAGTCAAGAATCTCATATCATCTTGCTTGATGTTTCTGATCACCATAGCCTTTCCATTATACATTGCTTTAATATAATTTTTAACTTTCTTCTTAACTAATTTTTCACCTATAGGTACACTACCTTGTTTACTAAGACCAGTTACGTCATGAACAAGGTTGGAAGAAATGTCAATTATATTATCTCGAATCCATAATTTTCCATCATGTATCCTACTCAATATAATTTTTTTGACTCATCTATGTCCAATTCACAGTAGAAGTGATATTTGAATAGGTCTAGTTCCCTTAAATGTTCAAATTTGGGCTTCATAGTCATGTTGTGGTTGAAAACTAATTCCATATCCTTGTTCATGAATTCACTACCAATCAACTCAAACTTACTATTCAAATAATTTCCTACATCTTCAAGATATACTTCATTGTTTGGAGTGATAAACAACAATGAGTTAGGGTTTCCTTCAGTAGGTTTTATGGAAAGAACCCTCAACTTAGGTCTATCTTCATTCTCAACACTGTGCACTACTGAGATATCCATGATTTTATCAAACAAAGACTTTTACAAGAAAAATTTGAAGAAAAATGATAAAATACCTCTTTCCAAAAATAGGTGTTTGCTTCAAAATTGCCTTGACAAGTCATTTCTGAGTGCTCTTCACTTTAGATAAATTTTCAATGAAGTGAAAAAAAAAGTGTACTCCATTTATTCCATCAACTTGAACTTGCATTAATTGCATACTTTGAAAACACAAAAAGTTGTCAATTACGTCAAAGATCATCTATCTAATCTTCAAGTGCCACCTGAGGTTTTCCATAGCTAGTTTGCATTATGAAAACACTCTACAAGACTTTGCATCATGAAATTCTCTACAAAATTATACTTTTCATCTTCTACTATAGAATTAACCTTTTCCTATAATACCAGTAACTCTAAATTCCTTCACAACTTGTTTAGATAAGCTCCAAATTACAAGCGAGCATAGGTACCATCTAAAAATAATTGGATACATCTTTTCCCAACTTCACTACCTCTAATTCAATCTCTGGATAAAGTTCTCAAACTCTGATGTTGTGAACAAGCATTATTCAACTTAGTTGAATCAAACGTAGCAATTGACTTCGATCTTCTTATTTCATCATCATCTAGCTTTTCCTTTGACATATCTACTCCTTTTACAATTGCCTCATTATGTTCTTCTTGAAGTTCACTATTAATCTTTTTGTGTTCCTCATTGCCTCTATTAGTTCTAGAGTTCATTTCATGGTTCTTTCTATCATTTTCAACATTCTTTCCATCATTCCTTCTATTCTTGAAGTTTCTTCCATTATTCCTTCTATCTCTAAAATTTTTGTCCATTATGTAGTACCTTGAGGTGTATCTAAAGTTTTTGCATAACTGACATACATGTGCTCTACTTCTAGAATTCTGTTGATCATTAGGTGCATGAAAATTCAGAGAAATATGTCCTAAGATGTTACACTTATAACACATGATCTCCCTTCTATCTTCATAAGATCTTCCTTCTCTCAATGTCCTTTCATTAGATCTTCTTCTATCTATAGGGTTAGTATTTCTAGATATTATACTATTTCTTCTATCATTATCATACTTAGGTTTCCTACAATCAATTGCATTATGACCCATACCATGACAATTATGATAGTAAAAGTCCTTAACATGATTAAATGACTTATTGCCTATTTCATTACATAAAAAGCACTTACCTCTAAATTCATACCTAGTTTCCTTATGAGATTCCACTTGCTTTGGTTCATCCAAAACTTCAACTTCCTTATCTTGTCTAAATTCTTTGGATTTATTAGAAGATTGACTGGATTCAATCTTATCATCAGATTTATCTTTTTCTTTCAGATTTGATCTAATCTTAGGTTTCTTTACAAAAATGTTAATTAGATAACCAAGACTATTCTTATCTTAATTAGGTCTTCTCTACTAGAATAAAGCTTCTTATGCTACTACTTGCACTAAGTTAATTGACCTTTCACAGTGGTATTGTACTTATGAAGTTCTTCATGGTCTCCTTTCAATGTTTCAAACTTAGATGTTTTCTTTGGCAGACTTGCTCTCAGATATGCATTCTCAATCTTCAAATAAAATCCAATTTTGCTAGGATCATTCCTCAAGGTCAACTTTAGATTTGTAATCTTCAATTCATGCTTCAAGATCTTGTACTCTATTTTCAACTTTGAATAATCATCATCACTGGTTCTAGATTTAGTAGATTCAGGCTCGGATTTGAGATGATTAATCTTATCTTTCAATTGACCAATGTACTCTTTGGAGTCTTCATATTTTTCCTTCAACTTATCTCTTTCTTCAATAAGGAGATCAATTTGTTCAATAGCTTCTTCAAGGTTCTTCATCAACTACTCCATATCCATAAGGATCTTACTCAAGCTATTAAGCCTCTTCAAAGTAACCTGACTCTGATACCAATTGTTAGAAATAGGGATTACTGGGGGGGGGGGGGGGGGGGGTGAATCAGTAATCTACAAGCTTTAGTCACCAATTGGATATTATTTCTTATTTTAAACCACACATAATAAAGCAATAAAGTAATGTTGAATAGTAATGGGTAACAATGCACAAAGATAACTCATAACACCATATTTTGTTAACTAGGGAAATCCTAGCCAAGGGAAAACCCCAGTGGGGATAATACCCACTAGATAATAAACTAATATATAAGTTCCTTGTTAGAGGATGGACCCTATTAGGAGTCAATGAGAAAATTTAGTATAGGGAGTCCCTGTTAGGAGACTTTGAATCCTTATTAGGAGATTCCAACCCTATTAAGAGTTGTGGTATAATAGATGCAAGATGAGCCCACTACCCAAACATGCACTTCCAATTACAAGAAAAGATCATTGCTCAAAAAAGTAATCAGACTAAATATAAGTATTGTATCTTCTTCCTTGACTAACCTATGATCTCCAACTTGACCTCAGATCACAAAATAGCTCATATAAAACGTCACATATACCATTTTTACAAAAGTTCACATATAATCACAATTACAAGATAACACTTGTAATCACAATAATAATTCACTCACTTTCTCATCACAAGATGTCCTTTACATAAATACCATGCCTTTGCCCAAATTGCTACTGGGTTGGCTAAAAACAAAATCCACTTTTCCAACTTAGAGTAAACATCTAGGATGTCGGCCCTAATTCAACAAGTAATTATCTTGTAAATGAAATAATCCTTTCCTTTAATTCCATTATCATCTTTCACTCCAAACATGATTATCTCTATTCTGTATAGTCTATACTAACTTTTGAAGTACTATCTCCATCTAAATTTTTTAGTCATAATATGACATTAGCAACAAGTTATAAACAAAACAATACATTGTTGTAAACCAAATTCTATACTCCGACAATTTTCTAATTACCAAACACTAACTATATTTTTTTTTAGGTTTCCTATGATCATGTACATCATGTGTTGCCATAAATGACAACAATTACATATCACTATAAGCCAATTTTCAACAATTTGTGCCCCCTAGACTTAGAAAAAGAGCAATATGTCTACCAAGTAGATAGGTGCATGATAAAAGTCGAGTGCGTCAAGATCAAATCCACAAGATGATAGATATAAGTGCAATGTGTTAGATAACTAAGAGGAGGGTGAATTAGTTATCCTCAAGCCTTTTCTACTAATTTTTAGCAACTTAACAACTTAAACTTCCAGTATACAAACTTGGTAACTAGATTCAAACTTCACAATAATATCCAATTCAACCTTTACTAGTAAATTGTTAGCTTCTACCAATTATCAAAGTAATTAACTATTAACTATAGAGTTCATATACCAAGTTGAAATAATAAACAATCAACATCAATTAAGAATGAAATAACATGTAGCATAATCATCTGCAAATTTTTATATAATGATTTTTAACAGGGAAAACCTATTAATGGAAAAAAACAACTAGGAGTGGTAACCCAAATTTTCACTCTTTTGAAGTGAACTTGGTTAGGAGCCAACCCTATTGAAGGTTACATGCACATTTTCAAAAGTTACCATGTTAGGGGATTTACACAAAATATCATCTAGACCTTATCACTCCTAAATTAAGTGGCATATTAGAAACCATAGTCCACCAAGATAACTGGAGGGGTGGGGGGGTGAATTAGTTATCCAATAATTAAAAAATTTATCAACCTTAAACAATCTTATCCATTCAACCAAAGTAAAAAATAACAAGAACAAGATGCACATAGATAATTACACCAGATATGTTAAATAGGAAAACCCTTGATTAGAGGAAAAACCCTGATGGGAATGATGCCCACAAGATGATGTACTAATATAAATATTCCTTGTTAGAGGATGGATCATGTTAGTAGTATATTAAAACATTTAGCACATATGAGTCCCTATGAGGAGACTTTGAATCTATGTTAGGAGATTCCAACCCTGTTAGGAGCTATAGTACAATGTATCAAGAAGAGCCCATTGCCCAAACATGCAATTTCAATTACAAGAAGAGCTCACTGCCCAAATAAGTAATTTACTATTAAGTTCCTCTTTCCTCTATTCTATCAACCAAACCAATCACTATTAGACCTTGTAGACTAGGTCTTAAACCTTAGATCCAAATATCAAACCTCAAATCACATAATAAAACCTTGGCAATGAAGTTTTGTTCACTTCTGCTCTTCTCTACTCAACTTTGCATTCCACTCTCTACTACTTAAAATCACTCTAAATCTATACTATTCCATGCCTCTTGATAAGATTATATTGAATCCATAAAATAATTCCTTGAGTTGGTTGTTAGACCTTCTCAATTAATTATTATAGGACCACATTAAGAACATGTTACACTTAGAGATAACATTAATCTTCTACCTTGCAATTTGAATAACTTTCTATACATGCAATATTATGATGAGAAAAATTAGCCACATCATCACCAACATGTCGTCTTTATGTCCTCAACTTTGATTCCCATAATAACAACTCTACTAAGAGATATAACAAGTTTACCAGAACATTCCTTTGTAAACTCTATCTCAAAACATACATCCCCAAAACTTATATAACTTCTTCCAGGCTTAGCATTTGTTCATTCGATATTAATTGCATATACTAGATACTTAGAAGTATCTTCAATAACCTTAGATAGTGAGAATACTCAACTAGTCATCCATACCAACTTGATCTTTCTATTGTTCTTTTTTCAAATACCATAGAAGACTACTATGTTGACATCAATGAAAAACACAATCATGAATGTAACATATAATCATGATAACATATCTACAATACTCCCCCATAGGAATATCATGAAGATTCATGCTTCCAAAAATCTCCCCCTTTGGCAATGATAGAAGCATATATGAAAACAATCTAGTTCCAAGAATACCAACTGCAAAAGATTGTTAATCTTTCTTTTCAAATCCTCTTTATCAATCATTCTGCCCCATTGATATACCTCAATGTGCTTTCTTTTTTCCCATGCTATACTTCTCCCAAAATGTTTTCATGCAATACTTCTCTTGAACATGTTGGACTTGTTCTTTCTTTTTTTCTTCTTCTTTCCCATGATGTTTTTCATGTAGTATTTCTCCCCCATTGACATCATTGTAAAAGGTTTTAGCAACCATCAAACTCTACAACAACTAATTTTTACAAGCTCAAGTGTCCAAAGACACTATTTAAAAAAACATCCAACAAGAGTCCTAGATGACTTTGTCCATCACAGATACTCCCCCATATAGGAAGCATAAACATTTAGTCTAGACAAAAAATGGTGCTCTATTACACTAGACTGATGCACTCTTGCATCATCTACTCTAATCTAAGAAGGAGCATAGCTCCTAGCATAGTTTGCAAATACTTAAAAGTCTCTTTGGGAAGAGGCTTAGCGAATATATATGCAATCTTCTCTTTAGTGCTCACATACTCCAATCTAATTTCCTTTTCTACAACTTTTTCTCTCAACATGTGATACTTAATAGAAATGTTCTTAGTCTTTGAATGCAATACTGGATTCTTAGACATATTTACTATGCTTTTATTGTCACAATATATGACAACAGGTTCATTGATTTCTATCCTTATATCCTTTAAGATCTGCTTCATGCAAACAACTTGATTGCAATTATTTATTGTTGCAACATATTATACTTTTTCTATACTTTGTGAGGTATAATCCTACTTCTTTCATAGCCAAGAAACCAATCTTCCTCCAAGAAAGAAGGCTCCACCACTAGTGCTCTTTCTATTATCCATATTGCCTACTTAATCAACATCAGTATAAGTACTCAGAGTAAAATCATTAGATCTGTCATACCATAATCCAAAATTTGGTGTTCCTTTCAAATATCTAAATATGCTTTTGACTATTGCATAATTTACTTCTCTAGGATCAGCTTGGAATCTTACAACAATTCCAACTACATTTTCTATATCTAACCTTGTGTGAGTTAGATATTGCAAACCTCCAATCATAGATCTATACTTCTTCTACTCAATAGTAGTTGTCTCATCCTTTGTGGATAATTGATGTCCAATCACTATATGTGTTCTAATTGGTTTACATGCTTCTAAACCAAAAAAATTTAGTAAATATTTCAAATACATAGTCTAAGAAATAAAGATTCCTTCTTTATGATGCAAGAACATCCTAGATTGCACTACTATCCTACATGTTTTTAGTTTTTGAGCCATTTTACCTTGTTCTTAGAACTGTGTTTTTCTGGTCTCTAGGTGCTTATTGTAGGCTATATAACTAATTTTCCACAATGAGTTAAATGATTGAAGAGGGGCTAGATTACTATCTCTGGTTAAGGTCACAAGTCCTAATATATTATAAGTTGGGAGATATGGCAAGTCTCTTGGATTATTGATTTCTAGTAGTTTGGAAGACTAGTTTCTATGCATGACTTTCAAGATGAATCCAAATATATGGCAATTCTCCTGGAGTATTGATTTTTGGCAGTTTGCATGACTAGTTTTTGTGTGTAATTTTCAAGATGAATCTAAAAATATCCTTAATGAATCAGCCTTAGTGAGTTTAAGGGGTTGTAGAGGACCTAAAGTAATACCTTTAATTCAAAGAAAAAGTTATAATTCAATTGGAACTATGAGATATTGCAATTTTTCTCAAGCTTCAATTTTTAGACATTTAATTTCTGTTGGAGGCCGACTTGTGGCTCTTCAAGTATTTAAGTTTAGTTTTTAGCATTTTGGGCCAACTTGTAGTTTCAATTTGTATAAGTAGGGGATCTTGGGTAGAGTCTTCATCATGATTTTGGGGTAGAGGAGTCTTAGGTGGAGCAGCTTGGAGGTAGAAGTTTGCATATGTGTCTAGAAATCTGAACTTGAAGCAAAATCTTGGGTTGAACGTATTTTGTATCAACCTGTAACCTAGAAGGCCTTATAGCTGGGCATGTATGAAGATTATCTAATGAATATATAAACATTTCTCTCTCTCTCTCTCTCTCTCTCTCTCTCCTTGGCATTGTTCTTGTGTGTGTTTTTGGGTGTGTTCACTCTTGCAGGGTGGTTTTGATAGCTGGGTGTGACTTTGGCCATAGTTATTCTATCCCTCCTTGCATCAGGTGTATCAGAGCTTGAGGTTCATCCTTGCGGTGATTGGATCATATAGAACCCTATTTTAAATTTGGTTTTAGGGTAGCGGATCTATATATTTAACCTATAACTTGTGAAGGGTTGTAGATCTATAGATTTGGTGTTGTTCTTGTGTGTTTTTTTTGGTGTGTTCACTCTTGCAGGGTGGTTTTGATAGTTGGGTGTGACTTTGGCCCTAATTATTCTATCCCTCCTTGCCTTAAGTTTATTAGAACTTGAGGTTCATCCTTGTGGTAATTAGATCATGTAGAACCCTATTTTAGATTTGGTTGTAGGGTTGTAGAACTATAGATTTAACCTATAACTTGTGAAGGGTTCTGATCTTGCCGAAACCTAATTTGTAAAGATGGTTTGTGGCTGAAGAAATGATGATAATGCTATATTGGATCAATTAAGATAGGTTAGATATTGTGGAGATAGCCTAGAGGAGAGGAGCACATCTTGATGATGTAAGTGATGATGAAGCAGTAGCACCAAACCATAATCTAGAACCTGAAGAAGACCAAGATGAGGAAAGATTGCTAAGAGTATTGTCTAGGGAAAATTCAAAGCCTATTGTAGAAGTTGTTCCTTATGATGGAAATTTGGACACCAATGTTGTGTTAGATTGGATCTCAAATATGGAGAATTTCTTTGAGTATGAAAACACCCCTGATAATAAGAAGGTGAAGATTGCAATTACTAGGTTGAATGGTCATGCCTCATTATGATTAGAGCATTTGCAAACTGATAAAAAAAGGAGAGGAAAGGAGAAGATCAAAACTTGGCCAAAGATGGTGAACAAGGTAAGGAAAAAATTCCTTCCTACTGATTACCAAGTTATCTTGTTGAGAAATATGCAAAATTTGAGACAAAAGGGCATGACTATGAAAGAGTATACTGAGGAATTCTAGAGATTGGACATTAGATCTAGACATGTGGATGATGATGTTGAGAAAATTGCAAGGTACATAAATGGATTGAGATCTAGAATTCAAGATTAAATAAGTTTTGTGAAGTTGGAAAGTGTGGAAGAAGCATATCAATATGCCTTGAAAGTTGAGGAGATCTTGACAAAGAAGCATGAACAAAGACAAAGAAGTAGAGGTGGTAGGTTTTAGAGAGGCAAAGGAAGATCTTATGGTGAAGGTGGTAGATCTGACAGTTTTGTGCAAGATAAAGGAAAATTTGAATAGAAGAATGATGACAAAGTTAAGATCGAGTGGAAAGGTGGTAGTTCATATCGAGGAGGTACTAGATCTTATCGAAGAAGAGGTAATTATTATCATAGAGGTGGTTTCTATGGTAATTGTATCAGATGTGGTAAAGAAGGACATAGATCTTTTGAATGTAGATCATCTAAAAGTAGGCAAATAGTAGAAATGTTGTGATTCAAGAAGACATTGAGAGTTCACCAAGTGGACCTAAGACTGGTGAAAATTTGATGGTGAGAAGAACCTTATGCAATAAGGGAAGTGATGAAGAACCTATTTTAAGAAGAAATCTTTTCAAAGCCAAATGTAAGATGGCTGAAAAATACTACAAGTTCATGATCATTGATAGTGGAAGTTCAAAAAATTTGGCATCGGAAGAGTTGGTTACAAATTTGCAGTTGCAGGGGTTGAAACATCCCAAACCTTATTATGTTTCATGGATCAAAGATGAGCATAAGATATTGGTAAGTGAGTAATGTATTGTGAAATTCACGATTGGACATTACTTTGATGAAGTTTTGTGTGATATTATGCCTATGGATTGTTGTCATATTTTGTTGAGTAGACCTTGACAATATGATAGATATGTTGTACATGATGGAAGATTAAATCAATATACTCTTTGGGTGAATGGGAAGAGGCAAATATTGCTACCTTTGATTGAAAGTCCAGATGAGGTCAGTTGTACTACAATAAAAGTTTGCATGGTTAATGGAAAACAATTTGAAAAAGAAGTGAAGAAGAATCAAGTCTATTTTTCCATAATTCCTAGAGGACCAAGCATTGCTAGTAATGGTTGAGTGATAGTAGATAGTGGTAGCCAAATACTAGAAGAAATTGCAGAATTGCTAAATGAGTATAAAGATATTGTTGTTGAGGATATTCTTGATGGTTTACTGCCAGTGAGAAGCATAAGTCATTGTATGGATCTGATTCTTGGAGCTAGTTTGCCAAACAAAGCACCATATAGATTGACACCTACAGAGAATGAAGAACTTAATAAACAAGTGCATGAATTGTTGTAGAAAGGTTTGGTTAGAGAAAGTTTGAGTCCATGTGTTGTACCTACTATATTAGCACCTCAAAAGAATGGAAAATGGAGAATGTGTACTGATTCTAGAGCTATTAACAAGATCACAATGAAATATAGCTTTCCTATGCTGAGGATGGATGACATAATGGATTGTTTGAGTGAAGCAAAGTATTTTACCAAAATTGATTTGAAGAGTGGCTAAAATTATATCAAAGTTAGAGAAGGTGATGAATGGAAGACTACTTTCAAGACAAAAGATGGTTTGTATGAATGGTTGGTAATGTCTTTTGGTTTGACTAATGCACCTAGTACTTTCATAAGTTTGATGAATGAAGTTTTGAAAATATTCTTGGGTAAGTTTGTGATTATTTATTTGGATGATATTATGATATTTAGTAAGACTAAGCCAGAACATCTTGAGCATGTTAGACAAGTATTGTAGAGATTGAGAGAGAAAAAATTGCTAATTAATTTGAAAAAGTGTTCTTTTATGCAAGAAGAGATTGTGTATTTGAGATTTTTTATTTCAGCTTATGGTTTGAGAATGGATTCAGATAAGGTCAAAGAGATTTTGGAATGGCCTACACCTAATAATGCAAGCAAGGTAAGATCTTTTCATGGTTTGGTTAGTTTCTACATAAAGTTCATAAGAAATTTTAGTTCTATCTATAATGCTATGACTAAGACAAGTAAAGGAGATAAAAAGGAATTCAAGTAGACACATGGAGCAGATAAGAATTTTGAGACTTTGAAACAAAAGGATGCTAAGTTACCTATATTGGCTTTACCTAATTTTATTAAGGTCTTTCAAGTTGAATGTGATGCTAGTGGTACTGTAGTAGGAGTTGTATTGAGTCAAGAAGGTAAACCTGTTGCTTTCTTTAGTGAAAATTTGAATGATGCTAAAAGAAAGTATTTTGTGTATGATCAAGAGCTTTATGCTATCGTCCAAGCATTGAAAAAGTGGAGACATTATTTGATTCCTAAAGAGTTTGTGTTGTATACTGATCATAAAGCTTTACAGTACTTGGAAAGTCAACATAAATTGACTCAGAGACATATGGCATGGGTTGAGTATTTGCAGAGTTTTACATTTGTGATTAAGCATAAGAGTGGAGTTACTAATAGAGTTGATAATGTATTAAGTAGAAGATGTTCTCTATTGACTCAAATGAAGGTTGAAGTTCTTGGTTTTGATGAAATGAAAGAGTTGTATGATGTTGATCCTAATTTTTTTGTGGCATGAAGAGAGTGCAAAGCACCAAATTTGATAGATCACATCATTAAATATGATGAATATTTCATTCAAGAAGGTATGTTGTACAAATGTATTCAGTTGTGTATTCGTAGAAGTTCTATGAGGTTGAATCTGATTAAGGAAACACATAGTGGTGTATTGACTTGACATTTTGGAATTGATAAAACATTGAGTTTGTTGCAAGAGAAATATTATTGGCCACAAATGTATAAGGATGTTAGAAAATTTTTGAAGAGTTGTGGAGTTTTTCAAGTTGCAAAAGGAGTCAGTTAGAAAACTGGATTGTAAATGTTTATTTTTATTCCTGAGAAACCTTGGAGTGACATTAGTATGGATTTTGTTCTTGGATTGTCTAAGACAACAAAGGGGCATGATTCTATATTTTTTATTGTGGATAGATTTTCTAAGATGGCTCATTTTATACCATGTAAGAAGACATCAGATGTTGAGCATGTTGCTGAACTTTTCTTTAAAGAGATTGCATGGATTACCAAGAAGTATTATTTTTGACATAGACAATAAGTTTGTTGGTTATTTTTGGAAGACTTTGTGGAAGAAGATGGGTATTGAGTTGAAGTTTAGTTCTACATTCCATCCACAAACTGATGGATAGATAGAGGTTGTAAATAGAAGCTTGGGTAATTTGCTGAGATGTTTAATTGGGAATAAGCTAAGTAATTGGAAAATGGTATTGGCACAAGCTGAATTTGCATATAATAATTTTGTGAATAGAATTATAGGAAAGACACCTTTTGAGATTGTTATTGGAATGAAGACTAGAGGAGTATCAGATTTAAGAGCTGTTTCTAGTGAAGAGAAGAGAAGTGCTACTAGAGAAGAATTTTTTGATTTATGGAGTCTTTGCATAAAGAGGTAAAGCTGAAGTTGGAATAAAGTAATCAAAAGTACAAGGAGAATGCTAGTCAGTCTAGAAGAAATCATGATTTTCAAGTTGGTGATGAGGTGATGGCTCATCTAAAAAAAGGAATATATCTAGTTGGAACATTCAGTAAGCTAAAGATGAAAAAGTTTTGACCTTGTAAGATCTTGAAGAAGTTTGATAGTGGAAATGCTTATGAAGTTGAGTTACATGATGACATGGATATATCTCCTATATTCAATGTTGCTGATATATATAAGTACCATGAGTCAGATGATGAAATTTTTGTACTTGATGATTATCCTAAGAAGTAGATTAAAGAGGTTGAATAGATATTGGATCATAGAGTTGGTAAAAACACAAGAGGAAAGGACTATTATGAATATCTGGTGAAGTGGAAGAACAGACCTATGGAAGATGCTACATGGATTTCTTAGTTTGAGTTTGATTTAGATCAAGTTGTGGTACTTACATGATTCAAGAGAATCATTTCTTCCAACATTAGTTGTTTGATGCAGGAGCATCATAGGTTGCACTGCTATCCTGCATGTTTTTAGTTTTTGAGTCACTTTACCTTGCTGCTGGAATTGTATTTTTTTGGTTTCTGGGTGCCTATTGCAAGCTTTGTAACTAATTTTTTCCAATGATTTAAAGGATGAAAAATTCAAGAATTTAAGAGGGCCTAGATTAATATCTTTGGTTAAGGTCAATGGTCCTCTTGGAGTATCAATTTTTGGCAGTTTGCACGACTAGTTTCCATGCATGACTTCCGAGATGAATGTGAATATATCCTTAATGAATTAGCCTTAGTGAGCTTAAGGGATTGTAGATTACCTAAAGAACTACCTCTGGTTAAATTTTCAAGTCCTAATTTATTATAAATTGGGAGATATGGAAATTCTCCTAGAGTATCAATTTCTAGCATTTTACGCAATTGGTTTCTATGTGTAACATCTAAGATGAATCCAAAGATATCCTTAATTAATCAGCCTTAAAAAGCTTAAGGGGTTGTAGAGGACCTAAATTAACACCTTTAGTTTGAAGCACAAGTTCTAATTCAATTAGGGCTATGAGATATTGTGATTTTTCTTGGGCATTGATTTTTAGACATTTAATTTCATTTGGAGGCCGACTTGTGGCTCTTCAAGTATTTAATTCTAGTTTTTAACATTCTAGGCTAACTTGTGGATTAGATTGGTATAAGTAGGGGATCTTGGGTAGAGTCTTAATAATCATTTTGGGGTAGAGGATAACACAATATTTGGTAACCAAGAAACCCTCCAAAATGAGAAGGTAAAACTAGGGTGGGGATGAAACCCACAAAGTATCATTGCAACAATGTGTAATTGTTTAAGGTTACAAAGTTTGCCCACTTCCAATGGTCTGCCCAATGAAAGGCTTGTCCTGTTAAAGAATTTACACCCTGTTAAAAGTGACCTATTTAAAGGACTTACAAATATTCACTTGGAATGTTACCTTGTTAAAGGATTTAGAATCTTGTTAAGGATCTACAATATGGCTGCTAACCAAAATAGTTGCTAAGCCAACCTATCAACATAGGATTTCCATTCTTGCAATAAAATGGTTAGAAAGTATAGTAGAATGTCTTGATGTAATGGCTTGCAATCTTCAACTGTTGATTCCAAATCCTTGTTCTGCTCTGTCTGCTCTGATCCTTCCTTGATCTGATGTGTCTCTCTTTGAAACTCTAATACTTTATTCTTGATCAACTAAATTATGCAATGTTGTTATGCTCTTTCTAAGTCTTTACACCCTTTTGCACTTCGCTATAATTCACCCATACACTTCTCACATGCACTCTTTCTCTCATACGCATGCATAATGGGATTTCATCCTCCTTTTAAAAGCTTTGAAGACTTAGGGTTAGGTATGAATCTATGATCCATATTCATTCTTCATTTCTCACTCAATTATTTCACTTTTCTTATTGGTTGCATGCCTTCTCCATTTTTCTAATTGGCTACATGCTAATTACATAGGAAATGCAAAAGTTTCAATCTTATCTTCAAGATCCTTTGAGATTCATTCTAAGTTGGCTTAAAAAATGGTTTACATCTGAGTTTGTGAAGATACAAACTCATATGCTGATTCTGTGGTACTCAACACTTACTACTTGCTGATTCTTAGCACATATAAGAATTTTGTCTCACTCAGCTCCCATAGTATTCTATTTCACTCAGCATCTATACTTTTCTCAACACCTATGGTGACTCAACATCAATTATCACTTGGCACATAATAGCTCAGCATCTGTATTATACTCGGCATCATCTTGAGAATTGGTTAAGTGTGTTGACACTCAATTGTCAATCCAATCAGAGACCAAAAATCTCCCCCTTTGACATGAGTGGCAAAAATACACTAAACATTATGGATCTCATCTCTATAAGCATAATACAAATTCTATTTGTTTGTTCTCTCCCTTTGTTTCTGCTCCCCCTTTCATACATCTCCTTGTAGTTTATCCTTTTGGCTGTATCTCCTTAATTCTCCTCAAAAATTAAAATTTTTATATCTCCCCCATATCTACATAATGTATTACTCCCCCATTCTTATTATATGTATAATGTTTATATCTCCCCCTTTTTGACACTTATGTTGAAGGGTCCTAAGAATGAACAAAATATTTTTTAGTTTAAAGAATAATTTTGACTACTGAGTGTCAATACACTTAACCATATTTCCACTAAACAATGCCGAGTAATAGTAGGTGTCGAGTGTTAACAAGTGCCGAGTAACGGTATGTGCCGAGTGTTAACAAGTGCCGAGTAACAATAGGTGCCGAGTGATACAACTTTGTTTAGGTGCCAAGCTATCCTAGAAACAGCATGTGCCGAGCATCAACAATGCCTCAGGAGCTGAGTAACTTAGGATATCAACATAAGAGTTTGTGATTGCACAAACTATGATGTAAACTATTTTTGTAGCCAACATAAGATAAATCTCGAAAGATATAGAGATAAGAATGAATCTTTTATATTTCCTATGCAATTTGCATGCAGCCAATTGGAAAACTTGGAAAGGCATGCAACCAATCAGAAAAAGACAAGTATTGAGTGAGAAATTGAGATTTAATGTGGATTGTAGATTCATATCTAACCCTAAGTCTTTGAAGTCTTTTTAAGGAAGACAAAAGGTTCATTAAAAAAAAATGAGAGGAGTAGAGTAGAATTAAAAAGGAAAAACAGAATGGTATTTGGCGAGAGGAGACTTAGAAAGTAAGAGCAGCAATTCATTAATCAGTTGATCAGAACAAAGCAAGGTAGACAAATAGAAATAAGATCTTAGAGGATCGAAATCAAAGAAAGAGTCAGAACAAGTTCCTGCATTCAGTAATCAAGGATTGCAAACAATTAGGTTTATAATACCTAATACTCTCTTACCATTATATTAGAAAGAAAATCCTATGTAGATAGGTTGGCTTAACAACTATTTGTAGATCCTTATCAAAAGGTGATTAAATCCTTTAACAGGGTGACACTTCATGTTAAGTGTTTGAAATCCTTTAACCAGGTCACTATTGACATAGTGTAAAGCTTTTAACAGGGCAGGCCTTTAATAGGGTAGACCATCAGAAGTGGTTGAACAATATTGCTGTAGTAATTTTTGTGGGTATCATCCCCACCCCAGTTTTACCTTCTTATTCCTGGAGGGTTTCTGGGTTACCAAATTCTAGTGTTATGTGTTGTTGATGCATGTTTTTAGTTTCATGTTAACTTGATCTATTTACATGTATGCAATTTACTTCCAACTAAAAGTTTTATTGGCTAAAGTGTGATACTTCTGATTCACCCCCCCCTCTCATAAGTACTCTTTCCATATTTTAATATTCCAACAATATTTAGCCAAATTTTTTTTTTTTACCTCCATTATCATCTTCAGAGAAGAATCCCACTTATCTAATGCTATTTACAGTGCTTTGAGCTAGATGGGTATCTTTGCTACAAGATGTACTAGGTCTTCTAAGGTAGAAATATTAGGATCTTTCTTCAAAACATTTTTTGCATAGGCCACTTCCTTGTGTAGTACTTCCAGATGTGGGGTAATAGCAGATTGTATTTGTATCAATTTGGCCTTGACATTGGCTTCTTCTACTATCAATACAGCTAACTCCTTCTAAGTGTAAAGCATGGTTGCAAAATTCTTCTCACTTTGAGCTAGATCTTTATGTAACTATGTGCTAGATATCTTAAGATTCCATTCTAAGCTCAGTATTCTCTAGCTAGTTTCTTGTGTGAAGTATGATGAGTCACACAATTTGGACTACAATGAGAATATGTTCCCAAGTACTATTTTAAATTTTTCAATCTTCTTAGCCAATTCAATTTGTGATAGTGCTATCTCACTAGATATTTTCTCATTAACTTTCATTTGAAATTTATTTTCAGACCATTCTAATAATTTGACATTAGTATCAAGGTCTTAATTTTGTACCTAGTCCACTATGTTGGACAATTACTTCATGATGAACTTTGTTTCATCAGGTGCAGACAAGCTAAATGCATCAAGGAATATATCTTTGATTTCTACTAGTGCTTGCTTTTGTCTATACGCATTTCTGAGTATCTCCTGCTTCTTCTTCCTCTCCAGTACCTCTTGCACTTCATTTATCTATGTTATATTCATCATTTTTTAGTCATAACTAGGTATGACTATTTCCTCATCAAGTTCAGGGTCTCCATAGTGAAGTACCCTTGCTTCCTTGGTGGAGCTCGAGCCTGGTGTTGAGATTAGTAGTGGTACTGCATTAGTGCTTGGTTGTTTGGTAGGAGTCCTTGAGGTAGGCAAATTGACCAATTTCTGTATTGCCTCTTGCTCTCTTTCCTTGGGCATTTTATCCTCTTCCTTATCTTCTCTTGAGTTTTCCTAGAGCTAGAAGCCATTTGTGTGATCTAGGGTTTGGACACATAGAAAATGTGAAACTGCATAACTCAACACAAATGTAAATACCTTGAATTCAATGAAATTGTGTTGAATTACAATTAGAATAGGCTCAAATGCTAGATTCTCTACTTTGAGGTCATTCTACACTCTTTATCTTTTCTCTTCATTTGCGATGAAGAAAAATGATTCAAAATCTGATAATATACCCTATTTTCATGGCATTTAATGTGTAGTGCATTTACAACTATTGATGCAGGAGCATCCAAAGGTATAAGGGCAATCCTATGTCACCCAAAAAATGTACTTAGAATTAGTTTCTATTTCATGTGTTTTCATTTTTGGATACCCATTTGGGTCAAATAAAGGTTCCAACTCTCACAGTTCCACTATCAATGTTCTAGGATAGAGTATTTGAACACCTTGGGATATGTGTAAATGCTAAAAAAATAGGAGTATGTAATTGAGCAATCATTTTGGTGAAAAAGAAGGTGTAAATTGGCTAGATGAATGTAATTTTAATTTAGATCATTCCAGAAAAAAGAATCAGGTCAAAAGGCCCCACGAGTTGAAAGTTATCGCAGTTTTTCAATTTCTGGAGACATCCTAAGAATGCTTCAAAGTTAGGTTAGGGGCATTAAATGAACTTGAAAAGGGCCAAAAAATGGGGGACAATAAAATCTATCCATAGGGCTATAGAGCGCTTTGAGAGATTTCTAAAAATGTAAATGATTCGTCAATCGGAGCTACGGTTCAAAAGTTATGCCTCCTGGAAGTTCGGTTACCATTTCTAGATTCTTCTAATTTTCCATTGACTTCTAATGCAACTTCTAGAGCCTTCTATTTGGTTGGTAGATGTCTACTAGCACTTTCTAGAATGTATTCCTAATCCTTAACCCTCTGGGGTCTATTTAAGAACATTTATGGCATTGTAAAGGCCGTTCGGAGTGGAGTTTGAGAGGAGGTACTAAAAGGAGAAATTATCTCCAGACTTATACTGTTGTAAGCCCTTAGGGAATGTTTTGAAGTCTATTTTCTCTATACTAAATGTATTAGTTTATTTACAAAGTTAATAAAATTTCCCTTTCTTATTGTGTCCATTCTGTGCTTGGGTTGTGTCCCCATCAAGTGGTATCAGAGTTGGTTTTCCTTAGTGTGTAGACAGAGTGCCGACTATGAGGTAGTTTACACCAGGACTGTGTGGTTGTGGGTTTGAGTTAAGAAGATGCCTCCATGAAGAGAGCATGGTGGAAGGGCCAGAGCTATTAATCATGAGGAGGTTAGAGCCCTCCAAAGGCAGGTACAAGCGTTGCAGGAGGAGCTCTGTAGAGGAACAAATGTTGCTGCAGGCAACGAAAGTGAGGATGACAATGAAGAAGAAGAAATTGGACCAAAAGTGAAATTTGATGGGGAAGTTCTGAATCAAGAAGAGGAAAGGCTTTTTAGGGCCATTACTAAGTTTGGGAAAAGACCTACAATTGATGTGGGTGTATTTTTAGGAAATCTGAAACCAGATGAGTTGATCGATTGGATCAATGAACTAGAAGAGTACTTTGAGTATGAGGATATGAGGGATCCAGATAGGGTTAGGTTTGCAAAGGCCAAACTGAAAGGCCATGCCAAAATCTGGTGGCAAGAGGTTTAATTGGAAAGAAATAGAAGAGGAAAGGATAAGATCACAAGGTGGGATCGTATGGTGGACAAATTGAAGAAGCAATTCATTCCTATTGACTACAAGCTTGATTTGTTTAAGAAGATGCATGGGTTAAAGAAAGTAGGAAAATCAGTCCAAGAATGTACAGAGGAGTTCTACTAACTTCTTATTAGAGTAGGGCATGCAGAAGCAAATAAGGAGAAGGTTGCTTGTTATATCAATGGGTTGCGACCTAGCATCCAGGAGGAATTAAGTTTGGTAAGAATGACAAGCGTTGAAGAGGCATACCAATTTTCCCTACGAGTTGAAGAGAAGCTAAATAAAAAGTTTGAAGGGAGACAAAGAGGGAATGGTCAAGGAGGAAGGGTTAGCGGTAGGTCATCTGGAGGCCGAAATGAAACCCAAAAAAAAAATGAAGATGTGGGTACTGGCAGGAACCAGAGGAACGAGGGTTTCAACCACTCCCGTGACCAAGAATTTGGAAATCAAAGAGGAAGAGGTAGAGGGCATGGACAAGGAAGAGAAGGCTTCCATGGTACTTGTTTCCATTGCAATGAAGAAGGTCATCATGCCTTTGAATTCCCTCAATGACAAGGAAGGATAGATAGGAGAGCTGAGGGTCAAGCTAGGGTTGCTCATGTGGATGAGGATGCAAAATCATCACATTCAGAGGATGCAGAAAGAGGAGAGACTTTAGTGAATGAAAGGGTCCTACTAAGTGGTGAGATTGAACCAAGAAAAAGAAGGAGTCTATTCCATACCAGGTGCAAGTGTGAGGATAAATGTTGTGATGTGATCATTGATGGTGGTAGCACTAATAACTTGGTATCAGAAGAGATGGTCTCTAAGCTAAAGCTCAAAAGGGAGAAACACCCCCAACCCTATCGGATTGCCTGGGTGGAAGATTATCATAAGGTTCTAGTAAGTGAACAATGTTTAGTGAAATTCAAAATTGGGAGTTACCATGATGAAGTCCTCTATGATGTTATTCCAATGGATGTTTTCCATCTATTGTTGGGTAGACCATGGCAGTTTGATAGGCATGCAGTACATGATGGTCATGCAAACACATACTCTCTAATAAAGGATGGAGTTTGCCACAAACTAAAGCCCATGAAAAAGGAAGGAGAAAAGGTATGTAGAAATGCTAGGATTTTTCTTGTTGATGGAAGGAAGTTTTTAGATGGCATGAAACATCAGCGTATGTGCTATGCTTTGATTCCTAGGAAAGATAAAGAAGGTAGTAGTGAAATACCACTTGAAGTTTCATATTTACTAGGTGAGTTTGGAGATATCATCTCCGATAATGTTCTAGAAGGATTCCCACTGGTAAGGCAAATCAATCATTAGATAGATTTAATTCCAGGAGCTAGTTTTCCTAACAAGGCTACTCACAGGATGACTCCTACTAAAACTGAGGAGCTAAATAGATAGGTTCAGGAGCTATTGAGGAAGGGCTTGATTCATGAGAGCCTGAGTCCATGTAAAATACCTGTAGTACTAGCACCAAAGAAGGATGGAGAGTGGAGGATGTGTACAGACTCTCAAGCTATAAATAGGATAACCATCAAGTATCGGTTTCCTTTGCCAAGAATGGATGATCTTATGGATTGCTTGAGTGGAGCTTAGTACTTCACAAAGATAGATCTCAAGAGTGGCTATCGCTAGATACGGATTTGAGAAGGAGATGAGTGGAAAATAGCCTTCAAGACCAAGGAGGGTCTTTATGAGTGGTTAGTCATGCCCTTTGGATTGACGAATGCCCCAAGCACCTTCATGCGGCTTATGAATGAGGTACTTAAGAAGTTCTTGGGAAAAAAATTTATTGTCTATTTGAATGATATTTTAATTTTCAGCAAGACTTTGGAAGAACATTATTTGCATATTCATAGTGTCCTTGAAAGGTTAAGGGAAGAGAAACTATTAATTAATCTGAAGAAGTGTATCTTTTCAAAAAGGGAGTTAGTCTACTTGGGGTTTGTTATATTACCTGAAGATCTCAAAATGGATCCAGAGAAGGTAAAAGCCATCTTGGAATGGCCTACTCCAAGTGGATTTTGATGCTAGTGGCAGTGCTATTGGGGCTGTATTAAGCCAAGAAGGTAAGCCTATTGCATATTTTAGTGAAAAATTGAATGATGCGAAAAAGAAGTATTATGTTTATGATCAAGAGTTCTATGCAATAGTTCAGGCCTTAAAGAAATGGAGGCATTATTTATTGCCAAAGGAATTTGTTTTGTATACTAGTCATCAGGCATTACAGTACCTAAATAGCCAAGGTAAATTGAATCAGAGGCATATGAAGTGGGTAGAGTTCTTGCAAAGCTATACATTTGTGTTGAAACATAGAAGTGGAAAATCTAACAGGGTTGCAAATGCATTAAGTAGGAGACAGTTGTTGCTTACAGAAATGAGGGTTGAAGTAGTTGGGTTTGATGAACTCAAGAATCTGTACCTTGAGGATCTTGATTTTGCTGAAGCATGGAAAGCTTGTAAAGAGCCTGTTGTTGTAGATAGAACTAAGTGGTTAGATTATCTGATTCAGGATGGCATGTTATTCAAGGGCAGTCAATTATGCATTCCAAGGAGTTCCATGAGAGAAAATTTGATTAAGGAGAAACACAATGGAGGGATGGTAGGACATTTTGGTCAAGATAAGACCATTGCCATTCTCAAAGAACATTATTTTTTGCCTCAAATGTCACAGGATGTGAAGAAGTTTGTATAGAGTTGTTAGATTTGTCAAGTGGCCAAGGGATTGAGTCACAATACTAGACTATATCAGCCATTACTTGTTCCATCAAAGCCATGGGAAGACATAAGTATGGATTTTGTTCTTGGATTGTTGAGGACACAAAGGGGTAATGACTCAGTATTTGTGGTGGTTGATAGGTTCTCCAAAATGGCACATTTCATTCCATGCCACAAAACTCATGATGCTGTCCATATTGCAGACTTATTTTTCAGAGATGTGGTAAGACTACATGGTCTCCCAAGGAGTATAGTTTCTGATAGAGATACTAAATTTGTAAGGTATTTCTGAAGAACATTGTGGAAGAAGTTGAGAACATACTTGAAATTCAGTTCCACACATCACCCGCAAACTGACGACCAAACAGAAGTGGTAAACAGAAGTCTGGGGAATTTGCTGAGATGTTTAGTTGTAGATAAGCCCAAGGGGTGGGATTTGATTCTACCACAACCATAGTTTTATTAAAATAACTCCATAAATAGGAGTACTAGAAAATCACCATTCTAAATTGTATATGGGAGTAGCCCAAGGACTGCACCAGAATTGAGGAAGATAGAGCAAGGGGAGAGGACAAGTGCTGAAGCTGGAGAATTTGCTGAACATATCAAGCATCTACATTAGGAGGTTCAGGCACATATCACCAAGATGAATTAATAGTATAAAGCTAGGGCTGATCAAAGGATAAGACATAAGGAATTTCAAGTAGGGGATCTAGTCATGGTACAGTTACGAAAAGAAAGATTTCCAGTCGGTACTTACAACAAGCTAAAAATGAAGAAATTTGGCCCCTACAAAATTCTAAAGAAACATGACTCAAGAAATGTATATGAGGTGGAGTTGCTAGATGGTATTCACATTTCTCCAATTTTCAACATTGTAGACTTAATAGAGTATCATGATGATGGCGCAGATGAGGAGTTGATTTTAGAGCCATGTCCAATTCCTGCTTCTAAGAAGGAGGATATAGAAGACATTCTAGATCATCATGTGGGCAGGAGTACCAAAAATAGGTAGTATGAAGAGTATTTGGTCAAGTGGAAAGGACGACCGATCGAGGACTCAACTTGGATATCAATAGCTAAGGTTTCCCATTTGGGATTTCCTCTACAATTCATAAAGTGACAGGCTCACTTTTCAATCTACCTTGGGTGTCTGATGCAGGAGCATCCAGAGGTATAAGGGCAATCCTGTGTCACCCAAAAAATGAACTTAGATTTAGTTTCTATTTCATGTCTTTTCATTTCTGGATACCCATTTGGGTCAAACAAAGGTTCCAACTCTCACAATTCCACTATCAATGTTTTAGGATAGAGTATTTGAACACCTTGGGATACATGTAAGTGCCAAAAAAATAAGAGTATGTAATTGAGCCATCATTTTGGTGAAAAAGAAGGTGTAAATTGGCCAAATGAATTTAATTTTAATTTAGAGCATTCCAAAAAAAAGAATCAGGTCAAAAGGTCCCACGGTTTGAAAGTTATCGCAGTTTTTCAGTTTCTGGAGACATCTTAAGAATGCTTCAAAGTCAAGTTAGGGGCATTACATGACCTCAAAAAAGGCTGAAGAATGGGGGATGAGAAAAGATTTCCATAAGGCTATAGAGTGCTTCGATATCTTTTTAGAAATGTAAATGGTTCATCAAAGCTACGGTTCAAAAGTTATGCCTCCCAGAAGTTCAGTTACCGTTTCTAGATTCTTCTAATTTTGCACAAACTTCTAATGTGACTTCTAGAGCCTTCTATTTGGTTGGTGGATGCCTACTAGCACTTTTTAGAATGTATTCCTAATCCTTAACCCTTCGGGGTCTATTTAAGAATATTTTTGGCATTGTAAAGGTAGTTCGGAGTGGAGTTTGAGAGGAGGTACTAAAAGGAGAAATTATCTCTAGACTTATACTGTTGTAAGCCCTTAGGGCATGTTTTGAAGTCTATTTTCTCTGTACTAAATCTATTGGCTTATTTACAAAGTTAATAAAATTTCCCTTTCCTATTGTGTCCATTTTGTGCTTGGGTTGTGTCCCCATCAACTGTCCACTCAGCTTCTTAAGCATTTTTGCATTCCACTCAACTTCCATTCTCTTTCGAACACTTGGCATCTACAAAAGTATCCTTCACTCAGCTTTAACTAAAAATTCCCTTCACTTAGCTTCCACTACCAACTTGGTTGCAACTAATCATTCAGCTTCTACTATCTTTTGCAATCAACTCGGTATGTATTGAAATTTTACTCGACATTTGATGACAACTTGGCAACACTTATGAAATCTTAAATTTTTAGCTTTGCATATCTATTCATGCCGATCTCTTATTTTTAGTACTTGCTTGTTTAGGAATGAATGTATGATAAAGCTTTGTATAGTAGCTCCTCATGCCTTCTTGTGCTTAGTTTGATAAGGTGTGACCACTTGACCTTTTAGGTGAAGTGATCCCTTCATTTGATGTGCTACTCCCATCTTTCATCTTTCAAGTCTTATTCATTTCTCCTCTAATGTGTTCAACATCCACCTTCTCTTTTCCTCTATTAATCTCTGAGTTGGGTGCCTTTGACCTTTTTGGGAAATTTCTACTGATATGTCTAGTCTTTAAACAACTGAAGCATGTAGTTTGGCTGAGCCATCTACTGTAGTTTCCATCAAAATGTGTTCTTATGAAATTTTTAGGAATGTGTCCATATTCCTAATAGTAATGATAGCTATACCTGGTGTTGTAGTCCCAATTGTAGTGATGTCCATGGTTATTTCCCCTTGGCTGATTAGGTGTCCACATAGGCTTTGATCTACACTCAAAATCTCTATGTCCATACTTCTTGCAATTGTAGTAGTGACCTTTAAATCTTGGTGTTTCTGATAGTCCTAGTCCTGCAGTCATGTGCTTGATGTCCTTGCTTGTTACACTAATGCTGATGGGCATTCCTCCTTCTACATACATTAGAGATATGTCCTTTTTTATCACAAAAGTGACAAGTAGGTTTAGTGTTTTTACCTTTGTTACTTCTTTCTTTTGTAGTCTTGGATGACTCTCCGTTTGCAGTGCTGGTGTATCTTAATCCTAAGGTATTATTGCTAGAACTTGGTGATTTTAGTGGCTTCTTAAAATACTTGATGGCCTCATTTGGTTTGTTGAAGCTTTTTGAAATATCCTTCTCTCTTTTCAGGTCATTTTGTAGTTGTTCATTTTGCATCTTCAGTGTAGAGATCTCAATATCTTTGACATTTAGTTCATGATGTGCATTCGTCATCTGGCTTAGGCTGTCTAGCTGTCTATTTGAGATTCTTGCAAGCTCAATTGACTTTTCTTCTAGTCTGTTGTCAAGATTCCTCTTATCTTCTTCAAGCATAGCCCTATCTTCAATGGCTCTTTTCTTTTGTTTAGTCACTTCACAAGGCATCATGGCTTGTGATTCTTGTTCAAGCTTGAGTATTCTAATTTCTTCTGCTTGAGCTCTATTCTTCTCCATTAGGTCTGCTATTGCTGCATCAAACTCTTTGGAATCTCCATTTGCAAAGAATTTTGTGGTGTCAATCTCCTTGTATTGTGTATCATTCTCAGCTATAGTAATGTCTCTTCTTCTCTTTATAGATTTTCTCAGTTCTTCTCTAGCTTCTTCCAAAGTGTGTAGAGCAAGTTGCATATTAATTGCCTAATTCTCTATGATCTTCCCAAGTTTGTAGACTTCCATTTCTAGATCTTTTCTCCAATTTGTAAGGGTCCTCCTTGAGAGAACTTGGCTCTAATACCAATTGTTGGAATTTACAAGTAGGAAGATATACTTCTGAGGGGGGGTGAATCAAAATTATCTAACTTTAACCTTTTAAAATATTTTAGCTAAAAACATTCACATGCATCTAATTCATCTAATAAATAGGAAAGTAAAGACATGCATGAAAATAGATAGCACAAGATTTGGTAACCTAAAAACCTTCCAAAATGAGAAGGTAAAATTGGAGTGGGGATGACACCCACAAAGTATCACTGCAGCAATATGTAACTATTTAAGGTTACAAAGTTTGATCACTTCCAATGGTTTTCCCTATGAAAGGCTTGTCTTGTTAAAGACTTTACACCCTATTAAAAGCAACTTGTTTAAAGGATTTACAAACATTCACTTGGAATGTTACCCTATTAAAGGATTTACAATCCTATTAAAGATCTACACTATGGCTGCTAAACCAAAATAGCTACTAAGCCAACCTATCAACATAGGATTTCCATTCTTGCAATACAATGGTTAGAAAGTATAGTAGAATGTCTTGACCTAATGACTGGCAATCTTCAACTACTAATTATAGATCCTTGTTCTACTCTGTTTGCTCTGATCCTTCCTTAATCTGATGTGTCTCTCTTCAAAAATCTAATACTCTATTCTTGATCAACTAAATTATGCAACATTTTTCTACTCTTTCTAAGTCTTTACACCCTTCTGCACTTTTCTATAATTCACGCATACACTTCCCACATGCACTCTCTCTCTCTCTCTCTCTCTCTCTCTCTCTCTCTCTCTCTCTTATACTCATGCATAATGGGATTTCATCCTCCTTTTAAAGGCATCAAACACTTAGGGTTAGGTATGAATCTACGATCCATATTCATTCTTCATTTTTTGCTCAATTATTTCACTTTTCTTATTGGTTGCATGCCTTCTCCATTTTTTTGATTGGTTGCATGCTGATTATATAGGAAATGCAAAAGATTCAATCTTATCTTCAAGATACTTCAAGATTCATTCTGAGTTGGCTTCAAAAATAGTTTACATATGAGTTTGTGAAGATACAAACTCATATGGTGATTCTAGGTTACTCGACACTTACTACTTGTTGATGCTTGGCACATATAGGAATTCTATCTCACTTGGCTCTTATAGTATTCTGTTTCACTTGACATCTATACTTTTCTTGGAACCTATAGTGACTTAGTATCACTTATCACTTGACACTTGAATCTTTCTCAACACCTAAAGTTTACTCGGCACCTATTGAATCTCTAGCTCAACACACACTATAGCTCAGTATCTATATTATACTTGGCATCATCTTGAGAATTGGTTAAGTGTGTTGATGCTCAATTGTCAAAACCAATCTAAGACCAATAGAGGAGTCTTAGGTGGAGCAACATAGAGGTAGAAGTTTTCATATGTGTTTGGAAATATGAACTTGAAGCTAGATCTTGGGTTGAATGTATTTTGTATCAAGTTGTAACCTAGAGGGCCTTATAGCTAGGCATGTATGAAGATTATCTGATGACTATAAAGACCCTCTCTCTCTCTCTCTCTCTCTCTCTCTCTCTCTCTCTCTCTCTCTCCCCCCTTGGTGTTGTCCTTGTGTGTCTTCTCCACTATTTTAACTCTTGTAGGATGGTTTGGATAGCTGGGTGTGCCTTTGGCCCTAGTTATTTTGTCCCTCCTTGCATCACTTTATCCTATACAATTTGTAATCCTCGAAAATATTTCATTTCTCCTATCATAATCATTTCAAATTCCTTCTTCATTTATTCTACAAACTTGTCACTTTCATCATTGTTTCCTCCAAATATGATATCATCAACAGATATTACCAAGATCATTAGTCCATCATCAATTTCTTTCTAATAGAGATTACTATTTGTCATAATTTTTATATATCCAAGTTTTTTCAAATGCTTGTCTAACCTTGCATACCAAGTTTTGGATGCTTGCTTCAAGCCATACAATGCTTTCTTCAATATTCATACTATGTCCTTGTAATTTATCAAAGGATAACCTTTTAGCTACTCTATGTACACTTTTTCTTCAAGTCCTCTATTCAAAAATGAAGACTTGACGTCCATTTGATACACTTTGAATTTCTTATATGCTGCATAAGCTAAGAATAACCTTACTACTTCTATTCTTACCACAGGGGCATAGATTTCATCATAGTCTATTCCTTCTTGTTATGAGTAACCTTTACATATCAATCTTGTCTTTCTCCTTACAACTTCACCTTGTTCATTCATCTTGTTTCTGAATACCCATTTAGTTCCTATCACATTCTTGTCTGCTAGTCTGGAGACCAATTCCCATGTCTCATTCTTTACTATTTGATCCAATTCTTCTTTCATAACTTGTTTACAATGATCATATTTACATGCTTTAGTTTGCATTCTTAGGATCAACTTGAGATATCAAACATAGTTCTTCATTCACTATGCTACTTGTCATCACACCTTTATCTTTGCTTCTAATGATCTACTCAGGTTGATGATTCTTTGTCATATTCTTTCCCAAAGTAGGAGTTGCTATCTCAACTCTTGGCATTGTTGAAGGTTTTGAGCTTTGTTCCTTTCTTTACTCTCCTTCATTCTATAGATCATTGTTAGTCTCAAATAATACTTCATCATTCCTTGGCTTAGTAACAACATCATCATTTGAATTGTAATAAACTATTCTCTCTTGTATCCTAAATTTCTCATCAATTCTTACATTTGCACTCTCCATAATAGATTTAGATCTTAGATTATAACGTTTATAAGCCTTTCTTTTTAATGGATAACCAAGAAACATATCTTCATCACTTCTAGCATCAAACTTACCAATATCTCATCTATTTTGATATAACACTTACTATCAAAAATTTTGAAATACTTAACTGTAGGTGAGTGACCAAACCACAGTTCATAAGGGGTCTTGTTTGTGTCTTTTCTTGACTTGCACTCTATTCATAGTGTAGACTTTTGTAGTCACAACTTATCTCCAAAAAATATTATATACATCATTCTTAGCTATCATGGTTCTTGCTACTTCTATAACTGACATGTTTCTTCTCTCTACTATACTATTCTATTCAAGATTTCTTGAAGCTGATAACTATCTTTTGATTCATTTTCTTCAAAAAAGATGTTAAACTCACTTGAAGTAAAATCTCCTCCTCTATCCAATCTTAAACATTTGATCTTCATACCAAATTCATTCCCAACTCTATTCTTGAATATCTTAAACTTATCAAATGCCTCAGGTTTCTCTTTGGGAAATGCAACCCACATCATTCTAGAAAAGTCATCAACTAAAATCATAAAATACCTTTCACAATAGAATCCTTTAGTCTTGTAGGACCATTGAGATCTGTGTGTACAATCTCCAATTTGGTAGTAAGCTTTTCACTAGGAAAAGAAGTTTTGTTATGCTTTTCCAAAACACACTCTTTGCAATTGTGTTAGTAGGTTTTACAATCTTAAGAAAATCTCTAACTACAAACATACTTCTTGTCTTCACAATACTATCAAAGTTTATATGACAAAATCTCTTATGCCATAACCAACTATCATCTACCTTTGCAACCAAATATGTTATTTCAGTAATATTCAACCAAAATACATTACCTCTAGATTTGGTTCTTGTTCCAATTACCTTTCCATATTTGTCTCTGATCATGCATGTCTTTTTTGTGAACTACAACTGATAAAATTTGTCTACTAGTTGTCCAACACTCAAAAGATTATGCTTTAAACCATCAAAAAAATATACATCCTTTGTGTTATTTTTACCATCAAGAGTTATAGATCCAATACCTTTAACTTGGCATGTTGCATTGTTTCCAACTCTAACAATGCCTCCATCCCAACTTTTGAAGTCAAAAAACTTGTTCATGTCACTAGTCATATGATGTGAACAACCATTTTCAATTATCCAATCAAATTTCTTTTCAACCTATGATACCAAAGCTACTTTCTCTGGACTTTATTCTTTAATAGCTAAAAATTCAATTTCATCATCACTAGCACTTACTGCATGTTCATCAAAATCATCTTCTTCATTTGCATATAGACACTCTCTATTTCTCCTAGGTTCATAATTTTCTTTATACTTTTTCTCTTTTTTAGGACACTTAGATGCATAATGATCAAATTCATTACAAGTCCAACATTTAAAGATTTTATTACCATTTTTCTCTTCTTACCAGAAGGGCTACTCCTCCTTCAATCTTTCTCTCCTCATCATATCTATTGCTGCTAGAAAATTTCCTCTAACACTTCCACTCCTTGATAAACTAGGTCAAATATTCAAGGTACTGAAAGCTATTTTTATTCTAGTCAATCCTTTAGATTGTCTAAACTCATTCTCAACTGCATTATGTCTTCCAAGAAATGTCTCCTTTGTGAAATATTTGGTACAAGATATCAATGACTATATCATTTGAACTAGTGGCTTAAATGGTGGTGTTAAGCTCTTTAATATATTCCATATCACCTTGTCATTTTCTTTAGTTCCTCCTTGATATCTATTACCTACAATAATTTTTGATATCCTACCTACATATGTTCTTACATATTCATCTTCCATCGTTCTAGAATCTTGAAATGCAAAAATCCAACTTTGTAGCCTCATCTTCTTGGAATGTCCATCACCTTCAAAACTAGTTTCCAAAGCTTTTCAAATCAAGTGTGAAGTAACAAGTGACTTTACCTGATTGTATTCAATTTTAGGAAGTGCAGTCAATAGTGCTTTTCTAGCTCTCATGCCACACATAAAAAGATCTCTTTCTTCCTCGATACAAGTTTCCAAATCTTTTTTAGCAATGATTATCTTTGCTGGTTTTGTCAAGATCCAATATCATGGACCCATACATAGTAGATGTGTCTTCACCTTTTCCTTCTAGTTGTCATAATTTATTCCATTGAACTTTACACTATCTTTCCTGAACATGCTTGCCATGGATCTCCCAAATTTGTTAAACTTTATCTTCAAGGACCTGATGCTCTGATACCAATTTTTAGAAACAATAGTCTACCAAGATAACTTGGGGGAGGGGGAATCAGTTATCCAATAATTAAAACATTTATCAACCTTAAACAATCTTATCCATTCAACCAAAGTAAAAAAAAACCATAACAATATGCACATAAATAATTACATTTGATATGTTAACTAGGGAAACCTTTGATAAGAGGGAAAACCCCAGTGGGAATGATACCCACAAGATGATGTACTAATATAAATATTCTTTGTTAGAGGATGGGTCCTCTTGGGAGACTTTGAATCCCTATTAGGAGATTCCAACCTTATTAGGAGTTGTAGTACAATACATGCAAGAAGAGCCCATTGCCCAAACTTACAATTTTGATTACAAGAAGAGCTCACTACCCAAACAAGTAATTTACTATTTCTTCTATTTTATCAACTAAACCAATCACTGTCACACCTTGTAGACTAGGTCGTGAACCTTAGATCCAAATATCAAACCTTGGATTACATAATAAAATATTGGCAATGAAGTTTCCTTCACTTCCACTTTATCTATTGCTTACAATCACTTTGCATCCATACTATTCCATGCCTCATGATAAAAAAAAATGTCCTTCCTTTCTATTAATCCATAAAACAATTCCTTGAGTCAATTGTTAGACCTTCTCAATTAAATATTACAGGACCACATTAAGAACATGTTACACTTAGCAATAACATTAATCTTTTTCCTTGCAACTTGAAAAACTATTCGTACACACTGTATTATGATGAGAAAACTTAGCCATGTCATCACCAACATGTCTTCTTTACATCCTCAACATTGATTCTTAGAATAACAACTCTACTAAGAGATATAACAAGTTTACTAGACCATGCCTCTGTAAACTCTATCTCAGAATAAACATCACCAAAAATTACATAACTTCTTCCAGACTTAACATTTCTTCATTTGACATTAACTGCATATACTAGATAATCATAAGTATCTCCCATAACCTCATATAGTGAGAATAATCAAGAATAATCAACTAGTCATTTGTACCAACTTGATATTTTTATTGTTATTCTGTAAGATACCACATAAGACTGCTATGTTGACATCAATGACAAACACAGTCATGAATGTAACATATCATCATGATAATATAACTACAATAATCCCCCATAGGAATATCATCAATATTCATGCTTCCAACATGGCATGCTCTAAAGGATTTACAAATAAGATAATTAAGTCCACTCTATTAAGATAATTTCTGCTACAATTGTTAGAGAGTAACATTGAAATGATTTGATAAATAAAATGAATACCTTTATTGTTTGTTATCTCCTTTTCTCTCACCCTTTGTCCAAATTTATTCCTCTTTGGGTGATCCACTCACACACATAAAATTCACACTTCACTTGGATCTTGCAATACATTTTTGCACGGTAATTTTCTATCATCCCCTTCACAAATGAATTTGATCAGTATTTGTAAACATCTCACCCATCCCTTAAATAGAAAAAATATTTTTTTCTTAATCAGATTTTCCAATGTTTTTTTTCTTACACATAACCATTTGATCATCTTCTATCTTAGATACATTAAATCTAGACTTCGGTCAACATGGTCTGTCCTCAAACTTTGAAATTCTCTTCTAATAATTGAATCTCCACCATCAGAACATAACTAATTCAATCTATTTATCTAATTTTATTATTTACTTCATCCTTATCTTATAAAATTCTAAATCTACCCATATTTTCATCAAATGTTGACCTTAAATTGATTCTTCTAGAATTTGTTCATCTTTCCTTGCTTTGTTAACACTGCACTCTCTCATTCAATACTAAGCTTTGTTAATGCTATAATTGCTTGGGGAACACTATTTATTCTTCACTTGCTTAACATATGTTTAGTGACTACTAGTACTTCATTTACCAACCAAAGTAACTTGCTTATTTATGATCTCAACACTTAATAAAATCATGTAAAATAATCAAATCAATATTATCTTGCCAAAGTCTAACTCATCAAGTACCCATTAAAATCCACATACTTATCAACACTTTCTTCTATTCCATTTTATTCTTCATCATTCAATTGTCTATCTTTACCAACTACTTCATCAATCAACACTACATTCTTTAGATGATTTGGTACCTTACTAAATTAGCATTATGTCTTACCTTTTCAAGCTTGACATTAATGACTACATAACTATTGGAGTTGTCATTGCACCAAAAGACCAATCTGTCAATGCCTAATACAATCACTCAACTTACATTACATAGGAGGTAGTTAAGCCCTTGTCACAAATCTTTATGGGAGCAATGAAGAAATTTCCAAAAATCTCCCCCTTAGTGTTACCAAGGGTCTAAGGATTCAAACCTATGACCAAGCTCTAATACCACTTGTTAGAGTGGGGTTACCGTTACACCAAAAGACCAATCTATCAATGCTCGATATAACCACTCAACTTATAGTGCACAGGTGATGGTTAAGCCCTTGTCACAAATCCTTAGGGGAGTGCTAAAGAAATTTCCAACAATAAAAAATAATCTAACTATTCCACATACATTATAGCTATGTTATTAGGGATAACAATCTCCCATACGTTCAACATGATATGTTGGAGCTAACAGTACAAAGGTATCAAGTAGCACCTATTTCCAGGTTTTCACCACTAGGAAGGATTTTTTTTCATGATATTTTATGAATTTTTTGTATTTTTTGATATTTTATTTTCTTGGTGATACATTAAAGAGGCTATTAATAGGTTTTCACTAAGATATTCATTTTTTAAGGATTCTGATTTATGTGATTTTTTTTAGGACCATATTCAAAATTTTAAGATTTGTTTTAGTGTCATATGTTATTTACAAAGCTTTGGATAAAATGATCATCAAGCATAAAACTTCTTCAAATAGAGAACAATGATAGGTTCAAGCAGCTAGTCTCCCTGTAGAGTTGAGAGATGATAAGCATTAGATCCAAAGTAGTAGTGACGATATAAGGACCCAAATAATTAGGTTTAAAATTTCTTTCTATTTCCAATTTTTCTAATTTTTAGAGTTTTCTCTTAAGAGCAAGTCACCAAATTCAAAAGTTCTATAGTGTACTTTTTTTATTGTAACTCTTGCACATCCATTTTTGGTAATATTTCATGGATCAAAAGTAGCTTTTCTTTATTCATCCAATAGTTTGAGTTCTTGTAAGTAGGAAATGTGATAGCCCTCACTGTGATTAGTCCTCTAAGGGAGACTCAAAGTGAAGGTATTTAAATTCAATAGCTAAGAAAAAATAGGTTCCATAGATAAGGGAAAAAGGAATAGCTCTCGTAGCTGTGTGGATTCTCATTATGTAAGCCCACAAAGCAAGATTGATTTGAAGGTGTCAATCTCTGCCTAACTTGTTAATGATTATTTGTAAGGTCTTAAGGAGTGTCTAATCTAAATTTTTTGCTGGACCATTTCCTTAAGGGTAGTAAATAGAAGACTAGTGTTTCTTTCTCTTGAATTTATTACATAAGTTTTTCAGGTCTTTGTTCTTGAATTGTCCTCCATTAATAGTAACTATGGAGGAGGGCACACCGTAGTAGTAGATGATGTAGTTCAGAATGAACAATGAGAATTATTTCCTTGTAGAAGCTAAAAGAGGTACAACCTCAACCCATTTAGTGAAGTAATTATTAGAAATGATAATAAACTTGTGTCCTCTAGATGAGTTGGGATGCATCTGGCCTACTAGATCAAAACTTCATTGTTGAAAGGGATAATGCAAGATAGAAAGAATGAGATCTCTTCCTACAACATGGATCAAGTTTCCATGGATCTAGAATTTCTTACAAGATTATCAAATTAATAGTATTTTTCTACATGGTAGGCCATTAGTAACTAGCCCTAAGAATTTCCTTAGCTAGCGCAAGACTGTTAGAGTGAGAACTACATATGCCTTCATGGACTTTGGCAAACACACATTTGGACTCCTCTCTTTCTAACCACCTAAGAAGTGTTCAATCTAGACCCCTCCTATATAGATCACTAGAGATGAGTGTATAAGGGGAGGAATTATTAATAATCTGGCATTTGTCATTGTGTGTAAGGTTGTGAATGATAATTTGATCACAAAGGTAAGAATAGATATTAATATAGCAAGAGGAATCATGACCAATAATGGTATAGATAATGGGACTGTCATATGGTTCATATGCATGATAACGTAGTTCTTCCATGAAGAATTCATATCTTGATTCATGTTCTTCTAGTCATAGGATAAAAGCCAAGGTAGCCATATCACCAACTGCTTTGTTCTATATTCTATAAATCTATTGGAATGTGACAAAGGTAAAATATATCTTGAGATCATCAATCATTTTTTTTATAAGGTGTCATGTTTCATCTTATGTTTGGTAGTCATTATTTGATTGATTGATAATTAGATGAGTGTCTCCAAAGACATGCAACTCAATAATCCTCTATTTAATTACTAGCTTGATTCCATGACTAAGAGTGACACAACACAAGGTAGGAGAATCCCTAGAGGAGATGTCCTAGCCTCCAACAAATAACCACACAATAGAATACAATAACAATGCACGATCTGATATCAAATCCCCAACTCTTTATTCATAAAATAACTATTACATGCAATATGTCATGCTGTAAGGCCTTCCTGGTTATGGCCAAATACAAAGAAATTACAATAATAGTTCTACAAGATCCCTCAAGATCCAACCCATACACTAGCTACTCTAGATCCAAACTTTGCTAGAAACCTCCAAGATCTCAACTTGTGCTCACAAGCCATGAAATAACCTCTTTGTTTCTAAACTATAGCAACTAGCTCTTCTCCAACTTTATCCAAGATCCAAGTGTAAACTACCTCACATTTGGTGCTCTGTCCATAGATTCAGGATAACTCACTCCTTTGCTTCCTCCTTCTCTCCAAGTTTCTACTAAGACGACATAACACCTTGAAGCTTGATTAGAAATGCTTATATGCCTTGCTCAAATAGGCACTTACCACCCAAGATGTTACAAACACAACCAATGTGGGATAAAAAGTAAATACAACTACCTTCAACAAATATTTAATTCCCACCCAAATTCAACTAAGCACTCAACAAATATTAAATGCATAATTTAATAAAATATACACAAATTATTTAATTCCCACCCAAATACAACTAAGAACCACCACATGACCCAAAAAATATTAAATACATGATTTAATAAAATATCCACAACCTTCTAGAATTCCACCTACTCACCTTGACAAATAGAATGATAACCATTTTTATTTATTTTTCTATTTACACCACCTTTGCACCTCAAAAATAGAAATTCCTCTTTTCTTTTCTCCTTTTTCCCCTTTTTTAATTTTTTAATTTTTATTTCCCCCTAAATTTTGTCACTTTCTCTCTCTAATTTTTTTAAAAAAAATTTCCCATGCAAGATGCTCATGCATCAAAGAGCCTTATATTTAGCTATATATTTATTTCAAGTAATATCTTGTAGGATTTAGGTATAGTGTATCCTTGAGGAGTGGCAAAGAGAACTCCATCACCAACACCATTATGTGTATAAGTATCATCAAATAATATCATTGAAGCATGTTTAGTCATCTACATAATAGAGGAGTCATGAAAGTTATTTTTTATTGGAGTATTATCTTCAAGTGGAAAGTCAACTAGCTAATCAAAAATTGCCTATCCTTTGATGGCTTTATGATCAACATACTCAATGTCAAATTCAAAGAGAATAATCATCCATTTTTCTATTTAACCAATAAGGTGGCTTTTCTTAATAAGTATTTTAATGGATCAATAATGGAAAAAAGATGTATAGTGTGAGATAGCATATAGTGTTTGATTTTTTGAGACATAAACACTACAACAAGACAAGTTTTTTCAATATTGTTAGAGTTGATCTCATAAGCCAGTAGAGTTATGTTGGTATAGTATATGGCTTGTTCTTTTCCTATCTCATCCTATTGTGCAAGTAATACCCCAAAGGATGTAGTTATAGCTAAAATGTATAATATGAGAGGTTTTCTTGGTATAAGAGGTATCATAATAGGAGGATTATCCAAGTATTCCTTTATTTGGTCTTTTCACATTCTTCATTCCAAATGTAAGTAGATACTTTGTGTAGATTCTTTTTAAAGGTTTGTTCTCTATCAGGAAGATGAGATATGAACCCCCTAATAGATTGATGATGTCCTTGTAGACTTCTCATTTGACTATAATTTTTGGGAGGTGACATATCCATTATGGCTTGAACCTTTTTGGGTTCACCCTTAATTCCTTTTTCTAAAATGATGTATCCAAGTATTTTTCCTAAAGTGACACCATATACACATTTTTGAATATTCAATCTTAGCTTGAACTGGTCCATCTAATCCAAGATTAAACCCAAATATTTAATTTGAGTGTCTCTTTTCTTTGATTCAACCAATGTATCATCCACTTAAGATTTCATATATTATGCACAATTCCATGGAAAATAGTAGTCATTGCTCTTTAGTAGGTAGCTCTAATATTTTTAAGTCCAAATGACATGATGTTCCAAGAAAAGGTTCCCCATGCACAAGTGAAATAAGTCTTTTCTTGGTCTTTAGGAGCTATTTTGATTTGCTCGTACCTCAAGAATCTATCCATAAGAGAGTAACTTGCATAGCTCATCATCATGTCCACTATCATGTCTATATTTGGGAGTGGAAAGTCATCCTTAGGGTATGCTTTATTAATATCTTAGAAGTCAATACATGCATGACAATAGACTTGTCATGTTTTTAAATAAGTGCAATGTTTGAAATCCATTTAACATAGTCGATAACTCGTATGAATCCAACATTGAGAAGTTTTTCCAATTACTCTTTAACCAAAATAGCTATGTGTGGATGCATTTTTCTTAGTTTTTGTTTAACACATTTCAAACTAGGAGCTATGAATAGATGATTCATGTTAATATTATTGTCAATCCCTGGAATATCTAAATATGTCCAAGAAAAATTAATCTTATTCTGCATAAAGAAATATATTAGTCATTTATTTTCTTCTTTAGATAATGACTAAGCTAGATGAATGATGTCTAGAGTTTTCTTTATTGCAATGTTAACTAGTTGACTTGGATCTATTAAGAATAATGAAATTTCTTAGAAGTAGCTAAGAAGACTAGTAGATATCTCATCCTCGGGCATCTAAGAGAGGTTTTCACCCTTGGATGTGTCTTTTCTTTTTACTATTTTTGGTTTTGGCACCACCACAAAGTGGTTTTCACCATCAAAATGCCTATTTAAAATAAAAAAATTTACTAAGATACTTGATATCTAATTCAGTCATATTTGTAACAAGTTCACTTGTGGAAGAAACTATAGGTTCAATAGCATTATGCTATTTCATAGTCATTTTTGAAGCTAAATAATTCAAGCTATTATATTTTCTATGACCAATCAATAAGGTCATGGTAACAAAGCAAGAGTGAGGTGAAGTGTTGTAAGTTATTGATGTGCTAAGAGTCATCTCTGGTGAAAAGCAATTCAAAATCTATTAGGTCCTCATCAAAGTTACCTAGATTAATTAGTCCCCTAGCATGGTAAACATGATTGATAACAATGATATGTGGATTTGAATCATCAAGTCCTCTGGGTAACTCATCTATTACCTTAATTCAATGATTAGCATAGTTGTGTATAATATATACCCCCAATTCCATAGATTTAACTCTAAATGAGTCTCATTCATGTGAGTCTATGTATGATTACTCTCTAACAAATGTCTGGTATTCCTTTAGATTCTTTCTCTATTAAGGTCCTCAACATTTGAATCCTCATGCTTATAGGATGTAGAAGCACCATTACCATAGTCTAATGGAGCTCCATCCTCATTTAAAATAATAGAAGTAGAAGGAATATAGTTTTCATCTTCATGGGTGACAGTAATAATAGGTGTGCTTTCTTCATCGAAATCATTAGTACTATATCGATCTTGATCAAAGATGAGTTTCTTGTCAATATTGGAGAATCCCAAACTATTTTTATCCCTAGACTTGCATCCATTAGCATGACTCAGAGGTTCTAGGAGAGCATGTTTTCTGTTAAAAAGAGGATGGTGACTTGGATAATCCATCTTATATAGGAACTCATATTTTTTCTATATTTATCCAGGTATATTTCAATAGTAAATATAGCCTCTATAGGGACTTCTTCCCAATAGAACCATTCTCTAACAACCCTATCTTTATTTTCATCCTCTAAAGTTACCAAATATTGAACAAAATTGTCATAGATGGTTATTGTTGAAGTTGAAGGTTTTATGTCTTCTGAAGGTTTACCATATGAAGGTGGTGACATAGGAAGAGTGGAAATAGAATCCACATGGTACTCTCCCATTCCAATATTTAGAATTTTTAATTTCTTTTCACATGCAACAATTGTGTCCTTATTCTCTTTAGTAGCTCTATTATGTGGTACTAAGGATTCAGTGAGAGTATTAATAGATATAGAGTTATCTCCAAGAATAGAGACATAAGTACCATTGTAAGGGAATTTTATGAATTAATAAAAGTTTAATGTGCCCCTTTCATTTCATGAATCCATGCTCTTTCCAACAAAATTTTGTAAGCAAGAAGAATGTATCAGACTTGAAAAATTGCACCCTTTTCCATAGGTCCTACTCGAATAGGAAAAACCACAAGACCCTTAATTGATCTTTCTTCTTTGTTATATGCTTTGTTTGTGATTTTTTGCCTAGGTTCAATAGTGAATTCTAAAAGACCCAATTTTTTGACCAAGTTGTATGTAAATTTTTTTAACCTTGTGACTCCATTGATTTGCACACATTTATATGGGTTCTATATATTTGGACTTTGATATGAAAATAAAGGTTATGTGGATGGCTTAATGAGTTATTGTCTTTCTCAAAAAAAGGTGAGATAATGGATAATGAGGGCCAAAAATTATGTGGTTGACCATAGTTTGGAAATGATTAGTATCAATTTTGTTGGGGATACTAGTTGCACATAACACTTTCTCTAGGATTTCCTTATGGTAGGTGATAGCTCAAGCAACTCAAATATTTAAATAAGAGAAGATGTCCTTTTAGTTGATCAACAAGGTTGTAACTTGACTTAGAGGAAGTGGACACTTATTTTAAAAAGGTCATTTTCTACTTAGATTTTGAGTCTTTGGAGGAATTAGTACCTTTAAGGACAATCTTTCGCTGACTTTCTATGACATTATTCAGGTTCTTAGTGCATAAGGTGAATTGATGCCTCTAAGAATGATTAAAGCTTTTTTCTCTTGTTTTCTTGTAGTGTCATTCTTAGAAGAAGAGCCAACATCTCTTAAGAAAACCTTGGATGATTTATTACTATCTTAATCATAGTCATATTTACCACCCTTGGGTCTAACCATGTGTAGACTTTCCTCACTATATTCAAGCATGTGTATAACATTGTCATTTCCCGTGTATGTGTAATTGATCTTTACATCTCCATTCTTCTTCTTAGATGTTTCTCTCTTCTCATATTCAAGCAAAGGCTTAGTAAAAACTATATAATCTTTATTTGTCATAAATCCATCAACTCCAACCTTTTCATAATCAATGAGGTCTTGATTTATGTATTTTAATTTCACATAGTTTTCCATTTTATAACCTTTGTTTCTATGGTAGTCACAATAGTGATCATCATTCCACCACTTAGGTTTTACATTAGGTTCATATGGTCTCAATTCATTTGGTAATGTGATGATCTTATTTGCAATTAAGGTCTTTAGCACCACATCATATAAATATCCCAAAGGCATAAAGTTACACTTAGGTTTTGATACCCATGTGGGTTTTATTCTAGAGTCATTGGATTTGTTTCAGTCACTACCCTTGGAAGCCTCTTGTTTTTTTGTTGTTTGAATGACACTAGTCAAGTTGAAAATATGTTCCTTCAATTTAGATGCATCAACAAAATTTTCATTCACCACATGTTTATTCTTGTTCCAAGGCTTATTTTTATCTTTGTTTTTGGAAGAGTTGTTGTTTCCATTGCTGGACTTATCTTTGTTCAATGTGATCTCACCTTTTTGACCAAATCATCTTCTATGAAAAAAGAATATTGTTGACAAAGATATCAATTTTCCCATTCTCAATAATTCATCATGGGTAGAAGGAGTGCAATTTGATCCATCTTTGTAAGAAGAAGACAAAGGGTTCTCCTTGTTTTTGTTTGATGTTTCACAAGTCAAACATAGAAATTGGATTTTGGATGCTGTAGAAATAATATTGAATAAGCTTTTGTGAATGTTCATCAAATGCCTTAAGTGGAGGTCAGATCTTGGTGAACCATTCCATAGCTTGGAAAATCTCCTAGAAAAGAGACTCACGAGGTAAGTGTGGTCATGTGTAAACTCCATAATCAAAGAATAAAATTATCTAACGTGATCATGAGGGTCCCCATTTCCTTCACATTTTCTATATTTGGGAATTTCAACATCACTTGGAAAACGTAGCATATATAAAATTTTGTCAAAAGGTAAAGCACATATAGACTCCAGTGAAAATGATGTCTTAATTTATTCCATTTTTAAGTGTGAGAATTGTTTTCTCATTTATTCCATTTGTTTTTCCATTTCTTCCTGATATTGAATCAAGTTGTCAACATAAAATTTATGTGGTAGTTTCACTCCTTGGGAAGCTAGAGGCATGAAATAGTGATCCCTATTTTGTTCCAAGATCTTCTCCATAAGTCTTTGCAAATGTCTATCTTGTTGAAATATTAGGATCTCATCTTCATTGATTTTAGGGTACAAATCATTTTCATATTGGAAGCCATGTGAAGCATGCCTAGTATGTGAGGATGTAGGATGTAATTTATATCTAGCATTGTGTGGTGATCTTGTGGGTGTTCTTGGAGGTGAACTATTTGCAAAGATATGAGAATTGAATTTTTGAACTATGTATCTTGCCTCTTCCTCAATGTAAACTCATTTTTCTAAGTCAAGACGTCTAAGTCTTCCATTTTCCATGAAAAGATCATTCAAGCATTTGTTACATTCTTCCCTAGATAAGGTCAAAGAGACTCCTTGCATAGACCTAAGTAAACAAATGGGTGATTAAAAAATGGTGTTATAAGGATCAAACCAAGCTTTGGTCTCCTCTCTAGGTGACTTGTCAAAGAGAACTTCACGTTATTTTCCTTGACAATGTTGATGTCTAGTTGTCATTGACAACTCGTCAAAGCTAATTTGAGGTTACATTCCTTGACAAATTTGGTAGGTAGTTTACACCATCATGAAAGAGTGTGTAGAAATATAATAGGATGAGTTGAGACAAATTGATGTCCAAAATTGATGAGAAAAATGTCTATTTTTTCAAAAGAAAAAAATGGAGAGTAAAAAGATAGTAAAGATAGTTAACTTTTCACAAGGTGCCCAAGTTGTAGCCTAGAGTTTTCCCTATGTATGACACTTCTAAAGCAAAAAAAGAGATAAAATATAAAGTAACAAAAGAGATATGGTCAAATGAACAATATTACTAATCAAATATGTAATCAAGCGATCTAAGTGATCTTTTTCAATTAGGAAAAATCCCTAACCCAGTGGTTTTAGACTAAGAGGTCAAAAAGTCATGTATAAGATTCCCTAACCAACTAGAGGAGGAGAAACTTCAACTCCATCCATTGCAAGAACATCTAGAGGATAAAAGGAAAATATTTAGGGTAGTAATTGGATCTATAATCCAATGCCAGAAATCATGTCAAAGTTGTAAGGCAAGGAGGCAGTAGGTGTGTTATAAACCTAATTGTCTACCTTGGTCATTTTATGGGCAATTTCTAGGTAGAAATGGGATAAAGTAGTTTAGAAGGTTAAATCATGGTTATTTAATGATCAAAAACCTCTTAAGTTTCTAGGTATAGTCTAATATTAAAGTTTGGTAGAGTTTGGAGACATTTGACAACTTTTTGCAAAAGTTGTTAAAGTTGTCAATGTTGCATAATGCAAATTTTTGAATCCCAATGCTCACAAGGTTGGAACTGATTGGGAATGTAATAAATAAGGTTGATAAGCCTTTATCAATATAGAAAAAAAAAATCTAATGTAATAATTGCATTCAAATCAATAAAATATTTTATTTTCTTATCATTTATGCCTAAAAAAATGTTTATACAGAATTGTACAGATTCACATGAGATTCTGAAGGATTAGAAAAGTTGAAGAAATTTCATATGATTTTTTTCAATTTGTTTGAGTTCTTCAAGTCATATTGGTTAGGATAAATTGATGTTTGTTTTCTTGTTAGTCACAAGAAGGCCCTAACTAGGGTTTTGAGAGAAAATCTCTCTTTCACAAAGATTCCACCATGGGAAAAATATGAGCTTTGGTTGAAAGAAAGGGGGAGAATTTAATTTAAGAATATTTGGGTCTTAGATTAGGAGATAGGAGATTTTGGGATAAATTGTTAAACCCTCTAGATAGGCATCTAAATGTGACTATCCAGTTTTAGTTTTTGAGGCACAACTTGGCCTAGGGGTGGAATAGAAACATAGGAACTTGGAATTAGATGTTTTGGCATGTCCCTAAAGTATTCCAATAGGTTTTTTTGGAAGGTTTGTTTAATTCCTTATAATTTCTTTGGAAAAGTGACCTAATTAGCCCTATTAGGCCTAGGAGAGTTTTGCAAACAACTTGAGTAAGGGGATTGGTCAAGGGTCCTAACTTGGTAAGGGTTGTCGGTTAATGTATTAGAGTGTTTGAAGGTGTTTAAGACTTTCTATGGTGGAGTTCCAGGAAGGTTTCCTTCATAAATTCTAATTGTCTCCTTGTAGCCCTATTTGGAGTTTTGGGTGCATAGCTTGATTTTCCTAACCAAGAATTATGGAGTTGTGTTTCAAAACATTTAGGAACTACATATAATAGTGAAGAAGGCCATATTTCATCTTTGAAAACATTTGGCTTATGTTTGTGTCTTGATTTTCCTCAAGGAGGTGTTCTAGACTTTGAAACTGATCTTAGTCTAGATAGTGTAGGTATTGGGAATCACATTGTGGAGTCCTAGGTTGTATTGTTGGAGAGTGGCTTTGTGTACACATAAGTAACATACTTTGATATAATCAAGGGACTCTACTCCAAGTGGTATTAGATAAACTCAGTAGATCTTTGGAGAAAGATAAGTTACAACCATGTTGGATGGTGGAGAGTAAAGTGGAAGTGAACTTCCTAATAGAATGAAAAATGTTGAACTACTAAGGGTGGTGAAAGAGCATGATGCTAAGAGGAAGAAAATGAAGAGAGAGATAGAAAAACTAAAGAATAAATTAGGAAATGATTATGTGGTAACTTTGAGAATGAGAAGGAGGGGAGTGATGAGGAAACCCCTTGGTAGGAGGAAGAAGAAGAGATCCCTACAGAACAAAGGTTGTTCCTAAAGACTTGGAAATCCATGGAGAGAAGGACCATGGAAACTAAACTTGATCTTCTCATCTATAGTGGGAAGATGGATCCAAAAGAATTTATGGATTGGAGTGATATGAACACTAGCTTCTTTGACTATGAGGAGATACCAAAGCATCAAAAGGTGAAGATAGAAAAATCCAAGTTGAAGGGAGTTGCCTTAAATTTGTCAAATTTCACTCAAGTAGAGAGGGTGAAGATGGACAAAAATTAGATAAGTAAATGGAAGAAGATGGTGACCTTGACAAAGGAATCCTATGTACCTAAGGACTATGAGATTCTACTTCATAAAAAGAGGTAGAGTCTAAGGAAAAAGGAGATGGATGTATCTAGTTACACTAAGGAATTCCACAAAATCACTATGAAGTCCAAATTGATGGAACCAAAATGTGTCAAACTTGCTAGGTATATGCAAGGGTTGATAATGAATATCCAAGATGAACTAAGTCTGTTTTCTCCTAACACAATCCATAAATGCTTTATATTTGCATTAAAAGTGGAGGAGAAGCTTAAGAGGAAGCAAGGCTAAGGAGGAAAAGGAAGAAGCTAGAGAGATTCTGGCAATAAAGGAAGAGGAACAACTCGTGGTAGAGGATAAACTCCTAGAGACTATGGGGAGACTAGTCAAGATAACTCCTTTAGTGAAAGAAATGCTAGAGGATCCCATATGGGAAGAAGAGGAGACTATAGGGGGAGATTTTGAGGGAGAACATCAAGACCTCCAAGGTGTTACAAATGTAACCAACTAGGGTACATGGCATCTAAGTGTCCTAAAAAGGCAAAGAATCAAATTGATAGGAGAGAAAACCTAGTTAGGGAAGAGGATAGTCAAGAAAAGGAAGCCTAAGGATCTTATGCAACATCTAAGAAGGGAGAATCCCTTATGATGAGGAGGAAACTATTCAATACCCTAAGCACTCATGAACCACCTCAGAGGAAGAATTTGTTTAGGACCACATGCAAATGTGGAGACAAAGTCTACAAGATGTTGATTGACAGTGGGTCTACTAAAAACTTAGTATCTAAGAAAGAAGTAAAGAAGTTGAAATTGGTAAGGGTACCACATCCAAACCCTTATAAGTTATCTTGGTTCATAAAGAAGTGGCAAATTATCATAGAGGAGCAAGCTCAAGTGGAATTCTAGATTGAAAAGTATAATGATAGAGTTCTATGTGACATTGTACCAATGGATGCCTATCATTTTCTATTATGGAGACCATGGAAATATGATGTGGAGGCACACCATGATGGGAAATTGAACACATATATTATCAACCACAAAGGTGAAAAGGTAAATCTCTTACCATTACCATATTTTGTAGAAGAACAAAAGGATCTTAAATTTTTTTTTCTAGATGGAAAAGAATTTCTAAAAGTTGTAAAGTAGGAAAAGGCTCCATGCTATGGCTTAGTCATTTTTCCTAAAGATGAAAGATCTAAGAAGGTTGTGAAGGAAGTGAAGCCCTTGAGACATGTAGGTCCTAAGGAGGTTGTAGACCTATTGAACCAATATAAAGACATTATCACCAAAGAATTGCCAAGTGAGTTGCCCCTAATCAGAGACATAAGCCATAACATAGATCTGATCCCAAGAGCCACTTTTCCTAATAAATCAACATATAAACTGACCCTAGGGCATAATCAGGAAATGGAAAGACAAACACAAGAACTTCTAGATAGGCGATTGATTTTAAAAAGCCTCAGTCCTTGTGTAGTACCTACCCTATTGGCACCTAAGAGGGAAGGCATATGGAGATTGTACACTAATTCTAGAGTAATATATAGAATCACTATTAGGTATATGTTCTCTATGTCTAGGATAGAAGACCTATTGGACCAACTAGGGGGAGCATGGTAATACTCCAAGATAGACTTGAAAAGTGGCTATCACCAAATAAGGATTAGGGATGGTGATGAGTGGAAAGACTACATTTAAAACCAATTAGGGTTTGTATGAATGGGGGGTGATGCCTTTTAGCTTTTCAAATGCTCCAAGAACATTCGTGAAACTCATGACTGAAGTGCTCAAGCCATTACTTGGAAAAAATTTCATAGTATACCTTAATGACATCATCTTAACTTGGTGTTAAAAAGATTGCATGAAGAAAAGCTTTTCATAAATTTGAACAAGTGTGTTTTCATGTAGGGGTAACTTGTTTAAACATAAAAATGGATCTTGAGAAGGTGGAAGCCATCTTGAGTTGGCCTTCTCCTAGAACCATGACTGAATGCAGAAGCTTTCATGGGCTTCATTGCTTCTATAGAAGGTTCATCAGGGGCTTCAGTCAGTTGTGTGCTCCTATCCTTGAGACCATTAAGGGTGGGAAAAAGTGTAAATTTATGTGGAACAAGTATGTAGAGGCGGCCTTCCAAATGCTAAAGAAAAAGGTAATGGAGAAACTTGTCCTAGTGTTCCCTAATTTTCAGAAACTTTTTACTTATATTGAATGTGATGGTTCCAACTTGGCTATAGGGGTTGCCTTGAGTCAAGAAGGGAGGCCAATAGCATTTTTCAGTGAGAAACTGAATGAAGCCAAGAGGAAATACTCCTCTTATGACTTGGAAGTGTATGCCTTAGTCTAGTCACTAAAGAAATGAAGGAACTACCTCCTTCCAAAGGAATTTATTGTTTTCATAGACAACCAAGCCTTAAGTTTCTTGAATAGCCAAGAGAAAATAAACCACAAGCACATGAAATGGGTAGAGTCAATTCAAGCCTACACCTTTTCAATAAAACAAAAGAAGGGAGTTTCCAATAAAGTGACATATGCACTAAGTAGGAGGAACCCAATGGTGATAGAAATCCAACTCCAAAGTGTAGGGATCAATGCTTTGAAATGCATGCATAAAGATGATAATGATTTCAAAGACATCTATAAAGTGTGCGCTAACTTCTCTGAAACATATCACATTGAATACATTGGCTACTTGATTTAGAATGGGCTACTATTCAAGAGGCATCAGCTTTGCATTCCACAATGTTCAATGAGGGAGAACATTATTAGGGAGAAGCATGTAGGCATCATTGGAGGATATTTTGGATTGGATAAGACCTTGGAATAGGTGAGAAGGTTTTAGTGGTAGTCAAAACTTCAAACTGAAGTGAGGAGGATTGTGGAGACATGTATAATCTATCAGAGGGCCAAGGGTACATCCACTACAGGACCATACCAATCTTTGCATATTCCTACAAGGCCTTGGGAGAGTTGCAGCATGGACTTTGTGATAGGATTGCCTAGATCACATAAGGGAAATGATAGAATATATGTTGTAGTAGAAAGATTTAGCAAAATGGCCCACTTCATCACTTGTAAAAGTGCCAATGTCACATCAAAAATTGCAAGTCTATTCTTCAAGGAGATTGACAGGATACATGGTTTGCCTCTAACCATACTATCAAATAGAGATGTGAAGTTTATTGGTCATTTTTGGATGACCTTATAGAAGAAAAGGGGAACTAATCTAAGTTTTAGCTCTACCTACCATCCAAAAATAGATGGGTAGACAAAGGTGGTCAACAAGTCTCTTGGAAATCTACTTAGATGCTTCACAAAGTAGTATGGAGACAAGTGGGAATCAGTCCTACCACAAGAAGAGTGATGCAAGATAACCTAGTCTTAGAGATATTGGAGATGATCCCTAGAATTTTTTTAATTATTTAATGTAATTCCATATGTCTTAATGTGATATTCCATGTAATGGAATCAATAGTTATTCCTAAAGGCAATAAATGTAAAGTTTTCAAGAAAGTACAAAACTAGAAGTTGTAATATTGCAAAAAGTGCAAAAAGGGTTAAGAGAATGTAAAAATTTGGTTGGGAGGATTTAAAACACCAAAGAGCTTATAAAAAATTATGTATGGTCAAACCAAATGAGAATTTAAGGAATTATTTATATTTGAAACAATTTGGAGTGATTCTAAGTTATTGTTTTGATTGGTTTTTCAATTATGTGATAGCTCTACGTCTTGTACAACCATGTATAGACTAGAAACAATGTATAATCTATATATTTGGTTATTAAGATTAATAACCTTCCTTTTGATTTTTTTTTGGAGTGATAATGTGGAGAAATGAATAAGTCATGAGCATTTTGGTAAAAGTGTTTATTTGCAGATTTGGGATTCCCTGACATCAGTCATGTTGAATCACTTGCTACTAACACATATAGAAAAGTTAGGAACTATAACTAGATTCATTAGAAATATATGTGAATCTAGTTTTATTTCCATTTGGTTTGATTCATCTTAATTAAGATTTGTGAATGTTATACATTTCTTAGTGAAAACTAGTTTTTTAATATCTTCAATAGAGTTATAGGCATAGATTTGTGTGCATGTAATGATTTATGGATTAGAAGATTAAATGGATTATCTACTTGGAAAATAGACTCAATAATTATTATTATGAAATTGGTTTGGGATCATTTGGGTTTTTACTATGAAATATATTGGATGCCCTATGTAGGGTTACAAGTTTTGTTACTAGTTTATGATAGTAAAAATGGGTCTTGATACAAAGACCATAACATCTAATCTATTTATTGGATTGATCTTAGATTTGGATATGTTTCAAAGGGCTAATTTGGAAGCATACCTCCAAATTTTGTGGTGCGAAACTACTCTTTAATAGAAGTTAGACCATGTGAATGGTGAAGTATTGTAAACTAGTGTTGGACAGAGCTTTATTTTGCCTCATGAGATGTCTAAGAATGAAATTTGTTTTATGGATTTTAATGGGATCAACATGTATCTCATTTATTGGTTTCTTTTTAGGATACTCTAAATCAAGTGGTATCAGAGCTAAAATCTCTTCAGAGTGTGAGGATTCACACCAAAACCTAACCCTATGTTGGGTGTATTTTAGATTCTTTTTATGAAATTTTGGTTGCAGATTGGTATCAGTTCACTCAACTATAGTGGGTGGAAATGAATGTATAAAAAGAGAGTCATGAGAAATGATACATGGCCAGAGATTAGTCTATTTTGTGTTACCAATAGTCTTGGGGAGAGAGGCATGATGGAACTCCCGAGTGAGAGACATATGCGGCATGGACAACTGGACTTGCAATGGTTGAAGCACCATTGAAGGTGACCAGCATGAACTCCATGGATAGGAGTCACAACTAAAAGAGATATAAAAAGTGGAAGAGGCATTGATCCAGTAAATATAAAGAGACAACAAATTGGTTTAAAAATTCTCACTAGAGCATTTTCATGGGACATGGAAAATTCTCAAGCTCGAGAGTATGGTGCAGAAGCACCTAATCTTAAAGATATTAGAGATGATCCCTAGAAATATTTTAATTAATTAATGTAATTCCATTTTTTTTTATATGATATTCCATGTATTGGAATCAATGGAAATTCATAAAAATAATAAATGTAAAGTTTTCAAGAAAGTACAAAACTATAAGTTGTAATATTGCAAAAAGTGCAAAAAGGGTTAAGAGAATGTAAAAATTTAGTTGGGAATTTTAAAACCACAAAAAATCCTATAAAAACTTATGTATGGTCAAAACAAATGAGAATGGAAAGAAATATTTACATTTGAAACAAATTTGGAGTGATTCTAAGTTGTTGTTTTGATTAGTTTTTTAGTTTTGCATTGGTTCCAGGTCTTGTATGACCATGTGCAGACTGGAAAAAATATATAATATATAGACTTAGTTATTAGGATTAATAAACTTCCTTTTGGTTTTGTGTTGGAGTGATTATGTGGATAAATGAATAAGTTACGAGCATTTTGGTAAAAGTGCTTGTTTGTAGATTTAGGATTCCCTAATAGTAGTAATTTTGAATCACTTGGTACTGACATATATGGAAGATTTAGGAACTATAACTAGATTAATTAGAAATATATGTGAATCTAGTCTTATTTCCATTTTGTTTGAGTCATTTTCATTGATATTTTTGGAAGTTATGCATTTCTTAGTGAGAACTAGTTTTTTAATATCTTAAATGGAGTTACAGACGTAGATTTGCATGCATGCAATGATTTATGGATTGGAAGATTAAATAGATTATATATTTGGAAACTAGAATAAATAATTATTATTATGAATTTTTCATTGGATGATTTTTTTTTTTTAATTGTGAAAGATATCGGATTCCCTAGTTAGGGTTACAAGTTTTGCTACTAGTTTATGACAGTAAATATGGGTCTCGATACAAAGACCATAACATGTAATCTATTTGTTAAATTAATCTTAGATTTGGATATGTTTTAGAAGGGCTAATTTGGAACCACTCATCCAAATGGTTTGTCCCGAAACTATCATAAATAAAATTTATGAGTAATATACTCTTTAATAGAAGTCAGACCATGTGAATGGTGAAGTATTGTAAACTAGTGTTGGAAAGAGTTTTTCTTTGCCTCATGAGATGTCTAAGAATTGAATTTATTTCATTTATTTAAATGGGATCAGAATATATATAATTTATTTTTTGATTTATAGGATGCTTTACATCATAGAGTTTACTTTTAACAACTTAGTCAATAGAAGTATAGGGAAGAGCCTTTTTCAAATAGTGTAAGGGTAGAATCCAAGAGGTATTCTAGAAATTAGAGAACTACCTTCCAACACTCCAATTAGTGCTTAGGGAGATGATTTTATAGAAATCATGAAGGATATTCATGAAATAGTAAGGATAGCACTTGAGAAGAGTGAAAAGAAGTATAAGCATGTTAAAGACAAGCGTAGAAGAGATGTTCAATTGTAGGTTGGAGACTTGGTTTGGGCATACTTGAAAAAGGAGAGGTCACCAAAGCAAAAGCAAACTAGGCTACTCATGAAGAAAGTAGGACCTTTTTAGATATTGAAGATGCATGGAATGAATTCTTATGAGATAGAGTTGCCCTCACACCTTGGTATCTCACCCATATTTAATATTTGTGATCTAACCCCATATAAAGGTGATGTGAATGTATGTTGAGAAGTGTAGCTTGAAGAGCTTGAAGAAGATGTTGTGGGGATACCATCCCATGAACCAAGGAGACTTGAAAAGATCTTGGATACCAACGTCATCAAACAAACTAGGAAGAATTTATACAAGAAATATTTGATTCAATGGCAAGGATGTCCTGAAGAAGAGTTAGTATGGATGGATGAATAAGAGATCTAGAAACATGGCCTAAGTTTTCAATAGCTTATCTCAAGAGAACTTGAGATCAATGCACCCCAGGAGTATGGTATAGGAGCACCTTCAATTCTATCCATTACAAGAACATCTGGAGGATCAAAGGAAAGGGATTAGGGTAGTAATTGGATCTAGAATCCAATGTTAGAAATCATGTCCAAGTTGTAAGGCAAGGAGGTAGTAGGTGTGTTATAAACCTAATTGTTTACCTTAGTCATTTTATGGGAAATTTATAGGTAGAAATGGGATAAAGTAGTTTAGAAGGTTAAATAATGGCTAGTTATTGACCAAAACCTTCTTAAGTTTCTAGGTATATTGTAGGATTAGAGTTTGGTAGAGTTTGGAGACATTTGACAACTTTTTCCAAAAGTTGTCAAAGTTGTCAATGTTGCATAATACAACTTTTGTGCAAAAATGTAACTTTTTGAATCCCAACATTCACAACCACATTTATCAATTAGAACTAGTTGGGAATGACATAAATAAGGTTGAGAAACCTTTCTCAATATAGAACAAAAGAATCTAATGTAATCATTGCATTGCAATCAATAAAATATGTTGTTTTCTTATCAATTCTGCCTGAAAAACTATTTGTACAAAATTGTATAGATTCATATGAGAGTCTGAAGGATTGGAAAAGTTTAAGAAATTTCATATGAAGATTTTTGAAGTGATTTGAGGTCTTCAAGTCATATTGGTTAGGAGAAATCAATTTTTGTTTGCTTGTTGCTCACAGGAAGGCCCTAACTAGGGTTTTGAGAGAAAATCTCTCTTTTGCAAAGATTCCACTATGGGAAAAATATGAGCCTTGGTGGAAAGAAAGGGGAGCAAGGATTTAATTTAAGAATATTTGGGTCTTAGATCAAGAGGTAGGAGATGTTGGGAGAAATTGTTAAACCCTCTGGATAGGCAACTAAATGTGACTGTCTAGTTTTGGGTTTTTGAGGCACAACTTGGCCCAGGGGTGGAATAGAAATATAGTAACTTAGAATTAGATGTTTTTACATGTACCTAGAGTATTCCAATAGGTTTTTTTGGAAGTTTTGTTTAATTCCTTATACTTTCTTTGGAAAAGTGACCTAATTAGCCATATTAGGCCTAGGAGAGTTTTGCAAACAACTTGAGTTAGTGGATTGGTCAAGGGTCCTAACTTGGTAAGGGTTGTTGGTTAATGGATTAGAGTGTTTGAAGGTGTTTAATACTTTCTATTATGGAGTTCCAAGAAGTTTTCCTTCATAAATCCTAATTGTCTCCTTGTAGCCCTATTTGGAGTTTTGGGTGCATAGTTTGATTTTCCTAAGAAAGCATTGTGGAGTTATGTTTTAAAACATTTAGGAACTAAATATAATGGTTAATAAAACCATATTTCATCCCTAAAAAAATTTGTCTTAAGTTTGCATCTTGATTTACCTCAAGGAGGTATTATACACTCTAAAATTGATCTAGTCTAAATAGTGTGGGTATTGGGAATCACATTGTGGAGTCCTAGGTTGTATTGTTGGAGAGTGGATTTGTGTACACCTAAGTAACATACTTTGATATAATCAAGGGAATATTCTTCACTAACCAAGAACAAGTTTCAAGTGTAAGAGATTCAAAAATAGTATTCGTATGATGAACCACAGTAAAAACCAAGTGATATAAGGACAACTAGATGATACTTCTCCTAAAGCTAGATGATGTTTTAGATAGTGATGATATTCTAGAATATGACAAATTTAGAAATAAATAGAAGTTAGATGATGTTTTATAGAACTAACAAGTGATAGTCTAAAATTTCATACGATATTTCACATTCACCAGAAGCTAGATGATGTTTTACAAAACTAACATGTGACAGTCTAAAATGTCATACAATATTTCACATTACTGTAAGCAACTAATAAAAATGGAAATGTGAAATGACAAAATTTTTTCCCAAAAAAACCTATTTTGGCTTGTTGTTTTGACAAATCTGGCAATGTTAAATGTTTTTGTAGTATTTAAGCTCAATAGCAACAATAATTTTGGTGTTTTAAAGAAAGTTTTTCAAGCACAATTTGTGACATATAGAATAGTATTCAAATATAAAGAAAGGAAAAAAGAAGCCTTAAATGATAAAAGCATGTGTGAGGTCTCAAAATGAAAGTCCTAGAACTACCACCATGCGTATGTTTAATAGATTTTCATGAGTCTAGTACAAAACAAAGATAGACCAAGAAATTTCTACCTAAAGATCACTTTGTTTACTCAATACCTTTTCCCACAACTTGATGTCCCCTAACCACACATAATGTGATTTCTCACAAAAGATATTGGATTCTTCATGGAGTGATATTAACACTATCAGAGGGGCACATATGGTGAGTCAAATCTTTGAGTGATCTGGGTAATCTATTCGATTCAATCCTACATAAAGATATTTAGTGACTAAAATAGGGTGGCCTCTAACCCTAACTTCTTAGTACGAGGTCTATTCATAATATCCCCTCTTGCTTCTGATACAAAAATAGGACCTCACATCATAAGACTGTTAGGAATAAGGTGTCTCAACCTTGTATAATTCCTATTCTTATTATTTGTTTTGTAAAATGTATTTTTTGCAAATAATGTTGATGTGTTGAGATCTTGAATTGTGTGTAAGGAGATCATGGCTAAAACGGTTATGAAAGATTCCTATGACACGTAAGAGCTATGTTAGGAAGATTTAGTGATAGGTGAAGACATGTGGCAACTAAGATATTTGAGTATTGTACACTCTACTCCAATAGTGGGGTTTAGGGCATCGGCCCGAATTTTTTTTTTTGGGTTCCTATTTTCTTGAAGAATGGTAAAACCCTAATATGGTTTACCTTTGAGAGTAGCCCTAAAGTGAAGCACATGTTATAAGAATTTTTAGGGTTGCAAAGAGATGAGATGCAAAAAAAGGTGTATTGTTGGTACTGTGAGTAGCTACTTGAGTCTTCTGTTGTTGATGTTGAACTTGAATTGCAAGTATATTGTAACCTTGTGTTGAAGATAATACATTGTGCAGGTTCTGAAGGGGTGGGGTTGTTTTACCTAAAGGTTTTTCCCCACCAGCAAATCCTTGTGTTATGTGTTCCTTTCTCTGTCTATTTTCTATATGCATGGTTGGCTGCAATATTGTTGTTTACATGATATTGAATCTATAAGTGTAGAAGATTTTAATAGGATTTGCATCATACTTTCCTTATGAGATTAGTGTAGGAAGCTGTTTCCGCACCTAATTTTCCTTACAATTGGTATCAAAGCCTGGTTTTGGTTTGGTCATGGGTTCAAATCTCTTCGATGCCTTCTTGACCCGCATAAGCACCTGGTATGCGCGTCGAGGGGGAGATTGTTGGGTGATGCGACGTGCTCCCCTGCCACAAGTGGTTAATTATGTGGTGTTCCATGTTCACTAAAATTCATGGCTTTTGGTGCAACGACAAATGGGCCCAATAATTGGTATTAGAGCTTGATCAACTTTTGATCCTAGTTGTTGGGTAGGGTTTTTTGAGCTAATCTCAAGTTGAGTGGGAGTCTTGTGTAGAGCATCCTTAATCTTATTTGCAGATTGAGATGGCGAGTTCATCATATGAAAGAATGGAGGTGGAGAAATTTAATGGCACTAATTTTGAGTTGTGGAAACTCAAGATGGAAGACATGTTGGAAGATTGTGACCTATGGGAAGCAACTACAAGCGCTACAAGACTAGAAACTATAGCTCAAGCAGATTGGGATATCAAAGACCATAAAATTAAGGGTCTCATAAGACTCTGTTTAACCGATGCAGTCCTTCTGAATGTTCTAGATGAGAAAATTGCATATAGTTTGTGGGAGAGACTTGGGGCCATGTATCAGGCCAAATCTTTGGTGAACAAGTTGTTCCTGAGGAAGAAGTTGTATTCTCTATGAATGGAGGAAGGTGGATCCTTAACAGATCATTTAAATGCATTTAATCTGTTGGTTGCACAGTTGACATCAGCTAGTGTCAAGTTAGAGGAGGATCGTTGCTACACACTTTTGTGTTCTTTACCAAATTCATGGGACCATCTTGGGATGGCTCTCAGAAGCACGTTAGTCACTTTAAAAATGGATGATGTGGTGTCTTCATTGCTATCAAAGGAGATGTGAAGAAAGGCTTCTATTTCAGAAAAAGAAACCCTTGCTGTTCGTGGGAGATCCACAGAAAGAGGAAAGAAAAATGATAATAAGTCTAACAATAAGGGTAGATTCAAATCCTGTGGGAAGTCAAAGACTTCCAATAAGTCCAAGGCAAAATGTTGAAACTGTGATAAGACTAGGCACTTCCATAAAGATTATAAAGAGCCTAAGAAGAAGAAGAAAGCCTCAGATTCTAGTTCTGAAAAATCTCAAGAAGATGGCGATGCATTCATCGTACCTTTGGCAGCCCATGCATTTGATGATGTGTGGTTGGTTGACTCGGGTGCATCTTTTCACATGACCTCTCATCAAAATTGGTTCACTAAATATGAAGAGTTCGATGGTGGAAAGGTGTGCTTGGGTGATGATTGTCACCTAAATATAGTTGGACGTGGAAGGGTCACTATTAAATTTCCTGATGGATGAGTAAAGGGAATCAATGAAGTTATGCACATTCCAAGTTTGGCATGAAACCTATTATCTGTACGTATGTTGAATGATGTAGGTGTGCAAGTTGTTTTTTCTAAAGATGGATGTAAGATGATGAGAGGAGCTATGGTGCTTGCTAAGGGTACTAGGAGAGGTACTTTGTTTCAGCTTGATGCATACATTTCTCAGTGTAATAGTTCTTCTGTTTCAAAGAAGAGAGTAGCTATCACTTCATCCCCACCATCTGAATGAGCAGTAAAGAAGACTGTGGTTAGTGGTTCTGATGGTAGTGCAAAAAGTGTACCTAAGGGTGCAAACACTTTAGAAGGAAAGCTTCCTTCAGAAAAGACAATGTTGTGGCATATGAGATTTGGCCACATTGGTGAGAAGGGTCTCAGAACCCTAAAAAAAAAAAATCTCATTGAGAGGTTAAATGATTGTGAACACTGTGTATATGGTAAACAAAATCATGTTTAGTTTTACTCTAGTTCTCACAAATCTTCTGATGTTTTCGATCTTATTCATTGTGATGTATTTGGTCCTGTAAAAGTTCCTTCAATCTCCAAGTTTTTATTTTTTGTATCTTTCATAGATGATTATAGTAGAAGGACATGGATTTATTTCCTTAAAAGTAAGACACGAGTCTTTAGTCTATTCAAGGAATTTAAAGCCCTTGTAGAGAATCAGACTAGTAAGAAGATTAAGTGTGTGAGAACTAACAATGATGGTGAGTTTTGCTCAGCAAAGTTTGAATAGTTCTGTAAAGAACAAGGTATCAAGAGGCATAAGACAAATCCTTATACCCCAAAGAAAAATGGAGTTACAGAGAGAATGAACAAGACACTAATGGAGAAGGCTAGGAGTATGCTTAGTGGAGCTAGTTTAGAACAAAGGTTTTGGGCCGAAGCTATGGCCACTGCTTGCTATCTGGTTAACAGATCTCCTACATCAGCCCTTGTTGGTAAGAAACCCATGGAGGTTTGGTCTGGTAAGAAGCCTTCAATTAGACATCTTCATATTTTTGGTTGTGAAGCTTATGCACATGTTCCAAAGGAGAAAAGATCTAAGTTGGAAAACAAAGCTGTTAAATGTATTTTCATCGGGTACAGTGCTGGTGTGAAAGGATACAAGCTTTGGGATCCTGTGACTAGTAAAGTGTTGTATAGTAGAAATGTTATTTTTAGAGAGCTAACATCTTCTCCTATTGTGCTACAACCAGATGAAAAAGACAAGGAAAAAGATGTTCAGTTCCCTCCTACCCCTGAGAAGACTGAACAGAGAGACCATGTTGGGTCTAATGATGAGGAGAGATCTAGTAGCTCTGATAGCTGAGAAGAAGAGGAAGAACAACCTCAACCTCAGTCCTTGAGGAGATCCACGAGAGAAAGAAAGCAACTAGAAAGGTTTGGTTATTCTATGTTAGATTCCAGTTATGCTTTTGCTTTGGTTACTAACACTGATGAGCCTAGATCTGTGAAAGAGGCTTTGGGCATGAAAGATGCAGGTTCCTAGATTGATGCTATGGATGATGAGATGGCTTCATTAGAGAAAAACAAAACATGGGACCTTGTACCTTTTCCTGAAGGGAGAAAATATGTTGGCTATAAATGGGTGTTCAAGAAGAAATTCTGTGCAAATGGCAGTGTTTAAAGGTACAAAGCTAGATTGATTGCAAAGGGTTATTCACAGGTAGAGGGAATAGATTATGGTGAAATATTCTCTCATGTTGCAAAGTTGACATCCATTAGGTTTCTATTATCTCTTGCTGCATCATATGATTTAGAGATAGAATAGATGGATGTGAAGACAACTTTCCTTCATGGTGATTTGGAGGAAGATATTTATATGTCACAGCCTGAGCACTACATTGTTAAAGGTAAAGAATCCTTAGTTTGTAGATTAAAGAAATCTTTATATGGTTTGAAGCAATCTCCTAGGATTTGGTACCTTAAGTTTGATGCCTTTGTGTTGTCAATTGGATTTGTAAGATCGAAATTAGATCATTGTGTTTATTTCAAAATTGAAAATGATCGCCTTCTTATTGTTGCATTATATGTTGATGATATGTTGCTATTTGGGAAGGGTAAGGGTATGATTTCTGATTTTAAATCTCAGTTGTCAGCACAATTTGAGATGAAAGATCTTGGGGCAGCCAGGTACATCTTGGGTATGGAAATTAGTAGAGATAGGTCTAACAAAAAACTTTGGTTGAGTTAGAGTAAGTATGTGAAGTCTGTGTTGGACAAGTTCAACATGGCAGACTGTAGACCACTATGTGTTCCTATTCCTATGGGAACAAAGTTATTTGTAGATGATTGTCCAAAATCTCCTAGTGAGGTGGATGACATGAGTAGAGTACCTTATGCTAGTGCAGTTGGCAATATTATGTATGCTATGGTCTGTACTAGACCAGACATTGCCCAAGTAGTGGGAGTCCTGAGTTGATTTATGGCTAATTCTGGATAGATACATTGGGATGTAGTTAAGTGAGTATTCAGATATTTGAGGGGTGCATTAGATTACTCCATACGTTATCATGGTAACTCTTCTGGATCTCCACATTCAATTTTTATTCATGGGTTTGTGGATTCAGATTGGGCAGGTGATACTGACCGCAGGAGATCCACCAGTGCTTATGTGTTCACTATGTTTGGTGGTGCCATCAGCTGGATGAGCAAGTGAGAACCTGTGGTTGCTTTATCCACTACAAAAGCTAAGTACATGGCTACTACTCATGCTTGTAAGGAAGCCATTTGGCTTAAGAGATTGTGTTATGATGTTGGTGTTGATTCAGAATAGATTACTATTTGGTGTGATAGTGAGAGTGCTATTTGCCTTGCAAAGAATCCAAATTTCCATGCCAGAATGAAGCACATTGATGTGCAGTATCACTTTGTGAGAGATATGGTGGAAGATGGAAAGGTAAATTTGGAAAAGGTAGATACTATGAAGAATTTTGCAGATGCATTAATGAAACTAGTGGGCATTGAGAAGTTCAAATGGTGTTTGGAGTCTATGGGCCTTTTGGCCTATAGTGGTTAGTTCCTATTATGTTCCTGTTGCTCTTACAAGTTGTTCGACAAGTGGGAGAATGTTAGGAATAAGGTGTCTCAACCTTGTATAATTCCTATTCTTATTTTTTTCTTTGTAAAATTTATTTCTTGCAAATAATGTTGATGTGTCGACATATTGAATTGTGTGTAAGGAGATCATGGCTACAATGGTTATGACGGATTCCTATGACATGTAAGAGCTATGTTAGGAAGATTCAATGACAGGTGAAGACATGTGGCAACTAAGATATTTGAGTACTGTACACTCTACCCCAATAGTGGGGTAAAAAAATTTTGGGGTTCCTATTTTCTTGAAGAATGGTAAAACCCTAATATGGTTTACCTTTGAGAGTAGCCCTAAAGTGAAGCACATGTTATAAGTATTTTTAGGGTTGCAAAGAGATGAGATGCAAAAAAAGGTGTATTGTTGGTACTGTGAGTAGCTACTTGAGTCTTCTGTTGTTGATGTTGAACTTGCATTGCAAGTGTATTGTAACCTTGTGTTGAAGATAATACATTGTGTAGGTTCTGAAGGGGTGGGGTTGTTTTACCGAAAGGTTTTTCCCCACTGGAAAATCTTTGTGTTATGTGTTCCTTTCTCTGTCTATTTTTTGTATGTATGGCTGGCTGCAATATTGTTGTTTACATGATATTGAATCTGTAAGTGTAGAAGATTTTAATAGGATTTGCATCATACTTTCCTTATGAGATTAGTGTAGGAAGCTTTTTCCACACTTGAGTTTCCTTACAAAGACTAGTTAAATGTGTCAATTTCACAAGCAATATTAATGCCTCAATGACTGTAAATACATCAAGCATACCCACCTAGCAATTCCCACATGGTTACAATCCCATGAGCGTTCTCACTAGATGAATAAAGATATTATGTCCCTCCAAGAATTTAGCCTTTTCAAAGGGATTTGTGATTGTGGTGGGTTGGATTAGCCAAGTTTTCTTGTTCCCACTGGGGTCACTCCTATGAGATTTTTCTCTCAATGACAAGTGCTTTAAAGGTAAAAGAATCTCACAAAGAGATGTACACAAAATGGATAACAAGAGGATATCTATATTTAAAATTTTCCTCAAAGATGAAAGAGCACACTCCTCTACTCCAAATGGTTCTCCCAAACACACCAAACAAGGGTTAATTAAGGCCCCTAAAGAGTGACCTCTCCACTCACTTTCTTGATCCACACCAATTGGTCAAGGTTTTTATTTGTATTAGAAAGGCAAGAGAATAATTCCTTACCAAATATACTAACCCTTAATCATGAGTAATTAAGTGAATAGGAAATGAAATTAAAGGTAAAGCACAAGCACAATGTTTATTTGTATTTCTAAGGCAACCTAAAAATCCACAAGTGAGCAATGTAGCAATACAATCCTTTGGAAAATGAATCTTAAAAAAACATAAGTTAAGGCATAAACTATGAAACCAAAACCTAAAAAATCATTTGTTAGGTATTGTCAAAAACTAGAAAACCCAAAATGTAAGTTGTATGAAAGAAGACTAAGCTATTAAACTCGGAATATGCAAAGTAATAGGCTTGTGCAATGGACTAGAGTTTTAAAAAAATATCGTAGAATATATCTTTAAATAATAGTGATATGTTTGGCCTAGATTATAGAGTTATTGAACCCAAATGATACTTCAGTAAACTACATACAATATTTCATAGAATAGGTATGTGACATAATAGAAATAGGTAAATATCACATGTAACATAGAGAAATAGTGGACCCAGTATATAGAAATTTTGTATGATGTTTTAGCTTGAAAAATGTAAAATAATAGACCTACGATATTGAAATCCAAAATTGATGCAAAAATAGAGGTAGAAAATATTTCTAGTCCCATGGTGGGAGCCAAAAATGTATGCTCAAAAGTAGGCACACTTCTATAAACCTTTTATTTTCAAGTCATCCCATTGAAGGAGAGACTTGAGAGACTGCTTATAGCTTCCTATCTATGATGTGCAAGAATCAAAGTGATTTTATAGTCTCTCTCAAATGAACCCAATAATAGAGACTCTTGAAAGGTGCACCATACAATGGAATATTCAAGAAGTAAGAGAAAGAATGCTAGTATCCAAGAACTTCAAATGAGAATATAATGTAATCTATCTAAGATGAAAATACAAGATTAAGCTATTATGAGATGCAAGTACAAAGAAAGTAAACTAAGATAACAAGATGAAGATTACAATCCTCATAGTTAAGTAATGTAAGCTAAGATAAATTCAATAAAAGGAAATTGTAATCTAGTATTGGCACAGGGAGGTCACGTACTTAAGAAAAATTAGCTCAACTTAAGCCTACAAATAGCCCTACTCAGAGTCACATATGGAAGCATCGTACAATTTTTTTTACATAAGGCTAGATTCCAAAATTTTACTTAGGTGTAATTAATAAGCAACACATTTGAACATTAGGCTTGTAATTAGCAACTGCACTAGTGTAAAAATTAAAAGAAGTCTTTCAACATGTCTTGTTGTGAGACCATTCAGGTTTTGGCCATATACAATGAAATTATAAAGTTAGAATCCAAGTTTGCATCTATCCTATTTCTCAATATCTATAATTAGCTTCCTTACTCCTATTTCTACCCTGAACTACCTCTAATCAAGATCTTATATAGCCAACTAAAACACAAGTTGGCTAGTCAAGCATTTAATTACATTATAGGTCCAACCTAGGAAGAGTAAACCAAAACCAACACTGAATGAAATATAAGGTGATGTACACTTGAAGGTGGATTTACACATGTCCTAGGAGTTGGATCCTAACTTCAAAACATGTTACATAAACATATTGATATAGTGCAAGGCAGGAGAATCCCCAAAGGAGATGTCCTAGCCCCTAGTAGATAACCACATAGCAAAAACACAACAATAATGCAACAAATATGCAAGATATGATACCAAGTCACAACTCTTTATTCATAGAACAACTAATTACATGCAATATGCCTAGTTGTAAGGCCTTTTAGGTTAAGGCCAAATACAAACAACAAATACAAATCAATTCTGTAAGATCAACAACATCCAAGTTACAATCCAATTCCAATCTCAACTAGTCCAAATTCACAACTGGATAAGAACACCAAGAGGAATCCACACTTGTACCCTTGGGTATACCAAGAAATCCTCTGGTTCTCAAGTTGTAGCCCTATCTCTTCATAATTTTTATCCACACTTCATCCCCTTTATAAAGTTGGATGATCACTACTTCCCTCCTATCCTAAAGACTCCAAAAAACCCTTTATTTATACCCAACTAAGCCACAAGTCAGCCCAGTGCATTACAAACTAAATTAAATCTCTCAAATTAAATATAGGTTGAGCCACAAATTGGCCACAACAAAGATTAAATACCCATACATAAAATAAATGCCAAAAGTTAGCTTACAAACAACTTGGTACCAACCAAAACAAAGACCAAGCCAAGTATTGGTAAAACCAAGTCGAGCACCAATAAATTCCTAAGCATTGCTTAGCTCATAGTGCAAACCAAGTACCATTGACCATGTTGAGCTCCAATACCATGTTGAGTTCCACAAAACATGTCAAGCTCCATAGACCATACCGAGCTCCTAGACCATGTCAAGCTCCAAGACCATGTTGAGCTCCAAGAGCATACCAAGCAACATAGTGTAAATTGAGTTCACAGAGTATGTTGAGCTCCCAAGAATAAACTATACCTAATAGAGACTGAGCACCACTTGTTTGGTGACTGAGTCCACAACTCAAAAGCCAAACTCCTCCAACATACAAGATTGCAAGAAAGGCCCAGGATTCTCTTGCATCAGATACCCTAGGTTTGAAAAGATGTTCTAGTAGTTGGAAGAACATCTTCTAGGATTCAAAACATAAATCCCAAATTGGTTCTTCACATACATATCCTCCAAGTCTTCAACTTATATACTCTTTCCCTTCTTCTCTTTATGCTTATTCACAACCATCCTTAGTATGCTATAGGTCTTCTTTCCATGTTGATCTCCAACCTTCTTAGAATCTTCCAACTCAACTTGACGACCAATATTCAAGTTTCTCCTATCAAGCTCTTCATTCTATAAAGGAATCAAGGAAAACTTCCTGCCACCTTTCTCAATAGTAAACACATTCTTAACATAACCATGCACAACATTAAAATCATACTACCAAGGTCTAACAAGTAACACATGACAATTGTTCATGTCCATAATATCACACAACACTTGATCCTTATAGTGCCCAATTTGGAAATCAACAAGGCATTGCTCCCTCACTTCCAAAGCATGCTCACCTTGTAACTAGCCAATCCTATAAGGATAAGAATGTCTCACTCTCCTCAAACCAAGTTTCTGAACCATCTCTATAGCAACAAGGTTATCATTACTACCACCACCCACAATCACCTTGCTAACTTTACCACCAAACTTACAAGTCCTAAACAAGCTAGTCCTCTAACAAGAATCCAATGTCCTTTGACCAACTAGTACTTTCCAAGCCAACAAACTTTCTCCTTGCTTAGGTTGACTATCTTGAACTACAACCTCATACACAACAATAGTTTTCCTACCAATCAGACATTCAAAAGATCTATGCCCTTCTTTCCCACCTTTGAAATAATTACCTTTGAATCCACCTCCACCTATTCTCCTTTTTCGATCAGCATGTTTTGGTTCTCTTTCAACACTTGTTTTAGCTTGTGCCAAGCTATCCCACTTCTTCTTCCCTCTAGCATTACCTTGAATTTTCCTCTTCAAATTATCTTATACCTTTAGTGCATATTGATAAGCATCCTTAGCTGAAGAAATATTTAGCATACCAATCTCATCCTGAATATTGATTCTCAAACCATTAATGTACCAACTACCTTTTCCTTTTACAATTCTCTATGTTTAGACCGAATAGTCAACTTGTAGAACTCCTCCATATAATATTTCACAAACATATCTTTCTATTTCAAATTATGCAATCTCTTAAACAACTCAAGTTCATAATCAAAATGAATGAATTTTTCTTTCAACTTAGTCACCATCAATCTTCATTTCACCTTCCTCTTCTTTGGATCTTTGCAATTATTTCCACCAAAGAGTAGCATGTCCTTTAAACTTAGTTTCTGCCAACCTTACTCTAAGTGGATCCTCAATATCCTTAGGGTCAAAGTAGTCATCCAATTTACCAATCCAATCAATTAGGTCTTCAGGAGTCAAAGTACCCAAGAAATTAGAAACCTCCATCTTATGCTTCAGCGTTAACTAAGATCTAGGTCTAGCAAACTAACTAGTCCTAGTTCCAATAGGTCTCTCCTCATGATCATTTCTATTCTCACCTCTAGATCCAGCAACTTCAAAGTCTTAAAAAATTTCCTCATAACTACCTTTAGTACCCACGTGCCCAAGTAGGCCACCTAAAGCACTTGAAATTTTAGCAATCATGTCACTCTTCATCAATGCAATCTCAGATCTAAACTTTTCCCTAATCTTTTCTAAGATCCTTTCTTCCACAAAATCACTAAGATCATTAATTTCCCTAGGGTCCAATATTCTTGGAGGGATCTTCCAAAATTTTAGCAAACCCTAAGCAATAGATCCACCAATCTAGGAGATCAATCAGCCACAAAATTAACCTTCTCTTCAAGTCCTAGTGTAAACTACCTCAACTTTGGTGATTAGTCAATACACTTAGGAAAACCTTCACTCTGATACCATCTAATACAATGCAAGGTAGGAGATTCCCCAAAGGAGATGGCCTAGCCCCTAGTAGATAACCACACAGTGGAAACATAACAACGATGCAACAAATATGCAAGATTTGATACCAAATCACAACTCTTTATTCATAGAACAACTAATTACATGAAATATGCTCGACTATAAGACCTTTTGGGTTAGAGCCAAATACAAACAACAACTAGAAACTAGTTATGCAAGATCAACAAGATCCAACTTACAATCTAATCCCAATCTCAGCTAGTCAAAATCCACAACTAGATAAGAACACCAAGAAGAATCCACACTTGTACCATAGGGTCTATCAAAAAATCCTCTGGTTCTCAAGCCATAGCCCTAGCTCTTCATAATCCACATCTATACTTCATCCCCTTCAAAAATTTGGATGATCACTACTTTTCTTCTATCCTAAAGACTCCACAAAACCCTTTATTTATATCCAACTAAACCAAAATTCATCCCAATGCATTAAAAATTAAATTAAACACCTCACATTAAATATAGGTTGAGCCACAAGTCAGCCACAACACAAATTAAATATGCATACATAAATTAAATGCCAAAAGTCAGCTCAGAGACAACTTGTCACCTATAGAAACCAAGACCAAGCCAAGTGTTAGCAAAACCAAGTCATGCACTAGTAAATTCCTATGCATCGTCAAGCTTGCAGTGCAAACTGAGCACCACCAAAACATGCCAAGGTCCAAGACCATTTCAAGCTCCAAGAGCATGCCAAGAAACATAGTTTAAACTGAGCTCATAGAGTATGTTGAGCTCCTAGGCATAAACTATACCTAACAGTGAATGAGCACCACTTGTTTGGTGACTGAGTCCATAACTCCAAAGCCAAACTCCTACGACATACAGGATTAAAAAAATCCCAAGATGCTCCTGAATCACATATAAAACCACACCAAATTAAACAACACACCTCGTTTAGAAGGAAATATGCTAGAACAAAGACCACAAAGAATAGTCCACAACTCAAGAAGTATCAATGACCAAATCTTACACTCTTAGGAGGAGGATGAGGGATAGATCCTCATAACTATTTTAATTTTTCATAACATGTCACCAACAATAGAAATGACTACTTCATGAACAACAGAATGGTACAAAAAACAAGATATGTTTTTGGTTGATGCAAGATTACTCACAGACCCAAGATGCTCCTTCATCAAACACCTAAGGTTAATAAAGAATTGATGTCCACATCAAGAACTACTCATATTCTAGCCTAATTCATAAATATCAAACTTAGCTTGTGTAGTCCATGAACTATCTTCAATAGGTTTGTCATTCCACTGAACTAGGTATTCCATCTAATACTTCCCTTTGGTACTCTTTCTTACTCTGTTATTTAGAATATTTTCAATGTCTTATTTTTGCTTTTTAGGATAATCCAAGTTACTATCATTCTCATCTTTTGATTCATATTATTCAAAAATATCCACAATGTTAAATATAGGAAATATATCCATATCTTCAGGCAATTCCACTTCATAGGCATTTCCACTGTCAACTTTCTTCATAATCTTACAAGGTCCAAACTTCCTCATTTTTAGCTTATTATAGGTACCAACTAGAAATCCATTCTTCTTCAAATAAATCATAACCTTATCAAACTTCAAAAGATTTGTGTCTCTTCATTTTATTAGCTCTCTATTTATACTTCTGATTAAAATCCTCCAAATTTGTTTTAACTTCATCGTGTAAAGTCTTCATGAAAACCGCAAAGTCTTCAGCTTTAACACTCCTTCTTGTCTCAGTAGACAATTCTCCCAACTGTATGGTTCCTTTAGGATGAAATCCAATAATAATCTCAAATGGTATTTTCTTAGTATTTCTATTCATAGAACTATTGTATGCAAACTCTGCTTGTGCCAAAACTAAATCCCAATTAGTAGGCTTCTCTCTAACCAAACATCTTAGAAAGTTACCCAAACTTTTGTTCATTACTTTAGTTTTTCCATCAGTCTAAGGATGAAATGTAGAACTAAAATTCAACTTTGTATTCATCTTTTTCCAAAGTGTTCTCCAAAAGTAACCAGTAAACTTAGTGTCTCTATCTGAAAAAATACTCTTAGGAAAACCATGTAATCTTACAACTTCCTCAAAAAATAACTCAACTACATGCAATGCATTAGAGGTCTTCTTACAAGGTATAAAATGTGTCAAATTTGAAAATATGTCAACCATTACCAAAATAGAATCATTATCTCTCTGAGTTATAGGCAGCCCAAGAACTTAATCCATGCTAACATCCTCCCAAGGTCTATTAGGTATAGGTAAATGTGAACACAATCCCATATTCTAACTAGTTCCTTTTTCTACTTGATAAATTCTACAACTTCTAACCATTTTCTACACATCTCTATAAATATGTGGCCAAAAGTTTCTCTGATAAATCAATTTAACAGTTTTATCAATTCCAAAATGTCCAACAAGTCCACTACTTTGTTTCTATTTTTTTATGTTCTCTCTCATTTATCCTCTAGGTATACATAACTAAATTCCTCTAAACAACATATCTTCTTGAATGAAATAATCAGTCCACTTATCACTCACTGTATGATCCATACAAACTTTCCAAGGTTATGAAAAATCCAGATCAATCTCATACAAACACTTCAAGTCATCAAAGCCAAGTACCTCAACTCTCATCTCTGTCAAAAAATTTCTTCTTCAACTCAATGTATCAATAAATTTATTTAACTATCCACTCTTATGCTTGAATGAAAAAGAAAAACTCTGTACGAACTCAACCCACTGCATACATCTTTGATTCAACTTATTCTAACTTCCTAAATACTGCAAAGCTTTATGGTCAGTGTAAAATACAAAATCCTTATGTATCAAATAATGTCTCCATTTCTTCAAATTTGTAACAATAGAATAGAATTCATAATCATAAACTGAGTATTTTCTCTTAGCATCATTCCATTTCTTAGTAAAGAAAGCTATAGGTATTCCTTCTTGACTCAAAATAGTTCCAATTGTACTTCCACTAGAATCACATTCAACTTGAAATTTTTAATTGAAATCAAGCAAAGAAAGTGTAGGTAATTCTTGAATATTTTGCTTCAATATTTCAAAGCATTTTTGTGATCCATGTATTTATTTGAAATCCCTTTTATCTCCACTCATGGTCTCAGTCATAGAATTACAAATAGAACTGAAATTCTTGATATATTTCCTATAAAAATTGGTCAATCCATGAAATGATCTTACCTCTCCAACATTCTTAGGTGTAGGCCAATCCAGAATTACTCTCACCTTTTTAGGGTCTATCTCAAACCATTAGCCAAAATTACAGAACCAAGGTACACAATCAATTCTATCATAAATGAACATTTCTTCATGTTAATCTACAACTTCTCCTCTTTCAATCTCTACAATATTTTTTTAATATTTTCAAGGTGATGTTTCTTACTTTTACTGAATATCAAAATGTTATCTAGTATACAATCCCAAACTTACCCAAGAAACTTTTCAAAACTTTGTTCATTAGCCTCATGAAAGTACTAGGTGCATTAGTCAGACCAAAGGGCATAACCAACCATTCATACAAACCTTCATTAGTCTTAAAAGTCTTCCATTCATCTCCTCTAATTCTAATATGGTGATATCCACTTTTCAAATCAATCTTCATGAAATATTTTTCTCCACTCAAATTATCCATTATGCCATCCATCCTAGGAAAAGGAAATATGTATTTCATTGATATCTTATTTATAGCTCTAGAATCAGTGCACATTCTCCATTGCCCATTCTTCTCAGGTGACAATACTACAAATACAACACATGGACTCAAACTTTCTCTAATTATTGCTTTCTCCAGTAATTCCTACACTTATCTATTCAGCTCAATATTTTCCTCAAGCATTAACCTATGTTGTTCTTTATTAGGAAAACTAGCTCCAGGTATCAAAACCATACAATGAATTATACTTCTCATAGGAGGAAAACCGTCAGGTACATTATTATAAATAGTTTCATGAAATTCTATTGGCAAAGGTGTAAACTCAAGTGCATGTTCTAATTATATTGTTTCTAATTTTTCCTTGGAATCAAATCATATCAAACATTATGTTCTTTCATCTCTCTTGTAAACTTATTACCCTCAACTAAACATACTCTAACTATAGTACAATAATTTTCACTCAACTTCTCTACCAAAGGTAACAATATCTATTTATTTCCATCCACCTAGATAGTATATTGATCCAATCTACCATCATGCAAAGCTTATCTATCATACTACTAAGGTCTACCCAAAAGAATATGACAAAAATTCATAGGCATAATATCACACAAGAATTCATCATGATAATTCTCAATTTTAAATTTGATGAGGCATTGTTCACTTGCAAGTAATCTATTCTCCTTCTTGATCCAAGCAACATGGTACTACTTAGGATGTCTCAATCTTCACAAATGCAATTTGTTAACCAACTCTTTAGATGTAAAATGATCAGAATTTCTACTATTAATGATTACCTTTCAACATTTTTCATCAATCTTACATTTGGTCTTGAATACACTTCTTCTTAGGACAAGCTCTTCATCAGTTTCTTCAGTCCATAAGACTCTTACCATAAAGTTTGCACCTATCTCAAGTTCATTAGAAGTTTCATCAACTTATTCACAAGCCAAAGTATATTTTTTGTTACCTCTAGTTTTTTTTCCAAAGTTAGTACATTCAAAATCTCAATGGCCTTCTCAACATTTGTAACAAGTACCCTTAAACCAAGATCTTTCTTCCATTTTTTTTGTTGTTTTTATTCCTAGAGAAACTAATATAATTATCTCTAGAGTAGTTACCTCTTTTACCATCAAGTTCATCCTTTTATCCTTTATCTTGCACCGAATTGTCACATCTACTACTTTCTCCATAAGTTATGCTTTTGCTTCTCTGAAATCTACCACATCTTCCTCACTATCTCTGATCATGTTTATTTGTCAATCTTTCTTTAGCTTTCAAAGAAAAATTGTATGCTTCCTCTATACTATCCATCTTAACATAGCTAATCTCATCTTGAATTGATATTCTCGAGCCATTCAAATATCTAACCACCTTTTCCACTTCATCATCCACATGTCCATATCTAATATCTAGGTTGTATAGTTCCTCATTATATTCCTTCACACTCATGTCTTTCTGCCTCAAATTTTGCATCTTTCTTGGCAAACTAACCTGGTAATCTATAGGGAGAAACTTCTTCTTCATCTTTCCAAGAATTTTCATACATGTCTTGATATTTTCCTTTCCTCTATTATGTCTATCAGCTTGCAAATGATCCCACCAAAGAGATGCATGACCTTTCAATTTTGTAACTACTATCTTAACCTTCTTATTATCAGGAGTACCTTCATACTTAAAATACTTTTCCATTTTATAGATCCAATCCAATACCACATTAGTCTCAATTTTTCCATCATAACAAGCAACTACAATAACAGGCCTAGTATTTTCTCTAGACAAAACTCTCAGAAGCCTTGCTTCATCTTGTTCAACTTCAAGTTCAGGATTAGGGTTAGGTACTACCTCTTCTTCATCGGTAACATCTTCAAGACGTACTCCTCTTCTTTGGACTATCTCCACAACTTCAAGTCTGATTGTAATATGCCTCAACATTTCCTCTACCACGAACCATTTTGACAATAGTTCCTACAAGATCATAACCTTCTGCAAGTTATAGGTTAGATCTCATATCTACCACCCTACAACCAATCCAATCCACAAAAAATATGTCACTTTGATGCCACCTGACATAGGTAGGTTGCATACTAGAATTAGCTCAACTTAAGCCTACAAACAACCCTGCTTAGAGTCACATACGAAAGCAACATATAAAACAATGTACATAAGGCTAGATTCTAAAATTTTACTCAAGTGTAATTAATAAGAAACACATTTAAACATTAGGCTCATAATTGGCAGCTACACTGGTGTAATAATTAAAAGAAGTCTTTCAACATGCCCAACTAAGAGGCCATCCAAGTTTCAGCCATATACAATGAAATTATGAAGTTATAATCCAAGTTTGTATCTATCCTACTTCTCAATATCTCTTATATTTTTTCTTACTCCTATTTCTACCCTTATCTATCTCTAACCAAGCTTCTTATATAGTCAACTAAGCCATAAGTCAAATAGTCAAGTATTTAATTACATTATAGGTCTAACCTAGGAAGAGCAAACCAAAACTAATGTTGAATGAAACATAGGGCGATGTGCACTCGAAGGTGGATTCACACGTGTCCTAGGTATCAACTCCTAACTTTGTAAGTTGTTATGTTAACATATGAAACTGCACCAAATGAAACAAAATGCTTCATTTAAAAGGAAATAGACCAAAACAAAGACCACAAAGAATGGTGCACAGCTTGAAAAGTACAAATGACCAAAGCTTGCATTGTTAGGAAGAGGATCAGGGATAGGTTCTCATTAACATTTTAACTACCGTAACACATCACCAACAACAATAATGGCTACTTCACAAACAACAGACTAGTACAAAAAACAATATATATTTTTGGTTGATGCAAGATTTCTCATAGACCCAAGACACTCCTACATCAAGTATGCAAGAGTGAAAGTGACTTCTCAAGTACTAAAGAAATCAAGAATCAAAGTATCAACATAACAATAGCATTAAGGCATAAGATATCAAAGAGTGGGGAGACAACCTTCTTTTAAAGAGATTTGATAGTTAGATATTAAGAGGCAAAAGAAATGGTTAATCTAGATGTGTAAGAGATCCTCGAGATGAAAAATGAAAGGCTATGTTTAAGAGGAAAACAAATGAGTGGAGGAGATTAAGAGGTGAAAGATATTTCACTTATCTTAGAAAGTGTGCATTCAATGTGTAGACAAAAACTCTTTTCTTTCTCTTTTTAAATTAGGAAATTTCTTTTCATGTGTACACATAGGATAAATGGGATTTTATTTAATAAAAATTTATAAAGTTCTTCTGATTAAATAAAACTTAGGATAAGGTGGTAAAACCATTGGAAACAATTAAATAAATAATTACGAGATGATTTGGTCAAGGAAAAATGACTAATAAATTATGTAAAATTGATTGAGCACATAATATGATCTAGCATAGAGATTAAAATGCTAAAAAGGGGGCTAATAGATTATTAGACCATTTTTGGGTGATTATAGGGACAACATCATATAAGCTTGTGTGATACTAATTATTTTCTTCTATATTGGTACAACCTCCTCCTAAATCCTCTTAGATATGCACAACATATTTTTTATTTAATTAGTAGGTTGGTTTGACACTATATTGAGAGGCCCAAACTTGTTTGATCCTTGAAATTGACTACCCAATTGCTATAGCCCACTTATGGAAAAATTTCAATTTGCAGAACATATGCATTTCCCTCTAGATAATGAAAATCATTCTCATAAAACTCATTTGCAACAAATCAAACAAAAAAGATAGTTCAAATTCCTTCAATCAAACTCTCCTAGCAACCAAGTGTTGGAATTTGAATGGAATATTTATCTCAATAGAGTTACATCATACCCCTATTAATCCTCTTGATTATATCTTTCAACATCGAAGATAATGTCAAAAAAGAGGGATTTCATCCTCTAATCCCTTGAAGATAAAATCTCTAGATAATTATATAAAATTTCATTTATTTTCCAAGCATGTTGAAAGAGAGTTCTTCAATATCTTTTACTACACTTCCTAAGAGCTCATCTACTCACCTTGTCAATGTGGTATAAGCAAAATAATTTTTTTCCCTTCCTATTTTTTCAAAATTTGTTCATTTTTCCACCTTATTTATCATTTTTTTTTCTTAGTATCATACCATTTAATGTGAATTTCCTTCAACTTAAGTCCCCAATTTTTTTAATATCTTAAATATCTTATAAAATAAAGGGACTCATTTAGTTCAAATATTTCTCACAAACCATAGATAATGTATTAATAAAGTCAAATAATAAAATTGAACTTTATTTAAAGTAACCTAATTACCACATAATTATTCATATGAACAATAAATAAAACTTATTATTGATTTTAATCAATTTCTATCTACATGTCACTGCCACAAGATGTTTGGTCATGCCCAAAATGACTAACTATAAATAGTAAATATGCTCAAAACCCACATAATGGTCTACCAATAAAAATACCTAGGCCAAATGAATTTCAATTCCATTTAATTTCTCGGTTAGACTGCGAGACCATAAGGGGATAGACTAACAACACACCATGTTATGAATGATATACATGGGATATTACAACATTATGCATACATGGTAAATTTGGTTATAATATTTAAAGCATATCCAAAGAAATTCATGTTAAGGAAATTAAAATAATATTTTGATATTTGAAAATTACTTTGAAATGGACTATAGTATCAAAAGGGTAATAGTTTTGACTTAAGTGTTTATGCTTAGTTGATTAATCTAGTAGTGTTGATGGAAAAGGAAGCACAAGTAGTGGAACCTTTTTCCTACAAAGAAAATAGGCTCTTGGTTTAGTTAAAAGCAAGTGTCAATGTTCTTATCAAAAGAAAAGCTAAGTATATTACTACAATATCTTACAACACCCAACTATTATGGATAAAGTAGATCTTTGAGGGAATTAAGGTAACACGTGATGATACCATTCCTAATTTTTGTGACATTATTAGTACCATTAAGTTTTTAGAGAATCCAATTATACATTTAAGAATGAAGTACATATATATTTGATAGAACTTTCTAAGAAAGAGAGTAAAAACTCAAGAAGTAACATTGGAATATATACCTACAAAGTATTTGGTTGCAAATATTTTTACAAAGGATCTTTCATGAGGCACATTTTACTATCTCATATTGAAGTTAGTGGATATGACAACTCCTTCCAACTAGATGCATAAGATGGTACATTTTTGCAATAAGAGAAATTCATTGCATTATTTTCCTAGAATAATGAAGGTCATTCTTAGTGGATTGTTTTTTTTTTTGTTGAAAGTCTAGATGATTACCTTTTCCCTTGATTTCAAAGGGGAGGTAAGATGTCATGTGAATAAGTATTTTTAGAAATAAAAAAGAGGAAATTATTGTAGTTTAAACCCACAAAGCATTTTAAAAGTGTTAGTTTGTAGTGACTGATCAAGGAGTATTATGCATACTACAAAATATTCACCAATTGGCTATTATTTATTCACCAATTTATGGCTGACATGTTGTAACTAATTTTAACCCTAAAGCAACAAAAATACTTGTATAAAAGAGCTAAAAGGTTAGGGATTGTTTCAAAAGGTGTGATGCAAAAATTGGTTCTTGTGGTGGTATTGAGATGTAAGGGATTATGGCCGATTGTAATTAGGTTATAATCACTGGATCGTAATAATATTGGACTTGTTGTTTGGTGGATGTAGCCCAAGGATTGGGTGAACCGTGTTAAATCTTGGTATCTTGTGTTCTTTTTTCTGTGATCTATTATTTTCTAATATTGTTTATATTTTCACATAATCTTTATTTTGTGGTTAAATCCTAACAAGTGGTATCAGAGCAAGGTTGTTTTTTCAGTTATCATCTGCAAGAAAGTCTCACAGTTGAGTGGGAGTGATGGCAGATGAGAATAACTTGAGGATTGACAAGTTTAATGGGAAGAACTTTCAATTATAGAAGATGTAAATGGAGGACTATCTCTATCAGAAGGATTTACGAAAGTCGTTGGAAGAAAAAACTAAAAACCAGGGAAATATGACAAATGAGGAATGGGAGATTTTAGATAGAAAAGAACTTGGAAACATTTGATTATTCTTGGCACCATTAGTGACATTTAACATTACAAAAGCAAAGACGACAGAAGAGTTGATGGAAACCCTAGCAAAATTGTATGAAAAGCTCTCCACTTCAAATAAGGTATTTCTCATGAAGCATTTATTTAATATGAAAATGACAGAAGGTGGATCTATTAAAATCATTTAAATGAGTTTAATATTGTTACTAGTTAGTTATATTCAATTGGTATTAATTTTGATAAAGAAATTAGGGCTCTCTTGATTTTGTGTTCTTTGCCTAAAAGCTAGAATGGCTTGGTAATGACTGTGAGTAATTTTGTTTATGGATCTAATAGCCTAAAATATGATGATGTGATCAGTGTTATTTTGAGTGAGGAAATTCAAAGGAAATCCTCAAGTGGATCTATGTTAGGAAGTTCTTTGAATGCACAAAGAAGAGGCAAAACAACTGAGAGAGGAAACAATTCTCAAAATTGTGGGAAATCAAGAGGAAAATCAAAGGGGAAGATGTCTCAATCGAGAGGATCAAATGACTGCTGGTACTGTGGGAAACTAGGGCATAAAAAGGAAGATTGTTGGACTTGAAAGAAAAATGAAGGAGAAAATAAATATGGAGATAAGGAGGAAAATGTGCTAAGTAAAAAATTTGAAGAGGATGATTTGCTTCTTTCTTTAGAAAGTGTTGATGATTCATGGGTTTTATATTCTGGTGCTTTATTTCATGCTACACCTCATACAGGTTATTTCATTGATTATATCCAAGGGGATTTTGGTCTTATTTATTTGGGGGATAATGAACCCTATTAGATTGTTGGAAAGGGAAAAGTTAAGATTACGTTGCAAAATGGGATTCATTGGCTACTACATGAGGTAAAACATGTTCCAAGGCTAAGTAGGAATTTAATTTCAGCAGTGCAACTCAGTGATGAGGGTTGTGTAGTTACTTTTAATGATAAAAGTTGGAAGATTTAAAAAGGGTCCCTTATAGTAGAAAAGGTGTGAAAGTAGGACCTTATATCTTTGTATAGGTCATATTTTTCCTTCTACTTTGACTATTTCAAAGAAAACTAAATTTTTAGGAACAATTGTTGCAATTGAGCGGGAAGAACAAATAGTTGTTGTAGATTTTGATATGGCATTCTGGCACAATAGAATTGAGCACATGAGTGAGAAAGGTATGAAATTAATCCATTCAAAGAAAGTTTTACCAGGTCAAAAATGTGTTAAGATGAATTTTTATGAAAGTTGTGTGTATGGAAAACAAAAGAGAGTGAGTTTTGTGAAGACTGGGAAGGAAAATAAAAGTGAGAAATTAGAGCGTGTGCATACAGATGTATGGGGACCAACTTAGGTATCTTCCCTTGCTAGCTTTCATTATTATGTTACATTTATTGATGATGCAACTAGAAAAGTATGGATTTATTTCCTTAGATAGGAATCTGATGTATTTAAAACTTTTAAGAAATGGGAATGCTTGGTTGAAAATGAAACTAGTAAGAAATTAAAATGTCTCAAATTTAATAATCTAATAATGGTGGTGGGTATTACAGCCATGAATTTGAATATTATTGCTCCACTAATGGTATTTTTAGATAGAAAATTTTTTCAAGGACTCCATAGGAAAATAGAGTGGTTGAATGCATGAATAGGACTATAATAGAGTGTACATAGAGGAAGAGGTTGAATATTGGATTTCCCTTAAACATGTGGGTAGAGGATATCAATACTTCTATATATTTGATTAATAGAGGTCCCTCTACTCCTTTGGGTTGTGGTATTCCAGAGGAAGGATGGACTAATAAACTTCGGTTGTGAAGCATTTGCTCATATAGATTTTGAAAATAAAACCAAGCTGGAAGCTAAGTCAAAGAAATGTGTATTTGTTGGATATGGCATTAATGAATTTGGTTATAGGCTTTGGGATTTTAAAAATCATAAAATTTTAAGAAGCGGGGATGTCATATTCAATGAGAAAGTGTTGTACAAAGATCTATTGCAACAACATCAAAAGAAAGAAGATGATTATGTAGTTTTGGATGATACTCCAAAAGTTGATGTTCAAGAAATTCCTCATGATGTGCAACAACTACAACAAAAAATACCACACACACTAGTGAATGTTAGATGGTCAATAAGGCTAAGTAGACCTCCAAAAATATTTTCTCCTTCTTTGTATTTTTTTTTACTTATCGATGTTGTTGAACCTAAATGTTATGATGAAACTATGTAGGTCAATATAGAGATTCAGTGGGAGTCTTCAATGAAAGAAGAAATGGATTCTTTGATGAAAAATAAGACATGGAATTTATGCAAGTTGCATGTGAGAAAAAGGGCTTTACAGAATAAGTGGGTTTATAGGTTGAAAGAAGAGGATGGAGGTAAGAAAATATTTAAAGCCAAGTTAGTTGTAAAAGGATTATCACAGAAAAAAAGGGATTGATTTTGATGAGATATTCTCTCTTGTTGTTAAAATGACTTCTATCCAAATTTTTTAAAGTATTGTGGCTACTAAATATTTTCATTTGGAGCAGCTTGAAATTAAAACAAATTTCCTTCATGGTGATTTGGATGAAGAGATATATATGGCTCAACCACAAGGATTTGAGGTCAAAGGTAAGGAGAACTTAGTGTGCAGATGGAAGAAAAGTTTATATAGCTTGAAGCAAGCAAATTGACAATGGAATCTAAAATTTGATAGTTTTATGCATGAGCATGGATATAGTAGGTTTCATTTAGATTGTTTTGTTTATTTTAAGAGGTTGGATGATGATAGCTACATTATTTTATGTTTATATGTTGATGATATGCTTGTATTTGGGTCTACCATGGATCACATTAAGGGGTTGAAATGCCAGTTAGCGCATGAATTTTCTATGAAGGATTTAGGGGTCAACAAAACAAATCCTTGGTATGAAGATTTGAAAAGATAGGAAGAATAGGAAATTGACATTATCTTAGGCTAATAATGTTGAGAAGGTGTTGCAATGTTTCTCTATGGAGAAAGCTAAAGTTGTCAGCACACCTTTACCTGGTCATTTGAAGTTAACTAAGGAGATGTGTCCCAAGACACAAGAAGAGAAGTATAAGATATCTAAGGTAACCTATGCTTTAGCTATAGGAAACTTGATGTATTCTATGGTATGTACAAGGCCAGCTATTGCACATGCAATGGGAGTCATTAGCAGGTATATGAGTCATCCAAGAATTGAGCATTGAAATGTAGTTAAATGGATTCTTAGATATCTAAGAGGAACATCTAGTAAGTGTTTACACTTTGGGGGCTCTACTACTACTTTATAGGGCCATGTTGACTCAGATTTGGTAGGAGATATTGATACTAGGCAGAGTACTATAGGTGATGTATTTACTATTGGTGGGGCAACACTGAGCTTTGTTTCTAGGTTACATAAGGTTAATGCTTTATCCACTACAGAGGGAGAGTATGTTGCTACTACAGAGTTAGCCAAGGAGATGATATGGATTCAATTCTTCTTGAAAGAATTGGGACACCCTCAAAAGGATAATTATTTGTTTATAGATAATTAGAGTGTCATTCATCTTCTAAAGAATTCAGCTCTACATTCATAGACAAAACACATATAGTTGTGTTACCATTTCATTCAGTTAGTTTTGGATGATGGGCCGTTAAATCTAAACAAGTTACATATAGATGAAAATCCAGCAAATATATTTACAAAAGTAGTGACAAGAGAGATGTTGATTCTTCTTTAGCTTCAATTGGTCTTTTAGACTAAATAGAATAAAAGAACAATAGAGTCCAGGGTGGTTTGATCCAATGGGAACCCCACATGGTAGTAGTATTTCTATAGGATCACTCTCCAAGTGGGAGATTGTTGTCTAGTGTGGAGTCTGATCAATTCCCAAGTGGGAGATTGTTAGTTTGTGTTGACTAATTAGGGAAGTATTGTACATACTTCATAAATTCTTTGGGGTTTGGGGCATCAACCAAAATTTTTTTTTGAGCTACTATTTGCCAATTGGCTATTATTTATTCACCAATTTATGTCTAACACATTGTAACTAATTTTACCCCTAAAGTGGCAAAAATGTTTGTATAGAAGGGCTTAGGTTTAGGGATTGTTTCATAAGGTGTGGTGGGAAAATTGGTTCTTGCGGTGGCATTGAGTTGTAAGGGATTACAAATTGTAATCAAGTTGTAATCACTAGATCATAATAATATTGGACTTTTTGTTTGGTGGACATAGCCCAAGGATTGGGTGAACTATGTTAAATCTTGGTGTCTTGTGTTCTTTTCTATGCGATCTATTATTTTCACATATTGTTTATATTTGCATGTAATTGTTATTTCTGTCTGTGGTTAATTCCTAACAAAAAGAGTAAAAAGGTAAGAACCACTAAGTTTAATTTACTTCAAACTAGATCAAATAAAATATTATTAGTCTTAAAAAGGGTCCAAATGAAAACTTACCAAATATTGTATTTCTATAAAAATACAAATACTCTTAACTAGTTTCCAAGAAGACTTAAGTTATTGACATGTCTTAAAGGTGCAACAAATCTATTAATTATATATATATATATATATATATATTTTAGTCACAAATGAATATTGAAGACAATATCAAAAGAAGCATAGGTTATATGAAAAATTCTAATGTTAGATTAGTTATCATAAAGAAAATAGTTCTCAATAGGGCCCACTGATCTGTCAAAGGTATTAATAAAATGTTTGTGAAAGATTGGAGGTAACTAATGTATTGATAACCCTCCACAAGACACAAATTAAAATTGGCACATAAATCATTTCAAATAAGTTAAAAGATGAATCCTAAAGCTTAATTTTATAAGATTCATATCAAAATAAAATGTTAACAATTATAAAGAGGCCAAGAATAAATAAAAATTGGAGTGACTACATATGGTGCCAAACATCAAAACTTGAAAACAAGGTTTTAGTTCTTGATGCAACTTAAAACTTAAAACTCCAACTTAAAAAACCATCAAAAATCTTTGCAAGTTCCCTTGAAGGGTTTAGTTCCAAGCATACTCAAAGCTTTGTCAAATGTATTGGTGATCACATACCTAGATAACACTTTTTAACACAATACAATAGATGCTTCACTAATCTACCTAAATTACTTTTTCTATCAAATATTGCAAACTCCCTAAATTCTAATCATATATTTCTAAATATGATACCTATACAAAATTTGCATAATCATGTAACTTCTTTCAATTTATTATAAGCATAACTCAATTAGTAGCAAGATAAATTTTGTATAAATTTTTATATTTATTAAAAAATAGAAGAATGTTGCAACTAATATAATTTATGCAAAATGTGAAAGCATGGACAATTTACTCTATTGTTTTACATAATGTTGATTCAATTATCCCCAAGTTTCTAATATTTCCTCTTTAGGAAATCATCCTAGAATATTAAATGCATTAAAAAAAATTAAATAATATTTTCTTGTCCATTCTTATTCTTAATTTTGTCATGAATTTTATTCTACCTATACTACATGGGTTACATTGATCATAAAAGTTCAAAAATATCTTCATATTGAATGAATTCGATCAAACAAGTCATGAATATAAAACACAATATTTTGACTCAAATTTATTATCATCATTATCAATAGTGCTCATTGTGGTCCCTAATTTAACACAGATAATGACTTTTGAATAATAATTTTAAATGCAACCAAACAATCAAACCCAAAGACAAAATTGCCACACTCTCACATAAAACATTTAACAATTCTATATACACTATCTAATCTCATCTCATACTTATGTGAAGAATATATAACAATAAAAAAGTTCAACATGTAACAACTCAGATTTATTATGATGATATAATATCCTTTGATATAATTCAATTATTACTTATATATAAAAACAACCAACGACATTCTATCCATACAATTCGATAACCAATATAAGATATATCAAAGAAGAGCTATGGGATTGGAAAACCAAGAGGATAAATTTTGGTTTTTTGACAGTGTCATTTATTCTTTATGGGTATGAAGTATGGGAAAGTAGCATAATAAACCATGTGTGGAGAGAATTATAAAGATTTCAAAAATAATTAATCACTAACTATAGTCATTTAAATAGTGTCATCAAATTCTTTTTTATATAGGAACATCTTTGGGTTCATGACAATCTTCAATGACCCAAAAAAATGTTTCCTTTGTTGTTTGTTCCTATTAGTCAATTTCTATGTTTTCTATGGAGTTCCTTCAATTTTTCTCATTTGGTGCTCTAAAACTCACGACATGCATTGTTTTTTACATTTATCTTGGTTTGTACCTCAATTTTATTCTTTTGAGTTGACATATATTGGTTTTTTTCATGATCTTATGAGTGTTGTATGTTCTAACATCTAGTTGGATTTTTCTAATCTTGTGAAGTTATTTCTTGATTATTGAATCTTTTTGGCTCATATCACAATGTTCCTTGCCTTTAGGTTCACATCTCTCTTGGATCATGCTTCATTTGAATAATTTAGCATTGATATATTCATGATTTTGGTCCTAGCATACATTTCTATATTATATTTTATTTAACTTGGAAAATGTGATTGATCTTGGCTAACACGATTCTGGAAAAGGATCTAGATATAGAGGAATTTGACCATTCTTTGGAGATTCTTGGTAGTATACTCTTGAAGTATTAAAGGACTTAAGAGTCTATCTTGTGTTTATAATTAGGTATGTAAGCCTAGAATGTAAGTTTACATGTTGCTATCGAATTTGGTGTAGAAACAAAAGGAGAAAACTCAAGGATGAAGGATTTGAGCCATAAAAATCCATAAAGCTTGAAGAATACCTTCATGTAAAAACCTACCACAAAGAAGAAAAAGACAAGAAGAGGTAAGGGTTTTCTTTGAAAATATGCAAATTGTATTCTCAAAAATGAAAAAGATGGTAGATAATTACAAAAGATCAATCCCTATAGAAGGAGATCAAAACTAGGAAAAGTGTAACCTAAAAGGTAAATTTCATTTAATAATTACTAATAAATTATTAAATGTGAACTCATAAGTTCATAATTGAAATCTTAAGAAGGGAGTAAAGGTAATTTAATAGTTAAATTAAATTAACACTTTACTCTAACACCCCCCCTTAAGATGAGCAACAATGTAGCTACAATGTAAACAGAACAAGGCAACTACAATGCAATGCTGAAAGTAAACTTGGATCTTGGTAACAAGGCCTGATGAGGTACCCAATCACAATCACAATCACAATCAAATCTCTATGAAATGGAGAAATAGAGAAAACCCAGTAGGAAAAACCATACTCCAAAAAGAGATAGAAAAGGATGCACAAATGAAACATCTCAAGAGAATCTCTCAAGACCATAAGTATAATGAAAGCCTCCATGATAGAAGCTTGAGACTCCATGGCACCCACCCCCCCCCCCCCCCCCCCCCCAGAATGGTAGAACTCTTGTGTTCATGAACATACCAATGTGGCTCCAATCTGAAGGAAACAAAGGCAGTGGAAAAGGATGATAAAACCCATGTATGTAAGGTGTAGTTGGAAGTCCTAGCTAATGCTCAAAGGAGAAAGCATGAGAATCCTAAAATAGAATCTCCAATGAAGGTGGGATAGCAGGTGTGTTGAATCTATCATCTAAGAGGAGATGTGTGTCCTTCGATATAATATCCTTAACAATTGCAGTAGGTGGCTCGATGACTGGAGATTCAATAGTAGGAAATGCTAAAGATTAATCTTGTACAAGATATGGGATTTGAATAGGAGGTGGAGGTGTAGAAGTCACAACACTAGTCTCAGGAACAACACATAAGTTCAAATGACCTAACTTCACCTTAGTAGACTCTCATGAAAAAAGAGAGTGAGTCTCCAATAGTGGAGATGGTGGACCAAAATGGGAGAAGGAATATAGGTAGGAAGCATGATCAACAATCCCTGTAGCAATAATATTGTTTGTCTCACTATCTCTGATGTGCATTGAATCTTGTGCAAACTCAACTATCTTCCCTATCTCACTATGTAATTTGATAAATAGAGAGAAGGTTAGAGGAAAAAGATGGAACAAAAAGTACATCATAAAATGTACCATCATCAATATCAATAGAAACTTTCCCACATATAGTCATAATAGTGTTGTTCTCCATCAAAATGTGTGGAGTAGGAGAAGCCTCAAAAGAAGAGAACAAATCTTGAGAAGATTCCATATGGTGTGAAGCACCTGAATCCAACAACCATCTAGAATAATGAGGAATAGTAATTGTACATAGTGCATGACCCTTTCCTATATCTTTACCATTTGATTGAAATGATGATGATGATGAAGATCTGTGAGAAGTATAAGGAATATCAATTAATGTTTCTCTTATGAAGGAAAGTTGTCAAACCTTAAACCTATTTGGCATAGCCATCTAACTTCTTCTCATAGCAATGTGACTCATCACGATTAGGCTTATTAAAATAAGCACACTTCAGTCTTTCTGGTTTTGGTTTATCCCCCTTAGGAGGAGGTGGCATTGATAAATTGTGAGTGCTAGAATCAATCTGAGACTCTACAGAATGAGATTTATATGTCTTCTCCTTCATCCCTAAAGATGGTCGAGCTACCAATGCATAATTTTGTGAGCCTGTGAGAGAATCCAATTAAGAGAGCTTAGCTTTCTCTCGAGTCAAATGATCACAAAAAATCTCAAACGATGGCATGGTAAATCTATTACCTAAAGCATCTTTGGTGGAATAGAAGGTAGAAGAAAAAATCTAAAGGTTTCCACAAAGAATAGAAAGAATAAGATAAATGCACTTAGTGTTAGTCTTGGTCTTCCCACAACCTTGCAATATTGATTTGTGTTGATTGAACTTCATCAAGAAGTCCTCAATGGAAGGAAAAGAATTTGGTACAAGAGAGGTAAGCTCTACCTCAATCTAAAGTGCCTTGAATGCATTCACTGTACCAAACAAGCCTTCAAGCTTGGTCCACATAGCTAAAGGGGTATTACACCCATCAAGATGAAATTGTAGACTGTCAGATACTTATAAATAAATCAATCATATTGCGTCATCCATCTTGTTCCTATGTTTTATAAATTCAAAAGGCCTCTGTAAAATTGGTTGCACTACATGTAAATAAGACTACAACCCTTTTGACCAAAGAAGTCGTGTCATCAATGTCTTCCATGTGTGATAGTTATGAGGGATCAGAAGTTCAAGAGACGAAGAGGTCTCGACCATTGTTGTAGAAGGTGTTGAATTTTTTTTAAAAGACATCTATTTTACTGATGTAAATATCAAAAACAATAATACAAAACACCCCCCACAATACAAAAAAATTGAACCCCTGCTGCTAGAAGGAATGTGTAAACAAGAAGAGAAAAAAAAGACTTCGGTTTAGAAGCACATGTAACTTTGAGCAATACTGATGAAAATTAGCAATCAATCTGAATAGGGAATGGGAAGATATTTTTGGAATGAAAACAAAGCTATAATGAAGAAGTTATGCCCTTGGAAGATTGAAGTCATCAATAGACTTAAAGCACAAAAATAGATACCAAACTGGAAAAAAATTCAAAAAATACTTGGTCCATCATCTCTATCTCTGAACTATCTACATATGCTTCTTTCATATCAAAAAAATACCCTTGTATGCTCAAGATATCTTTAAAAAACCAAGTGGGCCCTCGAAAGCAATAAAACAAATTATTTAAAAATAAATAAATAAATAATTCACCACTGGTAGAGTGGTGGGTAGGCGAAGCCACTAGCAGTGGTGTTCCAGCAAGCAAAGCCACTGCCATATAGTGGGAGCCACAATGGTCAGGGAGACCGCTGGCAGACACCAAAGCCACTAGCAGTTTCATTGACCGCTAGCTGGTTTTAAAAATTGCAATAGCCCAAAAAGGACTTTTTGGCAATTTTTTTGGATTTTATGCATCTCAGATTGTGTGCAAGCCCATACAACCCTATTACGTAAAAAACATTTTACTCCCAGGTCAATGTTGTCCAAAATTGATAAACTTTATATAAAAATGGGCATTTTGATGCCTTCTAAATCCAACCGTGAGGTCTGTTTGGCCTCAAAGTGCTCTAAAAATCAAATACCCTTATTTTCATAAAAATACTCAAAAAACACCAGATCTATTCTGTCAAACCCTCATTCTTCTTTTTCTCCAAATACCAAACAAGCTGCAATAGATCTGGCTTTGATACCATAAAGGATTTGAGTAATAGAAATCCACAAAGGCCAAATAATACTAGCATGTAAAAACCTATCACATTGAAGAAAAAGACAAGAAGAGGCAAGGGTTTGCTCTAAAAATATGCAAATTATATTCTCAGAAATGAAAAAGATGATAGATAATTATAAAAGATCAATCTTTATAGAAGGAGATCGAAACCCAAAAAAGAGTAACCTAAAAGATAAATTTTATTTAATAATTAATTAATTATTAAATGTAAATTCATAAGTGCATAAAGTGAAATCTTAAGAAGGGAGTAAAGGTAATTTAATAAGTGAAATTAAATTAATTCTTTACTCTAACAAAGGAAATCTATCCAAGCATATAACAAGAGTATAAATAATGAAACATAATAAGTAATTGAGGGAACAATATAAAATCTACTTTCATTCAATTGGAGATCATATTACAAATAGTTGGCAACATACATGCATTCATACATGCCAAGTTGTAACAAGATTCTTGATTACAATATTTGGTCATAGACCTTAGATCCAATTCTAAAGATATCAACCTCTTATACTATCAAATTACTGCCTCAAGAGATACATTACATTGTATTATATATCCTTTATGACACATAGGTCATCCGAAGAAAGATTGCATTTCCCTAGAATAGGAAACATATTACAACAACTAGAGTAGGTCCCAAAACATATATATTTTGGTTGATGCAAGATTACTTAGAACCCAAGATGTTTATATATCAAAATTATATGTAGACTCATGAGTCTTTGTTAATGCAAAGGTGTGAATTTGCATGTTTTTAGTTCGTTATTATTCTTGGTATTTATTTTTCTCTATTGTAGGACTATAGGTTGCACGGATGATATGTCCTCTATGAGGATCCTTCTACTGTGACTACATTAGATGGAATAAAATCAATATTATGTTCTTGTGATAGTAGATACTTGTTATTGATCTTTTTAATCTTCTTTTTTTGTTTTAGGGTGAAAAGTAGTAGATCTGGTCAATAATAGAAGATAACTTACACAAGATGGTTATGAGATGGATATTTTTTGGTTTTTAAACTTGAATGAGTTATTAATGTATCTTGTTGGGTAAAACTATTCTTGAGCGGAGGTAGGATACAAGGGTGTTCAATAGATTTTTGAGTGAGATGCACTTGAGACCTTGTAATCAAATAAATGAGTTGAGGAAGAAGCACCGATGGAAAGGGAGTGATGCATCTTCCTTTTGGATTTTATACATGAATAAATCTTCCAAACTTTATATTTTCTTACTTGCAATCATCACCAATTTTTCCAATTATGAATAGGTATTTCAAACTCATCAAAATTAACTTATAGCATAAAATCTAATAACATATCTCTATCTAATTGTATTACTTGAGAATCTTTATTCTATGCTTTTATATTTTTTTCTTTTCCTTAGATTGCATCTTTTTAGAAATATCCATTAACATTATTTGGAATCTAAGTATAACCATCAGTAGTATATTGAATGACCAATATTTCATCATCATCCTCTTTATAAACTACTTTCTTAAGTGTAGATAAGGTATGCACTATGGATTCTTTCTTTTCTCCTAATCTATAATACCTACCTCTTCTTAATGTTACTTTTCATGTTCACCTTCAATTTTCACATCCTCAAAATGTTCTTACACATCCTTGTGCTCATCTACTTTGATAACACCTACTATCGGTACCTTTAGTTGTTCCCTAGTAGATATGTTCACTAAAGCATCATCAACCATCAATTCCTCCATCACGTAATCAAATCTATCATTTCTAGTAATCACATATATTTCTTTGGAGAATTGAGGATAGAAATATCACAATTGTGAGATTTACAATCCTAATCATCTATCCTTCCTCAATGTGAGTTATCTCTAGTTCCTCTAGTTCTCATCCATATTTAACCATGTGAGATTCTTTTTTTTTAGTTCTTCCAATTTCAAATAAAAATGTAGTATGGCTTCAATCTAATCTTGGACTGATTGTAACTCACCATTGAACAATATTTTCAACCTCTTCTTGGTTTGAATGTCTATTTGGTATTGTACCAAGAATCACCTTGGTCTCTTTGTTACCATGAGTGCTAATAATATTCTTATGGGGGAGTATTCTAAGCATTAGAGAGACAATTAGCATGAATGTGTGTTGCATTCATCACTATGTTTGAAAAACATGCCAACATATTGAGAAGATTAGCAGAGTAGTGAATAGCGATTGAGGTGTTATGGATCGAGTCTTGAAGATAAGGTCAAGCATAACTGGGGACATATTCTATAGTATATCTTGATTTAGTGGTCAAGTGTATGTTCAAAGAGTCAAAGCCTAGTAGCAATTATTTGTGATGTATAGAAGACAGTTTGTGGACAAAGTTCCTGAGAAGTGGTTTTTGGTAATTGGATTATATCTCCTAACCGGGATAGAATTTGGTTAAGAAAAGTTAGACAAAGACAAAAGATAACCTAATGATGACATCAGAAAGTGCACAAAGTTTAAGGTTTCACATGTGAAAATTTGTTATTAGTGTAAGATGATAGTATTTAGTAGTTATGAAAAGATGCAATGTATTATCTTTATGAGGTCCTATTATAACTGTCATTGGGAAAGCCTCAAGGCCGACTCAATGAATTATTTTGAGGAATTAGTATAAAGGATTGATTTTTTCCTTGGTTGTAACATGAAAGTAAGTGAATTGTATTAGATTTGAGAAGTTTGGTAAATGTAAGTAAGAAATCAAAGAGATCATCTTGATGTGAGTTTATAGATCTAGTATTGAGATCTTAGAAGTATTATGGTGTGGTAGTAACATAGTAAGAAGACAAAGAAAGAGTTTGAGTTGTTGAGATCAGTTGTATTTCTATTATTCTTGAAGGAATAATATAGGGGCTAGTTGGATAGTGAGTCTGGTGGTCTTTTCCTTGAAGTTTTTTGGAAAGTGGGTCCATCTACCTTCTACAACTCCTAATAGGGTTGGAATATCCTAACAGGGATTCAAAGTCTCCTAATAGGGATTGATATGTATAGAAAGTATTTAATTGGCTCCTAATAGAGTCCATGCTCTTAAAAGAAACTTATATATTAGAACATAATTTTGTGGTACCATTCCCACTGGGGCTTTCCCTCTGATCAAGGGTTTCCCTAGTTAACGTATGTGATGTTATTGTCTATGTGTAACTTCTTATGGTTGTTGTTGATATTCATCACATGTTTAAGATTTAATAAGGTTGATAAAATTTGTATTTCTTAGATAATTGATTCACCCCCTTCCCACCCCCTCTCTATTATCTCAGTGGACTTTAGTTTCTACCAATTGGTATCAAAACCTAAGGTCCTTGAAGAAAAATCTTAACAACTTAAGGAGATCAATGGTGGGTCATTTCAAAAAAAAAAAGTCCTAATTTTGATGGAGTTAACTATGATAGTTGGAAAGATAAGATGAAGACACATTTTCTATGCATGGATCTAGGATATTGGGTGATTAAAAATAATTATAAGACTAATGTGGAAGAAAGAAAACCTAAAGAATGTAAAAAAGCCAAAAGATATTTGTTCATGTGTAACATGCTTGCCAAAGAAGCACTTTTGTTAGCTCTTCTTGAAAATGAGTACAGTTGCATTAAATCTTTGGTAACATCTCATAAAATTTGGAAATCTTTAGAATCTACTTTGAAGGTGCTCAGCATGCAAAGAGGGTTAGATTAAAAAATTGGATATGTCTATTTCAAGAAGCTAAAATGATGAAAGATGAATATTTAAGAAGTTATATTGGTAGAATATCACAAATTGTTGTAGGAATCAAGTCTTGTAATGGAACTGAAGATGAGCATGAGATCATATGGAATATCTTTAATACTTTGACACAATCATTCAAGAAGACAATGCTTATGATTGAGAAAGTGATACCCTATACAGAGAATTTTTCTAGAGAGACTCTTCTTGGCAGATTAGAAGCAAAAAAAGTTAGTTTGAAATAGTCTGGAGATCTTTCTAGATTCGAGACTTCTTTTAGTGCATTAAGTTTTCACCCTTCCTTATCAAGGATTACAAGCACAAGTGGATATTATGATAGTATTAGTAGATCAAGATCTAAAGAAGACAGAAAGATTGAATGAATTGCCTTTCTTGTGAAGAGAGAACCAAATGGTAAGAAAATCTTTAAATGTTAGACTTGTAATGCATTTGGTCATTATGTTTATAAATTTCCTAAAAGAGTAAATAAGTATAAGAATAATTTGAAGTCTAGAAGGTCTAGAGAATGTTTGTATGCAAATGATGATGAATCTAAGAAAAAGAGTGAAAGTGACGATGAGTTAGGATGTGTTTCTATAAAAGAAGAAAATCCTGAAAAAGAAGGCAGAGAAGAGAAAGCCCTAGTATCACAACTTGAGAAGAAATTTGATTGGATCATAGTTAGTGGTTGTTCATATCATATTACTGGTGACATGAATAATTTTTTTGAGTTCAATAGTTGTGATGGAGGAATTGTTAGAGTTAGTAACAATGTGGCTTGTCACATTAAGGGGATAGAATCTATTACTCTTGATGGTAAAACTAACACAAATGGTGTTGAATTTGTTGATGGATTAAAGTATAACCTTTTGAGTGTTGGATAGTTAGTTGATAAGAGATATCAGTTATAGTTCATAGAGAAGATGTGCATTATCAAGGATAAGAATGGTAAGATGATTGGCACTAGTACAAGATCCAAAGGCAATGTTTTTAAGTTGAATCCTATAGAGATTACACGTTTGGTTGCTATGGTTGACAACAGTTGGTTATGGCATAAAAGGTTTTTTCATATAAACTTTGATAATATCATAAAATAAAGTTGTACATTTTTTGTAAGATATTTTCCTAAAATTGTAAAGCGTACTAATGTTGTGTGCAAGGAATGTGTTATGGATAAGCAGAAGAAAATTTCTTTCCCTAGAAAGAAGTTCAATACAATGTTAAATTGGAGATTTTTCAAATAGATATGAGTGGTCCTATAAAGAGAAGATGATTCTATAGTGAAAGGTACTTTATGATTCTTGTTGATGACATTACTAGGATGTTGTGGGTAGAATTTCTTAGAGAGAAGCATGAGACATTTGAGAAATTTAAGTTGTTTAAGAATAGAGTTGAGAATGAGTCTAGATTGAAGATTAAATGTTTAATATATAATAGAGGTAGAGAATTTACCTTGAATGAGTTTAATACTTTTTTTGAAGTGAATAGTATTAAAAGGCAGCTATTAGCCCCTAAAAACTAGAGTAGAATGGTATAGAATGGTATAACTAGGAGAAGAAACAAGTCTATAATAGAAGTATCAAGAGCTATGATGTTTGAGAACGATGTATCAAAGATATTTTGGAGATAAGTAGTTAATACAACACTATATACAATAAAAAAAAGTGTAGATCAAAAATGGTACAAATAATACTCCCTATGAATTATGGTTTGGACATGTACCATTAGTGAAGTATTTTAGAATTTTTGGAAGTAAGTGTTACATCAAGAGAGATGATTACATTGGTAAATTTTATGCAAGAAGTGATGAAGTCATATTAGTTGGTTATTCATTGAAAATAAAAGCTTATAGATGTTTTAATCAAATGACTAAGACTATTGTTGAGAACACAAATGAAAAGGTGGATGAGAAGTTTGGAATTCAAGAGAGAACACTTAATTATAATTTTTATGAAGAACTTAATCCTAAGACTAATCATGAGAATGCTAAGTTATTTTATGAGACTAACAAAGATTTTTAAAATGACATTCAAGTTGTGGAACAGAGAGAGGAACCAAGATTTGAGCCTAGACTAGAAGTAAGACTTGAGATATTGACACCAACACCAAACAAGAATTTGACAAAGAATCACCCTATTGATTATATTATTGGAAGAAAAGATGAATGAGTTATGACAAGAAACAAAGTACATGAAGAATTATGTTTGATTTCTCAAGTTGAACAAAAGAGTGCAGATGAAGCATGTAAGGATGATGATTGGATTTGAGAAATGAAAGAAGAACTAGATCAAATTGTGAAGAATGATATATGAGAATTGGTCCCTAGAGCTAAGGACAAAAATGTTATAGGAAATAAATTGGTTATCAAAAACAAGATGAATGAACAAGGTGAAATTGTGAGAAATAAAGCAAGACTAGTATGAAAAGGATATTCATAGCAAGAAGGTATAGACTATGAAGAGATTCTGCACCTATTGCCACAATTGAAGTAATAAGAATGTTCTTGGATTATGCAACAAATAAGAAGTTTAAAGTGTATCAAATGGATATGAAGTCAACATTTCTTAATGGAAAACTTGAAAAAGATGTCTACATTAAGTGTCCTAAAGGATTTCCTTTTATAGAAGAAGGAAATATGGTATGCAAGCTAAAGAAATCACTGTATGGACTAAAGCAAGCACTTAGAACATGGTATGCAAGGTTGGATTAGTATTTGGAAAAATTGAGATTTTCTAAAGTTATTGCAGATAGAAACTTATAATTGAAAGAAAATAAGAAATGATTGTTGATTATTGTGATATTTGTGGATGATATAATCTTTGGAGGCAATGATGAAGAAAGTGAAAATTTTGTTGATGAATTTTAGATGAGCATGATTGGTGAGATGAAGTATTTATTTGGTTCACACATTGTGTAGAATAGTGATGGTATTTTCCTATCACAAACTAAGTATTTGAAAGACTTGTTGAAGATTTTTGGCTTGAAAAGTTGTAAGCCTATTGGTACACCTATGATAACTTGTCACAAGTTATCTAGCAAAGATGAGACGCCTAGAGTTGAGTAGAAGAAGTACAAATCCATGATTGGAGGTTTGTAATATATGACTCATACAAGACCATACATTGAAAATTTATTTGATATAGTATAAATATTGCAAGTTGATCCTAAGGAATCACACTATGTAGCAGTAAAAAGGATATTCAAGTCTATGAAGGGTACACCTAATTTTGGGTTTTGTTATGATATATCAAATTAATTTACTCCATGTGCATATACTAATGTATACTCAGCAAGAAGTATGGATGACAGAAAGAGTACAAGTGGTGTTGCAGTTTTCATTGGAGGAAGATTGGTTTCTTGGTTAAGCAAGAAGCAAATTTGTATTTCACAGAGTACAATAGAAGGAAAATATGTAGCAACAACAAACAATTGCAATCAGATCATCTGGATGAAATAGATGTTGAAGGATATTGGGATAGAGTTCTCAAAACCTATTATCATACATTTTGATAACACAAGTACAATAAATATGTCTAAGAATCCTATATTACATTCTAAGACAAAGTACATATATATTAAGTATCATGTCTTTAGAGAGAAAGTTGTAGAGATAGAGACCAAATTGGAGTATGTTAATACAAAGGATAAGCTTGCAAATATATTTATGAAGTCTTTTCCTAAGGATACATTTGATTATTTTAAAGGTATGCTTCCTGCCTACTTCAAAATAGATGATGCAAAGAGTGCATCAGTCTAGTGGTACAAAGCATTATTATTCATCTAAACTACATGTTGATGCATCATTTATGGGGGAGTATCTATGATTGAGAAGAGTCATAATGGACTCTTGGTGGTTGGTATTGAACATTATCTTTAGATACTTGAGCTGGTTGAAGATATTGAGTAGCATAATAACATAATGATGCATTTGTCATTGATGTCAATAGGGGAAAAGTTGTGCATAAAAAATATCTCCTATAAATATGAGATATGTGAATACATATGGGAGAATCTCCTATGAATGGGAAAGAGTTATGAAGAAGAGAGGATTGATATCAATGGGGGAGCAACACTTGTTCCTTAGAGTTTCAGATTTAATTGATGAATAAGATTTGAAAAGATGAGAGTAGCAGCAACATCAATATGTTTGGTATTCATGGAAAGATGCTTTTCATGTATGTTGCCATCAATACCAAAGAGGAATATTGTTAGCATGAATTTTGATGATATTCATATGGGGAGTATTCTAAGAATTGGAGAGATAGCTAACATGATTGTGTGTTGCATTCATGACTATGTTTGTCATTGACGTCAACATGCTAAGAAGATTGGTAGAGTAGTAGGCATAGATTAAGGTTGTATAGATTGACTATTAAAGATAAGGTAAAAAATAATTGGGGACATATTCTATAGAATTTCATGATTTAGTGGTCAATTGCATGTACAAAAAGTTGAATACTAGGTGAAGTTATTTGTGATTTACAAAAGATAGTTTGTGGACAGAGTTCTTGAGAAGTGGTTTTTGGTAATTTGATTATATCTCCTACCTGAGATAGAATCTAGTTAAGAGAAGTTAGATGGAGATAGAAGATAATATGATGATAACATCAATGCATATATGAAGTTTGAGGTTGAAAGTATGAAGATTTATTATTACTATAAGCTGATAGTATTTTGTAATTATGAAAAGACGTAATGTATTATCTTAATGAGGTCCTATTATAATTGTAATTGGGAACTTAAGCCCGACTCAATGAATTATTTTAAGGACTTGGTATAAAGGATTATTTCCTTGGTTTTAACATGGAAGTAAGAAGATTTTATTGGATTTAAGAAGATTGGTAAATGTAAGTAAGTGATTAGAGGGATCATTATGATGAAAGTTTGCATATCTAGTACCGAGATCTAAGAAGTATTTTGGTGTGTTAGTGGCACAGTAAAAAGAAAAATTAATATTTTGAGTTGCTAAGATTAGTTACATTTCTATTATTCTAAAAGGAATAATATAGAGGCCAGTTGGATATTGAGTTTAGTGGTTTTTCCTTGAAGTTATTTGGATAGTGGGTCCTTCTACATTCTACAACTCCTAATAGGTTTAAAATCTCCTAACAAGGATTCAAAGTCTCCTGACAAGGACTAATATGTACTGAATGTATTTCATTGGCTCCTAACAAAGTCCATCCTTTTAAAAGGAATTTATGTATTAGTACATTTTTTTGTGGGTACCATTCTAATCGAGGTTTTCCCTTTGATCAAGGGTTTCCCTAGTTAACATATTTGGTGTTATTGTGTATGTGTAACTTCTTATGGTTGTTGTTGATATTGATTATTTGGTTAGCTAAATACCTTAGTACAAAGGATTAGACATTATTTCACATTAACTCTATGATTAGACAGAATCATGTGTTTTCCTAAGAATAACATACTGACTTCATTTTATTTTGTTAACCTAGGAGCGTAAGCTTGAGAGGGTGACTAAAATGTATATGCTCTAATTATTCTTTAAGTCATTATAACTAAAATAGAAAAGGAATGCAAAAGGAAACTAAGCTAGGAACCAAAATAACATTTTGTCTTAAAGCTTAGAGTACTATTGTAAACAGTAAATCTATCTATGCACCTATGCTGCAGGAATAGTTCAATGATTATGTTATCAATGGTTGCAAGAATAGTAGAAGTCTACTTTGAAAAAGGAACAAACAAGGAAATAAAATCTATTTTAACAAAGTAGTTCACTCACCACGTGGGCCCCCTTGGATGAGTGAACAAAAAAGATGATCAAGATAGAAGATGGAAACTTGAACTTTTTATTCTATTCATTCATAGTAAGGGGTTACATCTGAAAAGATTACACACTATTCATTTGAACAAACAATCTATTCTATCTTCCTTCTAGCAAAAATCCATTTTCAAAGCTACAATGGGCATTATTTAAAGGAAAGCTACAACAACTTCCTACTTCTATGACCACTCCATCAACGAGGATCAATTAAAAATCATCAAGTTTACAACAAAAATATCATTAACTAGGATTTAACTCCTCCAAGAATATAGTAGGTTGAGGAAGCTATATTTGTGTGCTACCATAATAGAAATCACACAATAATCTACTTGTTGTGGTGATTCATCAATTTGGTTGTCTTTGACTTAGCATTGAAATTTTTACTTTGAAATGACAAGTACCTATAAAACATTGGACGTAAAAACTTCCAAATACATATATATTCATTTCATCATCAATGTTAGAAAAGGCATAATGTTCAAACTATTACTCTTTACAAATCCTATGGCTACAAAAAGGAACCTACCCAAATGTAGCATGGATGAGGAAACATTTATCAACATGTAATATTCCTTCATTAAACCATAGAAGTCCATAGATTCAAGAAAACACATCATATCTAAATAGTCTATACTCCAATCTTCATGTCTTAACATACACATAATATATTCATAAAAACATAAGTTCTTTTGCTTAAACCATAGAGTCATGAAATGTTTCTACAAGATAATTGTCTAAAAACAAGATAAAAGGTTCTCAAAATAATGGTCTTTTAGAGGCTCATCATTCCCCCCAACTGATCTATTGTTGGTCCCCAAAAATCATGAAGTTTTTGATTTGGGCCTACACTCTCCAGTCACTAGGTGTCCTTTCTCCTAGATCATTCTTCACATAATCAAAGTAACCATAATTTGTCTTGAGCCTCTTCTAGCACCAAACTTCAGTAGTCATGTCATGAACTTTTGCATTGTCATTTGCTACTAGTAGTTTCTATAGGAGAACTAGGGGATGATACCTTAATGGTAACCAATGTTTGCATTGATTTCTCCCCAATTCAATATACCAAGGAAACCTAATTGTACCAAGAGTCAAGTTTTCTAGAGAGTGGGGTTCTCTTTTTTTTAGATCATGTAGCATTCTAACCCATCACTGCCTTGAGGAAATAATTGATGTCTCAACATTTAGAGATAAGTGTTGTTCCCAGTCTATAAAGGTCCATTCTTTGACTATACTCACCCTACCAAGTCCTACAAGATTTCCCAAAATAGAAATCCAATCCAAATATGTTCATCTAGAATGTTGAACTTCCAGTCTCATGAACAAGGGTGTTGTCATTTTATTCTCCCAATAGGATGCAACTTGATGTTCTCTACTTATTTCATTATGTATCCATGACATTATTGCTCTTAATTGCACATCCCCTACATATAGGAGTGGGTTCCACTCAGTGTCATTAGAAATGGCCAGGTTATGAAGATACACAGTAAATTTTTCAAAGTCATGGGAACAGATTGAAATGAATCATAAAACTCATGTGGCATAGAGATAGAGGGATTAAGACCTTCCACAATTCTAGTCAATTTATAATTTTCAAATTGTTCTTTAAGAAACAAAACATATACTAGTGATGGCGACCTACATTCCATACTCAAAAATCAATCCTGTGATATGCTTAATTATTCTCTTTAGGACTTCATTCTAATCTAAAATTTGTTTTAACTAGTAAATCTACTCATTAATAACATGCTTTAATTTTTCTTTCTCCAATTTCTATTGAGCTCTCTCCCATAATAACTATAGAAACAAATTAATTCTTGCAGACAAAGGTGTGGATAGATCGGATGGTGGTAATGGCTCGTGATTAAAGAGGTCTATCCATTGAGGTGCCAAGTGGGGAGTTTTTTTGACACTTTATTGTGGGGAGCACTTTCCTTTTCTTATGACAATAGTTGTCTCCACATTTTCTTCCCTACTAGATTCAGTGGTTGTTGCAACTAATGTGTCTAACCCTTCTTGATTTAGTTTTTCTAGTACTTCCTTAATAATTTTAGGTCTAAATTTTAGGTAATTCTCTAAAGGGATTTCTTAAAAAATTTCACTACTATATTGCATATTAGGGGTTTCTTCAAACTCCTTAGATATTTCACACTCACCAGACTCCTTATCACTATTAACAAGCACATAATCAACACCACAATTAGCTTATGGTTGTAGATTTTGGGTTTTGCTCTCATTTTCACTGGCTTGAGTTTCTTGCAATTCTTCACCCAGAGAGGACTCTTTTTATGTTCAAAAAGCTTAGGGATAACTATGTGAATAGAGACTTTAGGAACCCTACTCTCAAAGAGTCTTGCACTTCACCTTGTGGGTGGTGTTGACAAGCATGGAGGATTCTTTTCTTCCCTCTTGCTTACAAGTATTTCCATTGCAGGTGCTTCTGGAGGTTTTTCTACATTTTTCTTCTCTTGAGAGTTCATGGGTTCATTAAGGTTACTCTCCTTACTTGGTTGTTATTCTAACCCTTCTGCTCTAGGTTCCAAAGTTTTACCTTTATTTTTCTCAGTGGGAGACCTATTCTTAGAAAATGATAGGGCCTTAGGAGCACTAGAAAATTCTACATTTTTTCTTCTCTTTTTGTTAACAATGGATGGTTCAGCTTTGTAGATTCTCTTCTTAGTTGTCTTGGGACCAAAGGGAGAGGCTTCAAGAGAATTTTCAACTCTAGAAACAACTTTACAAAGACTAGTAGATGTTCTTTCCCTTGGTCCAATAGCTTGGCCTCTAGGGCTGACCAACCTAGGCTCTACCTCTTTTAACTACAAGAACTCCTCCCATGTCCCAATTGCTTGCTTATTCAATTTCCTTTCTATGATTAATTTTATTAAGCAATGGTGAGAGATAGACTAACCTTTTCTTGATTACACTAGAGAAGCTTGCTTGTTGACAATATTAAACAAGAAATTTGGAAGGTTTACCTATCTATAATCATGTCATAGGTGAGCCAACATTTTTAAATGTAGCGCATGTAGGTAATTGTAACATCCCTTGCATGTGAAGTACCAGATGATAAACATTGTTGGCTGAATAAACTCCATTGCTAAAGATAACCTAGAAGTACTTTCTTTCTTATAATGTCCAGTGGAGGGTCCCAGTGTATACTAAATTGTGCCCTAGCTATCTTTAGGTCAAACTCTTTCTCCCAATTTTTTCCTTCTTGGGGCAACCCAATGATCTCAGCTACCACCTCATTTGAGAACTCAATTCTCAGTCCTTTAACCATGGCAATGCTATCCTTTAAGGTGCTCATGAATCAAAGAGCTACCTCTTCATCAAATCCTTTCAAATTAAGACAATAATCCAACCATCCCCTTCTTCTAAACATTTCACAACTGACTACATCACCCAAAAGGACTTATTGATCAATAGGCTTGTTCCTTTGTATACCTCCACCCATGGTTAATTCTAGATGAATTGTGGAAAAACTATGATGTTTCAGAGCTTGTTGAATCAAGGTTTATAATATTATGACAATAGCCCTAGCTATTTTATAAAAATGGTGTGTACTTGGAGAGTTAAATGCACAATATCTCATAATATCCTTTTTGCATCAAATTTCATAATTTTTGCTCACTTACAAGTTTGTCACCTAAACACATTGCAAATCATCATTAAAAGTTAAATGACTACTTTTAATGTCCTTAATTTCATAATGTCACAATCATAAAAGGACAAGTCACCAACATGTGATATTAAATATGCAATCATTTCCAGTCATCTCAATGAACTTTTGAAGTTACATGCAATTTGAAATTGATTTTAAAAGAAAAAATTTAATATTTTCCTCCCCCCAACTAAATAAAGGCATGGGGTCCCACCAGGCTAGGATATGCAAGAGTGAATAATTATAAACAATACCAAATCATAAAAAAGCATGAATAAAATAAAATAAAATGCATGCAAAGTTATACAGTAGGTACTTGGCAACTACTACAAGAAAGATTGTCTAGAAAAGATCATCGAAATTGATAGAGTGATGGGATGGAATGGTAAGATGGAAGAGAGAGAAGTTGAAGTGGAATGGATTTGAAGAAAGTACTTTAAAAAAGAAAATGTTTATTATGAATTTCTTGAATGAAGTCAAGAAGTATTAGGAGTCAAGGTAGGAAACCTAGACTCTGGCTATAGGAATGAAAATATCCTCATTGCACTAGAATTGTTGTAGGAACTCTTCATAGCTAATTGGTTTATTGTAAAGCTTGAGATGATGCCCATTGACAAGTAGTTTGAAGTGAATAGGATCAATGGTAGATAGTTGAACTATACCATTTAGTAATATGGTAACAATCTCAAATGGTCCTAACCAGCATGTTTGGAACTTCCTTGAGTTATGTTGGTACTTTGAGTCATAAAGGAGTCCCTAATCTCCTACAGAAATTTTTTTTTTGATAAACTTGTCATGCCACTATTTCCTCTAATGTTGGATGAGCTCAATATTGTTCAATGCAAATTTCCTCCATTCATCAAGACCATTTAAACTCAAGATTCCATCCTCTTGGGAAATAGTGAGTTCTATCCCAAGCTCCAAGTCAATCTTCAATGTTTTATATTCAAATTCTATAAGCATTACTACTAACTTACCATAAAAAAGCTTGAAGTGAGTAAAACTAGCTGAGAACTTCTAGGTTGTTCTATAAGCCCAGAGACCTTTAGGAAGGCATGTGGCCCAATCCTTCCTATGGAGTGCTATAGTCTTGGTGAGAATGGATTCCAGCTCCCTATTAGTAACTTCTACTTGACCATTAGCTTGAGGATGATAAGGTGATGATTTAGCATGCCTGATAGTATACTCCTGTATAAGAGAAATTATCAAATTTAATGTAAACTAAGTTCCTTGATTAGATGTCAATTTCCTAGGAACACCAAACTATGTAAAGATGGATTCATATAAAAAAATTACCACATTGATATCCCTTGGGTGTTTCATGGGTTTAGCCTCTGCCCATTTGGTTACATTGTTAGTGCACACCAAAATGTAGGATTTGCCTTGAGAAGTAGGTTAATGGGTCCTACAAAGTCAATCCCCCATTTGTTGAAGGGTGTGACAACTACTTGAGGTTGTAGGGGCATTTCATTTGATTCAGTGGGTCTTCCCATTTGTTAACATTTGTCACATTTCTTCATATATCTAACTGCATCTTTGTGCAAGCTTGGCCAATAATACCTGGTTGTCAATATTTTGAAGGTTGTTCTTTTGGCTACAAAGTGACCTGTACAGTGATCATCATGACATGCCTTCAAGACATTATATGTTTCATCCTCTCTTAGACACCTATGCATGACTTGATCAGGTCTAGTATTGAATATAAATCTAGCAATCCATTAATGATTAAAGCTCTTCTCTACTAGTAACTTTCTTGCTTGGGTAAAGAAGTAAACTAGCATTTTACCTATGGTGAGGTAGTTAGCAATATCTGCATACCATGGGTTTTGTGTGGATAACAGAAAAAGGTGCTCATCTAGAAAACTATCATCAATGGCTACATGATCATTAGGGACATGTAACCAAGAGAGAAAGTTGACTACCACATTGGCCTTACCAAGTTTATCAACTATGGTGATGTCAAATTCTTTCATGAGCAATAACCATTGAGCCAATCTTCTTGAAATTGCAAGTTTGTTCACCAAATATTTTATAGCAGAATGGTCAGTGTGAACAAATATTTCATATCATGTAATTTAGTGCCTAAACTTATTAAGGGCATAGATGACTACAAGTAATTCTTTTTTAGTGACTGTGTAATTAAATTTTGCACCTTGCAAATTTTTACTGATGAAATAAATGGCATGTTTGATAAAGTCAACTTTCTATCCCAGCATAGCACCAATAGCATAGTTAGAGGCATCTATATGAATGTGAAAAGCTAGGCCCCAATTGGGTCCTCTCAAAATAGGTGGTGTGGTAAGAACTTCCTTAAGCTATAGGAAGGATGTTGCACAATCAGAGTCCCAAGAAAATTCAGAATCCTTTTTGAGCAGATTGTAAAGATGTGTTGCAAGTTGAGTGAAGTTTTTAATAAATCTTCTATAATATCTAGCATGTCCCAAAAAATTGCATACATCCTTCTACTTCTCTAGAGTAGGCAAGGTAATAATGACTTCAATCTTTTCTAGATCTACTTGGATGCCCTTAGATCAAATGAAATGGCCTAGCACTACCCCTTCCTCCATCATCATAAAAATTTTCTCACTATTTAGAGAAAGATTATAGTCCTGACATCTTTTGACTACCATTTCTGAATTTTCTTTTTCTTGTTCAAAAGTAGCACCATAAATAGTAAAATCATCCATATAGATCTCCATATAGTCAGTAGAAATATTTGAAATTTTTTTGATGACAGTATGTTGAAATGTGGCTGGAGCATTACACAAGCCAAAAGGCAAGACTGAGTAGGAAAATGTTCCCTACGGGCAGGTAAAAGTTGTTTCTTCTTGATCTTTTGGGGTTATTTGAATCTAATTGTAATCACTAAAACCATCCAAAAAAGAAAAATACTTTTTACTAGCTAGGTTGTTAAGGACTTGGTCTATAAATGGAAATGGAAAATGGTCCTTCTTAGTGGCAGAATTCAGCTCCCTATAATCTGCATGAACTCACCATTTTCCTCCCTTCTTGGGTATTATGACTAGGGGTGAGACCCATTGGCTACCAAAAATGGGGTGTATAAAACCAACACTTAATAGTTTCTGTAATTCATTCTTAGCTATATCTTTTAAGATAGGGTTAACTCTCCTCTGAGGCTATCAAACAAGTTTGAAGTCGGGCTAATGTAAATCTTGTGAGTGCAAAGCATAGGATCTAATCCTTTCATGTCCATGTAATTCCAAGAAAATGTACTTTGATTGTCATGTAGTAATTGCAATGTAGCTTTCTGTTGAGACGGTGATGGCATTGTTTACATTCAGTTCCTTGCCTGGACCAATTTTCATCTTAATAACCTTATCTACCATTAATTATTGGGCAATAGGTGAAGAGTCCATTTCATAAGGTAATAATGAATGGAGAAACTATGAAGCTTTTGAATGATGTGGTGAATTCAAGGATGGTAAAATAGTTTCGGATGTACATTTAGCTTGAGGACACATTAGAGATTTTGTTCCATATTCATTCAAAATAATGGATGAGATTATTTCATCTTCTTCTTGAGCAACTATAAATGATTCTCTACCTATCATCATCAACAGATGGATGGAATTGACTTCTAGATCATCATCACCCAAGTATGGCCAGATTACTTGGTCATCTAGTAACAATGGTTGAGCAGGGGAGCTCAAAATCAAGTTCTTGGTATGAATATCATTGGATATTTTCATCTTCCCAGATCAACAAGCTATATAAGCATCTACAATAGCCAACCACAACTTCCTAAAATTAAAGGATATCCTCCCATATTATCCTTTAGGGAGAGAACAACAAAATCAACTAGATACTCCCAAAAATTCAAGAACTATAACATCTTCTATCATCCCATCTAGTTTAATGGTAGAGCTATTAGCAAGTAGAAGGATGGTGGCTGTCTCTCTGAGGCCAAGGATATGCAACTGCAACAATACTTCCTTTGTCATGACATTAATAGATGCTCCTAGGTCAACCAAAGCATTTTAAACTTGGACCCCATGAATAGTGACTATAACTACAAGACTCCCAGGGTCAGAGTATTTAGGTATAGTTAATTTCTCCAACATTAAGTTAGACAACTATCCTAGGACATGAATGGTTTTTGGATCTTTCTTCTTCCTTCCTGGATGATTAATGCATGCTTCCTTAATAGCTTTATATGGGTAGGGACTTCCTTAATAGTATCTAAGAATGGTATTTTTACTGTCATCTGCTTTAGCTAATTAAGGAAATCAATGATTGCATGGTTCTCCATGGTTTGGCCTTGTTCTGTCTACCTATGGGGAAATGGAGATTCTTTGGCTACAAGAGAGGTCTATTGATTTGACTCATTTGTATGATTAATTAGAGGATCTTCAACTTTAATTATTATGGGCTCTTAGGGTGTAGAAAGAGTGGTGCCTGACCTTAAGTGAATATCATTCAATGAGATGGCATAGCTTTGTTGTTGAGTCTATTGTTTAGTATTTTTCAGATTAGGATTTGGTTGAACTGGTAGTTGGGTCTACTTGAAAGGAGTATTAGTGGCTACAGGAGGAGACATTAGAACTTTTTGTAGAGGTGGTAGTAATAGGGTTGGCTAACTAGATTGGATATTTCAATTTTGAGGTTGTTGCCAACCTTGTTGAGGTTGTTGTCAACTATGATTTCCACTAAAACCATTATTTTAAAAAAATTTCCATTGATTATTATTATTATAACTTTGAAGAGGATCGTGTGGCATACCTTGTCTTTGATCCCATGGCCTTCTTTAAGTGACATAAAGTACCTCTCCATTTTCATCAATGACTTTGAACTTAGTTGGCATTAGTTGTGTCTCCACACTTGCAAAAAACTTACATCTATAGTGCTTTTTCTTTTCTCTACAATGTGGACAGTATTTAGTCAACATGGCATCAGCTTCATCTTTCTTTCTTCTAGCTTGCATGGTGTCTAGATGATTGGCTGCATCATTAATGATGTCTTGCTTAAAATTTGATAGTAAATTAGATAATTCCATCTTGGATACTCCTAAACTGCTATTGGACTTATGTGGTAGATCTCTAAGTCCCCTACCTTTCTTCACAATAGCTCTAGAATAATTCAGGCATATACTCTATATATTAGTCCAAGTATTTTGAGTGATATCCCCTCATACCATAAGGTCTAGAGCTTTAATGCTTCCATCATTTACATCTCTCAAAAAAAGATGTTTCTTTGATTCCTCATTCAATTGATGTTGTGTGTTATATTGTAGGTTGAACATGAATCGGGAAACATAATCTTCCAAGGTTTCATCATCCTTTTGGGAAATTTTGAAAATGTCATCCCCTTTTAAATCTTGACCCCTACAATATTCCTTATATGTTGTGAGAAACAAATTTCTCATTGTTGGCCAATCTGCTACAGCATTGGCACCCAACCCCATGAACCATCTCTAAGAAGCTTCTTTGAGGGTATAAGGAAACAACTTTAGTTTGTGGGCATAATTTGTATAGTCATAACTTCTACATAGTATGTCAAATCAAAGAGGAATATTTTAGGGTCTTCAATGATCAAGCCATAAAACTTGGGAAGTGTAGTAGCGGGCATGTTATTCAAATTTTAGTTACCTTGCTAAGGAGGGATAGGAAAAGGAAATGTTGGTCAAGGTTGAGGCTAAGCCATTCCTAGAGGGGGTACTAGCAGTGGTGCTTGATAGATGACAAGAGCAAGTTGATTATATTAGTATTCAAGTTCAGCAAAGAGATCATTCAGATGCAAAGATTCATTAGAGGATAAAGGTATTCATTCTTGAGCAAAAGTGAATGGATTTTCAAAAGGTTCTTCTTCATTCTTTTTGTGAGGTTCTTTAGGTTCAGGATTAAAAATGTCTTCCTAAATATTATGGGGAAGAAATCTCCCAAAGGGGCCTCTTCTTTTATGCATGCAAAATAATGTGAAATCTAAACTAATATAATGACTTCAAGGTTGAATTAGATTGACACCTTCCCTAGAACCGATGCCAACAATGGTCGGTCAGCTAAATACCTTAGTAAAAAGGATTGGACATCCTTTCACTTTGACTCTATGATTAGACAAAATCATGTGTTTTCCTAAGAATAACATACTACCTTCATTTTATTTTGTCAACCCAAGAGTGTAAGCTTGAGAGGGTGACTACAAAGTATATACTCTGATTCCTCTTTAAGTCATTATAACTAAAATAGAAAAGGAATGCTAAAGGGAACTAAGCTAGGAACTAAAATGACATCTTGTCATAAAGCTTAGAGTATTGTTGTAAATAGTAAATCTATCTATGCAACCTATGCTGCATGAACAATTCAATGATTATGTTATCAATGGCTACAGGAACAACAGAAGTCTACTTTGCAAAGGAAAAAACAAGGAAATAAATTCTATTCTAAAAAAGTTCACTCACCAAGTGGGCCCCCTTGGATGAGTGAATAGAAAAGATGATCAAGACAGAAGATGGAAATTTTAACTTTTTACTCTATTCATTCATAGTAAGGGGTTACACCTGAAAACAAGATTACACACTGCTAATTTGAAAAAACAATCTATTCTATCTTCCTTCTGGCAAAAATCCCTTTCCAAATCTACAACAAGCATTATTAAAAGGAAAGCTACAACAACTTCCTACTTTTACAATCACTCTACCAATGAGGATAAATTATAGATCATAAAGTTTACAATAGAAATATCATTAAATGTGATTTAACTCCTTCAAGAATATAGTAGGTTGAGGAAGCTATATTAGTGGATTGCCATAATAGAAATCACACAATAATTTGTTTGTTGTGGTGATTTATCAATCTCATCATCTTTGACTTAGCATTGAAATGTTGACTTTGAATATGTGTAGCAAGTACCTACAAAACATTGAAAACAACAACTTCCACAAACATATATAGTCATTTTATCATCAATGTTATGAAAGGTATAATGTTCAAACTATCACTCTTTGCAAATCCTATGGCTATAAGAAGGAACCTACCCAAACATAGTATGGATGAGGAAACATTTATCAGCGTGTAATATTCTTTCATTAAACCATATAAGTCCATCGATTCAAGCAAACACAACATTTCTGAACAATCTATACTTCAATCTTCATGTCTTAACATATAGATAATATATTCATAAAAGCATAAGTTCTTTTGCTTAAACTATAGAGTCATAAATATTTTTTGCAAGATAATTGTCTAAAAACAAGATAAATGGTTCTCAAAAAAATGGCATTTTAGAGGCTCATCATTGATCACATGTTTAATAGTTAATAAATTTGATAAAAGTTGCATTGCTTAGACAATTGATTAACCCCCCCACCCCTAGTTATCTTAATGGACTTTACTTTCTAACGCTCTTCTAGTTAATAGTTCTAGTTATAATTTCATTGAGATATATTCAATAAGTTCTTTGCCTTTCTTAAGTGTAGTCTTTCATCTAGCTTCAAGCTAATCATATAAAAAAGTGGAAATTTGACCTTGTATTTAAACCAAAGATTTACTTAACTTATTCATATAGAATATTATGGCATCTTCAATTTTATTTTGATTATACTCATTAAAAAAATTTTGGGGGGGAAGAGAGACATTTTAATAGGGTTGTCAATCTCTTTTTTTCAAGTCACTAAGCCATTCAAATATGTATGAAAGGAAAAGAGGATAATTCCCAAATATGATGCCAATTATGATCCAAATTAGACTAGCTAGAACCCAAAGGAAAAAGGATGCCAATACTAAATTTCAATTATAAAGAGGAATGTAATCCAATGAAGCTAGGTGGGTAACTTCCCCCTAATCTCTAGTTCCTCTACTCTATAGTTGTTGAATTAGACAAGTTCCATCCAACAATCTCTAGCTCCAGAATGCTTTCTCCACTTTTTCCAAAAAATCTATGACCCCCTACAATAATAGGAAAATAGGCCCCCCTCCACCCCTCCCCCTGACATGTAACAATTGGGGAAGGGTAAGGCTTTCTCAAAACATACCCCTTTCCCTTTATAATAGTAAGGTAGGGTACTCCTTGGCCCTTAATAGAATCATGTGAATGTAAAATTGAACTAATTGCTTAAATAATATAAATTTAGATGCTATGTGTATACATTTTGTGCAATTTAGATATAGACCTAGGGTAAAGATATTTAAGTAAAATATGAAAGAATCACCTTGAAATTCATAGAGGAATATGTATTTTATCTCCAAAAGTCATGGATCTAAACTATTTTCTAAATATCCATCCATGAATCTTGGAATAAAATGATGAAAGACACAAAACCCAGAAATCTCCCCGAAAAAGGGAACCAAATGTATAGGAAAACTTGGAAGGGTAGTCTACAACTAGGTTGACAGAGTCTAGTGACTTATAACAAATTTCTCCAGAAAGATCCTAAAGAGTAGGTTATAAATCTGTAAGCTTCGATAGGTATCTTGCAGATAAATACAAAAAAGAAGGGTTTCATGGTTGGGATGGATGAGCATTTTCCTTGGTCAAGCCCTAGGTTAAGTAATTAACCATAAGTTGAAATGTAATTAATAAAGTAAATTCTTTCATGTAGTAGATCTAAATAATATCAAAGGAAATATAACTTTACCTTCAAAGATGTAATTGACCTTGATATGTGATCAAGCATGTACATTTATAGCCTTGACTCAAAGAAACCATAAAGACATCAAATAAGTCAAAACCTCATGTATTGAAATGTATGTGACATTCCATGGATGAATAATAGAATAACTTTAATGAATTGGTATGATGGATCTTCTCCTTAGATCCAAACTCAACTACCACCATGAAGGAAGAAGATTGATGCAAGAAGGAAATTCTTAGACCTAAATGCTTGAAGATGCTTGCTTAAAGAATGTCTTCATTACTTGCTTACTTGTGGATTTTTGAGAATGTGAAATATGAAAATAAATCCCCTGAACCTCCTTTTATACTAGTTTTTGCATGGAAAAATAACTTAAGTTGACAAGGGAGTTAATTAAGTTAATTGGTAAACTCAAGGACTTTTCGGCCCCAAACCTAAAAAGTCTAGACTAGGTAAACATGGGTCAACATAATCTAAAATGATAGGATAGGAAGGCCATAGAAATCTCTAGAAGGAGGTGTAGGTGAGACTGAAAGATAATGAGTTGAACAAGATATATAATCTAAAGGGTGTCAAAGTGACACCTAGAAGACCATGTTAGAAAGTGGGAGATGATGAAGAAGCATGCAATAGAAGGGGAGAGGATAAAAAGAGACCAAAACCACACTAAAGAGGGCTAAAAGGTCTCAAAATTAAGTGCATCCATTTTAAGATGATACATTTAGTACCAACTTTAGTGAGAGTATGAGGCAAGTCATACTCTCGATAAAGGAATGAAGAGAAGAAATACAATGTCACATCAAGATATAACATCACCAAGATTAAGTACATGATCCCCCAAGTGTAGGATCCTAACTCCATTTACATGCATAAGAGCAAAAAAACAAAGCAAAAGAAAGTGAGAAGATAAAAGAAAAACAAAGAAAAAAAGACACAAAAGGGGTTAGTACTAAAGCCCAAATCAACTAGTAAAAGAGACCTTAGCTAAGGAAATGTCTCACTCACTAATACCATATTTGGAAGGCTATTACAAAATATAATATATTTAATAGGAAAGAAAAGAGCATCACAAAGGATTGTGTCCCTCGTGATTTTTTCCCACCAGCATGAAAGCATAAAGAGAGATAAAGAGTGTGATTATCTAGCCCAATAAGGTTTGTGTCCCTTACCATGAATCATAATTAGGAATATTTGAATGGTCTAAAAAGTTTGTATCCATAATAGTCAATATTGAAAATAAAAATAAAAAACTAGGATCAAATGGTTGAGTAGGTTTGTGTGCTCAGTAGTCAATCTTGTGTGCTCTTCAGTCGCTTATGCATGCATATGTGCATGTCCACCCATAGATCAATTTCCTGATATCACTATGAAGTGAAAAAAAAATGTGTTACCCTAGGAGAGATTTATCTTAAAAATTAAATAAAGGTGTGTTTCCTCAAGATGGATACGTATCATTGATACCCATAGAGGATTTAGCAAAAATGAAAAGCAAAAAGATGCATTTCCTTGGGATGGAGAGATATCACTTATAATCATAGAGGATTTAGGAAATGTGCATTGGTTACTGATGTAGGAGCATCAGGACATGAAAGGCTCCCTAAAGAAGACAAAATATGGATTAGAGGTAATGAGGAATTTAAACCACTCAATTTTCATGTGTTGAAGCCAATCATGGCCTTAGGAGGCTTTAAAGATGATAAAATTGTAATGAATCCTAAAGGCCATGTTAAGGACCTTGGGATCTTTAATGATGAAATAGATGTAGAAGGTAAATATGGATTCAAATAATTCCTTAAGAGTCTTAGGAAGGCTTAGAATTGGTTATATTTGTCTTGAGGACCTAATAGAAAACTTTGAAAAGTTAAATAGTTGGTTTATGCAATAATTTGTATGTTGAAGAATTCAAATATTCGAATCCCAATGGTTAGTTCATTTTGGAGATAAATCAATTTTTAGAAGTTTTAGGAATGACTAAGCATGTAAATCAATCCTAGTTAGTTGGGGTAGTTGTAGGGGATTTTTTTAAGTCAAGTTGGAGGCATTGTACGAAGACCAACACTAGGAATGAACCATTCTATGAACCGTGCAAGAAAAACTCGATAAAACTCTAGTTTTGATGTAATTTGATGTGTTCTTTGTAGTTTTGTGATTAGTGGATATTATAACTATTGGAGGAAACTATAATTTGTATTTATCCATTCTTAATGTTGTAAAGTTCATTTCTATTCTTTGATTTTGCAAAATAGTGTTGATAGCCTTTAGGAGTAGTGTTCTTTTCAATAATTTTTTATAAGATCTAATGTTTGGATGATCATTCCATGAATGACATTACTGATTCTAATAGAATGATCCATACCTAACTTGTACAATACTTTTATAACACTTACATGTGCAAATGAGAGTTTGTTTGAAGGTGATCAACCAAGAAGGGATTGTTAAGGGATAATAGAAAGGTAGGTATGAAGTAGCAGTAGAGAATCTGTTTGAAAGATATGTAATTTTTATGTTTGGAGGTGTCTAGATACACCTTATACAAGGTGATTCCACCCTTTTTTGACCCTAGAAGTGCAAGGACAACATCTGATTAGAAAGCCCTAGTTTAAGAGGGTTTTTAGGACCAATTTGGGGCTTTTCTACTTGGAGGCATCCAAGGACCAAATTAATTGGATACTTGGTGGTTTAAAGACATATGTAGGGACTATTGGAAGTGTTGAAGATAGAAAGTAATTTTTTTTGTAGTTTCTTTGTAAAATCACCCTATTTCATGCTTGATGTTTGAGGACAGTCTGAAGAACTTGGTTTTTGTCTAAAATAACCTAGGCATGGCTTTGGATATTTGTCATATGGCTTAAAGGGTATCTAGAAACCTAGAGAATTAGGTTTGAAAATTGGAAAAGTTGAGATAAATCCAAGCTTCTTTCTCGTTGGAGATCTATTGAGGGGCAATTAAGCCTAGAAAGCAGTTTGAAGAGATTTAGGTGTTGGATGTTGCTTAAGGACCAAAATTTGTTGAAACCTTTTTAATCCAATTTTTTTTGGCCTAAGACAACCGTCCTAACCATTTAGGAATCCTTGGAGTTGTTTGAGTACTATTTTTCCTTCTACAGGGTTGGGAACCTTGTATTTTCCTTATAGGTATCAATGGGATTAACTTAGATTTGACTCCCACCACCCTTGCCTTTGCATCAATTACCGATACATATGAGTTTTAGCATATGTTCTTGTGTAAACAAAAGAGACATGAAGCCACAATGTGTTGAATTGTGTGTTGTCTTTGATGTCACACAAATGTCATATCAGTCATCAGATAGAGTTCAACAAACTCAAATGGTCAGCAAGGCAAAGAATAGTGTCTACTGAGCTCAGAAGGTTAGCAAGGCAAAGGATAGAGTCTACCATGCTCAAAAGGTTAGTAAAGAAAACTTGTAGTATCTACTGAGTAAATAATTGTTACCAAGCTTTCAAGGTCATCAAAGGAAATGTGGAAAAAGCAGTTCTTACCAATCTCACTCGGTCATCAAAGGAAATGTGGCAAAAGCAGTTCTTATCTAGCTCGCTTGGTCATCAAAGGAAATGTAGCAGAACTAGTTCTTATCGAGCTCACTTAATCATCAAAGGAAATGTGGAAAAAGAAGTTCAAACAGAGTCAGTACCTACCGAGCTACAAGAATTTGAGTTGCAAATAGAAGCTATTGAGTTAGCATCTACCAAGCCTAAACAACCAGAATTAGAACCAGAAGTTGAGACACAAAAGGATAACATTGCAAGTCATTCAAAAGGCAAGGAGCCCATGTTAGCCAAGTATGTCAGAAAGCATCATGCACTAGATCAGATCATTGGAGATAAATTAGAAGGAACAATGACAAGAAGTAAGTTGAAAGGCACTTGTTTACTTGCTGATTTTGAATATAGAAATGTCAAAGATGCTCTAGAAGATGAAAGCTGGATTCAAGTTATGAATGAAGAGATAGAATAGATAGAGAAAAAGAAAACATGGACTCTTGTACCTAAACCCAAAGACAAGAATGTGATTGGAACTAAGTGGGTATTCAGAAACAAGTTAAATGAAGATGGTAATGTATAAAGGAACAAAGCTAGACTGGTATGCAAAGGATACTCACAAAAAGAAGGTGTAGACTATGGAGAAACTTTTGCTCATATTGCAAGATTGGAAGGTGTTAGAACCTTACTTGCATATGCTGCATTCAAAGGATTCAAAGTTTATCAGATGGATGTCAAGTCAGCATTTCTCAATGGCATATTGGGTGAAGAGGTTTACATTAAACAACCTAAAGGTTTTGTTGATCCAAAAAAGAAGGACATGTTCTGCAAATTGCATAAAGCATTATATGGTCTGAAACAAGCCCTAGAGAATGGTATGAAAGACTGCATAACTATCTTATTTAGATTGGTTTTCAAAGAACTAATGATAATAGTAGTTTGTACATAAAGAAAGGACAAGATAATAATATTTTTTTGGTAGAAATATTTGTAGATGATACTTTGTTCACAAGAAATGATGATCTTTGCAAAGAATTTTCATAACAAATGAATAAGGAATTTGAAATGTCAATGTTTGGTGAAATCAAATTCTTTTTTGGTCTTCAAATTCAACAGAGTAAGAATGGCATCTACATCACTCAATCTAAATACATCAAGTAGCTACTAAAAAATTTTGGTATGGAAGACTACAAACTAGTTGGGACTCCTATGTGTACTAGATTGAAACTTACTAAGGATGATGAATCAAAGGAAGTGGATCAAAAATTGTATAGATCTATGATTGGAAAATTACAATATGTAGTGCACACAAGGCTATACATTGCCCTTGCAGTAGGAATTGTAGCAAGATTCTCAGCAAAACCAAAAGAAAATCACATGATGGCAATCAAAAGGATCATGCGATACTTAAAAGGAACTAAAGATTATGGATTATGGTATAAACTTGGAGGAAATCTGAATTTAAAAGTGTTCACTAATGCAAATTGGGCAGGGAATGTTGATGACAGAAAGAGTACAAGTGGAGGAGCTTTCTTTCTTGGAAAAAGGTTGGTTTCTTGGACAAGTAAAAAGTAGAATTGTACATCTCAATCCACAGAAGAGGCTGAATATGTTTCAGTAGTAGTAAACTGCTCAAACATTGTGTGGTTCAAACAATTATTGGAAGGTATGAAGCAAGAAATCAAAGAACCTATTGTTATGTTTTGTGACAACACAAGTGCAATCAACATATCCAAGAATCCAGTAATGCATTCAAAAACCAAACATATTGCCATAAAGTATCATTTTATTAGGGAATTGGTACAAGGAAATTAGATTGGAATATGTTCATACAAAGGAACAAATTACTGACATATTCACAAAACCTTTACCTAAGGATGCATTTTTGTATCTAAGAGGTAAGTTAGGGGTCATTCCCCTATCTAAAGCTCACTAAAATATAGTTTTAGTGATGCATCAACAGGAACAGAATTGAAAATCTATCAGTTGATGTAGCAAGCCAATGAAGACATTGCATATGAATCAGTACATCAGGTACAATTCTATTCAATTGTTTTAAGTTGTCTTTGGCATGTGTTGTCAAAGAGGGAGAGTATATTGTCATATATTTTTGAAATATGAAAAATAATAAGAGTTTATGTAAAAGGGAGAGATAGTTTGTGAAAGAGGGAGAGATTATTGTGAAAGAGGGATTTTGTTGTGTTTGAAGAAGAAAGTGAAGTACTCTGTCAGTAAAAGACTTGTTTTCAAATTTCATTCTGCTATGACATGTTGTGTTGCCATCAATGTCAAAGAGGGAGATTGTTGCATACAATTATTTAATTGCATGTTTTCTTTGATGTCACACAAATGTCATATTAGTCATCAGATAGATTCCACCAAGCTTAGATGGTCAGTAAGGCAAAGAATAGTGTCTACCGAGCTCAGAAGGTCAACAAGGCAAAGGACAGAGTCTACCGAGCTCAGAAGGTTAGTAAAGAAAACTTGCAGTATCTACTGAGTAAATAGTTGTTATTGAGCTTTCAAGGTCATCAAAGGAAATTTGTCAGATGTATTTCTTAGTGATCTCACTCGGTCATCAAAAGAAATGTGGCAGAAGCAGTTCTTACCAAGCTCACTCGGTCCTAATAAGAGGAAATTGCAAAAATTTCTCTAGGAGGCAAAACGAGGTGAAATTCCATGAAAAGGGGCAGGAAGTGTGTAAATATTGCCCTTAGATGTTCTAAGTTCATCCAAGGAGGTTTGACAGTATTCTTTTCAAGTTTGAAGAGTTTAGGAGCAAAATTACAAAAGTTGTCAAAAAGTTGCATTGACAACTTTGTAATTTTGCAAAATTGTTTGACATCCTTTTAGGAAATTTTTGCAAACCCTATGATTTTGGGTAGTTATGGTTCAAAATACAATCTAGGATGAAGGATGAATTCTATTTAAGACTTTTCCAACTTAGTTCCAAGGGTTGGACAGTTGGGTGTACGGACAACACCTGTAGTAGGATCGTTTTTGAGTATTTGAAGCATAGTTTGAAGTTTTGATTAGAATTTTGGATTGAATAAGGAACTATGTTTGATGGAGTATTATCATGTCTTCATTCCTTGAATATATGTGTAGTTATTTTTTTTCCAAATAAGTATTTGACGAGGTTTAGAAAATTATTTATTTTTAGTAACCTTGTTGTCTAGTTTTGTGTTGCAAGAATGAAATGGGCTATGGCTTGAGTGTCCTTGATCTAAACATCATGTATCTTGGATGCCAATAAATATCCTCTATACATAATTTAAATATGGTTTGTGGAGGTTTTGGAGGGCCAAATGTTATTTTTACAAGTGAGCCCTAGGCAAGCAAACAAGCTTGGCAAGGTGCAAGGAGGTGCTTGTAAAGAGTTCTTGTGAAGAACAGATGATTGGCATGGGTTAATATTGAATTGGTAATGTAGGATCAATTTATGAAGGAATAAAAACTCAAAGGAGGATGTTGGGTATGGATTTTGACGCTTGTGGAGAAGGAAACACTAGCATTGCTTTCAAAACCCTTAAAAGGAGGATTTTCTAAATTCGTACTATACGAACATTGTTGGAACCCTAGACTTGCAAAATCTTCAAGGGTTGGTCATAGGAAAAAAAAGACTAGTATATACCAAGGGACCTTATTAAGGGTTTTTGTGAGTTGTAGCTATTTCCTTGTTTCTAGGAGGGCTAATAGGGGCTCTTAGGGCTACAAGGCCTAACTAGCCAATTTGGTGATTTGGGTTAGAGAAACTTGAAAGAATGATGTAGAGTGATGGGGAATGAGTAAAGAACCTTAGTAGGAAGGTTAAATATTGTTTTTGAGGCACTTTGTGTTCTTAGGGAAGTTTTGGCAAACTAGGTCAAAGAATGCATTTTAGGTTAATTGGGAGAATAACATTGAAGTTTGAATTGGTGGGTGAGTTTATTGGAGAAAGAGGATTGTAGAGGGATAATTTAAGCTATGGTTAGGAGAGAAAACCTTATAGTGGGCTAGGAGTATCCTGGGAAGAGCTAGAACTCTCTTAGTTGAAGAAGCTACCCATCAGTTATGTTGTCATCGATGTCAAACTTTTTGGTAAGACTTTTACTAATAGTGTAGAGTGCCATATTTGTTGATTGATGAAGAGGATTTGAAAAGAGAGATAGCTAGATGAACTAGTGAAGTTTTTGAGTGAGAAAAAGTAAGTATGTTGGAATTATAATGGGCATTATTAATGATTGGGAGCTTTAGTTGGATAAACTATAGTACAAATATATATATTATATATAAGGGTGAGATAATATATTAATATATTAAATATATGATATATTTATTTGTCATTATTTTAATTAAATTCTAATGAATAGACATGTCATGTGAAGGGACATGTCTATCCATACTTCATCCTATATTAGAGAGATAGCTACCATTTATACCAAAACATGGTAGTGAGATTACATTTGTAGTGGTCCTCAGAATAACAACATGGTTTTAGAGCCTACTTGCAAATGTAGAAATGAAAAGAGACACAAATTATGTGCATATAACATCAAATAAGACAAGGAAAATAGAGTATTGATTGTGCAAGTATGGCCATATCTCTTCACAATGTGGGGAATAACATTAAATTTGTGGTAGGCCTAGTGGAGGAAGTGTCTACAGAGGCTAATTCCACTTCTCTTATCAATATGATTAAAAAAATTAAGCTAGAGCATTCAAGGAACGCTTGGCAATTTTTTTTATTCACTACAAGATAGGATAAATTCTTCTACTCATGTTTCTCTATTTCAAGCCTATCTAAACCACAACTCATTCCCATAGGGTAAATTAATACACACATGTATCAATGTCAAAAGAAATTTCAAGGTTCTAATGATAGATCAAATTATCCATAATAGTCTTATCATAATAAGGAAGCATAACTTACCCATTCGATCTTACAATTCACATTGGTTGACATTGCTAAATTGGTCATCTTGCAAATTAGGGAGATATAGTTGATAAAAAAAAAAGGGAGAGATAAGAATTTGAGTATAAATAATGTTGACATTGTTGGTGTTTGAAAACTACTGAACAACAAAATATTCAATACCAAAATAATAACACTCATACAACCTAAGGATCAGCCAATTCCTGTTATCAACTATATAAGTAAACCATTTGGACCCAACTTCAACAAAGCCAAAGGATGGTTTCCTACTCTTTTGGCTCTGCTAAACCAAGGTGGGTATACCTAGGGATGGTTCTAATGCAAACTACTGTGTAGAGATTTTTTTAGTTTCATTTTGATTCTCATCTATCACCCACTAACACATGAGCAGTTTACTTCACTTATTTTAATGTTCTCAAACTTGTATGCATCCCTTATTAGAAAACCTGGTCATCATTCTCCTTGGATTTACAAATATTCCTGATAATAGTAGCTACCTAAGACTCAGAGAATAGATATAAATGAGTATTGACCAGAATTTATAACTTTGAATAAAATTGAACAAAAAATGATTTTGATTTTATAATTGGTTTGATATGCAGCAGCAAAATTCATCCTTGTTCACCTCTGACTTATGAGACCAGTGCCTTATCCATTGGGCATAAAATTGACTATTGGCAAGAGATCTAATTCAAATAACTTGTAAATGAATTAATCAATTGTAATCTCTCATTCCCATTCTTATGAAGTATTCTTTTCATAAATTCATAAACCCTACTAATTTACTGAAGCATTTCTATAATTCCTTGAATTAAAAGCAACAATGAAATCAGTATACAACCCATCCAGATTGCATTCAGTCAATTTAAACCTTATTTAAATGACTTCAAAGTAGATAAACACAAAAAATGGAGATAGAAATTGATGACATAGATATAGTGAAAATACCCTTTTGTATTATCCTTTTAGATGACTAATACAATGACCAATAGAAATGAAAGCCCAGAATAGCTTACTGATTCTATCATTTCAATGTATCATCAAAAAGTACAACTAGAAAATAAGCTCAAAATAACTACACACTATTGGACCAAATATATTCTCTCAAAAGAATCAAAATTATACAAAATTTGGACCATCACATTGCCTTGAAAACTCACTGATATAGGCATGAGTTTCAACAAGCAAAGGGAAAATGTGATTGACAGGTGTCCTTTTACAACAATGAATATACTACCCCTTTACAAAAATATCTGGACACCTTAACTCAAAAAGAAACAATAGAAACAATCGCAGATGATAGTTGGAGCATAAAATCTTTAACTTTGTCTTTTTCTCTAACTGCTCCCTGTTGGTAAAGCTTTGATTTCTGCGATTGCTTCCCAGACAAAAATTTCTCTTTTGGTGGGCCATTCAAACTCCTTGACTACTGTTAGTTCACTAATAGTTTTCTGCCACCTGGCATCAATAATTACCCTTCCTTCTACAACAAATCTATTCATTTTAGTTTCAACCTTCAATAGGGTATCAATTAGTTCATTGAAAGAACATTCATCAATATCATCCACAAAAATTGATGCCACATATGGCAAGTCTACAATATGATCAAAAGAACTAGACCATTCATTGAAATCTTTTAGTTTTTCATGATGATTAATAACAAAAAGAATTAAAGAATAAAAACCACTCGTTAATACTTTCATTTTACTTTGAATCACTACCAGCTTCCTTGTGAAAATTTGCAATAAATCTTTCACCTTATCCATACCCTCCTTCACAATAATAACTTTATTTGGGAGATCTGGCTTCTTGGCTAACAAGGGTATCAGTTTATCAAAGAATTTCATATAGAGCCCCCATTGTTGAAAAATTGGCTCAAGCCATCCAATTGCATCCTTACATACTTGTTCTACAGACTGTAGATTTATGAATGCATTATAAGCAACTTGAGATATCCTTTTCAAAGTGCTTATTCTATGGTTTAATACATTCGTCAAAACATCTTTCTTGGTGACACTGTTAGATTGAGAAATTCCTAACTCCAAATTGACCATAGGCACTGGCACTGTTACCCCTATAGGTATTTCTTTTGGTTGGGCCTCTACTTCTACAGTGTGCCTTCTTTCTTCCTCTTGCCTTGGTGCATGTTCTGCCTTTGCTACTATCTTGAGTTTTTCTTTGAGGGATATTATTTCTGTTTCCAAATTTTTAATTTTCTCCTCCAACTCTTCTATTCTCTGCTTTTGTGCATGGCTCATTTTGAGCTCTTCTTCATACATTCTTCTAATGTCAAGGCACTCATTGCACATTGCAACTAGCTTATCCTCAATTTCATCAACTTTTTCCTCATCATTAGAGCAAAGTGTTTAACTAGACTAGAAATCTCTTTCCTAGTGGTGCTCTCTAATGTCCACACAATCATATTGCCCTGCACAGTCTCCTCTATATCCATCATTTTGGGCTTCTTAGTGTCAGGGGCTACACTCCATACTACTAGGGTCTTTGTGTCTATATTAAAACCTTACCCTCTTTTAAAACCCTCACTGCTAGTGGCTTCATAACTGATGACCTTGTCTTGTCTTCTCATCTAATCCAGAACAAAGGCCCTCTCAATATCCCAATATGGTATTAGAATCATACCACTCCTATGTACCAACTCCTTGGCTTCTGCAGCAATCATTGTTTCACTCTCAAGATCATAAGCCAATAGTTTTTCAACTAATTCCTTATTCTTCTCTAGATCCTCTCCTATCATGAGACTCAATGTGAGCTCATTTTGTTTAATTTTATAAAGAAAACTTTTAAAGTCTGATTATTTAATGAAATCATCATCTTCCATGAACTTTTTAGATTGAATGAGTCTGTCATCAAATCTTGATGTTGCAACTTGAAGATCAGTAGAAGCCTTCCCTACTTTTGTAGCCCTTTGGTGTAAATAATTTTTCCTAACATCAGAAAAATACTCACTACTCCCCAAAATTACTTGTAGGGCTCTGCTTACCACCTTTTCTAGGATGTGCATTGTCTTTTGTCTCTTATTTCCTTTAGGCACCCAAGTTGAAGCTGATGGTTGCTCCTCTTCTAACTCAATTTCCAATTGTGTATCTCGCTCAAGGGATTCTCTATTTACAATAGCTTCCTCTCCCTCTGGTTCATGCAACATTTGCGACATAATGTGGTAAAAATTATTGACAATTCTTCTCAAGTTATTAGGATATGGAATCTTTGTATAGAAACCCTTAAAATCAGGGTTGGTCCTCTTCAAAGCCTCCTCTACTCTCCTTATCTTCTCATATTTCCTTAATAATTCATCAACCTCCCCTATTGCTACTATGTTGGAAATTAAGTCCTCTGTAGGGATTGGCTTTCTTGGAGGGAAAATGTGTCCCCTAATGGCCTTGACCTCATTGGTAATGTAATTTTTAGGGTCATACATCCTATAGGGCCCAGTAGCAAATTTGTACTAGCCTAAATACTCACTTAATTCCTCAAATCCATTCTTACCTATTTCAAAATCTCTTACTTTAACGGTTCTATAGACAAAAGTAGGCTTGTGCAGAGAGGGAGGGGTCATTTCTTTATTCATCAATAAAAATTGCCAGAAGAATTCAATAATAGCCAATCTAGGGGGTAAATATTTAGGCAGAAGATGAGGAGGTTGTGGGCATGCAAACACTCTAATTAAAGTGCACTCCTTAAACAAAAAGATACTCCCCCAGTTATGATCTAATTTGGTTTTTTCATCTAAGAATGAGGGCCTAAGAAAAGTCTTCAAAATATTTGGTGCCCTAAAGAAAGTATGATCTAATTGCCTCATGATAGAAAAACTAAACAAATTAAAGAACACAAGGGCATTTGAATAATAGAAATCTTTATGCCAAATATGAGTCTAGAGTTGCATAGGTAACTCACCAAATTCATCAGAAGTTTGATCAATGAATTCCCCACTGATGTATCCAATGTTGTTATACAGGATAAGGTGCATCAACAGTGAATAATGGTGGAACTTGAAGTCTTTCATCTCTCCCTTCTTTGCATCACAAATCTGCATGTGTATACTGTCAATGATGAAGGCCACATAATCATACTCCTTATGGTGGAAAGGGTCTTGTATATCACATGACATTAGAAAAAGAGAACCATACACATGACCTTCTGCACCATCACTTCCCAACACTTTGTGCAACCCATACATTGTGTTTTTGAAATAATTCTTAAACCTACTCAAAGGAAAAAATCTCCCACCCTTTTTGGAAGTAACCCTACCTTTTTTACCCTATAAGGAATATGTGGCAACATAACATTGTTCACAAAATAGGTTTTATTCCTGTCAAACTTTCCTTGCAAATTTTCAATGTCAATAGGTACATCCATTTGTCCTATTAATCCAAAGGCTTTAACAAAAGAAGTTCTATCCAATGTGCATAATACACTCCCATTATGCCTATGGAATGTTCTAGTTATTGGATTGTAAGAATTCATTAGGGGCTTCAACAAATTAACATCAATGAATACTTCTAGAAATATCAATTTTTCCATGTTTCTGTTCTATGGGTTACACACTAGCACATTTTTTGTTCTATTCTGATAAAAGTACATAAAAAGATCATAACCAATCACTCTAGGGCATTCAACATCTTGAACAAAAACATATGAGTCTCAAAAAATATGGTCATTTGTAGAAATTGCATTGAATGATCCTGGGAGAATTTTCAACCAATCCTCAACATGCTTATTTGGTTTCCTAATTCTTATCTTCTTCTCAGTCTTAGCAGCAAATTTTTTTCTTTTTCCTTCAGATGTGACCTCCACAACATCATCACCCTCGTCTTTGACTTTGACTTCTTTTTCATGCATCTCTTCAACTTCTTTGTTAGCCATGTTCTCTTCAAATTATATTTTGAATTCTTTCACAGTAGCACAGAATACACAAAGCTCTACAACTTTCAAATTTCAGAATGGACCAGAAAACAAGCTTCTTCATAGTGGCAAATACACTAACATTCAATCAAATCTTTCATATTTTAATCATACAACTACCAGATTTGCTAATAAATTTAGCATGCATGAGCTTTAAAACTGTTAGTGCAAGTTGTCAACAAGGTATATCAACCGCAAATTTTGATCTGGGTGTACTTTCCAATGCTTTATTTTACTTGGCTATGGCAATTCTGTCCTTTTTTCTTAGTTGGTATGACACATCAGCAGCTTTCCTTTCAAAATTTAGTCTTTCACCCTTACACTAAATCAAGATCTCCAGTCTTCATAACCCTGAAAACACCTTTGGCAAGCAATCATGTTCCTTCGGTGATGCCTTAAAACATCCCAAGCATAAGAGAGTTAAGCCCTTTTAAACACTACATTGAAATCCTTTTACACTTTTACGCAACCCTGTACACGATAAGATCTCAAACCTTCTCGACTAACACCCTCGTTATGATTTAACCACTCCTTGTATGAGCGTAAAAACCCTTGTTAAGACTTTCTCTTTACCCTTTATGCTCACATGTACACGTATTAGTGAAAACCCTAAAGAATTCTTCTATGTTGCTCTACTTACTTCATTACCTAGGACACCGTAAGACTTCAAAATTTATCTTCCAATCATACGCTCTTATGTTCACCCATAGCATCAAAATATCTTTTAGCTTTATTTAACTAATCCTTTATGCCTTTATGGGTTACCTTTACCTCGTATGCTCAGAGAGCCTTCTCAAATGATAGCCCGCTCCTACGTTTACCCTTTCATGTGAAAGCGTAAAGCCCTTTTCTTTATTTCCTTTATTTACCATTTTACGCTTATACGCTAAGACTAAACTCGTAACCATGGAGAAAGGATAAAATAGCCCTTCACTCATACACTTACCTTGCAAGCATAAGGATGTAATGACAAAACTTCTTTTTCCACCTATCAACGACCCAGATCTGATCTAAAGAATGAAAAAATAACATCGTCATTGATTTTATGCACATGCAAAATTTAGAACTTAAGTTGTATGCCACACAAGCTGGGCCCATCTAACATGGATATCATGTCTTCACCTGATTCCCTTGCACTAGGGCCCATCTGACACTTCAACAGGTCCCACTCAACACTTTTACTGCTGGAACAGGGCTTTACAGTTGTCCGCAAGCTCAAAAATGTATGCACATAAACACATTTGAACCTTACTTTCATTCTTACAGAATCCCTTTACTTGGAGAACTATAAAACCTTTCATGCACCCTTTTAGATCAAGCTTTACGCCATGCCAGGATATCATGTCCTTACGCTATCCATTGAAATGTATATGCGTAAATTATAACTCAATACCTCTGCCCTTTCGCTCAAACTACTTACTTGTAAGCCCATGATAAGATCTTTCAAAGCACAACAGATCTTTACACTTCTTCACTCTAAGACCATTCGTATGATTGGGAAGCCTCTGGCCAAACCATTTTGCTATTATGAAAAACAAAAGCGTACCCCTGTAGAACATGAAATCCTTTATACTGGTATGCTACATTATGAAACACGACCATGAAAATAAAAGGAATAAGGTACTCTTCTCTTACGTGAAACCCTACATCGTAAGACCGTAAAGGATGAATATTAAACACTTTACAAATCCATTTCAAAAATTTGAAAGGAAACCTAGGGTTTTTCATGCTTAGGGTATTTTCATGGCTGTGTTAAGGGACAAACCTTTAGAATTTAATAGAGTTTGACAGCAGATGAAATAGGGCACAACTAGGGAAATCTAAAATTTAAAACAAATGAGGAATGAAGACCCTAATCTGCTTAATTCAAAGACCTAAATGATTTTTCATCCAAATTTTTAGAATTTTTCTACACTATGAAAAATCAGACCAACAGACATGAAGCAGCATTGAACCATGTTAGCATATCATTATCTATGAACATCTGTTATGTTTACATTTTTATGTAGTTCACATTGACTGCACTTAGAATCATAATTTGTCAAATCATCACATGGACTATTCACTTGGAGGCATCGATCAATGGTTATTGACATGGATAGAAAATAAATTTCCTTTCTATATGGCATGCCAATAAAATATGACTTGTACACCATGCAATATTTAAAAGCAAAGTGGGTGCTACCTTCATAATTTTCCCCATAACATATGTGCAAGAAAAAGATATATTGAAAAGAATACTAAATAGGGTCAAATATTCCATAAAAAAAATTGGCCTAGCCATCAAAAGTAGAAAGTGGGGAAAAGACTACATCCTACATGGACTCTAGCATGCGAGAAGTATGACTGTAGGCCTTCACAAACTCTTGGTGTATTGGATATGTTGGGTGGAAAGAAATAACAAACAAAATTGATCAAGTTTTGGAAATCAATCACTACTCATATTCTTGATTGACATATTCCTAAGACAAGAAAATAAGGTTTATAGATTATATAAGGTATGGATTATTATTATTTCATATTTGGAGTGAGACTTGTTATTCAACATTTGATTATAGTGTTATGAAAAATGTATGTTAATAAAGATAGCCATTATGAATAATGACATCAGCCATGAAAATTATAAGGATAATGGACAATACTTACATCCTTAGTTATAGCTAGGAGAATATTATATTGATCCCCTAGGAAAATAATAATATGTTGAAATTATCTATGAAAGTATACCTATAGAAAATGGAATATATGTATATATGTTTAATAGATATACTTAAATTAGATATATATTATATTGAAATAATGGGGATCACTCTCAAATTAATGTCTAATAGAATGACAGCTCAAATGAAAAGATATTGATAAACAAATGAGTACTTATCATCCTTGAGCATTTTATTTATTTAGTCATTGTAGTTTCTCCCTTGGATTTCTACATGAGAATTTGCCTTGATCCTTTCCTTTGACAATGTTATTGTAGGAAAGGGGAGATTGAGATTCAGAGAGAGCCTGACATTCATTAAGAGGCAACCTTCTAAGAGAGGGAGTAGATAGAAGATATGGTTTTGTCAAACTTCAATGATCTCAGACATATTGACTTAGAGAGAATAGATCATGTTGAGAAGGATTCTCGAATAATCAATAAATTTTAAGCAATTAAGAGGACTACAATTTATAAATATTGCACTTAACTATAGGGGTATATCCCCTATGTACATCACGATGAAGTGATGACCATTAGAGAAAAAGGATAATTTAATTTCATTTATTAAATTACCTTTTCTCCCTTCTTAAGAGTTCACTTTATGCATTTTTTAGCTCTCTCTATTTAATAATTATTTATAATTATTAAATAGGTTTCACCTTTAGGTTACCCTTTGTAACTTATTAGGTTACCCTTTTTATGTTTTGATCTCTTTGTAATTATAATCTATTCAATCTATTCTTCTTCTAAATATACATTTTCATGTTTTCAAATCAAACCCTTGCCTCTTCTTGTCTTTTTCTTCTCTGCGACAGGTTTTCTACATGCAGCTATTCTTGGGCTTCGTGGATTTGATTTGCATATTTGCTCAAATCCTACAATGACTTCCAAACAATTATCACCTGTATTTGTAGAAGTTATTGTAAGGTGAAAATCTTATAATAACTTCATTCAAATGTCAAATGATTTGGCATTCAAATGTCAAATGAGTTGACATTCAAATATCAAATGTGTTGATATTCAAGAAACTAGAAAGTCAAATGAGTTGAATTTCAAATGTCAAAAGAGTTGACAATTGCCAAATGAGTTGGCATTCAATAAATGAGGAAGTCAAATGAGTTGACATTCCAGAAACCGTTTTTAATGTTGAGGTAATATTTTATTCATATTTTGTATGTACTATGAATCTTGTTTATCCTCTCTAGCTAAGAGGGAGTGTTAACGATTGGTAACCTTAGTTGGATAAACTATAGTGCAAATATATATATTATGTATATAAGGGTGGGATATTATATATATATATGAGATATTTATTTTTCATTATTTTATTTAAATTATAATGAATAGACATGTTCTATAAAGGGACATGTCTATCCATACTTCATCCTATATTAGAGAGATGGCTTCCATTTGGAAAGTACATACCAAAACATGGTAGTGCTATTACATTTGCAACGGTCCTTGAAATAACAACAGGCACTTGGTCAATTAGTCTTTGACAATATAATGTGTTGTTTAATCATTATATGAAGTGAAGAGGAGAGTTGAGTTGAGTTGATGTCTAGAAGAGAAGACAAGGTATTGAGTAAAATACTAAGCTTAACTAAGTGACATATTTACTAGGCTAATGAAGTAGAAGAGTAAGGAACTTAAGAGTTAGCTGAAAAAATAGTATCTCCCAAGTAATGGTTATGGCCAAGCAAGATAAAGAAGAAAATGGAGTAGTAACTGAGTGAGCTAGTGAATACAAAATACTAGAGACCGAGCTACACAATATTGACCAAGCAAAAGAATACAATGATGACTGAAAGTTAGAAAAATAAAAAATTTATGAAAGAATGGAGTTTGAGGCTGACATAGTTAAATGTTAAGATTGGTAAAAATGCATGGATGATAAGGATTGATGAGCTAGCATATTTAATGTACAAATTGAGTTTGTTATACGATCAAAGGAAATGATATAAAGATAATTTTCTAGAAGTATCAAGAAAGGGGTAGAAGGAAACAATGATGAATAGATTTAATGAATATGATGAAACCCTAAGATCTAGAGTGATGATTATGGGACAAAAGATCAAAGCTACCTATTTAAAGAGGCATAAGAGATATTTTCTAAGTTTGGTTTATCATTGATTGGTAGTTTTTAGGATAACTTGTGAGGAACATAATAGAAGAACAAAAGTGAGAAGATTGGTGAAGTTTGATTGCTTGAAGGATTTCCAAGAAGATAGGATATAAAGAATATAATGTAGTCTAGTCAATGAACCAAATAAAGATTTGAATTTAAAAAGTGATTTGTATTTGAACATATTAGACCTAGCTATTATTTTCTAACCATTGTAGAAGTCAAAATACTTTAATCAAGTTTGATCTTACAATAATTTTGTAAATCCTTTAATCAAGGTGACATTCTAATCAAATGATCCAAAGTCCTCTTATCAGGCCACTCCTAACAGGGTGATTAAATCTTGTAATAGGGTCACATCTAATAGTGTATTTTGTAACATTTAATAGGGTTGGCTCTTAATTGAGCTCACTTGAGAAGAGTGAAAAGTGGTAGCATGCTACTTGATGGTTTTTCCCAAATTGGATTTCCATGTTAAATTTGTAATCACCAAAAAATGGTCATCTAGACTATTAGCCCCCTTTCTAGCATTTTTTCTTAATTTATTAATCACTCATTTTTTTATCAAATCTTCAAAAAATAATTTATTCAATTTTATCCTATAGTTTCACCACTATATCCTAAGTCGTTATTTAATTAAAAGGAACTTGTCCCTTGTAATTAAATAAAACACCCCGCTCCCCACTTATCATAAGTTGTGCACACATAAAGCATTATTCCCACTTTAAAAATAAAATAAAAAGCCTTTTTGTCTCAAATGAGGCACAAAAGTCAACTCTCAATTGTGATTGGTGGAAATGCTTGTGCACATGGATCACTCAACTTTTATTCTCCATCATTATTAGACCTATCTTTCCCTATGATCTCCATTATACATTTTTCTTTAAAAGGGGAGATCTCTCTCCTCATCTTATAACACTCATGTTTTGCACTAATTTTATGCTGCAAGAATCTTAGGTACTCTTCGGATATTTTAAAGACCTTTTGCACCACCTCATCTCTTGCATATCATAGTAGAATAGAAGCATATTTTTCATTAGTGTAGCTTCTCTTCTCATACATTAGAATAGTATATCTAGCCTAAATAGAAATGTTGTAACACTTCATGCTTGCTAGTTAAACTTTTCATTTCTTATACTCTTAGTTGAGTTGCATTTGCATTGCATAGCATATTTGGTTCATGGACATTTGCACTATTTCTCTTGTTCTTGAATCTTCCATTTCATGGTGCACCTTACAAGGGGCTATACATGAAGCTCATTTGAGAGTCACAAAACTTCACTTGCACCCCTTTGCATGTCATGACTAGGGAGCTCTAAGTTGTCATTCAACATTTTTAATCCATGAGATTCCTTGGATAGAATGACTTAGAGAAGTGTACCTATTTTTGGTATAATTTTTTTGTGCCATATCATCCACTTCTCCTATTATACCTCAAGGTCAACAAAGATACACATCCTTGAATCCTTAACATCAATATATCCATCTAAACTTGTCATATCATCCTTATTCATACACAAATCCCAAGTCTTTTGGAAGAAATTTGGATTATCAACTTAAAAATAAACATATAAATCCATTTAAAAATGAAGATCACTATGTCCCATCTAATTGAGACGTGAATGAAAAGAAAGAAATAATGTTCAACAAACCATAAAGGTCTACTTATCAAAGAGTAAAATCAAAGAAAATATGGGTTCCTAAATCCAATGTTGAAGAAATATGTTCTAAAGCATCCAAAGAAAAGAAATTTCTAAAGCTCTATGGATTCCTAAGTCTCTTTTTAAATACTTGAATATTGAAAATAAATCAAAGTTAAGAATAAATCTTCCAAAGGTTTCCACTCCATCTTCTTCCAAAATTACTCTACGACCTCATACATCTAAACCTCAATCTTTTTCATCCATGATTTCTCGATCATTCCATCACCCTTCAAGGTGTGTGTCAATGTTTATCTTGTCCACTTTTTCTTCTACTCTTGTGCTATTCTTTCAACACCTTATTTACTATCTTTTCACTTACTATCCTCTCACCTTTTATTCTCCCATCTCATTTATCTCATCTAGAGCCTAAAACATTATTTTACATATACCCTTATTTTCTCCATCATCTCGTTTTCATCATCCTATAAACATCTTTGAGGATACCTCTCCATGGTCTTGTATTATCATGACCTATCCTTCCAATATGAGCACTATCCAAATTGAAAAAGCTTGAACTCATTCTAAAAAAATGAAAATAAGAAAAGAAAAAAAAATTCCTTGGTGAAAACCTAGTAATAGGTACCTTGGTATCAAAATTAAAGAGAAATAAATTCATCCTATGATGAAAACCACTTCTTGTGGCACCTTGGGAAATTACCATGATGAAAACTTGGAAAAAATGCATCATGCATAATTCTTCCACCATCCATCTATCTCCTTTTCCTCCCTCTTTGATCTTGACAAATGGTGAGCTATCTGATCTGAATTAAAGATTTAGATTATAATACTTGGTGTGAGACTTGCGGTATTGAAAAACAATAATAATGAACAATAAGATTGCCAACCAAAAATTGAAAACTCCATTCTATTCGAAATATGAGTTTATACAAATATGGAGGATCTCAAGGGTCACTAGAATCCCCTCGAAAATGAAAATGAAGAGTCATTGAATTTTCAATACAAATAAACTTATTCAAACTACCAAAATTATCAAAAAAACTATATAAAAAATAGGTCCACTTGGATAAGGCATAACTTTCTAGTCCTAGCTCCAATTTGTAAATCATTTACTTCATTGGAAAGCTGGTCAAAAACTCTAGAATTAAACCAAGGTTAGATGTCCCAGAGGAAGATTGTCCCAGAAATGCTTTGAAGGCCTTCAAAAATGCAGTTTACTGAGACATAGAAAAATACTGAAGAATTTCATTATTTTTGTATTTTTCCACTGCCAACCTGATCATTCCTCCCCCCTTGAGAGGCAATGGGCCCCATTACACTAATCTGCTGCAATAAGTGAGGAAATTGTACTTCAATTTGCTCCTTGGTTAGCCACTTGCCTTGATGAGGATGCTGATTAGCTTGAACCACCCGATACAGAGGAATATTTTGATTTTGCAAAGTCATTAAAATGACTTTAGTAATATGGTCACACTGGGCTAGAACAGTAGGAGATAAGTCTGTGACTTGAATATGTTCAGTAGCTTGGGAAATGTGTAACAAAGGAGCAAAATAGGGTCTCAACAATTCCACATTGAAAAATGGATGCAGTCCCAAAAATGATGGTAAATTAAGTTCAAAAGCATTCTCACCAACTTTCTTGATAATAGTATATGGGCCATAACAAAGAGAACAAAGTTTCTTGTTTGCTCTGTGAAGGCACTCTTTCTAAAGCTATAACCATACCTTGTCACCAATCTAAAACTAATGAGGAGTGTGATGTTTATCATGCCTCTCTTTATACTTCTGATTACTCTGCTCCAATATCTCATAAACTTGTTGTTGTAGGTGCCTAATGTTATTAATGAATTTTTTTGCTCTATCTACCTCCTTGTCACTATTCAATACGCTATCAGACTGTAGAACTAGTAGTGCAACATCCGTTGGTGCCAATGGCTGATACCCAAGACAAACCTCAAATGGACTATGCCCTATAGTACTATGCAGTGCACAGTTGTAGCTGTGTTGCACGTAGGGTAAGCTTTCATCCCATGTGCAAGGATGTTTTGAATGATACATCCGTAAGATATGAATGATCATTCGATTAACCACTTCTGTCTGCCCATTTGTTTGGGGATGGAATGTTGTAGACTTTTTCAACTTTGTGTCCATTTTATCCCATAGTGTGGACAAAAATTTACTGATGAATCTGCTATCCCTATCAGAAATAATGCTTTTTGGTAGCCCAAAATGATGCCAAACATGTTCAAAAAATAACTTCATAGTCTCTTCTGTAGTAATCATCTTTCTACATGCCACCATAATAGCCATTTCAGAAAACCTGTCTACCACAACATATACACAATCATGTCCTCGCCTGGTGGTTGGAAGCCCTGACATAAAATCCATTGAAATAGATTGCCATGGCTTATCAGGGATAGGTAATGGTAAGTATAGACCCAACTTAGGGTTTGCTGGTTTTGCAATTGCACAGGCTGCACAAGCTTGTACATAGGAAATGATGTCCTGCTTCATTTTTTGCCAATAGAAATGTTTGTGAAGGATAGAAGTAGTCTTACCAATGCCAAAATGTTCTACAACATGACTATAATGGGCTTCCCAGATCATTTTCTTTCGTTCCTTAGTGGGTACACATATATGACCAACATGGAAAAGCAACCCATCCTGCAAGTGAAAATCATGGATATGCTTTCCTTCGACCAAACTGTTATAAGTATGAGAAAAATCAAGGTCAACACCATAGAGTTGTTCCCATGTGGATGATTGATGACCACACAAATCCAACACCATTGTCAAACCTGCAATTGGAGGCCTACTCAAGCAATTTGCCACTTTGTTACTGCTTCCTTTTTTATGACAGATGTTGAGGTAAAATTGTTGTAGATAAGCTTACCGTCTTTGATGCCCGTCATTCTGCAACTTCCCTTGTGTCTGCAAGAATTGAAGAGGTTTATGGTTTGTATGTATAATTGTCTCCTTTCCCAGTATATAATGTTTCCATTGTTTGCAAGACTGAATAATAGCATACAACTCCTTGTCATAAGTAGGGTACCTATGTACTGTATTAGAAAAATTTTCACTGTGATAGGCAATAGGATGCCCATGTTGCATGAGTACTACACCGAGAGCATAATCAGATGCATCAGTTTCTATCTCAAATGATTGTTGCAGATCTGGAAGGGCCAATACTAGTGTTGAACATAATATTTTCTTGTGGAAGGGCCAATACTAGTGTTGTTTTTCCTCTGTCCACTAAAATTTTGCTTGTACTCCACCCCATAGTGATTGATTGAGAGACCATGATATGTGTGAGAAATCAAACACAAATCTACGATAGAAGTTGCTAAGCCCAAGAAGCTACAAAGATCTGTTAAATTTTTAGGAGATGGCCAATCTCAGATTATTTGAATTTTTATTGGGTCAACATTAACACCCTCAGTATCAATTATATATCCTAAGTATTGAATACTCTGTACACCAAAAGAGCACTTCTCCATGTTGGCATAAAGTTTCTATTGTTGCAGAGTTGAAAGGACTTGTTCAACATGTTGCAGATGCTCAGACCAAGTCTTGCTGAAAATAAGTATGTCATCCAAATAAACTACTACAAAGGAATCAATAAATGGTCTAAGAAAATCATTCATCAACCTCATAAATGTGGCTGGGGCATTTTTTAGACCAAAAGGCATAACCAACCATTCGAACAAACCTTCCTTAGATTTGAATGCAGTCTTCCATACATCTGTTGGATTAATTGGGACTTGGTGATATCCAAATTTCAAATCAATTTTTGTAAAAAATTTAGCCCCCCTAAGTTGGTCCAATAGATCATCAATCTGAGGGATTGGATATCTATTTTTCACAATGATTTTATTCAATGCACTATAATCAATACAAAGTCTCCAAGTTCAATCTTTCTTTCTAGCAAGGACAATTGGACTACCACAAGGTGAAGCACTTGGATGAATGTGTCCTTTTTTAATCAACTCTTGAATCTGTCTCTTGATCTCATCATTTTCTAGAACTGACCTCCTATATATTGGCTGATGTGGTAGTGGTGTGCCTAGGATTAAATCAATAGAGTGCTTGACTTGACAGTGTGTTGGGACTCCCACTGGTGATTTAAATACACTATGATATTCTTTCAACATCTTATCCATCTGATTCTTTTGGTTTTCTATTATGGTTACCTTAGCATGTGTATTAAGGACCACTAACTTTGTTTTTTTAGAATGAACCATGAGAAGAACAAAAGCCCTAGTTTAAGCAATCAAACATTTGCATTTTTTAGCACTAATTAAAGAAGTAGTTTGTTTTGGACATACCTCTAGTATTCGATACCTCTTCTCACCAAGCTTGATTGTAACACTATGTGGCCTAGATTCATATATTCCATGCCTTTAATACATGTAAGGCTGCCCCAATAATATGTCACATACATCCAGTGGTGCTACATCACATATCACTTCATCCGTGAAAGGCTTGATTGAATATGATAGATGACACTATTGAGTTATTTGAATATCTTGTCCTTCATTTACCCACCCCATAGAGTATGGTTGTGGGTGTCTTGTCACTTTCAAATTCATTCCTTTAACTGTCTCCCTAGATATCAAATTCTTTTAGCTCCCACTATCAACAATAAAATGTAGAGGTTTTCCATCAACCCACATCTATGAATGAAAAAGTCTCTCTTCATCTTCACGATGCATTACTTTAGCAGTTCCAACTATGGCATATGGGTTTGCTTCTATGATGGAGTCATTATTCTTTTGTTCAAAACTATCTATTGGTGATGATTTAGCTTCAGGTTCGGCTTGCTCTCTTCATATTTCTATAATAAGATTTTTAATATTTCGACAATCCTTTGTATTATGGGTTGGAGATTTATGCATCTCACACCACATGCCTATATTATTCTATGTCTTTTTTGCATCCCACCATGTGTTCTTAGATGAGTTTGAGTGAGGTTCCTTAGTCACATATTTTCCCCCAGATTTATTGTCACCTTCAATCTTTGGCTTATTATTTGCAAAGTAATCCCTCTTTCCTTTATACTTCAATTTTTCCTCAAATTTTGTAGCATATTTATAAGTAGTTGCCAATGTTTCAATATTCAAAAATTCCATCTCTGTTTGAATACACCTGTGAAGTCCACTACGATATCTCAGAATTTGATGCTTCTCTGAATCCTTAATACCAAGTTTTGCTAAAAGTGCATGAAATGTATTGGTGTAGTCTTGTACAGATTGGTCCCTCTTCTGTTGAAGTAACTGCCATTCTATGTATTTTTGTTCATACATATCCTCAGGAAGATATGCTTCTTTAATGTATTCTACAAATTCTCCCCATGTGGGTTTCTTGTCAACATATGTTTCATCAAAAAATTCCCGTTGTTTATTTGCTAATTTAGTTTCCCAGGCCAATTTCACATGGGTTTCAGCTTTCAAGAGAAAAAATGTAATTGTTTCTGCATCTGAGAAGTTGTTTACAGAAAAATACCTTTCTAATTTTGATAACCAATTATCAACAGCTTCAGCATCGACTTTTCCTTCAAAATTTGGGATGTCAAAATTTCCCTGTACTTTGAAAGGAGTAGTTCCATGAAATGGTGTTTCTGATCTAGAGGGTTGTTGGTTGTGGAGCATGAGTGTGAATTGACTCATCATCTCCTCTCGTTGCTTATTCAAAGCCTCTTCCAACAGCTTCATTGTATCGTCTAACATTTTCAGTCGTGTGCGTCTCAAAGGTGGATATATTGACAAATTTTGTGTCTCCAATCCTAATCTTTGGTAGGATGTCCTTATGTAAATTGGCATAAAAGGAGTGTTCCCTCTCTAATACCACTGATCTGAATTAAAGATTCAGATTATAATACCTAGTGTGAAACCTGCAATATTGAAAACAATAATAATGAACAATAAGATTGCCAACCAAAAATTGAAAAATCCATTCTATTTGAAATATGAGTTTATACAAATATGGAGGATCTCAAGGGTCACTAGAATCCCCTTGGAAATGAAAATGAAGAGTAATTTAATTTTTAATACAAATAAACTTATTCAAACTACCAAAATTATGAAAAAAACTATATAAAAAATAGGTCCACTTGGATAAGGCATAACTTTCTAGTCCTAGCTCCGATTTGTAAATCGTTTACTTCGTTGGAAAGCTGGTCAAAAATTCTAGAACCAAAATTGGAACATCAAACCAAGGTTAGATGTCCTTGCAAAATATTGTCCCAGAAATGCTCTGAAGGCCTTCAAAAATGCAGTTTACTGAGACATAGAAAAATACCGAAGAATTTCATTATTTTTGTATTTTTCCACTGCCAACCTGATCACTATCCATGTGTGTTGACTATCTTATTGATTAGCTTCCCTATCGTTATTCTTTCTCATTCACTAATATCCTTCATATCTAGCTTCATTCTTTTTTCTCTAGCCTACTGCTACCCTATTAAATTAACCCCTTGGTCTTGATCACACAAAGAAAAACATAGTTTTCATAGGACTCTTAACATGTCCACTCTTTTGGGATATATTCTTTCATTGCATCATGTCATTATCCTATATGTTATCTCTCTTATTGGCTTCCACTGCTTATCCCATATGCTATATTTCTTATTGGCTTTCACTACTATCTCCTTTATTTGCTTCCATTTCTTATTCAAAGCATGCTTCATATGGCTATCTTTCCCTAGCTTGGGTACTATTGAGGAGTCATTCCCTAAGGATTTCTTCACATGTTTCATACTCCTTGCCTATGCATCATATTCATCTTACTAATCCATCATGTCCTATACCTTTCTTGACACTCAAACAAAATGATGTGAACTTTCTTAAGAGTTACTTGATCCTACCAAGTGGTAAAAACCTATAAATAGCTGATACTTGAGACCCTTGCACCTATGATTATCAGTCTTTCTTTGAGCTCATTGATCTCATTTTTCTTTGTCTATCCTAGCAATATACTTTGTTTATCAAGGTCTCTTTGTGCATTGATGTTTCTTTTGCAACTCCCTCAACAATATTTTTCAACACTTCCCCTTGACATTGAGTGTTTTTCAGCACTTATTGGATACTTTAGCTAAAGTCTAGGATGTTGTGATGTTTCTAATTGGAAGACTTGCATTCTAAAGAGACAATCATATGACTTCCACACACATACTTGTTGGCTTATCTTCTTTGTTGAGTGTTACCTCCCTAATAGTCTCTCAAGGTTTTCATGTACTAGAAGATTGGGGGCATGGGGCATGTTGTCTTCTCTTTCTACCTATGGACATACCTTGTCGATCTTAAGTGTCTTTAGCAGCATCCTTATCCCACTTGACACTTAGGGTCTATAATGTATCATCCTTATCTATTTTGAAAGTGCATGTTTATGACCATCTCAACATTTTGTGTCTTGATGTGAGCATAATCTTGCTACATTGAATGTAGGAAATCTAACTGCACTAGTCATCTTGGCCTTTATGTCTTTGATGCATAGATTGGGTTCCCACATACCTATCTGATATAGATCATATTCATATCCTCATAGTTTATACTAGTGACAATTATATGACCTTCTAATGTTCCTAATATAGCTCGATGATGAAAAATAGAGCTTACTTATGTGTCCCTTATAATTGTAGCTTTTCGTATTAGCTTGCATTCTAGAGTTCATTCTAGTTTAGCTTTTGTATTTTTCATGTTGATAGACCTCTCTCTTTATCTTTTACGGGTGTGTCATATAACTATTCTCATCATCTCTTTCTTCTTCTTAATCATATCTTGTCATCTCCTCTTGGATTTAACTTTCCACTTTGTTATCCTATCATCATATTTTTTCTACCCTTTTGGATCCTTTATATAAAATTTTGACCTAATTTTTTGAAGCCTTGGATTTCTATGAAAATTTACATCCCTACCTAATTTCAACATCTTTGATCCATTTTGCGAGATCAAAATCAAATTCTAGGTTCATCTTGATAGTCAAATTCACATTTTAAAATTATTCCTTCTTCTATGTAGTTGACTAAACTTTTGAGGCTTAATCTTTGAATCTTGTTAGGGAAATCATCAATCCTTCCTATCTTCATCATTTCCATTTCATTTCATTTTCTTATTTCCTTTACCTAATTCTTGTGTCTTTCTTGGTCATATTAACTCAAAATGGGGTATATATTCACTATTTGATGGTCATTCTTTAGTCGTAGTCACTTATCTATCATCATATACTTTTCATTATCTCAATTTGATCATATTTGGCTCCTTTCTACATGTCCTCTATCTCATTTTGCTTTTGATCTCGAGGGGGTAGGAATATTCTATAATTACTACAAATTTCCTTTCTATGGATATCTATCTCCCAAGAGCATATGCTTGACTTTTCCATTTGCTCTTGATATATCTTCTTGCTTTGATCGGCATATTAGTACTCATATCATATTTGGATACTCTCTCTCTCTCCCCCCTTCTCCCTCCTAGTGTTCAGTATTGTTGCTCATAGGCTAAGCATTCAATATTTTCTATCTCTTTATGCATCATTCTTTGGAGTTAGCTTTATCTATCTAATTCTTTCTTGTTTCTTCATTAGTTGACATAATGTGTTCCTAGATTGATCACACATTAGTCAAAGAGGGGAAAATTTAATCACCAAACAATGGTCATCTAGACTATTAGGCCCCCTTTCTAGCATTTTTGCTTAATTTATTAATCATTCAATTTTAATAAATTCTTCAAAAAATAATTTTTTCGATTTTATCCTATAGTTTGACCATTATATCCTAAGTCATTATTTAATTAAAATTAACTTGTCCTCCTTTAATTAAATAAAAGACCCCACTCTCCACTTATCCTAAGTTGTGCACACTTAAAGCACTATTACCAGTTTAAAAATAAAAGAAAAAGCCTTTTTGTCTCACATGGGGCACAAAAGTCAACTCTCAATTGTGATTGATAGAAATGGTTGTGCACATAGATCACTCAACTTTCATTCTCCATCCTTGATTATACCTCTCTTTCCCTATCTTATCCATCTTCCATTTTTCTTTAAAAGGGAGCGCTCTCTCCCCATCTCATAACACTCATACTTTGCAATAACATTATGTTCCAAGAATCTTAGGTGCTCTTTGGAACTTGTGAGGACTTGTTGCATCACCTCATCTCTTGAATATCATAGCATAATAGTAGCATATTTTGCATTAGTTTAACTTCTCTTCTCGTGCATTATCATAATTCATCTATTCTAAATAGGAAGGCTGTAACATTTCATGCTTGCTAGTTTAACTTTACATTTCTCATTCTCTTAGTTTGGTTGTATTTGCATTGCATAGAATCTTTGGTTCTTGGAAATTTGAACTCTTTCTCTTGTTCTTGAATCTCCCATTTCACGATGCTCCTTGCAAGGAGTTGTACATCTAAGTTCATTTGAGATTCACAATACTTCACTTGCACCCCTTTGCATGTCATGACTAGGGAGCTCTAAGTTTCCATTTGAGATTTTCAATCCATGAGATTCTTTGGATAGAAGGACTTAGAGAAGTGTACCTATTTTTGGTATACAAAATCTCGGTGTCATATGTGTGTGAATGTTATATGTGTGATGCATCCTATTTATTGTTGTGTTATTTTTTGTTAGTCAACATATACAAAATAAAGAGTTAAGTGATGAATGAATATGTTAATTTGTTGATGAGTTTCTTTATGGACTGAGTGGTTTTATGAGATTGTATAAGTTGTCTGAAATTATTAAAAGTTGAATTGGTACATCTAGACTTGTGGATAATTGATTCACCCCATCTCTTAGATATTCTATCATTCTAACAATTGGTATCAAATATATGGTTCTTGTAAGGAGAGTTTGAAGGAATTAAGCTAGAAATCAAGATATACAAGAGAGAGGTACCTAGGCTAAACAAGGAGAACTTCTTAGCATGGAAATGACTGATAAAATTGTCTATATGGAGTTGGAGATTTCGCATTGTACTACCTAGAAAATGAATACATTGAAGTTCCTAGACCCATGACTATAGAACAAATAAAGGAGAAGAGGGAGTATAATAAAATCATTATAGATATGGCATCTTTCCTGAGTTATGTTAAGTTTGATGATGTGAAGGAGTGTTAATTCAAAGTAAATTTGGGACTAGTTGGGTCAAAGCTATGGAGGATACACAAATTTGTTAAGAGCCAAAGAAAAAACTTTGATGACATGAGAATGAAAAAAGGAGAAATTGTTGCACAATATTATGACCAAATCAAGGAGGTTGTGAATTCTATTACATGATATGGAAAAGACATATTTTATGAGACTATGATAAGTAAGGTATTGAGAACTTTACTTCCTATATATGGAATTAGAGTTTCTACAATTCAAGAATTGAGATGTACATCTGGTAATGATCTGGCCTTGTATAGTCTGATTGATAGACTCTCTCCATTTGTATTGTCAAATTTTGATAATTATACACCTTCTAGTATTAAATTTTCTTTCAAGTCTCAACTAACTCTTGATGGATATAAAAGAAAGAAAGGTATAAGAATTTTGACAATGATAGTGGATCAGATGATGACCTTGACAAGTTAGAATAATAATTGGCAAGAAGGCTACCAAGACAAAAAGGAAAATACAAAAGTAAACTTCCTATTATCTATTTAACATGTAGAAAAGTTGGTCATATTGTTGCAAGATGTCTTTTCAGAGATGAGAAGGAAGAAAGGAAGGACATCAAATGCCAAGGAACAAGAGACAATAGAGACAACCAAGATAATAAAGACTACAAAGGCAAAGATAAGAAATTAATTTACATTGTAGAAGAAGATGGTTCTGATAGTGATTCTAACAAAAATGGTAAGGTTTTTTATGTTGCAATGAAAGATGAGCATGATGAAGATGAAAAAACTATTTTAATTTTACATGTGAATAAGAATGGCATATGGATAATTGATAATGGTTGCTCACATCATATGATTGGTGATACAAGTAAGTTTGAAAAGTTAGAACAGTATAATGAGAGTGGTTTTAAGTTTGGAAATAATGTAGCATGTTATGTGAAAGGTAAAGGATAAATTATATTGAATTATAAGATCATATGTGACAATGTATATTAGGTTGATGGTTTGAAATATTACTTGTTAAGTGTGGTATAGTTAAATAATTTAGCCTATTGAGTTAAATTTCAAAATAGGAAGGAAACTTTATGATGCTACAGGTGAACTAATTGGAAGTGGTGATCAAACAAGAGGTAGCTTTTTTTATCTAGACCTATATGAAGATACTTTTTTATTTGCACAATTTGAATATATTTGATTATGGCATTAGTGTTGGATTTTTCAATCTATTACAAACATACTAAGCACTGCTAGATTGGTATATGTGTTCCAAAGGAAGCTCTCCTTGTATATATATACGCAATCCATGAACAGACATGTCCCTTGAAGGGACAAGTCTATTTGTTAATTAATAATTAATATTATAACCATAGTTATAAAATTATTATTATACAAACTATAATAAATATAACCATAGTTATATATTATTATTAGATAAATTTATCTCATATAATAAAAAACACACATATATAACTATATCTCATAGATAATTATATATAGCTTTATCCAATTGAAGATACAACACATCATCATTCCCTCTTAGCTAGGGAGGATAAGCATATGATCACATATCTCCTTAATATAAGAATATCTTTGATCTGAAGATATTCAACATTTTTATATCACATTTGATATCATGAATGTTGCTCTTCCATAATATCAACATATGATATTCACTAATTACTCAAATAGGGTTTTGATATCACATCTAACATCAAGAGTATTGGTATCCCAAAATATCAACATCTAATATTCACCAAGTACTCAAATAAGGTGTGATGTCACATCTAGTATCACAAATATTGGTCTCCCAGAATATCATATGATATTCACCAATTACTCAAAAATAAGGTTTGATAGCACATCTATTATCAAGAGTATTGGCCTCCTAGGATATCAATTATATTCATCAAATACTCAAAGTAATGGTCTTCTAGAATGTTGAGATGAAAGAAATTCACCATTTACTCAATTTATTTGATCTGATAATACAAGTTACTGTAAGATTATCACCTTAGAACAACTTCTCTAAATACAAGTGATGATCATTTGGAAGTTGTCACTTCCTCATGATGTACACAAGGGGTAGGCTCATTAAATCACATGGTCACAATTTAAGAATCGTGGTCCTCTTGATTGTGACAATTTATTGAGCACTAGAGAATCCATCTCAACATGGTTTATTCCATCTTAATTAATAAGACCAAGTTCACTAAAGGTTAACTAAATACCATCCTCAGTCTTCTCCCTCTCTATCAAGGTTTCCTCTAATAACATATCAGGGTCTCTTTGAATATTGATTTCCCTCTTCCTACAATAACATTCTCAAAGGAAATGATCGAAGCAAATAGCTCATTATCATAATAAATAGAAAAAAAACAAGAGAGATGCTACAATGATTAAATAAAAATAGATAAAGATAATAAGTATTTATTTGCATATCAATATCCTTTTATTTAATCATTCATTATGTTTGGCATTATAATTGTAATTCAAAACCATTTCTTATTACATTAATTATTTCTTATGGAGATCTTATTATCTCTCATACCCTATACTAAGGATTCACTTAATCTCCATGCAATCCATGGATCGAGACAAAATTATTTATGAATGTAACACATAATCATATTGATAAATTATTCATTATTTAATTTTATCATATATAATAGTAATGTATATATTACTATCCTCCTAAATATTATTGTATTGATAAGAACATATCTATATATATGAGAGGCATACATTCAAAGTGGTATCCGCTTACATTTTCTTTAAAGGTCAGGTCGGTCGTGTTCAATGTTTAGAATTAAATCCCTTTTAGTAGTTATCTCACTTACACATGGGACAAGTATAATAGGATGCATTAGATTCACCAACTCCATGCTAGCTAAAACATGTGGTTCACAAGTGCTATTTAGACCGGTCCTTGGCATAACACCAGTTTGCCCTTTGGTCATATTACAACCTAAATTTTAGTTGGTCCCCATCCCACATGGCAGATCCCTTCATTCCACATATATACTAGATACCTTTGATCGGATCACAAATGTAACAACCACCATTGTTATCTTTTCTATACATATTTGTCTCATATACTTCTTGTGAACCAATCAAAGTAAGAGTATCATCATCCACATTGCTCGACCTTTACTTTAGGATTTATTCATTTATTATATTTATTCCCATGATTATATATATTCAATTATGCAAGGCATTACTAAATCAAGGTTTTCAATCCTCTAACATTTGTTAAATAACTATTAGTCATTAAAATTTTGACATTTTTATCGTTCATGTTTTAATAATTCTTCATGTCCCTAATTGCTCAATAACTTTGCATCCACAACATAGGTTCTTGGGTGTGGATGAGTGATTGCTATATGTTTTATGATGACTCAAATTTCTTGTCAAGTCATGAGAAGCTCATGTTTAGGTGGTTGTTGGATACATTGATAGAGAATTTGCAAACTAAATATGTGTATGTTATGCATTTGTATTATGCATGGCTACATATAAGTTTGAGGCTGAATATTGCCTCACACATTGAAATGACTTTGTGCTTTACATCAAAAAAAATTGGTGTCTAATTTATCCACATTGGTATAATCACTTTTAGACATCGGCTACATCTATGTATCTTTTGGGTTAATAAACTAATCTAATATCAGTTTGATCAATAAGAATTTGCCTACTCTGCACTGGTCTTTCAAAGTGGTAGTTGATCTCATCACTAATTGAGGATCATAGATATTGGCTTCTACTTATCATCATCCATTCACCAACTCCCTCATTTTAGAGCTTGAGGCCACTCTTACAATGAGTTTTGACATTTGTAAAGTTTTGAAGTTTTGCCAAAGGGTGTAGGCATCACAAACAATAGTGAAGAGTGCTCCGAACTAGGATGCACCATATTGGATAGATCAATTCTTATCTTATCTCTTCTTAATCACTATGGATCTTTCAATCACTTATTTCATATTTAACAATGCTATTTAGGTTGTATAGAAGGAACCTAGCTCTAATACCATGTTGGATTTTTGGATCTGTTACAAATGTATTAAGCATTGTCAGATTGTATGTGTGTTCCAAAGGTATCTCTCTTCGTATAAATAAGCATAAGCCATGAATAGAAATGTCCCTTTAAGGGAAAAGTCTATTTGTTAATTAATAATTAATATTATAATCATAGTTATAATATTATTATTATATTAATTATAATAAATATAACCATAGTTATATAATATTATTATATTAATTTATCTCATATAATAATAAAAACGCACATATATAACTATATCTCATAGATAATTATATATAGGTTTATCCAACTGAAGCTACCACACATAAACAATAAGAGGCTATGTCATGTGAACTTTGATAATTTGGTTAGCATTCATAAGATGAAAAGAGTAAAAGGATCACCAAGATTGAGAAAACCTGATGAAGTGATGTGCAAACAATGTCAAATTGGAAAAATGGCAAAGTCTAGTTTCAAGAGAAAGACTTACTATTGTGATGATATATTGGAGTTGGTGCGTACTAATTTATGTGTTCCTATTGGAGTCTAGAGTTACTATGGTGACAAATACTTTATTATGTTTGTTGATGATTTCTCTATAATGATGACTATGATTTTTCTTAAAGAAAAATATGATACATTTCAAATGTTTAAGTGGTATTTGGCTAGAGTTGAAAAGGAAATAGGAAAGAGTATGGAGTTCTTGAGATTAGATAGAGGAGGTGAATTCATATAAGATGAGTTAAATATATTCTACAATGATAAAGGAATCAAGAGGCAAATCAGTGCACCAAGGACTCCAACAAAGAATGCAATAATTGAAAGAAGGAATAGATAAATCATGGACTATGCAGGAACACTGATGATGGAGAAGAATGTTTCACAAAAGTATTGGAGAGAAGTTGTAAGTACTACAGCCTATACTTTGAACTGAGTTCAAGTTAAGAAAGGTACAACCAAAACCCCTTTTGAACTTTGGTATGGCTATGCACCTAATGTCAATTATTCAAAGTTTTTGGAAGTAAGTGTTAGATATTGAAAGATGCAAGGAAAGAAAAACTTGATGCAACAAGTGATGAAGGTGTATTCCTAGGATATTCCACTAAAAGAAAGGCATATAAGTGTTTCAATTCTAACACTAACAAAATCATGGAATGGAAAATCTTAGAGTTTAAGAATTTGCAAAAAGGAATGAAGAAGGATGCAAGAAAGAATTTAAGATTGCAAAAAAATTGTCTACATATATGAAGGATATATAAGTGCACTACCTAAACTAGGGAAAGAGGTTACCAAGCATCAACACCCATGCACTACCAAGGTTGAGCAAAAAAGCTTTATCGAGCATCACCATGCTGCCCAGTATTAGGTTGTAAGAGTTGAGTCACAGAGAAAAGAAGTGAAACATCAAAGGGAGGAAACTAAACATTAGACAAACAATGCCAAGTTATAGCCAGAGATACCTGAGGAAGGTGATCATGTATAATCAAGTGAATTACAAAAAAAAGAAAGAAGAACTAAACCTACCTTAGCAAATTTTTTGAGAAGGAACCATACACTTGATCAAATCATTGGAGACAAAGATTCAAGAGTCATGACAAGAAGAAAGTTGAAGAATGATACATGTTTATTATGTCAAGTTGAACCTAATCCATTTAAGGATGCATGAGGAAATGAGAAGATTAGATTAGATAAATGAATGAGGAGATTGATCATATAGAGAAGAACAAGACATGGTCATTGGTACCAAGACCAAAGAACAAGAATGTAATTGGAAAAAAGTGGGTATTCAAAACTAAGTCGAATGATAAAGTTAAAGTCGCAAGGAACAAGGAAAGACTAGTTTGTAAGGGATAAGCACAAGAGGAAGGAGTTTACTATGGAGAGACATTTTCCCCAGTTGCAATGTTACAAGGAGTGAGAACTTTGCTTGCATATGTTGCTTTAAAATGGTTTTAAGGTATACCAAATGGATGTCAAATCTATATTTTTTAATGGAATCTTAAAAGAAGAAGTCTACATTGAACACCCTAAAGAATTTTTTGATCCTAGAAAAAGGAATATGGTATGTAAGTTTTACAAAACATTATATTTCTTGAAACAAGCCCCTAGAGCATGGTATGAAAGGTTGCACACTTATGTGGTGAAAATTAGTTTTGCAAGAACTAATGACATTAGAAATCTATATTTAAAAAGTGTATCTGAGAAGAAGATATTGTTAGCTCAATTTTTTATTGATGATATCATATTTAGAGGATATGATATGTTGTGTAAATAATTTTCTAAGGAGATGAAGAAAGAATTTGAGATGTCAATGTTTGGAGAGATCGAGTTCTTTGTTGGTTTGCAAGTTTATCAGATGAAGAAAGGTATCTATATTACACAATCAAAGTATATCAAGGAGATATTAAAGACCTTTGGAATGAAACATTAAAGACTAGTTAGAACACCTATGGTCACTACTCACAAACTTTCAAAGAATGATTAGTTTGCTGAAGTGAATCAAACACTCTACAAGTCAATGATTGGAATATTGCAATATGTTGTACATAGTAGACCTGACATTACATTAGCTATTGGTATTTTTGAAATATTTTCTATTAATCCTAGATAAAATCACATGATGGTCATGAAAATAATATTAAGATATCTATAATAAATAGAAGACTATGGATTATGGTACAAGAAAAGTGACAAGTTTGAGCTGAAGGTTTACACAGATGTTGATTAGGCTGGAAAAATTGATGATAGAAAGAGTATAAGTGGAGGCACTTTATTTTTAGGAAAAAAAATGATTTAATGGAAAATTGAAAAGAAAAAATGCATTTCTCAATCCACAAAAGAGGCTAAGTAGGGTGTTGCAATAGTTAATTGTTCAAATATTGTGTGGATCAAACAATTTTTGAAGGTAATGAAGGTAGATATTGCTAAAGTTGTTGCAATATATTGTGATAACACAAGTGCTATAAATATATCTAATAATCATATGAAACACACAAAGACCAAACATTTTGTAATCAAGTACCATTACTTGAGAGAGTTGGTACAAGAAAAAGAAGTAAGATTGGAGTATGTGAACAAAAGGGAGCAGATAGCTGATATATTCGCTAAGGCATTACCTAAGGATTATTTTGAATATCGGTAAGTTAGGGGTCATCCCCCTCTCTAAAGAAAATTAAGAATTAATGCAACATTTCATCAATTTCTATCATCATAATATCTCACACATTGATGCATGAGAAGATGAGACTACAAAGAGTCAAGGTAAAGATGACAGAGAAAGTGATCTTGAAATATTAGTCAAATAGTAATCAGTTAGAAAGTGATCTTGTGAATATTAATTTATTTTAACCTTTAGTAACTTAGTTGTAGAAGCATAAAACATAAAACAAATAACATGAACATAGATGACACCAAGATTTAACGTGGAAACTCAATTTGGAAAAACCACCACACAACTAGTCACAATAATTTTTACTCTTATGAAGTGAACCCTGTTAAAGGTTACAAAAAATATTATTAAGTATGAAATTGTTAGATGAAATAGATCATCCTATTAGGAGTGGCCTAGTTAGAAGTCTTCAAACACTTCAATCTTGAAATGTCACCTTGCTAGAGGATTTACAATATGACTATTAAGTCAACTCTAGTAAGAGATTTCTTCACTTCTACAATGGTTAGAAGGTAACAATAATTTGACATGATTTATGAAGCAACTTCCTTTGTTGATTCAGATCTCTATTCTAGCTTGATCTCTAGATCCTTTCTGATCAAAATAATCTTTGAAGCTTATCTTTTTCACTTTCCTACTTTGCCTTTCGATCACATATCCATCTTATTCCATGTTCTTCTTATTTACACTTTATACTCACTACTTGACCTTTATTATACATCATAGGCTTTGACAAGTTGGCTTGAATACCCTTTCAAATACTCATTAAACATCCAAATAGTCAGCCTTAATTAGTTAATTATCAAACAATTATATTCTATTGTCACTCAATCAATACTAAAATTAATCACTCAGTTAACAATAGGATTCCTATGATGCCTGACCACTCCATTAACACTACAAGTAGGATATAGCTTTGATACCATGTAAGAATTTGCCTTAGGGCAAGATTCACCTAGGAACTAAGAACTCAAACACAAGCACAACCGTAGACCAAAAATGGATATGATCAATTGATCAGAGTATGTCCTAATACATTGCTCTCTTTAGTATATGATGTGGTGTACAAACACACTAGGAGTGCCTATATATAAAGGCCTCTCAGGAAGCACCCAAAATGTCTCTAGAAACAACCATGAGATAAGATAAGCATTGCCAACTAAGCACAGACCTTATCCAACATTCTAAATGAGTGGATAAGATTAAGAAGGTTGTAGACACCATGTGCTTAATTAATGTGCTAACTCTTGTGTTGTAGACAACATGTGCATAAAAGAGGTGCGAACTCCTATGTTGTCAACATGACAATTCACAAGAGTATGCATACTCCTAGGTGGCTAATAAATAAATAATAAAAATATGCATTAACCTAAGTAAACTTAAGTAAGTGTAAATAGTAAATACTTATTTACACCAACACCCCTCCTTAAGTGCAACTTAGGGGAATGCCCTTAAGCTTACGACTACTAGGATGAAATGCATAATGGGTCTTGAATACTAGGCCATGCTAGGTACAAATGTACAAAATGAAGATGCAAAAATGATGCAATGCAATCTCTCATAAAGTGGGGAAAGAGAGAAAACCTCATGGGAAAAACCCTCCCCCAAAAAGAAAGATGAAAGATGTATGGATGGATGAAGTAATCAAGAACCCCCCATTATGACATACATCTAGTATATAAAAGAGAAAAATGGAGAAGGAAAAAACCCCCTTAAGAGGAAAAAGTCCCCCCAAAAAAGGAGAAGAAGGAGACATGGTAGTCCCCCCCCCCCCCCCCCCCCCCTAAAGGTAGTGTGTCAATCAGTGAGAAATGCTCTGATGTAGAAGCTGATCCACAACCTTTGAATGATGTTCCTCCCCTTTAGAAGAAACAAATGCAATCATACCTATGAGATGCATCCCCTGTATGGAGAAGAAATCTCTATGATGACTAGTGTCACTAAAACTAGTCCAAAAGTCCCTGTGTCAATACTAATAATGGCTTACTCCAAAACTATTGAAGAGAAGTATAGATTGAACAAGGAGTGTGGAAGAATGTGTCTCAAGAAACCAATAGTCTTCTCAAATGTGAAAGAGACCTCTTGTAGATGTTGTACATAAGAATCCATAATCATGCCAACCTAGAAAGATTGATCATGTAGAGAATGGACAATAACTGGAGAAGGGTCACCCTAAGTAAAGAGAAGCGAGAGATCATCAAACAAGTCTTCCATATCTGTTGTGTGTGACTCCAAGAACAAAGCTGAAATTTCTAGCAAAAAATCATCACCTAGAACTGGAAGACCATGTCTACCCTATAGTTCTGAAGTACATGAATCTATCACTATGGCAATAGAATTTGCCTCAAAAAGAAGATGAATATCATCTAGGATGTCTCCCACATCTTCAATGTGAGACTCCATGAATAGACCTGCAAGGGTGGGAAGGAAGTCTTCACATGAAGGTAATGTAGGAAGACATAAAGTATCTTGTTGCACTGAATCCAAAGCATCTATGGTTGGAATAGGATCAGTAGGAGCAACAAGAGTAGGAGGTGTGATCTCATCTAAAATTGAAGAAACCATAGTTGGAGTGACTAGATGTAGAATGTCCTCTAGAGATGGAGGAACACATGGATCTCCATATGCTTCCCAAATAGATAGCTAAATATCATAAGGAAAATGTGCCAGTCTAAGAGGAGCAAAAGATTCCTTACTCATACTTTTAGACAAAAAGCGATGAAGGTTGACAACATATGTCCAATTAAAATGTGGTGGCAATGTATAGAGATAAGGAAGCAATTTTGGATGTTCTCTTAGATGATTGACTATCAAAGTACTCCATTTGTGATAGTTCCTTGTTGTCAACTGTGGTCTAATACCAGACTAACAAATTTGACAAGACTCTATGAAATCAATCAGTGAACCTCCAAAGAATCAAAGAATCCCCCCTAATGAATGATTTAGGCACTTGATAGCCACTTGCCAATTTAGGGCCTATTTATGAAAGTAGTATTTCTATCAATAGAACCTATAATATAATTATAGATCTAGAAAGTAGACAAAAAATATGCACTTTCAAAAAAAATGGAACTTGATTTGGAGTCTAGATGAGCCCATACTAAACATTTTAAGTGGCAAAAATCAAGATTTTGGAGTTGCAGAAACATTCAGAAACAAAGATCTCAAACCACTTGCACCAATGTGTAGATCACAAAATTCTACCCCAAAACAAAATAAAAATTGCTTGCAAAAAGGAGTTCGTATGAGGGAGATATCGTTGTTTGAAAATCATTGTTGATGTTAGTTTTTTATATCATCTTCATGCCTCCAAAAATCAAATAGCTCTAGATTTTGCCTCAGATGTCCAATTTGGATGAAACAAAATCCAATCTAGGAGTTTTTTGACCTTCTAAATGTGATGCAAATATCTGATTTGCACCAGCAAGCTTCAATCTTCACCTGCAAAAAATCTCTCCTATGGCCCTATGTCCAAAAAAATTCTAGAAAATAATACAGATCAAAAAAAAATATTAGAGATGCAAATGAAAAAAAAAGTAGATCTGAGAATTAAATGTATAGATCTGAAATGATCATACCAATTCTGCAAATTGATCCTTCGAGTGTCCATTTGCAAAAAAAAATTTGCCTCACAATCGACTTTGGCCTAGGGTAGGCAACTTTATAGCCAATTTTCACCAAATCAGCATTTTGGACACAATGGCGAGGTCAGATCTAGCTCTAGACACTCCCAATTTTTGCATATTTCCAGATTTAGGCTAAGGTAATGAAGCAATCAATGGTCTCGAATGGCTATGTGATCAAAAAATCTTCAAAAGCTCTGATACCATGTAAGAATTTGGTAAGCTTTGATACCATGTAAGAATTTTCCTTAGCACAAGATTCACCCAAGAACTAAGAACTCAAACATAAGCACAACTGTAGACCAAAAATGGATATGATCAATTAATCAGAGTACATCCTAATACATTGCTCTATTCAGTATATGATGTGATGTACAAACACACTAGGAGTGTTTGTATATAAAGGCCTTTCAGGAAGCACCTAGAATGTCTCTAGAAACTACCAAGAGATAAGATAAGCATTACCAACTAAGCACACACCTTATCCAACATTCTAGATGAGTGGATAAGATTAAGAAGGTTGTAGACACCATGTGCTTAATTAGTGTGTTAACTCCTATGTTGTAGACAACATGTGCATAAAAGAGGTGTGGACTCTTATTTTGTCAACATGACAACTCACAAAGTATGCATACCCTTAGGTGGATAATAAATAAATAATAGAAATATGCATTAACCTAAGTAAACTTAAGTAAGTGTAAATGGTAAACATTTTTTTACACCAACACCTTCATTAATCGACAGCTTGGTTGACACTGAATGTTCTTCATTACTCGACTGCTCGGTTAATACTGAATATGCTTGGTTAATATTGACAATCCTTCATTTCTCAATTAATACTGACATTTGTGTAACATCAATGGAAAAATACAATTTGAAGAATTATTTCCAGCAAAATCCCTCTTTTGCATTAATGGAAACATGAAATGTCAACATAAAAAATGATAAGAATATGAGCAATTAGATAATATCCTTAGTTTCATTCTGACACTCATCCATACCACCCTCTGAGATTCTGCTTGGATTTGTCTCAATTTCTTCCACATGAATTCTCCCTCTTACATTTTTCATCACTTTGTTGTGTATTTTTATCATCTTTATTGTTGATTCCATCATCTCTATACTTTCCTTTTGAGATACAAAACTCTCCCTCTTTCACTTTGACGTCAACTCTCCCTTCTTGACATTGAACTCTCCCTCTTTGACATCAAATTTTAAAGGATACAAACTTTGAAGTTGCTATATACCTTTTATACTAATTCATATGCAATATTCTATACATTTTACACCTAAAGTGTGACAATCTGCATCAACTTGGTAGATCTATTAGCATGAATGTTGATGTTATGGGGGAGCATTGTAGAACTTTGTGTGTCATTGATGGAAACATAGCAATAAGTTTGTATAAGATTGACAGAGTAGTTGATATAGGTTTGTGTATTAAAGACATCACATGATATATTTTCTTATATGCAGTTACCAACATATACTACATCATGTATTTAACATATGGGCAAGTGCGCAAAACCTGAATTGCCAGTGTACGAAAGATATTAGTGATTTACAGAGAACCACAGGGAAACAAAGTAGTGGAATAATAGTTTTTGGTATATGGCCAATATAGAGCTTTGCACTTGGAATGAAGGGTTGTGCATATGACTGGAGGAAGTATATTAACCACTGATGATGTCAGCAAGTGCACAGGTATAGAAGTCACATGTGTGAAAGTTTATGTACAACTGAGAGCTGACAGCATTAATTAAATGTGTATTTCATTTAATTAAATATGGATCCAACTCAAGGGATTAATGTTGAGTGTATGTAGCCAACTCAAGAAATTAATGTTGAGTGTGGTATAAAGGAAAGATGTTTTTCAATTTGTGAAGTGTGGAAGAAGATTGAGGAACGAAAAGACTTGAGAATTGAAAAGTAGAAGAGTACAATAATCTACTAATGTGTGTAAGTAACCTTAAGTGTTACTGTTGTTGAGTTCCAAATCTGATTGGCTGATTTGAGTAAAGAAGTCTAACATTCTGGATAAAGGAAGAGATAAGATATTGTTCCACATCTATTGTTCTGAAAGGAATAGTACTGAGATCAATTGGACGGTGGGTTCATTGATCTGATCCTGAAAGCTATGTGGACATTGGGTTTAGCTACCTTCCACAAGCTCCTAATAGGGTTAGAATCTCCTAATAGGGATTCAAAGTTTCCTAACAAGGACTCTTTGTAATAAGTGTTGTAACAGACTCCTAACAGGGTCCATCCTCTAACAAGGAATATTTAGATTAATACATTATCTTGTGGGCATCATTCCCACTAGAGTTTTCCCTCTGATCAAGGGTTTCCCTAGTCAACATATCTGGTGTAAATGTGTATGTGCATTTATTTATGATTTTTTTTTCCTTGGTTGAATGATTAAAAATTGATTAAGAGTTTTAATATTTAGATTACTGTATAACTGATTCACCCCCCAGTTATTCTAACAATTGTTATCAGAGCATCAAGTCGTTGAAGAAAAGTTTAACAACTTTGGGAGATCCATGGCGAATCTTTTTAAAAAGGAAAGTCCTAGATTTGGTGGCACAAACTATGATAGTTGGAAAGATAAAATGAAGACTCATCTCTCGTGCATGGCTCTAGGATATTGGCTTGCAACCAAGACATCTAGGAACATTGCAGAAGAAGACAATCTTGAAACCTGCACCAAGGAACAAAGAGAAGTGTTTATGTGAAACATAAGGGAAAGAGAAGCAATATTGCCAACACTACCAAAAAGTGAGTATAATCAAGTAAAAAAACTTAAAACATCTCATGAAATTTGAAAAACCTTAGAGGCTAATTATGAAGGTGGCACTCATGCTAAGAGGGTTAGATTGGAGAATTTGTACTGTGCATTCCAAGATGCTAAAATGATGGAAGATGAATTTGTAAGAAGTTGTGTTGGCATAATATTTGAGATTATTATAGGAATCACATCTCTTGATGGAAAGAAATCTGATGATGAAGTAATATGGAAGATCTTGAAAAGTCTAACACCACCCTTCAAGATAGTAACTCAGATGATTTGAGTAATGTTACCTTGCACCACTAACTTCACCAAAGAAACATTGCTTGGGAGATTGGAAGCTGAAGAATTTGATCTAAAATAATCCATAGAATTAGCAAAAGTTGAGATAGTATTTAGTGCACTAAACATCAAACCTAGTTTAGCAAGGAACACAAAAGCATAGGGAGACAATGCTAGCAACGGCAAGTCCATTGAAGAAAAGATACAAGAGGGAGTAGCTCTTCTTGTAGAAAGAGAAAAAGATGGTAAGAATATCTTTAAATGTTGGACATGTAATGAATATGGTCATTATGCATCTAAGTGTCCTAAAAGAGAAAGACAATTTAAAAGAAGATTCAAATCTAGAAGACCTAGTAACTATTTATATGCTAATGAAGAAGAAGAGGAAGATTTTGATCAAAACATGAGTGAAGATGAATTAGGATTTGTAGTTATAAAGGAGGATGATCTTGATAGAGAAATCAAAGAAGAAAGTGTGTTGATCTCACAAGTTGAAAAGAAACATTGGATCATTGATAGTGGTTGTTCACATCACATGACTGGTGATATGAACAAGTTTGTCAAATTCAGAAGCCATGATGGAGGAATTGTCAGAGTAGGGAAAAATGCAGCCTATCATATCATAGGAATTGGATCTATCACACTTGATGGTAAAATATACACTAATGATGTTTATTTTGTTGATTGACTAAAGCATAACTTGTTGAGTGTTGGACAGCTTATGGACAAAGGTTACCAACTGCAATTTGGTAATGATACATGCATCATCAAGAACAGGGAAAGAAAACTACTTGGTAGTAGTACAAGAACCAGAGGTAATTTTTTTTAGTTAAACTCCACTAAAATAACATGTTTGGTAGCTAAGATTGACAACAGTTGGTTATGGCACAAAAGATTTTGTCAAATTAACTTTGATAACATTGTGAAAGCCAGCAATAATTTGTTGTAAGAGATTTACCTAAGATCGCTAAGCCCGCTGACATTATTTGTAAGGAATGTATCTTGGCTAAGTAGAAGAGAGTCTCATTTCCTAGAAAAGAGTTTTGTACTACACAAAAGTTGTAATTGGTTCATACAGATTTGAGTGGTACTGCAAGAACAAGAGGATTCTATGGAGAAAGGTACTTTATGATTTTTGTTGATGATTTAACTAGAATGATGTGGGTATCTTTTCTTAAAGAAAAATTAGAGACTTTTGAGAAATTCAAAATATTTAAGAACAAAATTGAGAATGAATCTGAAGTTAAAATCAAGAGCTTAAGATCAGACAAAGGAGAGAATTCACCTCTAAAGAATTCAATATCTATTGTGAAGAGAATGGTATCAAGAGACAACTATCCTAACCCCATACACCTGAGCATAATGGGATTGTTGAAAGAAGAAACAAGTCAATTGTTGAAGCAACAAGAGCCATGTTATTTGAGAATGATGTACCAAAGATCTTTTGGAGCAAAGTAGTCAATAAAATAGTATACACAATGAACAAAGTGCAGATAAGAAGAGGTATGGACAAAAAACCCTATGAGCTATGGTTTGGTCACTCACCATTAGTCAAATACTTCAGGATATTTGGAAGCAAATGTTACATCAAAAGAGATGATGATATCAGTAAGTTTGATCCAAGGAGTGATGAAAGTATGTTTCTTGGCTACTCATTGAAAAATAAAGCTTACAGATGTTTCAAATATAGAACAAAAACTATAGTAGAATGCACAAATGTTAAAATTGATGAAAAAATTGGCACTAAGGAAAAGATAGTGGACTATAACTCTGATGGAGATGACTATTTTAAAATGACTAATGAAATGAATGAGTAATTTTTCAAGACTAACAATGACTTACAAAATAATGTGCAAGTTAAAGATGTGAGAGAAGAACAGAGCACAGTACCAAAAATAAGAGTTGAAGTAGCAACTTCTACCTAAATAAGAATTTGATAAGAAATCATCTTTTTGATCAGATAATAGGAAGTAAGGAAAATGAAGTAATGACAAGGAGCAGAATTAATGAAGAGATATGCTTGATATCTCAAGTAGAACCAAGAAGTGCAGATGAAGCAATCGAGGATGACCATTGGATAAAAAGAATGGAGGAAGAACTTTAGTAGATAATAAAAAATGACACATGGGAATCAGTTCCCAGGCCAAAGGAAAAAAATGTGATTGGCACAAAATGGGTATTTAGAAATAAAATGAATGAATAGGGAGAAGTAATAAGGAACAAACCAAGACTTGTATGCAAAGGCTATTGACAACAAGAAGGAATTGACTATGAGGAGACATATGCACCTGTAGCAAGAATGGAAGTAGTCAAAATGTTCTTAGCATATGCAGCAAATAAGAATTTAAAGGTGTATCAAATGGATGTTAAGTCAACATTCTTGAATGGAGAGCTTGAAGAAGAAGTTTACATTGAACAACCAGAGGGTTTTCCTTTAACAGAAGAGAAGGACATGGTTTGCAAAAAAGTATTGTATGGATTAAAGCAAGCACCTAGAACTTGGTATGCAAGATTGGATAAGTACTTAGCAAAGCTTGGATTTGCAAAAGGAACAACAAATAGTAACTTGTACTTGAAGAAAATAGAAGATGGTTTGCTAATGATCATTGTATTTATTGATGACATCATTTTCGGTGGAAATGATGAAGGAAATAACAAATTCTCAAAAGACATGAAGAATGACTTTGAGATGAGCATGATAGGAGAAATGAAATTCTTCTTAGGATTGCAAATTTTTTAGAACAAAAAAGGTATCTTTATTTCTCAAACCAAGTATTTGAAAGATTTGCTAAAAAGATTCGGTCTAGAAGATTGTAACAACATAGCAATAAGTTTGTATAAGACTGACAGAGTAGCTGATTTATATTTGTGTATTAAAGACATCACATTGCATATCTGCTTATGCATAGTTACTAGCATATACTAAAACATGTATTTAACATATGGGAAAGTGTGTAGAACCTTAATCGTTAGCATATGAAAGATATTAGTGATTTATAGAGAATCGTAGGGAAACAGAGCAGTAGAAAAATAGTTTCTGGTATGTGACCAATATAGAGCTTTGCACTTGGAATGAAGGGTTGCATAGATGATTGGAGGAATTATATTGACCACTGATGACATCAACAAGTGCATAGGTACGAAAGTTGCACATGTGAAAGTTTGTGTACAATAGAGAGCTGACAACATTAATTAAATGTTCATTTCATTTAATTAAATATGGAGCTAACTCAAGGAATTAATGTTGAGTGTATGGAGCTGACTCAAGAAATTAATGTTGAGTGTGGTATAAAGGAAAGATTTATTCTAAGTTTCAAAGTGTGGAAGAAGATTGAGGAGTGAAATGACTTGCAAATTGAAAAGTAGAAGAGCATAGTAATCTACTAATGCATGTAAGTGACCTTAAGGGTTACTGTTGCTGAGTTCCAAATCTGATTGCATGATTTGAGGGTAAAGAAGTCTAATGTACTAGATAAAGGAAGAGATAAGTGATTGTTCCACATCTATTGGTCTGAAAGGAATAGTATTGAGATCAATTAGACAGTGGGTTCAACTACCTTCCACAAACTCCTAACAGGGTTAAAATCTCCTAACATGGACTCTTTGTACTAAGTGTTGTAACATACTCCTAATAGAGTCCATCCTCTAACAAGAAATATTTAGAATAGTACATTATCTTGTGGGCATCATTCCCACTAGGGTTTTCCCTCTAATCAAGGGTTTCCCTAGTCAACATATTTGGTGTAAATGTGTATGTACATTTCTTTATAATTGTTGTTTGCCCTCAAGGTTGAATGATTAAGAATTGATTAATAAGTTTAATATTCAAATTAATTTATAATTGATTCACCCCCCCCCCCCCCCCCCCCCTTTAGTTATTCTAACAAGTTCCTCAATGGAACTTGGTTGATGCATCACTATCTTTTTCTTTATGAGCATCAGATAAGGGAATAACCCCTAGTTTACCTGTTAGATACATAAATGCATCCTTAGGTAATGCCTTAGTAAATATGACTACTATTTTCTCCTTGGTCTTCACATATTCCAATCTCACTGCCTTGTCTTGAACCAATTCCCTTACGAAATGATCCTTGATTGCAATGTATTTTATCTTTGTGTGCATCACAAGATTTTTGGATATATTGATTACACGTGTTATCATAGTAGATAACCATTGGTTCCTTGATTTCCTCCTTCATTCCTGAGAATAATTGCTTGATTGATATAATGTTAGAGCAATTGATTGTTACAACAACATACTCTACCTCTGTTGTTGATTGAGAAATACAATTCTACTTCTTGCTTGTCCAAGATACTAATCTTTTTCCAAGAAAGAATGATCCTCCACTAGTGCATTTTCTATCATTAATGCTTCTTGCCCAATCTACATTAGTAAGCATTCTTAACTCAAGATTTCCTCCTTTCTTATAACTTAAACCATATTCTTTAGTTCCTTTTAGGTACCTCAGAATTATTTTTATTGCTATCATGTGATTTTCTTTAGGATTTGCAAAAAAAACTTGAAACTGTGCCAACTGCCAATGCAATATCAGTTCTGGTGTGTACCACATACAGAAGTTTCTCGATCATTGATCTATAAGTAGTTCAATTTACCTCTTTTGAATCATCATTATTTGAAATTCTATGTCCAGTATACATAGGTGTTCCAATTGGTTTGGAGTGTTCCATTCAAATGCTTTCAATGTTTCCCTAGTGTACTTTGACTGAGTGATGTATATGTCATCCTTCATTTGATGAACTTGTAGGCCAACAAAGAATTTTATCTCTCCAAAACATCTCATGTCCTCCAAATATGATATCATCCACAAATATTTATGCAAGAAATATCTTATCTTGTGGTCCTTCCCTTATATACAAATTATTATTATCATTTGTCTTTTCAAAACCAATTCTTACTAGATATCCATACAACCTTTCATACTATGCTCTAGGAGCTTGCTTCAGTCCATATAGAGCTTTGTGAAATATATATACCATGTCTCTTTTTCTTAGATCAATAAAACCTTCAAGTTGTTCAATGTAGACTTCTTCTTTTAGGATTTCATTTAAGAAAGCTGATTTTACATCCATCTGATATAGTTTGAATCCCTTTTGTGCAACATATGCTAGAATTATTTTGACTCCTTCAAGTCTTGTAATAGGGGAAAATGTTTCTCCATAGTCAATACCTTCTTCTTGTGCATAAACTTTGCATGTTAGCCTTGCCTTGTTCCTTGTTACTTTGTGAGGCCTCACCCAATCTGTCATAGTACCAATGAGATAATTATATTACGGTAATTTTAATCCTATGTATTGATACACTTCTGAGACTGTAGGGTTATGTTATTTTGATATCTACATTTTGATGATCCGTAATTACTTCTGTATATTATGACCTAATTGATGCATTTAATGATTCTATTCATGTTTTAAGCTATTGACATTTCTTTAATAGAAATTGAATGGTAGAAATGCTTGTAATGTAAGAATGTAATGTTTAAAGTAGAAATTAGAGTTAAAAGATAAATTTTGTTATGCATTCAGACCTAACCTGCATACCTAGGGATTCAATAGTTGTGGATTCAACATCTTGTTGCAATGATAAAAATAGACTATGAAGCTATTTAGAATATTGAATTGACCATGTAATGATAAGTAAAGTTTGATGTTATAGTATTTTGAGCATTTTACATGGAAATTATTAGAAAAAGTAATTTAACTAAAAGGAATGAAGTATGGAACTCAAATGTCAAATGTGATATGTAAATTTTCATATTTTAATATTTTTAAGGTTATATTTGAAATGATTAAGAAAGGAAAGTTAATTTGAGATGATGAAATATATGCAAGTCTTATGTTGAATGAGATAATGATTATTTCACTTATGTACTTATTGTTTACATAATTTTCTTGGACTACTGATGCTTGAGTTTAGTGTGCAGGGATTTGACCATGGGTTTAAAGGGGAATTAAGGCTCAAACTACTACAAACATGACATAGCCAAGGTTGAATCAGTGGAAAAGATTCAAACCTCATTGTAATGTCTTTTATTCATATATGTGAGTTGTATTGTGTGTGTAGTAGCCTAGTTCATGCATTATTGTAAACAAGTCTTTCTAATGTAATGTGATATTTTGTGTGTGTCACTTGACACTTGTGTTGTCCATGTGGAGATGCCATGTCATTCAGGGTTTGTCAAGAAGTAACCTAAGCTAAACCTAACCCAAATGAAGAACCCAAGTTAACTTCAATAGAAAAATTCCATGAGGAGTCTCAATCAAAGGAAATTCGAATTTGGACTTGGCTAGGGTTTTTAGGGGTCATTAGGTGGTCCCAAAGTGTCTTTTATGTGAGAATAAGTTATCCATATGATAGTACAAAAAGTTAGGGGCCTAATTTTGATCATGTGAGTTACTAGAAACACTAGAGGGCCCTTTTTCCCATGCATTCTTCCATCAATTCGAATTTGGAGTTGTCTTATCTATGTTCCCACTAAGTCAAAATAGAAAAGTTAGAGGAGACAAGTTTGTAAGAAGAGGTGGTTTAGTGTTTTTGCTAAAAATAGTTAGTAGGAAGGCTTTATTAGAGAGTCTTGGCCAAACTAGTGGGGTGTCTACCCACTCTCTAATTTTAGAGACCGTTAGGTTTTGGAGGGAGATTAAGGGAGCTCTAGTACAACTATCCTTACCATAGCTTGGACCAAGGTTGGTGTCTCAAAACTTGTTTCTTTCTCATTTCTTGCTTTTGGCATGGTTAAACAAATCTACAAGTGTGAGAGTTCATTAATAGAGTATGCATTTGCATTGTAAATCTTGTGATATGGATTTTTGAGTATTGTGTGAAAGTGTGTGGTGTTCTTGTTGCATTATGAGCATTGATTATGTATTGTGACAATGTGAGAATGTGTGATGTTCTTGTAAATTTCTTGGTTCACCTTCTTGGTTTTGTTTTTGTTGGAATGGAAAGTGAATGTGTTTTGTGCTTTTGGAGATCCTTTCTTGGTTTTGTTTTGTTGTTCTTCATTTTTTTTGCTATTTTTCTTGTTTGAATGTGAGTGTTGATTGTGATTATGGGTGTGAAGGCTTCACTCACCCTTGGGAGGGCAGAGAAGCCTTGGGTGAAGGGCATAAGTTGGGCTTGACATTGCAGGTGAGAAAGAAAATTTTGTTTTTACCTCATGATGAGGTTGTTATTATGGAGCATGGGCTCGTTCATGGCCATGAATCTTGTTGTTTGGGAGGTACAAGGAGGTTTGGTGGATGAGGAGAAGATGGTTGTTTTGAAGGTGTTGAGAGGCAATGCAATGGTAATATGTTTTTTATGTTGTGGTGGCCTTGAGAGGCAAAATGTATTGGCAATATGATATTTATGAATTTCTCCTCCTTGAAGAGCCCACCTTCACCCAACGTTTTATGATTCCAATGGTGAATCATTGTGCAAGCCATCGAAGGGTGTTGATTGTGTTTTGTGTTGTGTCTTCATGCAAAATTTTGTGATGTATGTAACCTGGGTCGAGCCTTGTTCCCCTAGCGTGGGGGTGGTCTCTTTGGAGGCCTATGGTTGGGTGGAAAGCACCCATGGTTGTTGTTGTTTCTTTTTTTTGTGTTGCATGTGCAGATTTTGTGCTCAAGGGAGCAATGGAACAAGCTTGGTATCATCATCTTATGGACATTTCATGAAGATAAGACTTGTCATTTTGCTTGTAACTATAATGGAGAACTCTCCCTAATGTTCATATGGTTGCAATGAATGATTGCACAGTAGAGAAGAAGGGATATGTCATTTGTCTAGAAGGAGATGTTGTCTATCATGCCATCAAATAATGTATTTATAAAAGTATAGTTTATGTTCCTTTGTTTTGTATTGGGCTATAAAAACAAATCTCCATTTTGTATATACTACTGTCGGGTATGAGTTCATGGGAGAAAAGAAAGTAATTTGAAGGTCTACTAACTATTTGCATTATAAGACTCTATCTTTATGTTCTTAGTTTCATTTAGAATACTGGATTATCTTCTCAGTCACATATGAGAGAGTTTCATGTTTAGAAACAGTCATAATTATATTTTGAATAATAGTTGTAAGATGCATTCACTTATGGTAGCTCATGTAAAAGATAGTAGATTTGGCTCTCAAGTTATAAAACACAAATGGATATTGGTATAATTCAATAGAGAATTATATTTGATGCCTTAATCATCTATTGGCACTAATACTCAATGCTATGCTTAGTTTCCATGTCACCAAACCTAAAGTAGGAGTCAAAATAAATAATAATAATAATAATAACTAAGATGCAAATATGGGTGAACAATAAGTTAAACTTGGAAGTGTGTATTTCATTCTCTAGAATTTTGATGGGATAGAAAAAAAATAGCCCACATCAAGTTACTAATACAGAGCAATAAAATAATCAAGGAGATATTCCCTAGAACCATAACTTAGAAACAAAAAAAAAGAAAATAATTAATAAATCTATTCCTAAAACTTTGTAAGAAAAGACCATGTAAATCCCATGACCCTAGGTTGTACCATTTCTAAAACAAAAAAAAAGACATAGGACAATGATTAAATAAAACCTAGGCACCTATGTTGTACCCACCCACTAATAAATTAATTTTTATAAATACAAGAAAATAAAATAACATAACCCCAAACCCTCTCAAGCGTTATTTCTTTGCCTTGGAATACTCAGCGCATGTGTGAGAGGTTTGGGAAGGGAACAATTCTGACAATATTATCAGACCCAATCCCAAGCGCCCTTATCTTGGACTCAACATTGGATCAGGTTCCTATGTTCTGACATAATCAGCACACTCCTTAGCCACCTACCTCTTTGGAAAATGCAAGTAGGAAGGAGTAAATGGTACTTGGGAAGCGGTCCAAAGCAAATCTAAGTGGCTTAAGTCAGCATGCTTTGGGTGTAGTGGTGGTAAAAGGGTAACCACATCTCTTGCAAACTTTTCAAACCTTTTTAGGCGCCTAATACTGCATGGAATTTGTGTGTATGGTTAATACCTCTGACTTAGGAGACAAGTGTTGTTCCCTAGGTGCCTTTAATATGAAAGTAAAGCAAGGCACCATTCTAGGGAGGATAGGCGTGGGGATATGGGTGGCGCTTAGGTTAGTGGGAAGGGGAATGTTAGAGTGTCCTTTTTGCAAATTATTGTGCTTTAGTAAAAGTTGTGGATGGAAGTGCTTAGTGGTTAGTGGTTAGGATAGATGTAGGGTGGGATTAAAAATTGTATCTATATTGTGTCTTGGGTAGGATGATATAATGTTAAAATATTTTATTTGTTTTGAGTATAAATTTTAAGAGTGTTAAGTATAGTATACAGCAATTAGGTTAGATTGGTTAATGAATTTTATTTATAAAATTAATTTCTTAAATTCGACACATCATGAACAATTTGAATCTATATGGGTCATTCAATGTATGGCAATCTATAATACATAATATTATTTTTACAAAAGGTTAGAACCTTATTGGTGAAAGAAAATAAAATTGAGATATATTGTTAAGCAAATAAGTATATCTAGTAGTAGCTAATTTTTGGGTAATGTAATGGATGGAGTATTATTAAAGATACTTGTAGGAATGAAATCTACATTATGGGATTAAGGTACGGAAACTAATAAATTGTGTTAGTAGATGTTGATATTAGATTTTGTTCTATTGTTAATCTAATGTAGTTAATGGATAATATATGTGGTTTTAAATAGTAATTATAGTTTTAGACATTAATTAGATATAATTAATTTATTTTATAATATTGTTACGTTTAAAATTTTTAGTCATTAAATGTATTATTATTGTCTTGGTAATGTTAGAATTTTTTATTTTCGTATTAAATGAAGGTAGTTAGAATTATGTTACCATTAGATGATAGTATACTTAAATTTGAGTATTGGTACTTGTTATTAGATTAAAGATTTGATTAAGTTATTTAATTCTATAATAGACATTATTTTAATTAGCAAGTTCGTCTATCCAATGTTTTTGAATAATTGGAATTATAATACTTGAATGGTCATTCACATCAACGAGTATATTGTTGATTGTTATTTTGCTTAATAGATATTTATTTATTTATTTATTTTGAATTAAATTAATTGGGAATTATGTTATAAATTCGTCATATTCAATTAATAAAGATTTTTCTTGAATTAGTATTGTAGTATCTTTATGTTTGCTAATATTTAGTAAAGTGTTGGGTTAGTAACTAACATACGTGATTTAGCACCTTACGTTTTAACTATGATCATGTATTATCATTATTGAGACATTGGAACAACATTTATGTATTTGAATGTCAATGATTTTATGTTAGACTTGGTCTCAGCACTGGCTAGGGGCTAAGTATAGGATCCAGTGTAGTATATCTTTAACTCAGTAGTTTATTTTAAAAAAATAAAATAAAAATTTAAAAAAATAAATAAATAATAATAATAATTTAAAAATAAATAAATAAATAAATAATTGGTTGTGTTTTATCTCATAAAATTTGGGCATGACATACTTCTCCTTTCTCATTTAACATATTTTTGAATGTACATTTTCTACCAATCACATTCTTATCCTTAAGTCTAGGTACAAGAGATTAAGTTTTATTCTTTTCTATTTTCTCAATTTCCTCATTCATTACCTCTATCCAACCTTCATTTTTGAAAGCATCTTTTACAAATCTAGGTTCAAATTCAAAAAGCAAACATGTACCTTTTAATTTGTTCCTTGTTATTATGTCATCTGTCTCTCCTCCAATTATTTGTTTAGGTGCATAATCTCTTCTAACGCATATTGCAAGTCTTGGATCTTTCTTTATTAGCTCTAAACTTGGTTCACTTGGTTCTCCATGGTCTTATATTTTTTTCTCAAGTTCCTCTGGTTGATCTAACTATAACTTGGGTGCCTTTGTCTATGACTTGGGTCCCTTTGTCTTTGATTCAGCCTCCTCTATCTTTGACTCGAGTGCTTTTTTTTGTGACTCAAGTTCCTTTATCTATGACTCGGGTGCCTTTGTCTATGATTTGCAAGGTTTACTTTGTTGTTTCTTGGTTTCAACTATTTGTGGTAAAGTCTCATATTCCTCCTCATAGTAAAAAAAACATTTTGTATTCTTTAGGCTCCTTGATGCTCTGTTCTTCACTTTCTTTGGTAAACTCATCAATCTTCACATGTGCACTTTCTATGACTTTGTGAGTAGCAAGATTCAAACATTTGTATGCTTTAATTTTATTGGAGTGCCCTAGGAATATACCTTCATCACTTTTGAACCAATCTTTCCTTTCCTTACATCTTTCAAGATATAGCATCTTCTTCCAAATACTATGAGAGAACAAACATTAGGCTTGTACCCATACCATAATTCATAAGGTGTTTTATTTGTACCTTTCTTCAATTGAACTCAGTTAAGTGTATAAACTATTGTGCTAATTTCTTCTCTCCAGTATTTTGGTGCAACATTTTTCTTAGTCATTAGTATTCTTGCATACTCCATGACGGATATGTTCCTTCTTTCTACTATACCATTTTTTTCTAGAGTCCTGGGTGTTGGTACTTGTCTTTTGATTCCTCTTTCATTGTAGAATTCATTGAATTAATTTGAGATGAATTTCCCTCCTTTATTTGATCTTAGGCATTTCAGTTTCTTCCCTATTTCTTTCTCAAATCTAGCCAGATATCATTTGAACTTTTGAAAAGCATCAAATTTGTCTTTTAAGAACATTATTGTCATCATCCTAGAATAGTCATCAACAAAAAGAATGAAGTATATTTCGCCATAGTAGCTTTCTATAACTATTGGTCCATAAAGATATGTATGAACTAGTTCCAAAACTTCTTTAGAATTGTAAGACTTACTTCTAAAACTTCTTTTACTCATCTTTCCAGTTTGACATTGTGTGCACATGTCCATCTCGGGTTTCTTCAGATTTGATATGCCTCTTACCCTTTTGTTCTTTCTTATGGTAACTAGGTTATAAAAGTTAACATGACACATTTTTTTATTACATATCCAACTTTCCTCTATTTGTGCCAATAAACATGTACTTTAAGTGAGATCTAAGTAAAACAAATTGTCTTCTGTTTGATTTCTAGTCCTAGCCAAGTTTCCTTTTCCATACAATAGTTTAGCTTTGTCATTCATGAATTCTAGGTTGTATCCTATATTATTCAGTTGTGCCTCACTGAGTAGATGGTGTTTAATTCTTCAACCCAGTAGGCTTTTTCTCATTTAATTCTTTTAGTTAATGCTATGATTCCCTTTCCTTTTACATAACATGGTTCATTATTTCAAAACCTAACACTTCCATCATCATAGTGTTCTAAATGTTCAAACTTCATTTTGTCACCAGTCATGTGATGATAACAAGAACTATTTATGATCCATGTATCATTTTTTCTAACATGAGAAATAAGTGCCATCTTTTCATTTTCCTCATTATCATATCCATCCTTAGCATTAATGTAAACTACTTCTTCATCATTATCATCACTATCAAAAACTTTAGCAATGTAACAAGATTTCTTACCTTTTTCTATGTAGTCCTTGAAGCTCTAAAGTCTTTCTTTCTTTTGGACCTATTATCATCTTTATCTTCTTTTTTTGGACATCTTTCAGCAATATGACCAACTTCTTCACATGAGAAACAAATAAATAGAATTTTGCCTCTAAATTTTCCTTTCCCTTTTGATACTCTTTTTGCACATAGGGATTTAATGACTTCAAGGTCTTCATCTGATTCTTCTTCTTCTTCATTATGAACCTATTTGCCTTTTGAGTTTCCTTCTTTTCTGCCAAGAGTTAGTTTGGCTTTGAATGCAAATTCAAAGTTCCTAGAATTAGGAGCATAGTTATCAAAGTTATTCAATTCAAAAGTAGTTAATCTTAACATAAATCCATACAAGGTTATATTATTTTTAGGATTGTATCTCATCTCTTAAATTGATAAAACTCTAATTGCATAAATAGGAAGAAGAGTTCTTAGTACCTTATTGAACATTGTCTCATCAGTTATGTTTGCTCCCACAACTCTAATTTTACTTACACTTTCTTTGATTCTTGCATTGTATTGGACAATGTTCTCAACTTCTTTCATTTTCATTCAATAAAACTTGCCTCTTAAACTTTTTTCCTTGGCTCTTTGCACATTTTTATCACCTCCATAGACTCTCTACAGTTTTCCCCACATTTCAAATGCAGTAGGACAGTCTTTAACCTCATCAAATTTAATAGCATTCATCCTCTTTAAGCCTTCTTGCTTAGTACGCCATTGCAGACTTCTTACTTGGGTCACTTGATGAAGCAAAACCCCTTTCCTTCTCCTTATCATATATTTGCATCAAAACTCCCTAACTCTTTGCTTCATGACTAGACATTCCTACATATAGGAAATTAAAACACTTTTTCCACTCATTATCCATCACCAAAATTAAGGTTTTTGATGGATTAGGTAGGATACAATGTATCTACCCCAAATCTTGTCTTCTCTAGAAACTTCTCTTAGAATTCATTTGAATTCTCCTCCAAAATAGTTTACATAAGATTCTATGCCACCATCTCATCAATCTTATCTTCCTCCTAATTCACAAGTTCCAAGAAAAAAAACTTGTTGACTTTTATTTGGTGAATCTTTGATCTTTGTCATAATGCAACAGCTCGGCATTATCAATCTTCTAATGCTTAGTACATACTGTGTTACTCGGCATCTACTGTAAAATCACTTGGCATCAACTAGATTTTACTGGCACTCAGCAAAAAATGACCCAAAGCAGTATCATCAGCATTCATGTTAACACTAACTCCAAAATCCATAAGAATAGGGAAAAGACTTTGTGTTTACCAAAAGATGGTAAACACCCAATGAAATGAAAATGAGCAATCTAGCACCATAAAAGAAAGATTTTATGGAGTTGGGTTCACCAAAATGTATAGGGGGAAAGGGAGACACTTTAATAGGGTTTTAGATCTTTGCTTTTCCATGTCACTAAGTCATTCAAATATGTATGAAAGGAAAAGAGAGGAATTTCCAAATATGATTCCACTTATGACCCAAATTATATTAGCTAGGACCCAAAGCAAGAAGAGATCCAAATGCTAGTTTCAAATTATAAAAGGGAATGTAGTACAAGGAAATCTACTCTTTGGCCCTTAATAGAATAATGTGAATGTAAAAGTGAACTAGTTGCTTAAATAATGTAAATTTAGATTCTATGTGTATACAATTAGCCCAACTAAGATATAGAACTAGGGTAAAGATATGAAAGGGGGAAAAAATGAAAGAATCGCCTTGAAATGTGTAGATGACGATGTATTTTAGTTCCAAAAGTCACAAATCTAACTATTTGTCTGCGAATCTCAAAATAAAATGACAAAAGGAACAAAACCCAAAAATCTCCTCGAAAAAGGGCATTGAAGGTCTAAGTAAAATTGGAAGGGCACCCTACAACCAGGTTGATGTAGTCCAACAACTTGTAACAAACTTCTCCAAAGAGCTCCCAAAGAGTAGGTTTCAGATCTGTAAGCTCTGACTAGTATCCTGCATATAAACAAGAAAAGAAGGCTTTTGTAGTTGGGTTGGATGAGGGCTTGCCTTGGTAAATCCCTAGGTTAAGGAATTAACCCTAAATTGAAATTTAATTAACAAAGGAAATTCCCCATGTAGTAGATCTTAATAATATCAAAGGAAAGATACAATTACCCTTGAAGATACAATTGACCTTGATATGTGATCAAGTATGTAAGTGTAATGTTCTTGACTCAAATAAACCATAAAGACATCAAAAAATCTAAAACCTCATCTATGTAAATGTATGTGACATGCCATGGATGATTAATAGAATAACTTTAATAGATTGGAATGATCGATCTCTTCTCCTTATAGCCAAACTCCACTACCACCTTGAATAAAGAAGCTTGATGCAAGAAGGAAATGTACAAACTTGAATGCTTGAAGACTACCTTGAATACTTTCTTTCTTGTGGATGTCTTAAGAATGTGAGATATGAAAATGAAACCCCCAAGCCTCCTTTTATACTAGTTTTCGGGTAGGAAAATAACTCAGGTCAATGAAGGAGTTAATTGAACTAATTGGTAAACGTGAGGAATTTTGGGCCCTGAACCCCACAACCACCAGTGACTAGGTCCTCTTGCATTGATCAAGTCCTCACCAGGTCAACCTAGGTCAACTTGGTCCTAGAGGATAGGATAAGAAGGCCATAGAAAGCTACAAAAGTAGTTACAGGTGAGACTGAAATATAATGACTTGATCGAGAGATATGGTCAAAAGAGTATCAAAGTGACACCTAGAAGACCATTTCAGAAAGTGAGAGATGATAAAGAATCATGAAATGGAAGGGGAGAAGAGAAAAAGAGATCGAAACCATGCTAAGGAGGACTAAAATATCTTAAAATGAAGTGCATCCATTTTGAGATGGTACAAAACTTATCATATAATTTATTGATATGTACAAAAATATCCCATTTTCTAACCTTATTTACAATCTTATTAACATATACAAACTTACTCATGTTAGGTTGAATAGTCTTCATTATAGGGGAATTGACTACCTTAGACTTCTTTCTAGTATTTATCTCCTTTTGGTCTTCATCTGATTCAATTATTTCTTCTTCAGTCTTACTAATAACCTTTTCTCTTTGTTCTTTCTCCTTCTTCCTTTTTTTGCTCTCCTTTGTTTGTAGAGATGTCTTCTTTCCTTTAGATGGCTCAAGCTTATTAGCCTTTACTTTTACTAGAAAATTCACTAGAGGAGATGTTTTCTCCTTTTTCATTGTAGTTTTTCTTGTATGTCTATATGTTGGAGCTCTACTAATTGTCAAAGATATAACTTCATCATTTTCTTCATCACCACCTATAGAAGTTGATGTCCCAACTTTTCATGCTTGGTGTTGAGATCTTTCTCTATCAATTTACTCCCTTTTGAAACCTTTCTTTATGGAAAACTATTCCACTTTCTTCCTGATCTTTTTCTCAATAATTGGTTGGTATAATTAAATAAATGCTTCCCTATCTTTATCATCAATTTTTATGAACCTTGGAACACTTTGGTCTTTATTTGGATAGAAGATCTTCTCCATATATTGTTAACAACTCTGTTTGTACCTCACAACCCATAAGCATTACCCATGATATTCTTGGCTCAACCAGTTCCATAAAAAATGTAGATTTATGTCTACCATGAAACATATAATATCATTGTATTTCCCAAAAATAGATGAAGGAATTTTTTCTCTCATATGCATCACTTTTTAGAAAATTTGCAAGTATCCCCATACTTCACTTATGAAGCTTCTCCTGAAAATTCTAATGAAAATTTATTTTCGTACTATTTCAAGTGATTCATTTGACCATGTGATGCTACAACATCAAGAAAAAAATTCTAAAAATAAAACAACAAACTGATTAGTACATGACTATATTTGAATGGTTGTCTTTTATCCTTCTTGGTATTCTCCACATTGAGATTGAATTCATCCCTCATTATTTTCTATACATTATAATATGCATTTTATTTTACCATCTATAAGAAATAAGATTTTTTGTGGTTAGAATATTGTTAATCTAGCTTGAATGGTATACCTTATTAACAAGTATCATGGAGGAAAACTTCACTACATGATCAACAATATCATTTATCATCACTATCATTTTGTCTCATCTCGATTTGGTCAACCAAATGATCTCATCTTTGTTAACTTTGGCATGTTTTTCATTGATGTCAAAAAGGATTATATTATATGGTTTGATCACTTAGTGATGTTTCAGATCAGTTTATGGTAATTTGTAGATGCAATTGATTATATGGTTTGATCAAATTTGATATTCATAATAGTCTATTCAAACTAATATTATATGTTAATATGATTTTGTAGTTCATTCAATTTCTACATGAGGTTTGTGTACTATTTTTTGCTATGATAGTTAAATGCTAGAATTAGTTTTGATTTGGTTATATTAAAGTCTAATAAAATCATTTTTTTATACTGACTGTTTAATGGTTTGAATTGACTTATAAAAAATGATTATATGTAGAATGATATTATCTTTCATAAAGAATAATATGGATTGAGTTATAAAAAAATAGTTTGTAATAAGTTTGGAGTAAAATATTATTATAAAAACTAGTTTGCATATCATTTATTTAATATTTGAAATAGTTGTCAATTTTTCTTTCGGAATTGATTTTAGTTGAAAGTGTGGTGTATAAATAAATTGATGATCAATTGTGGAGAGGATGAATGAAAATAAATAATAATTAAAAAATAGAAATATTGTGTAGAGATCATATCATGACGAAAACAAAAGGAAGATTGTTGTCAATATCATTTTGAATTTTTCTGCAATGATAGTAACGTAACATTTGTACTGTTTTTCTTTTTGAAAGGATCCCTAAATCTATTTTCCCTGATGAAGTTAAAGTAATATGTTTGTATTGTATTTTGATTGATCAAGATATGTATATCAATTTTTTGATTTACATTTGATTGTATCATAAGGCTCTTTGAAGTTGTAAACATGCAGATTTGTAGAAACATAAGTTGAATAATTAATAGAAGTTTAAGTTGAATGTGTTAATTAGATTTGTTGACAACAATATGGATTAATATTTTATTATATTTTGATATAGATTGGAATGGTAATCAGAAATTATATTAAACATATTTGAACTAGTGAAATATATATATGTAGATTTTTATTAATTCTTGAGGGGGGAAATGGAAGCAATCAATTTTTTAATGTAAACTAAATGAGATGAAATAATTAGTTGAGCATCTTCACCCCAAGTCATTCAATATAAGAGAAAGAGGGCCTTCCAAATACAACTCTAATATAATTCAAGTTATATTAGAACAACTCAAGTAAGATGAAGGGATGTCAATAGTAAAACTAAATTATATTAAGGAAGTATGCAAGCAAGTCACTTTTCATGCAATATTTGTTAACCTTATATTTCTAACATGATTAAGTTGATTTTACTATGTTGTTATGTGGAGCCTAATCAAACTCAGAGGTTAATTTATTCCCACTTCATTTGGTGTGGTTTCCCCCTAGTTTTTTCTATGGGGGTTTGGGAGCATCACCTCATGCTAGGGGTCAAGGAGAAATGCCCCTTATGGGGTTAGGGGTAGCACCCTAGGTGGATTAAAGGGGAAACACCCTCGCAAGATATTATGGTATACAACCTTAGGTGTTCTCCTTATCATAATATAGGGTGGGTCAAGGGACAGTGACTCCGAAGCCAAAAATGAATTTACTATAGTTAAAAGCATTGAAAGTTAATTTTCTCATATTGGACAAATTATTCTAGTCCTAAATTTTTAAGTGGCAAAAATCTTTTATAAATGGCTTAGGGTTAGTGATTTATGATGGATGATGATTTAGTAGCTTCTTGTAGTAGTATTTAGTTGCAAAGGATTGCATATTGTAATCAAGTTGCAATCACTAAATAATAAGAATATTGAACTTATTGTTTGGTGGACGTAGGTGAAGGATTGGGTGAACTACATTGAATATTTATGTGTTTTATTCCATTTTCTATTTTTTATTCCTTTTTTATATTTTTTATATGTGTATGTAATTATTATGTTAATCTCTCTAATCCTAAAAAATCAAATTGATTAGTTAAGTGCTAGATTGATGAACTTTCCTAAGGTTAAATGTAAGAAGTATAGGTATAACCCTATTAAAGTAAGAAATTAGGTTGGAGACACAAGGACCAGAGAGAGAAAGTGACTAACCTTGATGATGTGAAGTGGAAGACAACTTTCAGCTTAGAAGATAATAAACTAGAAATTGTGGGGGTAGCAACTAAGACCATGACTACAATCAGGACAAAAAACCCAAAAACCTCAAGAAAATGCAGATCTCCAAGTACAGGTCAACCTATACTGATATATGTTCCATGATGTTGAAGCGTTCCTTGAAGGCATAAAACCAATCAAACTCATATCTTTTGAAAGCTTCTCAAGGTGAGTTTTTGATTTTGAATTTGCAATTTTGATAACCTATTCCTACACACGAGAAAAATGGAATTTTGTTTTTTTTTTTTTTTTGGGGGGGGGGGGGGGGGGGGGGGGGGGGGGCGGAGAGGGGGAGATTTACTTCATTAATCCCTATTTAGGAATTGAACTTGAAAGTTATAATTATGTAAAATCATGTAAATAAGTAAGGTAAATGCAATAATTCACCTTACTTGATGAAACCCTTGTTAGGAAGAGTTTTGTAATGTTATATGTTGTTGATGTTGAGTCTTCAATAGGGTTGTAGAAAATATCCACAAATGAAATGGATATAATCAATAAAAAATCATGGAGCCATTGATGTAGATTTTTGAAAAGGAAGAAAATGAATTCCAAGATAGTGTAGATCTCCTCCCTTGATGACCAAAAAAATGCTAGATCTTGAAGAGAAAATGCCTTAAAATGAATAATTAGATATTGAGAAATGCTTGAGAGCTTGATGATTGAATTGAGTGTGTATAATATGAATTCTTGATATCATTAATGTGTGCATTATTGTTATAAAAAATAAAATTCTAAAGGTTCCTTATTGATGCAAGAGCATCCTAGAGTTGTTAGCAATCCTGCATGTTGTATGGATTTTGGAATTGGAGTTAAAGGAGATCGGTCATTGAAGGTACTCAACGATGCTTATGGGAACTTGACATACACTAGGAGCTTAGTAATTTTTGGTTGTTGGGTTTCTTAGTAGCTCAGTCAATAAAGGGGCTCAATTTTTGGTGAATTTGACACATATTGGTGCTCGACAGTGCATGTGTGAGCTTAGTTATGCTTAGTGGATTTGTTGATACTTAGAAGTGATTCTTTTGATGCTTGGTCATGTCTTGGTCTTGTTTTAACCCGATTTTTTCTATGATTGATTTCTAGTTTGAGTTGACCTTTGCATTTAATTTGGTTATGTGTATTTAATGGTTGTTGCAAGTTGACTTGTGGCTTAAATATGTATTTAATGTAAGGGTTTATTTAATATGTAACTTGTTAGGCTGACTTGTGGCTGATTTAGGTATATGTAAGTGGTCTTGTGGATTCATAAGGGATATATAATCCATCTTGGAGAAGAGGATGTTGAAGAGGAGCAAATTTTGAGAAGAGCTAGTAGTTGTGACTTGGAAAACAAAGAGATTAATTGATGTCTTGTGAGCACAAGTTTAGATTTTCCTTGGAGGTTTCTGCCATAGTGAGAATTTGGACTAGCTAGGGCTTGAGTTGGATCTTTAAGATCTTATAGAACTATTACTTTCTTTATATTTGGCCATAACCAGGAAGGCCTTACAGCCCGACACATTGCATGTAATCAATTATTTTATGAACAAAGATTTGTGTTTGGTATTAGATCTTATATTGTGAATTGTGTTTTTGATGTGTGGTTATTTTTTGGGGTCGAGGACATCTCCTTTGGGTATTCTCCTACCTTGCATTGCGTCAAGTGGTATCAGAGTGAAGGTTTTCCTGAGTGTATAACTAGATCATCAAAGTTGAGGCAATCTAAACTAGAACTTAGGGTGAAGTTCATCAGAGTGAGGATCTAGGTTATCTTGTGGATTTTTTGTAGAGGGTTTGCAAAAATCTTTGAAGATTCCTCCAAGAAAATTGGGCCCTAAGGTGATTGAAGATCTTTGTGATGTTGTGAAAGCGAGATCTCATAGAAGATTAAAGCAGAATTTAGATCTAAGATGGTGTTGATGAAGAGTGATATGATTCTTGAAATCCTAAGTGCTATAGGTGGTGTACCTCAACATATGGGTACTAAAGATGGTTATGAGGAAGTTACTAAAGACTTTGATGTTGTTGGATTGAGTGGTGAGGATAGAACTAATCATGTGGAGAGACCTACAGGAAATAGGGTTGGACAATTTGATAGATCTAGATCTTAGTTGAAGTTGAAGCATAAGATCAAGGTTTTTGATTTTCCAAGTACTTTGAATCTTGAAGACCTAATTGATTGGATTGGAAAATTGAAAGACTAAATTGAAGTACAAGATATTGGAGATCCATGAGTGAGGTTGGCACAAACTAAGCTGAAGGGACATGTTGCTCTTTGGTGGAAGAAATTGCAAAGATATAGAGAAGAGGAAGGTGAATGAAGATCATGTTGTCAGAAACTAAATTGGTGACAAAACTAAAGGCTAAGTTTATTCTCATGGATTATGAACTTGAGTTGTTTAAGAAGTTGTAAAATCCAAAATAGATGGATATGGCTATGAAAGATTATACAAAGGAGTTTTACAAGTTGACTATTCGATCTAGGCACAAAGAATTGTCTAAGGAGAAGGTGGCTAGGACATGTAAATGGTTTGAGATTCAATATTCAGGATGAGGTTGGTATGTTGAATATTGCTTCGGTTGAGGATGCTTATCAATATGCTTTGGGAGAACAAGAGAATCTAAAGAGGAGACACCAAGGTAATATTTAAGGGAAGGAGAAGCAAGATCACTTGGTGAAGAACAAATAGATTGTAAGATGAACTAAAACTTATTGAACAGCAGAAGATGAACTAAAACCTATTGAACAACAGAAGATGACAACCAAAGGTGCATTTAAGGGTACTTGCTACATATGTGGTGAAGAAGGACACATAGCTTATGAATGTTCATAGAAGGCTAGTAATAGGAGACTTATTGTTGTAAATGAAGTTGAAGATTATATCATTGAACTTGAGTAGGGAGAGAGTTTATTAGTTTCATGAGTATTGTTTAGTATGAGGACACTGGAACCTTATCAAAGGCATAATTTGTTTAGGACTCATTTTAAGTCTAGTGATAAAATTTACAATGTAATTGTGGATGGTGGTAGTATTGATAACCTTATTATTGAGGAGATGGTTTAGAAACTTGGTTTGAGGAGAATGAGATGCCCTTGTCCTGATATAATTGGCCGGTTACAAGATGAACATGCTTTAGAAGTGAGGGAGCATTGTCTTGTCAATTTTTAGATTAGGCAATATAAGGGTCAAGTGTTTGTAAGGAAACTTGGTAATAAAGAATATTACCATTTCCACATAACCCATAATAGATTTGAAATAAATATGAAATTAAAATTCACATGCAAGAGAATAGACAACATACCCACAAAATTGTGATACAAGATATACCCTAGGAAACCCTCATTGAGGGAAAAACCCAGCCTCCAAAAGCATCCATCACCATGTATTATTCTACAAAATTACCATTGCAATACAACCATGGAAGCCTTCATGGCCATAGCCACAACCGAGCAAACTATGTGAACAAGCATGAATCCACACATCCCATGCCATGCTTTCAACCTTCACAAATGCTCCCTTGGCTAACTTGTCAAGCCTTGTCCCGCTCGACTCTTGCCTTTGTCACTCTTTCTCTTGTCACACAATAACTACCCTTGTGGCTGCTTATTTAGTAGCAAGTCCCACAAAACCACTAAGTGGTCTTACATAAACCATGTGCTACCTAACCCACTGACCCCACATTTAATATTGGGCATTTAATTATTTTTCCCAATATTAAATAATTACATAAAATATTATCACAATGTTACAATACAAATCATAAAGAATATTCCATGGGAATCTTTACATGTTGCACGTCCATCTAGGCACAACATTACATAATAAAATAAAATAATAAAATATAACAATATTATGCAATGTGTGCAACACCCATTATCTCAACAATCTCCCACTTGTTGTATACATTGCATAGGGTCAATCCGTAGTCACATAAATGAACAAGGGAACAATCCCTCCCAGCACATCCACCATCATGGATCAAAATACACTTAAGTGCTCCATTCTGGTACCCACAACAAAAATCAAAGTATCCAGCATCTCAAACATGAATGATCTTACCTCCTAGTATGCCACTACCACTGGACATACATAGAAGCCATCCAAAGAGAAAGCCACCCAACCTGTCGCATTAGAAGATCATAAAATCATGTACCAACTAAAATTCCAAGCACAAAAACCTGATCCAAAGGTAATCACATGTACCCATAGTTGTCAAAATATCCATAGCTAAAATAGCACCTACAGCAAGTGTCAAACCCATCCAACTATCCATACCTCAAAGGTATAACAAGTGAATCTCATATCACCAACATATCCAATCTATAACCTGCAATCACAAGCCTCAAGAGCAATACCTGCCACATATATACCAAGAAGCTTCCACTGCAAAAGATAATGTCAAATCTATAACCAAACCACTCACAACGTCTCAAAGAAGTGAATCCATGTAGTATCAAGGACATCCACAATACATAAACTAATATTCTACATGAACAACTCTCATAACAAGTCTCCAATAGTCTCCCAAATTCACCACAACCAACAGAGGAAAGAGATAAAGGAATAACCATGTCATCTCTCACATGACATACATGAACACAAACCAATGATCACAATCTCTAACCAATCTCAAATCCAATGTAGGCAAAATTAAACAACCAAGAAGATAACTAAGACCAAAGAAGCCATGCAAATCATAACCTGTATCATGTCTTCTACACACACCTCTAGATGTAAACTGTGCAAGTATGATCTCCTCCATAAAACCCAAACAAGAAGCATCAACAACACCCAAACCATACCATATAGCTAATCATGGATGTAAGCCTCTCACAAGAAGATCAAACTCATAAACCATTCCTAAACCAAGGAATATGCCCAATATAAAACCATCTCCCAAAATCAACCAACATAACAACATATGCACATGGAGATAACCAATGTTAAACCATCTCTCAAATGAACCCTCCAGAACTAACTCCTATATCATAGTTGAAGATCCATATCCATGAAAGATAAGCATACATATAATGCAACTAAGAAAAAACAATGGGCTATACCTCTCAAGTACCCAACCGCTGAGTAGACCAAGAGTGAGGAATGAGAATGCTCATCAAGATACCCAAGTCTCCAACCAAGACTCATCTAAGAATAATCTCACCTCAAGTCCATATTAGGTGATAGTCCCTCGGACTTCCTGTTGAAACCATGAACCGTCCCAAAAAATACTTCTCTAATCCAAGAGAAATCAGCATCACCACTGTCTCTAAGTATCCATAAGCACCTGTAACCAATCAATCCATGCCAACTCCAAATGAAACATAGCAATATCATGAAGTATCTAGCTTATGATCAGTGTACTCAATACTAAGAAACTAAACCAAGATCAATGTCAAAGTTCCAACCATGGCCTCAGGAACTTAAACATGACAACATGATCTAACCATCTCAATCAAAGAGATAACATGTTCCACATGAACATACTATAACATGTCACAACTCTAAATGTGTATCAAGAGTATATCATGACATAATAATGAAACCATCCTCATACCAAGGATAACATGCCAAATAAAAGCATAAACCACACTTTTTCCAAGAACCCTGTGAGTCCTCAAGATGCAACCATCTCCATACACCATGATGATAACCAAGAACTCCATGAGTCCTCAAGATCTAACCATCTTCACACATCATGAAGATAACAAGTGCACCATACAAATGTCAAAGACGCTTCTGTAGCAACAAGATCTGAAAACACTTAATAAATATATCAATGCCAAGAACTCCCACTCAATTGTGGTACCAAGTCACCTATGGCATCATAAAATCCATCTCTTACATGAAGATCCAAACCAAATCAGGAACTAATCCTGCACTGTCACCCCATCACTGTCACAAGCTCCCACTAAACCATGTATCCAAGCTATCTATGACATAATGATGAAAAACCATCCTCTAACCATGAGAATCAACCAAGGCATCAAACCATCAAAGAACTCAAAGTGCACATCATGAGCTCCTCAAAAGAAACCAAATAACCATGATCCTCAACCAAGAAGATATACCACCATAACTGATTTAGAAAATCCAAGCTAATGAACATCAAGGATGTACCTATATATCCAATCATGTCATACCAAAATCCATGGCACCATGATCACATCCATGAATCGATCATCTATCTCTCAAAGTATCCAACCTATCAGCATAAAATAGTCAACCACAATCCTCCACCATAATTGTACCCGGTAACAACATCTCATCCCTTCTACATGAAGAAAAAATCAGCAAATCATGTGACTTAGGGCATAGACAACCCAAACACAAGCCACCAATCTGAATATGCATCAATAATGAAGATCAATGGGCAAAGACAACTCATAACCAAGCTATAAATGCAACCTATAAGTATAGACCACTTACAACACTGCACAACTTGTAGATCCAACAAGTCTCATACATATCCAAACTAAACACTGATAACCATATCATCATGAGACCAATCTGAATAATGAACTAAGTATACAATGACATCAAATCTTAAATCTTCAATACCATAAACTCACAATGTTACAATAGTCAAAATATATCTATAAACTATTTAAATCAATATATCACCAAATAAATCATGCCAAACCTATACCAAATCTGAACCAATGTGTAGAGCTCTTCAAGAGCTTTTCGTTGACTACTCAAAGTCCAAAATCTGACTCTGTATGCCCAAGTTATGCCCTAATTCATGCTCAAAATAAATAATATTTGACTTTAGGGCTCTTAAAACCTAAAAAAATATCAAAATCATAGAACCAAACCTGTATCATGTTATAGTGCTTTGAATTAGCTTTCCAACACCTGTAAGAACTCTAAAATCTAATATTCTGAGAGAAAGTTATGGTCATTTTACTAAGACAGTCTTTTTACCATTTTCACTGTGATTTTGTTGGAAATGATTGAAATGATCATGAGAAAATTTGTTAGCATAATATATGGAACTAGTAAAGAATGTCCTCAATTATTTTTTTGTCATTGATGTCAAACTTGCTACTTGCAGGAATGACAATTGCTTTAGTGATCCAAATACTATCAATTAGTTGATTGTCAAGGTGGAGGCAATCAATAAGATGTAACTAGAACACCTAGAGAAAGGTTGAAGTTATGATGTTGTAATGAAGTACAAGGATCAGCTAAGCCATTGATAAAAAAGTGTATTTGATGACATACTATAAGATACAAAGAATGAGCACACTAAAATATATCAAAGATTTAAGGTTTTAGCTAAGTCTTTTGTAAAGCTCAAACTAAGTTCATTAGAGAGAAGGAGCCAAGCAAGCTAGTAAGAGCTAAGAAAATTCCTAATTGATGTCGAGTAAACTCTAGATGCCGAGTAAACTAAAAATGTCGAGTAAACTCCAAATGCCGAGTAAACTCCAGATGCCGAGGAAACTTCAAATGTCGAGTAAACTTCAGATGTCGAGTAAACTTCAGATGCCGAGTGACATAGAGCAGAACCAAGTGTCGAGAAGAATCAAGTGTCGAGCAGAATCAAGTGTCGAGCAGAACCAAGTGTCGAGCAGGTATAGGTGTCGAGTAACACAGAGGTTTCGAGCACCAGTAACTCAATAATGTCGAGCTGCTGCATTATTTTGAAAATCGAAGATTCGCCAGATCTAAGCCGATAAGGTTGTTATCTAGAAATTTGTGAATTAAAAGGAAGATAAGAATGATGAGCTAGTGGCACAGAACACCATGTAGAACATTTTTCTTTCAAGGATACAACTAGCAAAGTTTCTAGAAGAAAATAGGATATGGGGTAGATACATTGTATCCTACCTAATCCATCTTGAAACCCTAAAATTGGAGAGGGAGAATTGAGCGGCAAAGGCAAATTAGAATTCTATTTAAGAAGACATCAGTTAATAAAGAGAGAGAGAGAGAGAGAGAGAGAGAGAGAGAGAGAGAGAGAGAGAGAGAGAGAGAGAGAGAGAGGTGGTCGAGCATAAAAGCATGAAGTACTGAAGAAGGTGCTAAGGAGAAGAAAGCACAAAAACTTTGTTTGGACAGACGACCACAAGGATGATTGCATTGGCAAAATGAGTAAGAAGACTCAAGGAGACAAAGCTTGAGAGGAAGACAAGCAGTCAGAGCTAAAGTGATTAAAGCCAAGCATAAGGATTGAACTAAAAAGTGTGATCTGAAATCTGCAAAGTATGTTGTAAGTTAAATCATATCAAAAGACCATTATCGTTACTTTCTAGAAATTGTAACAGTAAGTCTAAATCCTATGGACTTAGGTTAGTTTAATAGCCATTAGATAAATTCTTTAACAGGATGACATTCCAAGAGAATGTTCTAAAGACCTTTAACCAGGCCCATTCCTAACAATTTGGTGAAATCCTTTAACAGGGTCACATTTAACAGTGTGTTGTAAGCCTTTAACAGGGAAGGCTTTTAACAGGGCATCACTTCAGAAGAGTTAGAATCAAGTAGCATGTTACTGGTGGTTTTTCCCAAATTGGGTTTCCACGTAAATCATTGTGTCATGTGTTGATCTTGAATTTTTTATCTTTGCATGTTGATTTACAGTAACTTGCTTATATGATTGATTTAAGTATTGGATGGATGAAAGGTGTATGGATTCATTAAAAGTAGTAAAAAGGAATTAAAAGAGAATTTTGGACCTTGAATAACTGATTCACCCCCCCCCCCCCCCCCCCCCCTCTCAGTTATTCTAAAGAATTCTAACAATTGGTATCAGAGCCTAACTGTTGATTCAGTTTAAAAGGACTACAAGCAGAAAAGATCAAAATGGCAAAAAGAGAATTTCCCAAGCTTAACAAAGACAAATTTTTTGCATGGAAAAGTTTGATGAAGTTACATCTTGGATCCATAGGAGATTATGCCCAAAATTAAATTTTCACTGAACATGTAGATCCAACAGGTGCTCCTACTGCAGAAGACATGAAAAACAAGCAAGAACACAATCAAACGATACTAGAAATTGCCTCTGTACTCAATTATGCTAAATTTGATGATATCAAAGGATGTGATACTGCATTCAAAATATGGAAAGCCCTATCAGACATCTATGGAGGAGATCATAATGTACAAAGAGAAAAAAAAGAAAGTCTCAGAGGAAAGTTTGATGACATGAAAATGGAAGAAAATGAGAATGTTGCTCAGTATGGTGTAAGAATAAAGGAAGTGGTAAGTGCAATAAGATGCTTGAGTGGTCAACTGGATGAAGATACTGTTAATAGTAAGTTCTTAAGAATCTTGCTTCCTATCTATACTATAAGAGTATCATCAATACAAGATCTAAGATGTATACCAGGAAATAATTTAAGTTTTGAAGGTATAATCGGTAGACTCACTACATTTGAGTTATCTAACTTTGACAACTATAGACCTGAAAATGTTGAATCTTCTTTTAAGGTCAAGTTATCACTAAAAGATGTTGAACAGATGAAATCAAAAAAAGGAAGAAAAATGAAGTATGTATCCAGTGACAGTAGCACTGATGAGGAAGATGTGTAACAATTGGAAGCATTGCTTGCTAGAAGATTTCACAGGGGCAAAGGAAAATTCAAAGGTAAGATACCTATCATTTGTTTCAATTGTAATGAAGTAGGTCATATTGTTGCAAGGTTTCCACGGAAAAAGGATAACAAGGAAGGCAACAAATACAAGTACAGAAGAGATGATGACAAGAAAGATTACAAAGAAAAAGGTAAGAAGTGTTATATTGTTGAAGAAAATTTTGATGACAATGATGATGAAGTTGTTTATGTAGCCATGAAGGACCAATCTGATGAAGAAGAGACCATAGCACTGGTAACATGTATAAACAAGAATGACAGATGGATCATAGATAGTGGATGCTCACATCACATGACAGGAGACAAAAGTAAGTTTGTTAACTTTACTCAGTATGATGGAAATAGTGTTAGATTTGGTAATGATGCTCCATGTCAAATCAAAGGAAAAGGTTCCATTAAGCTCACAAAACAAATTTCATGTGACAATGCATACTATGTTGAAGGATTAAACTACAATTTACTAAGTGTCTCACAGTTAGGCAATATAGGTTGTAAAGTGGAATTTGGAAACAAAACTGCAAAAATCTATGATACTGATGGTAAACTGATAGGAAAAGGAGATCAAACAAAGAGTAATTTGTTTAACTTTAATATGGATGATGTTTCTTGTTTATTTGCAAAATTTGAAAATGAATGGTTATGGCATAGAAGATTATGTCATGTCAACTTTGACAATCTAGTCAACATCAGTAAAATGAAGAAAGTCAGAGGTTTACCAAAATTGAAGAAGCTTGATAACATCATGTGCAAACAATGTTAGCTAGGAAAGATGACAAAGTCAAGTTTCAAAAACAAAAACTATACATCTAAAGAGATACTTGAGTTAGTTCACACTGACTTATGTGGTCCAATGGAAATATAAAGCTATAGAGGAGATAAATACATAATGCTATTTGTTGATGATTATTCCAAGATGATGACTGTTATGTTCTTAAAACAAAAATCTGATGCTTTTCAAATGTTTAAGTGGTATGTGGCTAGAGTTGAAAAGGAAACTGGAAAAAGCTTGAAATGCCTAAGATTAGAAAGAGGTGGTGAATTTACATCAAATGAATTTGAAATATTCTGCAATGACAAAGGAATCAAAAGACAAACGTCAGCTCCTAGAACTCCAGCACATAATGGAATTGCTGAAAGAAGAAACATATCTGTAATTGACTGTGCCAGAACATTAATGATGGAAAAGAATGTTGCTCTAAAATACTGGAGAGAAGCTGTAAGTGTAGCTATTCATACACTAAACTGAGTACAAGTCAAGAAAGGTACAAATACAACACCTTTTGAATTATGGTATGGTTACTCACCCAATGTAAAACATTTCAAAGTGTTTGGTTGCAAATTTTTTATCCTTAAAGATGCTAGAAATGGAAAATTTGATGCAAAAAGTGATGAAGGCATATTCCTTGGTTATTCCACTAGAAGTAAGGCATGTAAGTGCTTGAATACTAACACTAACAAAATTGTGGAAAGTGCAAATGTAAATTTTGATGAGCACACAGAAGTCCAAGTTGAAGTACCAAAGAAAATGGAAGAGTACAGAACCTTTGTGTATTCTTATGAAGGAAGGACTGATGATAAGGATAATGTCAATCAAATTGAAACTCAACAAAAAATTTCAGTATTAGCCAAGTCTCAACCAATGAATGCCGAGTTGCATTCAGAAGCCGAGTTGCAGAATGAAGAAAATGCACAATCTAATTTTGAAAATAGTACACATGATGAAGAACAACCTGACAACAAAGTTCATAGTGACCCTGAATCTGAAAGATCAAACATGGAAACAAGGACAGAGCCAAGATTATCCAAATATGTAAAAAGACATCACCCTGCTGAACAGATAATTGGTGACAAAAATGCGAGATCAATGACAAGGAATAGACTAAGACAAGAATCATGTCTGGTCAGCAAATTTGAACCCAAGACAGTATATGGTGCACTACAAGATGATGACTGGTATAAAGCTAGGGAAGAAGAAATTGATCAAATAAGAAAAAATAAAACCTGGAGTTTGGTTCCTAGACCAACTGACAAGAATGTGATTGGCACCAAATGGGTATTCAGAAACAAACTAGATGAGAATGGTGAGATTACCAGAAACAAAGCTAGACTAGTGTGCAAGGGTTATGCTCAAGAAGAAGGAATAGACTATGGAGAAACATTTGCTCCTGTTGCTAGAATGGAAGGGGTAAGAACTTTACTTGCATATGCTGCCTACAAAGATTTTAAAGTCTATCAAATGGATGTAAAATCTGCTTTCTTAAATGGTATACTAGAAGAAGAAGTCTACATTGAACAACCAGAAGGATTTGTTGATGAAAACAACAGTAATATGGTGTGTAAGCTACATAAAGCACTCTATGGTTTGAAACAAGCACCAAGAGCATGGTATGAGAGACTTCACAAGTATCTAGTGCAAATTGGATTTGAAAGAACTGATGATAACAGCAACATGTACATCAAAGCTGAAGAAGGTAAAGACATTATTGTATCTGAAATCTTTGTGGATGATATAGTGTTTGGTGGTAAGGAAATACTTTGCAAAGGCTTTGCTGACAAAATGAAACATGAATTTGAGATGTCTATGTTTGGAGAAATAAAAAATTTTGTTGGATTGCAAGTACATCAACTCAAACATGGAATATTTGTTGCACAATCAAAATACATCAAATAAATTCTCAAAACGTTTGGATTGGAGGAATCCAAACCAGTCAGCACACCAATGGCCACAGGAAATAAGCTGTCCAAAAATGATGAGTCAGTTGAAGTCAATCAAAAAATGTACAGATCCATGATTGAAAAACTACAATATGTTGTACATAGTAGACTAGACATAGCATTAGCAATTGGAATAGTGGCTAGGTTCTTTGCTAATCCTAAAGAAAATCATCTCATAGTAGTAAAAAGAATAATGAGATACCTTAAAGGAACTGATGACTTTGGTCTATACTACAAAAAGAATGGAAAATTGAGCTCAATGCATATACAGATGCAAACTGGGGAGGAAACATTGATGATAGAAAAAGCACAAGTGGAGGTGCATTATTTCTAGGCAAAAGGCTGGTCACCTGGACTAGCAAGAAACAAACATGTACATCCCAGTCCATTGCAGAGTCAGAATATGTGGCAGCTGCAGTCAATTGCACAAACATTGTATGGCTCACACATATATTGGAAAGAATGAAAGAAGAGGTAACAAAACCTATGATATTGTATGGTGACAATACAAGTGCTATAAACATATCCAAAAATCTAGTGATGCATGCAAAAACCAAGCATGTTGCAATCAAGTATCATTATGTCAGAGAATTGGTAGAAGACAAACAAGTAAAGCTGGCATACATTCACACAAAGGAACAAATTGTAGATATCTTTACCAAACCATTGCCCAAGGATGCCTATGAATATCTTAGAGGCAAGTTGGGGGTAATACCCCTAACTCAAGTAGTTTAAAGCAACAAAGAAGTTGTCCTGCATCAACAGGAATAAATCATTGAAATATTAACAGGTTGATGCAAAGGATGATAGCAGGAGCAGAAACTCCAAATCAGTCACAAGCATGGTGACAGAGGGAGAAAAATCATCAAGAAACCAAAGCTTATATTTTGCATGATGAAAATGCTACATCTTTGGCATTTATGTCAAAGAGGGAGAAATATGTAGAAAACTAACCAATACAAAGAAAGAGGGAGATATGTATGAAAGAGGGAGATATGCGAGATTAGTAGTAAAAATACAACAAGACAACGTATACAATCTTGGTGGTAACTGAATTGATTACTCGATTAGTTTGGTTTGCCATCAATGCCAAAGAGGGAGATTGTTGAAAATGATTGAAATGATCATGAGAAAATTTGTTAGCATAATATATGGAACTAGTAAAGAATGTCCTCAATCATTGTTTTGTCATTGATGTCAAACTTGCTACTTGCAGGAATGACAATTGCTTTAGTGATGCAAATACTATCAATTAGTTGATTGTCAAGGTGGAGGCAATCAATAAGATGTAACTAGAACACCTAGAGAAAGGTTGAAGTTATGCTGTTGTAATGAAGTACAAGGATCAGCTAAGTCATTGATGAAAAAGTGTATTTGATGACATACTATAAGATACAAAGAATGAGCACATTGGAACATATCAAAGATTTAAGGTTTTAGCTAAGTCTTTTGTAAAGCTCAAGATAAGTTCATTAGAGAGAAGGAGCCGAGCAAGCTAGTAAGAGCCGAGCAAATTTCTAGTTGATGCTGAGTAAACTCCAAATGTCGAGTAAACTCCAGATGTCGAGTAAACTCCAGATGCCAAGTAAACTTCAGATGCTAAGTAAACTTCAAATGCAAAGTGACACAGAGCAGAACTAAGTGCCGAGCAAAATCAAGTGCCGAGCAGAATCAAGTGTTGAGCATAACCAAGTGCCGAGCAGGTATAGGTGCCGAGTAACACAAAGGTGTCGAGCACCAGTAACTCAATAATGTCGAGCTGCTACATTATTTTGGAAATCGAAGATTCGCTATATCTAAGCCGACAAGGTTGTTATCTAGAAATTCATGAATTAAAAGGAAGATAAGAATGATGAGCTGGTGGCACAAAACACCATGTAGAACATTTTTCTTTTAAGGATACAACTGGAAAATTTTCTAGAAGAAAATAAGATATGGGGTAGATACATTGTATCCTACCTAATCCATCTTGAAACCCTAAAATTGGAGAGGGAGAATTGAGCGGCAAAGGAAAATCAGACTTCTATTTAAGAAGACATAAGTTAATAAAGAGAGAGAGAGAGAGAGGTGGTCGAGCATAAAAGCATGAAGTACTGAAGAAGGTGCTAAGGAGAAGAAAGCACAAAAACTTTGTTTGGACAGATGACCACAAGGATGATTGCATTGGCAGAATGAGTAAGAAGACTCAAGGAGACGAAGCTTGAGAGGAAGACAAGTAGTCAGAGCTGAAGTGATTAAAGCCAAGCATAAGGATTGAACTGAAAAGTGTGATCTAAAATCTGCAAAGTATGTTGTAAGTTATATCAGATCAAAAGACCATTATCGTTACTTTCTAGCAATTGTAATAGTAAGTCCAAATCCTATGGACTTAGGTTGGTTTAATAGCCATTAGATAAATCCTTTAACAGGGTGACATTCCAAGAGAATGTTCTAAAGACCTTTAACCAGGCCCATTCCTAACAGTTTGGTGAAATCCTTTAACAGGGTCACATTTAACAGTGTGTTGTAAGTCTTTAATAGGGCAGGCTTTCAACAAGGCATCACTTCAGAAGAGTGAGAATCAAGTAGCATGTTACTGGTGGTTTTTCTCAAATTGGGTTTCCACATAAATCATTGTTTCATGTGTTGATCTTGAATGTTTTATCTTTGCATGTTGATTTACAGTAACTTGCTTATATGATTGATTTAAGTATTGGATGGATGAAAGGTGTATGGATTCATTAAAAGTAGTAAAAAGGCATTAAAAGGGAATTTTGGACCTTGAATAACTGATTCACCCCCCCTCTCAGTTATTCTAAACAATTCTAACAGATTTTTCATTTTTTTAATTTTTTTCTATGATGAAAATTCCTATGGGATTAAATTTGATGGCCATCATGAGTTGAAATCAAAAAACTCATTCATTTCCTCTAAACATGGCCGAACTAGGGCATATTATATATCAAAATTTATGAAAATGTCAATCTGGATCCAATGGTGAGGTCTGTTTTTACCTAAGAGGTCATTTCTGCATGCTACCCCCAAAACTCTCATTTAAATGAAACATCTGAAAAACCCTTTTCTCCAACAATTTCACATGCCCAAATCCCATCATAACAGCAAACCCAAAACCCTTAGATCTGCAATAAAAACTCATATATCTTGCCCTTTCTTTTATCCTCTCATGCATTCCCATGGATTCAATCTAGGGTTACAATAATAAAACCATAGCTCTGATACCACTTGTAAGGAAACTTGGTAATAAAGAATATAACCATTTTCACATAACCCATAATAGATTTGAAATAAATATGAAATTAAAATCCACATGCAAGAGAATAGACAACATACCCACAAAATTGTGACACAAGATATACCCTAGGAAACCCTCATTGAGGGAAAAACCCAACCTCCAAAAGCATCCATCACCATGTATTATTCTGCAAAATTACCATTGCAATACAATCATGGAAGCCTCCATGGCCATAGCCACAACTGAGCAAACTATGTGAACAAGCATGAATCCACACATCCCATGCCATGCTTTCAACCTTCACAAATGCTCCCTTGGCTAACCTGTCAAGCCTTGTCCCGCTCGACTCTTGCCTTTGTCACTCTTTCTCTTGTCACACAACAACTACCCTTGTGGCTGCTTATATAGTAGCAAGTTCCACAAAACCACTAAGTGGTATTACATAAACCATGTGCTACCTAACCCACTAACCCCATATTTAATATTGGGCATTTAATTCTTTTCCCCAATATTAAATAATTACATAAAATATTATCACAATGTTACAATACAACCCATCAAGAATATTCCATGTGAATCTTTACATGTTGCATGTCCATCTAGGCACAACATTACATAATAAAATAAAATAATAAAATATAAAAATACTATGCAATGTGTGCAACACCCATTATCTCAACAGTGTTGTGTGTTATTGTGCACACGAGTAGTTGTTACATATTGCTCGGTAGACCTTGGCAGTATGATTATAGGGATATGGATGATTGTGTCAAGAATGTGATTACTATTAAGAAATGTGGAAAGAAGCATTACTGAATTCCTTTGTGGAATGAAAAACTTGGTAGAAGGAACCTAAGTATTGGTAGCTGAGTTAAGTTGAAGGATTTTGAGAAGGTTAGACATCAGCATGGAAAGCAAACATGTGACACATCAAGGATGGATGTAAAGAAGAAAAAGTAGAACAAAGGAAAGAGTGTGCAAGTTGAAGACTTGGAGGATATGTATATGAAGAACAAGCTTGGGATTTATGTGTTGAATTCCATAAGATGTTCTTCCAACTACTAAGAACATATTTTCACACTTGGGGTATTTGATGTAGGAACATCCTAGGGTTGTTAGCAATCCTGCATGTTGGAGGGATTTTGTAGTTGGAGTTGAAGGAGCTTAGTTGTTGAAGGTACTCGATGATGTTTATGGGAACTTGACATACACTTGGATCTCAGTGATGTTTGGTTGTTGTGTTGACTGAGTAGCTTGGTCAATAAAGGGGCTCAATTTTTGGTGAACTCGATACATATTGATGCTCAACAATGCTTGTGTGAGCTCAGTTATGCTTAGTGGATTCGTTGATACTCAAAAGTGGTTCTTCTAATGTTCGATCATATCTTGGTCTTGTTTTAATCTATTTTTCTATTATCTCTTTCTAGTTTGAGCCAACATTTGCAATTGATTTGGCTATGTGTATTTAATGGTTGTTGCAAGCTGACTTGTGGCTTAAATATGTATTTAATGTAAGGGTTTATTTAATTTGTAACTTGCTAGGATGATTAGTGGCTAATTTGGGTATAAGTAAGGGGTCTTGTGGAGTCTTAAGGGATATATGATCCAGCTTGGAGAAGAGGATGTGGAAGAGGAGAAAAGTTTGAGAACGGATAGTAGTTGCAACTTGGAAAATAAGGAGATTACTTGGTGACTTGTGAGCAGAAGTTTGAATTTTCCTTAGAGGTTTTTGCCAGAGTGTGAATCTAGACTAGCTAGAATTTGGGTTGGATCTTGAGGATCTTTCCAAACTATTATTTACTTTGTATTTGTATTTAACTAGGAAGGCCTTACAGCCTAACACATTGCATGTAATCAGTTATTTTATGAATAAATAGTTGTGTTTGGTATCAGATCTTATATTGTCAGTTGTGTTTCTATTGTGTGGTTATTTGTTGGGGGCTAGGACATCTCCTTCGGGGATTATCTTGTCTTGTACTGCATCACTTATATACCAATTTTTAGGATTGAAAATAAAGAGAGTTGATCAAGGCATCTATAGAAGCAAATTAAACAACGAAAAAAGCACAGATCCCAAGATATAAAATAAAATCTAGGTATATTATAGCCCAATAAAATTATACTAGTATAGGTTTAATAGGTCAAATTATACCTAAGGTTATGCAAGGAGGGGTAATCCTAAGGTTTTGGGGGTGGTGCAAAAAGAATCAAGAAAAAGGGGGAAAAAAGAAGAGCAGTTTGAGCACAAATGCATCCATGGACTATAAAAATCACTAAAGGGTGGGAGCTAGAAGTTCTTAAATGACGAGTGATTCAATTTTACTATAGTACATTTATCCCCAACTTTAGTGGGAGTATGAGCCTATGTCATACTCATGGTAAAGTAGATATAAAAAAAACAAGGGTTAATCTCATCATGACTAACAAAACAAAGAAAATATGAAGCCCCTAATAGAATTGAGTCTTTTCAATATTCAAAACCATAAAAAAAAAGATGTCAGTAATAAGAGAAAGAAAAAGAGAAATTGAGAGAGTGTGGTCAATCCTCCCAATAAGGTTTATACTCCTTATTGTGAACCACACCAAAAAGGAGCATTGCAAAAAGAGATGGCATTGAACAATCTAGTGTGTGTGGGATGCTAGTCAACCCATCATAGATGAATTGAATGGTATAGAAAGTGTGTGCCATTCTAATAAACCCATAAAATATCCATCCTTAAAGAACCCTATGTCCCAAAAAATGAATCTTTAAAAAAGGACCCAAGCATAAGGATGTTTGTATCCTCAAGGGATTGAAAAAAAGTGCAAGAGCCCAGCTCAAGATTCTTGGATTATTTGGTAATCCAAGGAAGGATAAAAAATATGTAAGGATTAGGCCTCCTCGACTATTTTTTAATCTAGATAAGGATCAAAAGGCTACTCAGATAAGGATTCCTAGGTCATTTGATAACCCAAGGATCCATAAAGATGTTGTGTAGGGGGGAATATGAAGCAAGGGAATAAGTCTCAATACTTTACTTTTCCAAAGGGGTTGTAGATAGCCCTATACCTTAACAGGAGGTCAAGAAGAAACTTCCCTTATAAAATAACTCCAAGTTTGTTAGATACTGGTAGTTTAATACAATCCAAGTGATAGAGGAGCATTAACACAAGCCAAGATCCAACAGATGTGGAGCTAGATGAAATAAAATAAAATCTCTTGAAGACCTAACAAGTGTGGGAGTAAATTAAATCTAAATATATGAATATGAATATGAAAGGAGATGATAAATAGAAGATCTAAAAGATAAATTAGAAAAATTAACTAATACAAATAAAGTACTTACCTTAAAGAGTGAAAGATGTTTGGATCTGAGTTTTTGGCTTTTTTACCATTCCAAATAGTGAAAAAACTTTGTTTTGGACTTGAAACTATGAAGTCTACAAAACCTAAAAATATTTTATCTCTAGGACATAGATGAATTTTTGGGACAAATAAGAAATGTGTCCTAGTCCAAGATAGAAATGACTTTCTGAAATGGAGAATAAATGTGTCCCAATCCTCCTATGTATGATTACAAAACTAATTTCTAACCTTTAATATTTGAAAAGATGTTTATCCAAGCCTATACTTTATTTCATCTTTTGAGTTCTACAAATATCTAGAAATGGGTGTTTGGATAGCTAGGGTTTGCCTTAGCTAGCCCCTTATTTTGTTAATTCCCACCTCTATAGATAGTCATTAAATTATATAAAATATGTGTTATTCTCATGTATTAGCTTTCAAATTTTGCAATGGTAAGATCTACATCTCTAGATTAAAACCCTAGCATGTAGATTGTAATTGAATTTTAATCCAAAATGATGTGGTAATGCATAAATTTGAGGATAATCAAGAAGTTATGCCAATCCTCCAAGGCTAAAGTACTCTAAGCCATACTCACAATCTATGTTTTCCACTCCATGATTAAATATTAAACGTTTGACTAATAAATTGAATGACAAAGTGAAGAACTATCTTACTTCAAAGGATGTTTCTTAACTTATTTGTGACCATCTTATAATTACAATATGTCAGATTGGGATATCAATAATAACTTATCCATATGAATTTTGTGTGTTGTTTCTTTATTGATTCCTTGATTGATTGACTTATTCCAAATGAAGTAATTAAGTGTTCTTATAAAGGGGTTCATAATAAACTTTTTCCTCACAACTAAGTAGGCAAAGAAATGATGCCTTAGATCAACCTTGACACAAGGGCCAAGAAGGAGACCAAAAATAGGTATTGGAACTAGGATGTACTATGTCCCAGTCCTAGGATAGGGATACATTATGTCTTAGTCTTGGATAGGGATATACTATGTCCCATTCTCAAGGCCCATAAAACTTTGAGATTAACATAGGGTTCCAGAATAGTGCCTAACTTTGAAAAATTCTATATAGTTTTTGAGGAAAGCTTTATTTTGGTGTGGAAAAAGTATTTTTGTTATTAAAACATGAAAAAGGAGGCCACCATGTAGATATGTCCTACCTTGATTTTTGTCCCTTAAAATAGGAATATCAAGGACGATCCAATAGATCCTACCATAATTTTATCTAGGAGAGATAGAAAGAGATGTGAAAATGCATTATAAATGTAGATTTATCATGAAATTACATTAAATAGGTGCTAAACCATCACTAAATCGAAGCACTTCCAATTTAGGATGATACATGTGCAAAATAGATCATCCTAGTACGTGTGTGCACAACTGAGTTCAGTGTATGCCACCACATTAAAGTGATTGCTAATGCCTCAATAGGATAAATAGATTTAACAAAGTATACATTCATCCACTAGAGAGGTTTCCACTATAAAATACCCCCATGAGAGTACACTTCAAGAGATATAAACACATGAAAAAAGATAGAGCACAAGAATCTACTAATGCTAGGATTAGTATGATCATATAATAATATATAAAATATTATGTCAAATATGAAATGTAATCATTTAACAAAGGAAGTAAAACTACAACACAATGGATAAAAATTATGCAATAGGTACACCGAAGAGTATTTTTTACTAGCATTACAAAGACCAAGAATAATTTGTTGGAATTACAATAGGAAAGGTAAACTTCTTGGAGGGTGAATCGGTAGTTTAAACTTGGACCCATAAAAATTTTCACCGCACATCTGTCTCATACATTTAATAAGTAAACTAAAATATCATGTAAAGCATGTACATCTAAAACATGTAATCAAGTAAACATTCACGCACATATGACACCAGATATGATTACCCAAAAACCCTCCAATGAGAAGGTAAAACTGGGGTGGGGATGACACCCACAAATCTTCACTACTATAGTAATAAAGTGTATCCAATAAAGGTTACACTATTTTGATAATGAGACATGATCTACCCTATGAAAGGCTTACAAAGACTATTAGGTCTTACCCAGTTAAATGATTTCAACACCCTATTAGAAGTGTGTCTTGTTAAAGGACTTCAACTCAAAATTAAGTAAGCACCTTGTTAGAGGATTTCAATATAGCCTGTTAGGACTACTCTGTTAAGAGATTTGACTGATTCACTTGCTAGAATGATTCAACAATGATCCTATAGTTAGCACTTGGTTGCTTGATGATATATCACCTCTAAACTATTGTCTTCTTGATCCTTCTTGATCAGATGTCTCTTTATTGTATACTCTTCTCTTTCTTGTGTTATACTCTAACTGATTCTATAATGCAATCTCACTTCATAACTCCTTAGCCACCATGAATGCTCTATTTTTGAATGCAAACTACTCTCTTTGCTCCTTCATACACCTTACACACTCTAGAGAGCTTAGGGTTTGTCCTCCTTAAGAAGACTTTGGACTTAGGGTTAGGTATGAATCAATAATTATGATTCATTAGTTTTGTCACTTAGTCCTTCCCTTTTTCTGATTGGTTGAATGTAATTGCATTGCAAATCCAACTTGAGATTCATCATTATCTCTAAAATATCATAATTCATATTTAAGTCAGCCCAAAAATGGTTTACATAGATGTTTGTGCCTTTACAAACAATTATGTCAAAATTGTGTTACTTGACATCTGAAGTCTTTGATGCTTGGAATGCACTGATCTCTATGCTATGACTCAGCATCTATATCATTCAGCATGCACTATTTACTCAACTCCTGAATCACTCATCATACATTGTCTTCTCGGCACTTGAGTGACTTAGCACATCAGTGGCTTGGCACTCACTATTGACTCAGCATGCTCTATTATATACATGTGCTCAGCATGTACTACTTGTTCGACATGAACTAAGTAAATAACTTAAGTATGTAAACACTCATTTGTCAAAACCAATCTGAGATCAAAAATTTTCCCCTTTGACATGAGTGTCAAAAACACTTGAGTATACATTAATATCCTTATCCTTATGAGCATAACATATCTCTAACTCGGCTTATGTACAAAATTTCAAAATTTTGCAATAGCTTTTATACCTCATATTGGAATTACAAGAGGTAAGGTCAACTTCTTGGTGGGGGGGGTGTGAACCAGTAGTTTAAACTTGGATCCATAAAACTTTCACCATACATTCATCACATGCATTCAATAAGTAAATTGAAATAACATGTAAAGCATGTACATCTAAATCATATAACCATGTAAGCATTCACACCCATAACACAAGATATGCTTACCCAGAAACCCTCCAAGTGAGAAGGTAAAATAGGGGTGGGGATGACACCCACAAATCTTCACTACCACAGTAATAAAGTGTATCCAATGAAGGTTACAATGTTTTGACCATGAAACATGATCTACCTTGTGAAAGGTCTGCCCTATTAAAGGCTTACAAAGACTGTTAGGTCTCACCTTGTTAAAGGATTTCAAAACCTTGTTAGAAGTGTGCCTTGTTAGAGGAATTCAACTTAAAACTAAGTAAGCACCCTATTAAAATATTTCATACAACCTGTTAGTACTACTTTGTTAAGAGATTTGATTGAAATCACCTGTTAAAATGTCTCAGCATAGATCTTGCGATTAGCACTTGCTTTCCTAATAATAAATCACCTCTAAATAATGTCTTCTTGATCCTTCATGATCATATGTCTCAATGTCGTATTATTTTCTCTATCCTCTATTCTTCTCTAACTAATTCTGCAATTCATTCTTTCTTCATAACTTCTAAGTTACCATGAATTCTATGTATGCAAACTATCATGTTCTATCCTTCAATTCCTTATTCACAATCTTCTCTCTTTTTTGAATTTAGGGTTTTGTCTTCCTTAAGAAGACTTTTGTGGCTTAGGGTTAGGTATGAATCTATGGCTAAGATTCATCTATTTTGTCGCTTAATCCTTCCCTTTTTTTGATTGGCTGCATGTAATTGCATAGAGAATCCAAATAGAGATTTGTCCTTATCTCGAAATATCAAAATATAATCTTAAGTCATCTCAAAAATGGTTTACATAGTTGTTTGTTCCATTACAAACAAATATGCCAAAATTGTGTCACTCCACATATGAAGTCTATGATGCTCAGCATGCACTAATCCTTATACTGTGACTTGGTACCTGCATTACTTGGCATCCACTATTTACTCAACTCCTAAATCACTCAACATGGTCTATTTGCTCGGCACTTGAGTGACTTGGCACTCATTGCAACTCAACATAGTCTAATATTTGCATGTTGTGCTCGACATGTATTACTAGTTTGACATGAACTGAGTAAATGGCTTAAGTGTGTTGACACTCGCTTGTCAAAACAAATTTGAGATCAATACCTCAAAATCTGATAAATCCCCTTGAGTTGATAGGTTTGTTCTGTATCCAAAAAAAATTTACTCTTGCTAAGTAATATGCCTCAACTGATACTCTTTGACTTCATGTTGTCTATTTACACTTGCTCCTCAGCTTAATCTATCTTTTCTCTATCCTTTTTCTTACTTCTTACTCTCTCTCTTTATTACTCCCCCTTTCTCATGCTCTCCCCCAAAATGTTTCTCCCCCTTTTTAACACTTATGTCAATGGGCTATACACTTATAGTGTGTTTGTCCAAAAATGATTTATTGACATCTAGGATTATCTTGAGAGTTGCATCCCAATTTTCAAATGCTACATCCAAAGACTTGATTTGGATGGCTGGCTCAGTAATAAGGTGGACTAGGTCATCTAATGTTGAAAGATTTGGGTCTCTTTCTTCATGACAGTTTCAGCATAACCTAGTTCCTTGTGCAAAATTTCCGTGTGAGGGGTTAATGTTGTTTGGATGCTAATCAGTTTGGTCCTTATATTGGCCTCATCTACTAACAATGCAGCTAACTAACTCTAGGTTTGTAGCAATGTTCTAAAATGCTTTTCACTCTGAGCTAGTGTCATTGGTAGTTTTTCACTTGATGTACTAATCTAACTTTCCAAGCTCAAAATGTGACTTCTAGTCTCTTGTGTGAAGAATGTTGGATTGTACAATTTTGTGTACAATGAGAAGATATTCTCAAGTACCTTCTTCACACATTCTACTTTAGTTGCCAATGCAACTTGTGTCAGTGCTATATCACCTAATATCTTTTCATTTACTTTTCTCTAAAATTTCTTTTTTGACCATTCTAACAATTTTGCATATGTGTCTAGGTTTGCATCACTAACCTTTTCCACTATGTTTGTCAGTTTCTCAATGAGTAGCTTGGTCTCATCTAGAGTTGGTAGACTGAATGCATCTAAAAAGATGTCTTTGATATCCTGCAATGCTTGCTTCTACCTGTGCTCCCTTCTAAGCATTTCCTGATGCTTCTTCCTTGGTAGGGCTTCCAGAAGTATGCACATTTGTTCTATTGTCATTGTATCATAATCATACTTTGGTAGAACAATTTCTTCGTCAAGGCTCACATCTCCATATTGTATCACTTCTTCTACCTTTGATGAACTTAGGCTTGACACTAAGATCTGCAATGGTGTTGCATTTTTGCTTGGCTTCTCAAGAGTATGACTTGAAGGAGTGCCAGATACTAGTAAGGTTACCAGGCCTTGAATTATTGTTTGCTCCTTCAATTGTGGTATCATCTTTGTATCTTTAATCTTGTTCTTGACTTCCATAATGACTTGTGATGCACCTTGTACTTTTTTTGGAGATGTAGATAAGATTATCTAACCTACTTCACTCTATTCTATTATAGTGTTGTGTGCTTCCACTGTATCCTATTCAATTGTATCAACCTTTTTAGATGTAGTTTCTAGTATGTTGTCCAAAGGTTGTACATGAGTGACTTGAGGGGTGATATTAGGTGGTTCTTTTCTATTCACCTCCTCCCTAGTTGCTTTAGTCACTAATTTTTGCAATTCATCTAGACTCACCAATATAGAATTATCACAAAGTTTTGTTTGTAGTGTGGATTGATCAAGTATCTTCTTGAGATCTTCCTCTATAAGGGGATTGATGTTTTGAGTTGTGACATTAGAAACATCCTTCATTGTTACTATTTCAGTATTCTCACCTATTACATGTTGGGGGCTAACATTAGGCAATTGTGTGTCTTGCATGCTCTGTTCTTCTTGTTACTCTGCTTCAGTCGTTGCCTTGTCATCTTTGTTCATTTTTGTTCCTCCCTCAATAGTTTCATCATTTTTATCATCTTCTTCATCATCCTTGACCTCTATGGGTTCTTGCTCACCTTCCTTGACTATAGTCAACCCATATGTAAGCTTCCACATCTATGTGGACTTCTTAACAAATCTTCAATATTGTTTTACAAAATGTTAAAGGCTCTGTATTTAGGTGTAAACCTAAGTGCATATTTCTTCACAACCTTAGCAATCTATGCCTTACTAAGTTTAGACATCACTTGTGCAAGAGATGTCTCTTTAATCTATCTCTCCAAGTTTAGATAATAGTGTCATTTCTGCTCAACTCTATCATATAAGCTTTTGGGCATTGAGTTGGAAATCTCTAGTGGGGTAGTCTTGAATTTTTCCATCATGCCATATATAGCCTCCTCCACTTGATTTTTCTCAACTTTACCAAGATTATCAAAGTCTATATGAGAGAATCCTTATATGTCTACGCTATTCTTGACATTTTCACATAGATTTTCTAAGTCTGATAGAGGATTGTGACTCACCACTTTGAATTGGTTGTTGTGATCTGATTTAGTTTTCTCCTCATCTAATCTAGCTTGTGCAACATATTTCCTCCTAGGTCTTTTCTACACTTGACCTCCTTGCTATGCTTCCTCTTCTTTGGATTAGTGAGTGTAGGTGCTTCCTTGGCTTCTTCTCCCTTAGCACCTTCAGCAGTTTTAGTCTCCTCCTCTAGTTGATCTTCACCCATACCCTAAGTAAGTGCAAGTGGTGCTTGTGTTTGAGAATCTTCTTCCTCTTCATCCTCTTCTTCTTCTTCTTCTTCTTCCTACTTGGCACCCTCTCCAAATTTGGCTTTCAATTTCTTCACCAATTTATCATTCTTCTTTATTATAGAAGCAATCTTCAATTCTATAGTGATTTTGGACTTTGCCATTTCATAGTTTCCAAATGCTTTTGCATTTTTATCTACCTCTTCTGCAAGTAAATTTGTTATAGCTGCAAAGCCCTGATCCAAATTTATTTCATATCCAAGTGGCCGCAACCATCTCACCCTTGGTGTAGCATCCTATACATAAGTATAGCCAACATCTACTAGAAAATAGGCATCATCATAATGCTTTTCTACTAGATACTGGTATTCTCAATCTTTTCTTCATTGATTGCTTGAAGTCTTCAAAATATCTTGTCATCATAGATTCAAAATTCTCACCCAATTGTTCAATATACTCACCAATCTGTACTGCCACTAATCTGTTGGTTTTCCATGCAACTGTGCCAAATGTAAGCAAATTGTTTTGAACATAAAAGAATATGCATATCAAAATAGAACCAAATTTACATTGTGCACTCTTTATCTTCCTTATTGCTCCAAGATTCTCAACCAATTGTTGTAGTTGTAGTTCTACTAGATCATATGTGTGATCTTTCTTTACAATTTTATATCCCACATCCACTACTATATAGGGAACACTATTAAATATATTAGATTGATAGAATTTGTGTGAAATAACCCTTATAGAAAACTCTATCAATCGATCAGTAATTGTTTCAAATGTCATGCCTCTTTTGTTCCATACAGCTCCAATGTTTTTCTCAATCACCTCTTTTGAGTCACTCCTCAATGTCTTAGACTGATCTAGGGTTGGATCTATGGATTATCCTCTTGGTTATTTTGATAGGTCCATTATCTAGCTATAATGAACTATCATGAATCCTACTAAGCATTATCCTAATCCATTTAGTCTTGAATGCATTTGGGAAATCTAGGGCTCGTGTTAACCCTTTCTTTTCTAAAATGAATTCTTCCTTCAATAAATCATTCTCACATAATCTTTTGTATGCTTCCCTAATCTCCATATCCCCAATACTTCCTATTTTGCAGTCGTAACATTTTCTTTTAGATTTTGAATTTTTGATAGAATCAATAAAAATGATTAGGAAACATTAGTGGTTTTTGACCTAAAGTGGGACAAAAGAAATCCATATCTAAACAATCTTGAGGCTGAGAGAGTTGATAAAGAGAATGATCAGTAGTTATGATTTTTCTATTGTGAGGAAATTTTAGGCATCTATGAATGGGAGACGCAATAACTTTCATGGAGGAAAGTAAAGGAATACCAAGATTCACTTGAATTTTTTTTAGAAGTATGGATGACAAGACTAGTTGTATCCATAATTTTAATACAAAATGTCACATGGAGAGATATGAACCTTGTGGATGATAAAGAAAATTGATACAAGTTTGAATTTGAACTGTAGAAGTGTCATAAGAATCAATTTGCATTTGTTTAATGAAAATATGTAATAACATTAACCATGAAAGAGGGGTCAACTAAAACACCGTGAGAAGGTATATGGTCAACCCTAGAAGTTATGAAAAGAGGACCTTTGATATCTTTAATCATCTAAAAATGATCAAAGGTGATAGGAAGTGAATATTTATGTTCTAGTGGAGACAGATTATGATGTTGTGATTAAGATTCAACATGATTTTAATTTTTTTAACTTGTAATCATAAGTGATATTAGTAAAATAGGAATAAGGTTGATTAATAACATTTGTTTAATGAGAGGGTAAAGGATTTTTGTACATCTATAATTTCTAATTAGGAGGTAAAATAGATTCATCAATGGATATATAATTAGAATCAGTGAGCTACTAGATAGCATTTTTCAAAGAGTAGCTTTTTAGTGTCATGGCTAACTTGACAATGGTATTGACAAAAATATTTGGATCGAATGATATGGGCATTGGTTTACTAGTATCCTTAGGTTAGATGGGAGGAAGTTCAATATTATTGTCATTTATTAACTTCAACATCAAAATATGTAAAGATTTAGACAAAAAGTATACTTAAAATTAGAATGATACATGAAGGATAATTTAGTAGTACCTTTAGATGCAACAATAACATGATCATCTATTGTGTTTTTTCCTTACAGATATTTATGCAATTTTTGGGTTTGGAGAACTTATTTTGATGGGTGATGATGTCACTCTTATCATAATTTTTAGGAGCCATTGAAGTGGTTCTCTCAAACTAGCTCACTTGTAATTGATAATGGTGAAGAACTACATAAAATGTGAATATGAAGTACTTAGTAAGGAGAATCTTATCTCTAATGTATTTTTGCAAATTAGAAATGAAAATATGTTGAGTATCATGATCAAGTACAAGATAAAATATTTGAGCATACAATTCTTTGAATCTACCAATAAATTCACTAACGTTTCTTTAGTATTTTATTTACAATATATTAAATTTATTAAGGAAATATGAGGACTAGTGTTATTTTGAAATTGTTAGATGAAAGCATTGGCAAGATTTTGAAAAGAATCAATTGAGTAAGGGGGTAAAAACCATTACCATTGCAAAAAAAAAATCCATAAAGGTCTATGTAAACAACTTAGCCATGAGCATATAATTGTGATAAAAGTCAACGCATATGGTTTGGAAAGTCCTTACATGAATCACAAGATCACCGTTACCACTATGAGTCTCAAGATAAGGTATCTCAAAATATTGCAAAATGACAACACAAAGAATGTCAAGAGAGAGAGGATTAGAAATCTCACATATAGGAATACTATATTTGGATTGAGTGACTTGTGAAATGTATTTCTATAAAGTTGAGACAATTTGAATTAGACTATTAATTGTAGGATTGGAAGATGCAATAGTAGGCATAGACACAATAGATGTGTTACCAAAGTTGTTGTAAGAACTAGAGGGAATAATGAAAGTGGTAGGTGGAGGCATTGAAGAAGTGGGAAGAGGATTGGAATGGGTAAAAGGAACAACATGAAATTAAGGTAATAAAGAAGGTAAGAATAGTTGTGGGAAGTGTAGGATTAGGAAGATCAACACTTGGAGGATTAGAAACTAGTGTATAATTTGTCATAAGAGGTGACACATAAGTGGGAATGCTAGGAATGGAAGGTTCAACAATTGTGGAAGGATGATTATATCCTAAGTCTTTGACACATTCCATTAAAGGCTTAGCATGACTATTAATAAGATGATAAATTACATTAAAATGGAAATTTTATCATCATCATTGTTACGAAGATTCTTTGTAGCTTCAATAGTAGCAATACTATTTGAATTTTGAGTGTCTTGCACAAGCCAATTTTCCATTTTTTCAAATTCATGGGTGAGTTTTTCAACTTCGAAAAGAGGAAATCATAAGGCTTCACCTTCATCATGAGAATAGTGAGAAGAGTTATTCTCCATGATAGGATTACGATCATGAGGGAGAATTTTGGTATCATTATGGATCCTTTAAAAAATGGAAGAGTCGTGATCAAAAGATCCCATTGGTATATGACTTCTTCTAATGGGGATGCCATAGGTTGGACTTAATGTGATAAAGCTCATATAAGGGAATATCACATCAGGATAATGCAATGCTCCAATATTTAAGCACAAGAATTAAAGAGAATATCTAAATATCACAAATGTTAAAAAAAGCATGCAAAGGTAGATCTAGATATTGCACAAGAGAAGAAAAATCTAATGCCAAAAATTAAGCAAATGAGGGAATATATTGGGATCATCAAATTTTTTATGGGTGAAATGGAAGCAATGAATTTGTTAATGTAAAATAGATGAGATGAATTCATTAGTTAAACATCTTCCCTCTAAGTCATTTAATACAAGAGAAATAGGGGCTTCCAAATATAACTCAACTTAAATTAACACAATTAAAGTGGGATGAAGTGATTCCAATACTAAATCCAAATTATATAAAGGAAGTATGCACGTGAGTCATCTTTTGTGCAATGTTCAATAACCTTAGATTTGTAATGTGATCAGGTTGAATTAATTTGATAGATTGATTAACTTACCTAAGATTAAATGGAAGAAGTACGTGAGCAACCCTATTAAAACAATAAATAAGATGTAAGACACGCGAAAAATAAATAGAAAGTGACTAACCTTGATGGTGTGAAGTGGAAGATAATTTCCAACTTAGATAATAATGAATTAGAGCATGCACAACAGAAACTAAGACCACGTATAGAATCATGACAAAAAAATCTCAAATTTAACAAAAATACAACTCTCTGAGTATAGTTTGACCTATACTAGTATATATTCCACCAAGTCAATGTGTTCCTAGAAGACAAAAAACAATCAACCCTAGATATTTCAAAAGCTTGTGACAATAGGTTTCCAATCCCAATTTGCAATTCTGATAAGTTGTTCCTGCATGTAATGCCCACTCGTAGTTTGCTTTATATTATATATGTTGAACTCTTTTAGCCCTATTTCATGCATGTGTTAGTTTTAGAGATATATGGTATGATGTTATTTCATTATTTGAAAATATCAATTTCGATTACATAGTTGATTATATTTCATGCATTGTATAATGATTATGATTACTTACATGTCAATGTTTCTTTAATGATTCTTATTAGTAAATATGATTGCTTTCATAATGATGTTAGATGATTAGGCTTTAATGATGATTGTTTTGCATTCATAGTAATTCATTTTTATATCTGAGCATTTGATGAGTTGACTCATTATTCATTATGGTACTTACCCCATACCTACATTTGTATGATGTGTGTGTCTATTGTACTTTTATGTTTGATGGGTGTGATGTGGTTAAGAGAGAAAGTCGTAGTCACTTACTAGTCAGGATATACATGATGTACCACTCCTTGTCATTGCATGTCTAGTATATATATATATATATATATATATATATATGTACATGCTTGTCTTTTATGTAGGTTGCAGGTATTGAGCATTGACATCCCTGAATTGCCAACATGAGTGTGCCGCATCACAATAACTCAATGATAAGAATGAGAAGATAATGGTTAGGTCTAATCCCAACCATAGCCTATATATGTGTCCTGCAAGGAAGACTCACATTTGACTCTCTACCGCTTTTTAAACCCGTGAGTTTATCTTTGTATATGTTGTTTGAGTTTGGATTTTGAATGGTTTTGCTTATGTGGATTTGATTGTGTTATTTATTTGGAAAAGGTTTAATTGTGATATTTAGATCAATCACATAATATTAGAATTATTAAATATTATTTAAATAGAAGGAACAATTATAATATCAGGATATTTAATTAATTGGAAAATAAAATTAATTAAGTAATTTTTTTAATTTAAAAGACTTGATTTAAAAAGTCTAAATATGAAAGTTGGAAAAAAGGATGAATTAAAATATTAAAGACTAACTATTGAGTTATTATGAATATTTAATCAATAATAATAAAATTAGAGCTACACATAATTAGTGGGCTTTAATTATTATTAATGATTAAACTAATTATATGCAATGTAATTGCACATTAATTAATAAAATTAAAATAAGATTTTTGAGTGAGGAATAAGTTATTTAATTTAAAAGAAAGAATATTTATTTTTATTATTATTATAAAAAGATAAATCTATTTTGTGGAAAGAAAGTAAATAAATAAAGAATATTTATTTATTTAATATTAAAAGAAAGGGAGAAAAAAATATGTTTCCTTTCTTTAAAAAAAATATAGTGATTTTATTGATTTTTAAAAATATAAGAAAATAAAGAAAAAATACTATTTTATTTTTGAGTTACGTTCTTTTGTAAGTTTACTCATTTTAGAAAGTTTTATTAATTTTATTTATTTATTTTTCTTTATTAAGAGGTCATTTTTTTTTGAAAAAATAAATAATAATTTTTGGAGAACAATTAGATCATTTAGAATGAAGATTTTAGAAGACAAGTTACAAGTTATGCACTCAAATTTTGGAAGTAAAAGATTATGTTCAAAGTTTGGGAGTAAAGTCTACAATTGGGTTTTCTTCGTCTTCTTAACAAATTAACTTGGTGTTTGAAGGTAGGGGTTTTCAAATCTCTTTGCAATTTCTTTTGGAAAGATTGTATTCTCTGTGTTCTCTTGATTATGAAAAAAATTGTTTGCAATTACATGTGTGTCAATTTGAGGGTTTGAAACATGCAATTTTGCTATAACTTTTATTTAATATATTTTGTAAAAAATGTAAAGATACTTTTAGACACCCATTTGGATTTTATTTAACATATATAAAAATCATATATGATTGTTTTGTAAAGACATTGTCAAATATTGACTGTCATGCTAAAACTAGGCCTATTTGAGCTTTTTTTTCAATTAGCAACACACAAACATTCACTTATAACTTTTTCAAAATATATAGTTAGGAAGATATCTTCTTTGTGATTGTAAATAAGTCTATTATGAATACTTTTCTTGGTTTACATGAAGATTCAATTGTTCAAACAAAAGTTATGCTCTTTCTTCTAAACTGGTAACCTTCAAATCTAATTAGTGCTGCTAGGAAGATTCATATTTTATACCATTCAGATAAAATTTTCTTTAGGACTGGTAATAATTAAATATATGTGAAATTAAATAATCTTTCCATCGATATAGGTTGCAGATCCGCATCATTTCATATGAGATTATAACATTTAAATTACCAGCTAATTCATAAAAACTCATTGTTATGAACATTGAAAATGTTTTATCTTTATTGTTAAATATTGTTGATTTAAAATATCATAATAATTAATTACAAAAAAAAAAAAAAAATTAACATATTGAAATTATCTACACTTATATATTACATAATCAAATAAAACTTTTGAAAACAATCTAATCCAAATCATTTGATGGTAACTTGTATTATTTGTTGTGTGTTTATTTGAGGTTCTATGGTATTTGTTCTGTGATGGGTTTTGGAAATTTTAATGTGATGTTCTATTTTGTGATGGCTTTTATGTTCACTATTTAGTTGGCTAAACTAGGATGTGCACTAGAGGCGTCTTTTAAGATTTTTTTTATGATGGTTATTTGACTAGATGTCAAGATGTACTTTATGATTCAAAATTGAGGCTTATGTTATAAGATTTTTATTTGGTGAGTATATATGATGATTTGGATTTTGAGAACCAATATTATTTTTGGGTTGCTTGTTAAGGAACTGAATTTGATCAATATTACTTTTGTGGTATGGGACACAATTGTGGTTTGTGAGTTTTGGGAAGGTAGTCTAGGTGCATGTCTATGGGAGTGGCTTGTAATGGGGGTAGGGGCCCAGAGTAGTTGCTAGGGTAACACATTGCAGGTTGTGTAACAAGTGATAACATACTAATTAAAATACTTTCCTTCCCCATGCCTTGAGATAAATTTAAAATATAAGTTAGAGATTTTTCCTCGTTCATGCCTTGAGTACTTGTATAGACTAAGGATGAGAATGAGATGATACTTTGAGAGGTATGACTAGTCTCATCATCTTCATGAGAGGGTATTTTGGTTCCACATAGATTCACTAGGGGGTCGGGGTCCTGAGAGACTACCAAGGTAACCTTAGAGTTGGCTCATGTGATGACACTCCATAGTATGTAGCCTAAACCTCCTTCATAGTTTTTTTTTGTATTTGCCTCTAGTGGTGCAATTATTGTTGGATGTATTTATTTGTTGGTGTTTACTTTTATTGATGGTGATTTGATTTATTTTACTTTCATTGATGGTGATTGGTGATTCATGGTAATCATACTTTTGACTTCTATCCTTTGACTTGAGATGGATATCTTTTGTGGAGTTTATCTCATGATTTTGGTACTCGATATATACTTGGTATATGTATGTTGACTTGGTATGTGGTGTTTGTTTTGGATGAGTGTTCTTTCATCTTTGGTTATCTTTTCTTCTCGAGTAGTTTGTGTTACCCTTGAGGTAGATTTGGCTATTAGGATTCCTTGCCTAGGAATGTTTTATGGTTTAATTTTTTGAATGTGGATCATTCATTATCTTCCCTTCATAGTGGGAGTGGAAGCATGAATAGGTAACCACGTGATCGAGAGGTAGTGACTTCTTACCATTTGGGTCCCCCTCAAATCTACAAATGTTGGAAGTTTGATAGATGTAGTTGTACCTTTATCATTCTTATTCTTATCTCAGATACTTGTATTCAGTTGATGTATGTATGATATTATGTATCTTGTATTCATGCATTTTCTTACGAGATTAAGATGTTACATTTTTTAATGATTATGGAAATTATACTTAAACAAATAATAAAAATATCTTAAATGTGACTCAACATGAAGGAACCCTTGAGGAATGAAATCTATATTATAATTGCATGTGTAACTATGGTGTATGTGTATATTGCTTCCACATTGTTACTTTGATGTTGTATAAACTTTAGATAAAAAATAGTTTAGTAAACTTTGTAATATATTAGGTTTATTTCTTTTAGGTTCCTGAGTAGGGCATTACACTGCACACAAGAAAAATGGAATTTTGTTAAGGGGTGGGGAGGAGCCTTGGTCAAAACCATATTTACAAATTTACCTTTAAATATATAAGTATGTGATATCATTTAAAGAAGTAAGACAAATGCAATAATTCACCTTACTTGAAGAAACCCTTGTCATGAAGAGTTTTGCAATGCTAGATATGGTTGATGTTGAGTCTTCAATAAGAATGTAGGAAATATCCAAAAATAAAATAGATCTAATTAAATACCAAATCATGGATTCATAGATGTAGATGTTGGAAATATAAGAGGAGTAACTAAGAGGGGTGGTGAATTAGTTACCACCAAAATAAATATCAGATCCCTTAGATGTCAACTATAAAACTCAAACTAATAAAATTAAATACTATTGATACTCAGTAAACACGCATAAATTGTTGTAACTCGGTAAATACAGAGTGTGAATTACTTTATTAAATCTTAAGATGTTATCAATAATTACTTGCAAGCATGAAGGAAATAACATGAACACATGAGACACCAGGATTTAACGTGGAAACCCAATTTGAGAAAAACCACCAATGTAACTAGTTACTATTTTTCACTCTTCTAAAGTGAGCCCTGTTAAGAGCCAACCCTGTTAAAGGTTACAAAACATATTATTAGGTGTGACCCTATGAAAGGATTTAATCACCCTATTAGGAGTGGCCTTGTAAAAGGTCTTAAAATAATTCAATGGAATTGTCACCTTGTTAGAGGATTTACAAATGGCTATTAAACCAACTCTGTTAAGAGATTTTGGTTCACTATGTAATGCCCCGCCCGGAGATCCTTGGAAACAAGGATTCAAATCAAGCCAAGATATTTTTTTTTACAAGTATGAATGCACATGACAACATCATACAGGGATCACAACGATCGCAACGGAAGACTTCAACACAATCCCGGCAACCAATGAATCTTCGAACACCACTACCAAACTGACACACACAAACAAAGCCAACAACCACCACAACAAGATGAGGGCACAAGAAAAGACCACTCATCAACAAAACACCAAGCTGGGGTAAAATGCAGAATCCTGAAATTTGGCTAAGCCTGAAATCTTGAAGCCCTAAAAATTGGCTAAGTTTGGATTTCTGAAGCCCTGAAATTTCCTAGAATCCATAACTTATCTCTGAGAGGTCTGAAACCTATCTCAAACGATTTGTCACATATATTAAAATATATCTTAAGTATAAGGAATTAAATATACGTCAACTTATACTTAAACGATATATTTTCAACCCCTAGGAAATCTGTTTTGAACCAGGAAGGTGTAAAAACCAAAAGGGTGTCCAAAACCAACTTTCAAACTTTCATCCGATAAGCCTAAATAGCCCCTGTTTCTCACGCGAGAAAGAAAACTGGTCTAGAGTTTTGCGCGAGAAAGTGCGCACTTCGCACGAGGACTATTGAGCTTCGCGCGAGGATTCACATTCTTGTGCGAGAATTCCCTACGTGCCGCACAAAGATCTACATTCTCGCACGGGATGTGTATTCTTTCGCGCGAGGAAGAAATAGTCTCGCGCGAGGAGGAAACAGTCTCGCACGAGGAAACAAATCAGTGCGACACAAAACACAATCAAAAAGCTAAACAAACAAGGAAACCTCCACACCGAGGAGTACCAGATCCATGTAAATCGAGGAATGAACACTCAAGAGCACTAACAGCAAGGAAAGAGAAACATCTAACCATCTAAAACATAAAAGCAAATCACATACTGAAATAAACATTGCAATGAACAAAATACATTTCAGAACTAAACAACCAAATAAATGCGCGGTTCCTCCCAACTGTCAATAGCATCATAAGACCATCGTGGGTCCTAGCCATCCCCTGCGCGTAACATCCCAAGCCACCGACCAAATCGTCGGTACTGTCGTAATAGGGATGTCACTACTAAAAATGCATAAGGAAATCTAACATGCTAGTGATAATGCATAAGATAATCCTACAGTAGATAACATCACCTATAACATGCTAAACAGCAGTAAGCAACAGATATACTACTAAATCAAATAACATCATCTAATCATATGCTAAACATCATGATAAGGAAATGCACCAAATAAAATGACATCATCTAAACATGATATACGAGCATCCCAATGAAAGCATAAATCACAAGAAAGCATACTCCGAAACCCGAAGTACCAAGTGAAGACATCCAACAACGGTCGCACTAGGACAAAAGATCGTCTCTATACACCGATCCCTAGCAGTGGTGAAGGTAGCTACGCCTCCCAACCATGTGGCACCCGTAGGTCCACACCCACCGTGCTGATGGAGATAATAATCCAACCACAAACACACATAAAACACAACATCCATGGCTAACACTCACGCCAGACAGTATGATGGCTGCAACCAAGAACCTAAGACAATGCAAGGAGTACGGGTCCTCGTCAGACACTCAAAAGGCTACTAAGTAGGGGCTAACATCATGGAGAGTCGCTTGGCATCGACAAGCCCAAGCTCGGATCTGTGTAGCTCAACTCCCTCAACGGAAGGCCAATACATTGTGTAGCTCAACTCCCTCAATGGAAGGCCAATACACCGTGTAGCTCAACTCCCTCAACGGAAGGCCAATACACAAAAGTACTATTTTATTATCTTAAGTTTTATTACCAGTCACACATTTTCTTTAATTATCACTTATTCAAGCTCCTCTCAGCCATACCCGTGGCGTCATGATCACCGGGCTGTGAGATAGAAGCCCCCTCCATATGCTACCCTACCCTACTCATGCTCATCCTACGACAAGCACCCGTGGGCATGCATACTCCCATCCCAACCCCAATGATCATAACTTTCAGCAAATCCACGGAAGATCGGGCCTCGCAAGTCACCCGACAAATGTACGCGTATGTACTCGTGTGTGGCGCACCACCATCACGAAGATCATAACACAAGGACAGGAATGAGAACACAATGCAAAGAAAACACCCAACTAAAAGCAACACGGGAAGGATGGATTCTACACGAATCCCAAAGCCAATAAAACCATACATCATTAAATCACTCAATCGGCCTCAATCCGAGAGTATGGATTCTACACGAATCCCAATGATGCAACAAGACCAAACATCGTGAACTCACTCAATCAGCCTCAATCCGAGAGTATGGATTCTACACGAATCCTAGCATTCACGAAACAAAAGCAAAGGTCTAAACGAAACCACAACAGGTGTAAAATCACTCAACCGAACACAACGTCGGGAGTACGGGTGCAACACGCATCCCAATGCAACAAAAGGTGCAATAGTGGTCTGACTGATATCCAAATGGATCATCCAAGTCCACGACCCACATTGTGCCAAGAAAACTCGAGAAAACAGGGCAGCACGCAAAATGAGGTAAAAACTCCAAAAATTTGAAAAACTTCAAAATTAAAACCCATTTGGCCTTTGGGTTCAAAAACTCCAAAAATCCAAAAATAAATGAAATCGGACACCGTATGCAAAAACAGCCAGCATAACGGCGTAAAATCCCAAACCCTCATCTCAAAAAACAGAGAAATGTTCATACCCGCCCAACCGGGTAGAACTAGCATACAGAAACGGAGGGGAACACTAGTTCTCAGCCTCCAAACAAACGGCTACCAAAAACAGAAGCAGAAACGGAGCAGAAACAATAAAACGGGAAAGCCCTACCTCACAGCCAAAAGGGCAAAATGGAAATCTGAACCATAAAATAAATATCCCGCAAAAGTAGCTGAAAATCGTGGCAATCCAAGGTTTCCCTGAGCTGGATCCAACGAGCCCAACCTCGCGACGATCCCACGCCCATAGCTCCCACAACGAACAAAACAGTAAATCCTCATGAAGAGGATTTTGGGTTTTACTCTCCAACTTTCCAATTTGAAAGCGAGAAGTGAGGAATTAAATTCCTTTTTGGATACTTATTCACTTTTCGGGTAAATAATCGATTAGGACAAATAACCAGCCAACCTAGTTAAACCCCGAATCAACCCAAACGAAAACAGGCTATTCCTATAAATAGGAATTTAGCTATGGCAAAGCTGCCAGAAATTAAAATAAATCAATTAAAAAGCCTGAAAACCCAAAAACACATAAATCTCCTTAAACAACTTTCGTGACAATGCGAACCTCTAAATGCACAAACACGCTTACTGGTCTAATCACATAATGCAAATGAGTTCGGATTTAATAATCACCGAAAGGTTTAATTTAAACATTTTAATAAAGGATACGTCAACCATATAAGGACGACATTGGTAAAATGTGAATGGCTGAATCACTAACTCCATGTGCCACTGCTAGGGATATAAATCCTGCACACTAAACAACACGATCAAGTGTAATTGCATATAATAAAATAGTTGAAGCAATAAATGTATTAAATCACTTAATTTAACCATTTATTTAATTATATTAAAATAATCTATTTACATCACTCACGTTCGCATAAAGCATAACAACGCAGGAATGAAGTACATAACCATAGCATTAAATCCATCACATAACATAATCAGAGGTATGTCCAAATACCAGATAACCAGATATCATCATAAAACACACTGTCATCTCAAAATAGCATCATCATGCAATATGATTAACTGAACAACATAGTAGTCTAAAATCTATGATACTGGAATCAAAGAGTAACATTTGACCCTCAAGTCATCTCAAATGTAAAACATCACAAGAGTAAAAAATATCTCTCTAATCAGAAATGAAACAAGGTAAATGTCCGCAGCACATAACCAAATAATCCAACAAGAACAATCCATTCTAATTACTTAAGCATTTAATAATGATTGATTACTCTGCATTAAAAAGGCATTTAAAACATATAAGCGAACACAGTCAGAAACATGACTAACCACTGCTACAGGAACCTAGTCCAGTGTATCATGGTAAAAGAACATAGTGCAATCTCTGCACACATCTCAGGGAAATCACAGAACAACCTCATGATACCACATCGATCCTGGTAATCACTGGCACAAACCTCAGTGAACCAAAAATCACATCATAATCTCAAAGATCAGTCAAAAGCATAATCAAAGCAACTGATACAGAAACATAAATCCAAACACCTCAACGGTGTAGACCACTCAGGGTCACAATCATGATCCCATCACAACAAAAGATCATCAAGGTTGCATCCATTAGGACGACTTACAAAAGTCAAATGGGAGAGGCACTACACACTACCACAACGGTTAGAAAGTAATAATGAAATGACTTGATTTTGATGCAACTGAATTGCTGATTATAGATCTCTGCTCCAGTTCAAACTTGATCCTTCCTGATTAAATAATACTTTTCTACTCCACAAGGATATATGCTTATCCTTCAAGTTCACTTCCTCCCTTCTTATTTCTTTCAACACATTCAACTTGCATCTCACACACACTTTGAAATCACACCTTGACCTTTTACTTATACTTTTAGATTATCAAGTTGGCCCAAATACAACTGAGAATAACCAATATTCATCACCTTAGTCAGCTAGAATCAATAGGTAAAACAATTAAGCTTTACATGACAAAAATAAGAAAATCCTTTGGTAGCCGACCCAGCTCGGTAGAAACTAATTATGAAGCGATTTCCTATGTTAACCAATAGAAGCTTGGTTAACACTATGAACTTACAAAATTCCTTTGGTAACTGAGTGAACTCAGTTAACACTGACTATGTTCAACTTTCCCTTTGTTAACGGAGTGAGCTCGATTAACACTCTTTTCTGCTTAACTTGCTTCGACGCCTGAGTGAGCTTGGTAGAGACTGCCTTCTCCACAAAGTAAACTCAGGAACGCTCGATAGACTAGGAAAACTGTCTTTACTAACCAAGTGAGCTCGGCATGCACTGACTACCAACTAATATGAAACTTGTGTAACATCAAAAACAACACACAATTAATCAATTGTATCCAACAATCTCCCTCTTTGGCATTGATGGCAACACAACATGTCATATCATAATAAAATTTTAAGAACAAGACTCCCTCTATGAATGAACTTCTTAACTTCTCCTTCTACAAAATTTTAGAAAGATATGACAATAAACTTCTCCCTCTTTAACAATACATGCCAAAGACAATCTTGATTAGTATCAATGCACCTTGAGTACAGATTCATTTGCAATATATCCTTGTCAATAGTACATCAACTAATTGATCTTCAATTTGGTTCTTGTTGATGCATCACTAAACTTTATTTACTAAGCTTCAGATAGGGGAGTGACCCCTAGCTTACCTCTTAGGTACAAAAATGTGTCCTTAGGTAATGGCTTGGTAAATATATCTGCAATTTGTTCTTTTGTATGCACATATTCCAATCTAATTTCTTTGTCCTATACTAATTCTCTTACAAAGTAATATTTTATAGCAATGTGCTTTGTTTTGGAATGTATTACTAGATTCTTTGATATGTTGATTGCATTGGTGTTATCACAATACATCACTATTGGCTCTTTGATTTCAACCTTCATTCCTTCCAATGATTGTTTAAACCAAACAATGTTAGAGCAATTCAATGCTGCTGCCACATATTCTACTTTAGTTGTGGATTGAGATGTGTAGTTTCACTTCTTGCTTGTCCAATATACCAGCCTTTTGCCAACAAAGAATGCTTCACCACTAGTGCTCTTTCTGTCATCAAGATTTCCTACCCAATCAGCATCAGTGAATACTTTTAAGTCAAGGTTGCCTCCAAGTTTGTACCATAAGCCATAGTTTTCAGTACCTTTTAGATATCTCAAGATTCTTTTTGTCACCATCATGTGGTTTTCTCTAGGTTTAGCTGAGAATCTTGCTACTATCCCAACTGCTAAGGCAATATCAGGCCTTGTATTTACCACATACTATAATTTCCCAATCATTGATATGTATAAGGTCTGATCTACTTCCTTGGAGTCATCATCTTTTGTAAGCTTAACTCTAGTACACATGGGGGTTCCAACTAGTTTTGAATCATCCATTCCAAATTTCTTGAGTATCTCTTTGATGTACTTAGATTGAGTGATATAAATACCATTTCTATTCTATTTTATCTGTAATCCAACAAAGAATTTTATTTCACCAAACATGGACATTTCAAATTCTTTATTCATTTGTTCTAAAAATGCTTTGCAAAGGTATTCATTTCCTGTGAATAGAGTATCATCCACAAATATCTCTTCCAATACAATCTTCTTATCTGGTCCTTTTGTAATGCCCCGCCCGGAGATCCTTGGAAACAAGGATTCAAATCAAGCCAAGATATTTTTTTTTTACAAGTATGAATGCACATGACAACATCATACAGGGATCACAACGATCACAATGGAAGACTTCAACACAATCCTGGCAACCAACGAATCTCTGAATGCCACTACCCAACTGACACACCCAAACAAAAGCCAACAACCACCACAACAAGATGAGGGCACAAGAAAAGACCACTCATCAACAAAACACCAAGCTGGGGTAAAATGCAGAATCCCAAAATTTGGCTAAGCCTGAAATCTTGAAGCCCTAAAAATTGGCTAAGTCTGGATTTCTGAAGCCCTGAAATTTCCTAGAATCCATAACTTATCTTTGAGAGGTCTGAAACCTATCTCAAACGATTTGTCGCATATATTAAAATATATCTTAAGTATAAGGAATTAAATATACGTCAACGATATATTTTAAACCTGTAGAAAATCTGTTTTGAGCTAGGAAGGTGTAAAAACCAAAAGGGTGCCCAAAACCAACTTTCGAACTTTCATTCGACAAGCCTAGATAGCCCTTGTTTCTCGCGCGAGAAATAAAACATGTCTCAAGTTTCGCGTGAGATCTTTCACTGCTTCACGTGATAAAGTGTGCACTTCATGCGAGGACTACTGAGCTTCACACGAGGATTCCTATGCGTCGCACAAGGAAAATACAATCTCGCACGAGGAAACAAATCAACGCAACACAAAACACAAACAAAAAGCTAAACAAACAAGGAAACCTCCACAGGGTGTGTACCGGATCCACGTAAATCGAGGAATGAACACTCGAGAGCACTAACAGCAAGGAAAGAGAAACATCTAACCATCTAAAACATAAAAGCAAATCACATACTGAAATAAACATTGCAATGAACAAAATACATTTCAGAACTAAACAACCAAATAAATGTGCGGTTCCTCCCAACCGTCAATAGCATCATAAGACCATCATGGGTCCTAGCCATCCCCCGCGCGTAACATCCCAAGCCACCAACCAAATCGTTGGTATTGTCGTAATAGGGACGTCACTACTAAAAACATGCACAATAACAGCATAAGGAAATCTAACATGCTAGTGATAACGCATAAGATAATCCTACAGTAGATAACATCACCTATCACATGCTAAACAGCAGTAAGCAACAAATATACTACTAAATCAAATAACATCATCTAATCATATGCTAAACATCATGATAAGGAAATGCACCAAATAAAATGACATCATCTAAACATGATATACGAGCATCCCAATGAAAGCATAAATCACAAAAAAGCATAGTCCGGAACCCGAAGTACCAAGTGAAGACATCTAGCAACGGTCGCACTAAGATAAAAGATCGTCTCTGTACACCGATCCCTAGCAGTGGTGAAGGTAGCTATGCCTCCCAACCACGTGGCACCCGTAGGTTCACACCTGTCGTGCTGATGGAGATAATGATCCAACCACAAACACACAAAAGCACAACAACCAAGGCTAACACTCACGCCAGACAGTATGATGGCTGAACCAAGAACCTAAGACAATGCAAGGAGTAAAGGTCCTGGTCAGACACTCAAAAGGCTACTAAGTAGGGACTAACATCATGGAGAGTCGCTTGGCATCGAAAAGCCTAAGCTCAGATCTGTGTAGCTCAACTCCCTCAATGGAAGGCCAATACACCGTATAGCTCAACTCCCTCAACGGAAGGCCAATACACAAAAGTACCATTTTATTATCTTAAGTTTTATTACCAGTCACACATTTTCTTTAATTATCACTTATTCAAGCTCCTCTCAGCCATACACGTGGCCTCATGATCGCTGGGCTGCGAGATAGAAGCCCCCTCCATTTGCTACCCTACCCTACCCATGCTCATCCTACGACAAGCGTCCGTGGGCATGCATACTCCCATCCCAACCCCAATGATCATAACTTTCGGTAAATCCATGAAAGATCGGGCCTCGCAAGTCACCCAACAAATGTACGCGTACGTACTTGTGTGTGGTGCATCACCATCACGAAGATCATAACATAAGGATAGGAATGAGAACACAATGCAAAGAAAACACCCAACTGAAAGCAACACGGGAAGGACGGATTCTACATGAATCCCAAAGCCAATAAAATCATACATCATAAAATCACTCAACCGGCCTCAATCCGTGAGTATGGATTCTACACGAATCCCAATGATGTAACAAGACCAAAAGTCATGAACTTACTCAACCGGCCTCAATCCGAGAGTATGGATTCTGAACGAATCCTAGCGTTCACGAAATAAAAGCAAAGGTCTAAAGGAAACCATAACAAGTATAAAATCACTCAACCGAACACAACGTCGGGAGTATAGATGCAACACGCATCCCAATGCAAAAAAAAGGTGCAATAGAGGTCTGACTGATATCCAAACAGATCATCCAAGTCCATGACCCACATTGTGCCAAAAAAATCTGAGAAAACAGGGCGGCACGCAAAATGAGGTAAAAACTCCAAAATTTTGGAAAACTTCAAAATTAAAACCCATTTGGCCTTTGGGTTCAAAAACTCCAAAAATCCAAAAATAAATGGAATCTGACACCGTATGCAAAAACGGCCAGCATAACGGTGCAAAATCCCAAACCCTCATCCCAAAAAACAGGGAAATGTTCATACCCGCCCAACCGGGTAGAACTAGCATACAGAAACGGAGGGGAACACTAGTTCTCAACCTCCAAACAAACAACTACCAAAAACAAAAGCTGAAATAGAGCAGAAACAACAAAACAGGAAAGCCCTACCTCACAGCCAAAAGGGCAAAACGGGAATCTGAACCATAAAATAAATATCTCGCAGAAGTAGCTGAAAATCGAGGCAATCCAAGGTTTCCTCGAGCTGGATCCAACGAGCTCAACCTCGCGACGATACCACGCCGGTAGCTCCCACAATGAACAAAACAATAAATCCTCATGAAGAGGACTTTTGGTTTTACTCTCCAACTTTCCAATTTGAAAGTGGGAAGTGAGGAATTAAATTCCTTTTTGGATATTTATTCACTTTTCGAGTGAATAATCGATTAGGGCATTTAACCAGCCAATCTAGTTAAACCCCGAATCGACCCAAATGAAAATAGGCTATTCCTATAAATAGGAATTCATCTATGGCAAAGCTGCCAGAAATTAAAATAAATCAATTAAAAAGTTCGAAAACCCAAAAACACATAAATCTCCTAAACAACTTTCGCGACAAAGCGAAACTCTAAATGCACAGACACGCTTACTGGTCTAATCACATAATGCAACGAGTTCGGATTTAATAATCACCGAAAGGTTTAAATTAAACATTTAATTAAGGATACGTCGACCATACAAGGGCGACATTGTTAAAATATGAACGGCTGAATCACTAACTCCATGTGCCACTGCCAGGGATATAATCCTGCACACTAAACAACACGATCAAGTGCAATTGCATATAATAACATAGTCGAAGCAATAAATGCATTAAATCACCTAATTTAACCATTTAATTAATTATACTAAAATAATCTATTTACATCACTCACGTTCGCAAAAGGCATAGCAACGCAGGAATGAAGTAAATAACCATAGCATTAAATCCATCACATAACAAAATCAAAGGTATGTCCAAATACCAGATAACCAGATAACATCATAAAACACACTGTCATCTCAAAATGGCATCATCATGCAATATGATTAACTGAATAGCATAGTAGTCTAATATCTATGATACTGAAAACAAAGAGTAACATCTGACCCTCAGGTCCTCTCAAATATAAACATAACATGAGTAACAAATATCTCTCTAATCAGAAATATAACAAGGTAAATGCCCGCAACACATAACCAAATAATCTCACATGAACAATCCATTCAATTACTTACGCATTTAATAATGATTGATTACTTTGCATTAAAAAGGCATTTAAAACACATAAGCAAACACGGTCATAAACATGACTAACCATCGCTACAGGAACCCAGTCCAGCGTAGCATGGTAATAGTACACAGTGCAATCTCTGCACACATCTCAGGGTAATCACGGAACAACCTCATGATACCACATCGATCCTGGTAACCACTGGCACAAACCTCAGTGAACCAAAAATCACATCATAATCTCAAAGATCAGTCAAAAGCATAACCAACGCAACTGATAAAGAAACATAAATCCAAAAACCTCAACGTTGTAGACCACTCAGGGTCACAATCATGATCCATCACAACAAAAGATCAGCAAGGTTGCATCCATCAGGACGACTTACAAAAGTCAAATGGGAGAGGCACTACATCATCCCCCCCAAAGACTAGGCTTACTCCTGGAAGCCTGCAATCCAAGAATAGAAACCAAACACACCAAGAACAAAATCAAAAGCGAGCAATAGGAATGACTCAAAAACTCTATACAAGTCAAACCCAAATCACTCCACATTCTCAAACCATCACGTTAACCCCCAAATTGGTTAACCACAAGAGAATGGGTGTCACACAGACACAAGGTCCTCCAACAAGAAACCTTCTATGCACTAGGAAGAACCCATCTAGCCATAGAGTCAACAATAGAAGGTAAGGAACAAGCCACTCTACCTTGTCAACAGGTGCCCAACCACGACATGCACCAACCACATGACCACAAAACCAGGTCAAAACACTGAGCTCTTCCAACAAAAGTTGGAATCATGGGGAATAACCATCCCAAACTTTCCAAGAATACTATCATGTCACACATGATCATTCTGGAATCCATGTAAACTCACCCTTAGAACAAAGAGGATGAAAGTTTACCAACAAAAGGACACACTCCAAAGGACTACTCACCACCAAGTGTAGGAGCACAACACCTCTCCAAGGTACAAAAGCTCAACTAACACTGGGAACTAGGGTAACACAACCCAACTAGACAAGATATCACCTTCTCACAAGGTTCAACAACTTTCATCAGTGGACACAATCACGAAATGTCTGCATACCAACTCACGAGATGGTAACATGTGTCCAACGATACCATGTCCCTCTAGCACCATGCTAGGAAAACTACCACTAAACTCAATCTCCAGCCTCAAGTCAATGATTTAAGAGAAAGCTTGACTGAGACAGTCCACATGAAGATATAAGCTTAGGGAGGAGGATACTACAGAGTATTAGGACTGAGAGGGAGTCACTCTCAACCTCTGCACAAAATCAGCCCAAGATGCATTAGGGAACTCACAATTCCCCTAACCATCAACATACTCACAAGAGAACACTAACTGAGCTAGTGGCATAGCCACACTAGCCTACTCTCTCAAGAGAGAAAGAATACGGAGATGTGCCAAGGTCAACATCCAGAAAGGAGAATCTAGACTCATCAAAGAACTGAGTCACTCCCAAAAGACAAGGCAACATCAACCCTGAGCAAGGAATGCTCACAAACCACACTACACCTCACAAGGGTGGGTTAGTGCAATAGGAAACACAAAAACCCAAGCACGAACTCCAACAAGTACCTAGTAGATTATGAAGACAAGATAACTCTTCCGTTATAAATAACATGAGGAGTTAAACTTCTCCAATGGCCATAAATACGATATGTCATGATTGAATTGGCCTCTACTCGAAAAGGTACTCAGGACATCGATCAACAACTCCAAAATCCATAGCCTCACAGCCGGACTCGGATTGAATCCATTTGGAAAAGTGTCGAAAAGATATCGACAAGGAATACAACATGAAGAAGCTAATAGAGACCAAGACCTATGATCTGAGCCACCACTCAAATCAAAACAACAAAGACAAAACCAACTGCCTTGGTCACCAAGACAAGCAACAAACAAAATGTCCAAATCCACACAAGAGCACACATGCCCAAAACAACATAAGGCATGGAGAGAAAGGTAATTCACACATTGAAACCATCATTACTCTTCTTTCATAATTTCATTAATAAAACATAATATAAGCACTAATGCATGATGAAACTGAAACATTTTAAGCAAGGGTCCAAGAGTCACCATAAAACAAGTACATATCTTTCAATTTCTTTCAAAATAACATTCTATTTACTCATCTTTTAAACCATCCAATTACATTAACACTTAAAATCTATCAGACACACTAGCATGTTCTCCATGATATTATCCCTTGTACATACTACCTGAGGTTCAAGATGAACATGATAGAGTCACAACACACAACTGGGCAGCAGTAAAACACATCTAGAATAGTCATCATGAAACATAATCAAAAGGCCCAAATGGGAGAATTGTCAATTCCAACAGTAAGTACCAAAAAGAGCTCATTTCAACAATAAGTCAAATGTGACAACTGTCACAAAGAGAGAGATAGATAAAATTGATGACTACTCCAAGAGAGGAAAAAAACTAAAAACTAATGCTAGCCCAACAACATGAGGAAAGTGCCTCCAGCCAAATAAAACAAGGCATCAAACAAATCACATTATAGGTGATGACTAAGTACAGTCACACAAGAGGGATAAATCACCACACAATGCTAAGGAATACATCATCCTAGCATCGTTAAAAAACACACTCACACACATCAAGCAGTATACCTTCAATAATCTCATGCATATGCAGACAACAAAAATTTCCATGCAATGCAACATTTAGATATTCATCCATCTAATACAAATTTCCATAAGCTTAAGAAACAATCAGATTGGGGACTTAAGTCATTAACCCAAGGATATAATGCAAACCTACTCTTTGCAATGATTCACAATAAACACTCATTTTCAATGATAGGAACCATTTCATCATTATAACAACAAAATAAACAATCACAAATAAGATTCATTCATCAACTTACAATCAGGAGAAAATAGGGAAACAATGCACCTAACTCCACAAGGAGAAACGAGCAGAGGCACACAAGGCCAACACATGGACACCAATCAGTGGTTCCATCCAAAAAGGGTCACACAAGCAACCAACCAACCAAGGCACAACGATCCCACCTACAAGGCCAGGAAGACTCACTTCCTTCTCCACACACTGCTCTAGTTGCATCTACTGGACAAGCAAGTCCATCATGAGTAGATACCAAAGCAACAAAGATCACGAGTTCTCTCCAAGACACTCGCACTCAACCAACGCAGCAACAACTACAAGGGCAACATAAACACAGAGATCCCAATGTTTGAACATGGGCTCTGATACCAGATGTAATGCCCCGCCCAGAGATCCTTGGAAACAAGGATTCAAATCAAGCCAAGATATTTTTTTTTTACAAGTATGAATGCACATGACAACATCATACAGGGATCACAACGATCGCAACGGAAGACTTCAACACAATCCTGGCAACCAACGAATCTTCGAACGCCACTACCCAACTGACACACCCAAACAAAAGCCAACAACCACCACAACAAGATGAGGGCACAAGAAAAGACCACTCATCAACAAAACACCAAGCTGGGGTAAAATGCAGAATCCCGAAATTTGGCTAAGCCTGAAATCTTGAAGCCCTGAAAATTGGTTAAGTTTGGATTTCTGAAGCCCTGAAATTTCCTAGAATCCATAACTTATCTCTGAGAGGTCTGAAACCTATCTCAAACGATTTGTCGCATATATTAAAATATATCTTAAGTATAAGGAATTAAATATACGTCAACGATATATTTTAAACTCCTAGGAAATCTGTTTTGAGCCAGGAAGGTGTAAAAACCAAAAGGGTGCCCAAAACCAACTTCCGAACTTTCATTCAACAAGCCTAGATAGCCCCTGTTTCTCGCGCGAGAAATAAAACTAGTCTTGAGTTTTGCACGAGATCTTTCACCGCTTCACGCGAGAAAGTGCGCACTTCACGCGAGGACTACTGAGCTTCGCGCGAGGATTCCTAGTCGCGCGAAGATTTACATTCTCGCGCGGGAAGTGTATTCTTTCGCGCAAGGAAGAAACAGTCTCGCGCGAGGAAGAAATAGTCTCGCGCAAGGAAAATACAATCTCGCACGAGGAAACAAATCAGCGCGACACAAAACACAAACAAAAAGCTAAACAAACAAGGAAACCTCCACACCGGGGAGTACCGAATCCACGTAAATCGAGGAATGAACACTCGAGAGGACTAACAGCAAGGAAAGAGAAACATCTAACCATCTAAAACATAAAAGCAAATCACATACTGAAATAAACATAAATCTCCTAAACAACTTTCGCGACAAAGCGAAACTCTAAATGCACAAACACGCTTACTGGTCTAATCACATAATGCAACGAGTTTGGATTTAATAATCACCGAAAGGTTTAAATTAAACATTTAATTAAGGATACGTCGACCATACAAGGGCGACATTGGTAAAATATGAACGGTTGAATCACTAACTCCATGTGCCAGTGCCAGGCATATAATCCTGCACACTAAACAACACGATCAAGTGCAATTGCATATAATAACATAGCCGAAGCAATAAATGCATTAAATCACCTAATTTAACCATTTAATTAATTATACTAAAATAATCTATTTACATCACTCACGTTCGCAAAAGGCATAGCAATGCAGGAATGAAGTAAATAACCATAGCATTAAATCCATCACATAACAAAATCAGAGGTATGTCCAAATACCAGATAACCAGATAACATCATAAAACACACTGTCATCTCAAAATGGCATCATCATGCAATATGATTAACTGAATAGCATAGTAGTCTAATATCTATGATACTGAAAAAAAAGAGTAACATCTGACCCTCAGGTCCTCTCAAATATAAACATAACATGAGTAACAAATATCTCTCTAATCAGAAATATAACAAGGTAAATGCCCGCAGCACATAACCAAATAATCTCACATGAACAATCCATTTAATTACTTACGCATTTAATAATGATTGATTACTTTGCATTAAAAAGGCATTTAAAACACATAAGCAAACACAGTCATAAACATGACTAACCATCGCTACAGGAACCCAGTCCAGTGTAGCATGGTAATAGTACACAGTGCAATCTCTGCACACATCTCAGGTTAATCACGAAACAACCTCATGATACCACATTGATCTTGGTAACCACTGGCACAAACCTCAGTGAACCAAAAATCACATCATAATCTCAAAGATCAGTCAAAAGCATAATCAACACAACTGATAAAGAAACATAAATCCAAACACCTCAACGGTGTAGACCACTCAGGGTCACAATCATGATCCATCACAACAAAAGATCAGCAAGGTTGCATCCATCAGGACGACTTACAAAAGTCAAATGGGAGAGGCACTACACCTTCCTTGATCTATAGGTTGTTGTTATCATTTGTTCTTTAAAGACCAATATGTATCAAATAGTTATGTAGTTTTTCATACCAAGCTCTACGAGCTTATTTGAGACCATATAGGACTTTATGTAATTTGTAGACCATGTCCCTTTTGTCTGGATCAACAAAACCTTCTAGTTGTTCAATGTAGACTTCCTGATCAAGAATTTCATTTAAGAATGTAGATTTAACATCCATCTAGTATATTTTGAATCCTTTGTGAGCTACATAAGCAAGTAAAGTCCTAACACCTTCTAATCTTGCAATAGGGGTAAAAGTTTCACTATAATTGATACCTTCTTCTTGATAATAGCCTTTACATACCAACCATGCTTTGTTTCTTGATACTTTTCCATCTTCATTTAGCTTATTTTTGAATACCCATTTTGTACCAATCACATTTTTATCTTTGGGCCTAGGTACAAGAGTCCAAGTTTTATTTTTTTCTATATGTTCTATTTTTTCATTCATAGCCTCAATCCAACTTTCATTTTCCAATGCATCTTTAACACTTCTAGGTTCAAATTCAGCAAGTAAACATGTACCTTTTAGTTTTCTTCTTGTCATTGTTCCATCAAATTTGTCTCTAATTATCTAATCAGGTGCATGTTGTCTTCTAACATATTTAGCCAATATGGGTTCTTTAACTTTTGAATGAACTTCACTATCTTCATTTTGAATTTTAACTTCTAGCTTGGGTCCTTCTATCTATGGCTAAAGTTCTTAAGACTCGGTATGCACTAACTCGGTAGCCTCTAAATGTGACTCGGGTCCTTGTGACTCAATTTGCATTTCTTGCAACTTGGTAACTGATGGAGATTTGGAGAGCTCCAGAGATGAAGTCTCCTTTTTGTCAAATGTGTTTGGCAATGTATCAGGTTCATAGTAGACAAATCTTTTGTAATCTTTTGGCTCATTTTTTCTTTCTTCTTTAGTCTTTTTTGCAAACTCATCAATTCTCACATGTGCACTTTCTATGATTTTGTGAGTAGACAAATTTAGACATTTGTATGCTTTACTTTTGCAAGAATATACTAGAAATATACCTTCATCACCTTTTACATCAAATTTTCCTTTTCTAGATTCTTTCAAGATATAACATTTGCTACCAAATACTTTCAAGTAACTTACATTGGGTTTGTAACCATACCATAGTTCATTGGGAGTTTTGTTTGAATCCTTCTTCAACTGAACCCAGTTCAAAGTATGAACTACAAAGTTGATAGCTTCCTTCTATTATTTAATAGCAAAATTCTTTTCAATCCATAGTAGATTTATTTCTTTTTTCAGCTATTCCATTTTGCTCAGGAGTACTAGGGGCTAATACTTGTCTTTTGATTCCATTTTCAATGCAAAAATTGTTGAATTCATTTGAGATGAATTCACCACCTCTATTTGATCTTAAGCATTTCAAACTTTTTCTAGTTTCCTTTTCTACTCTAGCAAGATACCATTTGAATTTCTCAAAAGTTTCTAATTTTTCTTTGAGATACATGGCAGTCATCATTCTAGAATAATAATCAACAAAAAGAACGAAAAACTTTACTCCACTATAATTTTATATTCCAATGGGTCCACATAAGTCAGTATGCACAATTTCTAAGACATCTTCTGATTGATAATTTTTGCTCTTAAAACTAGTCTTTCTCATTTTACCAATTTGGTAATCCTTGCATAATTCGACATCAAGTTTCTTCAAACTAGGAAGACCTCTTACTCTTTTGAGTTTGCTAATCTCGATCATAATATCAAAGTTTACATGACATAGTCTTCTATACCATAACCAACTTTCTTCTACTTGAGAAATGAAACATGAACAATCACCGAGATCAAGATAAAATAGGTTACCTTTTGTTTGCCTGCCTAATCCAATCAAATTTCCTTGGTTATCTAGTAGTCTTGCCTTGCCAATCATGAATTCTACCTTGAATCCAATGTTGTTCAGATGTGCCACACTCAACAAATTATATTTTAGTCCTTCAACCCAATACGAATTATCACATACAAGTTCGTTGGTTAATGAGATTCAACCTTTCCCTTTTATGCAACAAGGTTCTTTATTCCCAAACCTTACACTACCTCCATCATAGTATTCAAAATGTTCAAATTTAGTTTTGTCTCCAGTCATATGGTGAGAACATCCACTATCTATTATCCATGTATCATTTTTTCTAACATGAGAGACAAGTGCCATCTTATCTCCTTCATCATTAGATTCATCTTTTACAACAATATACACTATTTCATCTTCATTGTTATCAGAATCTTTTTCCATAAAACAAGTTTCTTACCTTTGTCTTTATAAGATTTGTGACCTTTGAATTTCTTCTTTCCTTTGTACTTCTGGCTTTTTTGCTCTTCCTTGCCTTCTTTGTTTGGACACCTAGTAGCAATAAGACCAATTTCTTCACAAGAAAAAATAGATTAGAGGGATTTTACCTTTATAATTTCCTCTATTCCTGGAATATTTCTTCACAAGTAGAGCTTCAACAATTTCAAGATCACTATCATAACTTTCTTCAGTTTCTTCCTCACTTTCTGATTGATCATCTTTTATTTTCTTGCCTTTTTCTTTGAGTGAGAGTTTAGCTTCAAATGCAGACTCAATATTCTTGGAAGCAGGAACATAGTTGTCAAAGTTATCTAGTTCAAAGGTTGTCAATCTTCCTCCTAGCGCATCCAAACCTATCTTGTTATTTGGATCACATCTCTTTTCTTGAATAATAGATACTCTAATTGCATAGATGGGAAGCAATGTTCTGAAAACTTTACTTACAATAGTTTCTTCTTTGATTTCTCCTCTAGATGCTCTAATTGCACTAACACTGGCCTTGATTCTTTCCACATATTTTGCAAAATTTTCATCTTCTCTCATCCTCATTTGATCAAATTATTCTCTAAGGCTTTATGCTTTGGCTCTTCTTACATTTTCATCTCCTCCATAGATTTCTTTCAGCTTGTTCCACATATCAAAAGTAGTTTTACACTCTTTAACCTTATCAAATTCAGCATAACTGAGAGTAGATGCAATGTCAATCATCATGATGTTATGATTCTTCTTTTCAACAATATCATTAACTGATAATGTTCCAACGGGAGTTTTATATTCTTCATCAAGATATTTGCATCCTGAATCACTAATGGTAGCCAAATGAAGCCTCATAAGTTTTTGCCATGCTACAAAGTTGTCTTTTTTTGGCTTTGAAATCTCTCTCTTGTAAGACATCCTAATCTTTAGCTTAGGTCCTTGAAACATTCTCTGTAGGCACCAAAAGCTCTAATACCAATTGTTGAAATATAAGAGGAGTAATTGAGAGGGGGGGTGAATCAGTCACCATTAAAATAAATCCCAGATCCCTTAAATGTTAACTATAAAACTCAAACTAATAAAATTAAATATTGTTGATACTCGATAAACACACATAAATTGTTGTAACTCGGTAAATATAGAGTGTGAATTACTTTAGTGAATCTTAAGATGTTATCAGTAATTACTTACAAGCATGAAAGAAATACCATGAACACATGAGACACTAGGATTTAACGTGGAAACCCAATTTGGGGAAAACCACCAATGTAACTAGTTATTGTTTTTCACTCTTCTGAAGTGAGCCCTGTTAAGAGCCAACCCTATTAAAGGTTACAAAACACATTGTTAGGTGTGACCCTATTAAAATATTTCATCACCCTGTTAGGAGTGGCCTTGCAAAAGGTCTTAAAACAATTCAATGGAATTGTCACCTTGTTGGAGGATTTACAAATAGTTGTTAAACCAACTCTGTTAAGAGATTTTGGTTCACTACTACAATGGTTAGAAAGTAATAATGAAATGACCTAATTTTGATGCAATTGAATTGTTGATTACACATCTCTACTCTGGTTCATACTTGATCCTTCCTGATCAAATAATACTTTTTTTCTCCACAAGGATATCTACTTATCCTTCAAGTTCGCTTCCTCCCTTCTTATTTCTTTCAACACATTCAACTTGCATCTCACACACACCTTGAAATCACACCTTGACCTTTTTCTTATACCTTTGAGATTGTCAAGTCAGCTCAAATAGAACTTAGAATAACCAATATTCATCACCTTAGTTGGCTAGAATTAATAGGTAAAATAATTAAGCTTTTCATGCTAAAAATAAGAAAATCCTTTGGTAATTGACCCAGCTCAGTAGAAAAAGATTTTGAAGCGATTTCCTGTGTTAACCAACAAAATCTCGATTAACACTACGAACTTACAAAATTCCTTTGGTAACTAAGTGAACTTAGTTAACACTAACTCTGCTCTACTTTCCCTTTGTTAACCGAGTGAGCTCGGTTAACACTCTTTTCTGCTTAACTTCCTTTGACACTCGATTGAGCTCGATAGAGACTGCCTTCTACACAGAGTCAACTCAGAAATGCTCGGTAGACTAGGAAAACTATCTTCATTGACCAAGTGAGCTCGGCATACACTAACTACCAACTGATATGAAATTTGTGTAACATCAAAGACAACACACAATTAATCAATTGTATCCAATAGTAGATGTGAACAAAGAAAGAATAAGAATGCCAAGACTATGTATATCTCCTTCCTTGATGAGCAACAAAATCCTAGATCTTGAAGAGTTAATGCTCAAATTGAATCCTTAGATTTTGAGAAATGTTTGAGATCTTGATGAATTCCTTGAGTGTGTATAATATGCTTATGTGATATCCCCCATGTTTGCATTATTTTTATGAGAATGCAATGCGTAAGATCACCTATATACTAGTTTTGGGCATAAAAAGAAAAGCAAGCCAACCAAGGCAAATTGGGAGAAGCAAATTAAACACCCATTTTAGAAAATTTGTCTACTACTACAAAGATAGAATCAAAGCATCTTTATGTTTTAGGCAATCCAAGTACAAAATCTATGCTTATATCTTCCCAAGGTATGCTAGGTATAGAAAAAGGTGAATAAAAACCCAAATTCCAACTAGTTGCTTTTGCTACTTGGTAATCTCCACAACTTGTCACAAATTTATGAACATCCTTATACAATTGTGGCTAATAATATCTTTCAACAATCAACTTCAATGTCTTATCAATTCCAAAATGTCTAGCAAGTCCATGACTATGCTTATCCTTGATTATATTACTTCTCTTAGATTCTTTAGGTATGGAAAGTTGAATTCCTTTACAACATGTCAACCTAAATGAAATACTCAATCCACTTATCTTGTTCAACTGTGAAATGATACTTACAAGCTTTCCAAGGGTCTATAAAATCAAGGCCAGTTCCATACAAAGCCTTCAAATAATCAAAACTAAGCACTTTAACCTTCATTTTTGTTCGCAAACTCCTTCTACTCAAAGCATCAACAACTTTGTTTGATTTTCCACTTCTATGTTTCAATACAAAGGTGAAATTTTGCAAATATTCTACCCATTTCATATGTCTTTGATTTAGTTTGTTTTGACTTCAAACTCACAGCAAGGCCTTATGATCTATAAACAAGACAAATTCCCTACACATCAATTAATGTATCCATTTCTTCAAAGCTTTAACAATAGCATAGAATTCTTGATCAGAAATTGGGTATTTTCTTCTAGCATCATTCACTTTCTCACTAAAGAAAGCTACAGTTCTTCCTTCTTAACTAAAAAAAACTCCAGTTGCATTCCCATTGGCATCATAGTCTACTTGAGAAAACTTGGTAAATTCAGACAAAGCAAGTATAGGAAACTCTACAACCTTTTTTTTTAATGTTTCAAAACTCTTATTTTCTCCTTGTGTCCACTTGAAATCCTTTTATCTCCTCTCATAGTCTCTATCATAGCATTACAAACTTAACTAAAATGTCTGATAAACTTCATGTAAAAACTTTTCAATCCATGAAATGATCTAACTTCTTCAAGAGTTTCAAGTATAGGCCATTCCAATATAGATTTTACCTTTTTAGGATCCATCTTCAAACCCTTAGCTAAAATCACAAAACCAAGATATACTAGCTCTTCTTGCACATAAGAATATTTCTTCAAATTAATCAATAAATTTTCCTCTAGAAATCTCTATAACACTTGTATGATATGCTCAAGGTGTTCCTATTTGGTCTTACTAAAAATCAGTATGTCATCAAGGTATACAGTCACAAATTTGCCCAAAAATCTCTTCGAAACTTCATTCATCAACCTCATGAAATACTAGGTGCATTAGTTAAACCAAAAGGCATAACCAACGACTCATAAAAACCTTCATTTCTCTTAAAATAATTTTTCCATTCATTATCTTGTCTAATACTTATATGATGATATCCACTTCTCAAATTAGCTCGACTAAAACAATCCATGATCTCATCAATCCTAGGCAAAGAAAACCTATAATTTATTGTGATCTTGTTTATAGCTCTGGAAACAATGAACTTTCTCCATTCTCCATTCTTTTTAGGCACCAATACAATAGGCATTGCACACGGACTCAAACTTTCTCTTATCAAACCTCTCTCAAGCAACTCTTGCACTTGTCTATTAATTCAACATTCTCTGCAGGGGTTAGTCTATGTTGTGCTTTATTTGATAAGATATCTCCAAATATCATTCATGCAATGGATAACACTTCTTATAGTAGGAAATCCATCTAGTACATCTTTGGAAATAACATCTTGAAATTTATCTAACAAAGCTTTATCTTAGGTGCATGCTCAAGTTCATCTTATTTTTTAATATTCCTAGGAATCAAAGAAAGACATATGTTTTGTTTCTTCATATCTTTAACAAATTTATTTCCATCCACAAAATAAACTCTTACTATAGTACAATATTCCTCATCAAGTTTTTCCATCAAAGGTAAAAAAAATATGCTTCTTCCCATTTTCCCAAATAGTATAGTAATTCTATAGAACAAGATTTAATGTGCAAAGAACATTAACATTAAAGTAAACATTCACAAACTAAAACTAAATTCACATATAAGTTTAGACAAAGAAAGCAAACAAGAAATGCTAAACCTCAAAAGAGAAAACACTCCATGCTTCCTTGATTTTGTAGATGTGTCCTTTAATGTGGATGTATGCTCAATTGCTTGCCCAATTGCTTCAATGGTGGAGATGGGTAATGGCAAATTGGTAGCCTTGTGAGCTCTCAATTTGGCATTATAAGGTTAAGATTGATGACTTTGGTTCTCAAAATAGCATGGTAACTTTAGCTCAAGGATTGTGATCTAAATGGCCTAGGAGGGGATTCAATTTATAGGCCAACGGGTAGAGGGATGGATGGCTAAGATGCAAAGATGGAGAGATGGTTAAGGAAGGCTAAGATGCACTCAAAGGGGAGCACATGGATTGTGCTTGTTTATCACCAATGAGAAGGTGACACTTGTCACAAGGAGGATGAGTGTGAGAGGATAGGATAAGGGGTTGGTTAAAGGCATGATGAGGGAGATTGAGTATGGAAGAGTGATGTAAGAGTCATGAGTGGGCTTGTAAGAGCATTTTTATGGTTTATAAGAGCACTCATGGCTTGGTGGTTGGGATATTTTGGAGAGGGGACTTTGATTTGGTTTAGGAAAGTCTTAAACTTGTTTAGGGAATGTGACAACATTAGGGAGTGGATTAGGCTTGGGTTTAGGATTAGATTAAGGATGTTAGAGATGTACAAGTGGATGGCATTAATGAGGTTGGGTGAGTTAGTGGCTAAGCTAGGTTAGTATGGGTGGATGGGGTGGATTAGGCTAAATGGAGGATTAGGGATAGGTTAGGGGTTTTTAGATTTGAGGATTTTATTTATCAAATAGATTTATTTAATAAATGGGGATTTTGGAATTAGAGAGGAGAATAGGATTTAATTGATAAATGATAGGTTATTTGATTTATCAATTAGGACTATAGATGATTAATTATATTAATTAGCTAGGGGATGGCAAAGGATTAATTAAATAAGAATTTAATTAATGATGCCTTTAGAGATGGCTAAATTAGATTACCAAAGCGGTGTAATCAAATTTAGGTGTCTACATTTTGCCCCTCTTTGACATAGTGTTGAGACAACACTATTTCAAAGAAGTTCGAATGGAGATGACACGAGGAAGATGTTTTTAGCAACAAGGTTGCCCCAGTCTCGGATAAGAAGAGGAGAGACTAGACTTAGAGATGCCCCCTCAAGAAGGTGGTGGGGAGAGAAAGTGAGGCTCGATGGCTTCTTGAAAAAATACAAGAATTCGGGATAAACAAGGAGACTCTGAGTGGCAAAGAGAAGGGGCTGAATTAGCTCAAACTCTCACTACGGGAGAATGATAAAGGGAAATTAGATGCACAAGCTTAAGACTTTCCAGGATTGCAGGGGGGATGAAGGAGTGGAGCACTAAAAAAGAATCTAGGATAGGGAGATGGATGATGGTGATGATAAAGCTGCTGCAACAGAATTTCAAAGAGTCAGATTGGCAGAAGATGGGTTTCGAAGATCCCTAGGACTAGGATTGTGGATCTCAAAAGATGAGGCTTGGTGGATTGACTTGATTGGTGGATCCCTAAGACTAGGATTGTGGATACCTAAAGCTAAAGGTGAGGAGTGATTCAAAGAGATACTGACGCACAAGCTGGGGTAGGAGAGACAGATGCTGGAGATGGATGGGCGATAATGGAGATGAAGGGAATCCATTGAAGCTTTTTTGAGTGGGGGGATACTTCGAAGAGAAGTACCACCATGTAGTTGAGCACTAGATTTACTATAGGACTGTTGGTTAATTGCCAAGGTTACCAAGAACATCAAGGCCTTTTCACCAACCGTCCAGAGGATTGATGAACTGACCCAAAACAAACACGCAAGGATTGCCCCAGTATCACACATGAATCCCAGAGGAAGCAACATGGAAACGACACTGGGTAACCCACAAGCAAAAAAAAAAACAAGCAAAAGACATGATCAAGACCTAATGCTCAGATTGCCCCATTCGCAGTATACCATGATATGGAAGATCATGGCAACCTTGAGGAGGGAGCAAAAAGATTGCTTGGAAAAGATACTTCAAGACCCAAAAGGGAAGATTCCAAATCAAAAGAAAGTGAAAATCTAAAAGAGAGCCGTTTGCCAACGATATGGGTAGGATGAGGTACTAACGGACCAAGATCAGAGATGAGGAAAGCTATATCCTGCAAGGATCTATCAAAGAGCACCTATGCTGATGGATCTGGATGAGTGATGCGTCTGGCAAGCTAAACTAAGAAGGATAACACTTTGGTGATAGGAGACCTAGCTAAAGGATGCATTGGAATAGCTAACCAAGCTGTGCAATGTGTGCAAGATGCTAATCAAGGACGAACTGACACAAACGTTGGATAGATACAATGGTAGTAAGCTAAAGAGGATGTACAAGTTGACAGACCAAGATATGTTACACATGTACAAGGTTGTTCATGTTTTGGTTTTTGTGAGATGGAAATGTTTGTGAAGGGTGGGATGTCTGTAATAGTTGATAGGTGGATAGGTAGATGGTTTGCGAAAAGCTTAAGTGAAAATGGGGTTCTTTTTGTGCATGTGATAGGATACAAGCTAGGATACAAGATTATTTACAAGCTAGAATATAGTACAAGCTTTGGACAAGATTCGGATATACAAGGTATGGTACAAGATTTACAAGGTATAATACAAGCTTTGGTACAAGGTTTACAACTGCGGTACAAGATTTACAAGCTGTACAGGAGGTATTTACAAGCTTCATTAGATTTTGGATATTTGGTTGGAACACCAAGGGAACACGTAGGTGTTTTACGAGATGGTGGGTGAAATGGGTGAGGGAAAGGATAGTGATAGATAATGGATTAGTCTTAGTACACAAGGCACCCGAATTACCAAGTTTTCACCAAGGTACCTATCCAAGGTGCTTGAATTGCCAAGTTTTCACCATTGGACGCTTATTTCTCTTTACTATTTTTTTTTATTTTTCAAAAGCGGGGTATACCAAGGATCTTTAAGCATAGAACTTCTTGAGATGAATGATGTTAGTAGGATCATTCAAGAGTTCTCCTTTCGGTGTAGATAGTTGATAGGCTCTGGAGCCAAAGGATTCAGTGACAACATAAGGACCAAGCCATGTAGGTTCAAACTTGCCCTTCTTTTCTCGATCTACTTGGAATTTCACGCTTTCTTTGAGGACCATGTCGCTCGGTTGAAAGTGTCGTGAAATCACCTTCTTGTTGAAATTCCTTTTGAGACAAGTTTGATAGACTGTGAGATGATCATAAGCTTGTTGTCGCTTCTCATCTAAGAGATCTAGCTGGGTGAGTCTGGCTACTCTGTATTCTTCATCTGATATTTGCCCTCGCAAAGATATGCACAATGAGGGAAGTTCAACCTCTATGGGTAGTACCACTTCGGCACCATAGACTAGGGAGTATGGAGTTGTTCCTGTGGATGTACAAAAGGAGGTTTGATAAGCCCAGAGGGCTGAATTTATTTGTAGGTGCCAATCGCGGCCAGAATCATTGACAACTTTCTTTAGGATTTTGAGGAGGGTTTTGTTAGTTGCCTCTGCCTAGCCGTTACCTTGTGGAAAATATGGGCTAGAAAAGTGGTGATGGATGCGGAGGAAGTGCATAATTCTTCCATGTTGAGATTTTCAAAGTTACCTTCGTGATCGGTGAAGATGGTGGATGGGATGCCAAAGCGAAAAATAATGTGGTACAAGATGAACTTGGAGACCTGAACTCCTGTAGCTGAGACTAGGGGGACTGCTTCCACCCATTTAGTGAAATAGTCTATAGCGGTTATTACCCATTTATGTCCATCAGATGAGAAAGGTGTGATAGTTCCAACTAGATCAAGGCCCCAACAAGCGAAAGGCCAAGGTGGTGCAATAGGCTATAGATCCTGTGCTGGAGCATGCACAAGATTTGCATGCTGCTGACATGGGAGACACTTTCTTACAAAGTCATAGGAGTCTTCTTCAATGGTAGGCCAATAGTAGCCTGCTCTAAGGATTTGTCGCGCTAGGACAATACCACTCGTGTGGGCACTGCAAAGTCTAGAGTGTACTTCTTTTAACACCATCGCGGCCTTGTTTTGGTCTAAACATCGAGAGAGAGTATCATGATAACCCCGACAATATAGGGTATTGGCTATGATAACATAGCGGGATGATTTTTGGATGAGGTTCTGGCATTGGGTGCGTGTGAGGTAAGGGGATATGATACCATCGTTAAGGTAAGCATGAATCTCATGGTACCAAGGGGATTGGGGACCAACCAAGATACAACCACGGTTTGAGTCATCATTCGCATAGGCAGGTGTGAGGAGCTGCTCGACTAAAAACTCATACTATGTAGCTGCTTGGGGAATTTCCAAGAGTAGTCGATAGTAGCCATAGCGTATGCTGCTTTGTTCTGCATTCGAGGCACTTGTGTAAACTGAAGCTTTGTAAAATGCTGGGTTAGCTGATCAATTAGCTCTTTGTAGGGTAATAGCTTTTCATCTTTGGTTTGATATTCATTTAGGACTTGCTTGATGATGAGCTAAGAATCACCAAAGATTTGTAACTCAGTGATGTTCCATTCTACAACTATCTTTAATCCTGCTACGAGAGCTTCATATTATGCTATATTGTTGGTGCTAGAGAATTTTAGCTTGAAGGCTTTTGGAATGTAATCTCCCTGAGGTGTAACCAACAATATTCCTGCCCCTGATCCATGAGATGTGTATGAGCCATCAAAATAAAGTTTCCATGGGGGTTGTTCTTCAATTAGGCAGATATGCTCATCTGGAAATTCTGTGATCAAAGGATATGCATCTATTAGAGGTGCATCAGCTAGGTGATCTGTTATAGCTTGCCCTTTGATTGCCTTTCTATCCACATACTAGATGTCAAATTCGCTAAGGAGCATAACCCATTTGGCCAAACGGCCTGTAAGTGTTGTTCTAGAGAGCATGTACTTGAGAGGGTCTATCTTGGAGACTAGTTGGATGGTATGACTCAGCATGTAGTGGCGAAGCTTTTTAGTTGAGAAAATAACTGCCAAACAAGCTTTTTCCATAGGCGTGTAATTGAGTTCATAACCAACTAGGGTTCTACTGATATAGTAGATGGCTCTTTCTCTGTTGTAGTCATTGTTCTGTGCTAGAAGTGCCCCTAGAGCAGTAGGCGTTGTTGATATGTACAAGATCAAGGGAGGACCAGGAACTGGTGGAACTAAGATAGGGGGATTGGTGAGATACTGCTTGAGCTGATCGAAGCTGTGTTGACATATAGGGTCCCACTTAAAGTTCTCATCCTTCTTTAGCAAATGTGTGAAGGGGGTGCACTTGTCTACAAGCTGGGAGATGAAGCATCAAACAGATTGAAGCTTTCCCTGAAGAGAGCAAAGCTATCACAGTTTCTGGGGAGGAGGCATGTCTAAGATAGCCTTGACCTTCTTGGGGTCGATCTCTATACCTCGTTTAGAAACTATAAAACCTAGAAGCTTGCCAGATGTGACCCCAAAGACACACTTCTTGGGATTCAGCATGAGATGATATTTGGCTAACCTATTAAAGACTTCTCCAAGTCAGCAAGATGATCCATGAAGGTGTGAGATATAACCAAGATATCATCCACATAATCCTCCAAAATGCTATGGATAAGATCATGAAAAATGGCTATCATAGCTCTTTGATAGGTAGCCCCTGCATTCTTTAGGCCAAAAGGCATCATGTTGTAGCAAAAGGTTCCCCAAAGGGTAGTGAATGTTGTCTTATGCTAATCCTCTTTTGCAATCTTGATTTGATTATACCTCAAAAATCCATCCATGAGGGACAAAATTTCATGTCCATCTGTAAGATCTACAATCATATCTATGTTGGGCAAGGGAAAATCATCTTTTGGACAAGCTTTGTTAAGATCCTTGAAATCAGTGCAGATTTTGATGTCACCGAAAGGCTTAGTGACAGGGACCATGTTGGAGATCCACTCTGAGTAGTCGATAGGTTGGATAACCTTAGCAACTAACATTCTTTCTAATTCAGCTTTGACCAGTAATGCCACCTTGGGGTGCATTTTCCTAAGCTTTTGTCTGACGGGCTTGATCTTTGGATCGACTGCAAGATGATGAACTACAAGCTTTGGATCAAGTTCTGACATGTCCTGATATGACCATGCAAATCGGCCAATGTTCTCTCTTAAGACCTCAAAGAGGAGGTCAGCTTGGTCTTGTGATAGGGATGCAGCAATGTTAACAAGTCTGGGGATCTCTAAAGAATCAATATTGACTTCTCTAGTATCCTCAATTAGAATAGAAGACACCTCTAGTTGATTATCTTGAGGAGGCAATGCTAAATCCTCATGTTTTGCTTGTGGCTCTAGATTTTCTTGATGAGGGGTTCTCTTTGCTGCCTTGGCTAGTCTTGAATTCACCTTAGTTCCAGTTTTGGGTGTATTGGAACTAGGTTGGGGATTTTCTCCAAAATACCCCTTGGGATCTAGCTTATAGATATAGGCAGAATCTAGCTTTGTTTGCTTGTGAGGAGTTTCGGCTCCCATGAATCTCAGAAGTGCTTCCTTTGATGTGAACTCATCAATGTGTATGACACTTGGTTGGTCCCAATCTATGAGTTGTGGATGGGCGAGTGGTAGGTCAATGAAATGGATGGATAGTTCTTGGAGAACAGAGTCTCCTAGGCAGATTTGGTTTGGGATATCATCGTAGGCTCTCTTTTCAACTTCCTCAGGAATGTCTTTGATTTGACAAGGTCATGATGAATGTTCGAAAAGGCGTGACCGTCTATATTGGTGCCCCCAGTTGTGGGTATGCCAAAGCCAAGGCCTAAATTTGATTCCCACTTGTGTGCGTCGATGGGGCACTACATGCCTCTTTCTTCTAGTCCTAGACCACCACCTTGATAGTTCCATTTGTCAGTGGTGAGCTTATGTTCTTGGGGATATTTTTCGCTGAAGTGATGAAGGTGTGCTTGATTTCTTGGAGGTGCATCCTTATATAACCAATTGTTGATATCTGGAGTGAGCTCCTCATGAAGAGGGATTTTTGAGGATACAAAGGTTGTTGGGCCAAACTGTTTGTATCAAGGAGGTGGAATCTCCTTAGCTTTGTGATATGTCGGTCGTCCATGGGCATGTGGATCAAGTGGGAGTGCCCCGACAACAAATGCATATGACAGACTATACTCTCCACAACCTTTATTATTGATCTTCACGGTAGATAGGGTGGAGGCGAGGATGGTTTCTAGGTCATTACAAGTGTGGGATGAGCTGGCGATGGCTGTGCCGATATCAATTCCAGGGAAATTGTTTGTATATGAAGCTTCAACTGCATTGTAGTAAGTAAAGGGTTCTGGATCGGCATGGATGGTTACCTCAGTGCCCTGATGCGAAAATTTGATGCACTGATGCTAAGTGGATGGAACAGCTTTCATGGCATGAATCCATGGGCGACCAAGGAGGATGTTAAATGGTAGGTTTAGATCAATAACATGACAAAGTGTTTCTTGGATGACTGGCCCAACCTTGATTGGCAGCAAAATAGTTCCTTCTGTGGTTCTTTCTAAGTTGTCATAAGCTTTGATGGTGATAACCTCACTGATGATATCTGCCTCAGTATACCCAGCTTGTTTTATGAATTTTAGGGTGCAAATATTCAAGGCTAATCCATTATCTATCATTACTCTTTTTACGGCAAAATTGGATACCATGATGGCTATGCGAAGTGGAAGGGTGTGATTTGGCTCGACCACGGGTATGTCGGTGGGTTTGAAAGATAGGGCACATGAGGATGAAAGGTGTCCAACAAGATTACGAAAATCAGCAGCGTTGATATCTGAAGGGACACAAGATTCTATGAGAGCACTGTCAAGGATGTCTTTGTACACAGGACTAGTGCGGAGAAGGTCTAAAATGGAGATTTGGGTTGGCATGTTCCCAAGGTGTTCCAAGATATTGTACCGGCTTTTTGATGGAGCTGATGGTGCTGATGAAACTGGTGGGCCTGCGATGTTAAATCATGCTCTTCGAGTGGTGACTGCACACTCATTGTCTGGTCCTCGGATATTGATAACATTGACAGAAGGCTCTTTCTCGAATATACAACCTATAAGGCTACCATAGTCTATATAGGATGAAGTGTGGTCATTGTTCTTCCCATGCTGTTGGTTTGGCTAGCGGTTGTTGGTGTTGGTGTTGTTGTTATTTTGGATAGGTGTTTTTCCAGGATTTTGATTGTTGTGAGGAGGAAATGCATTTTGATAGATCTGCAAGCCTACATTGGGAGAGGTTTGTGCTCCAACTGTGATTTATTTTCGATCAATGAGGTCTTGTACACAATCTTTCAGTTTCATGCATCTGAGGGTGGTGTGACCTTTTACCCTATGAAATTTGCAGTACTCATTGTCTTTGTACCATGCAGCTTTGGATTGACCTGGATCAATTTGCTGGGTAGGAGGAAATTTGATGAGGTTTTCCTTAGTCAATTTTTCAAAAATGACATCCAATGGCTCACCAAGGGGTGTATAGTTTCTAGGTGCAGGTTGGAACTTGGGCTTTTGCCTTGTAGCTACATTGATGGCATTAGCTTGATTGCTAGACCCTTAATAGTTGGGTCCTGGATTGTGGTTTTGATAGCTTTGGTGATTCTGTTGTTGGTAGTTGATAGCTTGTTGGTTGTTTGGTTGATACGGTGGGTTGGGCTAATTTTGGGAAGGCCCAACAATATTCACATGTCTCGTATTAGTAACCCCATCTGTTGCAACATGCTTGTTTTTGTTCCAATACCTAGACTTGTCATTGGAATGTGATTGATTTTGGTTGGCCTCCTTGTAAATCTTGACCACACCATCTTTAATGAGTCCTTGCTCAAGGATCATTCCTTTCTCTTTGATATCTTTATAGGTCTGCAAACAGTTCATGGTCATGTGGTGAGCCAAGCTAGGATGGGCATTATCAATAAACATTTTCACCACATGGCGCTCTGGCAAGGTGCAGGATATGCTGGTGGTAAGGGTTTGCCATCTTTGCAGGTATTTGGCAAGGCTTTCTCCACCTTTTTGCTTAGTGTGGACAAGGTCAACTATTGATAACTCTGTTTCAACAAGATGGGCATATTGGGCTACAAATGCCTCAGACAATTCATCGAAGTTTTTAATTGTGCCATATGGGATTCTATAAAAACCATTCAAGAGCTGGCCTGGCCAAGCTTTTGGGAAAGAGGCATAAGAGGAAGACGTCACTGTATGCCACTTCTTGGCAGTGCATGTAAATTTCTTTGATGTGGGTGACTGGGTCTCTTTTTCCTCTAAATTTGTCAAATTTAGGTATCTCAAAATGCTTGGGGAATGGAGTCATAGTAATGGCTCTATCAAATGGATAAGGACACATAGTCTCAAACTTGAATGTCTTCGGATCATTCCCTTCTTGGATGGCTTTCAGAGCTATCTTCATTTGTTCCCATTCTAAATTGATAGGTGATGGTTGGGGTGCCCCCAATGTAGGAGTGCCTTGAGGTAGGTATGCGCTAGATGGGGCCACTGAATATGGATGGCTGTGAGGGATTTGCTAATAGGGATTGTACATTGTTTGGGCAGCTGCATGGTGGATGACAGGTTGTTGAGGTGGAGGTGGCACATATTGCTACATGTGTTGCGAGGCTTGCTGTTGATATGGGATTTGAGGAACATAAGTGGTTGTGGGATAAATGGATTACTTTGTGGAGGTAAGGTATAAGATGGTTGTGAAGCTTGGGGAAAGGATCGGGGAGCTTGTGGAACGTGACTTTGGATTTGAGGAGTTTGACCAAAATATGTGGGTTGCGCCCCCATTTGGGATGGTATTTGCATTAACCAAAATTATTGAGTTTGTTTGTTTTAAGCATGCATTCCAAGAAAGGTTGAATTTAATCCATGGCATTAAGATTATGTTTGAGCAACATTCATTCAAAGGAAAAACATGATTAGTTTTGTTTGCTCCAACCTGCAATGTGACAAAAAGCAATTTGATTAGTCACCCAAAATATTCCAAAATCAAAGCTTAACTATGGGAAAACTTTTTTTAAACTTTTTTTGTTATTTTTGATATGCGTAAAAATGCTTGGAATGGTCTATATCCTATGGAACCATTAAAAGTCAAATTTTGATTTATACTCTTTTAAAAAAAATAAAAATGATTATGATTATGATGATAAAACCTGCAAAAAATTGGTTAGAATAAAAACATGCACCAGAAAATGTCAAAAATTCGAACCAAGCACTTAGCACAGTGAACCCGCGAGTCTAAGTAGTGATCTCACAGGGAAAATGCGATTCCGCTGGAGTTTTCTTCGCCAGGATGTGTTCCCACAGGTTGACCAAGCCGCGAGAACGCCAAAAAAAAAAACTGGTGAAAAAAAAAAAAAAAAACCAAGGAGCTCGTTTTGAACAGAGCGATCCCGCTGGTTTACAATCTTACAACGTTCCCGCAACGCGGGAATGACAGTCCCGCGAATGATAAGGTTTTACAATTTTTAAACAATAGTTTTAGAAACATGAGCATTCTTGCAAGCGGGAATGACAATCTCGCAGGAAGGAGGAGCGTTCCCGTGAATGAGAATGACAGACCCGTTGAGATATTGGCCGGCGGGGATGCAGAGAAGATTTTTAAGGCATGTGGCTGTTGTCTGGTATTAAACTGCGAACTCACTGCCGTGGGTTCACATTCCTGTTGGTGAAATAGCAGCGTTCACGCGTCGTGGGATCGCGTTCCTGGAGTCTTGAGGATGCAAAAAACAATGTTGACTGGGTCAAAATCGCTTATATGGCCGGGAGCGCAATTTTGAAGGAGAAACCTGCGTACCTACAAAAATATCAGCAAACCTTTTGCAAGAATACACAAGCAAACCATGTTAGACTTGGTTAGTTTGTCATAACAAAAAAAAAATCAAAAAATGATTAGATAGACCCAAATGTGGGGTCCCACCGGGCATGCCAAAATGTAGAACAAGATTTAGTGTGCAAAGAACATTAACATTAAAGTAAACATTCAAAAACTAAAACTAAATTCACATATAAGTTTAGACAAAGAAATCAAACAAGAAATGCTAAACCTCAAAAGAGAAAACACTCCATGCTTCCTTGATTTTGTAGATGTGTCCTTTAATGTGGATTTATGCTCAATTGCTTGCCCAATTGCTTCAATGGTGGAGATGGGTAATGGAAAATTGGTAGCCTTGTGAGCTCTCAATTTGGCATTATAAGGTTAAGATTGATGACTTTGGTTCTCAAAATAGCACGGTAACTTTACCTCAAGGATTGTGATCGAAATGGCTTGGGAGGGGATTCAATTTATAGGCCAAGGGGTAGAGGGATGGATGGCTAAGATGCAAGGATGGAGAGATGGTTAAGGAGGGCTAAGATGCACTCAAAGGGGAGCACATGGATTGTGCTTGTTTAGCACCAATGGGAAGGTGACACTTGTCACAAGGAGGATGAGTGTGAGAGGATAGAATAAGGGGTTGGTTAAAGGCATAATGAGGGAGATTGAGTATGGAAGAGGGATGTAAGAGTCATGAGTGGGCTTGTAAGAGCATTTTTATGGTTTTTAAGAGCACTCATGGCTTGGTGGTTGGGATATTTTGGAGAGGGGACTTTGATTTGGTTTAGGAAAGTCTTAAACTTGTTTACGGAATGTGACAACATTGGGGGTGGATTAGGCTTTGGTTTAGGATTAGATTAAGGATGTTAGAGATGTGCAAGTGGATGGCATTAATGAGGTTGGGTGAGTTAGTGGCTAAGCTAGGTTAGTATGGGTGGATGGGGTGGATTAGGCTAAATGGAAGATTAGGGATAGGTTAGGGGTTTTTAGATTTGAAGATTTTATTTATCAAATAGATTTATTTAATAAATGGGAATTTTGGAATTAGAGAGGAGAATAGGATTTAATTGATAAATGATAGGTTATTTGATTTATCAATTAGGACTATAGATGATTAATTAAATTAATCAGCTAGGGGATGACAAAGGATTAATTAAATAAGGATTTAATTAATGATACCTTTAGAGATGGCTAAATTAGATTACCAAAGTGGTGTAATCAAATTTAGGTGTCTACAAATTCAATATACCCTCATGCAATGCTTGTCCATCATATTGCCAAGGTCTACCCAATAGAATGTGAAAACAATCCATAGGCATAATATCACACAATACTTCATTATAGTAATTCCAAATTTTAAATTTCACAAGGCATTATTCACTTACCATCAATTTATGCTCATCCTAAATCCAAGCAACATGATAAAGGTTCATATGTCTCAAACTTTACAACATCACCTCATTTACCAGTTCCTCATAAGCCGAATTGTGTGAACTACCATTGTCAGTGATCACTTTGCAACATTTCCAACAATTTTACATCTAGTTTTGAACAAACTCCTCAAAATAGCTCCTTCATTTGATTTCTCATTCCACAAGACCCTTCTTATCATTGAATTCTCACCATTCTCAGGTTTGTTAGGTGTTTCATCAACTTCTTCACAAGACAAAACATTTTCACCACTTCCTCCAACCTTTTTACCAACATTAGCTTATTTAAAACCTCTATGTCCCTCTTCACCACATTTATAACAAGTACCTCTAAACCAAGATCTTTCATCCCTCTTATCATTATTACTGTTCCTAGAGTAACTAGTATAGCTATCTCTAGAGAAGTTACTTCTTTTACTAGCATTGTCACATTTCCAATCCAATTTCCTTTTTCTTGCACTTTAGATATGCTACTTTCTCCATAGGTTCTATCATTGTTTATTTGAAATTTGCACCTCTTTCTCTTTGTCTTTAATCATGTTTCTTTGCCAATCTTTCTTCAACCTTTAGAACACATTGATATGCTTCCTCTACACTATCCATCTTAACATAATTGATCTCATCTTGAACTGATGTCCACAAACCATTTAGGTATCTAGCCACTTTCTCAACTTCATCAACCACATATCTAGATCTGATATCAACCTTGTAAAATTCCTTATTATATTCCTTCACACTCATATTCTTTTGTCTCAAATTCTACATTTTCCTCAGCAACTTAACTTGGTAATTGTTGCCCAAGTTTTAGTTCATATCTTTTACTCTACGATTTTGAGTCAAGTCAAGTGTCAAAGTCTTGAGTCTAAGTCTAGATTGCCTATAGGATGACCTTCCTTCTCATCATTACTTTGAGTTAACCTAATGTAGGAATCATATGAGTAATGCATCAATTCAATGCTAGGTGATTAGGGTTTAAAGGGTTTGTTATGCATTATCTCGATGAGAAGAAGGTCTGGATATTTTGCTAATTCATATTTCCTTGTTCCTGATCACGTCAAAGACAAAGATTCATGTTGAGAAGTAGTTCTTCTTGAAAGCATTTATAAATCTTTGAGAGTTTCTAACTTCATGGTTAAAGGTCTTTATCTAAAGAAGGATACATTTAAAATAAATCACAGGCATATATAGAACAAATATAGTAGAGAACATTGAAGATTGAAGCTTAAAGACAATATGTAGATCATGAGAATGAGCTACAAATGGCATCAGGTGAATTTGATGCATAGTGAGCACTAAAAATGTAGTAATGGTGAAGAACCAGGTCAAAGGTGGTGAAGACCAAAGCTAAAATCGAATCAACGAATCAAAACACATCTAAATGTCCACATCATCAAGTTGAATAGTCAAGTCACCTTGGAAATAAGTCAGGATTCTTAGATGAAGACTAGATCAATGAATAATGTTTTAAGATGGAATTATAAATTGTCTTATAATGCATCTCGTTAATCGTTGGATCAAAGAAGATCTACAGAGGTTGTTATGTCATTATAAAAAGATGCTTGTTTGATAATCATGGCGAAAAAGTGACAGAAAGACACATGTCTTGTGGGCCACCACATTTTATGAAGCTCAGTCAGAATCTAGTCACGAGGTGCCAAAAAAGAAAGGAAGGTCAAGGTAAAATTCTTCAAGCAATGAAATACTGCCATTTGTTAAACATGACATACCTAGATGGAAAGGGGATCTGCACTGCAAAACAAAGAGACTTGACATTTTTTTATTACAACCATCAGATTGGGAAAGGATCTATGCTTGTCACCATCTCACTATGTAAAGTTGTAAGGTAAATAATCATGCCGAAAAAATGATTGCTTAACACATGTACTTGGAGGGACCCACGAAGGAAGTTATAACGTTTAATCTTAATCGTCGATTTGAGATCAACGATGAGAATTCAAAGTTTTGATGACCATTGGAATATGAAATACATAGTTTGGCACAAAACAATAAAATATGAATAATAAATAATTTTTCTATAGGATTTTCTAAAATTGCATGAATATGAAAAGTCATGGAGTATTTTCAGGAATACCAAGGATTCAAAATCGTCAATAGAAGAGATACCACATGCTCATATCACAATGTAGATTGGATAATTTCATATTTTATTCTATTTTTCTTTTCTAGTATATGACTATTGCTTTGCTAGAATTAAGAAAGGATAACAACAAACTATAAATGTAATCTCATTTGACAATACAAAGGTCGTCAAACTTGATGGTGAATTGGTTTGTATTTCCATTTACTCTATTTGCTTGTCATGCTTTGTTGCCCATGGATAGATTGTTTTGCATTAAAAGTTGAAGGAAAATTATATGTGATCCTGTGATAATCAAGTAAATTCCATTTCATTTTGATATTTGCAATAGAGGTGATCCCATTTAATTTCATCATATATGATTCTACTTCCTCTCTTGTTCATTGCATATTATATTAGATAGTTTCATTGGGAATTGAAGAATAGATGTGTATGAATCTATTAGCAACTTGTTGAATTCTATTTCATTCAAGTTTGGTAGTAAAAGAAATTCCATTTTCCCTCATATGCATCTCTTTTTTCATCCCTCTTTGCATTTAGATGATTAACATTTCCTTTAGAATAGAATTAAGAGTTAGGAATCTCAAGATAATATATTACAATCATTCCATTGGGTGTGATAGGTTGTCCAAATCTATTTGCCTAAATTGTTTGTGCCTACAAATAATTTGGTTATCCTTTACTGCTCTCAAGTTAATAGCTTATAATGTCAAAACTTCTGATCTCATAAAAACATATTCATTGCATATCATTGCAAATCATAGGGAGTTCTACCTAGTGAATTCAGAGGACAATGATAGAGTACATACACTGGCTCATTTGTTGGTAAACATCCTTTTGTCTCTCCAAGCATTGGGTACCAAAAGAGTCAAGATTATAAAATCTAATAGGAGAAAAAATTGTTAACCAACAATAATCAACAGGGAGAAGTTTCTTTTTCATTTTCCCAATCATCTTCACCCCTATCTTGATCTTTTCTTTTCCTCTCTTATGTCTCTTAGTTTGGAAATGATCCCACTAAAGTGAAGTGTGACTCTTCAACTTGGTGATTGCTATCTTGACCTTCTTATTATTAGGAGTACCTTCATACTCAAAATATTTATTCATTTTGGAGATCCAGTCTAATATGACATTAGTCTCACGTATTCCATTATAGCAAAAAAAATTCAACATGTCTAACATTCACCCTAAACAACACTCTCAAAAGCCTTTCTTCATCTTGTACAACTTTAGTTCATGATTAAAAGTTAGGTGTTACCTCTTCATCATCACTAACATCTTCAAGATGCACATCTCTAACTACAAGTCTCAACAACTTCAAGTCTCTGTAAAATCTAACTCAACATGTCCATAATAACATTATCATCATTTCTTCTAACATGAACCATCTTGACAGTAGTTCCTACAAGATCGTAACCTTCAACAAGTTATAGATTAGATTAGATCTACCACCACACAACCAAATTCAACAAGAATCTCAATGATCCAAGCCTCAAGAAAGAACTATGTTCTAATACCACCTAAAGGGAAAACCCCAAGCTACCCTTACTAAGAGTTACATACATAAGCTTAATCAAATATACAACAAGGAACATGAGGTCATATGCAACAATTTGATAAGTGTAATTATTTTACTTTGTATATACAATTAGCAACATGCCCGACTATGAGGCCTTCCAAGTTGCAACCTTATATAGAAAAGGAATTGCAATTTAGAGTCTCAGATCGTATCATCTATCTTCTACTTCTCATATTAGTATTGATCTCCCTTTCCTACATCTATCCAAGCTTTTGATATAGCCAACTAATCCACAAGTTAGCTAGTTAAGCATATAATTACATTATAGGTCCAAGAAGAGTAAACCAACACCCAAGCAAAAGAGAACATAATATCACACTCACTTATAGATAGGTCCAAGTCGACTCCCAACTGCACAAGATGCCACATCATCACTAAAAATCATGTAAACAAAATATGCATGCCTCACTGGAAGGAAACTGCAAGACAATAGAGGCCGCAAAGAACAACACATAACTCGAAGAATGTGTAACATTGGAACATGTGCACTTAGGACAAGGATCGAGAATAGGTTCTTGACATGATGTCAAATGTTCTCAACCTAAAACCAAAAGCAACAATGACTACTCCAGGAACAACATACTAGTATAGAAAAGAAGAAATATTTTTGGTTGATGTAAGATTGCTTGTTGACCCAAGATGCTCCTACATCAAGATGAGATTTGGTAGAAGAGGTAAATTAGATAAGCAAAAGAAAGGACATGGCAGTAGACATCTCTCACTACCAAAGGTGGATTTGAGGTGAGAAAAAGGAGTATATAGAAGGAGACATTGAAGGATTTCACAAAAGAAATAATATTAGTAAAGAGAAGGAAAAATACAAATGAGTAAGACATTTGGATCAAGAATGAGCTTGGTATTTGCATCTTAAATTCTGTCAGATGTTCATAAGTTCCTCTTTTGGTGTGTGGTGCATAAAAATCCTTGGGTTGATGGTAATCTTGCATCACTCAAAAAATATTTCCTTTTCAATTTGTTCTTGTTAGTTAGTTTCATAATTTCAACGCATTCTTATGATTTAGTTGATTTGTCATTGAAAATCTTAGGGCATGTTTTGGCCACCGTGTTTTACTTTAGTCTTGGCTTGCATCTCAATTTGATTCTTTGTAGTAGAGATATTTTGGTTTCCTTCCCAGTATTCTGTGTTTTGCATGTCCAATGACGAGTTGAAGTTTTCTAATCTTGTAAAGCAATTTCCCACTTTGCAGATCGTATTATAATGTTCCTTGACCCTAGGCCTCTTGGTTGCACTATATTTCAATAACTTGGTATAAATATCTTCATGATTTGGGTCTTGACCTATATTTTTGTATTACATTTTCCTTATCTTAGAAAATTTCATTAATCCTGGTTGACATGATTCTTGCAAAGGCTCTATATATTGAGGCATTTGATCATTGTTTGGGAGTCTTGGTAGCATACTCTTAAAGGATCAAAGGACTTAGAAGTCTAGATTTTGTTTGTAATTAGACATGCAAACCTAGAAAGTAAGCATGCATGTTGCTGGCAATTCCTATATAAATTCACTAGTTCATGTTAATATGAAGGTGTGATTTTACATGTTTTTAGTTCATTATTGATTATTTCCACTATGTGACTTAGACTACACATTCAGATCATCCTCAATGAGGAACCTTCTACCGTGACTGCATTGCTTGTAGTTGAGGGTGGTATGTTCTTGATGAAAGCATTAATGATAATTTAATTGCAACTAAGTTACTTAAAAACCGTGAAATGCAGGGATAAGCAACAATGAAAGAATGATTGTTGAAGAAGAAATAAAACATAGGAATTAGACTTTGAGGAAATAAAACAACAAGTGGATGAACAAGTAGGATAATAAGTGACATGAATGTCCCAACACTGACATTGCAATAAAAAAGACGATGTTAGAAAAGTTCAAACAACCACACGAACAAAACAAATGGCATAATAAAATCATGTTATGTCAAATAAGTCAACTCCAATTGCAAATATGATGAAAAAGCCTATTTGAGGGCTATGACAAAGGGGCATGATAATATTTAAAATAATACAGCTTAGGATTGACTTTCATCACCTTATGAACTACCCCAAAGAAATGTGGGGGGAAAGAACTTGTGACTTTTGTAGCAAAGACTTGTTGAAACTGAGAGACACTTCATCATGGAGTTTGCAACATATGAGATGATTGTAAGTAGCTTGGAAATATTTTGAAGGTGGATAGTCTAAAAGAACGCTTTGAAAAATAAGACTTCACAAATCAACAAACTTCTCGATCAAGATTCGTAATAGAAAAATCACTTAAACATTATAAAATAATAATTTTATAACTACTCATGAAACATGGGTCAACGAGTTTGACTCAAAAATCACACAGTTAAATCCTGATAGCAATATCACAAATTGACTTACTATGGAAATTATCTCCTACTTATCAATTGATGAGCTTAAGGGGCTTTCTAATGAATGGTTCATAAGGCACAACACTTGGTGAAGGTTTTGCAAATCGGGTTGCAAGCTTTGGATTTAACCATGGAGGAAACTCTGTAGTTAAGCACGCTTAGGGTGGAGTAGTACTGGGATGGGTGACCTCCCTGGTAGTTAAATCTTGATAGCAATATCACAATTTTATAACTTTTAATCTCATAAATTATAAAATAATAATTTTATAACTTTTAATCTCACAAATTAATATTATTAAAATTTCAATTTTAATTATTAATTCATTTTTTTTTTCCCAATTATTAATTCTCCAAATAATTAAACTGAAATATAAAAATAATAATGCAAAAATAATAACTTGCACTCATTAATTCAGAGATAAATATAAAAGGATACAATGCCGTTGAACACGCCTGGAAAAGAAAAAAGTCTCCAGAGCTGCGCGAAGAGAAGGTGAATGCTAAAAATAATCATGTGTACGTTACAACTTCGTTATCCACAGCCACGCACAGCCCTGTTTCTCGTCGACACTTCCCATTTTAGCTCTGGGAGAAGCATTACTGGGAGACGCATCAAGTGTAAGCTCAACAGTGGAGAATCAAGACCGAGCTTCATTACAAGAGCTGACGATACTCATTCCTTAACTTTAAATTTCGATGTCACCATTGGTGACTATGGCCCTTCCCTTGCCAAAGGCCATAAACTATACAAAAATGGGGCTACAGACAATAAAAATACGAGTGACTATTTAGACAAGCAGTCATTTACAAGGGTGTTCAATGTGGCGGCACTGAGAGTCTCTGCAGAGGAATGCCATGTGCTTCAGAGCAGATTAAAGGGCCATTTATTGAACTGGCCTCGAATTCAGAACATCGCTAGGGTTCCAGGCGATGACATAGAACCGCATCTGAAAGATCTTTTTAGTGGAAAAGATGAGGAGATTGTAGGAGTTGCTAAAGAAAATAAAAGTGAAAATGCTATCGATCCCGATCTTCTGCAGAGGGCACGAATTGCGCAAACTTTTAATAGCAGAGGTTTTGTTTATTTCAGGTACTGGGAATTTCAATTGCTGATATTCGCCACTTATTTTCTTTTGATTTGTTACCTATATTAACATTTATTCTTTCGGATGCCGTACTTTACATAATTTCAAAATGTTATCGCTTTCCTTGGTACAACGGTCATTTTAATGTGCCCCGGCTGTATATGAATTTTTGTCCGTGTTTTTTTAAATAGGTGTTGATCCCTTTCTCATCTCCTATCGGAGAGCTTCCTAATTCGCCAAGATTATATCAAATCTTCATGAAATTCTTGCTTAGGGATGGTGAATTTATGCTCTTCTAGTCGCTGGGGTTAGAATCCAGATACATGTAGTAAGTCGGTAGAAGGCTTTTCACCAGTCAATTAACTTGCCTGAATTTTATTCAAGAGCTCGGCAACAGAAGCTCGAGACTTTTACCACTTGAGCTTAATCTTGTCCAGTAGACCTAAAAATGTTGGGAACGAAGAAATAGACATTTACTTGTTTTTACAGAACATTAATCTCTGCAATTTTTTGCTAGCTTCCTGCATGAAAATAAAAAACAGTTTTACCGTCTTTAAATTTTTTTATATGGACTAGTTAGTGTTCTAACCTTGAATCTCACATTAGCATCTCGAGGCTCTTTCATTTACATTCTGGACCATTGAAGGTTTATTAGTGTGGATTGTTCTTACAATACTGCTTTCTAAATTTTGACAATATTGCTTTCTGAATCTTGAGCGAAATTATAGACCACATTTAAAGTGTTGTTGCAAGCTAGAAATTATTATCAAGTCCTGCAAGCTTGGACTGCTTTGGTATAAGTTAAGCTGGGACTGTTCTTTATAAATATTTAGACTAAGTCACAAGGTTCGAATTCAAATTCAAGTTTGTTGATCATAAAATTCGAATGAAATTCGGCAAGCACAAAAATTCGGAAAAAGAAATCAACGTTAAATTTAAGTTATGTATATGTGTGTGTATTTTTAAATATTAGTAATATATCCACAAAATTGTCAAAACATCATTTTAAAATAAAATAATATTATATTAAATATCATAAAATTTGGATGAACTTCGGAAAGGGTAAAAATTTTCCAAAATTCGAATCTCATGGTTGAAATTCAGACCTTGGCCAACCTGAAATAAACCGCATTAAGTCTTGCCACCCTTGAAAGCTGAGGCCACATCTCTACAGGGCTCTGTGAATTCACCTCGTTAAATCTGGGAAAGTTGGGGTTTACACTTTTAGATTTTGTGCTCCACTGAGCTGTGTTAAACTCACATATACTTTTATATTAACTATGTTACACTATTGCCATTTTTTTGCAAGGATATGATTTACCTTATTGCAGTGGGGAGGGGTTGACTGTAGGTCCTGCTACATGCACTTTCATTTATTACCAAATGACAAGCATTGGATGGTGTTTGAGGATTTTCTAGGGTAAAAAAAATGGTAAATTTAATGTTTGAAAAGAATTCCAATGTTTATAAACTTCGCTAATCTGTTAACATTTTCTCCACAGGAAGCTTGCTCACATTTCACGGCCCAAGAAGAAGGGAAAGAAGAAAGAAGAGCAAGGCTCAAACAATAAGACAAGGAGGATTCACAAAAATAAGAATGAATTTGCAGTTGTTGAAGTTATAGATGAGGATGTTGGTGATGATGATGAAGATCTTAGTGGTCTGCTGGGGAAAGATTACAAGATTAAGGAATGGAGAGGGCCAACAAGATTATTACTTTTGGATGAGCGCCATGCAAAGAAATCCATTTCAGAGATTCCACAAGCTGTGCAGGTTCTAACATCCTTCATCATTACTATATGACTTGTGAGTTATGATGATGTTGGTGTAATCTCTTTTTTTTTTTTTGGATAAGGAAGCAAACTTGATAGGACAAGCTCTTGTGTTCCATCTTAACAGAAGTCAAAATTTATATTATAATAGACAAATAGCACACCTTCTGAAGGAACCACTTCAGCAGAGAAAATCATAGCTTAAGGCCCTGCATATGTAACTGTAAATGAATGTGCATGTCTCTGTCTGTGGATCTATGCTTGTGTTTCTGTTTGTTTGTGTGAACTTACATATGCTTGAATGTGACAATCCAAACAGCAAACAATTACCCTAATAAATGGATGAGATTTAAAACCTTCACCATTTATTAATCTGATTGTGCTCCTTTTTTTCTGTCCTGACAAACACAATCCATTACGCGTGAAATTACTAATACTGAGCATTTTTCTATTCTAGCACTGCGTTTCAAGTTTTGGTGTTGGGGAATATAGGAACTAATTTTTTTTTCCCTGGATTTAGGGTTGAAAGGTATGTCTGTCAAAAGAATTTTAACAATTTAAAACAAAATAAAATTAAAAATAATAAAACTGAAATTACTAAAAGTAGCTACAAGAAGACCAAACCTAGAAAGCATATACATGATACTGAGTATTGAATAACATTCGATTGATACAATGTCTATATATACTCATAATCAAATTGCAAAATCTTGGACTTGGGTAAAGCTCAAAAGACTTAATTGTGACTCCGTCTTAGCGACTTAGCAAAAACTCTGCAACTTAAATTCTTTAAGATTATTATTTTTTAAAGTTATGAAATTTGTCAAATGGTTTGCTATTTCTAATATAAATAAATAGCATTAATAATAGAAGCAAAATAACACAAGTTTGATTTTCAGCTCAGCTATTGCTCTTAGTATTGGTTTGTGTTCAGGTTTGTGGCTTTGGTAAATTTCTTTTTGGCGTTGGGTTCGTTCATATAAAACCATAGTGTAATGTCCCCTCTTTGAGATCACCCTAAACTTGTCCTAGAATCACAAATTCCATTCAAATAAGAAATGTAAGGTAGTTGGAGGCATAACTTTACCATTTTAAAAATGCCTTTTTACAAGATACACGCTGATCTATGTCCTGCAATTATATTAAACAATACTGGAAATATTTATATGTATTTATATATGTGTGTACGTATATAATTCATAAATCTCAATTATCTCCTTTAGGGTTGGTACTCACATATAAATAAAAATACATATAATTAGCATAATTCATTAGATAGGTGAAAGATCCCCAATACCGGAGGTCTTGGAAATTGCTGTTTGTTTCATAATTTGAGTCTTTCGCTAGCATTGTGCATCTCTGGAAGACTTTGCTCAATTCTGATTTTTTTTTGTTTTCTTGCTGGTTTTTCAATTGTTTTGGATTTTGAAGATATATGCAAAAATAAAAGATAACTAACAAACAAATCTGAACTACATATAATAAACAACATTCATTATTGAAAATACTTGACAATCTAGAAATGCCTCAAACCGTACTAGGCATAATAATCAGATTTCTGCATTCAAATAGAAAGATTGCCATTGTTGATTGCTGCTGTCCATAAATGGAGTTGATGCCAATTGAGAAAGGATTTTACAATTTCAAATGATGATACTTTGCAGTTTTCAAACCCTTGTATGCACTTTCCAATCAATGACGCGGCTTGATAATGTAGAATGATGCCCAAACAGAAACCGACCTGCCTCAAGTACAGACGCCTCAGCTGCAAATAATGGCTGTCCAGCTGAAAATGGGTCTCCCACAAATGTAAAGCTGTCTAGGAAGAAATCGATTGCTCCTCTGATCTCACTGTTCCCAATATCCCAGAATTCAATCACCCAAGGACTTGTTGAGGTTTACGTCCCAACAATTTAGACTTGAGGGTTTTGTCCCAAGCCACAAAATTGCTCTCCCAGAGCAATTCCAAATATCAAAAGCTTCAAATCTCAAAAGATGCTCCACAATTAAGCTCTCATCTCCTTAATCTCCTCCCAAAAGCAAATTGAACCCTAGAGGAGAAATATACTTTGCACTTTATAATAAAATAATATTTTCCCAAATAAGTGTCTCCAGCTATAGGAAAAACATTACTTTATTAAAATATCATAACTCAAGGCGCCAAAAGGTCTTCGGATAGTGAAAATAGGTTATAATAATTCGAGACCTTTCCAACGAGCTATAACACATAGGCACACGTGTCCAAATGAGGCAATTATCCCCTTATTACTCCGAAATGGCTATATAAATAGCCTTATTATAATTTATTTAATAGCTAACTTAGGAAATATTTAAATATATTAAAATATTTCCCATATAGCCTCTGATAGCCCAAAACAACTAACCAAGCATGAAACTGACCCTGCCACCTGTCTGTGACTAAAACAGGACAAGATGGGTTAGTTGGCAGTCCCATCCCTAAAATCTAGGGGTGCTTCTAGAAACTAGGGAACACGCCCTACCCTTTCGAAACTGAAACCAATGAATGGTCTAGTGGAGACTCAAATTTGGAAACCGTCACAACCTCCTAAAAAGTAGGGAATTCCCCTAAAATCAAGGAACTGCTCCCAACTGTCCCACAAACTGCCTGAAACACCAAATCCGGCTACTGAATATCTAGTGTGAGTCTCTATCCACCACTGCTAGCCTACGAGACCCCCATAATAGGCTAATTCACATGTCTCTGCTAGACATGCTAAAGAGGGGACATGATAATAGGTCCAATAATAATAGAGTTTGAATTAAGGAGCATGATAGGATTGACTTGAAGCAATCTTTATAGTAAGCCCAAGGGCGAAAACTCACCTCACCCTCTTAGCCCTAAGTGGTAAGTATCTTGGACGTCTAGCTTGGGATGGTCTACCTAGTGCAATGCTTGTACTTGTACCTCCTATCCATGTTCTCTTATCTATCCTCTTATGACTTGAGAGCATGATGATTGCTTTGGAGAATAATATAAGGTACTGGGAGCCTTTCCTTTCCGATTGAGCTTGAGAACACATAATGAACACCCAGTCATTCAGGCTTGGTCCCCACCCAAGAGTTGGCGTATGTGAGGGGGTCTCAGTGTTGCTGCCTCCTTATCATGTATTTCTTCTTTCATCCTAGAATGGATGGTTGGTTGGATCAAAGTATCAAAGGAATCCTTATTAATATGACTAATTATGCACGTATTAAAAATGATAACAAGAACGAAATATCTAATAACAACTCTACACACACATAAAGTATTTCTAAGTACCTTTCAAATATTGAAGTTTGTTGGCTTCCTTTCTTTTTTAATTCTGAAATTAGTTTTGAGACTCGATGTGCCCTTGAATGGATGCTTGATCTCCTTGATGGTTAGATGATTTATTTGATTGTTGTATATTGATTTTGTTGAGGAATGATCGCTACAAATGTAATAGCACTGCCTATAATTTCTGTGCGTTCCAAAGGCGGCGATCTCTCTTGTATTGATATTGTGGATGAGACAAGGAGAGACATGTCCCATGAAGGGTCCTATGCCCTTCATGGGACATGTCTATTCATTAACATGCACTGTTTCGTTATTTATGAATGTAATATAATGACAATTATTTATATAACTATGTACATAAATATAAACATATATATTTGTATATATATAATATCTCTTGAATCATTAAATTCTCCATAGTAATAATATATATATATATATATATATATATATATATATATATATATATATATATTATATCTCATATATACTATGTGTGTATATATATATCTTCAATAGTTTTTGTCTCATAAGATTCATCCGATTGAAGCTAGAAAACATCAAAATTTCCTCTTAGCTAGGGAGGATAATCACATGATTAGATATTAACTCAATGTAAAATCAACAATGACATGTTTAAGGATATCTTTGATCAAAAGAGACCCACCATTTAGATATCATCTTATGATATCAGGAGTAATGACTTGCGGATATCAAGTCACATGATATTCACCAAGTACTTTGAGTAATGGCCTCCGAATATCAAGTTGCATCATATTCACTAAATACTCAAAATGTTCATAAGGTATGTGCACACGTATCACTTTGTGGTACTTGCCATAGGAACATTATACTCATGGTTTGTTTTAAGGATGTTAATCCACCATGATATATATCTATACAATACAATATATAGATATCTGTTAGATGATATCCAGCTCTCAGTTGATATTGATTTACAAGATATAATCTATTATGATCTACTTAGACATCGACCATATGATATCCATCATGATAGAAGGTTAGACTATTGTAAGATCGTCACCTTACTATAGTAACCACAAACAGACATTAATGAAATATTGTCACCTTTCAACTTCCACTATGTTTCCACAAAGTCTTGTAGTAACTCACATGACATCCACCATGAGCATTTCCAGAGGGTGGAAAGCCTTTCACCTAAAACTTCTCTCTGATAGAGAAGGATGCATTAAAGTATTCTCAGGTAAACACTGATTTACAAACTTCACTTTGGCAGAAGGCTTGGAGAAACTATCGGTTGTCAGATCTTCAGTGACAATGTACTCTGAATGAAGAGTATTTTTTGTATACATTTACGGTTTAGGAATTCACATAAAGACCTTTTAGTTTGCACACATGGAACTTCATCGCATGAACCATAGTCCTTTGACTGCTATAGTTTCTTGATCACTAGATAATCCATCTCCACATGGTCTACTCCATCTGAATAAATATTATCAAGATCCTCAAAAGTTGACTGAAGCATATCCTCTATTTGCTCTCTCTATCACGAAAGCATACCTTGATTCGTAGTAACATTAGTGGATGTACTAAACTTGTGGATTTATCTTCAAGCTTGACAACACTAGACATTAAAGATAATGTGGCTCCCTTATGAAGCTTCAAGTACATGCATCAACCTCTTGACTTCTTTGTCCAAGGTTTCTTCTAATGAAATGTCAGGCTCCCTCTTGTTATAGAAGGATACTCATAATCCCAATCATAGAAGATGTCTTGCTCCAATAGCCTTACTTTATCTAGTATGATCAACATATGACCAATGAATCCTAGATCCAAAACTACTTTGGAGCTACTGTCATAAGATTGAGTCATGCAACATTTACTTGCATGCCTAGCGTGTCATTTTTCTTTCTTGCAAGAACACCCTTGAAGAGAAAAGAAAAGATCAAGTCAAATCTTATAGTACATATAGAAATACAAATAAGAGAGAGACTACAGTGAGTAGATAAATCTAATACTTAAGGATAATATATACTTATATGTACATCAACATACTTGATACAAGTTGTCCAATGAAGGCCCATATGCATTAAATCTGAAAATGCCTCAATATAAGAATTTGTTGAATAATGGGAATGGGACATTGGTTATTATTCCCCCCCACAATGTAAAATTCCGACTTATTCCATTTTATAGAGTTTTCAGTCACTATTAAGTCCAATGAGAGACAATCACGCATGAATGATATCAACCTCTTAACTTTGTTAGTCATAAACCTCTATATCTGAAGCAACCGTCAGATGACTCCAAACTTCAAGTACCTAATCCGTCCAAAGTATTTGTAGTTATAAATTCTTTGCTCTCAGAAATGAATAATGCATCCAATACTGAGGCAATTAGCCTTCCAAATTTGAACAATCTATACTGAAGTAAAAGCGACTCAGCACATGTGATCAGAGATATAGTCCCTCACGGAAGTGTAGGCAACAATTTTCTTTATTCACCATAGTTCTATTCTGGCAGATTTCTTCCTTTCTTGTTTCAATAGTAAAGCAATCTTCTTTCTCTTCAGTGACAACTGCAAATGGTAGTTCAATTCCTCAATCTCAATCCTTGTCGTTTGAGACTCTTTACTCATGGAAAGTTGCACAAGAGACAGGACTGCTCAAAATGATGTTGACTTGTATTTGTGGCTCAAGAGATCCTGATTTGAATCTCAAACTGAAATGTTTAACTGAAATGTCTTCCTACCTTATAGCCACAGCTCATATTTTGCAGCTCACACTGTATGTTTCAGACTATATATATTTGCAACCTTCTGTATTTAGAGTTGCAGACTATGGTAATAACCTCTCAGGTCTCTCTCAAAGGAGATGATACAAGCTGTATGCTAGCAAAGCTCTCAACTTATCTATCTCATTGAATTGCTATTTCGTTCACAACCCCACACAAGGAAATTCTTATACTTAAAATCATATCTTATGGGCACTTCAATATTTCATCATCTCCTCCCATTTTCAAGTGAGAGAATATTTATATATAACAAGTGATATTCCAACTGACGAACTCATCAAAGTCTTAAACACACATATTGATAACATCTATTGTAGTGTAATAAATGTGTGCAGTAATTAAAGTCAACCAGGGGCTAAAATTATTGTATGAACAAATCGTTCACCTTCACTCATCATCTCATATTAACTTGGGTGAGTAAAGTGATTTTCTAACAAGGTATGAGTTGGTCTTTATTAAATCACTTTTATACAAAACTGTTTCTTTTCTAGTTGCAGTATGCTAAACAGGTTGCTTCCTTCCACATTACCGACTATTAGAAGATTGTTGTGTATGCACCATCAAATCTCAGTCTCCACGTCAGATCCCATTCCATAGTGGAAACATCACAACGCACACTCACACTTTTTGTTGAGTAACACGGATCTTTTCTGCAAATGTAATAATATGGCCATTGTAATTAATGTGTTCCAAATGCAGATTTGGATCTCATATAACTATGAGAGGAGGAGACACATCTCTTCATGTCTCTACAATGAAGAGACATGTCTCCAAGCTTTGATCATCATTTGATTTATATAATTAATAATAATAAGTTGTATAATATATATGTGTGTGTGTGTATATACGTATATATATTAATATATGTATATGTATAATATATATATTATTATTACATGAATATATATATATATAAAAAATGATGATTTACCAATAACAACAATGTATCTCAGATTGAATTTATCCGACTGAAGCTACAACTTTAACACTCCCTCTTAGCTAGGGAGGATTTGTAGAACACCTTATGCTCTCAAGTATATGAAAAGATATTGTCTTAGTATGATATTCTTGGAATGACATATATAAGGATATCAACATAAATCTATCAACACACTATTTGGAATTACATATGGAATTTGCTTCAGTTCACTATTTGGCTAAATTTCTCAATGGTCCCTCTCTAGCAAGAAGAGAATCACAACAATTATATTACAAGATTTGAACACCACCTTAAGTGTGGTCTATGATAGATTTAAGTTATGGTGTCCGACAAGATCCGGCCCAAAGAACCATAACAAATTGACTTTCATGGTGTTCGGCAAAATTCGTCTCTAGGAACCATGATGAGTTGGTTATCAAGGTGTCCGGCAAAATTCGGCCCGAATAACCATGATAACACTTGCTCCAACACATTTTGGTGTTAGGAGATAGGTCAACTATTGATAAGGTCGTCACCTTACAATAGTCATCTTCTAGTTGATACGTTCGTTATCATGACTTCCAACACTTTGGGACAACAACTTAATGAAGTCTGTCATGATAACAAGTCTACCATTTATAAGATCGTCACCTTACAATGATTACCTTTTGTTTATATATGTCAATGAAAGTTCGTCACCTTACATTATATATCATATGTGAAATAGTAATCACCATGAACCATGTCGGAGGATGGTACAAAGGCTTTCACCTCAATTCTATCTCATAGAGAGTATACGTTACAATTAATCTTATTTAGAACTTCTCATAGAGAAGATACCATTACAAAGGATTGCACCTCCAAATTTTCCCTCTGAACATCAATCCTAGGAAGTCAGGTTCTCTAGTTACTTCCTCAAAAGCTCTCTTCACCCAAGGATGCCTGTCAAACTCCTTCTAAATCTGATATTAATCTTCCAACTTTCTGGCGATGAGTCAATATTTCCTCATGATGCACTCAAGAGTAGGCCCATCAAAATCATGCAGTCACACACATGTATTTCTAGACTCCCTTGAGTATTAATCTTCTAAGCTCCTTTGTTGCCTTTGAAGAAGTGTCATACTCCCTCTTAATGTAGAAGGATACTCATAATCATAGTTATGGGACTCGAACTCGTCTCTAACTCGGAAAGTCAAAATCTGACTCGGACTCGGACTCGGCAAGGACTTAGAAAATTGAAAAACCTATGAAATTCAAAGATTTTAAAGGGTTTTAAGATTTTTTAATGCATCTTTTAGTCAATTAACATCAAATACACAACAATTGAGATAAATAGAAGCTACTTAATACACATACACAATTTTGAATAGATCACATAAGTATAAAAACGAATTTTTGAAAGAAAAAAACTAAATAACACATTATAAAGTAATAAACATAGTGTCACTACAATTTCAAATGTCTAGAATATTCATGGATTACGAAATCCATGGTATTAAAAGTTCAAAACATATATCAAAATAACAACTAGAGTATAGAACAATAGAAGATTAAGGCTCATAGTAGCCTATGTCCTCCTACGAGTATGCCTAAGTTAAGTCATGGAAGACTGTAGAGCCATCCTCTCTCCTTGTGTCTGAGGCTGAACCTCATTTTCATCCTCATCCTCATCCTCACCCACATAATCCTCATCATCAGACTTGGATCTGTCACTCCTAGCCTCAAGGTCCTGCACTCTGTCTCCTTGCACTCTAGCCTCCTCGATTGCCATCGCTACTACCTCAGCCTCCCTATCCACCTGATCAACCCACTCTATGTTTTCATCACTAAAGATAGGATCAACAATCTCTGTGTTCCATTCTGCATTTGGATCAACATTCTCTAATACAATCGGTGATGTATTAGTGCCCAGGATCTATCTATGGCAAAGGCGAAGGTTGTAGTAAACAAAGACAAGATCATTCAATTTTTTCATTCGAGTGTATATGCTCAAATAAACTCTAATTATGTTCGCATCCTGATGCACTAGATGGCTGGCTCAAGATGCGAACCACAATCCTCTGTAAATTTGGCACCTTAGTGCCAAACATCTCCCACCATGCATCTGAAACAATTTTTTTAAAAATCAATTCAATAACTTTGAGTTTATCAAATTAAAATGGTAATAGAATTAGAAATTAGGATGTAGAATCAAAGATTTTTACAAGGCATCAATTCTATTTTAATTTTCTTGCACAACTTCCGTGCAAAAAGTCCCCTTGAGCTTTCTTAAACAACTCAATCTCACGGGCTACAATTATTCCAACTCTTGAATTAGGTGACATTCTCTCTACAACATCATAGAGGCCACTCCACACCTCATCGTCAGCCTTGAAATGTGGGTTGAATTGGTATGTTGGATTAAGGAAGTAAGCCGCTGTGTGTATAGGCCTATGACGGAGATTGTGCCAACATCTATCAATGGCATCCCATATAAGCTTATACCTATCTCGATTCCCTACAAAAAAAGAGCGAATGGCCTCCTTCACCCTATCCATGCCCTCATAAATGTAGCCCATTGAGGGCTTCTCTCCATCAATGGTTCGTAGGAGAACAACAAGCAACTTTACGAATTGCAGTCATTATGAAAGTTGGAAGACAAACAATCATCTTTAAGTTTTTTCTCTAAAAAATGAACAATAATTTATAACATAATTTCATAAACAAAAAAAGTTGAAATGAGGACAAAAAGGAAAATAACCGTCACAATATCAACGATCAGTGTCCAAAAGGAAGCCTCATAAAAAAACGTGATCAGCTACATCAATCCTTGCAGTGGTCGTTGCATATGATGATGCAATCCACTCCTCACTAACAAACATGCGTCTCAAACCTCACTTTGAATCAAGTAAAGATTTTAATGTGAGAAAATTGGTTGCAAATCTAGTGACCCTTGGACGAGACAACTCCTTTTGGTCATTGTATCTCCTTATGAGGTTGAGGACCCATGTATGATTATATATGAATTTGTATACTCTCCTACCTTGCACTATAATTGTTTTTATCCAAAGGAGTTTACCAAGATCCTCTAACATGAGGTCAACGCAGTGAGTAGCACAAGGGATCCAAAATATGTGAGGGTGTCTCTCCATAAGAAGCTTTCCTATAGCAACATAATTTTCTGCATTATTTGTAACTATCTGCACCACATTCTCCTCACCCACGTCTTTTATCACTTCATCCATTACCTCACGAAGATATTCAACATTCTTTATTTTTCTTGAGGCATCAATTGATTTCAAAAAAACCATGACACTTGAAGAAAAATAAACAAATTAGTATAATGATCAATGATGAATCATAATTTATAAATTCACAATTTATGAACTTAATAACTAAGTACAAGTTCTACTTCTAAATTTTTAATGTCTAAGTACAATTACCTGATGATGAGACAAGAAAGTTGAGGAGTGTTCTACTCCTTCCATCTGTCCATCATTAGTCATGATGGTGCAACCCTTCGTCTTCCACACCTCACGCTGCTCCTTGATTGCACCTTCTACATCAGCCACCCTTTGGGTCAAAGTAAGGCCTCCTAGCTCGTCAGCACTAGGGGCTTTGAACCCCAGACCACAAACAGTAACAACATCGATTGCAATTTGCCAATAAGAGGACCTAAAACAAATAAAATAAAATTTAGAGTTAAACAAATTAGTATATTATAATTAAATTTGAAAACAAAATACAAATTAAAATAAACAAAATAAGCATATTATTGTCTCTTAAAAGTTGAAACTTGAAAGCAAGAGAAGTAAGACATAAATTAAAATTTAAATAAATAAGTACCTTGCTACATTGAATGAAATGTTGTTGTAGATGAAGAAGTCTCCAAGTGCCAATTTTGCATAATCATGCTTTTCCTTGTTCCAACCCATGCTCTCAAGCGATGGTTGTGCATTTGGAGCTGTGTGTGGAACAAACATGGTATCAAGCATCGATCTTTGCTTATGAATGCGAGCCCCAATGGTCACACTCGTAGAAGCAGTAGCATCCGTAGGTGGAGTAGGGGATAATGGAGAGCGAAAACTAGAAGATCCCTGTTGGGGTAGCCATTTCTTCTTGTTGCTTCTTTTTCAATTATTTTTTCTCTATTTTATCCTCTAGAAGAGTTTGCATGTCTCGCATAACATCCTAGGGTACATCTTTGCATTTTTTAGCATCACACCTAGGTATATGTGCTAGGTGATACTTCAATCTATTTATGCCTCCTCTGTTATATATTACACTGCAATGCCGACATTTAACAACTCCCTTTTTGTGGCTCGGGATGGCATGTTTCCAAGCCCTATCCTTTGCTATTGCAGCTGGGTTAAATGCAGGCCTAGTTGCGCTTCCAGAAGGCTCACCTTGAGGCATGATGCCAATGTATTTGCTGCTGCAATATGAATATATTATAAATAGAAAAAAGTTAGCAACAAATCAGATTTTTAAGCTTTAGGGTCTTCTTACTTTGTCATTAAGATAAATTAGAATAAATCCAGATTCTAAATAGTAGATACTAGAAGTAGAGACTAAACAAATGTAAACAAAATGAAAATTTAAAAATATGAATGTAAAACATATTACAAAACAACACAAAGAAATGCAACTTGTTGCTTACCTCTTCAAATTTGCAAAAAGTCAAATAATGGAAATGCAAGTTTGTAGAAGCCTCCTTCAAATTCTTCCTTAAGCTTCTCTCAATACTTAAGCGCAAGCTACAAAGTTGCACAAACCATCAACAATCGATACGAGAGAGCCAACCAGTTTGCTAATTTCTCTCTCAAAACCCCAATACTCTTCTGTAACTCTTTCCTCTCTATCACAAGCATAAGCAAATGGTGGAATGACCTTTTTAGGTCAAATAGATGTTATAACAACCAAAAAATTGCAACTTAAGTCTTTGTTTATTTTAATTTTTGCACTTTATGACCTTTGCCGCCGGTGAGAGTCTTGGGCTCGGGACTCGGCGAGCTTGGCGAGTCCACGTGGACTCTGCCAAGACTTGGCCGAATCTGATTCCAGAGGCCAATTGCCTTGGAAAGTCAGCCTTTGCCTCGGACTCGCAAAGTCCCATAACACTGTTCATAATTTCAATCATCAAAGATATTTGCTTCAAGAGCCACACTTTATCCAACCTAATCACAACTTCTTTTAAGCTGCCTAATGTGTCATTCTTCTTTTCCTGCAAGATCAACTTCAGATACAAAGGAAAAGATCAAGGAAAATAACTCTTATAGTGAGCACGTATAATTACAAATCAGAGAGAGGCTACAATAAGTAAATATAATACTAAAAGATAATAGATACTTATCTCTGCAATAAAGTTCTTGATACAAGTTGCAACAATGAAGGTACATGTGTCAAATAATGGGAATGAAACATTATTTATTATTCCTCCCCATGATATAGAATTCTCACTCATTCCAACAACATTGTTGGGTATCTATTTAGAGATAGTTCTCATGAGCAATAATTTCTTTCTATGAAAATTGTATCTTGAGGAATGTAATGAAGTTCTATTCCGGTAAATGATTCATTATCGCTATTATTCCTCATATCATCATCTCCTTTGGTGTGGGAAATCTGATGGAATTTACAACACCATATATGATGGTCAACTAATAATTGATACTTGTGTATCCATTTTGTTGTGGATGTTCTCTACAAATATTCTAAAATATTCCTAGTTCTTTGCTCTGTTGAGTGTTTTATTGTTTGTGTTTGTATTTTTATTAATGGTATATTTATTTATCACCCCTTACTTGGGTTATTGGTTCATATAGTTATCTTTTATTACTTGCCACTTCAATGGCACATTTAATATGAAAAGCATACTGCTTATCAAATCTCCAACTTGCTTCATTATCATCAAGCCATTTTTTTATTTCTATAATGGCTCGTGTCCGGTCCCAGAAGATTTTGGGCTTGATTTTATATTACAAGAGACTTCTCTTCATATATAATTTGTACACAACTCTTTATTTGTCACAGTTTATTGCTTGTTATGGCATTGATATCTTTGTTTTAGTAAATCAGATATTGTAGAAGTTGTTGTGATGTGGGTGTTCTACTTATGTTTAATATAGCCATTCTTTCCAAACTGTCTTGCCGACCAAAAATGATTTTTTTCCTCCAAAGAGATAATGATAGATGGATATTGGCAATTATAATGATGGCTCTATTCTGTTGCTCTTCCCCTTATGTTCTAGGTTGATGTTGATGTGTCTTCCCTCCATATTCACCAACGTTCTTCATGTCTTTGAAAACAATCTAACATATGAATGTCGTATGAGTTTCGATGTTGGTTGTTATTCCTTCTTAAGACTTGTTTCTCCTTGAAAGTCTCTTCAGACTTCATACTCTTCAATTCTAAGTATGTTTTCTTTAAAGTTTTTGTACTGAGCTATAATGTATAGACTAGTCAATATAAACCCTTAAAATGCTTTGAAGTCTTCACATCGTTTCCATTGGCTAATGAGGCCCATATGTCTGACCTTGCATGCGTTCCACGATGATCATATTTTAAACCTTCAGTACATTGATGATTGATCACGAATCAAGATTCTATAATTTCCTATGTGACCCAATCCGTACAAAGAATAGATTGCTTATAATCAATTCAATTGTTTAATGTTGATCGATCAATCGACTTCAATTTGATATTCAATTGTTTAATGTTGATCGATCAATCGACTTCAATTTGATATTCAATTGTTTAATGTTGATCGATCAATCGACTTCAATTTGTATATGAAATTGTTTTGTTGAAGGCTTTCGTCAAGTCTTTTTCATTTTGCTTTCTGTCGAGCATTTTTCTTGATTTTTGAGGCCTTCATTGTCCTTTTCTTTGCTTTTGTGTGTGTGTGTGTGTTGGTTTTTAGTCCTTTGGTTTTGCTCATGTCATGGCTTTTGGTTTCCCGTTCGACTTTGTCTAACCTAGAGCCTAATCGGAGTTGTCAGTCAAGAGTTATGGCTGTTTTAGTGCCTCAAAAGGGGACCTTTTTGATGTAACAACACAAATTAAAAATATCATGTTATATTTTTTTATTAGTCATTCACTTTTTGAAAAATATAACTTAAATTCACTTTATATTATGTTTTTAAGTTACTTTATCATTTAAATTTTCACTTAAAGTAACTATAGTACACTTTATGTTATAATTTTAGGTTGAGTTACTTTTTGATTTTCCACTTAAAAGTCACTATATATATAAACTATATGATTTCAATTTAATTTTTGATATTTAAATCAAATGCTCATTTAAATGTTACTTTTAAAATAATATTTGTGTTATATTTTTAATACGATATATAAATATGGTTTGTCCCATTAAAGTAACATTTTAATGAAATTAAATTGATATATGTTTGTTAAATGACTTTAAGTCATCAAAAGTGGACATTTTATATGCAATTACATGTAAAATCCATCAAAAGTGGACATTTTACATCTCACTGCATATAAAGTTCATCTTATAAGCACAAGACTATCAAAAGTGGACCTTTTTGGTGTCATTACATCAAAAGGTGAGTTTATATGTCATTGCATCAAAAACATGAGATTTCACTTAAAATATGTAGTCCTCCCTAAAAGATTTGATTTTGACTAAATGCATATTTTAAAATATGTCATGCATCCTTTTTAAAATATGCATGTCACCCCAAAAGGTCCGATTTTAGCTAAGAACATATTTTAAAACATGCATATCACTCCAAAAGGTTCGTTTTTGGAAGAACACATGCATTTGCTCTTCAAGAACCTGATTTTGCTCATTGTGATAGATTTTCTTGATGGTTTTTGCATGAGATCTTTCCCAATAGGTTCGTTTTTGCTTGGCAATGGATTTTCTAACATAAAAAATGGATTTATCTTGCTAAAAAACATTTTTTCAAACTCCTTTCAAGGGCACGTTTTTGGAAAAATCTTCAAAAAACACCATTTTTGGCTCATGTTTTTACCCAAAGAGGAATCGATTTGACATTTTAAGTGTTTGTCATTGCATTGTGATACACATTTTCAACTTTAGAAGCCAAAACGTTTTTGTTTCATGCCTTTTTTGAATCACGTTTTTGCTAAAAACGCCCAGAAAATTGAGGTTTTTATCCACTTTTTTGCGTTTTGAAGTCACTTTTTTGCATTTGGATCTATGTATTTGCATTTGGGGAAGTTATTTTTGCATTCACAAGTCAAAAAAGACTCAAAAACATGCATTTTTTGGCTACGTTTTTGCAAAAACGGCCTAGATTTTTGTATAAAAAAGTCACGTTTTTGTTCAAAAAACTCAAAAAATGTCATTTCTAGCCCATACGTTTGATCAAGAGGAATTGATTTTGAGTTTTAAATGCATGATATTGTCTTTGGAGACCATGTATTTGGCACCTAAATGTCAAATTCAGCCCTTCATTGCTCATTAATATTTGTTAAATGCAAGTACGAAAAAAGTCAAAAAGTTGTTTGAAAATCTGGATTTGAGGAAGAATTGGCCTTCAAAGTCTATGATCATTGCTATTTTGGCTCTTTGATCTCTAAGTAAGTGGACATTCTCAAACTTGTTGATCAATTTATGCTTATCTTGCTATTTCAATGCATATTATTGCTTGATGATTGCCACTTGTTGAAATCAATGCCATGGAAAGTGCATTTTTCCTTTAAAAATGAAGAAATTGGTCATTTTTTTGTTTTTGTTTTTTCCCCAATTTCCAAATTCAAATTTGTGTGTTGAAGTGCTTTGTCGTTTGACATGTTTGAGTTACTTTTCAAAGGTACGTTTTTCTTTTGAGTTTTTGTGCTTGCTTGTCGGTTTTCTCCACTTTGGAAAAGTTACAAGTTCTTGCCCAAGAACTTGTTTTTGTTTCACTTCATGCGAAAGCATCATCCCATTTCACTTCTATCTTCCATGTCACAACACTTCACATCTCATTCGACAAATGCAATTACATGTTTTCCATCTCTCCATATGCATTGGCGCTTTCATGAGCAAATACATGTTTTTACATCTTTTCGAGCTTTGCACCTTATCCTCCATTTGCACTTGCATGTAAAAGCTCATCTTCCATCCGTATTCGCATCTCATCTCACTTTTCATCTCCTGTTACATGTTGCATTTACATGTACTCATTTTTCATGCAATAATGCTTTGAAAACCCTAAGTCACGTTTGAAAATCAACAATTTTCATTCGCACGCATTCCCGTGTGCCAAGCACTTTAAAAAAAAAGAAAAAAAAAAAGAGTTAAAGGTGTTGATGGAAAGTTATTTTGAGTTTACATCCGAACATAATCAAGAAGGTTTTCAAAGTGCCAGAAAATTTAGAATGTACCAATCTACAAAGGAGAATTCATGACAACTTGAATGAGAAAAGCTTGATCACATCAAGTTTTCAAATGACAATGGACAATTTATCAAAGAGAGTCGGAGTTTATCACAAGACACAACACCTTGATTATCAAAGTGAATGCAGTGGCACAAAATACAAGAACTCCCAATCTTGTTATCATCTAGGATAGCATCGCCAAGTACAAGACCTTTTAGGACAATCCCTAGGATTGTATCAATTCTTTTCTATCTTTCTTCTTCTTCTTCTTTCATGTTTTTAATTGAAGAGGATGTACTACATGAAGATGTGTAATTACATGTAATGCGAGTTGCATGTACATAAGGTGTAATGCAAGTTGCACGTGCAGTTGTATGTAACCCAATGATTTCTCTTTTAGTTAGACTAGGTCAAAGTTGGTCGAGTTGCTCCCACTTTTTCCTCAACTCTTGTGCCTATATAAAGGAGTATCCCCTCATTGTAAAAATCATTTTTTGTTGTATGCAAGAAAGCTCTGCCACATTTGTGCAAGCATAACTTTGATTGTGTAGTACAAATTTGGGAGGAAAGTGAATAAAAGAAGCAATTGGATTCAAAGCTTTGACTGGAAGCAATTGTGATAGAGCAAATTAGAAGCTTTGACTGTAATTTGTGCTTATTGTCTTTGATTCATGTTATTATTGTGTGTTTAATAATAGAGCATAGTGATTTAAGAATCAATCGTAGCTAAAGTTTTGACTGGGAAGGGTTATGACAATATATAGACTAGGAGCTTTGACTGTAGCTTGTATTACCATCTCAAATTCACGAAAATAGTTAGAATTCTCTACTTTTGGAAGTCTCTGTGCCCAAATGGTAGAGGTTATTCTTATAGAATAGGTTAAACATGACTCAGAGGGGCAATTAACTAGAAAAAATCCATTCATCATAGTGTTTTGAGAGGCCTCCTTACCTAGGTGGGTTTCACACCATGATTTATCCTTGTCCATGGATGGCCATTTGCCCACCCATTTGAGGAAAACTACCTTTTCTTTCAAGTGGTTGACCACTGTACACCACTTCGGATTGTTGATCATCAACGCTGTTGTTAACTCATGCACCATTCTGGAAGGAGGGTTTTCAATCACTGTTTCATGTGTTAATCCATTGTTGTTGTTTGCTTGAGGCCTCCATAGTTTCTTCCCTATCTATCTAAAATTGAACCCATTGACTCTAAAAGGGTATTCCACCCCGTTCCTCTATCTGTGCATCTGCTGTCTCTCTTGCTTATGCCACCCATATCCATACTTGTAAATTCTACAATGAAGTCTGTGTGTTGAACAATCCATCGAAAAAAATCCTAGCCTCTAACAATCCTTGCAGACTCAATTACAGAGCTCTACCAGTGTCATTTACAAAAGTTTAAAATTTATAGAGTAATAACATTGATAATAGGAATCCAAAAAAAGAGTGTGATGGAGCTTTAACACTTCAAGACAAAAGCATGAGTAAAACCATGAAAGATTTTGTAGCTAAACCAAAGTTGCCGGCCATGGAATGACACCGTTTCTTGTCTTTTTGATTTAATTATCACTTTTCCATTAAGTATAAACAAAAACCATTCTAGGTTGTCTTTGCCATTTGCCATTCACCATTCTGCCAGATTATCCTCAATTGATCTTCAATCGTTCTCTAACTTGACCCTTGATCAAACTGTTTTGAAACTTATCATAAAGGATATTTGGCATTATAATGTTAAGAAAAGTTGTCTTCGAAAAACCAAACCTTCTTATTGCTAATTTGCATAGTAGCAATACCATTGTTAAATTTTTAACAAGATAAACCAAAAACTTCCACAAGATCTGCCATCAAATTTGGCTTCCATGTATTGGCCACAATCTGCCATTTCTATGCCTCAACTTGCCATTTTTCTTAATTAGGAGAAAAAGGGAGCTCTCTACCAATTTATTCTTGTTTATTTGGGCATTTTGTTACCCGTCCTCCCCTTTTCCAAACCCAAAATTGCTAGTTCCTTCTATTACCCTTAAAGTGGAAAGCTGATAGAAATTACCAAAATAGCCATGCAATCCCACCCAAAAAAAAAATTCTAGAAGATTTAGTAAAAGAAGATAACAAACATCACATAAACACCAACACCACACCTATAACCAACAGAGAGCAAAAGGGGGAATAGTAAAGCATAACCTTGCTTCATTTGATTGCCCACGGGATGAAACCCTGAATCCTTGCTCTTAACATTGCATTGATTTTGGCCTCTGGCCAATCTTCCTTTTCCTTGTTTTTCTCTAGCTTTTTGCAACTCAACCAAGCGTTCCTCATCCGCAGTTGTCCACCCAACCTAGGCTTTCATCTGGTTTATGTCTGTCAATAATTTGTTGCATTACAAGTAACTTGAGAGTGTACCAAGCATTTCTTGCTTCTTTGAACCTTTTGTGTCTCAGGTTTTCATCAAATCTCCAAACGAAGGGTGTATATTTTGTACATAGAATTTTTCAATACCAGTTTGCTTCTCACCCAAATTGATTTGAATTTGTGGGATAGAGGTCGCTTGAATCTCCTCTAAACCTAGTATGACATCCTTAGAGACCAATTGAAGCATCATAAATCAAATGATGTCCTTGCCTTCTCCCAGTTGTAATGTGTTGGTGCAATGCCTATTCTCAATCTCGTAGAAAATTTCCCCCAGTAGCCAATCTACCACATCTGCCAATTTGGGATGAGTGGAATTAAACATTTTAGCCACCCTAGTTTTCTTGCAGCGGTCATGAAAAGGGTTTTGTTGCTTTCAGCATTGGAGGGTGAGGCTGATTCCATTTTTTTGTGAAGCAAATAAATGAAACTTTGTTAAAGCTCTCCATGTGAGAAAGCTTGCCAGCAAAAAGTCTCATGCTACAAAGTTTAGGGTGGTGAATGAAGGCATGCAATAAATGCCGGTCACATCTAACGTTGTACAAAATGAGAATGGAGCCCTCTAAGCATCTCCCAATTTCATGCCGCATTTATGAGTTTGAAGATGTGTCATGATGAGGGAAGGAGAAAATAAATGTTAGAAATGTTTAAACTTCCTACCTGATATCAAAATAATTTTCCATTACAATCTCAAAAGTGTTGAGAGTCACAACCCAATTTGACATTCTATTTGCGTCCTTATTTCCTAATCTTTTAATGCGTGTGATCTTAAATTCTTCTGTGTTGATAGCTCATTTTTGATTCTGAGGATGTAATTTTGAAGATGCCAAGCTTCCATGTCACATTTGATAATGGTGCTTATAATAATTGTTAAGTAAAGTCCACACACAACAATGAACCGCATCAACCACCGGTATTCGATGAACGGAGGTGGCCCCGGAGTCCGTAAAATTCTATGGGCGGTGCACCAGATTCTATACGTAACATGTGCATGCAGAGGGGAGTCCTCTTCTCTTGGTCGAGTTCAAGTTGTTAGGGCAGGTTGTTAGGCCTTCCGGAGCAACTATAGGAAAAAAGGGCCCCCCAGGGAAGCCTTATAAACTATAGGCAAACGGGTGAATACCCAACACTTTCACCAGATCAAACGATCGTACAGAGATGGAAGTCTAAGCCAACTAAGGGGTGGGTGGGGCTGAATCAGTTGTGAACAATTAAACTTATATCCAAACTTATTATATTTGACTTTAATAACCAAAATAATGAACAACGAGAAGAGATAAACTATGCACAATGACATAATGATTTGTTCACTAGGAAAACCCTTGATTAGAGGGAAAACCCTGGTGGGGATGGCACACACAAGATAGTGTACTAATATATAAGTTTCTTGTGAAAGGATGTGACCCTGTTAAAAGTCAATTATAGTGCATTTAGTACAACAGTTCTTGTTAAAGGACAAATCACTGTTAGGAGACCTTGAACCCTTCTTAGAAGGTTTTTAACCCTATTAAAGGTTAATAGGGAAACAACTAGACCCATTCTTTAAATTGCTCTAGCAACTACGAAGATTAATATTTCAGAATAACACATCCAACAATATTGACATAACCAAATTGCAACTTAATTGGCAATATAGTTCCTTTAAAGCCCAATACCATGTACCAACTGTATCTCTGCTCTGCTTTGATTATCCAACAATCAGACTCGCATCTTCTGACTACATGCACGAATCATAGTACATGTGATATCTTACATCCAAGGAAAACATCTTCCTTATACTCTTCCCAAATAACTAATTAGGTCAACCTGTTAAAGCTTCCCCTATGTACAATTAATTACATAGGACCTCACTAAGGAATGCACGCCTTCTTAAGCATCATTGCAATTATTATATTAAGATTCCCACATGTTAGAATATTTTAAACACATTTTACAATAAAGATTGACACGTTAGACCAACCCAATCAACTTCCAGTAAAACATATCACACGTTTCACTTCACCGACCTTTCTAGAATAATCTCTAAACCTTGTTATCACGAACATAGCATCACGAGCATGTCTTCAACCACCATCGAAGTTCACTGCTCTTAATTCCATCATGTATGATAAGATATAACCAATATGCCAACATCTGACTTTGTCAATATTTCTTGTACACTGATCTGCAACCAGTGTTCACCAAATGAACTCTAACTCAACCAATACTTAACATTACTCAAGCAAACATAGATGTGACATCTATAGTCATCCGTGAAAATAATCCTAAGCTCGCATAGCGTATCCTATTATGTGTCAACTTCACCGTGCCAATAATCCTTTGCAATATACAAAATCTCTATCTCCCATGAACTCATAAACATCTATTGTCATCAATGACAAAACCTGTCATCAATACAACACATAACCGGCATATCCAAGTGCCAACCAGACCTATATTCCTAACAATAATTAGTGAATGACCTTCAATATGTAGTTTTGTCACCCCAAGCCTCTTTGAATCTCTAATAGCAAAAAAGAGCCGCTTCAGCTTCAGCCACAATTTTAATTCCATCTTGAAAACGTTCAACACCCAAGGCAATAAGGTCCCCACTAGCATCTCTGATTATGAATCCTGCCCCTGACAGCCCCAAATTCCCTTTATAATCACCATCAATGTTGTATTTCCACCACCTTTCTTGGGTTCTTTCCCATTGGATCTGTTATGACATAATTTATGAATATCATTATTAAATCCCATTTTAGAAAGGGAACATATAGAAATTAGAAATATATACATATTTACTGCAGCAATTAAGTTTATAATACCACATAGAATCATATGTAAACACAATTTCCATAAATAATGCTACAATGTCAGCTAGTCAAACTCAAATGTCACCATATATATTAAAATAAAAATAATAATGTCAAGTGTCAACATTTAGCTATCACCTATTAAGCATCACCATCATACGGGTCTTAATAATATTTTTGTCACTATCATCACCATCCATATTAGATCATCTAGGCATTGTCATATTAGAACCACAAATGGTGGGATTGGGCACTCTCATGTTCATTATCTTCTTAACATCAAGTGCAACAAGTTGGATTGAATTTGTTGCCTTCCTTGTAGCCACTTGTTTTATGTGAAAGGAAGTGCAAGTTGAAAGGCACATGCACTAAGCCCTCTTCTTATTTTGATCATAGTTGGTTGCGCTTTACAAAGTGGATGAAGAAATATGTGCTCCATTTTTTCTTAGATGCAGATAAATTAGCAACTTATTTGCATAACATCAGAGGTGAAAGTTGGGAAATAAATAAAAATAAAAATAAAATGTTATGTAATTAGACATTATATTAGAATGTATTTTGATGGATAGAGATACCAATATGTGGTGCACACCCCTTAAGTTATTTATATAAGGTCATGTGGGAAACTTGTATAGTTAACTTCGTTAGGTGATAGGTAGGTTTTCATTGGTATTATCCCTTCATGATGTTATTTGGAGAAGCCCCATATAAAGGAAGTGAGTGTCATTCTTAGGATGTTGAGTATGATATTTGTATTTGGGATCTCCTTAAGCTCTAGCATGGAGTGAATTTCTCCAATAGTGTATTGTCCTAAAAAGTTAGCACCTATCATTGAATGCTCTATTAGGCTGTATTTTGGTGATTTTGACATAAGATATCTGTTATGCTTGATCTTGACAACTTGATTCCTCTTTTCTCACTTCTTTTCCACTTTCCCAATGCCCAGTTCAAGTCCAGGATCAAAATCCTAGGTATACAATGGCTCAACCATTGTCTATTCGAGGTTTTTGGTTTGGAGCACTCTGTAGGGGTGTTAATGGAAAAACGGATCCCATGGTTGGCTTGAATTATTTTTGAAATGATGGATGAACTGTATAAACACCCTATCTCTCCTCATTTTGGTATCAATTACTATACTTAAGCATTCACAATCAATTTTTCAAGAGCAATCAAGATATCAAGAGCAATTGGATTCAAGATTTGAAGGCAAACATCCAAGATCTAGTTTATCCAATTCATTTAAGTCAATTCCAAGGCAATCTTCTCCATTGGAACAAGTTTCTCTCCCATGATGGTCAAGTAGAGGAATTTTCAATCACGTAAGAAGACCCTTCTATCCACATTCATCTTTGATGCAAGCTTAGTCATAGGGTTTGCTGAATTTTCGAATTTTTGGCTTCAGGTTTGAAATTTGGTGAACCCATAAAACGTTAAAAAAATTGTTTCAAGTTTGTTGTAAAATTCATGCAAATCCTTTTTCTTGCCGTTTTGCAGAAAATCATATTTTATTCAGGTGTTTTTAGTGTTTCTAAGCAAAAAAAGCTTATAAAGTAATGCCCTTTGCTGCTGAAAATGTAAACAATCGTATTTGAAGCTCAGCTAGGGAAAAAATCATTGGGCAATAAATTGTGTTTGAGTAAAGTGGTGCTGTTGGAGGGTCATGTTTGAAGCTCGTGTTTGTTTGCTGCAGCCTCCTGCTGTTCATCTGCTCCATTCTATTTGTCTGCTTAATACTGTTTGTTGCTCCATTTTGTTCGTCTGCGTCTGCTTCTGACGATCTCCAACAATGACCATTTCTAGTCGACAATCTCGCAGGTATGTTCAATAACATTTTTATTTTTATTTTTTTTGATAGGTAATAGGCCGAAGCCACCATTAATTATTATTATTTGTTTAGGGGGAAAATGGTGCCAATGAATTTAACAATGTAAACTATGTGAAATGAATTCATTAACAATACACTTTCACACTAATCCATTCAATACAAGAGAAAGAGGGGCTTCCAAACATAACTCTTAATATAACCCAAGTTAGATAAGAAAAACCCAAGTAGGATGAAGGGATGCTAATGCTAAATCCAAATTATATCAAGGAAGTACGCAAGTAAGTCCTCTTTCATGCAATGTTGATTAATTTTAGATGTGCAATGTGAACATAAATTGAACCAAGTGATTTAATGACAAGAGTAAGATAGATCCAAGGACTAAATATATCCAATCAACTCAATGGAAATAAGTCCGTGGTAAGAGACAAACAAAATGATGAACTTACCTTGAAATGTGCAAGAGAAGATGCCTTTTCACTCCAAAACTCGTGAATCTGTAAATGTGATTGTAATTTAGACTGTGGATTTGTGATTAGGACAAAAAAACCCAAAAACCATGTTTTTTTCACAGATATCTAGGAACAAGTCTCAATGAAAAGTGTCCGGATGCTTTATGGGATGATGGACATGTTGTTAGTGCATTGTAGCAAAATCAACCCAAGTTCTCTAGAGAGCTCTCGACCATTAGTTTTTGAATCCGTAGTCATAATCTTGATAGCTTGCTTCTGCATACAAGAAAAAATGGTTTTGTTTGTTGGATGAGGGCTTGCTTTGGTCAAGCCTTGGATTGAGGAATCTATCTTAAAATTGAGATGAAAAATAGAAATAAAGGAAATGCTAGCATGTAGTAGAACTGAATTTATCAATGAGAAATACAATTACCTTTGGAGATGCAATTAATTTTTGATATGTGACCAAGTATGCAAATTTAATAGCCTTGACTCAAGGAAACCAAAAGGAAATCATAGAAGTGAAAACCTCACGAATGGGAATGCTTGTGATGCGCCTTAATGAAGAATGGAAGAACTTGAATGATTTGGATGATAGATCTCCTCCTTAGAAGCCAAATTCCACTACAACCTTGAAGGAATAACCTTGATACAAGAAGGAAGTGCTTGATCTTGATGAATGCTTGAAAATTCTTTATGCTTGTGTGTATGCTTGATCATGTGGGTGCATGGATTGATTGATAGCTTAATTGATGAAAATGAAGTGCCCAAGCTTGCTTATATACAAGTTTTTGAGATTGAAAAAATAGGCCATTCGGAGAGCAAAATATTATGATGAAGTTTTGTGTGATATTATGCCTTTGGATAACTGTCGCATTGTGTTCGGTAGACCATGACAATATGATAGACAAGCTTTGCATGATGGTAGATTGAATCGGTATACTAGTGTGGTTGATTGGAAAAGACACGTTTTGTTGCCTTAGATTGAAGAGAGGGTGAGAATTACACCACTCTTAGGGTTTGTTTGGTTGAAGGAAATTAGTTCAGATAGGATTTGAGGAAGGAGAGTCTACATTTTGCTTTGATTCGTAGGAAAAATGAAAAGGGAATTGATGATGAACAACCATAGGAAATTAAGAAATTGTTGTCAGATTTTCAAGTTATCATTTCAGATAATGTACTTGATGGGTTACCTCCAATTAGAAGCATCAATCATTGCATGGATTTGATATTAGGAGCTAGTTTGCCTAATAAATCACCACATTGGTTAACACTTGAAGAGAATCCAAAATTAAATAGACAAGCTCAAGAATTGTTGCAGAATGGTTTATTCATAGAAAGTTTTAGTCCTTGTGAAGTACCAACTGTGTGAGCACCTATGAAGAGTGGAGAATGGCGTATGTATATTGATTCCAAACCTATAAATAGGATTACAATGAAATACCGATTTCCCTTGCCGAGAATGGATACTATAATGGATTGCTTGAGTGGAGCAAGATATTTGCCAAGATAGATTTGAATAGTGGCTATCATCAGATCAGAACCAAAGGTGTTGAGTGGGAAGTTGGTTTTAAGACAAATGAAGGTTTGTATGAATGGTTGGTTATGCCTTTTGGTTTAACTATACTGCTAGTACTTTAACAAGGGGTGATGAATGAAGTTTTGAAGAAGTTATTAAGTTTGTGATTGTCTATTTAGATTATATCTTGATATTTAGTAAGAGCAAGGAAGATCCATTGTTTCACCTACGTCTTGCAAAGATTGAAAGAGGAAAAGTTGCTTAATAACCTTATAAAGTGTTCTTTCATAAAAGAAAAAATAGTGTGTTTGGGTTTTGTCATTTCATTCGATGAATTGAAGATGGATCTTGAGAGTGGCCAACACCTGAGAGTGTTGGCGAGGTTAGATGTTTTTGTGGATTGACAAGTTTCTATAGGAAGTTGATTAGAAATTTCAGTTCAGTTTGTATTGGTATGGCAAAGTCAATGAGAGGCAATAAGAAATGCTTCAAGTGGATAGATGGAGCTTACAAAAGCTTTGAGACACTGAAACAAAAGATAGCTAAATTACTTGTATTAGCCTTGCTTGACTTCACTAAGGTATTTCAAGTTGATTGTGATGCAAGTGAAAATGGTTAGGAAGGCAAACCTATTGCTTTCTATAGTGAGAAGTTGAATGATGCTAAGGAAAGGTACTCAATTTATGATCGAGAGTTATATGCTATTATTTGAGCTTTCAGAAAGTGGAGACACTACTCAATGCGTAAGGAGTTTGTGTTGTATACCGATCATAAAGCTTTGCAGTATTTGGATAGAACAAATTGAATTAGAGACATATGAAGTGGGTTGAATACTTGCAAAATTCCACTTTTGCGTTGAAGCATAGTAGTGGTCAATCTAATAGAGTTGGAAATGTATTGAGTAGAAGAAGGAATTTGTTGACTGAGATGAGAGTTGAGGTACCTGGGTTTGATGATTTGAAAACCTTGTATGAGACTTATCTTGATTTTGTAGAACCTTGGAAAACTTGTAAGACACCAGAAACAAATAATTAAGGTAAGTGTGTTGATTATTTCATTCAAGAGGACATGTTGTTTAAGGGTATTCAATTGTACATACCTGGAGGTTCAATGAGGGATAAGGTAATCAAGGGGAAGCATAGTGGAGGACTTGCAAGACACTTTTGTGTTAATAAGACAGTGAGTTTGATCAATGAGAAGTAATTTTGGCCTCAGATATATAAGGATGTTTAGAAATTTGTTAGAAGTTGTAGAGTATATCAAGTTGTTGAAGGGTTAGTCAGAATGTGGGACTGTATACTCCATTACCTATTCCTTGTAGACCTTGAGTAGACATTAGCATGGATTTTGTTCTTGGGTTACCTAAGACAAAAAGGTGCAATGATTCTATTTTTTGTTTTCTTGGATAGATTTTCCAAGATAGCTCATTTCATACCTTGTATAGAGACATCAGATACAATACATATAGCTGACTTATATTTCAAGGAGATTGTGAGGTTGCATGGGCTACCAAAGAGTATTGTTTCAGATAGAGACAACAAGTTTGTTGGTTATTTTTGGAAAACAATTTAGAAGAGGATGATACTGATTTGAAGTTCAGTTCTACACAGACTGATGCACAAATAGAGGTTGTGAATAGAAGTTTGGGTAACTTGTTGAGATGCTTAGTTGGAGACAAACTAGGTAATTGGAATTTAGTGTTGGCATAAAGTCTGTGAATAGGAGGACTGGAAAAACGCCTTTTGAGATTGTTAATGGCATGCATCCTAGAGGGATTACATAATTAAGGAATCTTTGTCAAGAGGAGAAAAGAAGTGCTGAAGTAGAGGGTTATGCAGATTGCATGAAGGCTTTGCATGATGAAGGGAAGTATAATTTGGAGCATAGTAATTAGAATTAGAAGAGTATAACTTATAGGACTAGGAGACATAAGGTTTTGCTGTAGGTTATGATTCATTTGAAGAAGAACAAATTTCTGATTTGTATGGGTATCATGAACATGACGATGATTCAGATGTGAAACAAGATTATCATAAGAAGCAAATGGATGAGGTCAAGATGATTAAGGATAGCAGAATTGGAAAGAGTACCAGAGGAAAGTATTATTTAGAATACTTGGTTCAGTGGAAGAATAAACCAATTAAAGGCAGTTCTCGATTTTCCTAGTCCGAGTGGATCATTTTGGTTCTACTAAGATTGCGTCGGGACTCTAATGTGGACATCAGTTTTCTATTAACCCTGGGTGTCTGATGCAGGAGCATCTTGGGTTCTTTGCAATCTAGCATCATTTTGTTTTGTTTTGTTTATGTTCCTATTTTCCTACCTTGTTGCTTGTGTCTGTGATTCTTCGATCGTGCTTTTAAGCCTATGTGATCTTGGCTTCTTAAAGAGTACCTATTGTGGATCACTGTTCTATGATCGTGCATCTTATGGTTTTGTATCCTTCAATTTCCAATTCATTTATCCTTGGGTAGTGTGTTCTTCATTGGCATCTTGAGCGATGTGTGATATATTGATTGTGCGATGATTCATCTTGCACATAATGATTTGTGGCTCTTCATGGTGATTCTTGGATCATGTGTCAACCTGTATCTTGGCTCACACATCCTTATTTGCTTAGTTGTTCAGTCGCTGATCTTATCTTTGAGGGTCATACGACCTATTTGTGTAACACGTTTCCTAATTGTTGGAAACTATGATTCTTCTGAGCTGACTTGTGTGACATGATGGCTAAAGATGTAATATTCATGATGTATCAAAGTAGTGAGAATATAATAGGATGATCTAGAGGTTAAGCTCTTGTGCATTGTCAGCGCACATTTGATCAAATTTGTAATTGAAGCCTACAATCGGGTAGGCCAGTTGTCTGACATGTTTGTTTGGATTTGCATCTAATCAATTGAATCTGTTGTTTTCGTCATTCTTGTTGTTGCTGCTTCCTTGTGTTAACTCTTGCTGCTTGGTTGGACATCTCCTTTGGGGATTTTTTCCATCCTTGTCTGCGTCAATCTCTCCTTTATTGCAAGCAATTCTCAAACATTCATAGATCCATGCATTTGTGACGACATCCTTGATTCCTATTCTACATTTCATGGTCAACTCCTTGATTCCAAGCACTTTCAAACATCTTCATGGTTATGGGTGATTCTAACGTTCGTCCATAAGTGCTTAAGCAAGATGAAATAAACATCTATCCTTTTACTTTCTTTTCTTTATGCAAATTCCTTTCCTTTTCAAGGTTGATTACTAAATGGGGTTTTGACCAAGGTAAACTCCTTTTACCCAACCTTTTCTCTGTTTTTTTTTGTGCAGGAACAAACTATAGAGATGTCGGAACTTTCTTGGGTTGATTGGGAATAGTCGAAGCATCCCTAAAAGTTTTAGGCAGAAACCCAGGGTACAAAACGACTAAGTTCTTCTATACTCAGGTACAAATTGGCTTTTCCATTGTATACCCTCCATAATAGGTTCAGACTTGACTAGAGGGCAGGTTTCAGCCTTGGCATCTCAACTCAATGATTACAAGTATTTTTGAGATTCAGTCTGTCTGTTATTCAAATCTGAAATAGCGTATTTCAGATTGTCTTAGGCGCTATATACCCACCAGAATAGGTTCAGACTTGACTGGTAGACAGGTTTCAACCTCGACATTGTTAAGGAAATTAGGATCGAGATAGAGAATAATTTGATTTTCTTTCAAAATCAGACTAGTATATTTTTCTTTGACACAGACATACTTTCTTGCAGTATATTGTTATATTTCTTATCACAGAGTATTGAAAATTCTGTGACTAAGAATTACTATGTTTTCTGTTGACTGCAAACCTTGGTGTGGAAAACTGAACATAGATGATTATGTTTTATCTTCTGTGGTAATCACATGCCACTTTAATTGATGTTTTCCCACAGCCATCGGTCTTCATATATAAATATTTTGGAACATTACATCCATGTAGGGAAATGACCCTTACGTGGATTTTGCCACGTAGCGTCATGACCCTACATGGTGTTTACCATTGTTTATAACTTAAACACCTCTGCAACAATTTGTTAACTGCCGACGATGAGTATAGCAAGTATCGGGCCCAAGTGTAATTAACATGGTCAATACTAATATTCAATTTTTGCATATATTTATTGTGCATTTTTTCAGACCTGATCACGGGAAAAATATGAGAATTAATCTGCCTTGAGCAGATACATATATGAATTGATTGATCTTATATATATATGAAGCGTGATTTGGGTAGGATTATAAATAGCTTGAGATATTAGTATACAGAGGAAATCAAATGCGTACATATATATGTGTGTGTGTGTGTGTGTGTAGATATACAGATACATACATATATGTATGTGTAAGTTTGTTCTATATACTGATATCAGATCCAACCAAAGCTATTACTTTAACAAACATATCAACACAGTGATTACAGGTTTTTTCGAAATTCCGTCTGTCTGTTATTCAAATCTGAAATAGCATATTTCATGTTTTGATTTTAAGTGAATATAAATATTTCCTAATCTGCATTTATGGTCTTAATATCATTTCCCATTTCAAAATTACATATTTAGCTAAGGATCATTGTCCCATTTAGTGCTTAGGTCATCACTCGAGCCTATTGCTTATGACTAAATGATTTAGGGCTAAATTTTGAGTGTTACATAGTTCATGACTTTATATAGACTCTTGTCTCTGAATCCAATATAAGATTGCAGATTTAATGTTTGAATTTATAGGCCAAGATATGACCTTATCTTTTTGGAAGGTAATGTGATACCCTTGATTTGCTAGACTTGAAATAGAGACTAGATTTCTCTTGATACCTGTTACATATAGAACATCTTTTAGGTGTGAGGTAGCTCTGGTATTCAGTTGAACTGAGCAGGTCTCAATTCCTTTCACAGGGTAAGTGGAGTTATCCCCTATTGTGACTTCTTTGGTTGAGTGTCCTTCTGAGGTTTCAAATTGGTCTCTAAATCCTGTTATGTGTCTAGATGCTCCACTGCCAATTATTCAGACATTTTTATTGGAGTTTAGCTCACTTGATAAGGCAAGGATGAATAGTGAATTTTCAGGTTCCTTGACTTCAAATACGTTGGCAAGGGCTTTCTTTCTTTCTGGACAATACCTGTGTGTGTGTCCAAATTTGTCACATTTGTATCATTGAGGTTTTGAAAAATCTCTTTTCTTATAATTTTGATTTTTCTTGCCTCTATTCTTAAAGTCTCTTCCTTTTATTTTTAGAGTTCACATGTAGGGCTTGAACTTCCTCTTCTTTGTTAGGTATGATTCCTCTTGTAATCAATCGTGACTCCTCTCGAGTACAATCATTCTTGAGTTGATCAAATTTAGTTAGAGTAGGACGAGCACTATCCCCTTGAATGAATGATTCCCATGTAGTTGGTAATCCTTTAAGAGCTACTAAAGATAATTCTTCATCATTTACAATATTTTTGAGAGAAGAAAGCTGGTCTCTTAATTCTGATATCCTCAAGAAGTATGATGTGACGGTTTCTCCTTTGTTCATTTTGATGTGAAGGAGTTGTGTTTTTAGAGTAAGCAATCTACTTGTATTATTGATTTCATATGAGTTTTGAATAGTCATAAACATCTCATATGCGGTTGAAGATTTTGCCATATATGGAAGAATATGATCTTTTACAAAATCAATTATAATCTTCATGGCCTTATTGTTATGTCTTTTCCATACCGTTTTATCAGGCTCATATTCAGGCATAGTATTGTTTTCTTCCACATATTGTTCAATTTTGAGTTCTCTAAGAACAATCATTAAACGAATTCTCTAGGATGTGAATTTTGATGCTCCATCAAGTCTGTCTTCTAACTTGACTCCGTTCACCATGTTTGCATATTGAATAGATTTAAAAATCTCTGAGATCTTTTGAGAGATACTTTCACAAATTTTTTATACTCTATCCACAAACTAGGCTCTAATACCATGTTAAGGAAATTAGAATCAGAGATGGAGAATAATTTGATTTTATTTCAAAATCAGATGAGTATATTTTCCTTTGACACATATACTTTCTTGCACTATACTGTTATATTTCTTATCTCAGAGTATTGAAATTTCTGTGACTAAGAATTACAATGTTTGCTGTTGACTGCAGACCTTGGTGTGGAAGGCTGAACGTGGATGATTTTATTTAATCTGCTGTGGTAATTGCATGCCACTGTTATTGATGTTTTCCCACAGCCATCAGTCTTCACATATATATGTTTTGGAGCATTACATCCACGTAGGGACATCATCCTTTTGTGGCTTTTTTGACATAGTGTCATGACACTACATGGTGTTTACCATTGTTTGTAACTTAAACACCTTCGTAACAATTTGTTAACTGCCGACGATGAGTATAGCAAGGAATGGGCCCAAGTGTAATTAACATAGCCGATACTAATACTCAGTTTTGCATATAGTTATCTTTCAGTTTCTCAGACCTGATCACGGGAAAAATGTGAAGAGTTAATCTGCCTTTGAGCAGATACATATATCAATTGATTGATCTTATATAAATGAAGCCTGATCTGGGCAGGATCATAAATAGCTTGAGATGAAATACACACACACACACACACACACACTTACATATACATACATATACATACATATACATATATATGTATGTGTAAGTTTGTTCTATATACTGATATCAGATCCAACCGAAGCTATTAGTAAGATATTATCTCCTTAGTTAAATACTTTCTATAATGGTCAACTACTTGTCTGTAGTCCGTCTTTCAGTCTAGATAGGAATGTTTTCTATCCTGTCTTCAGTTTTGTTTCTAATTTCGTCTTCAGTCTACTTTGTTTCTTTTTAGAAACAACGTAACTGTTTGTAAGGAACACATTTGTTCCTCTGTTAATCAATCAATGATCTGGAAATCCGTTAATCTGCCAATTCTTGAATCTTGTAACAGCTATTACTTTAACAAACATCTCAACACAATGATTGTAAAAATCCTCAATAGGCTATATCCTTAACAAACATCAATTTGCTTTTGCTAATCAATAGTTTGATATTTTGTCAAACATTTGGCAGGCAAATTATTATCACTCAATAAATAATTCTTTAAATTCACAGCCAGTTGCTCACAATTTTAATTGATTAAGTCTTTATCAATTTGGACAAATGAACACCACTAAACAATTAAGAAGTAATTCTATAATTGATGGCAATGCTACTAATATCCAATTTACAAATTGACTTCTGGAAATTTACAAGAATACAATAATGAACCTGGAAATTGACTTCTGACAGATGAAATATGGATTGCAACTAAGAAATAATCCAATTTACTTGCAGGTTCAGAAATACATACTCCTCGCTTATAATCACAGGTGCTCTAGAACTTGATTGCTGCCCCCCCAATAATTGATTGCAGCCTTCCACAAAGTCTGAAATCGCTGCCAAATATATGGACGACAGCCACAATACATTCCTCTTTAACCACGCCAAACAGTAGACAATAATGGCGTTCCAAATCACAAATTCTCCAGCCACAATGAAATTCCCAGGTACAGTACATAACAGTCGGGAAATACCTAAATTAAATTAAGACAATTCTCATAATTAATTCACAATACCTCATCTGTGAATTACTAGACACTTCTTAATTCCAAACCCTTATAGTATAGCAAGGGCAAAGAAATCAGCAAACTCAGAAACTCTTCACAGAGAACAAAAGAAAATAATCAATCGGATGCTTTACTCATCAAATGGGCTCATATTTATAATCTCCAAATGGCACAAAGTTTTCCAAATGAACTTCATTTAAAGACGCTTCCCACACACAACATTAAAACATAATAAAACACCATTATAAACTAATTTATAAATTTCTTTTGGCTTCGAAAATGACCTTTTTCACCATAACTTCAAATTCTGACATTTAAGGCCATTGTTTCTTGTTCCCATGATTTAAAACTGTTCGTCCTGGTTCCAACGAGCTATGATACTGAGGTGACCAACCAACAACACTAACAAAAATAACAACCTCAGTGTATTTAGATGAATACTAATAATAATTCACCCGTCTTGCGAAAACAATTGAAGAAGCATCATAATCGAAATCTAACAACACCAAAGTAATCCTGATGATCAAAGACGATGAATGAATCTGACGGGGTGACTTACTATAAATAGACGCTCCCTCCAAGATTCTTGGAGCCCAAATTGGAAGTCCGAAATAAAAACTAAGAGCATCCTCCAACTCCTTTGACTCAACTGAGCTCATTGGAACTGACAAATTGACTTACTATAAATAGTAAGTCCCTCAAACGGAGCCAAAATCCACCATAGGCTGATGGAAAGTCTATAACCACACAACTAAGACCCTCAAATCCTATTGCAGCTCACGAGGGTCACGATGGTGAACTGACTTGGCCCATTGCAAGAACCTGCTAAAAATGGGGACATTATAGTAATTATAGGTTTTTTCGAGATTCCATTTGTCTCTATTTCAAATTTGAAGTAGCATATTTCATGTTTTGATTTTAAGTGAATATAAATCTTTCCTTATCTGCATTTATGGTCTTAATATCATTTCCCATTTTAAAATTACATATTTAGCAAAGGATCATTGTCTCATTTAGTGCTTAGGTCATCACTTGAGCCTATTGAGACATCTTCCTTCCAATGTGCAATCTTGAAAAGGAGAAGTGACTTTGCCTCTTTGCATTGTTTCCATTTTCATACTATACAATAGTATTATAGGGTAATACCTATTGATGGGAGTTTTGTGACACTACTTCAACCTGTAGGTTGAAACACTTAGTATCATAGGATAGAATACTAAATATTGAATCCTCTCTTGATAAGGATACTTAGATGTTAAACAATGTATAGGATTGTGTGATCAGTTAAGAATCACCAATGCAAATGCAATGCGATATAGTGGAGTGGACATTTTGTTCCATATTTTTCCAATAATTTTATGTAGCTGTTTGAAGAAAGTTGTTTTTGGATCTTTCTCTTTCTTATTTATGATGGTCTATATTTTCTCATTGAGTTTGTGTCATCATATCTCTGTCACAAACAAGGCCTATCCACGTTGGTAAAATAGATCATACTTAATATGGAACTGGTAAAACTAAGGAGATACTCAAAAGTCAGAACTATTCCATGATTGGTGAAGCTAAGGATGTACTCCTCACAATCCCACCAAATAGCATCTACCTAATATTTACTACTTTTTGAGTGTTAGATTACCTCCATATGGGACTGAATTTGGCTGATAACTATGTTTGAAAGTGCCTTTTGAACCTTCACAAGCTGTCTCAAGACAATTTTATCAAAGGTAAAATGGACCTTAGTAACTTATTTGATTGATTGATGATAATTATTAAACCTTGATTTATGATAAATCATACTGCTTAATATAATTATAAATGATTATCCTTAAAATATACAATTGATACCACTTATATAACGATAATCTTGATCACTATATCATATATCACTTGTCAAGGAATATCTTTGCAAATAGGATAGAGTTTCTCTGCTGTCACTGATATATTGATGAGAATTTATCAAGGATGATCTCTGCTATATTCTGATCTGCAACTATGGAGTTTAGTCTGCTATTCCTGATATGACAATGTAGATCATGCTGTAAGTTATCTCTCAATAGTTTATTGCTGTCTCTGCTATGGAAATATAATAATGCTTTAAGTCTTCTTTATTATTGTTGATAGCAATGAAGCTAAGTTGCTGATCCAGATTTTGACACTAGAAATATGCATCGTCTTCTTAATATTGCTTATAGCCGTTCCAGATATGACAATATGAATCACATTGAAATCTTCTATCGATTGCTTATAGTGATGATATATTTTACGGCGTCTGATTTAGTCTTAAAAATTATGCAAAGGGTCTGGTGCTGTTCCTGATTGCTCTCCTTAAATATAAGTTATCAAATCTGCCAAAAGGCAACTACACAATTGAGCAATCCAAGTATGGATGAATTGAATAAAATAAACAATTGATGATGCTAGGAATGAGATTGATCTTCCTTAATATCTTATGACAACCAATCAATGCATCCCTTGTTTGGAATAGACATGGCCCTTAATCACATCTCTCTATTTACAAAAATCTATTATAATGACTAATTTCCCTTGGTATAATCGCTGATTGTTCATTGTTTACTTCACTAGTTATTAATTGATTTTAACTTCCTTTGGCTGGTAATATAGATGATATGTTTGGTTTAATCATCCATTGATGATCAATCTACATAATCTTCCTCCCAATTGGTACTAAGTGATGAGCAATTATGACGATCACTTGGGAAATCATCATGTTGATGATTATATTGAATCTCAATATGCTTGCTGACTGTTACCTCATGGTTAACATAGCGTTTTATTGCAGATTGACTTGCTTATTGGATCACTTTAACCCTTCTTTCAAAAAAGTGGTAATTGATGCTTGATCATGCTCTTTTTGTTGTCTCCTCTTCGTGTGATGGAATCATTACACAGCAACAATAACTGGAGAAATTTGATGATTGTCTGGCCATTTTTCCCTCTATCTCCATTATCTTCTCTGTGTATGTTATAGTGGTCTTCATACGTGATCGATGTGCATAAGAGCTCTTAATGACTAGATGCTGCAATGTAAGTTTCGTGTGATCCATATTTTAGTTTAAATGACATGTCTTCATTATGCACTGCACTTCATGTTGTCTTGACGATGATTGGTAAAGGATGCCATCTTATGGACACACTGGATTAGAGGCTTACTGTTTATTATGTTGAACACGTTGGCTCAATGTAATTAAGTCATGGCCTACATGTTGATAATATGGGTGTCCAACTTTACATTGCAAGCTCTATTTCTGGACCATAACTTGGTGTCATGCTGATAAAGGTTATTGGTATCTGCAACCATTAATCATATCACTTGATCTTCATTATACTAAATATTGAATCTTCTTGTGTGCTTACATGATGAGATAGGAAAATCTTGAAGTCTTATCAATGAGACGATTTTCCTTTCCAGGGTTTTGATGTTATAGACTATATTGAGAAAATATGCAAAACTATCTATTTGGACTAATACAGGCTATCTTCAATTTGCCAATCTCTATCGATATACCATCTTGAGGTGTTTAGTAGTTGTCATCCCTTGGTCACATGTGTTTCATTGCTATCTCATTAGATTAAAGGTGAGGATGTCACACTATGTCCCATATGATGGGACTTTGAACCTAGGATATACTTTTTTAATAGCATTTACCACCTATTGCTAGTATGGAGGCCTAGCAAGTTGGAACAAGATGCTAGAGCAGTTTTAGAAATTTGCAATCACTTTCTTTGTTTGCTCATGGACATTCTTCCTCTATCGTGTACTCTCTTAGTGGTTTGTAATCGTAGTGTAGTACAAGGTGTGAAGAAAGAATCAATGTTTCGTCCACATGTATTTGGGCCATGTGTTATGGTAGTAGTTGTTGGCTTGAATTATTTGAAAGACTCTTGTGTGTCAATTTCATCATCCAAAGAATTGCTCAAGCATGTGTAGAATTAGAAGTCACTTTTGTCCCAATTCTTTACTTTTTTACCTTACTATTGGGAATTGTTTGAAGATTTGGTTTTGCCTGATATATGTCATTTGCAAGGTAGGCTTGGCAAGTAGTGGCATCTTGTCTTGTCTCCTTCACCAAATGTCATGAAGTGATATATATCTCCATTGGCATCATATAGATTCTGATTGCATTTGACCTTGGTTGTACTTGCGAGTGACATGGAGAGCCTCTTTGACATGACATCATGAGCAATTCTATAGAGGTACGTAAATTTAGTTTTACATGATCACCAAATTTGGGACACATGACGTTTAGAGTATATTGGACACCCTACAAACATTGATACTTTACAATAAACTCAAGTCATGGGTGTGCAAGTTAAACAATTTACCAACTCCATGACAATTTGTTTGATAGCAAACATTATTTTCAAGTAGTTCAAGTAATTTGTGTGAGTGAATATTAGTTCAAAATTGCTATAATGTTTTTTTTGTATGGTTGAATTTCTAAGAATGTATGGCGACCTTAAAAGTTACCAAGCAATTTGAATATATTTGTAATTCTTATAGTCTCTAATTTGAACAATAATACATGTGTTTAGTTGTACACTAATTTAGGAATACACGTGTTTAGTTGTACACTAATTTAGGACTTACATAGTCATAGACATTTTTTAATACTATGTAAAAGTACCATGCCATGGAATATGATTTTTTGGGTGTTTTTGTTTGATCTTGGCTAGGTGGCTAACACTTCACTGAAATAGTATTATCCCTACTAGCAACAAAATTATACGGACAGGTGGAATTTGGTAAGCCTACATATTGTTTGTGTTTTATTTGTGTGTGGTTGAAGTCAAAATATTTCAGAAAGTTGAAATAAGGTTATTCAAGCCGCATTATATTCATGGATTAGAAACACATTGGAGGAAGAGACATGATGGGTCCGCCCAAAGCAATTCATACACCAAGCCTAAGAGTGGATGTCTACCATAGGCCTCTTGCTTGACAACTTGTACCTACTTTTCCCTACCATGTTCCTATTTCTCTACAGATAATTGCCATCTTGTGGAGCTAGGCAAAGGTCATTAGGGGTTAATTGACTCTATAAGTGCTCTCTTTGTACTAGGCCGCAATGTTCCTTCTAGAATGATCTACTTATAAGCCCACTCACCACCCTTCTCTTACACCTCAAGCCTCTCTGTCGTGAGGTAGTATTTACACCTTTAAGTTGTGGAATAAGGAGGCATTGTACTGTGCCCCTTAATAAATGTTCTCCCCTTTTCATGGAGTTCCTCTCCATCCTTACATGGTTAGAGATCTTGGGGTTGTTAACGATTCCTTAATTTAGGGGTTGGAAGGGAAATTGCATTAGGATGCCCTTAGCCGTTCTCTCCCTTTCATAGTGAAATAGGGTGCCCTTAAATAGCCATTCTCTCCTTGCTTGTCATTGTAGCGAGGGTGCCCATAGTGGTTCTCCCTTAGTACAAGTTTTTTTCTTTATCCTATGGAAGGAATGTTGCAATGCTGTTTGTATATTTGATATTTATCTAATAGACATGGCAAATATATGCGTGTATAGAAGCTAAGCAATATTTTCTATATTATCGCCGGTAGTTGGAGCATTAATAGATGACACCTGGTCTGATTAAGTGTCTGATTTCCTATATTTACAATGCTCAATGAAGTATTTCTATATGCGTTTCGTTGTAATATCACAGCGATTGCTTTATCAATGTTTCCTCCACTAATTTGTTGCTGCTATTGCCGAGTCTATCTTTTGATGTTGATAAATGGTTTGACTATCTTTGTTAAACCTGCAAATTTGTTGGTGTATTTCATGGCTTCCAACTTAACTACCTGTTTGGGGATTTGGCTGGTCTCACTTTGTCCCATATTTTCCTCACTTTTATTACCCAAATCAAGGTTCTAAATGCTATTTATTAGAAATATGAGACAAAAAACAATAATCTAAATTGAAAACCACAAATGTTTTTGCACATCAATAAAAGCAGCAATATTTTTAGAATTATCAAGGTATCAAAAGTGTAAAATTAAAGCAATTTTTTTTTCCATAGTAATGGAGAAAAAAAAGATGTTTCTATGTATAAAATAATTATTAAATAAGCAAACATAAAAGGAAAAGGTTTTGATGTCATTCAAGTGAAAAAAGCAGCTTATTGACTTATTCTTGCTTTTATAGTAATTTAAAAAATGTAAATGGGGTAGTATTTTTGGGTATATCATTGGGTTTCCTATAATGGGTTTGGGTTTTATGTTTTCTTTTGAATTGGGATTTTACTTAAATACTTATATCACAATGCAGGTGGAGGATGGCTTCATGTACCCAAGATTGCTAAGGGACATCAAGGATAGTTGGCTGTTACCATAATGGTGTAGACAATGCAGTTGCCCCTTTCTTTTGCTTCTTTTTGGGCTGGGAGGGCAATGCTAAGGTCCTTATTATGTCCCGGAACAGGGAGTGTGATATCCCTGTCAAAATAGGGTATAAATAAATAAATAAATATTAATATTAGTAATGGTATAGTTATAATAAAATGTTGATAATAAAATATTATTATATAAAATGATAAAACATAATATTTAAATAATCATAATTTATAAGTGAATATATTATGCTTTACATATGTAATAATATTAATATTAAAAATAATATCATTAATATTAATAATAAGAAATACAATTGATATAATCTATATAGTATTAATAAATGATATAATCTATATATTATTAATATAATATATACTATTAATATAATTATATTATTAATATAATATAATTATAATTAATGAAAGGACATGGCTCTGAATGAAAATTATATATAGGTATTATTAACTTAGAAAACTAACATGGAGAAATAGGGAGGAAAAAACTCAAATTTATGGAATTTTTGGTCTGCAAAAGGTCTAGTGGAAAAATATAAAAAATATATAAGAAATTATTTAACATCCTAGTAGGGACATTACAATTGGTATTAGAGACATCACTTTTATTTGCAATGTCATAAATGTTTGTGTGGAATGAATATCGCAAAGGAGACTACTTTGTTTGTCTTTGTCTTGAATAAACATTAATTTGAGCGATATTGCAATTTTACGGAGAGGCTTACATCATGTTTGTCATGGGAAGCATGAATATATTATAAGGTTTGATTAAAAGTTATATCGTGCTTGTATTTGCCACTTAATTCAAATATTTATGCCGTCGCATACATTGGACATCAAGATTGATATTTTTATCATGGCCTTAGTAGGGTGAATATTATTAAGACCTTGGGAAGAAGTATCAGGTGAATTAAACGATATTTTTTTGACACTATGCAAATATCAAAGTTTGAAGGAAATATCAAGCGAAGATATCAAAATATAATTCCTCCGAACAACAAAGTCTAAACAACTAAGCGTTAATCATTTATTTTCCAAGTGGAGAATATGTTTATTTTTGCATGAAAGGGAATTGAATATTTTAAAAAGTGCTAGTCAAACCTTATTATTGGTGACTTAAATATTTCATATGGAGCGCAAACAAAGGTTGGATTAGAGCAAGATTAATTTTTATTTGAGAGAAACTATAATCAAAGATTTCAATAAATTCTTGCACTAGCTGCAGATTTCTAAGATGCTTGAGATTTGTTAAGTAATCAAGTTCTATAAGTTAAAGAATATTGACAAGAGCAAATATTGTGCGTGGTCATCTTGAATATGGTTCTACTAAGAGTCGGGATCACACAAGAAATTTGATTAGTTGAGATAATGGAGAACAATACCAAGAAACAATCGAGTAACTGATGATGAGCGTACCGGTAGTAGGGGCATTCCATCCAGTTGAATCTAAAGTTACAGACTCAAGGAATGTTTCTACCTGCGATACTTTGTCTAAGAGGCTAGAGTGATTTGTGTGAAATCAAGACTAGGAAGTGTTAAGTGTGATTTTTGTTAAACCATGTGTGTGGAAATATGTCTCACAGAGCCTATTGACATTTCAAATAGATGAAATTTCATCCTTTGTTGGGAGCCTTCCTTTATTGCTATCACAATGTTATTAAAGATAGGGGAAACGATAGTAGCTGTGTGTATGTTTCTATAGATTCGAGCTATTGGGTTATAGGCATGGTCTACAGTGGTTGTGTGAGCAATAGACAACTGTATAGTAATGGTGATTTATTATATGAAAGTATGTAAGGACATTAAAAAGGAAGGATCGAACATCAATGAAACAGATAAGAAACAAAACCAATAGGAATATAAGACAAAAAAGAACCTGAATACAAATAGTCAAAACAACACATATAGCCTATACCTCATATATAATCTGCAGACATCTTATTGCATATGATACCTAGGAAAGGTATAAAAAATTAAGGATTGTTCTGCAATCTATGTTTGATACAATCAGGCTTAAAATACATAACCAACACAAAAGGAAGGACATTCTATTACTAGAATAAGACTTTATGCATCTCTAAGGTATGTATGTTATTTATTAATCATTTCATTTAAATAATAATCATGCTCACACCTATTTGAAATCTAAGCTAGAAGGAATAAGTAGGGATACAATATGGAAAAGGCCAGCATAAATCCAACCAACAGGTTATCTCGAGATGGGTAAAGGGTTAGAGTCTTCGAATGCCTTGAGGACATGTCCAAGATGGATTTAAGGGCTTGGATCTACAAAAACCTTGAGGGAAACCGTTGAGTTTGGTGTCAAAGTGATGTATTGTATCTCATCAATCCTTCTAGTCTAGAGTTATAACCAAGATAGCGTGACCATTTCAATTCATATATAGCTTATTACTTACCTATAAGGTAGCCTCAAGAGAGAGAACAAAAGCATTTGGAGGGAGAGGCTAGTGAAAATCGAGCCAATCGGTAGCTTCGAGGCGGGTAAGGATCAACGTCCCAAAGATGCCTTGAGGGTACGTCCAAGATGAGCTTAAGGGCTTGGATCTATAAAGCCTTGAGGGAAACCGTTGAGTCTGGTGTCTAAGCAATCGATTTACATTTTAAGTGTTCTTCTCCACTAAGAAAAATAAAAAGAGCAAAACAAAACAAGCATCCTTCTAAGTAGGCCACCTCTTGTGGATGCGAAACACCACCATCGAGGCCAAGGGGATCAACGTTCCGCTCTTGGACATAGTATGGGATTGACCTGGGAGTAATTTTTCATGACTCACAAATTTATATATACATGTGTACTAATGATCACTTGTGGTTGTAGGATTCTATTGAAGAAGTAAAATTGCAAGGCATTAATAAAAAAAAAGCATGGATTATATGTCTGCATTGTGCCTACTTCATGTCTTCATGCATTCATGTGTCTATTTCTTGTCTACCTTGTGTCTTCATGCACTACATGTTTACTTTGTGTTTGCTTTGTGTTTTCATGCATCTAATTATATGCTTTGTATATTGGCTCTATGAGAGAATTTATGATCTTGCTTGAGGACAAGCAAAATTTGAGAGGGGAGGATTGTCATGTCTCCATCAAAATAGGTTATAAATAAATAAATATAATGATAATAATAATATATTGATAGTGGTATAGCTATATTCATATTATAATATATCAAAATATTGAGAATTAAATATTATTATATAAAATGATAAAACATAGTATTTAAATTAATAATTATAATATATAAGTGAATATATTATGCCTTATATATGTAATACAATTAATGTTAAAAATAAAAAAATAATATTATTAATATTAAGAATAAGAAATAATTGATATAATTTATATATGTTTAATATAATTATTATTTATAAAAGGACATGACTCTAAGAATGATATTATATATAGGGATTATTAACATAGAAAAATAACACGGAGAAATAGCGAGAAAAAAGCTCAGATATATGGAATTTTTGGTCTGCGAAAGGTCTAGTGTCAAAATATAAAATATATAATAAATTACTTAATGTCCTTACAGGGGACATTATAGAAAGGTTGTCAATGCACTTGAAGGAACACTGATTTAGCAAAGTTTATACGGGGAAATATGTTTAGTTTTCTTACCTGAATGCTAATCTGTTAACATCTTTGAGTGCTATTTTGTCTTTCTGCTACAGAAAAATTAATCACACAATTAATCACATTGTTGTGTTCAGGTTGTATTGAGAGGAGATGGTGATCTACGTGGAAAGATAAAGCCCGAGCTTGTCCAATGCAACTTAACTTTGTTTTATGACTATTGGAGTATGCATGAGGTACTGTATCAATATATTAATAAGTGGAAAAATATTTCAATTAAACAAAAAAATATATAAAATAAGCTTTGCAAATTTGAAGTTCCAAAGATTTTCATACACAACAAAATCAGAACATCCAGTTGCCATATTTGCTACTAAATTTTTTTTGTTTAGTTGATAAGATACTATTATTGATGCCTAAATGGAGCCTTCCAATGAAACCAGTAAGAGTAAAAGGCACCATCTTGGATATGCACATAATGGATTCTTCTAACATTCAAAGTAGTGCCACTTTTTGGAAAAACTATCATCAAGAGTATCAATGAAGGAGGCAGAACATGTGAGTTGTGGGATATCTAGTTGAAAATCCAATCTTTATAATTGACAGTTCGTGGAGTCAGACAATTGAAAACTTCTCAAGCAACATATCCTGCAAAGCATCCATACTGTGACAATTTATAAATCTGAATTGAACTTACAAATAAATTTATCTTGAGTAAGATTTGTACCAGATACTTTATAACTCATTTCTTGAATATACTTGTATTCATGTTTTTATATAGATCCTTGAGATGTTTTGATACTTCATTGCCATTAAACCATCCATCACCTCCAAAAGTTCATTTTAAGGAGCTCATATTGTTTCAGGTGCTTTCTCAACAAGGCTTTGTTCTAGAATCTCTATATCTCTTCCTCGAGATTAATATCATCTTCATCTTCACCTGCCAGAATCTTTAATTGCAAGTTCCAACTAACTTTTGGATTTATGTTATTTAATGAGGGGCCACACTGAAATAATTAGATGCAATCAAATGTATAAAATAACAATACTGAATGCATTTCACTTAATCTGTGCAAAAGTGGAACTGCTAGGTCCCGTTGTGAGGTTTTCACAACATCACCTCAATGAAAATGGGGATCCCCTCTTTTAGCGTGGCAATAGGAGTTGTGGTCTTGGTTGGCCTTAGTTTAATGGCAATTTTGGAGTCTCCTAGCCTAGAGATTAGATTCAAGCAGCTCTAGGTGCAAGATTTGTCCAATTTGGAGTTGAGCCATAGAGAAGAGTTGCTAGCTATGTGTTCAGCACTAAGCAATTTTGAGGATGGAGATATGCCTTGATTGAAGACTGATATGACAGGATCCAAAAGTGAATCTGAGATGAAAAATTCTGATTCTTGAAGAGGTTTTAATCTGATTGCGAGTGAAGTTAAGATTTGATGAACAAAAAAGAAAGCATGAAACCCACGATTCAAAATATGGAATGAAAATTGAGATGAAAAGTGGGAAAGAAATGAGTTTCAACCTTCAGATCTGAGATGAATATCATTTAAAAAATCAGAGCACTGAATGATAGAAGAAGTTTTTACCAAGCACTGAAAGGGGGAATTCAAGATCTCAAAGGGAAAGAGAAATACTTCGCAGTTTTTTCAAAGTCTTGGAAAATTTCCAAGAGGTGGTTGGAATCCAACCACCCCTTGAAACTGGATTTCCAAGGGTAGATCAGATTCCATCCTCTCTTGGGAATTCCATTTCCAAGAGACCCAACATTTCCACCCTAGTTTGGAAGCCTGCCAAAGCACATATAAGGCAAAATCACCTTCAAATGAATGGAGAAACGAAATTGAATGAAGGAGAAAGTGAATCAATCAAAGTTTTAGGGCTGATAATCAGATATCAAGACTAAAAAGGGAGATGGAAATCAGATCTGGTATGAATTTAATCATCAACCAATGAAAAGCTAGACCAAAAAGCATTGATATGAGATCAAGAAAGAAGAAGAAATCATGAAATACAAGCAAGGGGTTGAATGGGTGATTTTGGCATCAAAATGCAAGGAGGAGAGATTTCCAACACATGGTCGAAATATGACTAGGTGTTGGAACTCGAGTTCTAACACGAGGTCGGAATCTGACCTTGTGTTTGAATTAAATTTTGAATAGAGCCCTTAAATTTATCCAACACGATTTCTCGGGAGGAGACTGATAGGTTACTTGAGGAAGAAGGCATGGTGTCTTCCCCTCTACAAGGAGTTGCTGAGGAACAGGTAGAGATACAAAGCAAGCGTGGAGAACCTCCGGACACAACTTCTTTTGCAATCGAGGTAGAGTTGTTTCTATTCGAGTTGCATGCCATGGAGCATTCTACTAGGGAGCTCATGCAGCAGACTAGGTCTCAAAATATGGAAGCTATCATAGCAACAACAAAAGCATTGGCCGCATTTATGCAGACTGGTTGCCATGCATATTGGGGACTCTTAGAATAGGGTGGATATTTAGAGGAGGACATGGCCACTACGTGGACAAGCAGTTCTATCATTTCCCGTGGGTAGGAACAATCGCTGCCTCTCATGGAAGCCATTGTAGCCATGGAAGTTGCCTTTCGGGGAACCTTTTTGGAACTTCCATAGTAAAAAAGCTTGACTAAGGTGTGGGGACTGGAAAGGCAAAATCTTCAACATAAGTGGGAAGCGGAAAAAGTTGCCATGTAGGAAGCATGGAAAATAGAGAAAGCTGAATTGGAAAGCAAGATCGCCATAGCAAAAACCAAAAAGATGGATGCTTTAAGGGTGCTGCAAGGTGTTCGGACAAAACAAAAGACAACTGAACGAGACCTGCAACGACTACGGGGAGCGTGAAGCACAGGGATGTCCTCCCATCCCTCTTCTTGAAGTCAAAGCTTTTTTGTTTTCATGTTCAGCAGTTGTTTGGAAGACGACATCTTTTTTTTGGGGGGGGGGGGGATAGATGTAGTCCGTATAAAGTAACTATTTTGTTTAGTACTTGTTATAGCTAGTTGGGTTGGGTAGTTAGGAGGTGAGGGAATGTGTCGGTTGGTTTCCAACCAACTGACCCTCCTTTAAGTACTTGGAATATTGTCAATGTACTCATTTGATTTTGGTATTAATAAAAGAAACCATTTCCTCGCCTACTGATATTGTGGTATTAATGGTACATTCTATGTTTTACTTTATATGTATCTCAATTGTGTTATTCTGTATGATTATCATATCTCTATGAACTTGAGTGATATTTCCACTCTACACTAGGTGAATTTTATCTCCCCAAATCAATGAAATGCTTGTATCTGGCCTTAGAGGGAAAAAACTAGTTTAAATTATTTCAAATCCATTGAAACCTGAATCTAATTTAAATATCTAGGTTGACTAGTGTTAGGAGGGAAAAATCAAAGTTTAAAATTTAAATTGCCTCCCTAATTTAATTGGCCCAAACTAAAGGGTTTTTAGCCATAGGCTCCTCTATAAAGAGGTAAATTAATATCATTTCACCAGAATTACAATCAGTTCAAGCAATAATGAGAAGCAGAAAAAACTTGTAATCAGTGAATTTCCCATTGACAAATCATATTGGAGAAGACATACGAGGCATTTGATACCAGATTTGAAGCAGCATAAGAATTTAGACTCAGAAATTATCAAAGAAAATTAGGATCTGAAATCAGGACTTGTAAATTGTTTTAAATGAATAATAATAATTCCTTCACATTCAACTCTAATGCTAATCATTTTGTCAATGAAAATGTTTTATTTTGCTATGATCCATAGCATTTTGGGGACAGGGACAGCAGGGATGCATTTCTGGGACATTTCCTAAACAACCAAAAATAGGGGACGAATGTGTACAAATTTCTAAAATCTATGTGCGTGTGTGTGTAATTTTTTAAAAAATATATTAAGATATTATAGATAGATTGAGAGAAAGAAGAAACATGTCAATAATTCATATCAAGACAATACACATAAATCACTGGTTCATGGGTTAGAACAGTGGTATAACAACATAAACGATAATTGCAGCAGTGTAAATCAGTATAACAATAATAGTCTCAGACATTAAAACCATGTTCTATCAATACATATATCTAACTTAAAATGTCTGAAACATCTATCCAAAAAGTTTCAAACATCAAATATAACATGTTACAGGTACAAGCTATGAAACTATGCTTCACTCTAGCTATCGATATCCAAAGGTGCTGAATTATCTGAGTCACTATCCCTCTGGAAAAAGTGGATCATCCAATGGTAGCCCGACTAGTCCTGGTTGCACCTCCTTGTCAATCTGCCTAACATCTTCAGGATCAACATCCCACTGCATTGCTGGTGTCTGTCTATACTTTATAGTCTATCGGTCCTGAAGTCTCAAAACACTATGAAATGCAATAAGTTTTTCAGCTCGCTTGGAAGTAAGTATGATTCTTTTAATGTTGAGGATGAAGCCATAGGTGGACCAATTCCTCTTCACAACAAATTAACTAGCAATCTATGAGAGCAATCGAATGTCAAGTTGTTTCAATTCTGATGTGTCCCTCCCATGAAATTTCCACCATCCAATGGGATTTTTTTGTGAAAAAGTGTGCCTAGCCAACCTAGCCTCTGGTTTGCTGAATGTAGGATCCTGAAGATCAATAAACTGAATCCTCTGCCCTCCAGGAAAATTTGCCTTTTCCATGTTAAACATTTTCTCAAGGGCTGCTATAAGCCCCACTATCACCTCTTCATTGTTTTAACGAGCCACTCTGCCAGGTCTAGGTTCATACCGCTTTGGGTTAAGAGGATAGGCAAGTATATGTAGAGGGGTATTCATTGTATTCCACCTCTTTGTGACATAGGCCAGATACGGTCCTCATAGAATTGCAATTTAACATATTGCATCATTTGATACAGCATGCTATCAGAAGTCTCATATCTCTCTCCCAAGCTAGGAAAGTCTATATCTGCATACTTGATTACCTTCACAGCTGGTGCTTCAATAGAGAATATACCTGCAAGAAACATTTAAAAATTATTTTATTAAAAACACAATGAAAAACAAAGTTCATGTTAACAACTAACAAATTCAATAGTAGAAAATAAATTTCAGATTTCTTACTTGGTATTGGCCTGCTAGGTCTCATTAAATACTCTCTCTCATTGCCTTCTCTTCATCTTTCTTTGATTGAGGCCACTTCTTCCAATCTGATCAAACAACCATGGATTGTAGAGCATCTTGCACCTCCAACATCCTCTCCATCAAAATATAATAGGTTGCATATCTAGTCTCAACTGTTTTGAGAAATTATTTCTTTGAAAAGGACAAGAATAGTGCAAGCGATGTGTGATGATTACATACAAATATTTGTATGTCACTAGACTCTACCACTGCTGCCTTGACCAATCTTTTGTGCCAATGTCTTTCAAAGCATTATTCAAGGTGTGCACATGAGTCCAAAAAATATGTTTGTAGGCATTCTCAATCATCAAACCAGCTAGCTTACATACACGAGCTGAATCTGTCACAACCTCCTCAATGGCCTCCCTCAAAATGCCACACTGAAAATCAGCATCCTTAACTTTCCCAGAACAATTAATAGCTCTATGAAAGTATGAATGATAAGGGCATGTAACAATAACATTGACAAGTGGCCTATGACGAATATCAATCCACCCATCCATGACAATGGAACAACCAGTCCTAGTCCTTATTTGCTTCATCTCCTCCATTGTCATGGTTGTTTTGAATATTGCTTGCTGAAGAGGGAGGTTCGCAATCTATATTCTCTAATGGGGTGCATAAGATGGTCCAGCTGTCAATATATCTCTCACCATACTTTTGAAATAAGGTGACCTTGCCAAATGAAATGGAAGAGCCTGTAGATAAAAGAATTTGGCCACTGAATCATCTGCTTGCTTACTTTTTTGAATATTCATAAACTCCATCACTGAAGTTTTCTCAGTCGCTTTCTTCTTCCCTTTATCTTTACAAGAGCTCTCTTCAGTTTGAATTGGTGCATTGGAAGACACATGCATATCAGTGGATGAATGTTTTAGATTCTTCTTAAAAGTTGCAAGGACTTTGTCCACATATATTCCAGTCAAGTTCGCAAATTCAGTTTACTGTTCCAGTGTAATTGCTTCCATAGTTTGGCACCTATTCCAACATCACCAGCCAGATAGCCTTTAGCTCTGATATATCACCCGTGGTAATGTTTTTGGCAAACATGGCAAAGCCATCTCTTGCCGCACCCTGTTTTTTTCCCTTTGTGGGGGGTCACATTTGTGGCAAACCGAACCAATGATTTTCTGGCATTAAAAGGGCCTTTTGCAAATATTTGAAGGAAGGATGCAGGGCGTGAAAAATGGGGTTGATTGATGAGGTTGGTGTTGGATTTTCAGAAGCAGAAGAAGGGCCTATTCTCGTCATAAATACCTGTTCAAAGGAAAACTCCGGAGGTGCACAACAAGTGCCGACACAACAACAATTACCTATGACCAAAATAAAAAATGGGCCCAAGATATACATAAATCAATTGGAACCTCAAATACAAATATTTTTATTTTATTAATTTGGGCCCCCAGATTTATTAATTAAATTAATTGATTATAGGTTCTTGTATTATATTATTATTATTTTTGGACCAATTAATTAAATATTTTAATATGGTTATTACATTAAATTCTTGGGGACATCACACTATCCTCAAGGGAATGATGGATTTCAAAGGAAGAAGGCTGTGATGGGATGAGATCATCAATCAAGGGAACCATATCAAGCAAACAGAACATGAGAAAACATCATCCATTGCATAAATCGCTCAAGAAAGAAGTCCTAATCAGAAAAAGGTGACTGTTGACATTATTATGAGTCAAGCCAGTGATCAATATTGGTAACATGGAGAACATAAACAGCATTAGGCACTATTTAATGTCATTGATGGGCAAGAATGGGTGGTGTTAGCAGTGGTAAAAATAGTATACCATTGATTAGAATGAAGAAGCATTCAGATAATTAAGCAATCAAATCAATCAAATATATTCAGCAGACAGTCAATCAAATAAATACACATTCATAAAGCAAATACAATTACCAAGGAAGATCAAAGTAATCAGCTAAGGAGTTCAAACGTCTAAGATTGATTTGTTGAGATTGATCAACATTTACACCCAAGGAAGTTATCTTAAAATCAACACATATTGATATTATATCAGAACTGTCATTTTAAGCATTTTCCTTACTCACAATTAATCGTGGTATTGTTAATGTTTTTCCCAGAAATAAAGCTAAACAACAAGAAACAAAATAGAATGCTAAGACGAAAAAATATATCATGGAGAAACCCTCCAACATGAGGGGAAAAACCAAGCCACACCAAAAAAATCTCTTTAATTAAATAATAGAGTTCTGAATACAATGCTTCTAACAGAACACAGAACTCATCACATAAAGAAATGATATATATGTTGAATTGAGAGACTTTTCATATCATAATTGAAAGTCTTCATTTTCAAATGCGTGCTTCTTCATGTCTCTTGCATGTCTCTTCATAGCTTCAAATGCATGTCTTCATATTTCCAAGCCGGAGTATATCAAAGAGTACAATGCGGTAATCAGGATCTCTTGCAGCTACAAACATCTACACTCCCTCTTAGTGAAGTAGATATTGTTAATGATTGTAGCTTCGATTGGATGAATCCAATCGATGAAATCAAATGTTTGAATGGCTTATCAGCCTTAAAATATTTGATATCTATCCTTCACTATTATTATTATTATTATTATTTTTTTAAAGAGGGGTAAACGCTTTGACCTGGAGCTATGAACCAGTGAGGCCACAAACGGGGGACCTCATCCCCATGAGATTTGAACCTTGATGGCAAGGATAACAACACAACAACTTAACCATCACAAGCATGCCACTATTGGCAGATCCTTCACTATTATTATTATCATTATCATGGAGAATTATTATCGATAATAAATTACCAACTATATATATATATATATTTTTATCAACTATATATATATATATATGAGATATATTATACTTATTTATATTATCTATACATATATTTATTATCATAATCATGATAATACATTGAGCAAATGTTATTTGTGATATATGTTAAAGCAATAACCAATTAAGATATTAACAAGAGACACATCTCTACGGGAGACATGTGTCTTTCTATCATATATATATTCATTAAGAGTAACTTGAAACACACTGAAATAAAGAAGTGCTATTACAAGTTACAACAACAACATATCATATAGAATCTGCACATACAATTGGAGAACAATAATCAAAATTTTGAAATTCCCATTTCTTATATATCTGATAAAAAACTTAACATAGTATTAGAGCAGGTCCATTCCTTCTTGTTGAGAGTGTTGGAATCATCAGTGCCATTACACCAAAAGCTTGAGTTGTTAATGAATGTTACAACAGCCAGAGACAAGGATATAAACATGTCTCAAATCCATCAGTGTATGCTGAATGGTACCTACACCTAGAGGGGATATAGGTACCAACCTCCCAAAAATCCCCCCGTCAGCATGACCCAAGGGAGTTGAACTCATAACCGAACGCTCTAATACCACTTGTTGAAATCAATGCTACTGTTACACCAAAATTTCAAGCTATCAATAAACGTCACAACAGCTAGAGACAAGGATCTGTGGGAGGTGGTTAAGTACATGTCACAAATCTATCGGTCTATGTTGAATGATACCTTCACCTAGAGGGTACAAAGGCACCTACCTCCCAATAGAGAGGTGCTCAAAGATTTGCTAACATTCATAGAGAAATTTTTCGGGAAGCATAGGCATATGGAATGTGCAGTATTGTGCCACCAAAAGTCTTTAAATTTGACATTTGCACTAGATAAGGAGAAGATGGCGTTTTCTACAAAGCCAATTGAGTCAAAGGCCCTTTACCTACAATGTGAAAATATTTCATTTCGATTATGCTTGGTTTATGGAGGAGATGAGCCAAAAGGAGTTGTGAATTCGTAATTCTTGATTCAAGGACAATTTGTGGATTTGTGCCAACCTTTTAATTCAATAAAATGACATGATTTTCAATTATCTCACATGAATGTGTCTTTAACAATAATAAGATCGTCGCCAGTGCATTGTGGATGTAAGACTAATGTGCAGAGTGAGATGTCAAGAGATGCTTAGAGTGAAGCACATGAGTTTTTTATTTGTGTGTGTTCCAAAGGCTTGATGCTTGACTCTTGGACAGATTCATCAATGCGGATAGTCATTGGAATTTTTGTATTTCATAGTATTGGGCTAGTCCATATGAGGCGTTTGTGTTTGTTGACCGATGCAACTTTAGTTGAATATGAAATGTTTGAGGACTCCATAATTCATGCTTGGATGTGAAGCTACTTCTCATTACTGGCACATGCCTCTCATTCTGAGCAACATATTCTTTGGTTCCAATGGATATACTAAACTTGGATGCAATGTTATATTCATCCCATTCTCGGAGAACTTGTTCTTGATGACATCATAGTAGTCTGCGTAGCTTGTCAATTGATGCAGTGTAGTGTTGTTGGAGGTGTTGTATTTTATAAAGTGGTTGCAAAGGACATTGGCCTGAAAGCTGTAAACAATGGACTCGCTCATTGCAAAGGATCCGACTCCATAGCTTGTGAAGTCATCATAAATGACATTGGAGCTTGAGGCCTAGTAATGGAAATTTTAATTGCTGCTAGATTCTGGGTTGTAGCCTTTCAAGGCATCCTTTACTATGTTGGAGTTGTCGTAGTAGTTTTTGGATGTGTTGTGGTCGAACTTGTATTTTTTGAAATATTTTTTGTCAACATGGCTCTCAAAACCCAATGGGCTAGATATTGTTTTTTTGGTTTGAGCTTATTCTATGAGTACAAAAGAGGTCTACTGCTACGCTGTAGGAGGCAATGTGATTAGAGAGCATGTGATTTGTTGTACAAATTAAGAACAAAACATCGATAAAGGGAATACATGTACTAGTGTGAATCCTTCCACTGGAATAAATTCCTGTGAGATGTTAGAGTTGATTTGAAAATTTAAAATTATTATTATTCTACAACCATCATGTTGAAGACAGGTCTCAATATTATTGTGTAGTCATGTGAAGATATCACTATAGATTTCCTACATCATTCATTAGCATCTATATATCTACTATTGATTGCCTCAGGCATCATTAGTTGTGAATTTTTGTTCATTACAACAGATGTGGCAACCAATGATCTATTTGCTATTATTTTATAATTGTCAAACTCCCTTGGTTGCAAATTCCATTAATGGTTCGGGAGTATTGTTGGAGCTCATGCTAGTAAAGTGTAAGCAAGGATAAAGAAGTCGATATTGCATGTTGAGTGGGAAAAGTCATGGATATTGAGGCGTTAGGAGCAACTATTAACCATTGCCTATGGGGGTCTAAAGATTGTCTAACCATCATTGGTTAGTTGTTTTGTTGAAAACCTATGACGAGCATCGTGAATATATTGGTCTCAACTTCTTGTGACATATATTACATCATAAGAAAATTATTTGGTGGTAATTATGATTGAGAACTTGATTGTTGACAAGATCAAGAGTTGGTATTCTATGTATTCCAAGCAAATAACATTGTTCCAATTGATGGGTCTTGGAGTTGTTTTATCACATTCTGTTGATGCTAATTACATCGTGGATTAGCACAGTGTATAGATGCATTGATAATCTTAGTGGATATACAAGAGTTGACAAAGAACAATGACACTGTAAATACTATTGCATAATGCAACAAAAGATTGAGACACTTGGGAAAATGACTATCCATTGATGACACATCAAATGGATTAATTGATAAGATTGTATTGAGAGAGATAATGTTTGGAGGAGTATGTGAAAACTTGAAGATACAAATGTGTCAATACTACTGTGAGAATGACGTCCTTAAGATTGTGTGAATCGGGGTCTATTACCAACACTATGGGTTTGGCTTCTTTAGTTAATTGTCCTGAGTGGAAAGAATCTACTTGGTCGCCAAAGACTATATTATACAGCTCCAAGCTTTAGCTAATGTAATGCATTTTGTAGAGTTGTTTTCTAGAAACATAACATATGGGAATCGAGTTGTAATAGCGACATTAAATGAGGTAGTGTACTCTACAGTCTGTTGTGAGTTTTGTTTTTGATTTCCAAGAAGTATCATACACATAAAGAGGATGGAACTTATTTATGGAAAAAGAGCTTGGTACTTGCAGTCATGGAACTAAGTTCATAACTAAAAACATTTCTTCAAAGAGGAGGAAATAACATTTAGAGGGAGTGTTGTTGTAGCTTTAGTCGGATTGATTTGATCAAGAGATATATTGTTATGATTACTAGTTAACCACGAGCATATATCTTCTCTAGTAGACATCATGAGACGTGATGTCAATGCACATGCCAAGAAAAGATACGAGTATGGTGAGTATCATATGGTTGATATTCTTGGGCATACCATACTCGTGATGTTATTGTGAGGTAATAATAGTACATTGTGTTGTTTTATTTGGATAGAAATTAATCTCCCTAGCTAAGAGGGAGTGTTAATGATTGTAGCTTTGATTAGACGATTCCAATCGATGAAATCAAATGTTCGAATGACCTATCAACCTTAAAACATTTGATATCTATCCTTCACTATTATTATCATGGAGCATTATTATTATTGTTGATAATAAATTATTAAGTAAATATATATACATATATGTGCGTGTGTGTATTTATGTATGGCTACATGATAATTATATATATGAGATATATATATGTTATTTCTCTCTCTCTCTCTCTCTCTCTATATATATATATATATATATATATATATGTATATAAAATTATCATCATAATCATGATAATACATCGAGCAAATATTATTTGTGATATATGTTAAAGCAATAACTTATGCAAGTTAAAATATTAACAAGAGACATATCTCTATAGGAGACATGCCTCTTTCTATCATAAATATTCATTAAGAGTAACTTGAAACACACATAAATAAAGAAGTGCTATTACAAGTTACAACAACATGTTATATAGAATGTACACATACATTTGGAGAACAGTAATCAAAATTTTGAAATTCCTATTTCCTATAAATATGATAAATAACTTAACAAATATCATTTGTAGGATATATGCAATCATGACAAACACAAGGGCTACATCCATTTGTGTCAAGAACAAAACCTTGTCATAGATTTTCTCAACATGATATAGTCATCTCAACATGACGTTCACCATGGCTACTCCGAGAGGGTGAAGGAACACAAGAGCTAAGTCATGAAGTCTCACACAAGACTTCTACCATGGTTACTCCTAGAGGGTGGGTCCACCATGGCTACTCCCAAAGGGTGGAACAAGGGATTTCACCTCAAACATCTATCACAAAGAAGAATGCATTACCAGGGGACCGAACCTTCAAACTTCTCCCTCATAGAGAGAAACTCATTAACAAGGGATTGCACCTCGAACTTCTCCCTCATAGAGAAGAACTCATTAACAACATGCATAAAAATCACTGAAGTTGAGACTCCCTCTCAGCAGGGGAAACATTCTCACTCCTTTGATTTTTACAATAAATTACAAGTGACTCTAATGACCAACAAGGATCTTTTGAAGTCACACTGCTTTGGGAGCTTGTTGATCCTGAAGCTTTTAACTCACATCTTCAATTCATGGAATTTAACTCCCTCTGAATGCGACCTCTTATCATCCTTATGCTTCTCAATCCATCTTGGATGCATTTTGGAGAGATTAATAGTTGACTCAACCTACGCTTCGAAGAGAAATATATAGATCAGTGCTATAAGCATACATGATTCATTCTTCCATATGTTATTGCATGAATTAACCACATAAAATTCGTAATCAATTTCAAGGGTATAATCAAACAATACTTATCTCCTTATTGTAGTCAAAGAATAATGCCCTCTGGACGATAGTTGAAATTTGGGCCAGTCCTCTTGAGGATTAGAGAGCAGAGTGTCTTCCTTGACAACTCCAACTTTGACCAAGAGAACCTCGAGCATCATCTCCCTCTACATCTGAGTAATCACAACACTGCCACATGCACTTGTTTGAACTCAAGAAGCAACTCGATGCAACATCAAGAGTTGACGGCAAATCCTCTTGTCATTACACATTACACTTTGTTGTGAAAGCCACGCAGTATAGGTGACGAATATGGAACTCCACTCATTCATAGATGGTATTATTCTACCCAGACGATGATATTCAAACACAAAACAATGCTCACCATGATAAATATATATAATAGATAATGCTTAAGTGATTGTTTATGATAGAATATAGGAATTCCTTGATTGTTTGCAACCCATCTCGTAAGAAGGGTTGTGACGAGCCCTGCTGGTTCAACCTCTAATCAACTCTCACTTGAGTCTTTTTGGTTTTTGAAGCGCTTGTATTATTTTGTATTTTGATATTTTATGCATTTCTGGTTTTGAAATTCATTGACAAATAGGACTCTTCTTGCATAGAAGAAAACTCAAACGAATTTTCAGAACCTTGCAATGGAAAACACTATTCTATTTATTGAAAGATTGATACAATCACTAGGACTTTATTTATATAATTCTGGAAATGTAATTTGCAGCTGAAAGAAAACTTGGAGTGTAAATGCAGCTTATGAGAGTTTTGCCTGAATCCCTTCAGAAGCACAAGACAATGCGTTTAAACTACTAGGTGCCCAAATCTGATTTGAGAGATATCACTGAAATGCTGGTTGAGCTTTCCTAGAGGTCAAATGCGAATCTCTGGAGTCTCACACGGGGCTGGAATTGGGATGGCTGGCCTTGAACATGCACTCAATCCTGTAACAATGCTGCAATTTTCTACTACCGGCTGCTCAAGACTAAACTCTACAATTATTCTTCAAACTCATTGAAAACTTCAACCAATTTGCACAATCGGGACTTCTAAATGAAGACCACATGTAAGCAATAATTCAACTAGTCTTTCATAGTTTCAGAATTGCAAATACATTGAAGAATTATTGTCCTCCAATGCTGAAAATGACAGAAACCATAGTTTTTGTTAATGTTATAATTCTGTCGGATAAATTATATTATATATAATATATGACAAATATTATATATGGAATAATTAACTTATATTAAGCATGATATATATATATATCTTATTATATAATCATTATAATATATTGAGGGTATATTAATTGTGTTATAACTATAACTAATGTAAGTTAATATATTAAAGAGACATGTCTCTTCAAGAGGTATGCCTCTTTATATCACATATATATTCATTCGTATAGTAACTTGGAAAACACATAAAAATATTCACAAGTGCTATTACAAGTTACATAACACTTTAATGGATCATATCTTTAACATTGTATCAGAGCAGTGTTACGATTGGGATGCTAGATTAGATATTTGATTTTGAAACTTGTTGGGATGCTAGATCAGATATTTGATTTTGGAACTTGTTAAATCAACAAAAGAAAAATTATTTACTCTGAGAATTTGTAGAACTTATTTTACACTTTACCTTGACTGGCTGCTCACGATGTTATAATGGACATTATTGTCGGTATTTAATCATGACTGGAGGGTCTCACCTCCATTTCTATCATATGGATGTTCTTCCATGGATAGTGAAAGACCTATTCAAACGAACAACCAAAGTTCTAGAGCAGAAGCAAATTGGTCATTGGGAAAATGTGGGAGGAAAATCTCTATGAGCAGAAAGAATGGACATAGCCCCAATCGAAGGCATATAATCCAACAATTATTTGTAATGATAATCAGAAAAGGAAAAGAAACCAACAACAAAGTAAATTCGGAAGTTGTGAAAACAAGTTATTATTGCAAGACTTGAATACCCATCTCGGGTAAGCTTGGATGGAGTTCCAAATAGATGATTAGATGGGATCAAAATAACAATCTTATTGTGTTCTATCAAGTTCTGGAACACATACCTAACGAGAGAGAAGATATTGGGTAGTCATGAGAGTCTCTGTTCAAGCCAGTCCCATCGGGTTAGGATGACACCCCAAATACCACCAGTGTACTTCCTCATTCACAAGCCCAATTACATCATTGATTGAGGACAAAGCTTACATTGATTCATCAACCACGCATTGAAATCGTTGTGGTGAGGCAATAGCGGGAAGAATATTTGAAATAACTTGATCATTTCCAAGTGTCCTAAACATTATAAATCAAAGAAAGGAAATCAAATATCGAACCAAGATATATTATGGAAAATAGAATGATACATGGTTGTTTGCTTGAAGGCTCTAGTCAAGACGATGATTCACAGTGAACATAAATGATGTTTTTTCATGATCAACAGTAAAACGTCTAAATGGTTACTTGCGCACTATAGACAGATCTATTAAAGCTATGTCCACGATAAGGCTGTAAATCCAGTAATATCACCAAATGTTCTTGAGATCACCAAAACTGAATGACGGAATATGAGATTCACTAGATAATATTCGTGAACTTTTGATATGGAGAGCTACCCCATCACATAGGGAATGATATGGTGTATAAGATGAAAAGATATGGAACTTTGAGATCTTGTAATAGTGAAAAATTGACTGTGTATATGAGGATGACAAATTACACTCGTGATATAGAGATAGTTAAACACCAATATGGAAATCATCATCATAATGAGTCTAAATGCAAGTACAATCCATGAGCAAGGATCTGGAATCAACTAAGGAGAAAGGAGATCTTATGGTTAGATTAATGAGCCTTGTGAGTCTCTATGAATTATTCTCAGGAGATTACAAGTGGAGAGAGTTGTTGGTTTTGTGAGTGAAGAGCTTTATCTCATCTGCTAATGGAATGACATTGTGTTCTATTGAATATGTCAAGATCATGATTATATTGCAACATATGTATTATTTTTCATTAGTACCACCACCAAGTCAAGGATAAGAAACTCGGAAAATTAAATTGGGCTCTAACTAGTACTTTCATGTTCTCTATATTTGGCTCTTGCAATTTGTCAAGTAATCTATCTTGCAAAAATGTGGATCAAGAAAGAGGCTAAGTGACATTTTTAAGAATACCCTTTGGGAAAAATTCATCATAATGATGAGATAGATATTAAGTTAAAAATAATGAAGATGGAAACGTATTTGGACTATGTTCCACGGTAACATTTTCCCAAGCATACGAAAGTGTCAAATATTTGAAGGATTTGAGATGCAATCAAAACATGAAGGAAAATAATGTCATTGCTCCATGCATTATGATGGCCCTATGTTAATGTAATGATCTAAGGCATAGATTCAGCTATGAATTTTTAGAGAAATAGGAGCTCTTGTTCACTGTCTCACACAACCATTATGAAATACATTTGATGTTTGAAGACACATGATGGTCACTTCAAATATAGAGGTGATGACTAACAGAATTAGATGTTGATATCTTTAGACTTGATAGTGATTGAAACTCTATAAAATAGAGTAAGTGGGAATTTTACATTGTGGGGGTGAATAATAACCAATGTTCCATTCCCATTATTTGACAAAATACTCATGTGGAGGCATTTCGGATGTGATGCTTATGGTCTTTCATTGGAGCAACTCGTATCAAGGATGTGCAGATAAGTACTCATTATGTTTTAGTATTACATTTACTAATCTCTATATTCTCTCTCTTATTTTGTATTTCTATAATTACTAAAAAGAGCTATTTGCCTTGATTTTTTCCTTTGTCTTTGAGGATGTTCTTGTAGGAAAAGAAGATTGGTACATTAGGTATTCTACCGAAAATTGTGTAGGACTCAATCTTATGACAGTAGCTCTAAAGAAGTTTCTGATCTAGAATTCATTAGTCACTTGATGATCATGCTAGATAAAGTAAGGCTTCTTGAAGTGAATATATTTGATTATTGAGATTATGAGTAACCTTCTATATCAAGAGGGAGTTTTGGTAGTTCATTAGAGACAATCTTGGACAAAGAGAGAAAGAGAGCAGATAGGTCAGAAGACCTTATGTTATTAGGATACCCATTGAACTAGGGAAGCATGACATGACTTGCTACCAAGAGGTTAGAAGGATGATAACAGATTCAGAGGAAGTTTGACACTTCATCGGAGACAACCTTGTGCTAAGAGGTTAAAAAAGTTGATATCAGACTAACAGGGAGAAACCTTATTCTTTGATATGATTTATGGTGAATGTTGTGACAAGACCACATGACACTATTTGTGGAGACTTCATGCAAATTTTTGATGTCATACATGTATGAGCCCATCCCCTGTGTACATCATGAAGAAGTGACGACTTCTAAATGATTATCACTTGTATTAGGAGAAGTTATTGAAAGGTGACAACCTTACAATAACTTGTATCATGATATACATTTTGTGTAAATGTTGAAATAAATCATGAAAGGCTTTATCTTATAAATCAACAACTAGGCGTTAGATGTTATTAATTTAACTATCTACAAGTTGTTTGTATAGATATATTTTAGGTACTTGGTGAATATCTTGCCTTGATATTCTGATAGGCCATTACCACATTGAGTACTTGGTGAATATCATTTAGTTGATGTTCGGATAGGCCATTACTTAGAGTATTTGGTGAATATCATTTGACTGATATTCTGATAGGCCAATGCTCATGTTACCTAATATGATATCAAATAGTAATTGGTGAATATCATATGTTGATATTTCGATAGGCCAATACTTACATGATATCATATACTAGAAATCTTCTGATCAAAGATTTCCTATATGTATTATTTTTGAAATATTACCTATGGTGTAAGATCTATGTGTTTTATCCTTCTTCATTAAGAGGGAGTGTTAATGTTATAATTCTGTTGGATAAATTATATTATATATATGAGATATATAATATATGACAAATATTATATATGGAATAATTAACTTATATATAGCGTGATATATATATATAATCGTTATAATATATTGAGGGTATATTAATTGTGTTATAACTATAACTAATGTAAGTTAATATATTAAAGAGACATGTCTCTTCAAGAGGCATGCCTCTTTATATCACATATATATTCATTCGTATAGTAACTTGGAAAACACATAAAAATATCCACAAGTGCTATTACAAGTTACAAAACACTTTAATGGATCATATCTTTAATAGTTTTTATGGCCCAATTCCCAAGAACTTTCAACAGCTAATGGAAATAGTCAATAGCATATTCAAATCAATTCTCGTTAGCTTTTTCTAAATCCCTTCATGAGGTTTGATCCATGAGTCATCACTTGCAAACCTCAGTAATTACTAAAACATATTTTTGTTGTTGTTGCACAATTGACTTTATAATATAAAATTATATTTTCCTTGGTATAGGTGCCCCCTTTAATGACATATAAAATGAACATTAATGATGTCGTTGGCCTCTTTTACTTTTTAAACTTTATAATAAGCTTTGATAATAAATTATAAACAAAGTGCTACTTTATTAATAATAAAATACCATGAGTTTAGGCTATTAAATTTCCTCCAAAAAGTCAACTTGGAATCCAACTATGCACTTCAATTGCCACATGTCAAGGTGCCCTATCAAAGACAACAATTTTGTGAATTTGACTTACTATAAATAGTAAGTCTCTAAATACCCACTCAAGCCAAAGATGCCATAGCTCAACACTACAAGACAACCTATTCAACTGCCCTTCTATAATTAGAAATCCCTACTTTCTTGAAATAATCACTTACTATAAATATTAATAGTGAAATCTGAACCAAACAAAGAGGAACCCTAAACACTCCTATCCTCTAAAATGGGAATTGGCCTCCTGTACTGCCAATTGGGATCTTCTAACCATCTAACTTAGCCTATGATGGGCCAATGATGGGCTAACTAAAACATAAACCAATGGTGAGCTAGAAGGGGACATTACAAGGGCCTAGCGGGTAAGAGGAGGATATCAGAGGGTCTTGTAAGGAGGCTATCCTAGAGTTGACTATAAATTGGCTTCTAGGCTGAAGAGGGCACTTAGATAGGATTGACAAACCCCTTGTAGCCTCCACCCAACTCTGCAAAAGGGCATGTGTCTTTGGGAGGACAAGGCATTGATTGGGAAAGTAGGTATAAGCAAACCGCTAAGTAAGAAAAGAGGGTTTTGGTAGAAATCCACTCAGGTGTTAGTGTAGAAATGGTTTTGAGTGTACTTATCATATTTCTTCCTCCAATCTCTAATATGCTTGCATAATATGATTGATAATAAATGATTATGATGTGATATTCAATAACTCTTATATTTTGTAGGATTCAAATCTAGGATCTCGCTAGATAAAGAAATATTTAGTTGGTAAAATGTAACACTAACCCTAATTTGTCACAATTGTGATTACAACGCAAATAAGGGGAAATTACCAACAAACTAATTTTTTTAATGCTGTTCCTTATGACTTGGATGATGTTAGTAGGCGTTAGTAGGCCTTAGTATGCAATTGCCCCTACGAGGATGTCAACAATAAATTGGGCATCCTTTAGTTGTCCCATCACAATCCTTAAGTTCCAAAATTGTTGCCTCTTTAGGAGATACTGCAATCGCATTGATCAAGGTTTGATGATTGATACTCTTCTATCTATTTGGAAACAATGGGAACCTTTTTCTGAATCTCTAATGGGATTTATTGAATATTTTGCAAGTTTCACCTTGTTTGCTAATAACATATGCTATGCACCTTCTCAAAAAATGGGACCCTTGCACCCTTTTGGAGCATCACTAATTTTCCTTATCATCTCTTGCCAATGCTATGAGTGAACAATTTTTAAACCCAAACTGTGTGCATAGATGTATCTTGTAATGTGTAGATGCATGATCACAATTCGGGGATTCTATATACCAACTTTAGGAGTATATGAGGAAGGAGGGGGGCTCATAGTGTGATGTCATCTCCTTACTAAATAACCACTTGTTCTATAGGAAATTGCTTCTTTTGCTTGCTCCCACTCTCTAATTTATTCAAACTCTTCAGAATTTGGAAGAATTGCATTCTTCTTGCTCGTGCAAGCTTTAATGTTCTTTTTAGGAATACCATACAAATGGGCTTTTACTCAGCACTATTTTCTTTTGTATTTGAGATCATACTCATTGCTAGCCTAAACACATTCTATGCCACTTGAAACTTGTTCTATCATGTGAATATACTTGTACAACATTAAACTTGGGTTTCTTTTGAAGTGGGGCTGGCCCATGGAACTTGAACTATCTACCATCATAATCTCTATGACAATGAGTTTGGAGAGGCAAGATAGTTAATTGGATTTCTAGATGCTCCAAACTATTCCAATGCAGCCCTTTTGGATCATGGAAAGCACATATGTTTTGTGGTGAGTGTGATCCAAAAGAATTGGTGCATTTCTATTGTGTTTCTTTGCATAAAAACTTAATCCTATATTTAAAACCTAAGCACTGTGTGTGTTTAAAACTTCAGTGCTTATTGGTGTTAATTAATTTGTGTGTTGCATAATGGGCAGTTGTGTAAGTGGTTTGGTTGAGGAGGTTTGTTTATGAGAACACTTGAGGGAGTTATTAAAAGCCACTTAAATGTATTGGAAAATCATTACTACAAAAAATATTGATATATTGTTCTCATCTTCCATATTATTTGATACCAAAATATTCATTGCACTGTAGTTTGTAGTCCTTGATCCTATAAAAATGAAGCCCTCTAGAAGATCCTTCCTTAAGAAAATGCAACCATTATAATTTTCTATCAACAACTGCAGCCTACATTTGTTGCAATTGCCTATATAGTAACTGATAGTGGTGTCTGCCCTACATGAAAATCTACCTTCTCTACATAATAGTCAAAATCAGGGCACTTTAAGGTGTACTTAGTGTTCAAGTAAATAAAATTCAGCAAGGGTAAAAAAATGGAGAAATGAACAATTAGTGATACTTCTATTCCAGTTGCAAAAAAGAACTGAAAAAACAAAATGTTGTAAAACAGATAGAATGTGTCTTAAAAAACTTATCAAACCCCAACAAAGAGTGACTAGTTATTAATAAACCAATACTATTTTTGTAGACAAAATAAGAAAAGAAAATATTTTTAGTTATTGATAAATTGAACCTATGTTGTATTAGTTCGAGCTTCTTGTATTTCTGGAGTTCAGTAATACCTTTTAGCCAACATTTGGTGTCAAAAGATGTAACATTCTTACCAGTCTAAGTGTCCAGTTCACCCAAACTAGATGTCGAACCCAAGCACGGTTCAAACTAGTTTGTGGTCTTGCTCCGGTTCACCTATGGGTTGGATAGGGTTTGATCCACAACGGGTTGGTTCAAACTAGGCCACGGGTTGGTCGGATCCTGGTGGACCAGCTACCCAACCGGTGGGCCAAGTTCGTACTTGGTCAAATTGGGGCTCACAAACTACATTATAGTCATTGTTTTTGCAAATTTTATAATATTTTGACACCTAGAACCCTAAAATGTGAATTTGAAAGGCTTGTGTTGACTTCTCATGCTCATTTGTAGTGTGCAAATAGGTTATTTTATCTTGAGCAAAAGTAAATAGGTGGTTGAGCAAGATTTTGGTTGTGCAAGGAGTTGGAAGATTGATTTGTGGATCTTGAACAAGTGTTTGTGACCCATTCCTACACTTTTGCAAGCTTACAATGAGTAGACGAGGTGAGTGCTTATTTGTTTCATTTCTCTTTCATTGTCCATAAGATCTACCAAATGTTTTGCAGAATTTTTCATTCTCTTGCTTTATGTTGAATATGTATACAATTTTTTGCCGTAGGAAAGTGGACTATACAATGACATCTACCTCTTCCTTAGTGGGCAATACCGAACAAAGCATAGAATCCCATTTTGACTCTCCTTTGTGGAAGTATGTTGATAATGTAAGACCCCTTCCAAGAGGTGGTGCATTCAATTGGAAATATTAGGGTTGTGATGTAAAAAGGAATAATTCATATTATCATTTGGTAGGCCATTTGTGGAATTCTTGGAAGAGGAGTCACGAAATGCCCTGCAAAAAAATACACCTATACAAAATGCAACAATATTAAAATATATTACAGAGCATGCTGTGGTAGAAGAGAGAGAACATAGGAAAAATACAACCATTGGCACTAAAAGTTAAAGAAAGCAATGGGAATGCAACCCTCCTCTACATGTGATAGAAGACCACCCCTTTTATACTACCTGAACTAGCCTTGATACTGAAAGTGAAGTACCCCTTACACACACAAGAAAGGGACCACTAGAAACTGCATTTCAAAATCAGAGTTGTGAAATCATCGACATTGATAAGGGGCAAGTAAAAGATGGGCCATTTATTGCTAATATTCTCATCTCTGACATTAAACAATTGGGTGCTAGAAATGTTGTCCAAGTCATACTACACAATGCAAAGAATTGTGGAGCTATTGGTTTGTTGGTTAAATAGCGATGTCAACATATCTTTTGGACACCTTGCACAGTCCATTCACTCCATCTTATACTTCGAAAGATTGGGAACAAAATGGGTGGTTCAAAGAGGTGTATGCGGAGGATGAGGACACCCAAATGCTCGTCAAAAACCACCACATGATTCAATAATATTAAAAATATTCTCACATTTGGAGCCTATTGAAGATAAGTGAACTTGAACTCAAGTTAGCAATGTAATAAAAAAAATAGTATTCTACAATTTCTGTTTTTCATATCTGGATTATCTAATGTGTATTCTTTTTTAAAGTATGTATCTAATAGTTTTAATTTTTTGGCTCTAATTTATGCTACAAGTTGCTAAGACTCGGCTAACATCAAATTTATTTGTCTTGAGATGACTTCTGCAAGTGAAAGAGGCACTTTGCAATATAGTAATCAGCAAAAATTGGGTGGTATGGAGGTAAAGCAACAGCGAGAGGGCAACCAAAATAAAGAAAAGGATATTGGATGACTCATGGTGGGAACGTGTGGAACATCTCATTAAGTTTATTCAGCCCATTATGAGCATGCTTAGATACATTGACATGGATAGGCCTTGCCTTGGAGAGATCTATGATGGCATAGACTCAATGCTTGAGAAGATCAAGCAAATTGCAAATTAAAAAAATGCAAGATCCCCAAGTGACATTCTTCAAACAATTGCAAGCAATTGTTTTAGAATGATGGAACAAAATGACCACTGTATATTTGCTTGCCTATGCACTGACACCCACATACTGTAGCACCCAATATACTGATCTACCAGGAAGGCTGCATCCATATAGAGATTTAGAAGTGTCTGATGGGTACAAAGCAACATTTGAAAGACTCTTTCCTGATGATGATATGTGCAGATATGATTAAGGATGAGTTGATAGAGTTTTTGAATGTAAGAGGTCTAAGTAATGATGCTCTTCGTCATTGGCTTAGGAAGGATGCTCATAGTTGGTGGCACCTCCATGGCCAAAGATTCCAAATGTTTTTTATTTTTATTTTTTGATAGGCAATCGGTTGAAGCCTAGATTATTTATTATTCGTTATTGTTATTGTTAGGATTAATTATTATTATGTGCTAATTTCGAGTACATTTGAATGCAAGACCTCCCCAATGAGAGGCTCACAATTTACCATTGCATTGTAGGCTCTTGTCTACCAAAGATTCCAAATGTTGCAGTCCCATGCAATCAAAATTATATCACAAGTTTTATTTTGAAAAAATTAGTGTAATTTATCATCATGGCTAGCAAACAATTTTTAATTAATGAGATTAATAATTTATTTTATTTGTTTACTTGTCTTCATAGGTTGCTAATTCATTTGCATTAGAAAGAAATTGGAGCACATATTCTTTCACGCAATCATTGAGCGCAATAGGTTGCAATAAAATAGAACAAAGAACTTGGTATTTGTGCATTATAACTTGCGTCTCGTCTACTACAAGAGCAAATAATACAATGAAGGGGAGACAAAGAGGTGTGATATAAATGTAGAGCTTGTAGACTTGAATGCTTCATCTTCTCGGCTTGCACATGATGAATTTGAAGATTTTGACACCAGTACTATTATTGGTGCCGCTGAATCAATTGACCTAGCTCTATTTGTGAGTCAACTAATGCCAATGGAGAAGAAGAAGATGACGATGATGAAGAACATCGATAAATTTTTAATCCATTAGTTGAACTTCAAACAGTGATACTTGAACTGATGTTAGGATTTAATTTTAATTTTTTGAATCTTTGATGTTAAACTTGAAGTATATGATGGTATGATCATGATTCATGATGCTATGAGTACAAGTGTTTTTGTTGTTTAAATATTTTTATGATACTATGTGACATTCTAATCTTAACTCGTAAATATCTATATATCTATATGTATGGGTAGATAGATAGGTAGATTGCTAGATGGATGAATGGATCAATGGATCGATTGATTGATGGAGGGAGGGATAGTAGATAGACAGATAGTAGACAAACGAATAGATAGAATGATGGATAGTAGAATGACAAATAGATAGATAGAGAGATGGAGAGACAAACATATAGAGAGTTAGATAGTGTAATGTCCCCATTTTTGTCGGCATCGGAATTTGAGAGATTAACCTATTATTGAGATCCTTGTAGGCTAATTATTGTGAACAGAGGGTCTTGTGTGGCAGTAGCTTGGCTTGGGAGGGTCTTGTCTTCTCCACAATTCAGCAAGCTACCAGTTGGTCTTCGTTTGGCTTAGATTGGACTTCGTTTGGGCTTAGTTTTGTGTAATTACTATTTATGGTAAGTCGGATGTTGATTGAGAGATGGACCCTTTCTATTTTTGGAAAGTGCATTTGGTCACATGGAGAAATAATAGGTACGACTCCTATTTCAGACGACATATTTAAATGAGTATTTTAGGAGTTATTATAGTTTTAGAGGCCAAATTGTTATTAAATAATTAAATGACTTATTATAAAGTTATAGTTTAACTTTATAATCTCACTTAAGTTGAAGGTTGAGTTATCATTGGAAAGAGCCATTTATTAATTAGTTAAGCCAAGTCAAGTGAAAGAATCTAATAAAAGCTTCTAATTAATGTTGTGTGGTGAAGCTTCTTGTGTGAAGTTACATTTTGACTACAAAAGGGCATATGGAAGTTATAAATACAAACCCATCTATTGAGAAAAGCATGCTTGGATATTTATTTGCTTTTGTTGGCTTTGTGGTTTTTCTGAGGTTTTGATTTTTGATGCCCTTGGTGAGGTGTAAGGGTTTTGATGCTGAGAAGTGGTTTTTAATTCACAGCTGAGGTATGGTGAATTAGTTTATGAGAATTGTTTTGAATCACTGCTGAAGTATAGTGATTTAATAATATTTTGGGATATTGGTTGAATCTTCTCTACTGTATTCTCTGTGGCTAAGGAGCAATTGTTGGTTGGAATAATTCAGTGTCTTCTCTTATTGTATTGACTGTGGCTAAGAGGGCAATTCTATCTTGGTGAGTTTGGTAATTTACATCTTTGACTTCTGGTAATTTCTGATTTGGATTTCTCAAGGTTGGACATTTGTGGTTTTGCTGGTGATAAAATATTTACGTGATTGCAAGAGGGAATTGTCTGAAGCATACTAAGTTAATGAATACATTTAGAATTTGATGTGAGCCATTTTTTGTTTCAGATTTAAATGTGCAAATTCACATGGCAGATTTATATACTAGTCCTTGATATTTATTTGAGCAATGTATAAGTCTGAAGTTAACTGAATTTGTGAACAGTTGCATTTTCCAATACCATGTTTCGGAATATTAAATACCATATATTTAGTGATAATTGGGTTGTTTGCCAAGTGTTTGTTGAAATGTCATGTCTGAATAAGTGGTATTGCGAGAAGCATAACCAAACAGGTTTATTACAGATAGAGAGACAAACATGGAGAGAAATATACAGATCGATAGATAGCTAGAGATATAGCTAGGTACAATGATAGAGAGATAGACAAACATATAGCTAGATAGATAGGCAGATAGACAAATAGCCAGACATATAGACAGAGAGGTAGCTAGCTAGATGGATGGATATATAGATCGATGAATAGATTAATGGATTGATTGATTGATGGATGGATGTATGGAGGGAAAGTAGACAGGCAGATAGATAGACAAACGGATGGTAGACAGATGAATAGACAAACAGTCAGATAGTAGATTGGCAGATAGAGAGACAGATAGAGGAATAGATAGACATCTAGATAGCTAGAGAGATAGCTAGGTAGAGAGATAGAGATGGACAAAAAAATAGCTAGACAGATAGATAACTAGACACATAGCTAGAGGGTTAGATAGATAAATAGAGTGACAAAAAGATGGATAGCTAGAGAGGCAAATAGATGGATAGCTAGAGATATAGATAGGTAGATAGATAGACATACATACAACCAAATAGCTAGAGAGATAGCTAGATAGATAGTGAGACAAATAGACATATAGATAGATAGACAAATAGATAGATAGCTAAAGAGATAGCTAGATAGATAGAAAGATAGGTAGGTCGATAGACATATAGACAAATAAATGTCTATTATTAGTTAATGGTAATCTATTGTAAATATCTAGTTAGCTTTAGTTAGCTTTTGCTTTTTTAGCTTTATCTGTTAGAATAGAAATTTTTTTATTCTTTTTGATAGTTTTTTAAGGAAACATCGCTTTATTCATTTGTATAAATTGACCTTTTGGTCTTTGTTAATAACAAGCAAGTATTTACCAATTAATTTCGTAATATGGTATGAGAGCCTAGACTTTAAATTTTTTTGAATTTTTTATAATTTCTTTCGAAATTATCTACTCCAAAAAAATTTCGAAATTCTTTTTAAAGTCTTTTACATGCTTAATAATACCTAGTCACGACTAGGGTTTCAGAGACAAAAATCTGGGAATTTGTTTGAAAAGAAAGGCATATTTTCTTCTGAAAATCGCAATTTGCAAATCAGTGATTTCTTGGGCGTTTTGGTCTGTGTTGTCCTTACAAAAATGCCTCTGTTTTGGAACAAATAGGGCATCTTTTTGCTTGCAAACATCCTTTTTTCTGCCATTTTTTTTTACCTCTATGGCTGCCGACTATATAATTTTTCGAAACCATTAATTCTGGGCTCGAAAAAATATTTTGATTTTAGGTTCTTTGAGTGTTTTTCAAGAGCTCAACTGGGTTGTCGTCCATTTTTTTGAATGCCTCGATTTTCGTCCCTTGATTTTCGAGCCAACAGATCTAGAAAATGACAACATATTCCTTTTGGATTTTTCAAGCTCTATTCTGGGTCACTTCAATTTTTTTGGGTCATTTGTTTTTTGCCTCGAAGAATGTGCCTTAACAGATTTTCATTGGAAAACGTGCCATGGCATCTTTGACAAACATTCTACTCAAGCATAACTCCAAATTCAATGGTCAAAATTATGGCACTAGAAAGTAGTGGATCATTCCAATTTTGAATATCAGAACACCGATCAACTTGTTCTGGGTGTTACGAAGCGTCCGAATTCTCTGACTTCTTATCAAGATACATGGGATCTGAATAATTGAGAGGCAGTGATGCTTCTCAAATTATCCGTGGCTGATGATCAACTTTCTCAGATTCCATCTGGCAGGATAGCTGCTGAGATCTGAACACATCTCAAAGGTCTTCATGAGATTTCTAACAAAAGTAGAGCCTTCTTTATGAAAAACATTCTGTTTTCTATTGTCATGGATGAGAGCACCTCGCTCTAGGCACACCTGAATAGGATTCAGGAAATCTGTGATCAGTTACTTGCCATCGGTTGCAAGATGGAGTAAGAGGATATTGTGCTTATCACTCTTCGGAGTTTACCAAAATCCTATGAGCATTTTATCAAGACTCTCAACATCGCATCTTCTGGTGTTGATTTGAAGTTCACTGATTTCTGCACCCTATTATACCAATGGTATATACCTGTACAGACACCTCCGGCTTCTGTTGCACGATCACCTCGCTTTGTAGATGCTTCACTTGAGTTTGATCCAGATTCTTCTGATGAGGATTCTGCTGATCAAGCATCTCTTGGTACTAATGTTGGTCATTCTCCTATCCGACCTAAGTGGTGGGCTAAGACACTTGCTGATTTTCGTGATGATGAGCTCGTTGATAGGAGAACTGCTCGAAAAAAGAGCAAAACTACAGATTCTGTTAACTTTGCTCTCATGGCCAACATTCACAATGTGTTTGAACCTCAAACATATTTCGAGGCTAAAGGAATTCTAGAGTGGGAACAGGCCATGACATCTGAACACCAGAGCCTGCTGAAGAACAACACCTGGGTCCTTTCTGATCTTCCACCAGGGAAGAAACCCCTTGGTTGCAAATGGGTCTACAAAATCAAATACAAATCGGATGGTACTTTGGATAAGTACAAAGCTCGTTTAGTGGCGAAGGGCTTTTCTCAACGTCAAGGCATTGATTATGAGGAGACCTTTGCTCCTACTGCAAAGATGAGCATCATTAGATTAGTCCTAGCCATGGCAACATAGTTTGGCTGGAAGGTCCATCAGATGGACGTCAAGAACGCTTTCCTGAATGGTGATCTCCATGAAGACGTCTACATGATGCAGCCTCTTGGTTTCAAGATTGTTGGTAAAGACCATCAAGTTCTCAGATTGGTAAAAGCCCTCTATGGCTTGAAGTAGGCCCCTCGAGCATGGTACATAAAAATTGATGAGTAGCTCAATGATCAAGGCTTCAAGAGGAGTTCTTTAGACTCAAATCTGTATATCAAGACTACTGACAGTGACATCATCCTTCTGGTTTTTATGTGGATGATTTGATCATCACTGGTAGCTCGACATCTTTGATTCAGGGAATCAAATAGAACTTATGCTAGTCTTTTGATATGACTGACCTTGGGCTCATGCATTATTGCCTAGGTGTTGAAGTTTGGCAATAGTCTTTTGGTATATTCATCTCTCAGTCCAAATATGTCAAGACCCTGTTAGACAAATTCCGTATGCAAGATTGCAAGCCTGCATCTACACCTATGGAGAAATGTCTCAAGTTATCCGCAAAGTCTGATTCTACTTCCGTTGATGATACTACATACAGGCAACTAGTAGGCAGCCTCATCTACCTCTTTGCTACTAGGCCTGATATCAGCTTCGCAGTCAGCTATATTTCAGCTTTATGATAGCTCCTAAGGCTGATCATTGGATGGCAGCAAAGTGTGTGCTTCGTTATGTGAAGGGAACTTTAGATTATGGACTTCTGTACTCTCGAAGTTCTAATCCTAAATTCAGTGGGTTCACAGATTCATATTGGGGAGGCTTTGTTGATGATAAAAAGTCAACTTCTAGATATGTGTTCAGTTTGGGATCCGGTGCAGTCACATGAACTAGTAAGAAGCAATAGGCAATTTCTCTCTCCTCTATAGAGGGACTACTAAGGCAGGATGTGAAGCTGTTTGGCTTCGTCAGATGCTTGGGGATTTACAGATGTCACCAGCAAGACCAACTACTCTGTTTGTTGATAACGAAGGCGTTATCAAGTTAGCACGAAATCCAATCTTCCATGAATGAACCAAGCATGTGGATTTTCATTGTCATTACATACGACAACTGGTTGAAGGCGAGACTATAGATTTGCAGTATGTTCCTACCACAGATTAGACTTCAGACATTCTCACCAAGCCTTTTGGCCCTGATATGTTTGTCAAATTCAGAGGACAGCTTGGTGTTCTAGATAGATTAACCATTAAGGGAGGGTATTACAATAATAGATAATTGTCTATTATCAGTTAATGGTAATCTATTGTAAATATCTAGTTAGCTTTCACTTTTTTAGCTTTATTTATTCGAATAGAATATTTCTATTCTTTTTGATAGTTTCCTAAGGAAACATCGTTTTTATTCTTTTGTATAAATTGACCTTTCGGTCTCTGTTAATAACAAGAAAGTATTTACCAATTATTTCCATAATATATATATATATATATATATATATATAGAGAGAGAGAGAGAGAGAGAGAGAGAGAGAGAGAGAGAGAGAGAGAGAGATTTTATATGTTTTTGTACTAATGAACCCAATCCCTTTTCAAAACTTTTCAGAATTTGGAACTGTACCTGAACCGGCATCCTAGCATCAGCAAATGGTTTTTAAAATTAGCAAACCCCAATCTCTTTTCAAAGATTTTCAGAATTTGGAACTGAACCCGAACCAGCATCCTAGCATCACTAAATGGTTTTTAAAAATAGCCATTGTAACCAGATATATGCTATTATCGATTGATTTATGTCATTTAACAATCATAATTCTAGAATTTCCATGTTATTTTAGGTGATGAAGGAAACAATTCGGTTATATTGCTTGATGGTCAAAAAGGCATAAACTTGCTTCGTTTCTCTAAAATATAACATCTTTTAGAAGAACGAGGAATGCACTAAGCCCAGATTTATACTTTTAAAGAAAAAACTACATTATCTAAATATGCTAATTAATGCTATTATTATTCAATAGTGTTTTTTAATTGGATGATATCATCTTTTTCAGGTCTTAGAGGAATTGCTTCCAAAGGGAGTGGTTGTACCAACTTCATTTGAACATGTGGGCCATATCATACATTTGAACCTGAGAACCGAGCACCTGCCATATCGTCATTTGATTGCACAGGCATGTTATTGTAAACTTCTTTTGTGGCATTATGAGGCAATTATGTATGTATTTGGTAACATTGGCTATCAATAATACATAGTTACTAGTTTTACTTTTGCAGGTAGTGTTTGACAAAAATAAGCCAAAGATACAAACAGTTGTCAACAAGGTTGAAGCGATACGAAATGATTACAGAACAATGGAACTTGAAGTGCTTGCTGGAAAAAGCTGTCTTGTAACATCAGTGATTGAAAATGAACTTTGTTTCCATGTTGATCTTGACACTGTGTATGTTTTATCTCTTGGTCTCAAAACTTCTACGACGCTCAAGGTCTTGGTCGGTGTATTTTCATTGCCTTATAAATAATAAAAAGACATCTTGAGATGATTAACTAAAACAACATGGATGTCTAAGTTATGATGATGATTATGTATGTGATGGAATATTTGTTGTTCGAATTCTCAAAAAGTTACTGTCATGAATTCTTGATGGTGAATGTCAATGGGCTATAATATTGTCTTAATGTATTGTGCTTAGCGACATATGTAAATGCTGTAATTCAGTGCCAAAAGAAAATGGTCTTTCATAGCATAGTGATAGGATCATAATCAAATCCCAACGGGCATGATAAGGAGTGAAAATTAGTTAGATGTTGCATTGAACATGCTGGATGTGTACCACAATGGACGGAGGACAGTTGCAGCATAGTGATAGGATCATATTCAAATCCCAAGGGGCATGATAAGGAGTGATAATTAGTTAGATGTGTCATGATTATGTATGTGATGGAATATTTGTTGTTCGAATTCTCAAAAAGTTACTGTCATGAATTCTTGATGTGAATGTCAATGGGCTATAATATTATCTTAATGGATTGTGCTTAGCGACATATGTAAATGCATTGGTTGTAGGTTGTTAAATGATGTAATTCAGTGCCAAAAGAAAATGGTCTTTCATAGCATAGTCATAGGATCATATTCAAATCCCAAGGGGCATGATAAGGAGTGAAAATTAGTTAGATGTTGCATTGAACATGTTGGATGTGGCATACCACAATGGAAGGAGGACAGTTGCAGCATAGTGATAGGATCATATTCAAATCCCAAGGGGCATGATAAGGAGTGAAAATTAGTTAGATGTTCATTGAACATGCTGGATGTGGCATACCACAATGGAAGGAGGACAGTTGCAGCATAATACTGGGTGAAATGGGTGGAAGATATTCCCCATTGGTTGGGGCCTTAGGCATCTATTCTAAATGTTACTCTAAAAACTAAGAAGGCCAATTCATGATTTAAAAAAAAATCATTAATGGCAAGCTATCACCCAAGATGTTTGATGGCTAATGGTAAGGCTAATGAATATTTTTCTGTATCGAATCAAATGTTGACTGTATATTTATTACAGGAAACATGCTTCACTATTATACCACCAACAGCTAATCACATATTCTTATTGCATGCATAGAATATTGGCTTTGGATACAGATTAATATAATTTCATGATGCTTAGAAAAAGTTTCAAGAAATACTATTATAATATGTATTCACCAGATAGTTTAACATATCAAATTTTTCCATGCTCTTTTAAATGTCTCTGAATCTGCTTTTCTTTCCATACAGGTATTGGAGTTCAAGACTTGCAACAGAAAGACAACGTCTTATCCACAGTTTTAGGCGTGGTGACAATGTTTGTAAGTAGACAACATTGAAGCATAAAAAGCTGGTGTTTCTCTTTTTACATGATGTTCACTCCCATCACTTGTAATCCTAATAGTAGGAAAAGGCAATCTATTAATTTTTTGGGTGAAAATTAAATTGTGTTATTTTTTTCTTTTCAAAATTTGATTAAAGAAAAATATATAAAAGTAAGAAAAACATAACAAATAAGGGGGAAAATTTGTGATTGTGCCAACCTGTTGGAGATTACAAATACAACTGAATTCATGATTTCTACAAGCTGAAGCATTGTGAAGTGCTGTAAAAAGAAAACAACCAACTACTTAAAATTGCTGTTGGTGTTTGAAGAGATATAGATATAACCATAGTGTTAGATTCAATATGCATAGGTTTGGTAATAACTTGCCATTGGTTGATGGTCATGAAGGCTGAGCAAGGCCTTATTTCTTGTTGTTTCCACGTGTCATTAAGTTGGTACATATATTCTCCTTTATCTGTTTGGAGGTGTCAATAGTTCTGCTTGCGTTTAGATGAACTTCACTATTGAGCTACATTGCAGGGTACATGCCTGGAGACCTGTCCACCTGGACTGAGTTTGCCTCGGTTCGGAGACAGTCAGGGGTATCCCTGGTGTGCCCAAGTTTTCCCTGGGTGCACCAAAGGCATGCCCGCATAGCCACAGTGCACTTGGGGTGCCTAGGGTGTATGTTGGGCACACTTGGGTGTACTCAAGGGGAACCCAGAGGATACTCGCAGGCTGTGCATAAAAAAATGCCAAGAATTAATTAAAGACAATTTTCGTAAACCTTCTTTTGATTAAGAAAAATCTAAAACGGGTCATTTTTCCCTTAAACAAAACACGTGATCTCTTATTTGCTCTCTACTGTAAAAAACCACCCCAAAAATGCTTTCCAAAATTGCTCTTTTAATATAAAGTTAGTCTTCAGACGACGACTGTGATGTTTTGTGAATTTTTTTGAATTTTTTGCAAGAATATTATTGTTTGGGAATAAAATTATACTGTTCAATCTATTGTGTGAAATAATGCACAAGCATATGAGGAAATACATAACAGAAGGGGAAAGATGGTATTTCTTCAATTCTTACTTCTGCTGCAATTTTCAAACATACAGATTTGATTTTCTGACCTGCACAGTAGTCATAGTAGTCTGAAAACTTGACAGCCATGGTGCAACAATCATCTTCGGTGACTTGATTTGCTACTTGAGTTGGGCTGCTATGACTTCAAGACCTCCAAACACATTCCAATTCAATAGGAGAATTAATGTGCTGTTTACCCCTTAGAGAGCTAAGTCGATTTCTACCAAGTTGAACACAAACATAACAGCAGGAAAGGTCTAACTAGCCATAATGTACTCCTTTCAAACAACATCAGCTTGGTAATTTTCCTGCTATGGTTCCTTTATTCCGTGCCCATTTCCTTGATGCATTCCGATTCTATCAGTCTTTGCCTTTAATCTAAGGCTTGGATTATAGCTGTCGGGAGGAGTTTCTTTCTTCTGTCTTAATGCCTCCACATAGCACAGAACTGGTTATGATGGAGTCAATGCTTCCCATGTTCTCCACTATTCATGAGCTTCCAAGGATGGTAACAAGAGCAGGTCCGACTCTTTTTTGAATGAACCCTACCCAGATTTCTCAAGAAATGGCAATTTGGATGAAATACTAAACTCCTTATGAAATTTCTTAGTACCGTAGTCTAAATACCACCAATTATATGCAAATACTAAATTGAGGCTTAATAGATTTTTCATGGTAATGTTGTCTTCAACTGGTTGTGGTCCAATGATGGCATATTCAGCAAGGCAACCATATGTCTCATTCACGTCTTCGAGCCTGTCCTCTTTCTTCAGCTACACTGATCAGTGATGTCTTGCTCTTTATTTGCAGGAGGCTATGCAGCTTCGTGTTCACACTCTCGAGCTTGAGTCCCCGCCAAGGCAGAGATAGACTCCAGACCAGCTCATCACCTCCTTCCCTACTGAGCCTCCTGTCTGGGAGATGAAGAGGTCTCTTGGTCATTCCTCAGGGTACACCAGGTCTATGAGACCTCACATGGGTTACTTTCAGCATCATCATCCTCTTCGAAGCGGCTCCTTGAGACGGCCTATGGCTCACCCTCGCCCCGGGCCACACCCTTCGGTTCTGGACTACTTGCCTATGAGGTTTCAGGATTTTCTTGTTCTTGCCTTTTGCTTTCTTGTTTTGTGTTTATGCAGACACCATTTGGTGTTCTCGCTGTTGGCTGCGGCCTTGGCTTTATGCAGACACCATTTGGTGTTCCATATTATTTAGAAACTAACTAAAATTATAACTTACCTAAAAGAATAAATATCTTAAATATCTAAATGACCATTAATATTAGATACTTTATTAGATCATATAACCAAGATAAAGAAGTTTTGTTAATTTAAACTCATAATGTTGATTCTTTTTGGCATGTATTCCAAATGCCTCAATTGTTCCTCTTGCAGACACCTAAATCTGATTACACTAATTAAGTAATCTCATTTAGTTTTCTTCTAGGACATTACTTAATTATTTAATATTTAATTAGTTAATGTCATCCCCCTAGTTATTAAATAATTCAATTAATTTACTATAGTCCAATCAGCTATCTAATTAACAACTCATAGTCTGATAATTAATAAAATCTCACTTCCTCTATTAAATTGAATAAATACATAACCTATTTAACTCAATCCCCAAATTCCTCTTTTGATTAAATTCCTCTTTTGACCCTTGGTTCAGACTCAACCCAACTTATTCACGCATACTAAGTCTACTTAGTTAATTAATTAACCTGGATTAATCAAGTCCCCCACTTATACTCTCCATAAACTCCCACTTGCACCCTAATCAATTCCTAATCCAAACCTAACCCTTCCCTAATCATTTGCACAACTTTAATCATGAGGATTAAGAAATCCTAACCCAACCTGAATCAACCCTCATGTCACATCCTCCCACTCCCCAACCAAGTGCATTAATGTCAACCTTAAGTGCACTTACACATCTTTTACAGCTCCTATACCTTTGTCCCCTTTCACAATTCCCAAAAATGGTCATTCCTCCATCTTCCCAAGCCTCTCTCCTTGTGACACTTGTGACAGTGAGATCCATTTGACAAAGCACAATCTATGTGCTCTCTCCCAAGTGCATCTTGATCCTTCATCACCATTGCATCTTAATTTGCCCATTTGCTTGTAATTGAACCCTCTTCCCTTCACAAATCACCCACCTTTTAAACATTGTTATAATGCCATTTTACCTCCATTGAGAAACATCATAATGCAAAAACACCCCCACAATCAAACCCTCACCCATTGAAGCTTGAGCATACTTTGAGCACACATCTCTTCATTGGATCAAATCTCTTCAAAAAAGGATACTCTACATTGGGTTTGCGTTGCACACTTTTGTATTTGGTTTTGAATCTTTCTTTTTAGTCTAACTATAAATGGTGTAAATGCTTAGTTTGTTGAATGTTTAACTAGTGTTAATGTTCCAAATGCACTAAATATTGCATACACTTCCCATGTCCTGCTGTAAATCAAGATACCATCAAAAAATATAAGATCAAACTTACGAAGCTGCTTATTGAATACCCTGCTCATACAAGACTAAAAGGTAGTTGGAGTAGTCAATCCAAATGGCATGACTAAAAACTGGTAGTCCCCGAAGTGGTAATGAAATCCAATTTTCTCAACATCTTCCTCACAAACTCTAATTTGATGGTAGTTCGGTCTTGAATCATTCTTGGGAAAATAACAAGCAACATGTAGCTCATCAATTAAGTCATCCATGCATAAAATTGGATATCTATTTTTGGGTTTCTTCTTATTTAATGCTTTGTAAGTGAGTGTACATTTGCATTGTCCCATCTTTCTTCTTAACCAAAACCATTGAAGTAACTAAAGGACTCTTATTTGGTCTTATGTGTCCCATTTCCAACAATTCTTTGATAGACTTTTTGCTTTCACCTTTGTGCCTTTTCGAGTGTCTATAGGGAGTAGTAATAATAGGTTTGGCTCCTTCTTGAAGTCCTATAATATGCTCTGTACCCCCATCTGGTGGTTTCCCATATAGGATATCATTGAGCACCTTTTTGTATTTAGTTAACAACAGACCAACATCTTGATGATAAGTCCTCTTTTTCCATTCCAAGGTAGAAGGCATAATAACACATTCAGCTGCCCACTCCACTTGGTCATGTCTAATCAATCTTGCTATCCTCTTGGAGGATACTACCCATGGTCCCCCATTTGTCACACCCCTTAGAAGAATATTGTTGCCTTCTACTTCACATTTTTTTTTGCAGTTTGTAAATTCATTGCGAACTTACCAAGACAATGTAACCACTGGATATTTTGTCCTTAATTTTGACATCACAAAATTGAGGCAACCGTACGAAATTTTCTCATGAATTCCTAAGTGTAATGCATCATTAAGGCAGTTTGTTATCCTTGAATTGTCTCTATGTACATTTATTCGTGCATTTATTTTGAAGGTCTCCGTGAAGTTTAATCCTCAAATGTTTTTGAGAAATAGTTTTTCTTCTCTGACTGCAAACGCTTGATTTTTGGTAAACTTTCACGTCTTTTGTTCATTTTCCTTCTTTAGTATCATAGCTACATGCCCCCTTCACAAGCCACTTTGTATTGTGAAAACATCAAGGACATCTATACCTCACACTTGGATATTGAGGATTTCCTGAAGAGAGTAGATGCTCCATCCATAGTTGGAAAACTTGTTAAAGCCAAAAACTCGCAAAGGCTGAAAAAATTTCGGGAAAATCTCAGTCGGTTTTTGACAAATGCTTGGCAAAATACTTGGGGACTTCAAAAATTGCTTAACTTTAATTAGAAATGCATTTGTTTGCAATGAGAAGATAAACAAGTACACAAAATAAACAAGCTTAGTCTAGAGATATTTAAACACGAAGTGGGTACAAAATCACATTCTCATGAGGAATGTTGATGGCTGGAAGCAAAATAGTAAATGATTTATGTAAACCTAAAACTAAATAGATCAATACAATTACATCTTGCTCTTCCCAACCCTAGAAAAAACTAAGGGAGAGGTAGAATTAGAGGGTCTATTCTTAGAAGTTTGAATAGGCAATGATTGGGCCTCTTCCCTCATTATGTCTAACTCAGTCCGTAGCGCATCCTTCATCTTGGATGTAGCTCTGCCTCTAGCTTCTTTTGGTACTAGCAATGACTCGATGTCATCCAGTGTGAAACCAAATCCACCCCCTTCCTCCAGAGCTTGCCTCTCCAAATCTTGATGTCATCCTCTTAAAAAATCACCTCAAATCTGCTTAAAACCAGTTGAAGTCAGTTTGCAAGTGTTTGGAAGACTATTTTCTCCCTCTCAACAAAATACAAGTGAAGTAATGATATTAATTTGGGCTATTTTTTTGCCTTTTAAGTGTTGTTATAAAGCTAAGATTGAGTTCTTAACAAAAAGCTCGTTGACTTTTTGGCAAATATAGGGCAAGTCCTTGGCAAGTTTTTGCCAATTTTTTTTTTGTGCTAGTAACAATTGTAAAAACTCACCAGGGCAGAAAATTCAGGGAGTTTTTGCAACTTGGAGAGTACTCTGCCAGTAGTACATCTGTTGCTGCATCTACAAGTGATATGTTGTATAACAAACAAAGCGACATTCATCTAGTTTCCACTTTCCCTTTTTCTGCCCATGAGCCTGAGTTTATATTTGTGTGCATCAAGAATTTGGATGTTCCATCAAGAACTATTAGAGATCAAGATGGGAAGACCATCATCAGTTTGGATCCATAAACTTTTGACCGAATCTTCCGAGTTCCACTTGCTCCGTTGGTGACTAACATCACTAAACAAAGGCCTTGAAAAGATGGAAAAATGATATGGTAGATTGGAGTAGGTATGTGAATGTCAACTGGTTGATAAACAAGAGGCCAAATCTTCTTAGATGGCCAAAAGGAGTGTGCCGTTTTGGCTTCAAAAATTGGAATCAATGACCTTATCACTTTGCTTAGTCGTATTTGTTAAAGTTGTAGCTTCAGTCGTATTGATTTGATTTGATATACATTATTGTTATTGGTAATCATCGTTTCCTATATATACTTATCCATGTTAAATCTGTAACTTCGATTTCATAATGATCTGATTGCATAGATCATATAGATCTATTCTTACATGGAAGGCCTATATATAATTGTTCCTTGTTTTTTAGGTATGATCGGCGTCTCCCTTGGATTATGGCATTTAAGTTTGAGCTTAACTAATCTTAGTTAGTTTGCATAAACAAATAAAAGCTATTACTCCTTGATGCCGGTTATGAGAAACCAATGTAGGGCCGACTTAGATAGGGTCATGTCCCTTCAAGGGACACGCCCTTTGGTTGCCTTATTTATATAGGGTATGTTTGTAGATAAAGGACACAAATAACATACAGTTTGCTCCTTCAGCAACTCTGCCCTATTTGAATTATTGCAGAGAAAAAACAATTTTCAGAATAGCATTTAATACTTTTGGTAATCCTTCATACAAGTTTGAATTATAGAGACCATCTTCAGCAAAAAGAAAAGCATACAAGGTATTATCTCAGTCTGATTTACAACAGAAGCTGTAGAAACTTTACATGGTATCAGAGCTATGGTAGTCAAATTGAGGCTCTGCAAAATGACAATCAGACTTTTATATCTAGCAACATCCTTCTATCTTCAATGGCAAGCACAATTAGACCCGAGGACAAGTTTGATGGTAAAGAACATTTTGTTGCTTGGAAATTCAGAACTATGATGATTCTTCAAGACAATGATGTGAAACAATTTGTTGATTCAGCATCCAAGCAGCTTGCAGTTGAACCTTATAAAACTATCTAGAGTAAAGGAAACAAGAAAGCCATGCAAATCATATTAGATGGAGTGAAAAATGAAATAGTACCTATGCTAATGAAACATCAAACGACATTTCATATGATGAATGCATTATTAAATGCGACTAGAACACTTGCACTAAAAAGGCAACTAAATCATATACAGATAAAGAAGGAAGAATCTATGAACTCTCACTTCTTAAGGGTGGCTAGTCTAAGAGATGAACTTGCAAGTATAGGGACCATAATTGAAGACAAAGAACTAACACTTATGGCTATAGATGGGTTACTAGATTCATGAGAAACATTCTCACAAGGAGTAAGTGCTAGAGACAATCTTCTAGACTTTAATAGACTTAAAGGAGATTGACTACAAAAAGAATTTAGGAAACTTAAGAAAGGAGGAAGATTGAAAATTGAAGATGAAGAACTTCATGTTCTCAATACAAATTCCTATAAAGGTAAGAAGAAGCACTTCAAGAGGAAGAAGGGTAATCAAAGAAATGACAAACCTAAGAAAGATCTATCCAAAATCAAATGCTTCAAATTTGAAAAATTTGGACACTATAGATCTAATTGCCCTGAGAATACAAAGCAACAAGTAAACTATACAAACATTACTGGGAAAGAAGATAACTATGATCTCAAGAATCGTGTATTGTATTCTACACTAACAAATGAAGTATCAAGCAAAGCATGGGTAATTGGTAGTGGATCATCTCGACACATTATAGGATACAAAGAAGCACTGAACTCTATGTCTGAAGAAGTTGATGGCGAAGTCACCATCGGTGATAATTTCACTCATTTAGTCAAAGGAATTGGGAATTGGGAATTGCACCTTGAAACTGAAGTCGGGTAGTTATCTACGTCTCAAAGGAGTGCTCTATGTACTAGGAATAAAAAGGAATCCAATCTTAGTTATAGCACTTGAAGACGATGGACATAATGTAGCATTCATGGACGATAAATTAATGACCTAGTCCAAGAACTCTTCAATTAAGAAAGCAAAGTTGATTGGTTAAAGAAAGGGATACTTGTATGAACTAAATACAAAACCTTGTCAACCTATTCAAGCCTTAATTCATGAAGCTGCTGATATAAACGAAATATGGCACAAAACGTTAGGACATCTAAATTTAAAAAACTTATCAACTACGGAGAAGATGGTAACTGGTTTACCTAGTTAAATAAAGATCACTCAAGCATATGCAAAGGATGCGCTCTGGGTAAGAACACCAAAAGTCCATTTCATGATAGCATTGAAAAACTAACAAGTTTTGGAATTAATCCACTTAGATTTATGTGGACCTATGTCTGTTCCTTTACTTGGAGGATTATGGTACTATATACTTTTTATAGATGACTTCTCTAGAAAAACTTGGATTTACTTCTTAAAGTGTAAAGAATTAAAAGAAATCCTTAAGAGATTTAAAGAATTCAAAACCTTAATTGAAAACTTATCAAGACACAAAATTAAAAATCTTAGGACTGATAATGGAGGGGAATATATTTCAGATTTGTTTAAAGAGTTTTGTAAAGAAACAAAAATTAAGAGGGATTATACCATTCCATACAACCCACAACAAAACGAGGTAGCAGAAAAGAAGAATAAAACAATTATAGAAGCAACAAGAGCTATGATATTTGATCAAAATTTAGAATATTATCATTGGGTAGAAGCCTCTTGTACAACTGTCAATATTCAAAACATAAGTCGTCACTCCTACCTTAGAGATAAAACTCTTGAAGAAGTCTTTACTAAGGTTAAACCTAATATAAGTCATCTTAGGATTTTTTGGTGCCCAGTATATATACATGTTCCAAAAGAAAAGAGAACTAAGTTAGAACCCTCTAGAAGGAAAGGTATTTTTGTTGGGTACAATGAAACATCTAAAGCATATAGGATTTTCATACTTGATCAGAAAAATGTTGAACTTAGTAGGGATGTAATATTTGAAGAAGATTTAGCATTCAAAAGAGCCCTAAGTTCTTGAGATCCCTCTCCCTTACCTAGTTCTAAAGAAAATACTGAATTTGAGTTTCAGAGGGAGAACATTGAATTAGGAAACTCGAAATCCAAAAAAAAAGACCACTTTGGGCCATTAAGACAGTAGAGGAAGCACAAAATTTCGTTGCGCCATCTAGAACCTTCAGAGAAAGCAAAAGACCCAAAAGATTCTCTAGTTATGTATCAAACATGAGTGATTTATGTAGATCAGAACCAACCAATGTTTCCGATGCTATTAAACATACAACTTGGAAAGATGCTATGACAGAAGAATACCAATCCATTATTAAGAATGATGCTTGGGAAATTATTCCAAGACCTGAAGGAAAATTCGTTGTTTTGTCTAAATGGATATTTAAAATCAAGCATGCTACTGACAATAGCATTGAAAAATATAAAGCTAGATTCGTAGCCAGGGGATTCTCTCAGAAAGAGGGAATTGATTATGAAGAAGCCTTTGCTCCTGTTGCTAGATACACCTCTATAAGAGCAGTCTTAGCTATTGCAGCATCAAAAGGATGGAAAGTACATTAGATGGATTTGAAAACAACATTTTTGAATAGAAAAATTACATAAGAGGTATATTTGGAACAACTTGAGGGATTTGAAACTCATAACCATAAAGTTTTTGTTTGTAGGCTCAAGAAAGCTCTCTATGGGCTTAAACAGGCTCCAAAGGCTTGGCATAAAAGAATTGATAAGCATCTCACTAGTTTAGGATGCTCAAAGAATGAAGCCGATCGAAATCTTTATTATAAAAGGGATAAAGATGGTATGATAATATTGATACTATATGTTGATGATTTACCAATAACAGGTGATGATCATCTTATAGATCAATGCAAGAAAGATCTAATCAGAGAATTTGAAATGAAAGATTTAGGACTCCATTACTTCTTAGGACTGGAAGTATGGCAGAATTCTAATAACATAATACTTAATCAAGGAAAGTATACATTAGACATCTTGAAAAGATTTGGAATGTGGAACTGTAGGCCTCTGTCTTCTCCAGTGGAGACTAATCTAAATAAACTTAAGGAAGCAACAACAAAATCACCTTCCATAGATCCTACTCTTTACAGACAGATGATTGGGTCTTTTATGTACTTGGTAAATACAAGACCTAATATTTGTTATGCTGTTAATGCCTTAAGTCAGTTTATGTGTGAGCCAAAGGAGATTCATCTAGTTGTAGTCAAACACATCATGAGATACTTACAAGGCACTCTTAATCTTGGGCTCAAGTATGAGAAAGTTGACTTGGACTTACATGGGTACATAGACTCAGATTGGGCTAGAAGTGTTACTGATAGGAAAAACACTTGAGGATGTTGTTTCAGTTTAGGCTCCGTGATGATATCTTGGATATGCAAAAAGAAGGCATTAGTAGCACAAAGTTCCACAGAAGTTAAATACATTGCTGCAACAATGGCCTCTCGGGAAGTAGTTTGGCTAGAAAGTTACTTGTGAGATTATTTGGTCAACCCATGAATCTTACTATTATTCATTGTGATAATCAGAATTCCATCAAGCTTTCTGTGAATCCAGTTTTCCATGAAAGGTCCAAGCATATTGAAATTCCTTACCATTATGTAAGAGATATGGCAGATAGGAATACTGTAAAATTAGAATACATTTGCACTGCAGATCTGACAATAGATATTCTTACCAAACCTCTCTTTCCAGTGAAGATAGATCACTTCAGGAAAAGACTTGGTATGTTTGAATTGTAATACATTTGTATTCTTTAAATTATTATTAAAATAATAATTATTGTCAAGTTATTGACTAATATGGGCTCCACCATTTGTATTCATTATTTAAGAGGTGACGATCTCTGAGGTAGTGAACACTTGTATAAAAGATATTATGAGAGATAACGATCTTTTAGATAATGTGCTAAACAGTAGAGAACTACTGTCAAGATCTGGATGAGTTCAAGATTACATTGTGATATAGACATTTCTATGCCTATAAGTCACAAGTTGGATAAAGGAAGAATTTAATCATTAGGATAAAGGAATAATTTAATCATTCTCTAGAGTTTATCCTGTGTTCTGGTAGATCTTAACTAAGGATCATGTTGTGATATAGGAATGCCAGTACCTATGAGTCACGACTTGGGTAAATGAAGAATTTAATTATTCTCCAGATTTTATCCTGTATATTGTATTCTTTACAATATTGTTATCACTAGTATTAGGGAAGTCATATCACAGGTATAGTAATATGACATAGTATCACGTATTCGATGATACCACATGCTAAGAAGATTCAGATAGATATAGAGTATCAATCTATGCTTATTCATTGTAATTGATGATGCTAGATATGTTATCTTTTAGTATGATTATCAAGTTGAGAGAGAGTGTTAAATCTGTAACTTTGATCTCATATTGATATGATTGCATAGATCATACAGATCTATTCTTGCATGGAAGGCCTATATATAATTGTTCTTTGTTTAGGCATGATCAGCATCTCCCTTGGATTATGGCATTTAAGTTTGAACTTAACTAATCTTAGTTAGTTTGAATAAATAAATAAAAGCTATTACTCTTTGATGCCGATTATGAGAAAACAATGTAGGGCCGACCTAGATAGGGTCATGTCCCTTCAAGGAACACGCCCTTTGGTTGCCTTATTTACATAGGGTATGGTTGTAGATAAAGGACACACAAATAACATATAGTTTGCTCCTTTAGCAACTCTACCCTATTCGAAGTATTGCAGAGATAAAACAATTTTTCAGAATAGCATTTAATACTTTTGGTAATCCTTCATACAAGTCTGAATTATAGAAGATCATCTTCAGCAAAAAGAAAAGCATACAAGGTATTATCTCAGTCTGATTTACAACAGAAGCTGCAAAACTTTATAGTCCATGTTAATAATATATATTATTGTATATAATACATATGTATATTATTGTGTATATATATATATTTATATATATATTATAGTAGATAATATATATTATATTATATATATTGTTATACATATTATTATTATTCATGTTAATATAATATTATTTAAATGATGATTACACCATAGAGACATGTCTCTTCATCCTCTCATATTTATATAAGATCCAAATCTGCATTTGGACATCATCAGTAACAATGGCCATGATTCTACATTTGTAGAAACGATCCATGTTACTCAACATGCTATCAGAGCCAGGTTCAAATGAGAGAAAAGGTAATAATCAATATACAATCCTTTCAAAGGAAGAGAAATCAAAACAATGTCATCCAATGATATAAGAGTTTATAATGTCATCATGTTCCACGCATATAACAAAAGATGTGACGGTATAGTAATTATAAAGTCAGCGAAAATATTATTCGTCAATGTGGAAGGAATAGATTTCATCGCCGAAGCATGTTGATGCTTTCATACATGAACTCAATTGATCCCCTCGATGTTATAATACTACAATATATCAGTTGAGTGGCCATGCCAATATTACAGGGTGACCCGCTACATGATAAGGAAGGCAGAAATATATTTGATAGATTATAATATGATTATAATGTTTCTAATTGTATTGAGAAGCTATGTTAGCATGACTTATGTCAATTGATTTAGAAACCATGTTATCAATTCACTTATTTAGATACACAGACAATTATGAAACATTACCGTCAATGCAATATGGAAGAAATGGTTTGACCATTATCTGACATAGATATAGCCACTTTACATGGTAGAGAAGAGATGTACAAAGATAACAGAGATGACGTGGATGCCAAGACAGTTCTAAAGTGATGCTCGGAGTCATTCTCATGGGATAAGTGTGGGAGGTGGTCCACAATATGTGCAGACGGGTGTGTTTACTTTATTAGGATTCAAAGAAATTTTGATGCGTTCCTTTACTGCATGAGCGGACCTTTGGTTGGCTATGATTCAAATGCACTTGCACAATGCGATAAAGATTTGATTGTGCTTGAACAAGATGAGAATGTGCACATTACTTTCCTCTCACCACATGGTGAATGATGGCCTCACTTTTATATTATTGGGATGACATCAGGTTGGAATCACGATAGAGCTCATGAAATCAAGATGTCACTTAGTGACTCTGTAGTGATAATGGGGTACTCTGAGAGGAAGTCATATCAAGGTTTCAAGGCTTTGGTACTATGGCGTCGACTGTATAAAGAAAACGAGCATAGCCACTGACCCTAGTGATACACGAGCCCAAGCCAATTTATAAAAATAAATAGAGATCCCTTAATGAGGGAAATGACACTATGGTAACAAAACCAATGGAGGCACTTAAAATTAAGATTTAATATCATATTATTGATTGGGAGTTCCAGTATGCGTTAGGAATGAAAAACCGCCATTCAAAAAACACAGTATTTCATATCTGCAAATTGCGCGAGATTCCAAAAAGCACTAGGTTATTGAAGATAACATATTGATAATGATTTTAGATTGTGAGGCATCTGTACTGATAAATTTCTCACATACATTCATTGAAAATTTCATGATTTATAAGCAAAGACCGAAAAATGATATCCTTACAATGGGAAACGATGTGTAAAGACAAATGTGATGGGATCTGGGATCAAGTATATACGAAAAAGTATGAGGAATATTTGACCCTTAGTTATATATTGTGAAGGTGCCACATCACTTGCAGAAGTTATAAGGTATGAGAAAGTATATTTAAATTATGTATGTTTTTTATTCCATTTCATAATTAGGTTATTCATTTTATAAAGAGATGAAGGATTAGATTATTGTTGAGAGTTGTTATGTTATAATAAGCTAATTCTTAATTTTATAATAATTTATAATATTGTTATGAATTATCATTATAACGTGTAAATACGTATTGGTAAATGATTATTCTTTTATGTGATTATAAAATGTTCTCTTGCAAGGAATCTAACGTAACAATTTACTATTATTAGTAAATGAAGGATAAGTTTATAAGAAGCACTGCATCGATTATGTAGTAAATAGGTAGTGTGCATAGGGGGAGGAGTAAATAGCCCATGTTGGGGTAAGAGAGCTCCACGTAGGTCGTGTCCAAACTCAAGCAATTATAATTCTACCATCCCTTATGTGAGCTGATATATGTGGAAAATGGAGGTTATCTAGAATTTCTAATAGAATTTAGTGATGATATTTACAACTTGGTTTAGATAAAATTAATTAAATCAAGTTTTGACTTTTAGTGAACCTCATATCCTTTGTAGGTTCATTGTAAGCCGACCTAATAGAAGGGGACATTAAAAGTAATAAATAATTGTTTGTTGATTACAATATTAATGTCTAATGGCATGAAAGATTAATAAAAGAATATTGATGTACAATTTAATATTCATTCTTGAATACTTTATTTAACTAATCAATGTAGTCTCTCTCTCTCTCTCTATCATTTGTATATACTATAAGAGCTATTTGCCTTGATCTTTTCATCTGAGAATGTTATTGTAGGAAAAGGAGGATTGATATCAAATTAAGAGGGAGCTTGGCATTTCATTATGGGCAACCTTGAATGTAATTACCCTTACTATAAAGGCCACTGAAACCCTCAAACTGGACTTAGGAATTTTGTCAAACAGTTGGCATGTAACCGAATAAGGCTGCAATATTACTAATTGTTGTACAACGAAACCTCAATATATGATGCCAATAATGTATGAACAACAATTCCAGATTATAACACTACCAATCTAAGAGATAGATGACAATATAAACTCAAATATGAAGTCCAATGCAATTCTGATTTTATGACAGCAAATAGAACTGATTACAATGAGAAACAACTATGCACTTCTAATACATCAAGCTCTTGACAATGCAATGTTATGACATGAACAATAACCCAGTTCAGATTTGGAATGCAAAGGACGAAACTTTTACAACAGTTATTAATGACTGGAAATAACTATTTATGCAATGACAGTGCTGACTGTTCTAATCCATAACATGCAATATCTTGGCAATCAAAACTTCAGTTTGTGCACCTGAAATAGCTCCAATTTCGCCGGATATGAATGCTGAATTAATGCCACATGAAGACCTCACAATCTGCCCCAAACCGACTCACAAAATTGCTGCTGCTGCCCAACTGACAGGGCCGTACAGGTACGGCCTGGTACGACTGCTAGATAAAAATATTGCAGCGTTTTTTGTCACTCCAAAAGCAATAAATCTGGGCGCCTAGGGTTGCTGAATAACCCCCTAAAATATGAAATTCATCCGTCAAGCCAATTAGGAGTTATGAGCAAAAACGTGGGTCCAAACCCTCGACTGGCAGTCTGAAAATAATGCACAACTGTGTCTTCAAACCCTGTTAATCAATCCACAAATGCTAGGGCACAACTGAAACCCTTATTCCAACCAAAGTAAACCCTTATAACTGAATCTCAATGAAGTCCAAATGAGATGGCTGAATTACCAACTCCTCAAATGCAACAATTCAGGTGATATTTCACACCCTCAAAGTCGCCAATCCAAGGGAGTGATTCGTTCCCAAAGATCAAATAATAATTTGCAGACCCAAGAGACTACAAATTTGCTCCACAATGGAAGAAGTAGAAGAAATCTCAAATCCAAGCATGTCCAAAATGAGAGGCCCAGCCCTCTATTTATTCACTTTTCTAAGAAGTTGCTAGAACTTCTAGAAACATCCTTTATAAAATCTCATTATAATGCACTTTTTCTAGAATTTCTAGAAACATCCTTTATAAAATCTCATTATAATGCACTTTTTATAATAAAGTAATTTTATAAAATAAAAAGTGCAACTCAACTTAAAATTATAACATGTAGGCCCCAATAACACATAATAATAAAATATAACCTCTTAACACTTCTTCAAGAGCAAGATATGACCATCTGATCCGCAGAATTGACTCTCTCTCCACACCATTTGCCTACGAGAGTCTGGAATAGGCAAAATCTATGATCAATGTCATGTCGAACTAAAGAGGGGACATTACAGTCCGCCCCTCCTGAAATTGCTTGGCCTCAAGCAATCTCAACGCCGGGTGCTGCAAAATAGCTTCCCCCTCCCAAGTAACATCCTCAACAGGTAGATCTTTCCACTTAACCAAGTATTCTCTGACCACTCTTCTGCGAAGCTGCTTTTCTCTGCTCTCCAGGATGGATTCTGGCACTAAAATCAATTTTCCCTCATCATCTAAAGGAGGTAATACTGCGGAAGGCACCACATTCTGACCCAACGCCTTCTTGAGGCGGGACACATGAAACACATTGTGCGCCCTGCTGTCTGCCGGAAGCTCCAACTCATAAGCCACCTCACCAATTCGCCTGATAACCCTGAATGGTCCGTAATAGCGTGGCTTGAGTTTTTCTGCACCACTCTTCTTAAGAGTAGATTGCCTGTATGGCTGCAACATGAGGTAAACCATATCATCCACCTCAAAACTACGCTCAGTCCTCTTTTGGTCTGCATACTGCTTCTGCTGGTTCTGAGCTCTCGCAATATTATCTTTGAGAGTAGCAACTATATCCTTACTCTCTTGTAATAATTCTCCTGCACTGGGTACCCGACTGTCGCCCAACAACAAATCCAAGAAACTAGGTGCTTCATAACCGTAAAGTGCCATGAAGGGTGTCATCTGTGTAGTGATGTGATATGTAGTATTGTAACAATACTCGCAGAGATATATCCATCTGACCTAAGCTCGCTGCTGAGCTGCCACATAATTCCTTAAATACCCTTCCACCCATTTGTTCACAATCTCCGTTTGACCATCGGTTTGTGGGTGATAGCTAGTGCTGGGCGTAAGCTCCGTGCCACATAACCGGAATACCTCCTACCAAAAATGACTCATGAAACGGCTATCCCTGTCACTCACAATGTTCCGAGGCAATCCGTGTAATCTGAAAACCTCCGCCACCTGAGCTGCTGAGTGGGTAGTGGTGATAGGAAAGAAATGAGCATATTTTGTTAATCTATCTACCACCACATAAATACAATCCCGTCCTTGTACCTTGGGCAAACTTGTGATAAAGTCCATGGAGATGCACTCCCACTTCCTGTCAGGGATCGGAAGTGGCTGTAGGAACCCTGCCGGATAGGTGTGTTCTTGTTTGTTTTGCTGGCAAACAAGAAACTCTCGAACGTACTGCAAAACATCAGCTTTCAGCCCCTTCCAAGTGAACCGCTCTCGAATTGACCTGTAAGTCTTGAAGTACCCGGGATGGCCTGCTGTCGGTGAGTCGTGAAATGCTCTCAAAATCAGTTGCTTAACCTTCGATCCTGGGACTAGGTAAATCCTGTTCTTGTAAATGATTAAATCATCTACAAGTGTGTATCTGGTATCAATCACTGTTCCCTCCACTATATCGGAGGCCCATGTATCCCTGGCATACTCTGCTATAATCAAGTGTCGCCAATCCTCTGATATCTGAACCATAAGAGTGAGGTGTGGCCTTCGAGAAAGAGCATCTGCAACAACATTCTGAGTTCCCTTGACATATGAGATGTCAAAATCATATGCTTGCAACTTACTTACCCACCTTTGCTGGCGATCATTCAGGTCTCGCTGTCCCAAGAAATGCCTCAAACTGTTATGATCAGTTTTAATACAAAACTTGCTACCCACAAGATATTGTCTGAATTTGGCCAAAGCATGCATGATGGCCAACATCTCCTTATCATATATACTGAATGAACACTCGGGGCCTCTGAGCTTCCTGCTCTCATAAGCTATGGGGTGCTTATTCTGCATAAGTACAACACCTACTCCCTCTCCAGATGCATCACATTGAAGCTCAAATGGCTTCGTGAAATCAGGTAATGCTAGAACTGGGCACGTAGTCATTATCTCCTTAAATCTCATAAAACAGTCCTGTGCCTTCTGAGTCCACACAAATTCCCCTTTTTTCAGTAGATCTGTCATGGGAGTTGCATGTCGTGAGTAGCCACTGACAAACCTGCGATAGAAACCACATAAACCAAGGAACCCCCTCAACTGTGTAAGGTTCTCTGGTGGAGGCCAATCAACAATAGCGCGAATCTTTTTAGGATCCATCCGCACTCCATCTGCACTAATAATGTGTCCCAAATATAACAGTTCAGTCATCCCTAAGTCACATTTGGACTCTTTTGCATACAAGGACTCCTTCTGTAAAATGCTCAACACTGTCTCCAAATGCTCTAGATGCTCCTGCCATGAACGACTATAGATCAAAATGTCATCAAAAAACACCAACACGAATTTCCTCAACTGATGGTGGAAAACTCTGTTCATAATGGACTGGAAAGTGGCAGGTGCATTGGTCAGACCGAAAGGCATGACTACAAACTCAAAGTGCCCACGATGACATCTGAAAGCAGTTTTCTCAATATCTTGTTCACGGACTCTGATCTGATGATATCCTGTTCTCAAATCAATTTTCGTGAAATAACAAGCCCCATGCAATTCATCTATCAACTCATCAATGCGAGGAATGGGATACCTGTTCTTAATGGTTCTCTTATTTAATTCCCTGTAATCAACACACATCCGAAGAGTTCCATCCTTCTTTTTTACCAAAACAACAGAAGATGCAAAAGGTGACTTACTTGGTCGGATGTGCCCCATAGCTAGCAACTCCTCGATGGTCCTTTCGATCTCATCCTTGAGTCGCTTTGGGTGTCGATATGGTGTGATCATGATAGGCTTAGCACCTTCCTCCAGCTCAATAACATGCTCAATGCCTCTGTCCGGTGGCCTGCCTGGTGGAATCTCACTGAATACCTTTTCGTACTTAATCCTCAATTTCTGAATATCAGGATGATATTCCGTCTTATGTTGCTCCTCTTGTGTAGGTGTCAAAGTACAAACTGCTGCCCACTCTATATCATTATGCCTAGTTAATCTCTCCAGCCGCCTAAATGAGATAGTCCTGATGTCTCCATTACGGATAGCCTTAAGCACATGAGTCCTACCATTTAGTTCGAATTGTATCTCCATATGCTCTAGTCTCAGGGTAACCACCTTCAATGAATGTAGCCACTGCATTCCAAGTACTATATCCATGTCACCCATGTTGACCACATGATAGTCCGCCTTAAACTCATAGTTGTTCAGGCGCAAAGGTAGGTCTCATACCATCCTATCACAACGAAGAGTGTATCCATCAGCTACCTTGACTCTTAGTCCCACGAACTCCTCAGTAATGAGTCCACGCTTCTTCACGAATCGTGCATCAATGAAATTATGTGTGGCACCTGTGTCCAATAATGTAATAACCTTCTGCCCAGCCAAAACTCCCCGAAGTCTGAAAGATCCCTCTCTCTGGATACTAGACAGTCGTGCTTCCTGTAAATGTAGCTCTGTTCCCTGCTGTTGCCCTGCACTGTCTATCTCCTGCTCTCCCTCTGCTTCATCAGGATCCTCATCATGATATTCTGAACTATCTGAATCTGAGCCTTCGTAATAAGCCCACATTGCTCGGTTGGCCTTCCCTTTTGGCCTCATAGGACAGTCATGGCCATACTCATACGGGCCTTTGCAATAGAAGCATAGCTTCTTCCTACGCAAGTCATTAAGTGTCTCCTTGTCCAACCTCTTACTTTCCTCCTTAGGTAGCTGTGCCTCTCTATGAAAGGGTTTCCTGACCCTATCTTTTCCTGAAGGGAAACTCTTTGCTTGGAATTTATTTTTAGAAGTTGAAGAGGAATCCATGTCACGAGCTTTCTTAATGGCTTCCTGCAAAGTGAGAGGGTTGAGAGCTTTAATCCACCCTCTCAACGGATCAACTAGCCCATCCATAAATAAAACCAATAGCCTCTGTTCAGATACATCTGTTACTAACACTGCAAGTTTCTGAAATTCTGAAATGTATGTTTCCAATGATCCCCATTGTTTAAGCTGAGCTAACTCCTTGAAATGGAGTTCTGGATCCTTCTTATCAAAACGTTCAATCAGTCTCTCCGTAAACTCCACATATGAGGTAATGTGTGCATGACCCATAGTGATCATACCATGATGCCACCACTCGTGTGCTAACCCATCCAGGTGAATTGCTGCATACTTAATAGCTTCTTCCTCAGACATAGGGTTCAATTGGAAGTATGTGTCAAGTTTTTGAACCCAAGCTCTTGCTGTAGACTTCCCCGAGCCATCATAATATGGTAACTGAAGTTTCCCTACTTTCTTTCGTAGCTCATAGCTCTGAGTCCTGTCATGTCCACGGGGCATATGCTTCATCCGCACATCCATATACTCTCTAAAGGTGATTGCAGCTGTAAAATCTGGACCTCCTGCTTCCCTATCTCTCCTCAGCTGATCCTGTATGTCAGTGATCTGGGGTTCTGGTACTGGCTGCTCTGGAGCTCTAGGAAGGAACGTGGGAATCATAGGTCTCGAACTCACTGTCCTAGCTTGCTGGGGTGCATGACCGAAATTGTTCCCAATTTGTTCGCCTCCATTATGTATCCCATCCTGATTATTCCCATTCTGATTGTTACCATTCTGATTATTTCCTCCACCTATGTTAGCGTTCAACCCCATTTGACGAGCCATCATCTGCATCATAAGCTCCATTCTCTGATTCTATTCCTATGCTCTTTGTTCGACTAATCGCTGTCCCTGTGCCAAGGTGTCTAATAACTGTAAAAATCTTTCCTCTCGCTGATCTGGACTGGCATTCCCGCCTCTATCCATATTGTAATCGTAGTCTTGATCAAAGAATACCTCCCCTGTGTCTGTATGACTGGATTCTATGTCCACCTGTACAGATGAGCTAGACTGTTCGCTCTGCAGGTCTGAAATCCTATCTTGTCTTGCTTTGGTATTGCGGAAATTATAAAGCCTCTGTCGCATGCTCAAACATAAATGTTCTGATTTTAGTGTTTTGACATTTCGTCAAACACTTTACCTTCTAGCCAGCTGTTCCAAATTCCCTATAAGACCTCCACAGGATGGCAGGACTTATAGCTCTGATACCACTGTAATAACCCTTACTATAAAGGCCACTGAAACCCTCAAACTGGACTTAGGAATTTTATCAAATAGTTGGCATGTAACTGAATAAGGCTGCAATATTACTAATTGTTGTACAACGAAACCTCAATATATGATGCCAATAATGTATGAACAACAATTCCAGATTATAACACTACCAATCTAAGAGATAGATGACAATATGAAACTCAAATATGAAGTCCAATGCAATTCTGATTTTATGACAGCAAATAGAACTGATTACAATGAGAGACAACTATGCACTTCTAATACATCAAGCTCTTGACAATGCAATGTTATGACATGAACAATAACCCAGTTCAGATTTGGAATGCAAAGGACGAAACTTTTACAATAGTTATTAATGACTAGAAATAACTATTTATGCAATGACAGTGCTGACTGTTCTAATCCATAACATGCAATATCTTGGCAATCAAAACTTCAGTTTGTGCACCTGAAATAGCTCCAATTTTGTTGGATATGAATGCTGAATTAATGCCACATGAAGACCTCACAATCTGCCCCAAACCGACTCACAAAATTGCTACTGCTGCTCAACTGACAGGGCCGTACAGGTATGGCCTGGTACGGCTGCTAGATAAAAATATTGCAGCGTTTTTTGTCACTCCAAAAGCAATAAATCTGGGCGCCTAGGGTTGCTGAATAACCCCCTAAAATATGAAATTCATCCGTCAAGCCAATTAGGAGTTATGAGCAAAAACGTGGGTCCAAACCCTCGACTAGCAGTCTGAAAATAATGCACAACTGTGTCTTCAAACCCTGTTAATCAATCCACAAATGCTAGGGCACAACTGAAACCCTTATTCCAACCAAGGTAAACCCTTATAACTGAATCTCAATGAAGTCCAAATGAGATGGCTGAATTACCAACTCCTCAAATGCAACTATTCAGGTGATATTTCACACCTTCAAAGTCGCCAATCCAAGGGAGTGATTCGTTCCCAAAGATCAAATAATAATTTGCAGACCCAAGAGACTACAAATTTGCTCCACAATGGAAGAAGTAGAAGAAATCTCAAATCCAAGCATGTCCAAAATGAGAGGCCCAGCCCTCTATTTATTCACTTTTCTAAGAAGTTGCTAGAACTTTTAGAAACATCATATATAAAATCTCATTATAATGCACTTTTTCTAGAACTTCTAGAAACATCCTTTATAAAATCTCATTATAATGCACTTTTTATAATAAAGTAATTTTATAAAATAAAAAGTGCAACTCAACTTAAAATTATAACATGTAGGCCCCAATAACACATAATAATAAAATATAACCTCTTAACACTTCTTCAAGAGCAAGATATGACCATCTGATCCGCAGAATTGACTCTCTCTCCACACCATTTGCCTACGAGAGTCTGGAATAGGCAAAATCCATGATCAATGTCATGTCGAACTAAAGAGGGGACATTACATTGAAAGAGAGGGAGTGAGATAGAGGATATGATTTAGTCAACCTTTGGTGATTTTGATCATTGATTAAGAGGGAGTCAACAATGTTGAGATGGATTTCTCTAGTGATCAATAAATTGCCACTATCAAGAGGACCGTGATTCATACATTGGGACCATGTGATTTTAATGGGCCTACCCCATGTGTACATCATGAGGAAGTGATGACTTCTAAATGATGTCACTTGTATTTGCAGAAGTTACTGTAAGGAAATTTGAGTTGTTGTGAGACGTTAATGAAGTTTTTAAGAATTCATTTGAACCATCTATGAGTCTCTCCTTGATGAATGAAACTTGACATATGAGTTGTAGAGTCATTCATGTGGCACAATCATACTTAATCAAGATATTGGCGTATTGTGAACGAGTTTGATAAAATGGAAGGACATGGTCGCTTCTACTATTAAACTAAATAAATGTTTGGACCTTCAATGGACGAAAAGAGCAAGGTGGAACTTAGAAATGAGTTGTCATATTTAATACAAAATTGTTCAATGATATAAGAATGAGTGGAAATTTTATATTGTGGGGGGAATAATAGTCAATGTTCCTGTTACTAAATTTCTACACATGCTGAAACTTAGTTTTGATTTCAAAGGTTTCATACAATTGCATAAATGTTTTATATTTTAATTCAGTTCATGCATATTGAGATCATATTCATTATGTACCAAAAGAATAGATAATGTCCTTATATTATTCATCATAACAATACAATTGATATTTACAATCATTAAACAATGAAATGATTTAAAAATTGAAAGTAAAATGTCTCTCACACAATTGACTATGAGAGTAGCCCTAAACTACTGCTATAAGTTCCCACTCTTTGAAAATGAATAACATGATAGAAATAAAAGAGCAAGGGTCGGGTCATGGGCACCAATCATTGCCTGTAATGATTGGTCAAGTTGTGTCTTTTCGTTCCCGCTTAATTGAATGATATATGCATTCAAGGTAAGTGGAAATGCAACTTAATATAAATGAAGCAAATGTTTCTAATTAGTAATGACACTTACAGATTGAGCATAAGTATACAAGTAAAAAGGATGCATTATGATAGAGTATAAAAGACTAGGCACGCCTATCCAATTTAGAGCTGTAGAATGTTCTACATTTTGAAAAGAAACGCTGAAATCAGCAGAGATGTAGATTCATTACAGAAAACAGCAAAAGATGTAACAAACTGGAATCTTTCTATAGATGTTATCATGTCAAGATTATCTACAGCTGAGAGTAACAACAAAAGATATCCAGAAGCCATCACTTGTATGCATATAGATAATGGAAATATTTTATATTTTGTTATAGGGGGGCAGTTTAAGACAAGAAATAAGCCCTTAGCTGTGATTCTGGGCGTTCTAAGCTACAACATGAAGAAATCAGGAAAAAATTGAAATATACTTAAGCTTTCATACTAAGTTCCAGTAGCTTAACATACAAACAGAGCTCCAAGATAACAAGAAGGAAGAAAGAAGATTCCATTTAAAAAGCCACATCCAAAAAATGCGAATGAAGGAGTATGAACCAGTAATAAGCAGCTACAGCATAATGAAAATCAGGCGCATGAGAAACATGCAAAACACTGTGTTCCAGCTTTCTCAACATTTCCAAAAAATGTGAATGGAGGAGGCAGAAAATGAATAAATGTGCCATGGGAGCCATCTATAAATGCCAAAAACAACAGTGTACCTCCAGATTCTACTAAGAAATGCAGAAAATAGGAATTAATCAGTGATACCGGCCTCAATATCCCGAAAAATGCTTAGAAATTGTAACAATATTTCACCTTATAACAGGAAGCAAGTGATAGTCACAACTGGAATGAAAGGTTGAAAAGGGAGGAAAAAGATACCCATCAGATGTGCAGCCATGGTAGTAAGACTCCAAGAAAAATCACACACATCTCCAATGGTGACAATAAAATCCAATCTCCACGAAAAGATAGTCAAGATCAGTCACGACAAGTAAAAATCTTTACATTTTCTGTTATCCCACTCATCCTTGGCGGCTTAGATAAAAAAGAAACAACAAAAGAACAAGTGATGACTGCTTCTAGTAAGAACCCAAGTGCAGAATCGCGTCAAACTTCAATTTGCAGACCCAGAAGTAACTCACGCATGCTAAAAAAGAAAAACCCTAAGGAAAAGACCCAGTCATATAGCCGTTTGAAGAGCATCCAAGTCATGTGCATAAAAATGCTACAAATTCGATGATTATAAGTCATGAGGGTGTTCATTTAAGAGGAAAAATGCTTCTAGAATCATACCATGCCTCCAACGTAAGGTCACAACATCATACCTTGGTTGCAGAAAACCCCAAAATGACAACACAAAACGTGAATAATACAGATCTCTCCAAAATAATGGCGGTTACAAAAAACCAGAAAACTCTATGCTTCATTCTTCTCTTCAGAATGCTCACGCATTGTGCAAAATGAATGAGTTTAGGGTTAAAATGTGATATATTTTGCCCTTATTCATTTTCTATAAAGTTTGGGATTCGATGTATTTGGTGGGATTCATTTCCCATAATATTTGCCTTCTATATGGTTATGGGTCACGGGATTTGATTTAAGTATTAAATAGCACTTGTTATGTTTTGCATGTTATACGTAAAATAAAGATACACAATAGTGTTTTTATAAACTATTTTATATTTCTATTATTATGCAAAGTCCTTAGAACATGTGTTGATTATTTCTTTATGACTCATTCTTTTAATTATGATTAGCACTTAGGATAAGTTTGACAAGTGTCTAAAGAGGGGAAGGAGGAAAAATATTAGGTGAAGACTTAGTTATATAAATCAAATGAAGATATGAGGAGAAATTTTAGGAATTTGTTTTGGGGTCGAATTTGACTTTATCTAGTTTGTTTAAAGGTTTTTTTGATCAGTTATAGTGTTTTTTGGAGGATTCCAAGTGAGTCATTAATGTAATTATGACTTAGTGGGGTTATGAGGCAATGAGTCATCATTTTTCATGAGTATTGACTCCTTTTTTGGAGGCTTCTTTCATGGATTTGACCCCAAGGGGTTTGTACTTAGTCTTTTGGATTGTGATTGTTTAAGGAGTTCTGACTATGCAGAGAGGATTTTTGTGACATATTCTTGTGTCCTTGGCATTTTTCTACATCTTTTGTAATTCAGTTTTGGAATAATTGATATATGTACTGAGTCATTTAGTGATAGCTTCTGATTTGAAATGCAGCCTTGATCCTTCCTATTACTATGTGTGAATAATATTTGATTGATAAAGTGTAAAGTGAATTTTAAGGATTCCTTATCATTATGTCTCGGTTATCACCTAGTTGCAATTTGTACTTTTGTTTGCAGGTTATAATTTGTGTCTTCCATTTTGGGACTGTTATGTGAATGTCTTCATTTTCCTTAACTCTCATTGTCAGGACTTTATTATGAAATATTGATGCAAACCGGTATAGGATCCAAATGTTGATCAACAAGGGGAGTTTCACTATTTTATTACCAATCATATCTTCAATATTCATGAGTTTTGGTGTGTCACCTATTAGCTAGGTCTAGTTTTAAGGTTTAATTTCCTGCATCTTTCCCCCTTTTCCTATCAAGTTCAATTCTTTTTAGTTACAAGAGCTCAAGTGATTATCCCAAGGAGCCGGCCTATAACCCGGAGATCCACTCAATTTCATAGGAAAATCTCACTGCCTATGAGTGGTTCAATGTTACTTGAAATTTCCAATTCTTTTCAGTGAATCTGGTTGGGTGCAAAATTTCAGGCCTTAACAATTCCATTCCCACTTGAACCTTATTTAGAAGGGAGATGTTCCATTCTCAAATAATCTAAAAAGACAATTTCTGAATCTTCATGTGCAGATAAGTATTTTTATCTTTTACATTTATCTACTCTTTGTAGTCTCTCTCTTATTTGTAATTCTAGACATACTATAAGAGTTATTTGCCTTGATCTTTTCCTCTATGTTTGAGGATATTCTTACAGGAAAATAAGGTCGGTACTTTACATATGCTACCAAATATTGTGCAAACTCAATCTAATGATAGTAGCTCCAAAGACCTTGATGATCAAGATGGATAAAGTGAGGCTCTTGAAGCAAACATCTTTGATGATTGAGATTATGAGATGCTTCTACATTAAGAGGGAGTATGACACTTCTAAGGCAACACAGGAGCTTAGAAGATTGATACTTAGAGGTAGTCTAGAAATACATGTGTGTAACTGCATGATTTTGATGGGCCCACTCCTATGTATATCACAAGGAAGTGATGACTTATCAGCAGAAAATTAGATATCAGATTTAGAGTGAGTCTAACAAGAATTGTTGGGGAAGAGAGTCTCTAAGGGAGTAACTACTAGGCTTGACTTCCTAGCATCATTATTCAGAGGGAGAATTTTTTTGAGGTGCAATCCTTTGTGAATGATATCTTCTCTATGAGGAGAAGTTCTAAGTGAAACTCCTTGTGATGCATTGTTCTCTGTGAAAGAAAATTAAGGTGAAAGCCTTTGTATGACCCTTTGACTAGGTTCATGGTGGTTACTATTTCACATATGATATGTAATGGAAAGTGACAATCTTTCATTGACATATATAAACAGAAGGTAATCATTGTAAGATGATGATCTTATAAATGGTAGACCTGTTATAATGAAAGACTTCATTAAATTGTTGTACTAGAGTGCTGGAAGTCATGATAACGAACAAGCAGAAGGTAACCATTATGAGGTGACAATCTTATAAATGGTAGACCTGTTATGATGGTTCTTTGGGCCGGATTTTGTCGGACACTATGATAACCAACTCATCATGGTTCTTGATAACCAACTTGTTTTGGTTCTTTGAGCCAGATCTTGTTGGACACCATGACATAGTTACTATTATAGACCACACTTAGGTGGTGTTTAAGCTTATATAAAAATTATAGAATTTAGTTCAATTGTGTGTTATAAAAGGTGAGATAATATCTCTTCATTTACTTGAGAGCATAATGTGTTCTATATCAATCCTCTCTTACTAAGAGGGGTTGTTAAAGTTGTAACTTTAGTCGGATTGATTCAATCCGATATACATTATTGTTATTGGTAAGCATCATTTCCTATATATACTTATCCATGTTAATAATATATATTATTGTATATAATACATATATATTATTATATATATTGTTATACATATTATTACTATTATTCATGTTAATATAATATTATTTAAATGATGATTACACCATAGAGACATGTCTCTTCTCATATTTATATGAGATCCAAATTTGCATTTGGACATCATCAGTAACAATGGCTATGATTCTATATTTGTAGAAACGATCCACGTTACTCAACAATATTGCTGAACTCAAAGAATCCAATGTCTTTACGTCGTGTATGTACAAGTATATCTCTCATCATTCCATTTGAACAAAAGATCTTTTGGGGAGAGATGATTAGTGATATGTTATTGGAGTAGTTGTCCCAATTTTCTTCAAGTGGGACATATTTGATGTACATTGTTTCTGCCTTTGGTTCCTTCTCTAGACTATCTACAAGGGGTGATCACATAGCAATGCCAGTATGGGAGTATTTTTATCAGCTCACCATGAGATCTAGTCGCATGCACTACATAAGGGTGCAAGATGCCTTCTATGGGCATTATATCTCTAAAATGTTGTAAGGGTACTATATCGCGTTCAAAGACCACTAGCAGATAACAAGAGCAATACCGAATGGCATAGATTATACAATAGAGGAGGTTGATTCCACCGAACAACAAGTATAAACAAAATGTGCAACACTCATTAAGGAGAGTGCATATGAGCTTTAGGAAGACACAAACACCACAAGGGCAACACAAACTTTACTTGGAAGGTCGTACAGTTGATTGGAATGCATTAACCCTACACTTGAAGATGTAAGGGAACAATGCAAAGAATCATTACTGTTAGAAGTTGTAATCTTTCCTTGGTGTGTTTATAAACCAAGGTTAGACCTCCTTTATTTATTGTTATAATATATTAGGATATAAGCCAAGGTATCCTAATATATTTCTTTTTTGTCCTTTTTCCACTACATCTTATTTCGTCATCTAGTGGAATATGTGAGGACAAATATATATTGTAATTTAGATTATTCCTCCTTAAGAGGAATCTCACACTTGGCTTCACACACTTATGAATGGTGGCATTCATAGACATGGGAGTTACATTCTAACTCCTCTCTCTCATCTCTATTTAAGAGATGACCCTCTTCTCTCATTTCACAACGAGGTTTCTTCCTCTTCTCAATGATTGTATGAGCAATTGTTCTCTTGCTCTTTCTCTTTTCCTTCTTAGGCTTTTCATGCCTCATTCATAATGTCACAAGGGGTTTTCTTTGCTTTCCCCTTTCCAAATATCTTGTCTCATGGTGTTGGAGCTTGAAGCTTTCTTTCTCCTATTTTATGGTAATATCTTTTCATGCATTAACTCACTTAGATTCTTTCCTGGTTTTTGCTTATTTCCATATTTCTTTTTTCATTTCCAACATGGTATCAGAGCAGTTTAATCTTTGTTTTGAGTGTTTGCATGAAGGTACGATTCGAAGGAGACTCTTGTGAGAGATTTCACTAATTTTTTTAATCTTCTTAAGTTGGAAGAAATTGAAGTTTTTTTTGGATTTGGCTCATTTACTGCCAAACCCGTTTAACTTCTGTTTGCTCTAATTTGTGCAGGTTACTTCTTATTTTCTATTAGTTTTCATCTAACCCTATTTGGAAGGCTTGTTCTATTTTTTTTGCAGTATCATTTTGTTACATTAATTTTTATTTGAAATGTTCAAATATATATGCTAGTTTTTGATGGGTTACAACCTGTCATAACTAAACAATGTTCGTTTTTTTTTTTTCCTTTGCATTTGGCTGCTGCCCATAACTAATCAAATAGGCATTTTGACAAGGGCCAGATAACCGTGTTGGCTGTTGTGTCTCAGGGCGGTCGCCATTGTAACGCTATTGCGCCAGGCACCTCACACACATATGCTTCTATGGCTATTGTTCTGTCTGAAGAAGACTCCGCCATTTCACCTGTCAAGGTCCCTCATGCTGCTCTCTCTCTAGAAGCACAGCCGCTTCTCTGGGCTTTAGTGTCTTCTAGGATTTGCTGCTCTGGCGACTTCCATGGTTTTCTTTGTAAACCCTTCCTGAGATATGCCTGATAAGGAACACCAAATGCATTCTGTCTGCATGTACAAATTAGAGAAATTTCTAACCGATTTGTTGCTTGAGGGTTTTGTCATGGCATGCTGTCTGCCCAACTCGTTCTTTCACTTCTTTCTCCATTGCTTCTTCTTTCCTCCCGTCGCCCGTCTCTTGTGCATGAAATCTCGTGAGATACCCATTATCGCCGCCGATCTGTTTCCTGCAGACTACCCCGCCTCCGCTACACTAAATCCGCTTCCTTACAATCTCAAAAGATTGTAAAAGAACCCTTTCTCTCGCCGTTGGTGGTTCGAGTGTGTGGCACTGGCATTATTTATCATTGTTCATGTGGCAAAATCAGCATAACCCAACCATTTTACTTCACACCATCATTGGTATTGCTTATTTACAGATTTCTTTTTCCATTTCTGGTATGCCTCAATGCTTTGCCAGATCTCACCATCAGGGGAGTTGTTTTATGCGTATGATACTGTCTTGCATGGCTTTTCGGCGATGTTGAACCACTTAGAGGCTGGAGCCATGGAGAGAGTAGATGGGTGTTTAGTCGTACTTCCCTCCTCTCTTCATCAGCTAGATACCACTCGTTCACCTGAATTTTTGGCCCTTTCGGGCTCCTCTGCATTCTTGTGGAATCACTCTTGTTAGAAGATCTTGCTTTTGTCTGGGGGATTTTGCTCGGGGCTTGCAAAACTCACTGCAACTTAGAACGTGAGCCGGCTCGGCCGTCAGCCTTCCCATCGCACTTTTTTTTTCTTCACTTTTATAGTGGAACTCACTGCAACATTGAACTAGCAGAACGTGCGGCAGATAAACTTTTCAAATTAGAAACTAAAAATCCTAAATGGTATAAACTGTTGTCAGATGTGTATAGTGCTGCTGGCAGGATGTATGGCATAGCTAAGGTGAAGAAGATGATGAAGGAGAGGATGATATCTAAAATGCCTCTAAGAAGCATACTTAAGGTAAATGATATGGTTATTTATTTCTTTGTCAGAGATTTCTCACTTCTGCAATCTTTGAAATTTAGAAGTATCATTGAAGATCTGGAATGAGAATTTACAAAAGAAGATCTTGAATGAGCCTTTCTATTAGTCAGGATTACAAAAGTTTTGTGCTGCGTGAGATAAGTGCTAATATTTGGAGTTGAGTTACTACCCACACGTATCTGGTGTCCACAAGCGAGGCATGTGTGAAAAGTAATGCTTTGCCAATGAATTGAGAATGTAGCTGAAGTAATAGACTGGTGTTTGTTCTATTGGTTTATCGGCACAAAGACAAGAAAATTATCGAAGCTTGGTATTACTTCAAAGGCTATGAAATGAAGCCCAACACTAGCATCGATCCAGCCTCCAAGTACAGATTTGCACGAGACAGCGGTGGGAATGGAACGCATGTAGCTTCTATTGTTGCTGGATCTCTGGTGGATACATCCAGTTGATTCGGCAACGGAAAGGTGAGAGGGATGGCCCCTAAGCCAGGCTGGCCATTTACAAAGCCAACCGCCACCTGCCTGGGCTGAAGCCCTATTTCTGCAGCGAGCCAGCTTGAGTAATCATTTTTTTCTTTTTTTAAATCTCTAGCTAACTTTATTTGGCAGGTTTCTGCATCCCCTTCCAGAGATTCTCCACAGCTGCTTTAATTTTAATCGTCTTTGTCTTATAAATGTACAAGTGTATTTTTTCAATTTCTTTTCTAGATACTTATTTTTTTTTGTTCTTTCATATATTTTCCTTGGTGGGCCCATCCTTTCTGTATCCACACTTATGTTCACCTTGCATGGAGATTTTAATTGATATCTAATAATTTCTACTTATTATACTTCTTTTTATCTCAATTATTCAGGTTTATGAGTATCTTACACTATTGCCTTCGACTTTATTGTGATATTTTTGATCATTCTATGCCCGTGTTGGCACTTTATGGTTTTATACCATTGATTTACATGATTTATATGATATTTTGTTTTGTAAGTTGCATCGGGAGCCAATTTATCAAGGTTAACTATGGTGGACTCAACAGTTTTAAACTGACTCATAGTTGCCTTATTTGGCCCGTGGAGTATCCCTCCAACCTATAATTGGTGTGCACTTACTTCAATGGAGTTTACTCCATTTGTTCCACTTTGTTCCTCAATGCGAGGATGATTGAGGAAGTTGTTTTGACCCGTGTAGATCTTTTTCCTCATGGCAATGATGTTGCTTGTCCATGATGGATTTCTTATTTGAAGGCAATATGTTGTTACTCCTCATAAACCCTTCCTTTGGTCCACATCAGCAATAATTCTTGGAAAAATATAACTTGAATTATTTGGTGCTTGAGGCACATGTTCTACTTATTTATTATTGTCTCTCTTATATTTATTTGATAAATATACAATGTGATAATGTTCTGCATACTTTATTGCCTAGATCATGGGTCATGTAGGTGATGGAGTCGCGACCCATTCACTTGTAGTGGGATGACTCATTAATGGACTGTCTATATCCATGTGATTGACGCAATGTTGATGTAGGTTTCATTAGTTGGCCTTGTCTGTGGTCATTTGTGCATTAGTATGTCTCTTTCATGAGAGATTTATTGCATAAAGATTGGTCATTTTGACCCATATTATGATCATTTTTGAGCTTATGACTTATTTTAGATATCATGTTAACTCCATTGCATGTTGGTGAACACATTCATTTATCCTCATTGATTAAATTATTATAACTTCATTTTTTTACTAACTGGACCATTCAATGTAATTCTACTTGTGGATAGTTGTCTTGTTGTTCTTTTTTTCAGGTGATCCATCAAGGAACCTTCTTGGTTTTCCACATATGAAGAGGCGCCTATGCTTCCACTTGATCACATTCAAAGGACTCTTGTACTACTCTTGGATCTGCAAATGTTCCATATGGCTTGAAGACAATCAAATTACTTCATATTGAAGATTAAGTTGCAGATTTTTCTAAAAAATTATGGGTTTAATACCCCTTGATATAATTACCCCAAGTAAAGATTACAGGGGGGTGTTAGAAGTTGTAATCTTTCCTTGGTGTGTTTATAAACCAAGGTTAGACCTCCTTTATTTATTGTTATAATATATTAGGATATAAGCCAAGGTATCCTAATATATTTCTTTTTTGTCCTTTTTCCACTACATCTTATTTCGTCATCTAGTGGAATATGTGAGGACAAATATATATTGTAATTTAGATTATTCCTCCTTAAGAGGAATCTCACACTTGGCTTCACACACTTATGAATGGTGGCATTCATAGACATGGGAGTTACATTCTAACTCCTCTCTCTCATCTCTATTTAAGAGATGACCCTCTTCTCTCATTTCACAACGAGGTTTCTTCCTCTTCTCAATTATTGTATGAGCAATTATTCTCTTGCTCTTTCTCTTTTCCTTCTTAGGCTTTTCATGCCTCATTCATAATGTCACAAGGGGTTTTCTTTGCTTTCCCCTTTCCAAATATCTTGTCTCATGGTGTTGGAGCTTGAAGCTTTCTTTCTCCTATTTTATGGTAATATCTTTTCATGCATTAACTCACTTAGATTCTTTCTTGGTTTTTGCTTATTTCCATATTTCTTTTTCCATTTCTAACAATAACCATAGCAGCCGTATGTGCAAGAAGAGTAGGCTAAGACCTAATCGTTTTCCCTTTCTCTCGTCTGCACAACAGACAAATTGAGAAATTGTTATGGACAAGCAACTGTGGACATAGGCTAGTAGTTCAAGTTTGAGAAACACCAGGTCCAAGAATACTCAAGTACTACATTCGGGAGTGAAGTTTGTAGGACGGATAAACACAGGGAAAAAGAAATTATGCCTAAAACTACACACGCCTGCAGCATCTTATGTAATGCCTTAGAACATACTGTTTAAAGGGTTGAATGGCTTAGAGTGCCAGAAGTGGTGGCAGGAAACTTCATATTATGACCTGGTGGAAAATAGCATAAGGACAGTGTAGGTAGAATGGGCAATAAAGATGCCAGTTTTCTACATTAAAGAATTTGAGGGTCCCTTAAGGATAATGATCGATACCTATGATAGGCACTCGTAAACTAATACCTTTTCTTATCTAGACCGTGATGTAGAAATCTCCTTCAAGGCGAAAGATTTTAACAAAGTATTCGACATACTCGGATTTGTGAAAGGGGGCAAAAAGATTTACTTAAAAAAAAAGAAAATGAAACATGAGGCAAATGAGCTACTCTTAAACATGGTGTGTAGAGACCTATCTGACGCAAAAAACCAAGCTCTGATGAGGACTTCCAGAGGAAGAGGGTTGAAGAAATCAGACATTAGAGAGGGACCGTGGGGCTGCATTATTGACTTGGTAAAGAACATACTTATGGGATCCATCTATGGTGCAAACATCTCATTTTTGCAAGTGGCATTGATGAAAGAGATTATGACGAGAAGGGCATATGATTGGACCGCACCATGCTATTGGACTGTTTTCGGATGTGATAGCAAGATTGATCCTAGTTGATAGGCTTGAAATCAAGCTAGGACCATTAGGTCCAAGAGAAACTCCCATTATGCGCTGGCGCCATTTGGACATCTAAATGATGGATATATGATGCTATCCTTACTTTAATATATATCATATTGGGATGATATTACTCTTTTATGTTGATCATGCAAATTATCCTCCCTAGCTACGAGGGAGTGTTAATGTTGTAGCTTCCGTCAGATCAGTTTGATCAATCTAATATGTTTATCTATATAGCATTATCATTGATTAATGATCGTTTAAATTATTTATACACACACACATTTATATTATATATCTATACAACTAAGTGTTTATATATATATATATATTGTAGTTGGCAAGTATATCTAATTGTTATTAATCAATGATATTTATTGGTCATAACTCATTGACTTGATGATCACATGCAGATCTTGCTATCAATTAATTATAGTATCGTGTTTGTTTCTTATATATATTATGGACCGATTAATCCTTGCCTGGTATGGTCGATTAATGTAAATCATTATCGTGTTGCATAAACACAAACCAATATTGTCAAGCACTGTTTTGTTATCGCGTAGTGTTTATCTTGTAGTTTTCTATGTATTGGCACCTTGTGGATTATCAGACATGTCTCCCTGTCAGGACATGTTTGGACATGGTTTTTGCCAAGTAGAGACATATCTCTTCATGGAATGTGTATTATGATTGCACACATACACGAGTGTTTAGATTTGTTGCTTTTGGAACATACAAAAGAAAATACAGTATTAATACAAGTTGCAGCAGTCTAAATTTAATATATGTAAGTTTTACATTCAAACAATAAAAGATATACTTAACAATTTTTGCAGTAATTGTACAATTTTGCATGAAGAATTTGAAGAGCACATGATTATACTGAGAGGAGGGGGGGAGGGGGGTGAATTAGTATAATAACAACTTTGCCAATTTATAACTTTTTATCCAAACAATAGCTTCCTATACTGAAATAAACAATTATGCACATAAACTCAATAACACAACGATTTACGTGAAAATCCAATGCGGTAGAAAACCACAGCAAAATAATTGCTTTTTATATAAACTTTTCTTTTACAATGATTTGTAGGCTCCAACCTACTAGAGGCTCCAACCCCTATGTTTATGAGCACCGACTCACTAGAAGCTCCAACTCCCACACTTCACAAGCACCAATCTACTGAAGCACCAACTCCCCATTGCTGTCTTCGTGAGCACTGACCCACTGTGCATAAACAGATTCTCCACCTCAATATTGTGACTTAATCAACTGATGATGGATTCATTATTAGATCTCCAAACAATTTTTCCACAACCCTGCTTGTGCACACTTCTTTTAGTCTGTTATATTCTTTTCTTTAAATCTGTGCACTTCACTCTCTTATCTCATGCTTTTATATATATAAATATAAAATTTATGTTTATTCCTTTCTCAAATACATCACACAATTCCATGCCTTTAGCGTATATACATTTTTATTTCTGTTTACACCCTCTTTCATTACTATATCATTCAATATATCAATCCAACTCTACACTTTTTAAAACTTCATTTTGTACCTCTCTATATGTGTCACGCATGTTCCTTCTATATATCATTCCAACTCTTTATTTTCACAGTCTGCTCTGATATGCTTGCTCTGCTTTCTTGACATCATTACATTCTTATTTTGCAAATGAAATATTCTTTTATTTGTATCTTTTCATTCACATAAGAGTTACTTCTCTTATTAGGGGAGATGTCTTTCCAACCAATTCACATCTTTTTATTTCAAACGTTTTTACTAATAATTGTTTTGGTTTTAGCTTACTAATAATTACGTTTCCATTTCTCCTTAATATACGACCATATTCTTTTCCCTTATTAGTTGTAATATTCATTTCTATCTGTGAAGAACCTTCTCAACAATCTGGTATGTAGTTACGAGTTGTCCAAGCCGGAATCATACTACTGACATTTTGATGGATTTCTTCTACAACTGGTGGTGTGGTAAATCGAGTCTATCCTTCCATACACATCAGCGCTACATATTTCCTTAAGCCCTTCTAAGACTCCAGCATCAATTTGAGACTCATTTCTCACATCGGGATATTTTACTTGATTAAAGTTTGCAATAAAAGTATCTTTTGATAATCGTCCTGATGAAGATTTCGCGTGTTATGGTGTGCTTTGAAACTTCCACACCGCTGTAATACACTTGTTGTTTGTTATTATTTTCATTGGCATCCTCAAAAACATATTTTTTATTGTTTATATTCATCTTCATCGCTGCTTTCAAACTGAACTTGTTCAGAATACTCTGTCAAATATTTTGAAGGAACCATATGAAAATGAAACTCCTATCATTGCTGATAGCTTTGGGAGGTGATGTGGCTTTCCATATATTTGTATTCATGACACTTATCTTGCTAGTGTCCAGGCAGGTTTAACTTCCGTGTACAATACGTGGCTTTTAAATAAATTCACATGCCTTCTAACATGGTCATAGTCACTGTCAACTGGAACTTTATCGTAGGTTATTCATCTTCCACAACTGCAAACTCATTGTTTACTTCTTCAAAATAGAGCAAATATTAAGTCCATCGCTGTTTTTCTATTTTGCAGTAGTTGCCATGAATATGGCATTGCTACGCCCTTTAGCTTTTCTTTGTCCAGAACTAGACATGTCTGTCATTTGACTTCAATCGGTTCCGTTAGATGCTGACTGAAACTCTTGCCTTTGGCATATGCACAAATATGATAATCATTTAATTATATACATGAATTACATGTCTTTCGATAGTACCTCTATGTTTGTTACATCATCAAGCTTTTATGCATTCTTCAATATCCTAATATGTATATGCGGAAATTATTTTATCTTTCAAAGTCCCCAGTGTAGAAAGGATTACTGGCATGTACATTTCTCTCACTATATTTAATATTAATGCCCTCACTTCTGTTATCATAAACGACGCTTGAAAGACTTCTTTGCCCAAACTTCATGGACTTGTCTGTGTATGGTTTTTTGTTAGGACAAAGATTTATTACTATAATTATTTACATTCATTGGGCCTTATCATTATCTTCATATTCATAGTCAATGTTTGAACCTTATCGTTCATTTGATTGCTTCACTTTATGTTTATTGGGTTCTTATTTCTTTCTCTATATGCTGACTTGGAAGTGACTTAGCATAAGATATGAACTTCCTCTTTGTCTCATTTCATTCGATGTTTAATGCTTGTCAATAATCTGAATGTTTACACTCATATTCTCCTTTATCAACCTTATACACATACATCTCTTTGTAATGTCCCCACTTTAGCAGTTGACCAAGTGTGTGTGCATTAGCCTAGTTCTACATGGTCCTGAGGGCTAATGAAGGGTTTAAAGGGATCTTAGAGTGTTTTGGCCTAGTCATCTCCAGTTTGGGCCAAAACGGAGTTGATTTACTTAGTCTCAGGCATACTTACTATTTTTAGTAAGTCAACAGGTAACAGGGGAGGCTAGTTTTGGTGATTGAATTTGATACTTCTTGGCGACAGCTTTCGGACGAGCTATAGCTCGTGCTATTTGCAGTCCAATAGCTAATATATTTTTATGCCTGCAAGATTTTTAAAGTAACATTTAATTTAGTTGTAAAATATTAAAGTTATTAAAGTATTACTTTAATATTAAATTTTATGGGAATGTGTGCAAATCAAAAGGGGCACCTAAGGGAGAGATAAGTGAGTATTTTAATGTTTTATATTGCACATCTTTTATCCCACATTGCTCATGAGAGTGGAATCAACCCTTGGAGAAAGTATAAAAGGGAGTGTTAGTGGCTTCATTCGGTAGGTTGAATATGAGAAGAAAATTGATGTGTGAGTTGCAGATCCGTTCTTGGCATTAGAGGACGTCTATCCTCTCTTGTGGCATTGTAAACATCATTCCCTTGGGGTTTGGCCTTTCGAATTCATTGTTATCAGCTTCATTAATAGGCAGATTGGGCGCACTTCCAGCTACAAGCGGATTGGGTGTTTGCCCATATCATTCCTGCTTCTTGTTCGATGCTTATGCCATTCTGAAGGAATGATTTTATGAGGATCTTGGACTGATTGAAGACAGATTTTACTATAGCAGCACTATAGCTTAGCACTATTCATGTTGCTGTAGCATGACACTATTCATGTTACTATAGCAGCAAGATGGGAAAGTCATTACTGGAACATTATGTTATAATGCTGGAGTAATTAGTGAGTTGAAAAGTGTACTATGTATTTGATTTTATTAGTTTGAAAAGTAATATTGTTTCAACAATTGTTCAATCTTTAGTTTGCATATTATTATAAATTCCTTCTTGTTCATGTTATGCAATTTCAAATCTATGCAAAGATATAAAAACAAACAAACATTTTACTTCCGGAGCCATAAAGGGGTTTGAACATTTAACGGAGAAATAAAGAGTTGGATGGAATTATTTGACTAAATTCCTATCAGTAGTTGGTTTAGTTTTTGGGCATTTCTAGGGTGCCCATTATAGTGGTATCAGAGCTTTTAAGTCCTGCCATCCTGTGGAGGCCTTACAGGGAATTTGGAACAGTTGGATAGAGGGAAAAGTGTTTGACAAAATGTCAAAACACTATAAGTCAGAAATAAAATAGGTTAAGAATGTATGTTTGAGTATGCGACAGAGGCCATTAACTTCTGCCATACTAGAGCAAGACAACAAAGATTCAAACTCATAGAGCGAGTAGTCTAGTTAATCTGTGCAGGTGGACATAGAATCCAGTCATATAGACACAGAGGAGATATTATTTGAACAAGACGACAGTATCGGTGACCGAGATGACAAGAATACAGGACTAGGCAGAGGCAGGAATGCCGGTCCAGATCAGGAAGAGGTAATGTTTAGATGGTTATTGGGTACGTTAGAGCAGGGGCAGCGTATGCAACAAGAGAAAAATAGGCGAATGGATATGATGTTGCAGCTTTTGGCTAGACATATGGGTGTCAATATTAATTCTAGTGATGCAAGCAATGGAAATGGGGGCAATGATAATAATGGAGGCCAAGGCAACAACAATGGTCCTGAGAATAACATTAATGGTAATAATAATGGACATGGCAACAATGGGAATGAGGCTGATAACTATAGACATGTTGTACACCTAGCTCGAACAACGAGCTCGAGACATCTTCTACCCACCTTCCCACTCAGAGATTCGGTTCAACTAGTAAATGAACTACACATTACCGATTTACAGGATCAGTTCATGAAGGACTAGGAGGACAGTGGACCGAAGTTTCAAGCGGATATTTCTCTCACAGATATATGGACTTGAGGATGAGACATATGCCTAGAGTAGGAGGGAGAAATCAAAACTTAGAGTTGAGAAAGAAAGTTGGAAAACTTTCTTTACCTTATTATGATGCTTCAGGGAAGATGACTAGATGAGCTTGGGTGCAAAAGGTAGATACATACTTCCAGCTGAATCCTATGCTTGAGAAGGAGGCTATCAAGTATGCGGCTATTCATTTGGATGGTCCAACGCATGAGTGGTGGCACCATGGCATGGTAACCTTGGGGCATAATCAGATCACATCTTACAAGGAGTTCATTGAGAGACTCATAGAGAGATTTGATACCAAAGATCTCGAGTTACAGTTTAAAGAGTTGGCACAACTCAAGCAGTGGGAATCAGTTGAGACATATATTAGTGAATTTTAGAGATTAGCTATGTTGGTTGCAGATATTTCAAAGAGGAGATTAGTAGTGTTGTTTATGGATGGACTCTCAGATCCTTTGAGGGGTTGGGTCAAGCAACATGACCCCACAATATTATAGGAGGCCACTAAGAAGGCTCGTGACTTAGCACCTTTTTCTTTTAAGAGAAAATTTCAGCCTAAGAATTCACATACAAATAAGGATAAAGAAAAGGACAAAAAACCTTTTTACCAGGATGCATAACCAAAAGGGGATAATAGGAAGTTGGATAATGACACTTTGAATGAGTCGAGAAGGAAGAAGTTGCGTTTTCATTGTAGAGAGACTTGGAACTTATCTCATAGGTGCCCTCTTAAGGACTTTTGAATGAGAGTTGCAGAGTAGTCTCGTTGAGGAGAATGTAAAGACTTTTTTGGCATAATGAGATAGAGTGGGCAGCAAAATGTTTCATTATGCCAGCTCCAGAGGAGCCACAGGTAAAGAGTCATCCACCAGATATCCAGAAGATACTTGACAAGCATGCCAAAATATTTGGTGATATTCCACATGGGGTTCCTCCTAATAGGGGAATAGAGCATGTTATTGACCTTGAGGAGGGAGCCAAACCCGTCATGATTATCCCCTATCTTCATCTTAAGAAACATAAGGATGAGAGAGAGAAGGCAATTAAAGAGCTATTGGAGATGGGGCACATTAGGTCTAGCAAAAGTCCATTTGCTTCAGCAGTAGTTCTAGTGAAGAAGAAGGATGGGACGATGCCATGACAAGAAATGAGAAAGTATTTCTATGGACTTCATCACTGGTTTACCACGAGTGCAGGGAAGAGATTGTATTTATGTGGTGGTAGACAGATTGACAAAGCTTGCTCACTTCTTTGCTATTCCTTCTACTTATACAACAGCTCAGGTGGTAGATTTATTCTTCAGAGAGGTTTTCAGGTTGCATGGGATACCAAGATTTATTGTTAGTGAAAAGGATAGCAAGTTCATGAGTGCCTTTGGCCAGAAGTTGTTCAGGTTGTGCGGTACAAATGTTACACCTAGTACGAGTTACTACCCTCAGACAGATGGGTAGATGAAGATAGTAAATAAATGGGTGGAGGGCTATTTGCGGAACTATGTGATTGCGCAACAAAGAGCGTGGGTCAAGTGGTTATACATGGGGGAGTATTGTTACAATACTACATCACATGACCATTAGGATGACTCCATTTATGGCATTGTATGGGTATGAAGCACCTAGCTTCATGGATTTAGTTTTGGGGAACAATCGAGTGCCCAAAGCCAAAGACCTGTTGCAGGATAGTTAGGATATCCAGAGGGCGCTCAAGGAGAACATATAACAAGCTCAAAATCAACAGATTTTGTATGCTGATTAGCATAGGGTAGAGCGCAGTGTCAAGGTAGGGGATATGGTGTATTTGAGGCTGTAGCAATATAGGCAGTCATTGCTCAAGAGGAGCGAAGCAGAGAAGTTGAAGCCTAGATTTTATGGTACCTGTAGGGTGATTCTCAGCCTGAGCTTGAGCTTCCAGAGGGCAGTTAGGTGCACAATGTATTTCTTGTGTCGAGGCGTAAGAAAGCCATTGGTCAGAGTGTAGTTCCTTCTATAGATTTACCCCCTTTGGATGAGGAGGGGAAGCTCGTGCTAGTACTTGAGGCTATTTAGGACACTTGGGAGAGGAAACTCAGAACCAAGATAGTGAAGGAGTATTTGGTTAGATGGAAAGACCTGTCGGAGGAGGATGCTACATGGGAGAGTGAGAAGGTTATTCAGTAGGCTGGACTGAGATTGCTCGAGGACAAGCAATTTCAAGGGGGGCAGATTGTAATGTCCCCACTTTAGCTGTTGACCAAGTGTGTGTGTGTTAGCCTAGTTCTACATGGTCCCAAGGGCTAATGAAGGGGTTAAAGGGATCTTAGAGTGTTTTGGCCTAGTCATCTCCAGTTTGGGCCAAAATGGAGTTGATTTACTCTGTCTTAGGCATACTTACTATTTTTAGTAAGTCAGTAGGACACAGTGGAGGCTATTTTTGGTGATTGGATTTGATACTCCTTGGCGAGAGCTTGCCAATGCTATCACTCGTGCTATTCGGAGTCCGTTAGCTAATATATTCTTATGCTTGAAGTATTATGAAAGTAACATTTAATTTAGTTGTAAAATATTAAAGTAATTAAGTGTTACTTTAATATTAAATTTTATGGGAATGTGTGCAAATCAAAAGGGGTGCCTAAGGGAGACATAAGTTGGTTTAGTTTTTGGGCATTTCTAGGGTGCCCATTACACTCTTCTAGACATGTCTTACACATATTATCCCTTTGACATTGATGATGCTTATAGTTTAGCTCATACTTATCAAACCTTTGACATCAATGCAATACTTCCATCAAAATTAAATCGGTCGTATAATCAAGGAGACACTATCAAATTGGATTCATCTTATCAATAAGAAAAAATCAAAAGGTATTATAATCATAACCTATTTCCTTAACATGATTGTGGTGGATGTTGACAACACCAAATACGTAGAGTTGGCTAAGCCTCTTGTAGAAAAGCCAATAGAGCAAATGCAAACTAGTGATTACAAGCATAGTTGGAAAACTCATACTCGACAAACACTTGCCAAGTCTCCTAAAAGTTTATTCAGGAAAAAATCAGCGATTCTGAAACTGCTAAAATATAATTCAAAATACATTTTTATGCAAATTTCAATGAGAAGATGGATCTAATGAGTTCATTAAAGAGAACAGAAAAGAAACAAGTAGAGTTTAGATATATAAATGCACAGTAAGTACAAAATTGCATTCTCATTCGGAATGTTGATGGCGGGAAGCATAATAGTAAATAGTTTGTGTCAAACTAGAAGTAAATACATCATTACAATCAAATATTCTTCTTCCCAACTCTACTACTCTACTGTAATTCTCTATTTTACTTTATATATATATAGGCTTTTTGCCTTTGTTTTTATCAAATAAATTAAAAATAAAAATATTTTTTTTCAAAAAAAAGGGTTTTTTCTGAAAAACTTGCCGATTTTTTTTTTTTTCTAACCGAGTTGCAATTAAATCTGGGAAGAACTTGTCGGTCCCAAAAACTCGCCGATTAGTAGAAACTTGCCGATTATAGAAACTCACCGATTATAGACAATTATGCCAACTATGATTACAAGTTCACCATAGTTGAGTTGTAAACAATCACGTTTGGATTGTCAACAAGATGCTCATGATGGTCTTAGCTTTCTCACCCAATAGAATGACAAGCTGTGGGAAAGGAAGAACATGCTTAAGGAGGAGAATTCTAGACTGCAAGACATTATTGAGAAGATGAAGGCCTCCTCTCTGACAACTGAGTCTTCAAAACATGCAGTGCAGATTGCAAAGAAAGCCAGAGTCCTCGACAATTGGTGATCATCTGGTGTCCCGAGAGGTGGATGTAATTAGGGATAATGTCAGGATACTAAGACATGGGAGAGGTATTTCAGTTAGGTTGATAGTTAGCAAGAGACTTTGCACCTTGTTATCTATTCACTTTACTCATCAAAACAAATTGATTGTAAACCACTTTGGGTTCTTATCATCAATCAACCAAATACAGTTCTAATTGTTCTCTAAAGAGTTGTTCTTGTTACCAATTTAACACACCTCCTAAATTGCTATGTTATGCTTACCTGTATATTGAGCTAAGTGTTTTTAGTTGCTGATAATACATATTACAGAATGAAAAGGATGCAGAAAGTAAAGTACAGAAATTAGTAAACAAGAAAATTGATCACTTTTATTCGAAATACAAGTACCAAAGCAGTACATTTTTATTTAAGTATTCAAAACTGTTTTTTGATGAGGTACAAAGTGTTCAAATTTTACACAGTACTTAAATACAATGCATTCAAATACCACACAAGCATTCTCAGCTCCTAACATAATATTTGAATAAACACACTGTATAAACAAAAAAGTACTGAGAAGATAAGAGGAAAGGCCTCCATTGCCTGAATGGAAGATTCGTTGTTTTGAATGTTGAAGGATTGAGCCAGCATCTCCGTTTGGGAATAGCCTTGCAACAATGAAAGAAGAGGAGGGTCAGTTCATATGAATTGAGCAATGGAAATCTTTCCAGTTATCTATACACTATTGTTCCTACAACATGGTGATTCAGATAACTATATTAAAAGACAAGAAGGCAAGAGAGAAATCTGAAAGAAAAACATGTTTATGCTAATGAGTTTGTTTCATGTGCAGATACAGGTATGAAGTTTGAAGTTGTTGAAGGATCTTGCATAAATTACACGCATGAAGCCTTTTGACTGAATCGTGTAGAGGCCAAGACTAAAGGACTGAGGAGGCTATCGAAGGGACACACATAAATTACAAGCGTGAAACCTTTTGGTCAAATCATGTAGAGGCAAAGACTAAAGACATGGGGAGACTGTTGAGGGGGCATACGTAAATTACAAGTATGGGACCTTCTAGTTGAACCATAGCAGAGGGTTGAAGACACGAGGAGATTGTTAAAGGGACGTAGAAACCTCTCAATCAAATCATGGAGGGCATATGGTATTCTTAGTGTACAGGCTAATGGAAGTGTATCTTTACAAGTATACGGGGAGGAAATAAAAGGTGTCAAACAACGGAGATTTTATGGAAAGATTTGGGATATGTAATGAAACCGGATAAAGCTACAGCAATTAATGCAATAAGGCATAAGTGTTTCTGTTTTACTAACATAAATGTTTCAGATATACATACCAATCAACTTTCATTTTTAAGTGGGTAAATCTGAAATATCGTTAAGGAATACAGTCGGTGATTTTTTGCGAGTATTTGCCAATGAAAAAATGTACGTACTGAAGATAAACACCATATTATATGATTTGCAATAAGATTGTTGTTCATCTATAACAGGGCAAAGCAATGCAGTTACAACAGAGAGAGACTTCAGCATAAAAAATAAGGATGCAATCAACTACAGATCAGTCATAATGAAAGCACATGTTAAGAGAGTTAGAAAGTGTTCTTGAACACGATGTCAGATCAACAAGAGTAAGCAATTTTAAACATGATGAACTTCTGAAATGAAAATAATAGTGCACCTATTATAACATTAAACTAACAGTTCAGATTTTCAGTATACGTGCTATGCAAAGTCAGTGCATTGTGTCATCAAGAGCAAGGTGAAAGTATATAATTTGCTACACAAGGAAGCAAATAAGCAACAGTAAAACAAGGCATTGTTTTACCCGTCCACAAGCAGTCTGTAACAAGTGTGCTGGTCAATATATAATGAGTAAAAGAAATGGATATTCTCATTAAGGTGCGAGTTTGTCATTGCAAAAAAAAAAAAAAGAATGGGCAGAGCTGAATTGCATATAATAAAAACAAGAGAAATAATGAGATTGCTGCTAGATTACAGGAAAATAAGTTTACTTTGGAAGCCTTGTTGGAAGACAAAACACAAATTTTTAAGAACCTAAGTGATGAGCTGCAGAGATCTGTTGAAAGTTTACAAGTTTCAAGAAGCCAACTTCATAGCAAGTAACAGAGAATCTTGAATCAGAAATTAAAAGGTTGCAAAATGATAGCAATGAAACCCACAGTCTTCAGGATGTAGCCATGCAATGCTGGAGCTTTATACAACATCTAGCAGAGATAATGTTCTTTCATCATCAATTTTGAAAGAGCAAGGTAATGTAACTTTTCTAGGTTCAAGTAGTATATCTGATATACTGGATGATAAATCAACAACAGATGCATTACTTGAAACTCGGACCAAATGCACTGCAAATTTCTTCAGAATAGTTTAGGCATGGGATAACAGAAAGAAAGGATGAAAATGTTGGATGGAAGCAGGAACCATGCTTGCAAGGAGAGAGACAAGGAGCGCCTAATGGAAATGGATGTATTGAACACAAATCTCTTTGTCAAAGCAAAGAACATGAAACACAAAACACTAGCAGCACCTTAACATATCCCACAGATATATCATTGCCTCAAGAGTATCATAAGATAAAAGTATTATAGCAGCCATCAGAATAATTTACAAGGAGGAGAAAGAGACTTACGGCTAGCAAAAAGAAGAAGCCGTCCAACACATTAAACCCTTGAAAATGCCAACAGCAGATAAAATCACAAAATGAAACCCTTACATCAATAGAGCCGGCTAATGAAATGAGGCCATGAACTGAAAAGTAGATATGGCATCCATCATAGATATGGCATTAATATCTGACAAATAAAACCCCTATGGCGTACAAATCTGCATAGAAAAAGCTCACGCCATCCAACAAAACAACAGAAAATGCCCAACAAAATCATGGTTACCAACAGCTCATATAAAGACCAAGAATGAATGACGTTCAAAATGATGAAGAACAACATAACAATAAAATTGCAGCTAGCAAATACCAGGAACTCACGGCATCAACAGAGCTGGCCATGAAAGAAGCTCCCACCCAAAACTAACAGAAGTCATCATGAAGATAAGCATAGGAGCCACGTAATGAAGAAAGAGTAGATATGGCATCCAAAATAACCATAAAATCACTAGTCGGCATCCAAACCTCAATAAATCTGCAGCCATAGTAATGCTCCAGGCGTCCAAACAAGGGAGAAATTCGTAATTAGTAGATAATGGCAGGCAAAAAATTGCAGAAGAAAGGCTCTCATCATGGCTAGGGTTTGAAAAAACCCCATTTCCTCATCCTTGTGTGAACACCAAATAATTAAAAGTAAACAAAGTTCTGCCCTTTTTGCCTTTCATAACCATTTAAAAACTCCATTTGATATAATTTTCAGGTCCATGCATAAAAGTTTTCATTATTGTCTTTGTAACTTATAAAAGATATTTTTATAAAGCTTTATATATATTAAATAAATGATTGAGTTATATCTATTACAATCATTTAATATATATAAAACTTATAAGAATATATTTTAGATTCCTTTTCTTATATTTATTAATGTTAATGTGTTCAAAATTAATAAATATAACGTTATACGTTAAACACATTAATATTAATAAATATAAGAAAAAGAAGAATATCATTGTAAAATTAATATGTCAAATGGCTATAATTTTTTTTTTTTTTTTTGATCGGTAAACGGCCTTTGATTTTATTAATTAAATAAAGAGAATTATAATGAATTAACAGTTTTAAAATGCTAAATGCAAGGAGAGTTTTGAGTGAATATGTTTGGACTCCAAGGTAACATTTAGTTAGCTCCTTCATGCAAAAGACAGGTTCTATTTTTAGCAGGGATTGACTATTTGAGTTAATTGAACATTACATGCAGTAATAGGATTAAGTATAGAGCTATTTTTGGAGGCTAAGGGCAGGTCGAGTTTTCCCATGCAGTGATGGAGAACTTTAGTGCTATTTTTGGTGATTTATGGAGCAGTTAAGGCCAGTTTTGCATACAGTTCATGATGAAAGCCTATTTTATGCATAATTTTGAGGAGTTTTACATACTATATTTTTGGGTTGCTTGAGGGGATCAAAGGCTGGGTTTTATGCATGACTTTGAGGAGCTAGAGGTAGTTTTCTAGTTATCTATCAGTTGGGCAGGTGGTTGATAGCAGTTTTCAGAGACTTCTTCATAGTTTCCATCATTTTTGACTTATTTTTTCTAGGCATGATTTTGGAATCCAAATTACGGTTATGAGTTATATATATTGTACATTCACCTCATTATGAGGGATCTTCTTTCTGATTCAGATTTTTGCACATTGCAGATTTTGAGTTGATTGTAAGAGCAAATTTGTAGCAGAAGTTTTTTTCAGCATTGCTTATAGAGATTCAGTGGTTCCTTCTCATTGATTCTCATGCAATATTGTGAATTTTTTACTTTAATGTTGTGTTTCCCTTCATTTAAATTATATTCCTTATTGCAGATTTGAATCTTGATACGTGTGATTGTAGGTCTTTGTTTGTGATCACTGTTCTTTTTGCAGAAAATTGGTAAAACCTAGGTTTTCCTCTCAAAGCAGAAGATCCCGGTCCTTGCATAGAAACACTTTTGTGGTTGCATGTTTGTCTGAGTATTGTGAATCAATTGTGTCTTTCATAATTCGTGTTGATTTGATTAAAGTTATATCAGTGTAATGAGACTCGGACTCGGCAAGGGTAACTTGATTCATGACCTGGCTCTGACTCGTGACCCGGCTCAGCGGTGACTCGGCAAAGTGAAAAAACCTCGAAATTTTGAGATTTTTTAGGATTTAAAGAACATTCCAGGCACCCATTATTGAATAAAGCGTAAAGACACAATAACATCATTAAATAGAAGATTATTTGATCATAATGCACATGCCAGATACTTAAAGTTAAAAACTTAAAACTTAAAAGTCAAACATCGATTACATATGTACAATACTACAAACTACAAAGTTACAAACTTACAAAGGTAAATTGAGAAAAGTAAATACTATATTACTAGTAATTAAAGTCAAACTAAGATAAATCCATGCAAACCATCAAAATGTATATGTATTATCATTTATGCATTATGAAATCCAACACATCAAGATTCAATAGTCATCATCAAATTCAAATGTTCCAAATGCTGATCATATATTAAGTTATTGTTACACTGTTAAACAAAAAGTTAAAACAAGACTATAAGTCTATAGCTATGGCTCCTAGTCGAAGTCCTCATCATCATCCTCATCCTCATCGTCATCCTCATCCTCATCCCCAACCTCAGCTTCAACCTCAGGCTCAGGCTCAGTATAATCTACAAAATGCCTCTTAGTAAGGCGTCTAAGGTAGGTCCTGGATGTCTCAGTAGCCATAGCATTAGCTCGTGAGGTGCCTCTTGGATAAACTGTACTCTTTGCCTCTGGCTTTGCCAATGTCTGTGAGCTGCCACTAGGAACAATTGGAGTCTCTGGTCCTCTGCTGCCATAGCCACAACCTCAGCCTGGCCCTCTCTATCTGCCTGGTCAAGCCATTGTACGTCCTCATCATCAAAGACAGGATCAGTAGCCTCAGTGATCCAATCAAACTCTGGATTAACCTCCTCTAGAGTAATTGGAGAGGTGTCACCATAGTTCCAAAAATCGCCATGAAATCGCCGAAATCGCCGAAATCGCGATAAGATTCATGGATCCCGATTTTTTTGGAATCGGAAATCGCTGGTGGCGATTTTTTCTCATGAATCGCCTGAATCGCCAAAATCGGCGATTCATGGAAGAAATCGCCTGAATCGCCATCGGGTATCGCCAGAAATCGGCCGCGGCAGCAAGGATAGAAAGTTCAATTTTTTTAAAAAAACACATGTTTTATTTGCTTTCTAAGTTGACTTTCCTCTTTGTTATAACCCTAAAGAGCCTTCTATTTGCTTAGTATGAGTAGAAGAGAGGAAGAGTGAGAGAGAAGAAGAGAAAAGAGAATCCATAGGTTTCCAACCGGCAAGAAGGAAGAGCACCAAAGAGATCAAAAGTCCATTTGGGGAGGCCATAAATTGCATTGGGAGCATTAAGGAGTCAATATCAACACTCCTCAACTCATTTGCAAGAGGTAAGTGTTGGTTTTTTTTTTGCATGTTAGTGTAGTATGCATTTTTTGTTAAATTTTTTTAGTGTTCATTTGCAAATCTTGAATGTTTTTTATTTTTAGTTTTACTAAATTGCAAACTAGGGTTTGTTGTTTTGTAGTTTTTGTTTATTAGTTGCAAACTTTGATTTTTTACATGAATTTTTTTATTGCAGCAGCCCTTTGCTTTCATTTTCCAATTTCCACAATGGGTAAAAAAGATGAATGCTGGAAATATAATGAAGAGTTTCCTGGGAGAACCAAATATCAAACAAAATGTATATTTTGCAAAGAAAAAATAAATTCGGGAGGTATCTATAGATTGAAATACCACATTGCTGGCATACCTGGCCATGATGTCACAGTTTGCACTCAACAAACCACTGAGGCAAAACGCTCTTGTTTAGTGGCATTAGAAAAAATTGAACAAGACAAGTTGACTAAGAAAATGCAACTTGAAGGGTTAAGAGGTATTGGCTCCCGTGCTCCCACATCCGCAACCGCATCTACATCTGCAAGTGCATCTGCATCAGCTTCCGCATCCGTAGGTTGTGTTGGGGAGGGTTCTTCTAGGCCTCCTTTTCATCCTAGTGCTAGTGCTCATGTGAGTGTTAGTGGTAGTCGGTCTCATACTGAGACAGAGTCCAACACCAACCTATTGCGGCCTAGAGTGCGGAAAAGCAGAATGGATAGTTACTTTGTGCCCCGCACTACTCCTGGCTCCCAACCCACGCTTGAGGGCATGGGTTTGAACAAGGAGATTCATGATGCTGCCAGAAAAGAGATTTGCAAATTCTGGTACTTTTGCAACATTCCATTTATTGCAGCCAGGTAATTGATTCTTTTTTCTTTGTTATCTTCAAAGTTAAAGTAAAAAGTAAATGTAAAACTTTAATTATATCTACTTGTTTTATGATTTTAGTTTTTGACATCTAAATTTCTAATCAATATCATTATCTATTTGTGACAGGACTCCTTATTGGCAGAACATGATAGATGCAGTTGCCATTTGTGGTCCGGGGTTTAAAGCCCCAACTGAGGCTGAGTTGAGTGGATACCTCCTGGAGGAAATGGTTGAGGATATGAGGCATGAGCTTGAGGACAACCGAAAGGAGTGGATCGAAAAGGGTTGCACCATCATGACTGATGGTTGGACAGATAAGAGGGGAAGAACACTCCTCAATTTTCTTGTATCCTGTGGAGGTGATTGATCATTCTACTTTCCTACATACATAATTTTGAATCGTGATTGACTATTTCAAATTTTGATTTGTTGATTGCTAATAGTAATTATAATTCGTTGTTTTGTTACTTGTAGGATATACCATGTTCCTCAAATCCATTGATGCTTCTGCTCATGTAAAAAACGCCACATACTTATGTGAGGTTATTGAGGAAGTTATAGCAGAGGTGGGGGAACAACATGTGGTGCAAGTGGTGACGGATAATGCAGCAAGTTATGTTGCTGCAGGTAAACTTTTAACTTTTTAAGTTTTGAAAATAAATTTATTTGAATTTTGAACTTTTTCTAATTCTAACTTAGAATTTCTAAGTTTCCTAAGTTCTAAGTTCTAACATGTTTGAAATTTGAATTTCTAATTATCTTAAAATTGTTGTAGGCAAACTTTTGATGGAGAGGCACCCCACCATATTTTGGTCCCCTTGTGCAGCACACTGCCTTGACCTCATGTTGGAGGAAATTGGCAAACTTGAGTGGGTCAAGTCATGTGTGGAAAGGGCAAAAAACATATGTAAGTTTATTTATAATCATTCATTTGTCCTTAGCACAATGAGGAAGTACACAGGAGACAAAGAGTTAGCTCGTCCAGGGATCACGAGGTTTGCCTCGAATTTCATCACCTTGCAGTCCTTGTTGACATCAAGGGATGATTTGAGGAGCATGTTTGTTGGGCGGGAGTGGATTTCATCTTCCTATGCTACGACCACTGCAGGGATAGATGTGGTGGATTGCATATTTGATGATGATGGTTTTTGGAAACTTGCTAGAGAAATACTTAAGGTAATTTTATTGCAATTTAACATTTAATATTTTACAGTTTACTATGCTAATTGTTTAATGATTTAGTTTTACCTTATATTATTGAATTATTCTATGTTTAAGTTTTGACTCAAATTTTTGTTTTACTTTATATGTAGGCCACTGAGCCTCTTGTATCTCTCCTACGAACTGCTGATGGGGAGAAGCCCTCTATGGGCTACATTTATGAGGGCATGGATAGGGCCAAGGAGGCCATTAAAGCTCAGTATGCAGGAGTGCAGGAGAAGTATGCCCCTATTTGGGACATCATTGATAGGAGATGGCAGAATCAGCTCCACAGACCCATCCATGCAGCAGCTTACTTTTTGAATTCGGCATTTCGTTTCCGTCCTGACTTCAAGGCGGATGAGGAGGTTCTCACCGGATTATATACAGTGATCCAGAGGTTGAGTACTGATGAGGATAGCAGTGCTGCAATTATTGAGCTTGATAAGTTCAATAATAAAGAAGGGCCACTTTTCTCTAGCAGGGTAGCCATAGATGCTCGGGAAACAATACAGCCAGGTAAAAATTAAATAATATATTCAATGTTCATGAATCTAGATTCTAAACTTAAAGTTGATTATGTAATTTTAGAGTTAACTTGTAATTTGTAATTTGTAAATGAGACTAATTATTTTTATTTTCCCTTATTTCAGATAGATGGTGGCAAATGTTTGGGGCCACAACCCCAAAACTTCAAAAAATTGCCATTCGTATTCTGAGTCAGCCAAGCAGCGCTTCTGGATGTGAGCGCAGTTGGTCCATGTTCGAGCACATCCACTCGAAGAGGAGAAACAGGTTGATAGTGCAGAGGTTGAATGATCTTGTCTTCGTTCATTACAACCTCCGTCTTAGGATCAGACAGATTTTGGGCACTGACTCCTCTCCGATCATTCTGGAGGAGATTGATCCAGAATCAGAGTGGCTCACAGAGGTTGTAGATCCAGTCTTCACTGAGGAAGACCGTGCGTGGATTGACCAGGTGGATATAGAGGCTGAGGCAGCTAGAACACGTTCTTCAGGCATTGGTAGACGCACACGTGCACGCACAGACACAGGCCCTAGCGACATTCGTGAGCCCATCTTATATGCGGGAGATATGGCTCGACAGTCCTCTAGGACCTACATTAGACGCCTTGCTACTAGGCAGACTGGATACTTAGAGGCTGAGGCTGAGGCTGTAGCCGAGCTTGAGGATGATGTTGAGGATGATGATGACTATGAGCCTGAGGCTTGAGCTGGAGCCTTGTTTTTATATTTTGTTTACAGATATTGATACTGAATCATTGATAGACATATGTTTCAAAGTTTCAAACTTTCATGGATCTTCATCTTAGATTCTTACATAAATTTATGATTTGATGTCTTATGGATCATCTTACATACATTCTATGATTTAAATCATTATGATCATTTGATTTCTATTTACTTCAGCTAGCCTACAATTTACATTTTAGAATCTTAGATAACATAGTTACGTATGTGATGGATTTTATGTTTCATGTTTATGTATGTTAAGTTTTAACTTCTATTTGATGATGTTATAGTGTGCTTAAGTTATATTCAATAAAGGGTACATGAAATAAATTTTAAATTGTTAAAATCTTTAAATTTAAAGGGTTTTTTCAAATTTGCCGATTCATCGCCGATTCATTGCCGATTCATTGCCGATTCACGATTCGATTCGGCCTTGCCGATTCCGATCCGATTCCGATTCACGTTTCTTTGGGTGTCACTATCCAAAATCTCCCTGATCCTAATGCACAGGTTGTAGTGCACAAAGACTAGACTATTCATTTTCTACACAGACAACCTGTTACGCCTCTTCGAGTGGATGTGCTCGAACATGCTCCAGTTGCGCTCACATCCAGAAGCGCTACTTGGCTGGCTCAAAATGCGGATGGCGATTTGCTGAAGGTTTTTGGTTGAAGGCCCAAACATTTGCCACCATCTATCTGAATTTTGAAAAAAGGAAAACAAAAAAGTATTAGTCTCATTTCAAAATTTGAACTTTAAGTTTAAAGCTAGAAATTTATAAACTAGATTGTATAAGGCTTAAGCTGCAATCTTTACCTGGCTGCAATTTTGTACTACCTTCTTTGCAAATTTGACTTGAAAAAATGGGCCCTGATGCATTATTACAGGCATCCATCTCAAGCAATATATCTGTGGGATTAGGGGACATCTTCGATACCACTGTGTATAGGCCACTAAGAACCTCCTCATCTGCCTTGAAATCATCTAGGAAATGGTATGCCGGATTGAGGTAATAAGCTGCTGCGTGGATGAGCTTATGAAGCTGATTTTGCCATCTCCTATCAATTATGTCCCGAATAGGGCCATAGTTTTCCTCAACTCCTACATATTTGGCCTTAATACTCTCCTTGACCCTATCCATGCCCTCATAAATGTAGCCCATAGAGGGCTTCTCGCCATCAACAACTCGTAGGAGGGCTACAAGGGGCTGGGTGATCTACAAAACAATTAAACAAAAAAACAATTTAGTGAATGATGAAACTTTGCAAAGTTGCACAATGAAAATAAAACAAAAATATGTATGAGACAAATTAATTTATAAAATTTTAAGACTTAAGCTTTTAAAATTTAAAATTTAAATTACCTCCACAATCTTCAAACATGGCTCCCAAAAATCATCATCATCATAAATGCATTTTGTTGCATCTATCCCTGCAGGGCTACTCGCAAAGGAGGAGGAACTCCATTCTGGACCAACAAACATGCACCTCAACTCTAACCTTGAACTTATCAAGGATTTTAGTGTGATAAAGTTAGAGGCAAATCTTGTGATACCAGGACGAACCAACTCCTTTCCCTTCGTGTATTTCCTCATACTGCTGAGGACCAAGGCATGATTATAGATGAACTTACAAAGATTTTTGGCCTTGGTAACACATGATTTCACCCATACAAGCTTGCTAATATCCTCTAACATGAGGTCGATGCAATGGGCCGCACATGGAGTCCAAAAGATTTTTGTCTCTCCATCAATAGTTTTCCTGCAGCAATTTTAAATTAGTTAGTAAACAATGAAAATTTTTGATGTATTAAAAAACTTTTAATTTTCAAAATTTAATGAAAAACTAAAACAAATTTTTTAGAAGTAGAACTTAGAAAGTTAGAAGTTCAAATTTTACTTGCAGCAACATAATTAGCTACATTATCTGTCACCACTTGGACAACATTGTCTTCCCCCACCTCCCTTATGACCTCCTCAATAGTCTCACATAATAATTTTGCATTTTTCACACATGAGGAAGCATCTATGGACCTCAAAAACATGGTGGATCCTGAAAGTGAAAATTAAACAAAATAATTATCATTCAAGAATCAAGAATCAATACTCAATAAAACAAAATTTTTGTTATTCAATAATAGTATACATTAAATTTTAGACTTCAAGAAGTAGAGCATGATGAATTACCTCCGCTAGAAACAAGAAAATTTAGGAGGGTTTTGGACCTCCTATCTGTCCATCCATCTGTCATGATGGTACACCCCTTTTGGCTCCAAATTTTTTTGTGGTCCTCCAACTCAAGTTTCATCTCCTCAACCATATCTAGCAAGAGGGGGCCACTCAACTCATCTTCAGTGGGGGCTTTGAACCCTGCACCACAGATGGAAACTGGATCAATCATCCCCTGCCAATAAGGAGTCCTATTACATTTATAAAAACATTTTAATTAGCATATTTCAAATTTTCAACATCAAGTTAAAAGTATAAAACTGAATATAAATTTCAAAACTTAAAACGTAAAACAATTAAATATAAATGAAGTTGAAAATTTGAAGTACCTGGCTGCTATAAATGGAATGTCGCAGAAAAACCAAAACTTGCAAATTGCTCTTACTCCAGCTTCACGTATCTCCCTATTCCAGCCCATGCTCTCAAGTGAGGGTTGTGCACCAAGAGTGGTACACGGTACAAAAAAGTTGTCCAACTCACTAGATTTTCTGACGCTAGGACGAAGAAGAGCAGCACTACTAGAACGGGCAGCAGTAGTAGCATCACTAGAAGTGCAAGGAATAGATGTAGAAGAAGCACGAGCAACAGAAGCACTAGGATGATAGGGGGGACGAGAAGAACCTTCTCCAACACAGCCTACTGACTCAGAAACATTTGCAGATGAGCGTGGAAGGGAACTAGAACCAATCAAAGCTAACTCTTCTAATTGTTTTTTTTTTAAATTCTTTTTCTTGTTCATATTTTTCCAAGGCTACATAACAAAAATGTTGAGCCTGAACAGATGCAACTCCACAAGGCTCAATATCATGACCACATAAGCCAGCAATATGGTATTTTAATCTATTTACCCCCCCACTATTAATGGTTTTGCAAAATAGGCATTTTGTTTGAGTTATCTTTCTACCTGAAAATTCTATGGTGAACTTTCAACACTCATCTTTTTTGTTGCCTTTAGAGAGCTTGGGTTTTTTACCTCCAGAAGCCATTATGACTTAATTAAGGAACAATGTAAAGGTTGCTGCAATAAGACATTTTAGACCAAATATTACCATTTCAGCATTGCATTTTATGAAGATCTAAAGTAAAAAAAAAAAACTCATAAACAAACAAAAAAAATTCATGCAAAAAACCCATAAGCATAGACAAAAAAATCATCAAAATCTAAACAATCAAGTCTTACCTCTTTTAAATGCTTTGGGAAGTGTTGAGAAGAGCTCCTATAAAATCCTTGATGATCTAAATGCAAGCTCCAACGTCACAAATGCAAGCTTTTCTCCTCCTCCTTTCAGGTGGTTGCAAAACAATAAACCTCTATTTCTCGTCTACCTCTCTCTCTTTCTTCTTTTCACTATAGACTGTTATGGGAGCCCTTTTAGGGTTATATGAGTGAGATATGTAAAAAAAAAAACAAAAAAAAATGTAAAAAATTATATTTTCAAGGCCCGGTTTCATGCCTGTCGCGGCCGAGTCAAGCAGGCCGGGTCACGCGAGTCACTCGGTGACTCGCGGCGAGTCACTCCTCGTGACTCGCCGCTCGCGAGTCACGAGTCATTGTGACTCGACGAGGTCAGCGCGGCTCGCTGGCTCGCCTGACTCACGTGACTCGTTGCGAGTCACGTTACCCTGAGTTATATTCAAAACCATCGGTGTATCACCTCACTTAGGTTAATATTCATTATTTGTCATTCACTTCTCATCCCTTATCTCGTGTATAATTTAGGATTAGGTGATCACTATTTAAGAACCGACCTAGCTTCCGAAGATTCATCTCTTGTTTTAGGAAAACCCAGCACCCGAGAGAGTTTCCATGTTTCAACAGGATGGCTAGATTCTGCATCTTGCTATAGGCGCAATCCTGATTGGCAATAGTTCTTACGTCAACTAATAAGCCATCGGTATTACTGTAGCAATAGGTACCTTTTGATAATTTGCAATTAGTAGTTTTTACAATATAATCATTCTTGAAAAAAGAGGAGTTGATTCAGATAACCACCATTTGTTGATTTCAGTTAGCTTTCCATTGTAGCCATCTACGGTAAGAAGGGATGAGAGGAGAGATTTATCTCACTACACTATTGCCTAAAGTTACAATTGTAAGTTGTAGTCTTAGTCACTTAGAATTTTTTTAGCCAACAATATCAAGCACTGCGTTTGTATCGTCAATACTGACAACTTAGGGATCATCTCTCAACTCATACTCCTCTTGCCAAATACACAATTTTGGGATCTTGCTCGTGCAAGTGAGAGTGAATCCATTTGCAATAATCACCTTAAAGTTAATATTCTTCGTTTTTAATCCTCTTCTTGCAAAACCCTCATCAATAAAATTATGTGTTGCACCTATCAAGATCCTAATTTCTACAAACTAGATAATTGTGCTAGGATACCACCCCTTGTTCTTTTTCATACTATTTAGATGACATTTCTTCCTCACTTATCTATGAATCAGTTTGCTCTTCTGATTTTTTTGACCTTAATTGCACACTTATGAGTTGGCTGCTATGGTTCTCTACTTTGGAAGCACAATTTCTTCATTCTTAAATCATTGAGTTGATTATCATCAAGCTTACACAATATCTTCTTTTTCTGATATGAATATTTATGAGAATGTTTCTTATCTTTTTCATTTTTATGGTGAAAACGTCTTTGCCTGAAATTTACTTCCTAGAAGTAGAAGTTTCCATGTCCCTAGCTCATTTAATTGCTTCTTGAAAGGTGGATGGATTGAAAGCGCTCTAACCCAACCCTTTAAAGGTTTTGATCATAGAAGCGAAAATCGTTTTGGGAAAAAATTGTTAAACCAAAAGAGTAGGATTTTTCGAAAAAAATGGGATACAATCGGGAAAAAATGGGATTAGCGAAAAAATGTAAAAACTTGAAATAAAACATGATTTAAAACAAAAAGAGTGAAGGGTCGCTTCCACATCATAGATATATTAAGAGTAAATAAAAAATAGAGTTTAACTAGTATATTGTACATAATAGATTTTCATTAGTTATAATTTTATATAGAAATTGTTGATTTCATTGCGCTAAACATACCACACTAGCATAAAAGATAAACAACTGTCAAATGTCAATCACAATATAGTTTGCGACTTTGTACAAAGTCAAACCATAAACTAAGTACAAAGTTCCAAAAACTCAAAAGTAGGCAATGGCATGCTAGGCTCCGTTGATTAAATTAAAAAAAGACACTTCTTAGTGATGAACTTGTTAATATTATCTAGGAATTCAAGGTCTAAAGGAAACGTGAGAAGAGAATTTCACATCTACAAAATTGTAAGTGGAAAATTCAAAATTTTGAAGTTTAGTAATTGCATTTTTTAAGATCTTACTAAAAGGACATCCTTAAAAGGTCAAATACATAATAGGATAAACACCTCTAGTTTTGGCAAAACTAACTGAAGCCCATTCCAAGAGAAGTATGAGACCTTAAGTTATCTAATTAACAATCCTCTCTTACCTTGCAATTATCTTCTAGTGGCTTAATGCATTTCTATAACTGCTATAGGCAAAAGGCTTTAATGTCATTGGTATTATCTTCTTTTTGTTAACTATAGTTCCAAAACTTACAATTTATCATAATTGTCATATTTTTGCTGTTGATTGCATAAAATTATAAATGATGATGACTAATTCCGCATGATGTTTCCAAAATTGTTAACTTGTTGTATAAGTTTTTACTGCATAATAGATGAGTATTTACATAAGAAACAAAACATAATAACAATAACAACTATAAAAATATGTATAGCAGAAACAAAAGTTTACAGCTAACATCTGCCACTTAAGCTAATATATGTTATATACTATAGATTAACTCTATACAAAAACTAAAAAACAAAGTTATTGAGAAAAATTAATTACCAACCTAGCAAACATTTGATTAGAGTTTGGAGTCGATGAACTTTTCTCTCACCACAAGCACAAACAAGAAGGAAACAACTGAACTCTCACGTAAACAACAAATAAATGATTTTATCCCTCTATGGCTCCCACGACAACCAAAAGACAATTGATGCTATAGTGTAATGAAAATGTATTTTTATTTTGGGAAATTTCCAATGGGAAATATTATATGATGCTATGTACTAAAAATATCATTATTTTACATATTTGTGGTGGAAAAATCTGATCCTTTTACAATTTGTATAGTTTTGTTGTAATGTTTATAAATTATCTATTTTAATTTATCCCATAGGATGGCAAGAACTCTGCTTTGATACCAATTGTAATGTCCCCTGCTGGAACCTTCATTAATTCATTTTGTTTTTTTTGATTGCAGACTGTTTCCTTTTATTTTCCTTGTTTTATTTCTCAATATTTCTGAACGATTGATTTTACAATGTTGATATTATATATATAGTTCTCAATTCTTAGAGTCACGTCCTTTCGTAAAAATAATTATATCATATTAGTAATAATATAATTTTATTAATATAATTATATATTAGTAACATAACATATATTATATAAATAATAATATAAGTTATATTTCTTATTAATATATATTATTAACATTATTAATTTTTAATACTATTGCATAATATATTTACTTTATATATATATTATTAATAATATATTTAATTCACATATTGAATGTAATATATTATGCAATATTTAGTATGATTATAATAAATCATAACTATATTATTATTTTATTGATTTATTATTTATCTATATTTTATTTGATGGGAATATCACATGTTGATTGCTTAAAATTATAAATGATGATGACTAACTCCGCATGATGTTTGCGAAATTGTTAACTCATATAAGTTTTTACTGCATAATAGATGAGTATTTACATAAGAAACAAAACATAATAAAATATAATAACAATAACAAATATAAAATATGTATAGCAGAAACAAAAGTTTACAGCTAACAACCATTTTAAAGCTATTATATGTTTTATACTATAGTTTATACAAAAACAAAAAAAAAAGTTATTGAGAGAAACTAATTCTCAACCTAGCAAAAAATTGATTAGAGTCTGCAGCCGATGGACTTTTCTCTCACCACAAACACAAACAAGAAGCTGAAAGCAACTGGACTCTCACATAAACAGAAAATAAATGATTTTATCCCTCTATGGCTCCTAGGACAAACGAATGATTTAATCCTTCACAAACACCAACTCCCATGGAAAAAAAAAGAATTAATCCTTGTCTACAGTAGAGTCCCAAGACAACTGCAGATATGTCATTAAGAGATTGCGTGCCAACATCAAATAGAAAAAGAAGACTTTCATTTGGAATAGTTTAGGTTTTCTTGGCAGCACATTTTTGCTCATCTTCAAATGATTAATTGTGACTTTGTTATGATTAAATACAAATTTATCCTAATTAAATGCAATTTTCTGGGCCTAAAAATTGTTGACTGATTTCAGGCAATTTTTTAGGGGAAAAGTCACTACTAGATAATAGGTTCAGAAATTAGACTCTTATTCCTAGCTCAAACCATGGCTGAAAATGAAGCTATTAAATATACAACTTTGCATTTTGTTGGTTAACAGTTTGTTCTCCTATTAGATTTTATAATCTCGACTCTTTTGGTACCCAATGCTTGGAGAGACAAAAGGATGTTCACCAACAAATGGGTCAGTGTATGTACTCTATCACTGCCCTTTGAATTGACTAGGTACAACTTCCTATGATTTGCAATGATATGCAATGAATATGTTTTTATGAGATTAGAAGTTTTGACATTATAAACTCAACTTGAGAGTAGTAAAGGATAATCAAATTGTTTGTAGGCACAAACAATTCAGGCAAAATAGATTTGGACAATCTATCACACCCAATGGAATGACTCTAATAGACTATCTTGAGATTCCCGACTCTTAATTCTATTCTAAAGGCAGTGTTAATCATCTAAATGCAAAGAGGGATGAAAAAAGAGATGCACACGAGGGCAAATGGAATTGCTTTGATTACCAGACTTGAATGAAATGGAATTCAGCAAGTTACCAATAGATTCATACACGTATTCTTCAATTCCCAATTAAATTATCTAACATAATATGCAATGAACAAGAGAGGAAGTAGAATCATATACGATGAAAGTAAATGGAATCACCTCTACTGCAAATATCAAAATGAAATGGAATTCACCTGATTATCACAGGATCACATATAATTGTCCTTCAACTCTTAATGCAAAACCCATGGGCAACAAAGCATGACAAGAAAATAGGGTAAATGGAATTACAGACCAATTCACCATCATGTTTCCTGACCTTTGTATTGTCAAATGAGGTTACATTTATAGTTTGCTATTATCCTTTCTTTTGGTAGAGCAACAATCATATAATAGAAAAGAAAAATAGAATAAAATATGAAATTATCCAATCTCCGTGATATGAGCATGTGGTATCTCTTCTACTGACGATTCTGAATCCCTGGTATTCCTGAAAACACTCCATGACTTTTTATCTTCATGCAATTTCATAAAATCTTGTAGAAAAATCGGTTATTCTTCATCTTCTGTTGTTTCGCGCCAAATTGTGTATTTCATATTCCAATGGTCATTGGAACTTTGAATTCCCATCGTTGATCTCAAATTGACGGTTGAGATTAAAACTTTATAACTTTCCTTTATAACTTCCTCCACGGTTCCCTAAAGTGGATTTCATTTGAACTTTATAATATAACATTATTTTCCCAATAAAGGCATCCACATAGAAGGAAATCATTACTTTATTAATGAAAAATAGCTTCGAGCATTAAATAAGTCCCAGCAAGTGATAATCAAATACTAGAGACTGAGCTCCTTCCAACAAGCTATCACACAGACAAATCGATCCAAATGGAGCTAGAAAACTCCTTATTACTCCAAAATGGCTAAACACTTAGCCTTATTTAAATTATTAAAATGCTAACTGAGGAGAATATTTAAATATATTAAAATATTTCCCGAGTAGCAAAGGAACAACCCAAACACCTCTAAAACATGAAACTAAGTTTGTGACCTACCTGTGACTGATGCTGGACAATTTGGGCCAACTGGCAGTCACACCCTCAAATCTAGGGATTCTCCTAAAATATAGGGAACACACCCAAGTCTCCTAAAATTGAGACTAGGGGGTGATCTCATAGAACCTCAACTTTGGAAACGTCAGCGCCTCCTAAAAGGTAGGAATCTCCTACAAGCAAGGATCTGCCTCCTAAAATCAAGGAACTGCTCTCAACTTATCTACTACTACTTGTAATACCAAATCCAAATGCTGAAAACCTTGACTGAGTCCCTAATCACCATTGCCAGCCTACGAGACTCCATAATAGGCTAACTCTCATGTCACTGCAAAGACAGAGCTAAAAAGGGGACATGACAATATGGTTGTCTTCCCTTTGTTTTGATGGTGGCTCTGGAAAAGTAGCTACTTGTTGGCTTTGTCTAGATGGAGGAGGAGCAGTGGTGCAGAGCATTAGAGAGCTTCTCTAAATCTGCATATCAAATGACAATTACCGTCATCAAAATGACAGGATAGAGGCAAACATTTCACAATCACATACATTCCTTCACAAGAAACATGTATTCCACTATTTAACCGTTCACATTCCAGTAACAATCTTCTGCTCACATTAACATTCCTCTGTCATTTTGTGCACTGTAGAACACTCTGTCGATGGTGACTTCACTCCCAAACATTTTATTTATAAACTCAGATAAATCAAAACCGGTACCAATCTTGAAGCAATTAGGATGCCATGTTTAATCATAGAAAGAAAGACCAATAACATATTCAGAAACAGAACTTTAAATTGGATTTTGAATCAGATTTCCATACTAATCAATCACAGCAAAAGCCATAAAATCCAAGATTTCAGTTTGTGCTCTCATTGTAATTTGTAAACGGTAAAAAAAACTCAAAACCATTCACCCAAAGTAGCAGACTTTGCTTTTGGTTGGTGTGCCCTTTAAAATCAGTAACAGTCTGCATGAGCTGATAGGGCATTTCAAATTGGAATTTAATTCTTAGACCGATACCAATTTTCCCAAATTGGAACAAAATGAAATTGCCTTCAAGTCAACCGATTCTTGAATCAGTTTCACATACTACTGATCTGTTAACATAAACCAGATTCACATTAAGTACTCAAACCGATGCCATTTCATGCATTTTTCATGAATCGGTTCAATGCAAACAATGCTGACCAAAAGTATTTCAATTATTTACATTTTCTAATCACTACTTGGATCGGCTATCAAGGCCCGATAATTTTCAACACTGTCCATTTTGTTTACCAACCGATTCTTGGATAAGACCATGCTAAAACTATAATCATAGGAAAACTGATTCTTAGGACTGCTGATGGAACGTCCTGCCAATACCTTCATACTAGAATCGGTTTGTTCCAGATAAACCTGATACCATTAAACAAATTTAGATACTCAACGCATCCAGTAACACAGAACCCAACTCCATTCAAAACAATGGTTTTGAAATGCATTTAAAAAAACCACCAAATACATTCAAATGCCGCAGTCTGATACCGTTGAAAGGAAAACAATTGAAGCAGTTTTAAACACAGTCCAGAACCGACACCAAAATAAAACTGTATTGATTCGTACACTACAAAATATGTGTATATCAGAGTCTTGGCTGTCGACAGCCAGAGGGCCGATTATGGCTTTCACATTCTTTCCTCCCTCTGGACTAATGTTCATTTGGAACCCTTACAATCATTAAATTGTTATTCTTGACGGTTATCAAGACTGACCACTCAACTTCTTTTTCCAATGCATCGGTTACATTTTTGGTATATGAGATACAACATTGCAAAATTCCCAATTTGGCAATGTTGGATTATACATAGTTTAATAAATCATTATATTGGATCCCTTAACACTTATGCCATTTGGGCTTTAGAAATGACATTGGACGCAAATAAACTCATCATATTTCTTTTAGGTCGAGATGCCCTGCACCAAGCACTCCTTTTTTGTTTAGAAGGGACATTCAATTTTGTCTTTTTTAAATATGGAGTTGCATAGGTTGTCCTTCTGCTTGGGGTATAGGATCCATAGGGTTGGGCTTAGAGACCCATTCTTGTGTCCATCTAACCTCGTGCCTTTCCCTAATATCCATATCTTCTATCTTCTCTAGAGAAAGATCTACATTGTAGATAGGAACATCATAGATGTTCTTGGAACTATACAAGGGATGTACCCTATTCTCAGTATCTTTGGTGTTGTCCACCTCTGTTAACCACATTCTTGAAGTTAAGTGGACAGGCTTTAAGTCCATTCTGCATTGATCTTTGACTCACTTCATTGTTATGTACACAGTTAACCTAGTGATCTTCTACTTTGGGCTCATGTCTGAAGTGAGCCCCAATAATTTGGCTCATCTTGCCAATGGGCTCAAATTTTACCTTAATTGATATTTTTGTAGGAATATGGACGATAGTGGTCTCCCCATATTTCTGTCAATCTCCAATCCAGTGCTGGTGGAGAAGATGACAGATGATTTCTCCTGAGTGGGACCAAGCATAGTGGTTTGCCAACATTCTTTAATTCCTCAACCCTTTATTCTTATGCGTTTTCTAATTTCTTATCTAGGTTAGAAAGTCTTATAGTCTGGTTTATTTTTAGACAATGACTAAACTATAATGTACTATTCCACATTTGTTTTTGATGTCTACCATGACATGTTCGATTGTAGTCAATCTACTGCGACATGTTCGATTGTAGTCAGAGACATTGCAGATTGCATCTTGTCTAGGAATAATAGGTCCAGATTCATACAGATGTGTTGTGTTGCTTCAAAATTATATCATAGTAAGCTATAATTTTTTTTAATGCATAAATATATGTTGTGTTATAATATTTTGAACCCTAATTCTAACTATAGCTGACTCAAAAATTTCTGACCATTCATTTCTCTTGCAGATGTTTTCTGGTAGTTTTGAGAGACATTTAATAATATCTCTGCATGATAATTTTTTGTACTGTTAAACCCTGAATGTTTACCATTCAATAGTAAAGGGGTCAATTTTCATGTTGATATGGATAGTATTTTTGAAAACAAATTATTTTCATCCTCTACTGAACATGGTTTTCATAGACATAATATTTGCTGATAATTCATGCATTCTTATTTTCAATTGACATTCTTTGTACCCTTGTTGGAATGTAGGTGATGTCTTTTCTGGCGTTGGTCCCTTGTCCATTGCTGCTGCAAAGAAAGTGAACAGAGTGTATGCAAATGATTTAAATCCATCTGCTGTTAAATATCAAATGAAGAATATTGCTCGCAATAAAGTTCATGGTAAAGTTGAGGTAATGGCAGATAGTGCTCCAACATTGTGGTATATGTCTTGTAAGGGGAAAATGAATGGAGATAGGAGAAAAATAGATATTAAATGAGGTAGAAAGAATGTATCTCGTGGTTGGAAGAATTACACTTGCAGAATTTAATAAAAGTCAACATTGCTATTGTTATTTGCCAACTCATTAGATACATTTTTATCGCTACGAGATTAATAAACTATAAAATATCATCTATACTACTAGGTAGGCAAGTTATTACAGATTACAATTCTCAAATTAGAAAAATATTTGTCACCTTATTTTCATATTTATTTTGAGGAGAATTGGGGATTGGCTGCTATCATTTGAGAATGATATGGGCATCCAATTGGATAATTGCTCAAAAATGTTCCTACCCTTGTTGAATGACTTATTGGTCACAATTTTTTATATTGACTTAAGAGAGTCATTGTGTTAGGGTTGAAGTCATTATTATATTCCTTTTTATTGTAAATTCCTTTGAGTTTGGATTTTGGCAGTAGATCGAAGCATCTATTCTTGCTTGGTTTATTCTATTCTCGCCAGATAATATTTGTGTTCTAAGTGTTTATGTTTATCATTTGATCAGCTGCTTCATATTTAAAGAAAGACTAGTAAATGATACTAATGATGATTTGGGTTTGAGGTTAGGTGTCGAGCTTGGAGAGGTTACAAATGATAATTAATGTCTAATTAATTCAAAATTGGCATATACTGATTCATCCAGACCATCAGTAAATATGTGTGCTTAACAATTGGCATGACAGCTAAGTTCCCTAGAATAAGATTAACAGCTTGAAGTAGATTTGGGATGACACATTCAGTTACTCAAGCAGGACGCTACAAATGAGGAACCATTTTTTGATGGATCTAATTACGAGTTTTGGAGTGTAAGGATTGAAGCCCAGTTGATGGCCCTAGAGTTTGATGTTTGACACATAGTCTGCAAACTCTTCGAGTACTTTATTTTTTTTCTTAGAGATAAGAAAACTGGGTAAAAATGTCAACGTAAGTGAAATGCTGGTAAAGATGCGTTTACAACATGTTTTTGCCATAAAAACATGCATTTTCTCTTTTGAGGTCTTCATTTTTAATTCAGTGCTTTGATAACTCTAATAAAAATATGTTTAAGAGATTTTAACTTTTAGTACTTTCTATTGTCAAAGGCAACAATGAATACACTAGTTATGGTATAGATAGATGTATTTGTAGCTAGTTATGAGATGAGGATTGATAATGACATATCTTCATAGAAAATAGGTGGCATTGGAAGTGTCCAAAAAGAAAGAAGACTCACACTTTGATGATGAATTAGTTCCGACAAAACAATCTTTATCAAAAAGTTGCAGAGAGGTTCCCAATTAAACAGCGGCAATTTAAAATGTTCTAATTGTGTTAACTTGGACTCAAAGGTTAATTTTTTACTTCATTTGGCATGGTTTTCCCCCAGATTTGTCTACAGGGGTTTGTAGGCATCACCTCCAAGATGAGGTCAAGGGGCAGCACCCCTTGTAGGGTCTTAGGGCAGAGCCCCAAGTGCACCATTGACTTTATTATTGTAAAAGGCATCAGGAGTTAATTTTCTATTGGACGACTTATTCTAGCCCTAATTTAATAAGCGACAAAAAACTTATATAAAACGGCTTAGAGTTAGGGATTTCATAATGTATGATGATTTAGTAGCTTTTTGCAATGGTATTGAGTTGTAAGGAATTTGGGATTTACTTAGGTTGAAATCAACGGATAATAATAATATTGGACTTGGTGTTGGTGGATGTAGCGTAGGGTTTGGTTGAACCACGTCAAATCTTTGGGTCATGTGTTCTCTTATGTGTGTTTTATTATTTTTTGATATTGGTCATATTTGCATGTAATTGTTACTTCTGTCTGGTTAATCCTAACAATATGAATAGAGACAAGACAATGCATAAACTTGAAGAAAGGTAGATGGAGTTGTGATGCTTGGGGACATCTCATTTGCTAATATTACTATTAAGGTACTTGTAGTCTTGATGGTGGAAAGACCAAAACATATACATTTTATTGTATACAGAAGGTATGAAATAAAATCTTGCAAGAGAGAGTCATATGTGTGATCATAGTTGGAATCTCGCCAAAACAAAAAATATTGCCAAGGCTTGAAAAAAGCTGAGGGAAAATTGACTTATTTTTGACAAAAATTTGATAAGAAACTTGGGAACTTAAAAAATTGCTTTAATTTATTTAGAAATGCATTTGTTTTTGCAAAACACATTGAGAAGATGCATCCAAGAGTCAATAAATGGGAACTTGAAACAAACAAATAAAGTCTAGATATATTTAAATGCAAAGTGGGTACAAAATCACATTCTTATGACGAATGTTGATGGCTGGAAGCAAAATAGTAAATACTTATTATAAAATGAAAAGTAGATACATCATTACAATTACATCTTCCTCTTCCTAATTCTAGTAAAAACTAAGGTAGAGATAGAATTAGAGGGTCTTGTCCTAAAATCTTGTCGGGCTTGACTGTGCCTCCTTGCTTTGTATGTCCGACTTAATCTATGACTCGTCCTCCATCCTGGATGTAGCTTCTCCTGGCAATAACAACGACTTCTCATTCGTCTTATCCTACTCCTGAATGACATCCAGTGTGAAAGAAAATCTCCCTCTTTTATAGCTCGCCTCTCCAAATCATTGACATTATCCTTGTAAACAATGATGACTTGTTTTGTGTTGTTCAATCACTATAAGGATCTAAATCATCTAAATCAATTAGACCAACTGCTGCTTCCTTTGCCTTCCTTATGCAGTGAGGCCCTCCATGACCTCTCCATATCTGAGTAAAAATCTTCAAACTTAAAACAGGGGTTGAGGAAGTACCCTGCTGCAATGGGTTGGTGGAGCTGATTGTTTAACCTTCTATCAATGATTTCCCAGATGGGATCAAATTTAAGTATATCACCCTTGTAGTAGTTTTTTATAGACTTCTTGGTCATATCCATAGCCCCATAAAGATACCCCATTGGGATTTGGTAAAAATCCAGTCACAAAATAGGATGACCAGCCACAGCGTGTGAGGCAGAGTCTCTCCTACCTTAAAGGGAAGGCTCCCCCTTCTCACCGTTCCTTGGATCAACTCAAAGTAAGCAAGAAGTCGAGAGATTTTATAAATAGTGTGTTACTAATATTCTTTCTTCTTAACTTTCAAGAAATGATCCACTTACTTGTAGATCGAATAATGGGCAAGGTGAATCTCTAACTACACTTCTATCAAGAGCTGGAAACAGTGATATCGATCAACTTTTACTAACTCAAAGGCTAGCTAAAATGTATTGGTTTGGCTCTAAGTCTGGTTGTACTTCTATATGGAAAAAGGTTTACAATTAGGGCACAAAGACTCCTAAAAGTAAGAATACTCAACTATTTTGCAAATTAAGAAGAAAATATAAGCTACAGACAAAGCTTCCAGCTATACACTTTCACAATTGCTCCTGGTCAAAGCTCTGGCTTCAATTGCTTAACTCTTTTCTATTCAATTTACGTGATATAATTACCAATAACACAAGATAATACGAATCAAAGATAACTTGGGTGAATTATAGACAAAGCTTACAATTCAGACAAATAACAATCTCACTTAATCAAAGTTAAGTATCAAATGCTCTTTTGTATTCACTTTCTCTCAAAATAATGCTCACACAAACAAAGTTCTATTGGCACAATTTCTCTAGAGCTCTTGCATAAAAATAATGATAATTTTACAATGAGGGGGCACTCCTTTATATAGTTAAAGAAGTTGAGAAAAAGGTGGAGGAAAAAGTGGGAGCAACTCAACCAACACTTAGTCTTACTACAAAAAATAAAGGGTTACATGCAATTGCACATGCAACTCGCATTACATCTTTTTACATACATGTAAACTTGCATTACATGTAATTATGCTTTTTCATGTAATGCGTTCTTCTACAACTACTAACATGAAACAAAACAACAATCTTTGAGATTGTTTCTTAGTGCCTTGAATTTGACAATGATGTCATGCACTGTTGGAAGATCAGTAATTTCCATAGTCTTCGATATGGCTTCAACCCCTACGACATTTGCATATGCTGATTGCACAATTTTGGAATTTTCTGTTGTAGTATCTAACAAGTGTTTTGTCAAAGATTTATACAAAACAAACTTGTTCATCATATGTGAACCAAAATCTTCGGAATCTACATCAGTATTGATCCTGTTGGTATATTCTGAATTTGCTATCTTTGTTGCACTAAGATTACTAGATTCATCAGTAACACAACATCCCATCTGTTCCAAATCACAAATGCCACTTGTTTCAACTGCTTGACAATCTTCAAAAGCCCCTTGCAACTTTGTAATCCACTTCCTTAATGTATCCTCCTTGTAACAAATGAACCCTTGAAATCTGGAGAACATTTCACATGACGGAAGAATATCACATGAGACCATAGCATCCAGATCAAATTTTATCATTTCATCACAATCATCAAGGATTTCTTTCAGGTTATCTGCTTCTAGAGTCAAAGAAGAAATTAAGTTTTGTTCCATTTCATTCTTCTCTTTGACACGCCTAAGAACTGCAAATGTCTTTGTGATGGCTCAAACTCCTTTAGAAATGATTTCTTGTATCCAAGACTTAATAGCTTCAATTAGCTTTCTTTCTTTAGACGTTTGAGACATAACAACAACAGTTTGAGAAGATTGTTTCTGAATAACTTCATTCAAACGAGAGATCTCCCGTTTCAACTGATTCATCTTTTCCCAAAGTTCATGATTAATGCATCTGAGCATCTTGCAAACAACCCAAACATGATTGCTTTCCAATTTCAACCTTAGTAATCTTGTAGTCAGAACGAGTAAGTTCCTCAATAGGTTTATCTACTAAGGGCTCAACAACCTCAACAAATTTAGTTTTATTAGAATCAACCAAAATTTTGGAAACAATCTTATCTTTCAAAGATTTGGATTTAGTCTTCTTAACAAGAAGATTGTTAGGAGGAACAACCACTTTCCTTATCTTTGTTGTTATTTTACTCAACCATGCAGGCAGGCTCAAACTTTCATCCATAGAAGCAGGCACAGTGGAGACCATTGGCATTGATCCAGATTGTATATCCGTAGTGACTGAGCAAGATTCAGTCTGCACCGCTGAAGGCATAGGAACATGTTGAGAAGACTCCATCATGAAGAGTTCAAATCCTGTCAAAGATGTATCAAGTTGGGAAACTTGACCACTGGTAAGAGGCGGAAAATCTTCAAACACATTTGCTAAGTGATCATACTGTTCATGTGCAGGGATGCGAGGAGCAGCAGAGGAAATAGGAAGAGCCATGTTATTAATTTCCAAGACTGGAATGGAAGGAGTGAGAATAGTGGAAAATGAATCCACATCATCATCAACCTCATTCAAAAGGGGCTCTTCGTGTATCGAAGACGTACAGGCTTGTGCAAGCTTTGGAGGAGATATGGTCATGATTTCTCCTCCTTCATCTAAATCTCCTTTATCAGATTCTGTTTCCAATTCTTCTTTTGATTCTGCCGCTGATTCTTGAATTGGCTCAGGAACTTGAGATGATTTAGTTCCTTTTCTGCCTTTCAATTTGAATTTGAGGGAACTTTTAGCATTTTAAGATGAGACACCATCTTTCCTTGTAATATCCAGTTGTGATTTCCTACCAGGAGGACCAAAACTTCCACAATCCAGGCCCATCTTAGGATTTACTCTTTTAAGGCCTTCACTTTTCAACCATTTGTTAGTATTTACTATGATGGATTGAAACTTGTCCATGATAGATGTACCTTCTTTTTGTTGCCATTGAATAGGAAAAGGGCACTTCTTATCAAAGCCGGCTTGATAAAATTCCGGATCAAGGATGTCACCATCATCTTCAACTTGAAAATCTGAAGGGATTTGCAACATGTTAAGATCAATTATTTGCTGCAAGGTTATTCTGTAGTAATCCATCTTCATGATGTCAAGTTCTGTTCTCATATCAATCCAAATGTCCTCAATGCGATGAACATTAGTATAGGCTCTTTTTATCTAAGAATTCATTTCTCGATAGTCAAAATCAAACTATCCTTGAACTTTTTCAATGTAATCAACTACAATTCTGCTTCCATATTCTTTGCTTTAGGCACAGAAGTAATTGAATAATTGCCAATAGCCAAAGGCTTAGCTGAGGTAATGCCAAATCCGGGCCTATGTGAAGCATGCTGATCACTTTGCACGTCCATGAGTTGTCTAGCTAACTCCATTAGAATGATTCAATCTGTAACATACCTAGGTAAGGTTTACAGCTCTCCCTTGAAATATCCAACTCTCAAATATGTGAAAGTGGAAAACTGAAGAAAAATACAGCCGTACTAGTTTACTTTCTCCCATGCTGCATCAGATACTGTCTTGATGGACAACTGCTTATCAAACAAGCACCTAAAATGTCCGAAGAAGGCATCTTGGGCTCTTTTGTAGTGGAATTTACTATTTGCCAAAGTGATTTTGTCATTGTAATCCCAAATAGGAACTTGAAGACGATCTCCTTTAGTAGAAAGACTAAAAAAAGACCCCATTGCAGCAGCAATGTAAACTAGATAAGAATTCATATAAAAAGGCACTGATGTTCCCACATTACATATCTGCTGGCAAAGTATAGTACCGATAAGTTTTTCCAAAAAGATGTGTTCTTTATTCTCCATAATTTGAAACATAAACTGTACATCCACGGCTCAAAATCAGAAGAATTGTTAAGGCCACAAATCTTGTTGAGAAGGATGATGAGATCCTTATACTGTTGTTTGAAATTTGATCGATGAATAGTCTTTGGCCATTTGGAAAAATTGCTTCTTATATTGTCTAACCAGTAAAGGTTGACATACTTCTGCTAATTACTCTTTTGCTCATTCCAACAAACCAATGATGATTCTTTAGTCAAATTAGCACATTCTGATGTATGCGAAACTTTAAAGATTTGTTCTATGATTTCAGGATCAAGGCTAATGACAACCTTGCTGTCAACATCTTTGATAGTCCTTGTCTTAGGAGTAAACCACTGTGCACATCCATAAATAATGTCAGGTTCTATGGCCACCATAGGAAACGTAGAGACCAACTGAATGTTGCGTCTCTTAATGCACTTCATTTCATGACTAGCCGGAGCTTCAATTCTTTGTAGAAAATCAACCACGTCTACATGAGCAATCTTCGTGTCCAACACATTATCCAAAACAAATGTGACTGAAGGAACTACATGAGCCAATTCTTTATCATATTGATATTTCATTTTGCGTTTGGATTTGGATGGCGAGGACATATCTTGTGTTTGTGCTGCAACACAAAATTCCCAAAACATAAATACATCATCAAAAGGAATCTCCATGCAAGTGGATTCCAAAGCAGTAGTGAAGATTTGAAAAAGGATTGAAGATTTCACAAATCCAACAAAGTGACTTCAAAGAGAAGGCATATGCATATGCAATGGAATGGAAATTGAAATGAAATGAACGGAATGTGGAATGAAATGATATGAAAGTGTAAAAATGGAAAATGGAAAGAAATGGAATGGAATGAAAATGTGTGAAGGTGAAATGTATGGGAATGAGTGCAAAGTGAAAGTTGCTGATTTCAAAAGTGACTTAGCGTTTTCAAGGCTTTATTGTATGAAAAATGAGTACATATAAATGCAACATGTAACGGGAGGTGAAGGGTGAAATGAGATGCAAACGTGAGTGAAGGATACACTTTACATATATGTGCATATGAAGGTCAAGATGTAAAGCATGGAATGAGGCAGAAATATGTATTTACTCATGTAAGCACAAATGCGTATGTACAGATGGAAATGAAAAATGGAGGTGAGATAATGAGTTTTATAGTCACTTTTGGGGAAAAGGAGAAATCAAAGTACACGAGAAGCGAAAATGACATCTTTTTTGACTTTCCAAAATGTGACTTTTAGTCAAAATTAGACCTTTTGGATGCAATTACACGTAAAACATTTCGTGTAATCATGTCGTGTGAATGGAAGTGAAAAGTGAGATAGGTGAAAATGGAAGCAGAAAATGGGATTACATGCATGTGCAAGTGGCGAATGAGATGGAAAACATGTAATCGCATTTTGTTGAGTGAAAAATGAAGTGTCACGACATGGAAATTGAATGTGAAAGATGACGATGCTTTCGCATGAAATGAAGCAAAAACAAGTTTTTGGGAAAATACTTTTAATTTTTCCAAGTGAAGAAAAGCTGGCAAACAAACGCAAAATACAAAACACAAAAGAAACAACGTACCTTCGAAAATAACTCAAACATGCCAAGATGCAATGCACTTCAAAGCTCAAATTCAAAATTTGGACTTGGGAAAGAACCAAAAATATGAAAATGAATGAAAACTTCATATTTAAAGGAAAAATGCACTTTCCATGGCAAAGATCTTCACAAATGACAACCATCTAATAATTTCATGCATAAAATCAGCAAGATAAGCATGAATTAAATTGTAAGAAGGAAAAAGTCCACTTACATGAAGATTAAGTGCCAAATATGAAGGAAAAAGATGCTCCAATGTTTGAAAAACTCTTTAAAAATGGTGAGACCTTTTCTAACCTTGCAAATTCGAATGGGAGAGGGCAATGGACAAGGAGAAATTGTTGTAAGATGCCAAAACGTGCCCTAGAAACTCTCCATATTCCAACGTTTTTGAAGATGAAAACTCATGGAACATTTTTGGAAAAAACGTGTTTCACCAAAAATCTCAAGCAAATTGATTTGGTCTTTAAACATCAAAATATGAACCAATATGCAATGCAATCATCTAATAAGAGCAAATCGATTCATCTTCATGTAAAAACATTGATCAAAAATGAAGATTTTTGGAGTTTTCTTCAAAAACGTGCCCTAGGATTGGGCTTTCAAAAATGATTTTCAGCTTGTTAAATTTGTCTTTGATGCAAGCAAACTCGTCACCAAGAAAAAATGCCTTGAATGAAAAAGATTTTGTGCAAATCCATGAAGAAAATCTTGAGTTATGGCCAAAATTGGATTCTTGGGGAGCAAGTGCATGTCTTCCTCCAAAATCGGACCTTTTGAAGTCACATACATTTTAAAATATGCCATAAAGTGAAATGACATTTTTTGGAGTGCATAACATGTTTTAAAATATGCTTATGAGTAAAATTAGACCTTTTGAGGTCACTTGCATATTTTTAAGTGTATCTCACCTTTTAGATGTTTAGGCATAAAAACTTGACTTTTCATGTCATAGCATCAAAAAGGTCCACTTATTGTGAACTTTTGATGTAATGACATGAAAAGTTTCCTCCAAAGTGAATTTTATATGCAATGGCATGTAAAGAGTCCACTTTTCATAGTTTTTACATGCAATTGCATATAAAAAGTCCACTTTTGAAAGCTTTTAGTCATGTAATTCACTTCAAATTATAAAAAGTTACCAAATGGGTCAAAAACAATATTCATTTATCATATTATTAAATGTAATACACAAACATCATTTTACAGTGACATTTAAATAAGTACTTGATTTTTAAAACTTAAAATTTAAAATGAAACTATATAGCTATATAGTTACTTTAAATGAAAAATTAAAAAGTAACTCAACTTAAAATTATAATATAAAGTGCACTATAGTCACTTTAAGTTATAAATTTAAAGTAAAAGTAACTTAAAAACATAACAAAAAGTGAGTATAATGTTATATTTTTTAAAAAGTGAATGTCAAATTGAAAATATAACATCATATTTATAATTCGTGCTGTTGCATCTAAAATATCCACTTTTGAGGCACTAAAATGAGCATACTCTTGACTGGCAACTCCGATTGACCTCTAGGTTAGAGCGAATCGAAGGGGAAATTGAAAGGCATGACATGAGCAAAACCAAAAGACTAAAAATAAGCAAACACTAACTCAACAGCAAAGAATGGATTGTGAAGGCTTAAAAAATCAAGCAAAGGCTCGACAGAAAGTAAAATGAAAAAGACTTGACGAAGGCCTTAAGTAAAACAATTTGATATACGAATTGAAATGGATCAATCGATCAACATTAAGCAATTGAATATCAAATTCAAGCTTAGAGAAACACGAAACTAGCTTGAAAAAGTTGTGCTGTTACCAACATTTTGTGGTGACAAAATGCAGGACAACACGTGCGGATGCGTAAATCCTTCTGAGTCTGCGTATTAACCTCCATAGCTACCTTTAGAAGAAGCACTGCATCCACAGTCTAGGCCTTAGCTGTCTGCAATTCTTGCTCGACCGCTTGTAGTCTTTGTTCAGCCATCTCCTTGTCCCACAAAAATGCTGCGCGCTCGGCTATGCACGTTGCTTGTTGGCTAACCAAGTCAGTGGCTAGTTTCTCTCGAGTCTCCCTCTCAATTGTCATAGATCTCTCTGTTGCGATCCTCTCTGATGCTTTGTTCGCCTCTGCACGCCTATGAGCATAGTAGATGCCTTTATATAACCCCACTATCTCCTGTGTCAACTTCTCCATCGGAGTGTTGCACAGTCCCAGCCCAGGCTCTATGGCCCAATCAACCAAAATCTCTGGTGTCTTCACTGCTGGCCATCCCCTGGTCTCAAAGAAAGAGTGAAAACGCTTAAGACAAACCCCTCGAATATAAGCTCGGATCAAACGTAACTCCCTCCTACGAGTTAAAGCCTGGCATGCAACGATGCGTCCTTTCTCCATCACAACTTGCATAGCTTTGAGGTATGCCTTGCATCTATCCTCATCCGACCCATAATCCTTTTTTCCCACATCGTTGAGAATCCACTCCCCGTTAGTATCCATCCTTGCCTCTCATGCGATAGCCATGTCCACATCCGGTGCTTCCTCCTCTCCGGGCGCATCGTTGGACTGTGGTACTCCCACCTTCTGTGGCTCTAATATGACAGCTGGTCCTGGGGATACCCTTCCATGTCTCAGGGATTGAATGGAAGGACCGACCTTTGCAGGAATGAGTCAGAATTGTTGTCGTAGGAATGCACTGGCTCTGTCCATCACCTCAATCTTCTCAGGTTGAGCTGCCTATGTTGGCTAAATGCTCTCATCTGGCTATGCTGGCTGTATTGGCAAAACTGACTATATTGGCAAAAACTCGTTGGGTGTCGGCCAACAAAGAAGAAGAGATGGTGACCATAGCGTCAGAGCCAATCACATCTAATCAAACTTGAGGTTCGGGCTCTGGCGTTGACAACTCTACTATCTCTACGGCTAGCTTTGCTGGTGCAATTGAGTTTGGCGAAAAACTCTGTGCAGGCATAACATCTGTCATGGCCATCGTTGGAGTCATAACGAATGGTGCATGTCTCTGGCCAAACGGAGGAATGAGTGAAGTGGTGGCTGTCAAGTGTGCCGAAGTTGGCAACTGGGGTGTAATGTCCCCATTTTAGCAATTGACCAAGTGTGTGTGCGTTAGCCTTGTTCTACATGGTCCCGAGGGCTAACGAAGGGTTTAATGGGATCCTGGAGTGTTTTGGCCTAGTCATTTCCAGTTTGGGCCAAAACGAAGTTGATTTACTCAGTTTCAGGCATACTATTTTTAGTAAGTCGGCAGGACACAATGCAGGTCAATTTTGGTGATTGGATTTGATACTCCTCGGTGAGAGCTTTCCGATGAGCTATCACTCGCATTATTCGGAGTCCGATTGCTAATACATTTTAATGCCTGAAGTTTTATTAAAGTAACGTCTAATTTAATTGTAAAATATTCAAGTGTTACTTTAATATTTTTTTTATGGTGATGTGTACCCAAGGGAGACATAAGGGGTATTTTAATATATGTTTTATATATTACACATCTTTTATCCCACATTGCCCATATGAGTTGAGCGCACCCTTGGAAATAGAATAAAAGGAAGCATTTGTGGCTTCATTAGGCAGGTTGAATATGAGAAGAAATTGGTGTGTGAGTTGCAGCTCTATTCTTGGCATTTGAGGACGTTTATCCTCTCTTGTAACATTCTAGACGTCATTCCCTTGGGGTTTGGCTTTTGGAATTCTTTGTTATCGGCTTCATTATCAGGCAGTTTAGTTGCATTTTTGGCTACAGACAGATTTGGTATTTTGCTCATATCTTCTTCACTACTTGTCCGACGCTTATGCCACTTTGAGGGAATGATATTACGAAGGTAGTGGACTGATTGAAGGACAAAGTACTGTAGCAGCAAGTTCGAAAGCATGCGCTGGAGTATTATGTCAATAATGCTGAAGTAATTAGTGAGTTGATAAATCTGCCATGTATTTGGTTTTATGAATTCTGAAAATAACATTTTATTGGCAGCAGTTCATTTCCACTTTGCACATTATTGTAGTTTCTTTCTTGTTTATGTTGTATGATACCAATTCCATGCACAAAACACAACAAACAAATAAACGTTTGATTTCTAGAGTTATAAGGGGTTTAAAACAATAAACGGAGAAATAAGAGGTTGAATGCAAACTGTTTGACATAATTCCTTTCAGCAATTTGGTTTAGTTTTTGGGACATTCAGAGGTGCCCATTACAGTGGTATTTCGATGGATTTCATCACTGGTTTACCACGAGTGCAGGGAAGGGATTGCATCTATGTGGTGGTGGACCGCTTGACGAAGTTTGCTCATTTCTTTGCTATTCCATCCACTTACACAGCAGCACAGGTGGCAGATCTTTTCTTTAGAGATATATTTAGGTTACATGGGCTGTCTAGATTCATTGTCAGCCACCGGGATAGTAAGTTTATGAGTGTTTTTTGGCAAGAGTTGTTTAGGTTGTGTGGTACATATCTTACACCTAGCACTAGTTATCATCCGCAAACAGATGGGCAAACAGAGATTGTGAATAAATGGGCGGAAGGATATTTGAGGAACTATGTAACTACACAACAAAAGACTTGGATCAGATGGTTGCATATGGGAGAGTATTGTTATAACACCACTTATCATATGTCCATCAAGATGACTCCTTTCATGACACTCTATGGTTATGAAGCACCTAGCTTAATGGATTTAGTTTTGGGGGACAGTAGAGTGCCCAAAGCCAAAAACTTATTGCAGGATAGTCAAGACATCCTGAAAGTGCTCAAAGAGAATATACAACAGGCCCAAAATCAACAGAAATTGTATGCTGATCAGCACCGAATAGAACGTAGTTTCGAGGTAGGGGATATGGTTTACTTGAGGCTACAACCATATAGATAGTCATCGCTCAAGAAGAACGGAGCTGAAAAGTTGAAACCTAGATTTTATGGTCCCTACAAGGTGATTCACAAAGTGGGCAAAGTCGCCTATTAGCTTGAGCTTCCAGAGGGCAATCGAGTGCACAATGTGTTTCATGTGTCTAGGCTTAAGAAAGCCATCGGTCAGAGTGTAGTGCCTTCTGCAGATTTACCCCCTTTGGATGAGGAGGGGAAGCTTGTGTTAGTACCCGAGGCTATTCTGGACACCAGAGAGAGGAAGCTTAGAAACAGGATAGTGAAGGAGTATTTGGTCAGATGGAAAGACCTGCCGGAGGAAAATTCTATATGGGAGAGTGAGCAGGTTATTCAGCAGGCTGGACTGAGATTGCTTGGGGACAAGCAATTTCAAGGGGGGCAGCCTGTAATGTCCCCATTTTAGCAGTTGACCAAGTGTGTGTGCGTTAGCTTTGTTCTACATGGTCCCAAGGGCTAACGAAGGGTTTAATGGGATCCTGGAGTGTTTTGGCCTAGTCATTTCCAGTTTGGGCCAAAACGAAGTTGATTTACTCAGTTTCAGGCATACTATTTTTAGTAAGTCGGCAGGACACAGTGCAAGTCAATTTTGGTGATTGGATTCGATACTCCTCGGTGAGAGCTTTCCGATGAGCTATCACTCGTATTATTCGGAGTCCGATTGCTAATACATTTTAATGCCTGAAGTTTTATTAAAGTAACGTCTAATTTAATTGTAAAATATTAAAATATTACTTTAATATTTATTTTATGGTGATGTGTACCCAAGGGAGACATAAGGGGTATTTTAATATATGTTTTATATATTACACATCTTTTATCCCACATTGCCCATATGAGTTGAGCGGACCCTTGGAAATAGAATAAAAGGAAGCATTTGTGGCTTCATTAGGCAGGCTGAATATGAGAAGAAATTGGTGTGTGAGTTGCAGCTCCGTTTTTGGCATTTGAGGACGTTTATCCTCTCTTGTAACATTCTAGACGTCATTCCCTTGGGGTTTGGCCTTTGGAATTCTTTGTTATCGGCTTCATTATTAGGCAGTTTAGTTGCATTTCCGGCTATAGGCGGATTTGGTATTTTGCTCATATCTTCTTCACTACTTGTCCGACGCTTATGCCGCTTTGAGCGAATGATATTACGAAGGTAGTGGACTGATTGAAGGACAAAGTACTGTAGCAGCAAGTTCGAAAGCATGTGTTGGAGTATTATGTCAATAATGCTGAAGTAATTAGTGAGTTGATAAATCTGCCATGTATTTGGTTTTATGAATTCTGAAAATAACATTTATTTGGCTGTAGTTCATTTCCACTTTGCATATTATTGTAGTTTCTTTCTTGTTTATGTTGTATGATACCAATTCCATGCACAAACACAACAAACAAATAAACGTTTGATTTCTGGAGTTATAAGAGGTTTAAAACATTAAACGGAGAAATAAGAGGTTGAATGCAAACTGTTTGACATAATTCCTTTCAGCAATTTGGTTTAGTTTTTGGGACATTCAGGGGTGCCCATTCCAGTGGTATCAGAGCAAGACAAAATAGGATTTCAGACTTGCAAAGCAAACAGTCTAGTACATCCGTGCAGGTGGACATTGAATCCAACCATATAGACACAGAGGAGATATTCTTTGATCAGGACAAAAATATGGGCGATCGAGATGACAGGAATACAGGATTAGGCAGGGGCGGAAATGCTGGTCCAGATCAGGGGGAGGTACTGTTCAGACAGTTACTGGATACATTAGAGCAGGGGCAGCGTATGCAGCAGGAGCAGAATAGGCGAATGGACATGATGTTGCAGCTCATGGCTAGAGAGATGGGTGTCAATATTAATCCAGGTGATGCCAACAACAGAAACAATAACAACGAGGGAAACAATAACAACGGGGGAAACAATAACCATGGAGGCCAAGGCAACAACGATGGTCCTGAGAATAACATTAATGGTAATAATGGACACAGCAACAATGGGAATGAGGCTGATAACTTTAGACATGTTGCACGCCCAACACGGACTGCAAGCTCGAGACCTCTTCTACCCACTTTCCCACCCAGAGATTCGGTTCAACTAGTAAACGAACTGCAGATTTTCGAGTTGCAGGATCAGTTCAGGAGGGACTGGGAGGCTAGTGGACCGGAGTTTCAGGCGGATATTTCTCTTAGAGATTATATGGACTTGAGGATGAGACACATGCCTAAAGCAGGAGGGAGGAATCAAAACTTTGAGCTGAGGAAGAAACTCGGAAAACTTTATTTACCTTATTATGATGCTTCAGGGAAGATGACTGCACGAGCTTGGGTGCAGAAGGTAGATACATACTTGCAGCTAAATCCTATGCCTGAGGAGGAAGCTATCAAGTATGCGGCTATGCACTTGGATGACGTTGCACATGAATGGTGGCATCATGGCATGGTGACTTTGGGGCATAATTAGATTACATCCTATGAGGAATTCACCGAAACATTGATTGAGAGATTTGACACTAGGGATCCCGAGTTACATTTCAAGGAGCTAGCACAGTTAAAACAGTCAGGTTCTGTGGATGCTTACATTGCCAAGTTTCAGCGCTTGTCTGTACTTGTTACTGATATCTCTCCTAGGAGATTGGTGGTGTTATTTTGTGATGGTCTTGCTGATCCATTACGAATAATTGCAGGCTTATGACTTCGACATAGAGTTTGTCAAACGTAAAAAAAATGTGGTGGCTGATGCCTTATCTCGGAGACCTCACTTATGTGCTCTAGCAGAGATTTCAGGAGATTGGAGAGATTGGATTATAGCAGAGTATGTCGGAGATGCTTGGGCTTGTGGATTGATTTCAGGTACCATATAGGATGATCGCTATGAGGTGATAGATGGATTGATCAGAGTTCAGGACAGGGTTTATTTGATTCCGTCATCACATTTGAGAGAGGCGATACTTAAGGCATTTCATGATGCACCCACAGCTGGACATCCGGGGGTCTTCAAGACCTACAGGCAGATCCGAGAGCGGTTTTCATGGAAAGGGCTCAAGGATGATGTTCAGAGGTATGTCAGGGAGTGTGTGGTTTGTCAACAGAATAAGGGAGAGCACACATTTCTTGCAGGTTTATTACAGCCCTTGCCCATTCCTGATAGGAAATGGGAAAGTATTTCGATGGACTTCATCACTGGTTTACCACGAGTGCAGGGAAGGGATTGCATCTATGCGGTGGTGGACCGCTTAACGAAGTTTGCTCACTTCTTTGCTATTCTGTCCACTTACACAGCAACACAGGTGGCAGATCTTTTCTTTAGAGAGATATTCAGGTTACATGGGCTGCCCAGATTCATTGTTAGCGACTAGGATAGTAAGTTTATGAGTGTTTTTTGGCAAGAGTTGTTTAGGTTGTGTGGTACAAATCTTACACCTAGCACTAGTTATCATCCGCAAACAGAGATTGTGAATAAATGGGCGAAAGGATATTTGAGGAACTATGTAACTACACAACAAAAGGCTTGGATCAGATGGTTGCATATGGGAGAGTATTGTTATAACACCACTTATCATATGTCCATCAAGATGACTCCTTTCATGGCACTCTATTGTTATGAAGCACCTAGCTTCATGGATTTAGTTTTGGGGGACAGTAGAGTGCCCAAAGTCAAAAACTTATTGCAGGATAGTCAAAACATCCTGAAAGTGCTCAAAGAGAAGGTGAGTGGATCATGTCCCTTCACCCAACCTCGTAATGGATCAGCAAGACCATCACAAAATAACACCACCAATCTCCTAGGAGAGATATCAGTAACAAGTACAGACAAGCACTGAAACTCGGCAATGTAAGCATCCACGGAACCTGACTGTTTTAACTGTGCTAGCTCCTTGAAATGTAACTTGAGATCCTTAGTGTCAAATCTCTCAATCAATGTTTCGGTGAATTCCTCATAGGATGTAATCTGATTATGCCCCAAAGTCACCATGCCATGATGCCACCATTCATGTGCAACACCATCCAAGTGCATAGCCGCATACTTGATAGACTCCTCCTTAGGCATAGGATTTAGCTGCAAGTATGTATCTACCTTCTGCACCCAAGCTCGTGCAGTCATCTTCCCTGAAGCATCATAATAAGGTAAATAAAGTTTTCCGAGTTTCTTCCTCAGCTCAAAGTTTTGATTCCTCTCTCCTGCTTTAGGCATGTGTCTCATCCTCAAGTCCATATAATCTCTAAGAGAAATATCCGCCTGAAACTACGGTCCACTAGCCTCCCAGTCCCTCCTGAACTGATCCTGTAACTCGGTAATCTGCGGTTCGTTTACTGGTTGAACCGAATCTCTGGGTGGGAAAGTGGGTAGAAGAGGTCTCGAGCTCGCAGTCCGTGCTGGGTGTGCAACGTGTCTAAAGTTATCAGCCTCATTCACATTGTTGCCGTGTCCATTATTACCATTAATGTTATTCTCAGGACCATTGTTGTTGCCTTGGCCTCCATGGTTATTGTTTCCCCCGTTGTTATTGTTTCCCTCGTTGTTATTGTTTCTGTTGTTGGCATCACCTGGATTAATATTGACACCCATCTCTCTAGCCATGAGCTGCAACATCGTGTCCATTCGCCTATTCGGCTCCTGCTGCATACGCTGCCCCTGCTCTAATGTATCCAGTAACTTTCTGAACAGTACCTCCCCCTGATCTGGACCAGCATTTCCGCCTCCGCCTAATCCTGTATTCCTGTCATCTCGATCACTCATATTATTGTCCTGATCAAAGAATATCTCCTCTGTGTCTGTATAGTTGGATTCAATGTCCACCTGCACGGACGTACTAGACTGTTTGCTTTGCAAGTCTGAAATCCTATTTTGTCTTGCTCTGGTATCGCGGAAATTATAAGACCCCTGTCGCATGCTCAAACATAAATGCTTAGCCTGTGTTTTTTACTTATTTCTAATTTTAGTGTTTTGACATTTCATCAAACACTTTTTCCCTCTATCCGGCTGTTCCAAATTCCCTATAAGACCTCCATAGGATGGCAGGACTTATAGCTCTGATACCACTGGAATGGGCACCCCTGAATGTCCCAAAAACTAAACCAAATTGCTGAAAGGAATTATGTCAAACAGTTTGCATTCAACCTCTTATTTCTTCGTTTAATGTTTTAAACCCCTTATAACTCCAGAAATCAAACGTTTATTTGTTTGTTGTGTTTGTGCATGGAATTGGTATCATACAACATAAACAAGAAAGAAACTACAATAATATGCAAAGTGGAAATGAACTACAGCCAAATAAATGTTATTTTCAGAATTCATAAAACCAAATACATGGCAGATTTATCAACTCACTAATTACTTCAGCATTATTGACATAATACTCCAGCCCATGCTTTCGAACTTGCTGCTACAGTACTTTTTCCTTCAATCAGTCCACTACCTTCGTAATATCAGTCTGTCAAAGCAGCATAAGCGTCGGACAAGTAGTTAAGAAGATATGAGCAAAATACCAAATCCGCCTGTAGCCGAAAATGCAACTAAACTGCCTGATAATGAAGCCGATAACAAAGAATTCCAAAGGCCAAACCCTAAGGGAATGACGTCTAGAATGTTACAAGAGAGGATAAACGTCCTCAAATGCCAAAAACGGAGCTGCAACTCACACACCAATTTCTTCTCATATTCAGCCTGCCTAATGAAGCCACAAATGCTTCCTTTTATTCTATTTCCAAGGGTCCGCTCAACTCATATGGGCAATGTGGGATAAAAGATGTGTAATATATAAAACATATATTAAAATACCCCTTATGTCTCCCTTGGGTACACATCACCATAAAAAAAATATTAAAGTAACACTTGAATATTTTACAATTAAATTAGACGTTACTTTAATAAAACTTCAGGCATTAAAATGTATTAGCAATCGGACTCCGAATAATGCGAGTGATAGCTCATCGGAAAGCTCTCACCTAGGAGTATCGAATCCAATCACCAAAATTGACTTGCACTGTGTCCTGCCGACTTACTAAAAATAGTAAGTATGCCTGAAACTGAGTAAATCAACTTCGTTTTGGCCCAAACTGGAGATGACTAGGCCAAAACACTCTAGGATCCCAGTAAACCCTTCGTTAGCCCTCGGGACCATGTAGAACAAGGCTAACGCACACACACTTGGTCAACTGCTAAAATGGGGACATTACAACTTGTGACTGTACAGAATCTGGTAAAGACTGCAGTCGCTCTAACTCCATGGTCACCTTAGCCAAATGAAACTGTGACTCCTCGAAAGCCAACTGTGTACTTAAGAATCTCAGAAGTCACCTCGAGCTGCTGATTAAGCTCACTCACCTCATCTTCCTTGGCCAATAATGCATCGTATGCCATACTCCCCCACTCCATAAGATAATCTCTGTCGGCTACCAACTGCATATAATCCTGTCTCAGAATTCGAATAGCCTCCCATAAAGAGTGGATCTCTGTCAAGGAAAGATAACTACCTCCCTGCTCATCACTAGTAGGACAACCCCATCCATAAACTGCTAATAACTGATGAGCAGCGTCGAAATGCTGGCAAGCAATAGAAATGTCTCGCTCACTAACTCTCAACTGATTAGACACATGATAGCACTGGCTAGACTGTCTCCTACAAACCTCCTCTGACACACTGTCTAAAGGAGCATCCTCAAAGTTACTGGTCTCTAGAGTATTACCATCCATATCCTGCGAATCAACTCCAAAGCTCATATCAACATACGTAGTATCAAAACTGTAGCATCGCTGTCCAACCCCTCCGTACCATAAGAAACTGTTGAGGAAACTAAGTCCTCAAAACTATCCACAACATCCCCCTGGGTGTCGTCTGTAATAATTAGATCTTGGGACTCTCCTATAAACTCTGTCATCTTTGAGAAATCATCAACATGTGACCTAACTGTAAAACAAAATTGAGTCCTTGCTATAAGCGCTCACCTGAAAACTGAGCTCACCTCAAGACAAAGCTCGTCCACATGTCTCTCAGAATCCTGGAGAGCCAACTGAATACACACCAAGGAATTCCGAGTATCCTCTAGCTCATGAGAAAGCTGGTCAACCTCCTCCTCCTTCAATGCATCTAAATAGATCCCTGCAAGATTAAGGAGATGATCGCGATCTGAAAGTCGGTGTATGTAACTTACCTTCATTGCCTCCATGCCTTCCTTGATCTGCTGTAAGTCGTCACAAGAAGAACCTGTTGTGACTCCTTTCTGTCTCTCCTGTAGTTGAATCATCCAAATGTGATTCTCAATCAATCCATACATCCTATCATTATGAGATAAAGCCACGACAATATCCTTGTCCCTTGTCTTCAGCTGGCTTGCCAAACCAAGTGAAGAGCTACTAGCCTCTATCTCATGTGAAGAAGCATCCAACTGTGCTTGATACTCATTCTCTGCAAAGTCCTGAATGCTCACTTTTTGATCAACTGTACTATCCTCAAACATGACGGTATCCTCAATTGCTGTAACTTCATCCAGCCCAACTGTACTGGAATCACAATCTGTATCAATCATGCAATCCGGTGTGCCTATGATATCACCTTCTGATGCAATTGGCTCAACCTGCACAACATCTGAAACCCCTTCTGCCTGTGAAGATGATGCAAATAAACCATTACCTGAAGATGTGCTGAAGTCTCCTTGTATCGAATCTGCATGTCTGTTAAACTCCTCATACAAGTTTCTGCCTGCCATAGGGAAGGTATGATCCTTAGGCCTATCAAAGCATTCAATCAGTCTCTCCAAAACTCCACTTATAAGGTAATGTGTGCATGACCCATAGTGACCATACCATGATGCCACCACTTGTGTGCTAACCCATCCAGGTGAATTGCTGCATACTTAATAGCTTCTTTCTCAGGCATAGGGTTCATTTGAAAGTATGTGTCAAGCTTTTGAACCCAAGCTCTTGCTGTAGACTTCCCCGAGCCATCATAATATGGTAACTGAAGTTTCCCTACTTTCTTCTGTAGCTCATAGCTCTGGTTCCTGTCATGTCCATGTGGCATATGCTTCATCCGCACATCTATATACTCCCTAAAGGTAATTGCAGCAATAAAATCTGGACCTCCGGCTTCCCAATCTCTCCTCAGCTGGTCCTGTATATTAGTGATCTGGGGCTCTGGTACGGGCTGCTTTGGAGCTCTAGGAGGAAATATGGGAATCATGGGCCGTGAACTCACTGTCCTAGTTTGCTGGGGTGCATGACCGAAATTGTTCCCAACTTGTTCGCCTCCATTATGTGCCCCATCCAGATTATTACCATTCTGATTATTTCCTCCACTCACATTAGCATTCAACCCCATTTGACAAGCCATCATCTGCATCATAAGCTCAAATCTCTGACTTTGTTCCTGTGCTCTTTGCTCTACTGATCGCTGTCTCTGTGCTAAGGTGTCTAATAATTGTAAGAATCTTTCCTTTCCCTGATCTGGACCGGCATTCATTTTGTCAAACATTTTTCTCTCTATCTGGCTATTCCAAATTCCCTATAAGACCTCCACAGGATGGCAGGACTTATAGCTCTGATACCACTGTAATAACCTCAATAGGTTATAACTTCTTCAAACACCAAAAATCTTTATACTTCAGTTGTTTGACATTTCATCAAACACTTTGCAAGCAAGCTTTGATACCACTGTAATAAGCCACCTCAAATCTGCTCTCAAAAATGCTGATGAAAGCTCAAGGAATTTCATCAAACAATTCACATGCTATGAATGCTAAAAAGGGGACATTACAAAAATCCCAGGGAGAATCGTGAATCGAATGAAAACCCAACTCACCATCAAGGGGAATCTACATAGGTTTTCCGTTTTCGCTTCATTGGATGAATTTTCAGGCAGATTTAACAGGTTTGTTTTACAATAAAGCACCAGGGGTTTGGTATATTTAGATCAGTCAAATTCAATAACAATAAATCCTTCAAGGTTGATTTGGTCATTGAACAATGAAATTATCTGTAAGGGCTTTGAATTAAATTTGGATTCAGCAATTATAAGGTGATTTGAGGCAGATTGGTAGGCTTGAAGCTTCCATAACTTGGTTGACCATTTCACTGGTTAGTCATACCATTTACTATCCATCAATCCTTCCTGCAGGCTGTACCATTCAGAATTGGCATTGGGGTTTGCTCAGATATCTTGTTCAGTTAATTGACAGCAACAAATTTGGGGATTCGCCAAGAATCAAGAAGACTTGATGGATCAGCTTTTTGGGGACATTGAATAATTTTCAGTTTGATTCAATAAACTCACCTGCAAGCAAGGTGTAGGGTTTAGTAATTCCAGTATTTCTTTCAATATTTGTTGGCAGTACTTATTTTTGATGCAAATAAAACTATTTGGCACCACAATAGTAAGTTGGACGTACATATACTGTGATCTTGAATTCATCAGTAATATTATTTTTTTTGATAACCACTGGACTTTGGGTCTGCGAATTCTTGTTCTTGGTGACTCAATATCAGAACTCAGAATTTATTTTTCAGTCCTTCATAAATGTGTACTTGATTCAAAAAGCATCATTTCGTGTCATATGCCTCATGGTTGAACTCCAAACTATCAATTTGCATTGAAACTCTAAATGAAAATGTTGGAAAATAAACTTAAAAGTTAACACCACTCATTCAGCGCGTAAACAAATCAGAAAAGAATTGGTGGGTATCTTTCATTCAAGTCCTGCTCTCTGTACTTTGTTTTGATTAGGTTTAGAATTAAGATGATTTTCATGACATCTTACTGTTGCCTGGACTCCCTTTGTCAAAATATGGCATATCAGAGTCAATCCATTCTGCTGTGGAATGCTATCAAATTCTCTTGGTAATTTACACACAACCTTCCTCTTTGTGTATTCCTTTAGCTTTTCCTCACAGGTTTTCAACATTTTACATTTCCTGAAGTCCATTTTTTAATGACATTGCCTTCATGATTTATTTTATAAATGCTAGATTAATTGGCAGTTCCTTTATAATGCTGAAATTTCAGGTCAATCTTCTGCACGTCTCTTCTTTAATCAAGATAGTTTTGAAGGGTTGGTAATATAAAAGGCTAGGAACCAGTATTATCAAAAAATATATATCTAAAATTTCTACCCATGAAAATCTGAAAAATTATTTATCTTACTATTTTCATTTACATTGTCATACTATCTTAATTCCCTTAGGTTTTTTCGTTGCAATCTTATTGTGTATATGCCATCCTTTCAAAATCTTAAATATCTAATAACTATTTACAATTTTACTGTACTTCCTTATACAGTGCCATAAGTTTCCTTTATTTGATTGTTCACATTCTTTTGTGTAAATATCTCCCATTTGATGTGTAGTGATTTTTATATTCTGGTAATGTGTTCTATAATGATTGCTATTTTCTGGTAACGTATTTCATAATAACTGATCAATCTCTATGCCAGTGCTTTTGTTTGATCTTGATTATGTTTTATGTCCCCTTTCACACATTTTTGTTGAATAATTTTTCTGTTACAATTATCTTCAGCTGCTGTATTTTGTCCAATTCTGATTCCTTGACCTTTTAAGGTACACTCAAGCTAAATTGATTCTCATTCCTTACTCTTTTCTTTTATATTTCTTTCTTGCTTTGACATTTTAAAGTGTATTTTTTAATCTGTCCTTCATTTCGTGTACTCTGTTAGCACGCTTTTCATCAAGTTTTCAACCCCTAAATAAGCTTCCTTGCATCATTGTGCCATTCCTTTCTCTCTACTTCCACGTGTGTCTAAAGCAACCAATGTGATGAAATTCTAGTTGTCATTGTCTTTGAAGGAATCAAGAGATCACAAAACATGGGTTCTGTTTAAAATAGAAGATTCAAGAAATTAAAATCTTCTTGGTGACATTGTGTTTGATGTAATAAATCAAGCATTGCCTTCTGAATATCGAACGCATATCTGTTGTTCAGAGTGATTAGTAATGGAAGCCTATTTTTCACGTTATATTGACTAAAAAATACAAATTATGCATGTTATTTCTTGTATTCTGCAGGTCTATAATTTGGATGGAAGGGAATTCATTAAAGAAATATTTGGACGCGAGAAGCCAGCCTATATAACACAAGTGGTCATGAATCTGCCTAAAGATGCTGTTGAGTTTCTTGGTTTGTCCTAAACTTTTAATTAGAAGTTTATAAATCATGCGGGTCTGACATTTAACTTTGAATTTCTCAACAGAAGTTAAATCATCTAGAATTTCAAAGGTGAATGGACTTTTATTCCGAAGTCACAAAAAATACTTTAAAATTCCAGTGCGCTAAATAATTGTTATGACTTATTTTGCTTATAAGAAACCATTTGAGTCAATATATAGTAAATTTTTATTCTGAGTTGCATCAGTGGACAGAAGAAGGCATATTGAGCTCAGCTTACTGGTTACTTGATCTAGTCCAGTCTTTGGGACACTCAGTTCTTAAGTCTTTTCCATTTGCCAACTCCTTACTGACTTGATAGAATCCAGCCTTCACAACTTAAGTGCCCTCATAGTGACCGCCCATACTTCTTCCACAACATACATGATCACACTAATAACAGCTTGTACTGCAAATCATCAGCATGGAGATCTTCACATTATGTGCTTTATAAGTTTATCAGCACATCATTTCAAAATATTTGTAAACTCCCTGTTTACTTGATAGAAAGTAGCCTTTGCATCATAAGTGTTCTTATGTGACCATCCATACTCCTTCCACAATATACAGGTTCATAATTTAAACAGTTTATTGTACAAGTCACAAGCATGTGGGTTTTCTTCACATCACATGTTCTATAACTACTAAATTTTTAAGGACATTATATCAAAATATATTTCCATTAGTTGTGTAGAAGACCAACTAATTGCACGAGCTGTAGATATATTTATCAGTATGTAGGAAGTATAATACTAAGGTGATCTCAGATTTCATAGTTTGACTACATTTCACGAGTAGTCATTCTTATGACCTTTAACTTACATTGGTAAATAATCACAAGGAAAAGGGATACCCCCCCCAACACACACAAAATCCTTGTGTTACTAGAATGGGAACGTCCTCAGGACTTGGGGACACCATTCCCAAGTCCCTAGCTGTGCTGCCCATCAGCTGTCAATTTCCACTTGAGGTCCAACCTTCCGAGGGATAAATAGAGGCCTTCACAACAATTTGTATTTGTTTTGGTATTATGATACTCATTGTAATCATCTTTATGATATAAAAAAATCTTCCATTTGCCAATTCAACAATTCAAAATTTTATTGAGCATTCTAATTTTTAATTGGTAATTCGATAGTCAAAACTTCAATGTTTATTGTTCAAAGTACAGCTGTGGATCCCAATAAATATGAGAACAATGACCAAGTGTTGACATAAAAAACATAAAAAATTGACTTCTACTTCAAACTATGCTAAAGCTAATATCTCTACTTTGCAATAGATTAAAATTGTATCAATCAGAACAAGTTTTCAGTGTAGAATTTTAGGCTAGAATAGACAAATTATATGCAGTTCATCCACTAATGGATGACAGATCTTATGTAATTTTCCACCATTTGCTTTCTAAAATCCATGGTTAGCTGTTGGTTGAACTAATACAGCTAATTAATATATTTTGGGTGTTGGTATACTGGCTTCCACATAACTAGAGGAAGTTTAGTACCTACGGCTGTGTTTCTTGCGTCTATAAACAAAAGGACCAGTCTGTGTGTTTCTTGACTGGTCAATGTATTAATGACATTAGGCAGCTACACAATTATGGCTATATATGAGATGATATAAAATTGGGTGTCGCAGATGTGAACTCGTGTTCCCTGTTAGCTTATTACTATACTAAGTCTAAATCTCAGCTACAAGAAAACTTGAATATTTCTGTAGTTAATTCTCATTCTCAATGTTGTGTAAATGAAAAGAAGACAAATAAGAATAAAAATTTGTAATTACAATTCATCATTTTTGTATAGCTGAAAGTATAAAAAGAACTCAACAAGCACAAAATATGTCAAATGAAAGTGTCAATAATGCCATGAACTCGAGGATATGTCAAATGCAAGTGCCAATAATGCCATGAACTCGAGGTGTTTTTGAAATGCAGAAAACCCATGAACTTGTTTTCCAGAATTGATTCCCTAATTGTAGAGACAATTTTTTTCTTGTAAGTTTGTGACAGCAAACAATGGAAATTAATGATTTTTTACAATGCAGAAAAAGCTTTGAACTTGTCTTCCAATATTATTACCCTTAGTGTAGAGGCAATTTTTTTCTTGTAAATTTATGAGAGCAATCTTCTTGTAATCATATCCCAAAATATCTCATAAGAATTATCAATTCAAGCTCTGAGATTACTTTGTACTCATCTAACCAGTGAACACTTCTCCAAAGCATAAGGGCAATTGATGATCTGATTTTATTTGATCTTAGATTGTTGGATATGAAATTATAAACATGCTTGTCTTACAATTCTAGATTGCAGCTATACACATTTATATTTGAAAACATTCAAATAATATGTTTTGTGCTTCAGGTGCATTCAGGGGTGCATTTAAGGACAAACACAGGGATATGCACCTACCTTTACCAACAATCCATTTATATGGATTTTCTAAGGTTTCTAATCCAGAGTCAGATTTTCATGAGGTTTGTTGTAGACAATCTATCTTGTATTGAAAGTCTTTCACGATTTAGGTTTTTTTTACATGCCTCTTTATAAAATTTAGATGGATGCTTGATTTTATATGTTTTTTGTGAGGTGGTATAATGAAGCTTACAAGTGTGATTGAATTTTACCTTGATTTAGTGCATAGAGATTGCATTGGGCGAGACTTTGAGTGCTGTGGATATACATCGCGTTCGCCTTGTTGCACCTGGGAAATGGATGCTTTGTGCAACGTTTCTTCTTCCAAGGAGTGTCGTGTTTGCTAGATAGATTAAACTAATTTCATTGGCACCTTTTGAAATGTTGGGATTTCTAAATTGATGACATTAACCTTGTAAGAATTATCATGTTTGTTATTCATTGTAGTGTAAAGGACTTAAGATTTTCCTAGAATGCACTATCAAACTATGCCCAAGCATATCATGTATCAAATTAATTCTATAGTAGTTTTTTTTGGTAATTTTATGGTATTTACCATCATTAATGCCATGTTAATCGAAGTTTTTAGTAACATGTTCAAGCCTTCTAAGATGTATCTCTTACAACAAGAATATGACAGTAATTTTAGCTTTACAAAAGTAGTAACATTTTGTAATCTTGAAAGTGCATTGAAGCATGGGCAAGTTCTTAGATTGATATCCATTTTTTATTTATTTCTCATTTAAAGCCTTTACTCCATTTTGGGTTCTAAATAAATTTTGTTCTTATTTTAAGTAGTCCTTGAAAGAAACCCAAAGGTGCCTATGGTGGAATTTGATTTCTTGCTACAAATAAATGGATGCTCTTATATGTATGAGAATTATATAGGTTAATAGTAATTGAACATGTTGCCTATATGTCATAACCCCATAATGACATATTAATCTAATAAAAATGTTCGTATATGATTCATTCTTAATAAATATTTTACCTCGTTAATCATTTTACTGTTGACCATTTATATTGACCAATAAGTATCCATAAAATTACTCAATTTATCATATTGATTTATCATCAATACAAAATAATAGTTACATAAATAAAATATTAGTATTATTTATAATAATAGAAAATAGTAATCATATATAATAATATATAAGTCAACCTACTCACTAATAAATAATAACAGGTATGGGTCAAAGGGTCATCGGTGTAAGGAAAGGGGGAGGAAGGAGAAGAACATAAATAATCAACGAAGGGTGCACACATAAATTACTGACAGATGGGACCCACCATACGAAGGTCTTACCTTACATCGATTACAACAAGACATTGAGCGAAGAACAATCAGTGGAAGCTTACATAACACCGAGCATTGAAGGAAGACGACAAGTGGGACCAGTCAGACATGTACTAGAGGACACATTGGATGAGGGAGATAAATTCACAAAGATAGTAACACACATAGTTTAACTACCGTATTGTAGCAAGTGATTGGGACATGAGGCGACGACAACCAGATTATTCCATGACCCATTATTAGAAAAGGGAAAGAACATAGATGCTTGCCTTCCATGAGCTGACGACCAAGGCCCAAGGTGGTACTAAGGAGTACATGCATTATTGTTGTATTAAGGTATAGTTCTATTAAGGTAAGATATATGATATAGTTACCCTCACACTATTATGAGACATTAAAAATTTATTATATTGGAAGATATATATATATATATAATCAAAAGTAATAAAAGGTTGATTGATGTTAATATCTTTGATTCAAGCATAGGCTTGGTGGAAGCCATTTATTTCAAATGCCATAATGTGATCTAAGCTATGCTTGGTGTAGGGCATTCGTTTTGAATGTCATAATATGATCCAAGATCTTCTTGATGGAGAACATTCATTTTGAATGTCATAACATGATCCAAGATCTTCTTGGTGGAGGGCGTCTATTTTGAATGTCATAAATTCATCCAAGCTCTTCTTGGGGTAGAACATTCATTATGAGTGTTACATTAAATGATATATGTATGCATGCAAACAAAGATTGAAATATTTAGTTAGATATATTATGATCTTATAATTATTACTATCACCGTCTAATCCTAATGGTGGGGACATTACACTATATTTGTAGCATTTGTAGTTATTCTTTTTCACGTTAATAATGTTAATAAAATAGATTTTAGCCTTTTTTAAAAATAAATTTTAGTCAATTGGATATGATTGTTTCTGGTCGAACATATATGTTGCCACGACAACAACTTAAGATTGAATCTCTCTAAGATCCATAGGGATTGAAGTCCACAATTTTGATCCAAAAGCTAGGGTCTAATAAACCCTCAAAATATTTTAAAAAATAACAATATCATATGAGAATTGGAGATGCGTTATGAAGCAAACAACAATGATAGGCATTAATCTAGATGAAAGGGAAACATAAAATGAAGGTTTTTGCATGGTTCCAACAAGAGACTAGTAGTGACATTAATTGATTAGTTTATTGTTGCCCATGCTTTCCCCTTTTGTAAAATGTTTGGGAATGAAAAAATCGTATCTTAGTTGGAAGATTGAGAAGACTAGATTCCTCTTTGGTGTTCTACACATTAGTATAAAATGGAGTATAGCCTAAGAATGCAAACAAGAAAACATTTCCAAACTCTTTCATTGGCAATAACGAACTAGGTCAACTTTAATCATATATGAGAGCTAAACACTATGACTAATTGTTTCCTTTTTGTTAATTAGATACAATGAACAAGAAATAATATAATGACTAGGTAAAGTGCTAGAAAATTCACAAGATTTAACATAAACGAAAAAAATAAAAATTGAATTGCAAAGTATGAACTTAGATCTATGATTAAAACATTGAAAGGAGCGAAGTATGGGCTTAGATCTTCATTAATAAGGTAGGAGAAATCAATTTGGAATCTCCTAATTATAGATCAACTTCAATTTTTCATAATTCTTTAGGTAAATTAGGTCTAGCAACAAATATAGACGGCCTAGATCATACTAAAATAGCCAAGAAATGATTAAAGAAAAGAAGCAGGAAACCTCTATCTAAACTCCGATCCAAAGATGGCATGGCTAGCAATCAAGATAAACTAACTTGATTGGGGAAACATTTGTAAATCAATCAAGGACGATGATTTCAGTGTTAAGAATCTTATGTGGAAAAACTTAGCTCTAGGAGCTATACTCACATTGAATCTTCTTAAGGAACCTAATACAAAATGAGCTTCTATGCATCCGTTGAGCGGGTCTAGACCCTTCTTTGTCGAATCATTAGATGTCATCGGTACACCCTGCACAATATTATCTTGGTTGATTTCGGGGCCCATCCCTTTAGGCTTAGTGCTATTTTTGACTTGTCCGATTTCTCTACTGCCTCAAGGGCTTTGCTAACTCTGCAGATGACCATTGCAAATACTCCTATTTTGCCTATTGCTCCTTCGTTGACATTGCCAGCTCTGATTTGAGACCTAGAGCTCATGGTTGGTATGCCTTGGCCACCACCTTACTTAGCTAAATAGGAATCAATATTGATCACCTCCCTCCTTATGATTTTTTACTAGATGCTCTTGCTCATCTGCTCCCCTCATAGGTTGAGTTGAATGGGCATGTCAGACTCGACATTTACAGACATTACACCACGATGACCTGGGTTAACCTACATGGGGGTCTACGCCCGTGGATGGCCTTCTACTTGGAACATTTTCTTGAGATCCATGAGGGGATTATTGTGCACCCTTTCTACTTGAGCCGACATTGGAGCCACACCCTTCGTATCTCCCTGGGGTCCTTCAGAGTGGGTTCACATAGGCTGCGTTGTCAAACAGATCACCACTTGGTTAGAGATGATCAAATGTGTCGCTGTTGTACTCTATCTGGGATGGAGACTGAGATCTATTTCATCTTTAGATGTCCCATCTACTATGAGATCAGAGGCAGGTTTCACTGCTTATTCAGAGACCACAAATCTTTGTCAGCCTTCTTTAGCTACCCTGACCAACGATGTTTAGCCCTCTACCACTGTGAGACTTTGCAACTTTGTGACCACACTTTACAACTCATGTTTCCTTAGAGTTAGGCCTTTGATTAGCTCATCAATGCCTTCTTTCGTCCCTTGTCACCCTCCAAGGGCATGAAGTGGTTGCCAGATACACCCACATCGGGACACACCAGATTTGTTCGACCACCTCACGAATTTATAAGAAAATGACATTCTAATCCTTGTGCTACTTAGATTCGAGCTTGGGCTCCTAGTCTCCTTAGGTCTTATCCCTTTGTGATGGATTTCTTTGTACTGAGAAAGGATATCTAGTCCTCTTGTCTATTCATTCTCATTTCCTTTCTTTGTTTTGGGATATAGGAGATGGGGAGACAACTGTATTTTGGGACAATTTGTGGGTTGGATATTGTCCTATGGTTTCTCTAGGATTAGACCAAAATATCAAGTATGTACTAACTAAAGTTAGAGGCAAGAAGCTAGGTGATTACATAGTTAATGACAATGGATCACTCTTGGGTTGGACGTGGAAGGACTTGGACAATATTCTATTATTGGAGGACCAAAAGAACCTTGAGAAAACTATTTCCAACAGATCTTTCTCCATTAAGAATAGACATGATAAGCTAATTTGGGTTGGTTCTAAAGATGGGGGCTATAAAGTAAAGGATGAATATAATCAAGTGGCTTCATCCTTGAATCTTGTTGTTTTGACTCTACCTATTAAGTTATGTTGGGATAAACAATGCTCTCCCAAATCCAGAACCTTTTTATGGGTCACAATCCATAGGAAAATTCTTACAACATAATGGTTCAAGAAAAGGGGTTATGGAGGTCCTTCTAGATGTATATTATGTAAGAAGGATGAGGAATGGTCGATCACATCTTACTTAACTGTCCTTATCCTAAGGCTTGTTGGCTAGACATTAGCTCTAAGCTAAGTTGACAGACTGCCTTTCACAATGATCTTGTAGAATGTGTAAAACAATGACGAATAATGATTCATAAAGGTCTATATCAAAACATCTAGAAGATATTTCCTTCAATAATAACTTTAGAATTATGGAAAGAAAAGAATCGACGAATCTTTCAAAATAAAGAAATGAGAGTTATGGCACTAGGAAATAAAATTGAAGTTAACATTGTTGAGACTTTGAACAATAACATTAGTAGATAAAATCACTATGAAGGTATCTTTTCTATAATGGATGAAATTATTCATAAAAATTGGTTTAGATAAAACATTCCTCCTCAATTTGGGAAAGGAGGTCCAAGTAGGAAAAAAGAAAGAGAAAATTGAAAATGGAGTCCTCCTAAACCTGGTTGGTTCAAACTTAATTTCGATGCAACTTCTAGATGCAATCCATGGAAAGCAGGAACATATTGGGCTTTACATAATTATGAAGGGATTATGATTGCCAAATTAGTAAACCTTTGCAAGAATCAACCAAGAACATTGCTGAAATCTTATCCTTAACAAAATGACTAAAACTAAGCAATGGTTTATGAATTAAAAAGATAGAAATTGAGGGTGATTCCCATATAGTTATCAATGCACTTAGGGTAGGAAAGTCTCCCAATTGGAAAATCCAATCTTTTCTTGAAATAGCGTTAGAACTATTGAAAGTCTTTAAAGATTACGAATTCAAGCACATTTATCACTGTGGCTAACAATTTGGTGAACAAAGGAACATATGGTTTGGATTTCATAGAGTATAGTACTTAAATATTTTAATAAATATATTTAAATCTCGGACTTAGTAATTAGGCCAGTTATCAAATTTAGAATTTTCTCAAGTATACTTAGTCTCACTTTAGATTTACATTTCTCCACACTTTAAGTATTAACCTTATCCAAGCTTACAATATTTTTAACACTTCTTATCAAGGTTATGATCTTGTCATAAAGATTATAATGCTATCTTACAAAGTAAAGTCATGCATTGTGAAATTGCTTACAAAATCAATCAAATTTCCCTTCCCAATATATATTCCTGTGGTAACTTAAACTTTTCTCTCTGTGAATACGCTTGCATAATTCCTTAATCCTAGTTAAGATTGGATCCTGGATACCTGTATAAAGTTGATTTTGAAGATCATAGACCTTCTTTTACAAACCTTATGTTGTCATTGATATACGTGTTCTAACTCGTTCCTAATTATAAGGCATATCCGAAGTATCAATTAGTAAGTTAGCCCAGTATCAATAACAATTAAACACAACATTTGAGATAAGGCAATGAGAAAAGGGGTTAGACTTTCTCATACATATTACTAGAATGTAGGTTGAACATTGATAGTTTAGTAATATATTAAAGTAGCGGTCAGTTCTTTAAATCAAATGTTTAAGTATGGATTGACACTTAATTAAATCTACTAGCTAGATTGTCTGCTATGTCATAGTGCCCCCGTGTAGCCTATATTTCCAATCCACCTCATGATTGCCTATATTGTAAATTTTTTCTATAAATCTTGAAGCATGCATTAACACTGCAAATAAGAATCATTGAGATTTTACCATTCTCATTGTTTATCCACTCATACTTCTATTAGTCACTAATTTAGTTAGTATATAAATTTTGTTTATAGCTTTAGATATCCTCTTAATCCTCATCACTAATTATTCAGAGGTATGTTAAGATTGTAATGTTCTTATTCATGATGGATGAATTGCAAGGACTGTATGTTATGAGTGAGGGGCCATATAGTATGTGGAGGGGGGTCGTAAATTCATATGTTGGAATGTCATACAATGGACATAGAAGACCGCATGATAGGGTGGGATTTGTCATAGTACAGTGACGAGGAGATGTAGTGCGATGTGCATGGAGAAGACTGTACAATGTATGTGGGGAGAGTGTTAGCATGAATGCTAATGATACTACAGTAAGGAAGTATTCTAAGCATTGGAGAGTATTGACATATTGTATTCATGATTGTGTTTGTCATTGATGTCAACATAGCACGATTTTTGTAAAGACTGTCTGAGTAACAAACAAAGATCTTGATGGTACAAACAATGGTTTGATTGTCTAGTGATGTGCAGTCACAGACATGTTCGACATAGTGTCCGATTGACATGGTCAAGTGCATAGCGTCTGAGTCAAAAATGTATGGAAGTTGTACCCAATTTATAGAGATCAATTCAGAGACAAAGTATTGGTCTAGCAAGTCCTGTTGTTTGTTTGCTAAATTACATTTGAGATGCAGTAAGAAGATGCATAGTCAAGTAGTGACAAAGGACAATCCATTGATGATGTCAGTGAGTGCACAAGCCCTAGTATCACACGTGTGAGGTTTTGTATAAACTGCGAGCCAACAGTGCTATTGTAATTGTAATTAATTAATTATCTTATTATAATTAATTGGGAAAGCCTCAAGGCTAACTCAATGAATTAATATGAAAATATGGTATAAAGGAAAGATGTTTTCATTATTTGTAGTGTGTATCCATTATTGCAAGAAGTGTGAAGTGTGAAAAGAAGCAGAGTGCTTATTGAATGTGTATAAGCGATCCAAGGGATTATTGGATGCGAGATTTGTGATCTAGTTACAAGATTAGAAGGAGTAGAAGTTTTGTTGACAGGACAAAGAAAGAGGAAGGAACAATAAAATACAATTCTATTATTATAAAAGGAATAATATAGAGATCATTTGCACAATGGGTTCATTGTTCTTGCCCTTGAAGCTGTTTTGGCAGTGGGTCCAGCTATTTTTCACAACTTCTAATAGGGAATCATATGTATTGAATGTATTCATAGACTCCTAATAGGGTTTATCCTCTAATAAGGAATATTTATATTAGTACATCATCTTGTTGGTACCATCCCCATCGGGGTTTTCTCTCTAATCAAGGGTTTCCCTAGTTAACATATATGGTGTTAGTGTGTATGAGTATCTTGTTGTGGTTTCAATTTATATTACTGATATGGTTAAGTTTGTTTAAGGTTGATAATTGTGATAATAGTTGTATTAATGATTCAACACCACACCACCCCCCCCCCCCCCCCAGCTATATCATTGGACTATATATTCTAACAATTGGTATTAGAGCATCAGGTCCTTGAAGGATAAGCTTAACAAATTTGGGAGATTGATGGTGAATCTTTTTAGAAAGGATAGTCCTAGATTTGATGGGGTCAACTATGATAGTTGGAAGGAGAAGATGAAGAATCATCTATTGTGCACGGGTCCGGGATATTAGATCTTGACAAAGAGTAAGAAGACAATCGTTGAAGAAGAGAAGGTTGAAGGATGTAGTGAAGATGAAAGAGATTTATTCATGTGTAACATGAGAGCAAGAGAAGCTCCACTAACAACTCTTCCAGAGAATTACTGCTTATGAAATTTGGAAAGTATTAGAATCTAATTTTGAAGGTGATGATCATGCAAAGAGAATGAGATTACATGATTGGATATGTGCATTTCAAGATGCTAAAATTATGGAAGATGAATATGTAAGAAGTTATATTGGTAGAATATTAGAAATTATTGTAGGAATCTAGTCTCATGGTGGAACCAAGGAAGAAGATGAAGTTATATGGAAGATCTTGAAAATTTTGACACCACCATTCAAGCCAATAGCTCAGACGATTCATCTAGTAATACCCTGCACTAAGGATTTCACAAAGGAAACATTGCTTGGAAGATTAGAATCTGCAGAAGTAGATTTGAGACAATTTAGAGATCTAGCAAGAGTCGAAACAACCTTCAATGCCTTGAACATTCGACCTAATCTAACAAGGAGTGCAAAAAAACATGGAGATCTTGCTGGTAGCAGTAGATCTGATGAAGACAAGAAGATTGAGAAATGAATAACCCTTCTTGTGAGAAGAGAAAAAGATGGAAAGAAAATCTTTAAATGTCGGACTTGTGATGAATTTTCTCATTATGCATCTAAATGTCCTAAATGAGAGAAAAAGTATAAGGGAAAGTTTAATCCTAGAAGAGATAGAGATAGAAACTATTTGTATGCAAATGAAGATGAAGAATTTGATGAGAAAGGTCAAAGTGAAAGTGATGATGAATTGGGATTTGTGGTTATCAAGGAAGATGATCTTGATAGAGAAATTAGAGGAGAAAGATCTCTAATTTCCCAAATGGAAAAGAAATCTAATTGGATAATAGACAATGGTTGTTCACATCGCATGACTGGTGATATGAATAGGTTTGTTAAGTTCAAGAATCATGATGGACGTATTGTTAGAGTTGGTAATAATGCAATCTATCATATAACAGAAATTGGATCCATTATTCTTGACAATAACCTAAGATAGATGATGTTTATTTTCTTGATGGAATGAAGCATAATTTTTTGAGTGTTGGACAATTGGTGAACAAAGTTATTAGCTACAATTTACTGAGAAGACCTACATTATCAAAGATAGAGATGGTAAGCTAATTGGAATTGACACTAGATCTAGAGGTAATGTATTTTAGTTGAATCCTACTGAAATGACATGTTTGGTAGCTAAAGTGGATAACAATTAGTTGTGGTATAGAAGATTTTTCACATAAACTTTAATAATATTGTGTAGGTTAGTAGGACTTTTGCAGTTAGAGACTTGGCTAAGATTACTAAGCCTACTAATGTTGTGTGTAAGGAATGTATTTTGGCTAAGCAAAAGAAAGTACAATTTCATAGCAAGAAGTTCACTACCATAGAGAAGATGAAGATCATGCACATAGATCTGAGTAATCCCTCTAAAACAAGAGAATTCTATGGTGAAAGGTATTTTATATTTTTGTTGATGACTTCACTAGAACAATGTGGGTAGCATTTCTTAAAGAAAAATTTGAAGCTTTTGAGAAGTTTAAGATATTTAAAAATAGAGTTGAGAATGAATTTGGTGTTAAGATAAAGTGTTTGAGATTTGATAGAGGAAGAGAATTCACCTCTAGAGAGTTTAACATATTTTGTGAAGAGAATGGAATCAAAAGGCAACTATCTTCACCTAGAACACCTAAGAAAAATGGGATTGCTGAAAGAAGTAATAAGGCAGTAGTAGAAACAACAAGAACGATGCTATTTGAGAATGATATTTCTAAGACATTTTTGGAGAGAAGCAACCAATATGACAGTATACACTTTGAACAGAGTACATATTAAAAAAGGTATGAACAAGGCACCTTATGAACTATGGTTTGGTCATTCACCATCAATTAAGTATTTTAGAATATTTGGGAGAAAATGTTATATTAAGAGAGATGATGACATTAGTAAGTTTGATCCAAGAAGTGATGAAGGTATGTTTCTTGGTTATTTATTGAAAAAGAAGGCATACATATGTTTTATCTATAGAACTAAGACAATAATTGAATGCACAAATGTAAGGATTGATGAAAAGTTTGGAACTAAGGATAAGATGGTAGATTATAATTTAGATGAAGAAGAAGATAATTCTGGAATTGTCAGACATAATGTTGAAGTTTTCTTTGAGACTAAAAATGATTTGCAAAATAAAATGCCAACTATTGAGCAAAGATCTAAACCTAGAGAAGAGATAAGAGTTGAGATGTCAAATCCTACCTCTAACAGGAATTTGACAAAGAATCACCCTCTTGAGAAGATAATTGCAAGCAAAGAAAAAGGTGTGATGATAAGGAATAGAGTAAATGAGGAGATATGTTTGATATCTCAAGTTGAGCATAAAAGTGTAAATGAAGTATGTAAAAATGATCATTGGATTCAAATGATGAAGGAAGAATTAGACCAGATTGTGAAGAATGATACATGGGAGTTAGTTCCTAGACTTAAAGACAAAAATGTGATAGGAGCCAAATGGGTATTCAGAAACAAGATGAAGGAGAAAGACAAAGTTGTGAGGAAAAAGGATAGACTTGTATGCAAGGGATATTCACAGCAAGAAGACATAGAATATGGGGAGATATATGCACTTGTAGCCATAATGAAAGCATTAAGGATGTTCTTGGCTTATGCAGCGAATAAAAAGTTCAAGGTTTATCAGATGGATGTCAAATCAACATTTTTGAATGGAGAACTTTAAAAAGAGGTATATATTGAGTAGCTTGAACATTTTCCTTTATTAAAAGACAAAGACATGGTATGTAGACTAAAGAAATCTTTATATGGTCTAAAGAAAGCACCTAGAACCTAGTATGCAAGGTTGGACAGTTATTTGAAGCTTGGATTTGCTAAAGGTATGGTAGATAGTAACTTGTATTTGAAAGAAGTTGAAAATGGTTTGATGATTATTCTAATATTTTTTTATGACATCATGTTTGGAGGTAATGATGAAGCAAGTGATAAATTTACTAAAGAGATGAAGAATGAGTTTGAAATGAACATGATAGGAGAAATGAAGTTTTTCCTAAGATTACAGATTATACAAAACAATGATGGTATTTTTTCACACAAGCTAAGTACTTGAATGATTTTTTGAAAATATTTGGTTTGGAAAGTTGTAAACCTATTGGTACACCTATGATAACTGGTCACATGTTATCCAGGAAAGATGAGACAACTGCAATAGAGTAGAAGAAATATAGATCTATGATTGGAGGATTGCAATATTTGACTCACACCAGACTAGATATAGAAACATCAATTGGGATTGTAGCTAGATTTCAAGATGACTGAACATTTGACTATGGAATCTAGTATGAGAGATTGAGTGATTTCATTCTATGTGCATATACGAATGCTGATTGAGAAGGCAATGTGGATGACAGAAAGAGCACTAGTGGTGGAGCATTCTTTCTTGGAGGAAGATTGGTTTCTTGGTTAATCAAGAAGAAAGCATGTATTTCAGAGAGTACTGCTCAGGTAGAATGTTGTAGAAGCAAATAACTTGTAATCAAGTGATGTGGATGAAGTAAATGCTAAAGGATATTATAATTGAGTTTGAAGAACCTATTATCATTTATTGATATAACACAAGTACAACGAGTATGTCTAAAAATGTTGTATTGCATTCTAAGACTAAGCATATATCTATTAAGTATCATGTGCTGAGAGAGAAAGCAACATAAAAGGAGATCAAACTAGAGTATGTGAGTACTAAAGATCAAATTGCAAATATCTTTATGAAGCCTTTGCCTAAAAATAAATTTGAGTACTTAAGAAGTATGCTTGGGGTAATGCCCTTGCCTACTTCTGAGTAGATGATGTAGAGATTGCATCAGTCTAGTGCTACAGAGAAATATTGTTAGCATGTACTGGATGCTGATGCTTTCCATATGGGGGAGTATTTGTGATGATTTGAGTCACCGAGGACTCTTGGTATTTGGTATTGAATAGTGTCTTTGGACACTCGAGCTGGTTGTAGGCTTGGAGCAACATATTAGCAAGTGGTATTTATCAATTGGTATATAGTAACATTGAGATTGAATTCCTTGACATTAATGTCAATGGGGGAGAGTATAGTATGCATGAAAAAAACCATCTCCTAAGGCATGAGGGAGAGTATCTCCTAAGGCATGGAGGAGAGACATCTCTTTAGAGAGATTTAGAAAGATTCATGAAAGGAAGCATGAATACGCATCTAGTGTATTGTGAATTTTTTATTGTGAAGTAAACAATTGATGTCTAAGAAGGAGTATGCACCTATTTTTTTGAGATTCTTTTTAGCGTGTGGACAATTGATGCTGGTCAGCAGCAACATCATAACATCGTTTCGTATTCTTCGAACTTAGATGGTTTTTTCATTTATGTTGCCATCAATGCCAAATGGGGAGATTTTTAGCATGAATGTTGATGATACTGCATTGGAGGAGTATTATAAGCATTGTAGAGTATTGACATGTTGCATTCATGACTATTTTTTTCATTAATGTCAACATAGCACAGTTTCTATAAAGACTGGCCGAGTAATAGAAATAGATCTTGATGGTATGAACAATGTTTTGATTATCTAGTGATGCATAGTTACAGACATGTTCGACACAGTGTTCTGTTGACATGATCAAGTGCACAAAGTCTGAGTCAAAAATGTACAAAAGTTGTACCTAATTTACAGAGAGTAGTTCAAAGATAAAGTATTGGGAAAGCAGTTCCTGTTGTTTGTTTGCTAAATTACATCTAAGATACAGTAAGAAGATGCATATTCAAGCAGTGACAAAGGAAAATCCATTGATGATGTCAGTGAGTGTAGACACCTAAATCCTTTAGAAAATAAACTATTTTTATTTTCTAAAAAATTCCTGATGTCATCATCATTTATTAATTAATTAATTAATTAATTTATTTTTATGCCATTAAATCCATTTATCTTAATTGAAAATATTTAATTAAGGAATCCCTCCCAAAAATGTTTAAATCTTATTTAAACAGTATTTCCTTATTTATTAATTATTTAATTAATAAATTGACCAAAAAACCCAAAATAAATAAAAAATTTATTTTTTGCCCAAAACTTGGCCAATTTCCTTAAGACCACTAACCTCTTCCAAATATTCTAATCCTTCTTTAATTTTGATTAAAGGCTAATCCTATCATTTCCTACCCCTAATCCCAACTCAAAATATTTAATTAAGATTAAATATTAATCCTCATGTTTATTAAAAAAGTTTTAATAAATATCTCCTCCTTCACCCACCCTCATTAAATACCATCCACTTGCCTATCCCTAAGTTAATCCTAAACCATTCTAATCCATTCTCTAATCATTTTCACAATCCTAAGCAAGCTTAAAACCTTCCTAATCAAGCCCAAGTCGAAATTCCTCTCATCTCCCTCAAAATATCCCAACCATAAAATTTTATGAAGCCCACTAGGCCATAAATGACTCTTCTAGGCCTTTTCATTGCTCTTACAAGCCATTATGAGGGTCTTTATGAAGATTTTATCCCTTGAGCCTCCTTTGTTGACTCATCCTTCCCCTTTCCTCCATCCTCTCACCTTGTGACATGTCTCACTCCCTGATTGGTTGTAAAGAAGCATAATCCATGTGCTCTCCTCTCATGCAATCTGAGCCCTCCATGAGCTTTTCCCCATCCTTACATCTTAGCCCTCAATCCCTCAAGCCTCTTGCCTATAAATTGGATCCTTCTCCTTTGCAAAAGAACACAATCCATGAAGTAAAGTCATAATGCCATTTTACATCAAAACCGTACATTCACACCCAAATTCCAACTCCATTTGAAGTCCTTTTTGAAGCATAAGCTTGAGCATACATCCTATCTATTTAGACAAAGCCACTCAACAAGAGAGCTTCTCATTGAGAGAGCCCATTAATGGCTCATATTCTCAATTAAGAGCTCATCTTAGTCTATCTTGAAGTTTATGAATTTTGTTTAGTTTGTAGAAGCTTTATTTAAATTTGGTTTCTATTAGCATACTAACATTGCTCATATAAATTTTGGCACGCCCGGTGGGAGCCCGCATGGGTCATCTTCATTAGCTTTTTTAGTCAAGTTTTGTATGTCATTTGCTAATTTTGGCTAATTTTGCTTGTTTTTGTGATTGGTAGGATTGTATAAATTGGTTTTGTAGGTCCACATGAGCATGAAGAAGACAAAGGAACTCATAGTCCATCTCATAGTGTTTGTAAATTTTTCAAGCTTATAGGTGGACAAAGCACTTGGAATTTGTTAGGATAAACCACAGACATAAATAAAAACTACATACAAATATAACCAATAACAGAAAATAATAGAACACACAAAAATGAACACAAGGCCCCAAGATTTAACGTGGTTCACCCAATCCCTGGGCTACATCCACCAAACAACAAGTCTGATCTTATTACAATCTAGTGATTACAACCTAATTATAGTCCGTAATCCCTTACAGCTCAATACCGCCGCAAGAACCAATTTCGCATCACAACATAATGAAAAATACCCAACCCTAAGACCTTTTATACAAGTATTAAACAACTTTAGGGTTATAACATGTCGGCCATAATATGTCAGCTACCATGTCGGCCACAGCCCAAAATTTTTTTTTGAGGCGATGCCCTAAACCTCACTATTTATGAAGTATGTACAGTACTTTCCTGATCAGTCACCACAATCTAACAATATCCCACTTGGGGACTGATCAGGCTCCACACTAAACAACAATCTCCCACTTGGAGACTAATCCTTTAGCAATACAACTACCATATGGGGCTCCCACTGGATCAAACCACCCTGGACTCTGTTGTTCTTTTATTCATATTCAGTCTAAAAGACCAACCGAAACTGAAGAGGAGTTCAGCTTCTCCCTTGTTACAACTTTTGTCAACATATCTGTTGGATTGTCATTGGTATGTGTCTTCTCTAGCTTTAACTATCCATCCTCCAAAACTGACCGAATGAAATGGTACTGCAGTTGTATGTGTTTGGTCTTAGAATGTAGAGCTGAATTCTTAGCAAGATGAATGGCACTCTGACTATCTGTAAACAAATAATTATCCTTCTAAGGATGTCCCAATTCTTCCAAGAAGAATTGAAGCCATATCATCTCCTTGGCTGCCTCTGTAGCAGCAACATACTCTACCTTTGTAGTGGATAAAGCATTAATCTTCTGTAACCTAGAAACCCAGCTGACAGCTGCCCCACCAATAGTAAAGATATAATTTGTAGTACTCCACCTGGTATCAATATCCCCTACCAAATCTGAGTCAACATAGCCCTGTAAATCAGTAGTAGATCCCCCAAAGTGTAAACACTTATTGGATGTCCCTCTCAAATATCTGAGAATCCACTTGACAGCATTCCAATGCTCAAATCCTGGATGACTCATATACCTGCTAATGACTCCCACTACATGTGCAATATCTGGCCTAGCGCATACCATAGCATACATCAAACTTTCCACAGCTGAAGCATAGGGTACCTTGGACATCTTATCCTCCTCTTCTTGTGTCTTGGGACACATCTCCTTAGTCAATTTCAAATGACCAGGTAAAGGTGTGCTGACAGATTTAGCATTCTCCATACAGAAACGTTGCAACACCTTCTCAATATAATCAGCCTGAGATAGCATCAAGGTTTTGTTCTTTCTATCTTTGCAAATCTTCATACCAAGGATTTGTTTTGCTGCCCCCAAATCCTTCATAGCAAATGCATGTGCTAACTGGCATTTTAGCCCCTTAATATGATCCATGTTAGACCCAGCTATAAGCATATCATCAACATATAGACATAAAATAATGTAGCTATCATCATCCAACCTCTTAAAATAAACACAATAATCTGAATGACACTTGTTATATCCATGCTCATGCATAAAACTGTCAAATTTCAAATACCATTGCTGAGGTGCTTGCTTCACGCCATATAAACTTTTCTTCAATTTGCACACTAAGTTCTTCTTACCTTTGACCTCAAAAACCTGTGGCTAAGCCATATATATTTCTTCATCCAAATCACCATGAAGAAAGGCTATTTTAACATCCATCTGCTCTAAATGCAAATCTTCAATAGCCACAAGACTTAAAACAAGACGAATAGAAGTCATTTTAACAACAAGAGAAAATATCTCATCAAAATCAATTCCCTTTTTCTGTGCAAATCCTTTTACAACTAACCTGGCCTCAAATCTTTTCTTACCTCCTTCCTCTTCTTTCAACCTATAAACCCACTTATTCTGTAAAGCCTTTTTACCCGCAGGCAACTTGCACAAATCCCATGTCTTATTTTTCAAGAAAGAGTCCATTTCATCTTTCATTGCAGACTCCCACTGAATCTTGGTATCCACCTACACAGCTTCATCATAACTTTCAGGTTCACCAGCATCAATAAGTAAAATAGAATACAAAGAGGGAGAAAACCTTTGTGGAGGTCTAATTTGCCTTGTTGACCGTCTAACATTTACTGGTGTGTGTGGTATTTTTTGTTGCAGTTGTTGCACATCATGAGGAATGGCTAGAACATCAACTTTTGGAGTATCATCCAACACTACATAATCATCTTCTTTCTTCTCATGTTGCTGCAATAGATCTTTGTACAATACTTTCTCATTGAATATGGCATCCCGACTTCTAACAATTTTAAGATTTTCAAAATCTCAAAGCCTATAACCAAATTCATTAATGCCATATTCAACAAAGACACATTTCTTTGATTTAGCTTCTAGCTTGGTTCTATTTTCAGAGTCTATATGAGCAAAAGCTTCACAACCGAAGGTCTTGAGAAAAGAATAACTCACCTTCTTACCAGTCCATGCTTCCTTTGGAATACCACAACCCAAAGGAGTAGAGGGACCTCTATTAATCAAATATACTGCAGCATTGACAGCCTCCGCCCACATGTGTAAGGGCAACCCAACATGCAACCTCATTCTACTTGTGCGCTCCATTAAAGTCCTGTTCATGCGTTCAGCCACTCCATTTTCCTGTGGAGTCCTTGGAATAGTTTTTTGTCTACGAATACCATTAGTGGAGCAATAATCTTCAAATTCATGATTGTAATACTCACCACCATTATCAGATCTGAGACATTTTAATTTTTTACCAGTCTCATTTTCAACCAAGCATTTCCATTTCTTAAAAGTTTGAAATACATCAGATTTCTGTCTAAGGAAATAAACCCATACTTTTCTAGTTGCATCATCAATAAATGTAACATAATAATGAGAGCCACCAAGGGAAGATACTTGAGCCGGTCCCCATACATCTGTATGCACAACCTCTAATTTTTCCTTTTTGTTTTCCTTCCCTGTCTTTACAAAACTCACTCTCTTTTGTTTTCCATACACACAACTTTCATAGAAATCCATATTCACACCATTCAGACCTAGTAAAACTTTCTTTGAATGAAGTACTTTCATACCTTTCTCACTCATGTGCCCAAGTCTATTGTGCCACAACACTGTATCAGAATCTACAGTAGCTATTTGTTCTCCCTGCTCAACTACAGTAATTGTTCCTGAACATTCATTTTTCTCTGAAACAATCAAAGTAGAAGGAACAATATGACCCGTACAAAGATATAAGGTGCCTACTTTCACACCTTTTTCTACTACAACGGAACCTTTTGAAACCTTCCAATTTTTATCATTAAAAGTAACTACACAATCCTCATCACCGAGTTGCCCTGCTAAAATTAAATTCTTACTTAGTTTTGGAACATGTCTTACCTCATGTAGTAGCCAATGATTCCCATTCTGCAACTTAATCTTAATTTTTCCCTTTCCAACAATCTGATAGGGTTCATTATCCCCCAAATAAACAAGCCCAAAATCCCCTTGGACATAATCAATGAAATAACCTCTATGAGGTGTAGCATGAAATGAAGCACCAGAATCTAAAACCCATGAATCATCAACACTCTCTAAAGATAGAAGAAAAACATCCTCTTCGGATTTTTTACTTACCACATTTGCCTCCTTGTCTCCATCTGATTTATCTCCTTCATTTTTCTTTCGATTCCAACAATCTTTCTTTTTGTGCCCTGGTTTCCCATAGTACCAGCAATCATTTGGTCCTCTCGATTGAGACCTCTTCCCCTTTGACTTTCCTCTTGATTTTCCATGATTTTCAGAGTTACTTCATCTTTCAGTCGTTCTGCCCCTGCTTTGTGCATTTAAAGCACTTCCTGATGTAGATCCACCTGAGGATTTCCTACGAGTTTTCTCACTTAAAATAACACCGATCACATCATCATATTTTAGGGTACTAGATCCAGGAACCTCACAGCCATTACCAAGCCATTCCAACTTTCAGGTAAAGAACAAAAAATCAAGAGAGGCCTAATTTCTTCATCCAAATTGATACCCACAGAAGATAATTGACTAGTAATAGTATTAAACTCATTTAAATGATCTACAACAGATCCACCTTCTGCCATTTTCATATTAAATAAACGCTTCATGAGAAATACCTTGTTTGAAGCAGAGGGCTTTTCATACAGTGTCACTAGGGTTTTCATCAAATCTTCTGTCGGCTTTGCTTTTGTAATATTAAATGCCACCGATGGTTCCAGGAATAACCAAATGCTTTCAAGTGCCTTTCTGTCTAAGAGATCCCATTTAGCCTTTGACATAGTTCTTTGATTCTTGGCTTTACCTTCCAACAGCTTCCATAAATCCTTCTGATATAGATAGTCTTCCATTTTCATCTTCCATAATTGGAAGTTCTGCCCATTAAACCTGTCAACCCTCAGCTTACCCTCATCTACCATTGCTCCCACTCAACCGTGAGACTCCCACTTAACCATGAGACTTTCCTGCAGAGGATAACTGAAAGACAATCTCGCTCTGATACCACTTGTTAGGATAAACCACAGACAGAAATAAAAACTACATGCAAATATAACCAATAACATAAAATAATAGAACACACAGAAATGAACACGAGGCCCTAAGATTTAACATGGTTCACCCAATCCCCGAGCTACGTCCACCAAACAACAAGTCTGATCTTATTACAATCTAGTGATTATAACATGATTACAATCCGTAATCCCTTACAACTCAATACCACTGCAAGAACCAATTTTGCATCACAACATAATAAAAAATACCCAACCCTAAGCCCTTTTATATAAGTATTAAACTGCTTTAGGGTTATAACATGTTAGCCATAATATGTCGGCTACCATGGCGGCCACGGCCCAAAATTTTTTTTCGGGGCGATGCCCTGAACCCCACTATTTATGAAGTATGTACAGTACTTTCCTGATCAGTCACCACAATCTAACAGAATTCTTCTTCCTCTTCTTGTCTATATTCTTCTTATTCCATCTACTTCTTCTTCTTCTTCTTGTGGGAGATCTTGGCCATTTTTTTTTAAGGAAGCAAAATCATACACACTTCTTTTTAGTGCTTAAAATGAACCCCCAAATCATACTTAAATCCATAAAAAACTAAAAATTTGTAAAAAAAAAAAAATCTTTTAACAAGTGAAATTAAACCAATCCAATCATTTGCATCCTTGCAACATTAAGGTTTTAGATGCATTCATGAAAAGTTAGGAACACTTCATTTTTGAGAATTTAAAAAGAACTTCAAGTTTCCATTTCAAAAGGTTCAAAATCAACACTAAGTGCACACTAAAATCTAAATCAAACTCAAAGCATCAATCAAGGATAAACTGAACCTCATTTGCAAATATTTTAAAGTTTTTTAAAAAATCTCATGAAAACTAAGAGTCCTAAATGGTTGCAAAAATTATCCTAAAAGCTCTGTTATTTGTTCCAAACAAATGTCTTGTTGCAAAATCTTGAATGTTTCTTAGGTTTTTCATGCATCAAAACAATCTAGGAATATCATTTTTGGGCTTAAAACATGCAAACTAAAACACAAAATCTTGAATGAAAATCAAAGTCCAAAGAGTCATTTTCACTTTTGAGTCCAAAACAATCTTGAATGATCTAAGGTTAAAACAAAGCACTTCAAAGTTCTTAAAACAACACACAAAATCTCAATCTTCAATGCTCAAAGGAAAAAATTTGAATGTTTAATCACTTGTCTTTGAATGCATGTTGCTAAAATCACTCTTGAGTGCCATGGATTAAAATCAAGTTTTTTTTTTTTTAATGAATGCATGATTAAAACAACAAATTCAATCTTGAATGAAAAAGGTCAATTAATCATTACAATATCTCACACTTCATCTTTTGGGGCATAAAAAGAATCTACATTTTAGAAACTTTCTAAGTTATAAAAACAAATAAAGACACTTTGAGTGAATTTGTTGTTGGACTCACCCTCTTTAATCACCCATCATTCTAACAATTGGTTGCAATATCAATGCCATATATGGGGATGAGTCTACCTAAGAAGGTGTTAAGTGCTCCACAAAAATCAAATTCCACTCACTTGAGTTTTTATTGGTTTTTCTAAGATAGAAAATTTCTTGAATGCACATTAGTCTCACTAACACTTCATTTGGGCATAAAAATTGAAAAAATCTTGACGTGGAGGGCCTCTGAGCGCGCCCTTGAAATCTAGTTTTACACATCTTTATTTTGGGCTTAAAACAAACTCACACTCAATCTTGAATGCCTTAAAAAAAAATCAATCGATACTTGATGTGGAGGGCCTCCGGGCGCACAAGTTTACTTTTATTGACCCTAAATCTTCTTGGTGTATTCATTCTTCGATCGATTTTACTTTTGTTAACGCTTGAAGTTGGAATTGAACATTTGCATCCTAAACATGTGTGTTTGCAAGGTCTAGATTTAAAAAACTTCAGCATCAATTGGAAAAGAATTCTTTCTTTTATCCCAAGATCATCCAAGTCTTCTCTCCCCTTGTCGTCTTTCGAGGCCATCTTGGGTGCATAAGATTAGGATCCAAAATATTGTTTAAATTTTAGGAGGCCTACTTGGGGATTTCATCACCCCTTGGGACGACCTCAACTCCAGCGTTCTGGCAGAGTGTAAAGATCGAGAGGTGAATCCAAAGACACCTCTCTTGGGATCAAAATTTTGTCACTCGGGCTAAGCCTCAAGGAACTTTATACCCTTGAGAAGTGAAAGAGGAGAAGTGGGTTACTACTCCTCTCGGCTATGTGACATCTTTTTGTTTTCATCTATGGATTTGGGCCTCATGTACCTTGGGTATATCAAGGACTCCCTAGCTAAACCAATTGTCAAACCTGCAGACAACCATCTAGGGTGTTAATGTGTTTGAAGTGACTAATCAAAACATTTGTAAAACATACACACTTCTTGGCGCAAGTATCACATTCTGAGAATCAAAAACTTCTATCTGGTTGTTCCTATCTATTGCTTAATTTTTTACTTGTTGAATGAATGTTTTTCAAACTTGGTCAATCCTAGCTTAGGGCATACTTAGCGTAGTCACTGCCTGTTCCAGAAGTTGAACGAGTTGAAGCAAAACAACCAAAATCTCTCTAAACCAAGCATATTCAGGAATTTATGTCAGAACAACCCAAACCCAAACAGAAGTTTCACAAAGCCAAACTCAAGCCATCTCAGGCATACCAAAAAATTGCAGCTAAGAAAAAGGAAGTAACAACAAGCCCTCAAATTGCCAAACTCCAAAAAGCAGAAGAAAAAGCTGCCGACGAAGCCCTTCAAGATGCTTGGTTAGATCACACTATCAAATTTAGCAAGCATCCAGGAGTTAACCCTGCTTATGCCTTACCAACTAGGCATGATTTCTATGATTAGGCCCCCTTGTTCCTCCACATCTTCTTGCATAAGCTCCACTTTAGAGTCATCCTTGTAGGTAAGCCAACCACCCTTAGTCATCCCCTTAAGAATTTTAGCTCACCCATCTCATTTAGATATTTGCCTTAGAACCAAACCAATCCCCTCAAACCTAGCTAGCATCCCAAAAGCCTAAACTTCACATCCAAGCCTTCAAAATTGTTGTCACCTTGCCAAAGTCTGCCATTCCTACCATCTTGCAAATCCACCAATCTCACCAAGGTTATCCCTTTGACAGAGATTTGTCTAGGGTAATCTAGCTTTGCACTTGTTATCCCTCATCACCTTGAGCTAAAGATTGGGATCCACAAGTGGTTAATCTCGTGTTTTTCCTAAAGAATCATTAGTCTATCCTTAAGTTGACACAATCACCACCAAGCTTGCACATAGGAAAGCAAACCTTTCATGATTCGGTGACATATCTTTGAAGTTAGAATCCCCAATCCAATCCTCCTTAGGTTTGTCATATAGCTTTGCCTCAACCCAAGAAATCATTTGCATAGAAAAGCCTTCCCCCTTGGCATCCATCAACATTGTTGCATCTCATCCCTAGGAACATTTTCATGCCACCCATCACTCGCTTAGCCAAGAAGAAGAAAGAAACAATGGAACCCTATCATTTGAATGAAATAGCATTGCTCCCCTTGAGCACTCAACCATCCTTTAGCCCAGAGAACACTATACCATCAGCTACTGACATTGAAGCTTTCATGAACCAACCAGGGAATGCAATATTGGTGAACACCATTATAGACAAGAACAAAGAAACAATCATGGCTAACTTTCGAAGGGACAATATAGGAGTCTTCAAATTTGGAAGACCTCCTCCCTTATTAGATCCATCTCACTTGCTATTTGGACAACTACCACTCCCAATAGGCTCTTATGATTTAGATTATCCTCAATATGTGCCAAAAGAAGAGCCTCAAGCCAATCCTTATGATACAACAGACCCAAACATACTAGCTTCCACTCAAGTTGAAATATCCCTTCCGCAAGACAATCCACCCACCACCACTCCACCATTGGTCCATGCCACTCCATCCCAAATTCCCTTCACCCAAAAGACCTCATCATTCACTCCTTTCACTATTGCTACTGCTGCTCTCCAACCTAGCCTTCCAAGTCCACCCATCTCCCAAATCAGTGCTAGCATCTTTGGCCAACCTTAACAATATACAACTAGGATGCCACCCATGGGGCCAAGAAATCAACCTTTCATCACCCCCAACTTGTTTACCTCAACTCAAAGCACAATTCCATCATTTCCACTAGGTCTTTAGAGCTCAATGCCATCAGCCACAAATCCACAAGCTACTGCCCTCACTTCACAAAGCTATCAAATCCCACAAGCTACTACCAATGTTTTGCCAAGCTCTCAAGTGACCCAAGATCTTGCCACCACTCTACCAAGCTTTCAAATCCAGCCACCAAGCTATCAAACACCATCAATTCCATTCCCAAGCTTTCAATTCCCACCACCTCCACCACCAAATAATCCATTACCTCCTATTACTAACTATTTTTCTATGCCACTTCTAGGAGGAAATCCACCACCACCAACCACAAATTACTTGGTCTCCTTTGCCATGATACTCTCCCAAATGGGGGCACAACCCACATATATTGGTCAAACTCCTCAAATCCCAAGTCAAGTTCCACAAGCTCCCCGATCCTTTCTCCAAGCTTCACAACCATCTTATACCTTACTTCCACAAAGCAATCCATTTATCCCATATCTAGCCTATGTCCCTCAATCCCTATCCCAAATCCCATATCAGTAGCAAGCCTCGTAACACATGCAGCAATATGTGCCTCCGCCACCTTAGCAACCCATCATCTACCATTCAGTTGCCCAAGCCATGTACAATCCCTACCAGCCCATACCTCAAAGCCATCCATGTTCCAATTCCCCATCTAGCACATACCTACCTCAGGGCACTCTTACATTGGGTGCACCCTAGCCATCACCCATTAATTTAGAATGGAAAGCCATGAAGATAGCTTTGAAGAACATCCAGGAGGGAAATGATCCAAAAACCTTCAAGTTTGAAAATGTGCGTCCTTACCCATTTGAAAGAGCCATTACCATGACACCATTTCCCAAACACTTTGAGATACCCAAGTTTGAAAAATTCAGAGGAAAAGGAGACCCTGTCACACATATCAAAGAATTTTACATGCACTGCCAAGAAGTGGCATACAATGACATCTTCCTCTTGCGTCTCTTTCCCAAAAGCTTGGTCGGACCAGCTCTTGAATGGTTTTATAGAATCCCATATGGCACAATTAAAAACTTTGCTGAATTGTCTGAGGCATTTGTAGCCCAATATGCCCATCTTGTTGAAACAGAGCTCTTAGTAGTTGATCTTGTCCACACTAAGCAAAAAGGTGGAGAAAGCCTTCCCAAATATCTGCAAAGATGGCAAACCCTTACCACCCGCATATCTTGCACCTTGCTAGAATTCCATTTGGTGAAAATGTTTATTGATAATGCCCATCCAAGCTTGGCTCACCACACGACCATGAACTCTTTGTAGACCTACAAAGATATCAAAGAAAAAGGAATGATCCTTGAGCAAGGACTCATTAAAGATGGTGTGGTCAAGATTTACAAGGAAGCCAACCAAAATCAATCTCATTCCAATGACAAGTCTAGGTATTAGAACAAAAATAAGCACATTGCAGTAGACGACGTCACTAACACCAGACATGTGAATATTATTGGTCCTTCCCAAAATTAGTCCAACCCACCTTATCAACCAAACAATCAACAAAATATCAACTACCAACACTAGAATCACCAAAGCTATCAAGGCCACAATCCAAGACCCAACTTTCAAGGGTCTAGCAATCAAGCTAATGCCATCAATGTAGCTGTAGGACCAAAGTCAAAGTTCCAACCTACACCTAGAAATTATACACCCCTTGGTGAGCCATTGGATGCTATTTTTGAGAAATTGACTAAGGAAAACCTCATCAAATTTCCTCCTACCCAGCAAATTGACCCAGGCCAATCCAAAGTTGCATGGTACAAAGACAATGAGTACTGCAAATTTCATAGGGTAAAAGGTCACACCACCCTCAGATGCATGAAACTGAAAGATTATGTGTAGGACCTCATTGATAAGAAATAAATCACTGTTGGTGCCCAAACCTCTCCCAATGTAGGCTTACAGATCTATCAAAATGCTTTTCCCCCTCACAACAACCAAAATCCTGGAAAATCACCTATCCAAACCAAAAACAACAACACCAACAACCGCCAGCCAAACTAACAGCATGGGAAGAACAATGACCATACTTTATCCTATATAGATTATGGTAGCCTCATAGGTTGTATATTCGAGAAAGAGCCTTCTGTCAATGTTATCAATATCCAAGCACCAAACAATGAGTGTGTAATCACCACTCGAAGAGCACGATTTAACATCGCAGGACCACCAGTTTCACCAGCACCATCAGCTCCATCAAAAAGCTAGTAGAATATCTTGGAACACCTTGGGAACATGCCAACCCAAATCTCCATTTTAGACCTTCTTTGCACTGGTCTTGTGTACAAAAACATCCTTGACAATGCTCTCATAGAATCTTGTGTCACTTTAGATATCAACGCTATTGATTTTTGTAATCTCGTTGGACAATTATCGTCCTCATGTGCCCTATCATTCAAACCCACCAACATACCCGTGGTCGAGCCAGATCACACCCTTCCACTCCGCATAGCCATTATGGTATCCAATTTTTCCGTAAAAAGAGTAATGATAGATAATAGATCAGCCTTGAATATTTGCACCCTAAAATTCATAAAAAAAGTTGGGTATACTGAGGCAGATATCATCAGTGTGGTTATCACCATAAAAGCTTATGACAACTTGGAAAGAACCATAGAAGGATCTATTTTGCTGCCAATCAAGGTTGGGCCAGTCATCGAAGAAACACTTTGCCTTGTTATTGATCTAAACCTACCATTTAAAATCCTCCTCGGTTGCCCATGGATTCATGCCATGAAAGCCGTTCCATCCACATACCATCAGTGCATCAAATTTCCACATCAGGGCACTGAGGTAACCATCCATGCCATTCTAGAACCCTTTGCTTACTGCAATGTGGTTGAAGCTTCATATGAAAACCATTTCCCTAGAATTGGTATCAACACAGCCATCGCTAGCTCATACCACACTTGTAATGACCTAGAAACCATCCTTGCCTCCACCCTATCTACCATGAAGATCAATAACAAAGGCTGTGGAGAGTATAGTCTGTTAAATGCATTTGCTATCGGGGCACTCCCACTTGATCCACACACCCATGGATGACCAAAATATCAAAAAGCTAAGGAGATTCCACCTCCATAATACAAACAGTTTGGCCCAACAACCTTTGTATCCTCGAAAATCCCTCTTCATGAGGAGCTCACTCCAAATATCAACAATTGGTTACATAAGGATGCACCTCCAAGAAATCAAGCACACCTTGATCACTTCAACTAGAAGTATCCCCAAGAACATAAGCTCATCTCTGACAAATGGAACTATCAAGGTGGTGTTCTAGGACCAGAAGAAAGAGGCACACAGTGCCCCATTGATGCACACAAGAGAGAATCGAAGTTAGGTCTTGGCTTTGGAATACCCACAATTGGGGGCACCAAAGAGAATGGTCACGCTTTTTCAAACATTCATCGCGACCTTGTCAAAATCAAAGGCATTCCTGAGGAAGTTGAAAAGAGAGCCTACGACGATATCCCAGACCAAATTTTCCTTGGAGACTCTATTCTCCAAGAACTATCCATCCATTTCATTGACCTACCACTCGCCCATCGACAACTCATAGATTGGGACCAACCAAGCATCATACACATTGATGAGTTCACATCAGAGGAAGCACTTTTGAGATTCATGGGAGCTGAAACTCCTCACAAGCAAAAAAAGTCATGTTTTGCATATATCTATAAGCTAGATCCCAAGGGGTATTTTGGAGAAAATCCCCAACCTAGTTTCGATACACCCAAAACTGGAATTAAGGTGAATCTAGGACTAGCTAAGGCAGCGAAGAGAATCCCTTAGCAAGAAAATATAGAGTCACAAGTAGAATAAGAGGATTTAGAATTGCCTCCTCAAGATAATCGACCAAAGGTGTCTTCTGTTCTAATTGAGGATACTAGAGAAGTCAACATCAGTTCTTCAGAGATCCCCAGACTTGTTCACATTGCTGCATCCCTATCACAAGAACAAGCTAACCTCCTCTTTGAGGTCTTAAGAGAGAACATTGGCTGATTTGCATGGTCATATCAGGACATACTAGGACTGGATCCAAAGCTTGTAGTTCATCATCTTGTAGTTGATCCAAAGATCAAGCTTGTCAGACAAAAGCTTAGAAAAATGCACCCCAAGGTGGCATTACTGGTCAAAGCTGAATTAGAAAGAATGTTAGCTGCTAAGGTTATCCAACCTATCGACTACTCAGAGTGGATCTCCAACATGGTACCCATCACTAAGCCTTCCCGTGACATCAGAATTTGCACTAATTTTAGAGATCTTAACAAAGCTTGTCCAAAAGATGATTTTCCCTTGTCCAACATAGATATGATTGTAGATCTTACAGCTAGACATGAAATTTTGTCCCTCATGGATGGATTTTTTGGGTATAGTCAAATCAAGATTGTAGAAGAGGATCAACATAAGACAACATTCACTACTCCTTGGGGAAACTTTTGCTACAACATGATGTCTTTTGGCCTAAAGAATGCTGGGGCTACCTATCAAAGAGCTATGACAACCATTTTCCATGATCTTATCCATAGCATTTTGGAGGATTATGTGGATGATATCTTGGTTAAATCTCATATCTTCATGGATCATCTTGCTGACCTAAATAGGTTAGCCAAATATCATCTCATGCTAAATCCCAAGAAATGTGTCTTTGGGGTCACATCTGGCAAGCTTCTAGGCTTTATAGTTTCTAAATGAGGTATAGAGATTGAACCCGAGAAGGTCAAAGCTATCTTAGACATGCCTTCTCCCCAGACACTGCGAGAACTTCACACTCTTTAGGGAAAGTTTCAATCCGTTTGGTGCTTCATCTCCCAGCTTGCAGATAAGTGTACGCTGTTTGCACACTTACTGAAGAAGGATGAAAACTTCGAGTGGGATCCTTTATGTCAATGTAGCTTTGATCATCTCAAGTAGTATCTCATCAATCCCCCTATCTTGGTTCCACCAATTCTTGGTCATCCCTTGATCTTTTACATATCAGCAACGGCTACTACTCTAGGGGCACTTCTAACACAACTCGATGACTATGACAGAGAAAGAGCCATCTACTACATCAATAGAACCCTAGTTGGTTATGAACTCAATTATACTCCTATGGAAAAAGCTTGTTTGGCAGTTTTTTTCTCAACTCAAAAGCTTCGTGACTACATGCTATGTCATACCATCCAACTAGTCTCCAAGATTGACCCTCTCAAGTATATGCTCTCCAGAATAGCACTTACAGGCTGTTTGGCCAAATGGGTTATGCTCCTTAGCGAATTTGACATCTAGTATGTGGATAGAAAGGCAATCAAAGGGCAAGCTATAGCAGATCACCTAGCTGATGCGCCTCTAGTAGATACATATCCTTTGATCACATAATTTTTAGATGAGCATATTTTTCTAATTGAAGAATAGCCCCCATGGAAACTTTATTTTGATGGCTCATATACATCTCATGGATCAGGGGCAGAAATATTGTTGGTCACACCTCAAGGAGATTAAATTCCAAAAGCCTTCAAGCTAAAATTCCTTAGCACCAACAATATAGTTGAATATGAGGCTCTCATAGCAGGATTAAAGATAGCTACAGAATGGAACATCACTGAGTCACAAATCTTTGGGGATTCTCAACTCATCATCAAGCAAGCCCTAAATGAATATCAAACCAAAGATGAAAAGCTATTACCCTACAAAGAGCTAGTTGATCAGCTAACCCAACATTTTACAAAGCTTCAGTTTACACAAGTGCCTCGAATATAGAACAAAGCAATAGATGCTATGGCTACTATCAGCTCGCTCTTAGAAATTCCCCAAGCAGTTATGCAATATGAGTTTTTGGTCGAGCAACTCCTCACACTTGCCTATGCAAATGATGGCTCAAACTGTGTTTGTATCTTGGTTGGTCCCTAATCCCCTTGGTACCATGAGATTCACACATGCCTTAAAGATGGTATCATCTCCCCTCACCTCACACATACCCAATGCCAAAACCTCATCCAAAAATCATCCTACTATGTTATCATAGCCAATACCCTATATCGTTGGGGTTATCATGATACTCTCTCTCGATGTTTAGATGAAAATGAGTCCGCGATGGCATTAAAAGAAGTACACTCTAGACTTTGCAGTGCCCACATGAGTGGTATTGTCCTGGCATGAAAAATCCTTAGAGCAGGCTACTATTGGCCTACCATTGAAGAAGACTCCAATGAATTTGTCAAAAAGTGTCTTCCATGTCAACATCACACAAATCTTGTGCACGCTCCAGCATAGGATCTATAGCCTATTGCACCAACTTGGCCTTTCGCTTGTTGGGGCTTTGATCTAGTTGGAACTATCACACCTCTCTCATCTGATGGACATAAATGGATAATAATAGCTACAGACTATTTCACTAAATGGGTGGAAGCAGTCCCCCTAGTCTTAGCTACAGGAGTTCAGGTCTCCAAGTTCATCTTGTACCACATTGTTTGCCGCTTTGGCATCCCATCCACAATCTTCACCGACCATGGAGGTAACTTTGAAACTCTCAACATGGAAGAATTATGCACTTCCCTTTGCATCCATCACTACTTTTCTAGCCCATATTTCCCTCAAGGTAATGGCCATGCAGAGGCAACTAACAAAACCCTCCTCAAAATCCTAAAGAAAGTTGTCAATGATTTTGGCCACGATTGGCACCTACAAACAAATCCAGCCCTATGGGCCTATCAAAATTCCTTCTGTACATCCACAAGCACAACTCCATACTCCTTAGTCTATGGTGCCAAAGTAGTACTACCCATAGAGGTTGAACTTCCCTCCTTGCACATATCTTTGCAAGGGCAAATATCAGATGAAGAATATAAAGTAGCTTGGCTCACCTAGCTAGATCTCTTAGACGAGAGGTGACAACAAGCCTATGATCATCTCACAGTCTATCAAACTTGTCTCAAAAGGAATTTCAACAAGAAGGTGCTTCCATGACACTTTCAGTCGGGCGACATGGTCCTTAAAGAAAATATGAAAGTCCAAGCTGATCGAGAAAAGAAAGGCAAGTTTGAACCTACCTAGCTTGGTCGTTATGTTGTCACTGCCTCCTTTGGCTCTAGAGCCTATCAACTATCTACAACGGAAGGATAAATCTTGAATGATCCTACTAACATCATTCATCTCAAGAAGTTCTATGCTTGAAGATCCTTGGTATACCCAGCTTTTAAAAAATACAAAAAAATAGTAAAGAGAAATAAGCATCCAATGATGAAAACTTGGCAATTCAAGCGCCTTGGATAGGTACCTTGGTGAAAAGCTGGTAATTTAGGTGCCTTGTGTACTAAGACTAATCCATTATCTATCACTATCCTATCCCTCATCCATCCATTCACAATCCAATAAAACACCTGCTTGTTCCCTTGGTGTTCCGACCAAATATCCCAAATCTAATGAAGCTTGTAAATACCTCCTGTACAGCTTGTAAATCTTGTACCTTAGCTTGTAAATCTTGTACCCTAGCTTGTAAATCTTGTATCATCACTTGTATCATAGCTTGTATATCCAAATATTGTCCAAAGCTTGTACCATATTCCAGCTTGTATTATATGCCAAATCTTGTATCCTAGCTTGTATCCTATCACATGCACACAAAGAATCCCATTTTGCTTAAGCTTTTCGCAAACCATCTACCTATCCACCTATCAACTATTGTAGACATCCCACTCTTCACGAACATTTTCATCTCACAAAAACCAAAACATGAACAACCTTGTAAATTTGTAACATATCTTGGTCTGTCAGCTTGTACATCCTCTTTAGCTTAGTACCATTGTATCTATCTAGCTTTGATGTCAATTCCTCCTTGATCAACATCTTGCACACATCGCACAACCCTTGGTTAGCTATTCCAATGCATCTTTTAGCTAGATCTCCTATTATGAAAGTGTTATCCTTCTTAGTTCAGCTTGCTAGATGCATCACTCATCCAAAATCCATCAGCTTAGGTGCTCTCCAATAGATCCTTGCAGGATATAGCTTTCCACATGTCTAATATTGTTCTATTAGTACCTCATCCTACCCATCTCGTTGGCAAATGGTTCTCTTTTAGATTTTCTCTTTCTTTTGATTTGGAATCTTCCCTTTTGGGTATTGAAGTATCTTTTCCAAGAAATCTCCTTGTTCCCTCCTCAAGGTTGCCACGATCTTCCATATCATGGTATACTGCGAAAGGGGCAATCTGAGTGTAAGGTCTTGATCAGGTCTTTTATTTATTTTTCTTTTCTACTTGTGGGTTACCCAGTGTCAGTTCCACACTGCTTCCTCTAGGATTCATGTGTGATGCTGGGGCAATCCTTGCATGTTTATTTTGAGTCAGTCCATCAATCCTCTGGACAGTTGGTGAAAAGGCCTTGATGTTATTAGTAACCTTGGAAATTAACCAATAGTCCTATATCAAATCTAATGCTCAACTAAACGGTGGTACTTCTCTTTGAAGTATCCCCCTACTCAAAAAAACTTCAATGGTTTTCTTTCTTCTCCATTGTCCCCCATCCATATCCAACATCTGTCTCTCCTACCCCAGCTTATGCATCAGTATCTCTTTGAATCAATCTGCACTTTTAGCTTTAGGGATCCACAATCCTAGTATTAGGGATCCACCAATCCAATCAATCCACCAAGCCTCATCTTTTGAGCTCCACAATCCTAGTCCTAGGGATCTCCGAAACCCATCTTCTGCCAATCTGACTCTTTGAAATCCTATTGCATCAGTTTTATCATCCCATCATCCATCTCCCTATCCTAGATTCCTTTTTATAGTGCTCTGCTCCTTCATCCGCTGCAATCCCTGAGATCTTAAGCTTGCTTCCTCTTGTGCCTCTGATTCTCCCTTTATCATTCTCCCATAGTGAGAGTTTGAGCTAACTAAACCTCTTCTCTTAAGCCAATCTGAGTCTCCTTGCTCATCTCAGATTCTTGTACTTTTCAAGAAGCCATCGAGCCTCACTTTTTGTCTCTGTCGCCTTCTTGAGGGGGCATCTCGTAGTCCATTCTCTCCTCTTCTGCTCTAGCCTTGGGCATCTTATTTTCTTATCTATGATGCCATGCCACTTGTGGCATCACATCAAAGAGGGGCAAAATGTAGACATCTAAATCCTTTAGAAAATAAACTATTTTTATTTTCTGAAAAAATTCCTGATGACATCATCATTAATTAATTAATTAATTAATTAATTAATTAATTTTTATACCATTAAATCCCTTTATTTTAATTAAAATTATTTAATTAAGGAATCCCTCCCAAAAATGTTTAAATCTTATTTAAATATTATTTCCTTATTTATTAATTATTTAATTAATAAATTGACCAAAAAACCCAAAATAAATAAAAAATTTATTTTTTGCCCAAAACTTGGCCAATTTCCTTAAGACCACTAACCTCTTCCAAAATCTTCTAATCCTTCTTTAATTTTGATTAAAGGCTAGTCCCATCATTTCCTACCCCTAATCCCAACTCAAAATATTTAATTAAAATTAAATATTAATCCTCATGTTTATTAAAAAAGTTTTAATAAATATCTCCTCCTTCACCCATCCTCATTAAATGCCATCCACTTGCCTATCCCTAAGCTAATCCTAAACCATCCTAATCCATCCTTTAATCATTTGCACAATCCTAAGCAAGCTTAAAACCTTCCTAATCAAGCCCAAGTCCAAATTCCTCTCATCTCCCTCAAAATATCCCAACCATAAAACTTTATGAAGCCCACTAGGCCATAAATGACTCTTCGAAGCCCTTTCATTGCTCTTACAAGCCATTATGAGGGTCTTTATGAAGATTTTATCCCTTGAGCGTCCTTTTTTGACTCATCCTTCCCCATTCCTCCATCCTCTCACCCTATGACATGTGTCACTCTCTGATTGGCTGTAAGGAAGCACAACCCATGTGCTCTCCTCTCATACAATCTGAGCCCTCCATGAGCTTTTCTCCATCCTTGCATCTTAGCCCTCAATCTCTCAAGCCTCTTGCCTATAAATTGGATCCTTCTCCTTTGCAAAAGAACACAACCATGAAGTAAAGTCATAATGCCATTTAAGAAGCCATTTTACATCAAAACCATACACTCAGACCCAAATTCCAACTCCATTTGAAACCCTTTTTGAAGCATAAGCTTGAGCATACATCCTATCTATTTAGACAAAGCCACTCAACAAGAGAGCTTCTCATTGAGAGAGCCCATTAATGGCTCATATTCTCAATTGAGAGCTCATCTTAGTCTATCTTGAAGTTTATGAATTTTTTTTAGTTTGTAGAAGCTTTATTTAAATTTGATTTCTATTAGCATACTAACATTGCTCATATACAATGAGTATGCAAGCCCTAGTATCACACGTGTGAAGTTTTTTTATAAACTGTGAGCTAGCAGTGCTATTGCAATTGTAATTAATTAATTATCTTATTGTAATTAATTGAGAAGGCCTCAAGGCTGACTCAATGAATTAATATGAAAATATGGTATAAACGAAAGATCTTTTCCTTTTTTGTAGTGTGTTTCCATTATTGTAAGAAGTTTGAAGTGCAAAAAGAAGTAGAGTGCTTACTAAATGTGTATAAACTATCCAAGGTATTATTGGATGTGAGATTTGTGATCTTGTTACAAGATCAAAAGGAGTAGTAGTTTGGTTGATAGGACAGAGAAAGAGGAAGGAACAATACGATACAATTCTAGTATTCTACAAGGAATAATAAAATGATCATTTGGATAATGGGTTCATTGGTCTTGCCCTTGAAGCTATTTGGGAAGTGGGTACAACTGTCTTTCACAACTCCTAATAGGGACTCATATATATTGAATATATTCATAGACTCCTAATAGGGTCCATCCTCTAACAAGGAATATTTGCATCAAACCAATCATAGATCATAGTAGGTTTTAAACTTCACCTTTCTCAATTTTAGACCAAGGTTCAAATGGATATAATCTTTCATGAATCGAACTGCTAGGTTATTACAGTAAATAATTAGTGCTACAACTTATAATAATGTGTTTATCTTATTCTGGCTTGGCCTTATATCTCTTATTTTGGTATATTTGTCACAAGAATATTTTCTCTTCATTCTTCATTATGATTGTGTGATTCTCAAATTTTAAGACTAGTTGTTCACTATTTCCTAATTTTCTAGCTCTTTAATAATCTCCATTTAGCTCAAAGCTGGCATTTTAGTAGTTTTATATATATTGTAAATAGTATGAAACTGATATCTATGTAAATATCTCCATATAGCATGATACTAGTATCTTTGTAATTATCTCCATGATATACTTTTTTTAATGAATAGTCCTTTTCGATTAATAGATAATATACTAGTTACAATTCACAAAAGAGGGCTGTGGGATACAAGATCACCTCGCAAGAGTTTACGCGGCCGAAGATGGAATCAACAACTATTCATTAAAAAAAAAAAACTTTAAGCAACCCCTCAGGCTGCCAAGACAGTGCTAGCTGAGGGGGGTGGTTCATCGCGATCATGAAAACCCCATTCAATCTTGGGATTGGTAGGTGGGTTGGGAACAACCCAACCATCAACAACATCTTTAGTGGCCTAGTCTTCATCTTTAGTATTTTCCCATGGGGGTGAAATAGCCAACTCCAGGTGAAAAGGCCATTTGCTAGAAGCAACAAGAGGAGCACCAAGAGGGGGAGCCACTGGACCTGGGGACCAACTTGAGCCACAATGAGGTAGAGAAGCCAAGCAGTGTCACCAACCACTATTTCCACCACTAGGAGAGTGGTGGCAAGAAGTCTATGAGCATGGCATGTGAGAGCAGCAAGCAGAAGAGCTGCACTCCCAAAAATAGACCTTGAGCGAAGTATGATCAACCAAGGCATCTGGAGTCACTCTAGAAACTATACATGGTGCATTACCCCAATGATTGAGTAGCTCTTGAAGGTGGACCACCTCCAAAGCCATCTTATTGGCTTGGATTTGAATCTACATCATTACATTATTACAAATGCATGCTTTAGTTTACATAGCTATATTTATGTTAGGAAAACTATGTGTAAAAAGAAAAACATTCCTATCTTTCGACAAAGTAAACAAAATATCCATCCTGAAGGTATGCTAGATATGGGTAAACTACTAAGGGAGCCTGGGGGAGTCAGCTAATAGAACCATATGCCAAGAAAAAGGTTATGGCTGAAAAGGCTTAAAGAAATCATGAATCTAGTGCCAATAATTTTGGGCACGTCAACAAAATCGAAAAGTATGCAAAAAGACTCTATCTTTCCACATAATGGACATCGAGGATCTGGAATGCCAATATGCTTAAGCTAAGGCCCAAGGGGAAGACCTTGAAATAATATACACCAAGAAAAATGGGTAATCTTAGGATTAGTAATGACACTCCGAATAGTGTCAAAATTCTTTCTCCATTAAGACAAGGAAGATCGCAGATGCCAACACTGGTTGAGGGTATCCATCATTAGCAGATGGGGAGAAAGTCATCAGTACCCATACATGGTTTATAGCTAGTGAAGGGAGTGGTAGGATACCACTTCTAGTTATTCTAGCAAGGTCAAACAGACTAGATACCCACCTTGTGAATTAAGTGATATGGAATTGCAAAAAAAAAAAAGATCAAAAGTCTTTTGATTTGAATAGGCAAGACAAAACTAGACTTGCATGTCTTCACAAGATCTAAGACTCATAAAGACCCTGGAAAGGAGGTCCTTATGTGTCTTGATGCCACATTTGAAAAAATGAAAAGCACTAGCACCCTGAGGCTTGGCCAGAGGAACACTGTGGATGGAAAACAATGAAGACCACCAAATGTTCTACTGATTCAAAGAGAGCCCATCACAAAACCCATCACCAGACCAGTGAAGCCAAGGTTTGACAACTTCCCAAACTTTCCATATACTCTTGACAAAAAAAGAGCCTTAATGTGCATAGGTTCCTGCATGATGAGAAGGGTTTGAAAGCTAATCCCCTTCCATGAATGCCTATTAATAGGAAATCCAAAATCAATGTAGTGCCAAACCAAAACTTTTCAAGCTTCATCTCCAATGATGGCACATATAATCAACTTGGCACAAAGTGCAAGGCCTTGCTTCTATGCAGAAAGAAGGCTAAGGCCTCCAAACTATTTGGGGAGACAACAAAAATCCTAGGCCACTCTATGAAAGCCATGATGGTTAGAACCAGAAGTACAAAGAAATGCACAAAGAAATCATTCTAATTTCAAATATGAAGCTTTGGATGGTGCTCGACAGGAAGAATAGTAAACATGCATAGCTGTTAGGACCTTCGAACAAATTTGGAATTTTATTTGCAAGAGAAAGGGGTTTAGTAAGCCAGTAGTCAAGCTTCTTTTTAATTTTTACAAGTACAACATTCCACAAATCCACTAGCAAAGCTTGAAAGGAAAAGGGAATACCCAAAAAGCAAAAAATCTCGCCGTTTGTGACCCATTTCCATTCAAACTGGTCAAGCAATGGAAGAGCTGGAAGAAAAGATTTCCTATATCAAAGCATTTTGTGCCATTGAATAGTAGAGCTTGAGGCTTGAAAAAAGGTGTCGAGACATTGCAAGGCATTAGTGACATTCTCCTTATCCTCCAAAAGAGTGAGAAAGGAGTCATTAGAAAAATTCCCATTGACCAACTAAGATGAGGAATCTGGCAAGGAGATGTTAGGAACCAAACCAGAGGAAATGGAGTGGGCTAACATGTAACCAAAACCTTTAGTAGCAAGAACATATAAAGCTGGAGCTAGAGGGAAACATTGTCGGATAGAAAAAAAGACCCCAAAGGCTTTAGAGTGAGAGTTGTTGATAGTAACACAAGCATTAGCATCTCCATAGACTGAAAAAAATTGGGACTAAAACCTAAAGCTTGAAGCATAGCCAAAATGAAGGTCCATTCAATTTGATCATAAGCTTTAGCAAAATCAATTTCAAAAACACAAACTAATGATTGGATTTGTGAGCCCATTCCATGCCTTTCCAGACATTAATGATGCTATCAAGAATATAATTGGACTTAATAAACCCAATTTTCTCTGGCCACACAATTAAAGGTAGGAGATGGAGAATTTTAAGAGATATTGCTTAGCAATAATCTTATATGACACATTAAGCAAAGTGATGGGTTTCCATTTATAGATATCCTCAGGGTTGCTAGCTTTAGGTATGAATTTGATGTTTCCTTTGTTGATAATGGCTCCGAGACTCTTAGAATAATAGGCTTCAAGATAAACTTTGTGCGGGTCTAAACCAATAGACTCCCAGTGTTGCTTATAAAATTCACAAGGAAACCCATCACACCTGGGGGATTTGTCATTATCCATGGAAAAGATATCCTCCTTGAGGTCTTGGATGGTGAGAAGCTACTCCTAGAAAGCATGTTTCTCAACCGCTAGGTAGTTTGGAGTAACAAAAATACACTTTCTAAGGGCTTCCTCTTGAGCAACCAAATTTCCCTGTGAAGAAAAAATATTTTCATAGTGGTGAACGAAAGCCTGCAAGATGTCAGGGAGACTGGAGAGAACATAAATGCCCTGTTTAATCCCAAAATTGGTATGACAAGCTCTAAGAGCATGGAAAAAATCTTTAGAAGCCTTATCGCCAACCTCCAACCAATGGAGGCCTACTTTGATTTGGGCCCCTTGAGCAGGATAATTATCTACAATTCGCTTCTCATGAAAAAGCTCGGCAAGCTAGATTTGTAAATCAACATCAAAAGGGTTAAGGGTGAGAGCTTTAGAAGCCTTCTTGAGGGCCTCAGGAGTGGAGTCATAATGTTGTCATCTGAAAACTGCCAACTGCTGCCCATAGTTGTGCAACAATCTAGTAGTTCTGGTAACAACATCACTCCAGCATTGAATCTAGCCTGTCTGATAATGTGGATGCTTCCATGATATACTTTAAAAATATGATACTTGATAATTTCATCTAAAGAAAATCATATTTTTTGGTTTCAAAATGCTTTTGGCTCCAAATGGATCTCTGGTATTATAATTTAGCTATGATAATTTCAAAAGATAAGAAGATTATATATTATTAATGACTTTCTCTTTTAGCTATGTCAAACAACTCTTATCTACATATCAATTTAGATAAGATCATCTAAGATATTATTTTCCTCAATATTGCTAAGGATTAAGAGTTGCAATTCTTTTTTAAGATGTTAAGCTTTTTTTATAGAATGTATAAACTAGATTATTTGATAAGCTTTCAATACAAGATGCCTTTCCATTTATTAAATATAAATGTTCTTTGAATATAAAGGGGAAACTAATTGATATTTCAAGAACTCAATATAAAATCAAACGTGTGAAACTCAATATAGCTAAAATTTGAGAAACTTATTATAAAATCAAAATTTGCAAATAGTACTATCAATATCTAAGAATATATGCTACATTTAGCATATCTGGTGGTTTCCTTTTGTTACATAGTTAAGTTATTCCATTAAATAAGAATCTATGATTGCAATGTTGCAAAAACATAATAAATTTCAATTGTGATATTTTATACTACATGTAAATCAATGAATCCCTTATGTTGGCACTCAAAACATAAATTAAGGTTTGGATACTTTTCTTAAATTTTGGACCCTCCATATCTTGCCCTCAAATCTTTAGCTAATCTAAAAAAGATAGTGAAATCACTTATTACCTAGTTAATGAAGCACTTTCTTTTAGAATTTTCTCATAAATAGAAACTTCCACTTTTGGGTGGCCCTTTGAATATAGTTCGCTCATTGGCACCAAGAATTTAGTATATTTCATTTCTAATGTAATGAACAAATTAAATTTTTAAGAAATTGATAAGTGTGACTTGGTAGCTTACAATGTTCTCTACTAATTGTTTCTCTTGTCCTTGGTTTCTCTTTTCTTTCCTTTTATTTTTGACTCCTTCCCTCTTCTCGTGTGTGGATAATTAGTTTGGAATGTTGTCCTCTTTCATCAATTCTTTAATGAATCCAATCTAACTAGGACCTACTTTTCTAGCTAGGATTTATTGATTTCTTTTACTCCTTAGTAATAGGTTAACCTTCTACATGTCATTTCTTTGGATCCCTTTCTGTGAGTTTTTGTTTTATCATTTGATTCTTTTTCAAGAATCTTCTTTCGAACATTCGCCCTTATTTGTCTCCTACTAATTGCATTTTGTTAGTAGTATCAAAGCTATTAGATTTTTCTCACCCTTCTTGTTTTATACCATTTCATGCATCCTCATTTCATTTAGTCTGTCAAGTAGATTTGGTATCCACATAATATTGTTTGTTTGAACACCCTAAAGGGTTCCCAAGCATAACAATATCACTAGATACCCTTTCTTCTATGTAACATGGGTAGCTTGGTAAAAATAATCTTAGATATTCAAGGCACACCTCTTTATTTAGTTATTGTTTTTTCTGCTTCAGGTTTGTTTATTTTCTCCCTTTTTCTTAGCTCCTTGTCCCTTGTTGTCACTCTTTTCTCCTTTTTTTTTTTAAAAAAAGACAATCCTTGGAATCCTCCTTCTTTCTTAGTGATAGCCTAGAATTTTTTTGTGGCGTCTTCTTCTAGATATTTTGAACATCTTATAGATCTCTCTTTGATTTTTTCTATCCTTTACTTTTATCTATACTGCCTCTTTTGGTTAAGGTGATAGTTCAGTTTAGAATCAAGGACGATAGTTTTGATGTCCTTGTCTTTTTGACTCCTACTCTGTGTTGAGAAGCTCAATTAAGTCCCTTTCTTCTTAGATATTTGAGGTTCCTTGTATCCATTCTCCATGATCGTCTCTTTTCTAGCTACCTTCCACTTTTAGTCTCATCACTTTTCTTAATGATGAATGCTCTCCCCTCCTGTTAGTGTAGCCTAAGAACATAAAGTTTCCCAAGATAGAATAACAAGGGGGAGGTATCATTCCTTAAGACTTATAATCTTCATCTCATTTTTCATTTTTTTCATTACTCATAAATTATTCATTATAATGGTCTGATATCAGCTTGATCTAATTAGTAAGAAGGATTAGTGTTAATTAGTTCTTTTGCTTCACAAAATTTGAGTAATGTATAACATATTATTACCATATTTGCAAACATGTTATTATCATAGAAATGTATTTTTGTTTTGTAAGAAAGATGAAGGAAAATAATTAATAAGTAAATATATAAAAAATAGATAAAGATTGGTTTAATCTTAGGAAGAGTGGGACTCAGTAAAACAAAAAAATATTAAGTTAAAATAAAAGGAAATCACTGAATTGATAATATTTGTTAAAATTGTTGTTTTACCTTATCTAATGAATCTCAATGGTCACCTGATGTATTCATATTTCTTATGTTGAGTCCCTCCATCTTCCATAATTGGTCCTACTTATTTGGAAAGCTTTGGTAAGGTTTTAATCAGGCCCAAACATGGAAAGGATTATTGTGCTTCATGTGCCTAATTCTCAAGTTGCATTTGGTTGGCCTATTATAGGTTTATCAATTAAGGATCTTCCATCACATTTTATGGTTATCAAGGTTGTTTACCAAATTCTTGCTAAAGAATTAATTTTTAATATTGATAGATATCGAGTCCCCATAGATATAACATCAATGTTTCTTTCTATGGTGACTATGATTGAGCTTGAGAAGTTCAACATAGCCTTATTATGTGAAAGGCTATTTGAAAACATATATCTTGGAGACTTGGGAAAGGTTCTGACAAATATAAATGATGAGCACCTAATTCAAAGACCATGTAATTATGATATAAACCTGAATGGAGGGAGAAATGTGCCTCTTTTCCCCATTGTGTTCACTTTAGACCATAAATGATTTAGAAAATGGAACCCTATGATTAGGAGAAATACATTTTTTTGATTTACTTCCTTTACGTGCACTTCTCTCTTTTGATTGATATACAAATAAGTTTCTTTACAAACATAGATATACATACAATACTATCTTACTACCACACTTTATGAATCCTTTGATCATACACCAGATTTTGCATCATACAAAGCTCACATATGATATAAACTTCCTTCGCAATAGTTCACATCACACATTCTATACTGATTAGTTGCACAATATATAATCTTTATTTATATATTGCAAACTATCCAAACTTTTGATCAGTCGGCCTTAAAGCTTCCACATGCTTGGGTAATTAATAAAATTGACTCAAAATTAATGTCTATGATGTCAGCCCATCAGGGCTAGATAATTAATTTGTTACCAAAAATAATTCCTTAAGCCGTACAATAAGTTATACTATTGTGTTCTGATTTGTTTTGTTAATTACGTATATTGGTAATTCCTCTATAATTGTCATCATACTGTCTATACATATCTGCACATGGACATATGTCATCATGACTTTGTCATCTTTTGGTCCTTGACTATGCATGCACTAACTTGAATTCTATCATTCATACAAACTGAATCTCTCTCTCTATGCTATTGCAAACTGTCCACTACTTAGACAATTTTTTGTCTTTGATTTCACAATGAAATAAAAAAATATGTATGTTGCCATAAACAACAATGCTTCTTGATCTATCTAGCCATATTTCCAACAATCTCCCCCATTAGCATTGATGACAACATTTTGAAAAATTGGCTAAGTCCCAAAATGATGTCATGCAAAACAACAATAAATACCAAAAGAAATTACTCAAAACTAGCCTTTAGAACTTGAACATTTTATTCATGTCTTGATGAATCATTACATTCCTTATCATTCCTCTTACAATAATTCCCCATATACATAGCTAAGCTCCTACTTATATATATATATATATATATATATATATATATTCCCTTTACATTTACATTTTCTCCCCCTTTGACATCAATGAAAAAGTTGTCAAAATATGTACAAAAAAAAATTATGTTACCATTCTCTATTCAACTTGAGATTCTAGATATACAATATGCAAAACCATGTCTTAGCTTTTCAAGCTCCTTCCTCCAATTGTCTTTGACTATATCTGATATCCTAGTAAGAGTGCATAATGCATATGATGAAATTTCAACTGCTCTCAAGTCTGGATAGGAGAATTTGTCATAGGATGCCTTAGCTGCAAGAAACTCCTCTAATTGCCTCTACAAAATACTAACTTGAGGAGATAAATATTCTTTGAGAATAAAGAATCTCTTTATTACCTTCTCTTTTTTAGATTCAATTACTCTAATAGCACTACGAACTGTCTCAATTTCTACTTCAATGTCCTCAATGCTCACATCTAGTTGTAACAATCTGATAGTGAGTGTTTGAAGCTCACTCATTCTACCTTTGATTTGGTTATCAAATTCTAATAGGTGATTGTATTCCATTGCACATTGTCCATAAAATTTCTTTCCTTCATCTATGCTCTTCCTTAGCTCTTTAATGCAAGTATTCAAATTATGTAAGTCATTTCCAACATTTGTGCATACTGTGTCAAACAATGATGCATCTTGCTTAGGCTGAGCTTTTACTAGAGCAATATTAGACAAAGTGGTGAACTCTACCTCAAAAGATCTTATCATTTCCTTATCCTTCTTCTAAATGTCGAGCTATGTAATTGTAGTTTGCACCATCTTCTACAATCTTTCTAGAACATCTACCAATGTTCTCTCTAAAGTCTTTACAAACTTGTTCTTCTCTAGTAACTTTCTCAAGGAGGTCACTAGACCCTTTTGATCATCATCCTCATCTGATACTACATACAATATATGAACTGTTGCTGCTAAGGTGTCTACTACAATAGGTAGTAATATTGTCAACAATGTTACTCCCATACTTTGCAAAGGGAATTTCCTTATTATCTAGAGTTATATGTGTACTATCCACTTGCATGGATTCAATATCATATTAACTTCCTTCATAATAGTTTGCATCACATATTCTCTACTAATTAGCTGTGCAAGATATAATCTTTATTTATACTTTGCAAACTATCAAAAATCTTAATCAGTTGGCCTTAAAGCTTCCACACAGCTAGGTAATTAATAAAATTGGCTTAGGGTTAACATCTAGGATGTCACACCATCATGGCTATGTAATAATTTGGTTACCAAAAATAATTCCTTAAGCCTTACAATTAGTTATATTGTAGTGCTTTGTTTTGTTCTGTTAATTAACTATATTGGTAATTCCTCTATAACTATCATTGTATTGTCCGTACATATCTGCACACCAACATACGTCATCATTTCTCTATCATCTATCAATCCTTGACTATGCATGCATTAACTTTAACTCTGTCATCCATACATACTAAATCTCTCTCTATGCTACTACAAATTGTCCAATACTTAGACAATTTTATGTCTCTGATTTCACAATGAAATACCAAAATATGTACATTGCCATAAATGACAATACTTCCTGATATGTCTAGCCGTATTGTGAACAATCTCCCCCATTGGCATTGATGGAAACATTTGGAAAAATTGGTTGTCCCAAAATGATGTCATAAAAAACAACAATAAATACCAAAATAAATTTCTCAAAACTAGCCTTCAAAACTCGAACATTTTATTCATGTCTAATGAATCATTACATTCCTTATCACTCCTCTCACAATAATTTCCTATATACATAGCTAAGCTTCCCCTTACACACACACACACACACACACAAACACAATTTTCCCTTTACATTTATATCTTCTACCCCTTTAACATCAATGGCAAAGGTTTAGAATATGTACAAAACAAAATTATGTTACCATTCTTTGTTCAACTTGAAATTTTGGATATACAATCTGCAAAACCAAGTCTTAGCTTTTTAAGCTCCTTCCTCCAATTGTCTTTGACTGTATCTGATATACTAATAAGTGTGCATAATGCATATGATAAAATTTTGATTACACTTAAGTCTGAATAGGATAATTTGTGATAGGATACCTTAGCTGCAAGGCACTCCTCTAAATGCCTCTGCAAAATACTAACTTGAGGAGATAAATATTCTTTGATAATAAATAATCTCTTTATTACCTTCTCCTTTTTAGAGTCAATGCCTCTGATAGCATTGTGAACTGTCTCAATTTCTACTTCAATGTCCTCAATGCTCACATCTGGTTGCAAAAATCTGGTAGTGAGTGTTTGAAGCTCACTCATTCTACCTCTGATCTAGTTATCAAATTCTAATAGGTGATTATATGACATTTCTCATTGTCCATACAATTTCTTTCCTTCACCTATGCTCTTCCTCAACTCTTTAATGTAAACATTCAAATTATGTAAGTCATTTCTAACATTTGTGCATACTATGTCAAACAATGATGCATCATGCTTAGTTTGAGTTTGCATTGAAGAAATATTAGACAAAGTGGTGAAATCTACATCAAAAGATCTTATCATTTCCTTAGCCTTCATCTGAATGTCAGGCTTTGTAATTGTAGCATGTATTATCTTCTTCAATCTTTCTAGAACTTTTGCCAATGTTCTCTCCAAAGTCTTCATAGACTTGTTCTTCTCCAGTAACTTTCTCAAGGAGGTCATCATACCCTTTTGATCATCATCTTCATCTAATATTATAGATAATATATGAACTGTTGTTGTTGTGGTAGTTGCTACAATAGGTGTAACTACTTGCAGTATAATGCTTTTCTTCTCTTCTTTCCTTTCTTTCTCCTTCTTTTCTTCTTTCATTCTTTCATTTTCCTTCTATTCTTTTTTAACTTTTCTCTTCTCATCTTCAATCCTTTTTATTTATTTTTCTTGTTCTTGTTCTTTTTTTTTGTTCTTCTACAGTCTTCCTTTTTTCTTCTTCCTCATTATCCTCTTCATTAGAGCTAGAATAGGTAGTAATATTGCCAACAATGTTACTCCCATAATCTACAAAGGGATTTTCCTTATTATCTATGGTTATATGAGTACTACCCACTTGCATGGATTCAATATCATATAAACTTCCTTCATAGTAGTTCGCATCACATATTCTCTACTCATTAGTTGTGCAAGATATAATCTTTATTTATACCTTGCAAACTATCAAAACTCTTGGTTAGTCAGCCTTAAAGCTTCCACATGATTGGGTAATTAATAAAATTGACTCAAGGTTAACATCTAAGATGTCAGCTCATCATGGCTAAGTAATTATTTTGTTACCAAAACTAATTCCTTAAACCGTATAATCAGTTATATTGTCATGCTCTATTTTGTTCTAATAATTACTTGTGCTGGTAATTCCTCTATAACTATCATCGTACTATCCATACATATTTGCACATCAACATATGTCATCATGATTCTATAATCTATTAATCCTTGACTACACATGTGCTAATACAAAATTTTTCATCTGTACATACCTAATCTATCTCTATGTTGCTGCAAATTGTCCAATACTTAGACAATTTTCTATCTCTGATTTCAATGAAATACCAAAATATGTATGTTGACATAAATGACAATAATTCTTGTTCTATCTAGTCATATTTCCAACAATATCCCATGTTGGCATTGATGACAACATTTTGGAAAGTTGTCTAAGACCCAAAATGATGTCATACAAAAAATAATAAATACCAAAAGAAATTACTCAAAACTAGCCTTCAAAACTTGAACATTTTATTCATGTCTTGATGAATCATTAGATTTCTTATCACTCCTATTAGAATAATTTCCTATATACATAGCTAAGCTCCCTCTCTCTCTCTCACACACACACATATAATTTTCCCTTAACATTTACATCTTCTTCCCCTTTGACATCAATGACAAAGGTGTCAGAATATGTATAAAGAAAAATTATGTTACCATTCTCTGTTCAACTTGGAATTCTGGATATACAATCTACAAAACCAAGTCTTAGCTTTTGAAGTTCCTTCCTCCAATTGTCTTTGACTATATTTTATATACTAATAAGTGCACATAATGCATATGATGAAATTTCAACTATGCTCAAGTCTGAATAGGTGAATTTTTCATAGGATGGCTTAGCTGCAAGACACTCCTCTAATTGCCTCTACAAAATATTAAATTGAGGAGATACATATTCTCTGAGAATAAAAAATCTCTTAATTACCTTCTCCTTTTCAGATCCAATGCCTTTGATAGCATTGTGAATTGTCTCAATTTGTGCTTCAATGTTCTCAATGCTCACATCTGATTGCAACAATTAGATAGTGAGTGTTTGAAGCTCACTCATTTTGCCTTTGATTTGGTTATAAAATTATGATAGGTTATTGTATGAAATTGTACATTGTCCATACAATTTATTTCCTTCATCTATGCTCTTCCTTAGCTCTTTAATGCAAACATTTAAATTATGTAAGTCATTTCTGACATTTGTGCATACTATGTCAAATAGTGATGCACCGTGCTTAGTCTAAGCTTGCACTTAGTTAGAAAAAATGGTGAAATATGCATCAAAAGATCTTTTCATTTCCTTAGCCTTCTTCTAAATGTTAGGTTTTGTAATTGTAGTCTATACTGTCTTCTGCAATCTTTCTAGAACTTCTACCAACATTCTATCTAAAGTCTTCATAGATTTGTTCTTCTTTAGTAACTTGCTCAAGGAAGTCATCAAACCATTTTGATTGTCATCCTCATCTGATGCTATAGGTAATATATGAACTGCTATTGCTGGGGTAGCTGCTACAATAGGTGTAACTACTTATAGTACAATGCTTTTCTTCTCTTCTTCTTTTCTTTCTTTCTCCTTCTTTTCTTCTTTCATTATTTCATTTTCCTTCTCTTCTTCTTCAACTTTCCTCTTCTCATCTTCAATCCTCTTTATTTCTTTTTCTTTTTATTTTATTTTCTTCTTCTACAATATTCCTTTTGTCTTCTTCCTCATTATCCTCTTCATCAGAGCTGGAATAGGCAGTAATATTGCCAACAATGTTACTCCCATACTTTGCAAAGGAATTTTCCTTATTATCTACAATTATATGAGTACTATCCACTTGTATGAATTCAATACCAATAAATATATGTGGAGGTGATTTAATTTTTTGAGCTTCCTCAACCTCTTCTTCACCATCAATAGGTGTACTAGCCTAAATGTACACGGGGCTTGCACTCCCCTTAGTGACTTTTGGCATCAAATTCATATAATTAACTATGGATGCTTTAGTTTCCTTATTTACTTATTCATAATTACCTCCCATAAGAAGAATTTCTCTTCTTTTATTTCTCAATAGAGGCTAAATAGATTTCAAAATAATTTTTGTATCCTCATTAGTGCTAACATCACACAATTTCTTGATCATATTTTCTCTTAACTTCATATCTTCCTCTACAAATATTATTTTCCTATTAAGTAGCCTATTATACAAGTCTTTAGAAATTTTATTCTGAATACTATCAAATCTTTTGTTCCTAAGAATCATATTCCTTACTATAGCATTTTCTAACTACATTCCATTCATGTTCCCACACAAACTATAACACTTATTTAACTGAACAAAATTTTCATTCTCAATAATCCACATATTCAAAATTTCAACCTTGGTTTCTAGGATTTCTTACCAGATGGTGGTCTTCCTTCACGAACTACCTATTACATGGATTTCTCCTTAGTTTCTTCCTTAGACTCATCAGACTCACTGATCTTTAGAGAAGGCTTACCCAGACCATTGGTGGTTTTCTTGGTCCTCTTTCTAGAGGATGGTGTAGGTTCTTTATTTACCTTCACTAATCTTTTAAATTTCCTCTGTGTAGATGCTATAACTACCACATCTACATCAAGAGTCTTCTTCTGTCCAAACTGCTCCTTGATAGCTTGCACTTGTGCAACTATGGCATAGGGTCTAGTAGGTATCTGTGAAGTAGATTCTACTACTGTCACTTTTTGAAGGTACTAATATGGCTATAAGAGTAGCTGCCAATACCTCTATTTGACCACTAGCCTTCATTTCAAAAGCTATACCCTTGATCTCATCAAATTCTTGTCTTGTCATACTTGATTCCTTGAGAATAGATTCTATCATTTCTCAACATTCTTCTTGATTTCCTTGTTGTGAAGTTCAAAGAAAAATTCCTTCATCTTTTGTCATAAGTTCCCCATCTAGGGAATTCAACATCCCTTTCAGATTGCAATATTATCTTTGCATAATCTTCAATGAGTTCTTCACTCATTTCATAACCCATAGGTTCTATGAATTTAATTCTTGGTTCCACTACCTCCATACAATTTGTATTAGATTTCACCATAAAACACATTTCATTCTTGTATTTCTCTACCATAGGAGGACATATTCTACATCTCTACTTCATTTTTAGTTGAAAATCCTTCATCATTTTGTTAATTTTCTAATCCCTACCATCTTCATGTTTTTCCATGTAAAATTGAGCGATCATTTTCATGGTGCACTCATTACTATCCCAACTTGTCATTCTAGGAAATCACTTGGTTGCTTGGAAAAAAAAAAAGGTCAATAAAGACTCAAATCTAAAAACTACATTCTTAGATATCTTCAACTTTTCAATGTTATCCAACAATTACACTTTGAAAATCTCACACATATTTAATATTTTCTTTTCAACAACCATTACATAAGTTGCATGTAAAAATTTTTCTGGCACAAAATTTACCCTAGAACTATGATTGAGCTTATAGCCAATAATCTTGTTCAATATTCTAACTCTAGTGTCCTTAATTAGGTCAACTCTCATGTTTCTTCCATCAAATTTAGTCTTTAGATTTGTTTCAACAATCTTTCTGATGTTTCTATCATTTACTAGATTAAAACCTTCATAGCTCAGTCTAGTGACCTTATGAATTAGGTCATTGTGAATTACAATAGGTATATCACCTACCCAAAAAATCTCTTCATGTACTAAACTTAGAATAATCCTAGATTCATGATTATCAAATTCCATATAAAATATATGCTTGATCATATTCAACTCATTTGAGTATGTGTACTTAGGTTTCAAGGTCAGGTTTCCATTACACATAATACCTAAATCATTATGAATATCCTTATCTCTAATAGTCTCAAATTTATAGTGAATGTAGCTTCTAACATCTTCTATGTGAAGTACATTAGGGAAGATTTGCGAGAACATTCACAAAGGTGTTGGAAATATAGGAGTAACTGAGAGAGGGGATGAATCAGTTACCACTAAAATAAATCCCAAATCCCTTAGATGTCAACAATAAAATTTAGACTAAGAAAATTGGTTGCTGCTATTACTCAATAAACACACAGAAAATGTTGTAACTTGGTAAATGCAGTGTGAATTACCTTTTTTCATATCTTAAGATATTAACAGTGATTAATCTTGCAAACATGAGAGAAAGGAAATGAACACATGAGACACCAAATTTAACGTGGAAACCCAATATGGGAAAAACCACCAATGTAACTAGTTACTATTTTTCACTCTTCTAAAGTGAGCCCTATTAGGAGAAAACCTAATTAAAGGTTAAAAAACACATGGTTAGGTGTGACCTTGTTAGAGGATTTAATCACCCTTTTAGGAGTGGCCTTGTGAGAGGTCTTAAAACAATTCAATGGAATTTCCACCTTGTTAGAGGATTTACAACTGCTTGTTAAACCAACTTTGTTAAGAGATTTTAGATCATTGCTACAATGGTTAGAGAGTAACAATGAAATGACTTGACTATGATTTAACTGAATTGCTAATTATAGATCTTTTCTCTAGTTCATACTTGATCCTTCCTAATAGAATAACACTTTTATGATCTACAAGGATATTTTCTTATCCTTCAAGTTTTCTCTCACTATTTCCTTCTCAATTCAATCAACACACTTGCATACACACACTTGAAAACCACAACTTGCCTTATATTTATATCATCCATATTGTCAAGTCAACTCAATACAAATTAGAATGACCATTAATCATTACCATATTAGGCTAGAACCAATACTTAAAATAATTAAGATTCTCATGCCAAAACAACAAAATCCTTTAGTAGCCAACCTTGCTTGGTAAAAACTAGTTTTGAGATGATTTCTTGTGTTAACCAATAGAAGCTTGGCTAACATTGTGAACTTTCATAAATCCTTTGGAAACCAAGTAAACTCAGTGAACATTGACTCTGTCCAACATTTCCTTTGATGCCTAAGTGAGCTCAGTAGACACTATCTTGATAGAGTAAACTTCAGGAACGCTCGATAGATAAGGAAAACTATCTTGCTGACCAAATGAGCTTGGTAAGCACTAACTAAAAACTGATATGATATTTGTGGGACATCAAAGACAAAACATAATTAGAAAATTGTATCCAACAATCTCTCTCTTTGACATTGATGGCGACACAACATGTCATAGCACAATAAAATTTGAGAACAAGACTTTCTCTACAGAAAGTTTCTCCCTCTTAGATTTTCCATCAAAAATTTCTTCTTTCATGTAGTAATTTCCCTTTGTGAAGGAATTACATAAATTCTATGAAAATATACTTCTCCCTCAGAAAGATATCAACAAATTTCAAAGATATGACAATAATCTTCTCCCTTTTTGACAACACATGCCAAAGACAACATATACCAAATTAGTATCAATGTAACTTGATGATTGATTCATATGAAATATTCTCTTGACTATGCTGCATCAATTGATTGATCTTCAACTTGGTTCCTATTGATGCATCACTAAAACTTCATTTAGTGAGCTTTAGATAGGGGAATGAACCCTAACTTACCTCTTAGATACAAGAATGCATCCTTAGGTAATGGCTTGGTGAATATGTCTACAATTTTTTCTTTTGTATGAATATATTCCAATCTGATTTCTTTGTCCTGTACTAATTCTCTGACAAAATGATATTTTATAGTAATGTACCTAGTTTTGGAATGCATCACTAGGTTCTTTGATATGTTAATTGTGCCGGTGTTATCAAAAAACATGACAATTGGTTCTTTGATCTCAACTTTCATGCCTTCCAATAATTGTTTAAACCAAACAATGTTAGAACAATTCACTACTACTGCTACATACTCTACTTCTGATATAGATTGCTATAGTTTTGCTTCTTGCTTGTCTAAGATACCAACCTTTTACCAAGAAAGAATGCTCCACTACTTGTTCTTTTTTTGTCATCAAGATTTCTTGCTAGTCAACATCAGTGAATACCTTTAGGTTTAAGTTTCCTCCAATTTTGTACCATAATCCATAGTCTTTAGTGCCTTTCAAATATCTCAAGATTCTTTTGATTTCCATCATATGATTTTCTCTAGGTTTAGTTGAGAATCTTGGCACTATCCCAACTACTAAAGCAATATTAGGCCTTGTGTGAACTACATACTACAATTTTTCAATCATTAATCTATATAAGGTTTGATCTACATCCTTAAAATCATCATCTTTGGTAAGCTTAAGTCTAGTACACATAGGGGTTCCAACTGGTTTTGAATCTTTTATTCCAAATTTCTTGAGTATCTCCCTGATATAATTAGATTGCGTAATGTAGATAGCATAGCATTCTTGTCCTATTGTATCTATAATCCAACAAAGAATTTTATCTCACCAAACATGGAAATTTCAAACTCTTTGTTCATTCTTTCTAAAAATTCTTTGCATAGATCATCATTCCGTGTAAATAGAGTATCATCCACAAATATCTTTGCCAATACAATCTTGTTAGCTGGTCCTTCCTTAATATACAAACTACTATTATCATTAGTTCTTTGAAAACCAATCTACATGAGGTAGTTATGTAACCTTTCATACCATGCTCTAGGAGCTTGTTTTAGACCATACAATGCTTTGTGTAATTTGTAAACCATGTCCTTTTTGTCTCGATCAACAAAATCTTCTAGTTGTTCAATGTATACTTCATCAAGAACACCATTTAGAAATGCAGATTTAACAACCATCTGATATACTTTGAATCCTTTGTGAGCTGCATATCCAAGTAGGGTCCTAACACCTTCTAATCTTGTAATAGGAGCAACAATCTTACCATAATCAATTCCTTCTTCTTGAGAATAGCCTTTGCACACTAATCTAGCTTTGTTTCTTGATACTTGTCCATCTTCATTCAACTTATTTTTGAATACCCATTTTGTTCCAATCACATTTTTATCTTTAGGTCTAGGTACAAGGGTCCAAGTTTTGTTCTTTTCTATCTGTTCTATTTCTTCATTCCTACACTCAATCCAACTTTCATTTTCCAATGCATCTTTAACACTTCTAGGTTCAAAATCAACAAGTAAACATGTATCTTTTATCTTACTTCTTGTCATAGTACCATCTAATTTATCTCCAATAATTTAATTAGGTGCATGATGCCTTATAATATACTTGGCCAATATAGGTTCTTCTCCTTTTGAATGAATTACACTGTCTTCATTCTGAATCTCAACTTTTGGCTTAGGTCTTTTAGACTCGGTAGACATTGGCTCGGTAGCTTCAAAATGTAACTCAGGTCCCTATGAATTGATTTGTACTTCTTCAAACTTGGTAGCTAAGGAATACTTAGGAGGTGAAGTCTCTTTGTTGTTAGATGTGCCTGGCAATGTATCAGGTTCAAAGTAAACAAATCTTCTATAATCTTCAAGTTCCCTTTTGCTTTCTTCTTCAGTCTTTTCTGCAAACTCATCAATTCTCACATGTGTACTTTCTATTATTTTATGAGTAGATAAATTCAAACATCTATATGCCTTACTTTTACAAGAATATCCTAAGAATATTCCTTCATCATCTTTCACATCAAACTTGCCTTTTCTAGACTCTTTCAAGATATAACATTTACTGCCAAATACTTTCAGGTAACTTACATTGGGTTTGTAGCCATACCATAATTCATAGGGAGTTTTCTGTGAGTTCTCTTCAACTATACTCAGTTAAAAGTATGAACTATAGTGCTGATGGCCTCCTTCCAACATTTGATAGAAACTTTCTTTTCAATCATTAGAGTCCTTGCACTATCCATGATGAATCTGTTTCTTCTTTCAACTATTCCATTATGCTTGGGTGTACCAAGGGCTGATACTTGCCTTTTGATTCCTCTTTCAATGCAAAAGTTATTGAATTCATTGGAGATGAATTCACCATCTCTATCTAATCTTAAGCATTTCAATCTTTTTTTAGTTTTTTTTTCTACTCTTGCTAGATACTATTTGAATTTCTCAAATGCTTCTAACTTTTCTCTAAGATACATAACAGTCATCATTCTAGAGTAGTATCAACAAAAAGAATAAAGAATTTTTCTCCACTACAACCTTCTATTCCAATGGGCCCACATAGGTCAATATGCACAATAGCCAAGACATCTTTAGATTGATAGTTTTTGCTCTTAAAACTAGTCTTTCCCATTTTGCTAATCTGACAATTTTTGCATAAACCAACATTTGGTTTCTTCAAACTAGATATATCTCTTACTTTTCTAAATTTTCTTATCTTGACCATATTATCAAAGTTTACATGACAAATTCTTCTATGCCATACCAAATTTCTTCCATTAGAGAAATAAAACATGAGAAATCACCAAGATCAAGATAAAATAGGTTACCTCTTGTTTGTTTTCCTGATCCAATCAGATTCCCTTTGTCATCCAAAAGTCTTGCCTTGCCATGCATGAATTCTACCTTGAATCCAATGTTGATTAGTTGTGCTACACTTAGCAGATTATGTTTAAGTCCTTCAACCCAATAGGAATTGTCACAGACAAGATCTTTGGTTAATGAGATTCAACCTTTCCCTTTTATGCGACAAGGTTCACTATTTCCAAACATTACACTACCTCCATCATAGTGTTCAAAATGTTCAATTTTTTTTCAGTCTCCAGTCATATGATGTAAACATCCACTATCTATGATCCATGTTTCATTTTTACTAACATGAGAGATAAGTGACATCTTATCTTCTTCTTCATCAAATCCATCTTTTATAGCAATGTATACTATCTCATCTTCATTGTTATCAGAATCTCTAGCCATAAAACAAGTCTTCTTACCTTTGTCCTTGTATGATTTGCAATTTTTGAAATCTTTTTGCCTTTGTACTTGTGACTCTTCTCATCCTTTCTCTCTTTGTTTGGGCACCTGGCAGCAATATGACCAATCTCTTCACATGAAAAATAGATTAGGAGAACTTTACCTTTTTACTTTCCTCTCCCTCTAGAATATTTCTTTGCAAGAAAAGCTTCAAAAACTTCAAGATCACTATTTGATATTTCTTCTATTTCCTCTTCACTTTCTGACTAAATGTCCTTTATTTTCTTACCTTTTTCTTTAAGTGAAAGTTTAGCTTCAAATGCAGACTCAACAATTTTGGAAGATAGAACATAATTGTCAAAGTTGTCTAGCTCAAAAGCTGTCAATCTTCCTACTAAGGCATCCAAACTTAACTTGTGATTTGGGTCACATCTCTTTTCTTGGATAACAGATACTCTAATTGCATAGATAGGAAGCAATGTTCTAAGAACTTTACTTACAATAGTTTCTTCCTTGATTTCTCGTCCAGAAGCTCTGATTGCATTGACACTAGCTTTAATTCTTTCCACATATTTGGCAACATTTTCGTCTTCTCTCATTCTCATCTGATCAAATTTTCCTCTAAGGCTTTCTAATTTGGCTCTCCTTACATTGTCACACTACCATAGATGTCCTTTAGCTTGTTCCATATATCAAAAGCAATTTCACAATCTTTGATCTCATGAAATTCATCATATCTGAGAGTAGATGCAATATCAATCATTATGATATTATGGTTCCTTTTCTTAGTAATATCTCCAATAAATAATGTACCAGTAGGATTTTTGTATTCTTCATCAAGGTATTTCAAGCCTGAATCACTAATGGTGGCTAGATGAAATCTCATGAGTCCCTGTCATGCTGAAAAGTTGTGTTTGTTTAGCTTTGGAATATCTCTCTTGTAAGAAATCTTGTTCTTTAGCTTAGGTCCTTGAAACCTTCCCTCCAAGCATCAAAAGCTCTAATATCAATTTTTAGAAATATAGAAGGAGTAATTGAGAGGGGGGGTGAATTAGTTACCACAAAAATAAATCCTAGATCCCTAGATATCAACAGTAAAATTTAGACTAAGAAAAATGATTGTTGCTATTACTCGGTAAACACATAGAAAATGTTGTAACTCAGTAAATGCAGTGTGAATTACCTTTTTTTAGATCTTAAGATATTAACAGTAATTAATCTTGCAAACATGAGAGAAAGGAAATGAACACATTAGACACCATATTTAACGTGGAAACCCAATATGGGAAAAACCACCAATGTAACTAGTTATTATTTTTATCTCTTCTAAAGTGAGCCCTATTAGGCGCCAACCCAGTTAAAGGTTGAAAAATAAACTATTAGGTGTGACCTTGTTAGAGGATTTAATCACCCTATTAGGAGTGGCCTTGTGAGAGGTCTTAAAATAATTCAATGGAATTTCCACCTTGTTAGACGATTTACAACCGACTGTTAAACCAACACTGTTAAGAGATTTTAGATCATTGCTACAATGGTTAGAGAGTAACAATGAAATGACTTGATTGTGATGCAACTAAATTGATGATTATAGATCTCTGCTCTGGTTCATACTTGATCCTTCTTGATTGAATAACACTTTTATGCTCCACAAGGATATTTTCTTATCCTTCAAGTTTTCTCTCACACTTTCCTTCTCAATTCAATCAACACCCTTGCATACACACACTTGAAAACCACAATTTGACCTTATATTTATATAATCTAGATTGATAAGTAAGAGATAATTTCCACAGAAAGTCAAATTGTGATATTGTTTTTGAAATTAAAAGCAACCAAAAACAAGGGGGTTGGTCCTTAATAGTCAAAAGGCTGGTAACCAGCACATTACTAGCCAGTATCAAAAACAAACAAAAAGAACAAGAGTACCAGTAGGCAGAGACTTATACCCAAAACCAGAAAGCTAGAACCAGAAAGGAAACAACCTAGCTACTAACCAAAAAGTCCAAAAAGGCACCCAGGCCTAGTAAAAACTTAAATACAGCTGATTACTAGCAAAACCATAACTACCATAAAAATATATAAAGTCTTTTGATCCTTAGATCCCCATAACTGAACAAAACAAAAAAAGACTTAGATTTATTTTTTCCCTTTTCCCCTTGCACTAAGTAGAACCTGGGCCTAGTCATTGACAAGAAACTTGAAGAGTAATTTGTTGTCTTCCATGTCCAAGCCAGCTTCCTCCTTCCCCTGTACCAGCAATTGAAGGGTAGTAGCAGTAGCATGAGTAACTTTAATTCCAAACTTGGAGAAGGTGAAAAACCCCTCCTCCAAAGCTTTGACCCTTTCCTCCAGGTTCATGTAATGCTCCTCCACCACCTCAGTCTCCTCTTTATGCTCCTTGACCTTCTTTGCAGCAACCTCCATCATTTTCTGTCCCTATGGTTTATCCTATAGCACCCATGGGTTAGAGGAGATCTTCAAATTTTACTTAACAAGGGAAGAAATGGTAATTGGGGAATTATCCTTTTTTCTCATCTCATCACAAAAAGTAATAGGTTTAAGAGAGAAGCTGGCTGAAACATGGGTTGTCTTAGTATTCTTTTCTTTGTCGTCTGAAACTTGAGTTTGAGTATCATCCATCAAAATGTTCCCAAAATTGAAACTTTTTTCACCCTCCTCATTATCTTCATCCTTTTTGGAGTTGGAAAAATTTTCCTCCTCCCTTTTGTCACTATTATTGCCTGAGCTATTTTCTTCAACTTCCTCAATAGGGTATCTGATGGACTTCTGCTTAAGTCTAGCCTGGGACTGAGCTAACGTACCAGACCTTCTTCTTGCTTTTCCCCCAATATCCTCACCAAAATCCTCTCCAACAACCTCAAACACCTTATCAACTTTAATTTTCTTGTTTTTCTTTTGTTCTAGGGCTAAGTCAAGTTTTTTCTTTTTCTTAGTATCCTTGCTAGGAGATGGCCTAGGAGTATAGATTTTCATCCCCGTATTGGAGCTCAGGGGGGGGGGAATTGGACTATGGCAGGGGTTTTCCCCAACAACCTCTTTGGGGGGGCACAAAGATAAGTGGAACTGATACAGACAAAAAATTAACCCCTAATGAATAATGGTGAAGTTTAAGCCTTTTCTCTTTTTTCCCCTAATATCATTAATCAGATCCTTAAGAGAATGCAGAAGGAAAAATAGAATGGAAATGAAATCCCTATTTCTGAAGTGATTTAACAAAGGAAAATGATAATAATAGCACACTCCAAACCTACCTTCCAGAGTGAGATACTTCAGGAGGACCAGACACACATCATCCCAGGGCTTAGGTAACTTATTCCTTTTAAACCCTCCTCTATAGCAAATCAGCTCCTCATTCTCCGCAAAGAAGTTCTTCATGCTAGCCTCATCCGAGACTTTAGTGACTTTCTTCCATTTTTTGCCCTTCACCATGAGTCCTATTGCCATGGGAATTACCTCCTTCGTGACTTGAAATGTAATGCCATTGATTGTAACCTTCCTATCATTCCAATTATTCACAAATTGTAATGCACAATTTTCATCATACCCAACCATGGACATCATATAGGGCAAAAAATCCCCTTCTTTCAGTAGATACCAGGTTGCCATCCTATCCTTGAAGTTCTCTAATCTCGTTGGTTCCAACAGATTCATATCACCTCCCATTTCAATTCCTCCACTATCTGGCCTTTCTTCCTCCGAAATATGCATCAGAACTTTATCACTTTCAAATTCTCTGTGGCAATTCTCTTGCTTAAATCCTTTGAGGAAATAGGGATCAAAATTATAGACCTATCTATGATGTGCTCCAGAATCCCATAACATCTTATTATGAGGTTTGTGGGTATTAAAAAACCTACTTTTCTCTCCCTGTCAATTTGTGACATCCTAATCCATAATATCTATCGTACTTCCATTTGGAGAGTGATTTGAAGCTTGCAACAAGTTTCCATAATTATGAAAAGACAATTTCCTTAATTTGTAATTACTCCACTTGTCATTTGTATGGCCACATCTGTCTCTTATTTCCAAAATGCTAAAGTTTAATTTAGTGACAAAGTTCTCCATCTTGCCAAATTTGGCCTTACTTTTAAGTTTAGTGATCACCATTTTGAATTTTTTTGCCTTTTTCCTTGGATATCAACATCCTTAAAATTTTGTTAATATCAACTAAATTTTCCTAGCATGTGATTGCCCTAACGTTAAACCCCATGGTAGCCACAGTGTCTACCACTTGATTACCCTCCTGGTAGATATGTTGTAGGTGGACCATTCTCATTTCCTCCAATATATTTTTAATATCCAGGATGATATTTCTAATCTTCCATCCCAAATTTGCCTCCCCCTTTACCCAGTCGATCACAAGTTTGGAGTCCCCTTCTATAGTTAAATCTAAAATGTTTCTTTCCCTAGAGAGTTGAAGACCCCATAATAACACCGTAGCTTCTACCACATTATTGCTATCGATCCCCACCTAGCTTGCATAAACCAATAGCACATCACCATTCCTATCTCTTAGCACACCTCTAGCTACTCCCTATCTTCCTTTCGCAGCTCCATCAAAATTTAGTTTATACTGTGTGATGGTGGGTGGTCTCCATATTGTTTTTTATCTCCTCCTCCTAGCGAAGTTATCAAAAAGGAAGAAATCCTCTTGAAAACCCCAATTCTCAGCCACAATGCCTTCAAGTCTTCTAGGTTCCTCCTTTGGCATCTTTTATTTAGCTACCCTTAGATTTTCCTTCAACAATTTGTTCATCACTCCAAAAACCACTTCAATCATCCTATTTTCCTCCCTGAATATCCTGTTATTCCTTTCTTTCCATTTGTGCTAGCATACATATGGTGGGATAATCTTCCATAAAATAATTAGTCTTGGATGATGGAATGGGCAATCCCAATTGTCCACAAACTTTCCCAAGTTATCTTTCATGACCCAAGCTACCCCCAATCTTTCCCAAACCTTAGTCCAGATGTCAACCGCAAATTGACATTCAATGAAAAGGTGGTAATTACTTTCTTCCTTTTGTTCAGAAAGGTAGCAATGGTTTGTTATGCAGAATCCCTTTTTTTTCAAATTATCAATTTTAAAAATTTTTCCATGTTGAACTATCCACCAAAAGAAATTAGTCTTAGGTATAAGGTTACTGATCCATACCTTGCCCCACATAGTTGGGCATAGTTCCTTATTGAACAATAAGGTATAAGAAGATTTGACAGTGAAGTTCCCATTCGATGTTAAATCCCAAGCCATGATATCATCTTGTGGCAATAATGGGAGTCTCAATTCCTTTATTAGTTCTTCCAGTTCCTCTATTTGAATAACTATCTCACGCGGATAGTCCTCCTTATATAGCTTCTTCCATCTCCTCTCCTGATCAATATAGTCTCCCACTTTAATCCCTATGTCCTCCTCAAGGAGTTCCATTAACCCACTATATTTACTTAAGGCCAGTGGTTTCCCATCCGTCCACTTGTCTTCCCAAAACCTTATATTGAAGCCATTTCCCACAATCCACCTCAATCCTTCTCTTAGTAGCCCTCTATTTCTAACAATGTTCTGCCAGATTTTTGAACCTCCCAGGAGGTCATTATTATATAGGCTCTACCGAAAGGAGGTATTAGACAAATATTTAGCTTTCATAATATTTACCCATCTCGTGTTTCCTTCTGCTAGTCTCCATCCAATTTTTGTGAGAAAAGCTTTATTAAGGTCTTTCATTCTTCTTATCCCAAGCCCCTCCTTAGCTTTAGGTTTACACACCTCCTCCTAGTTGACTAGATTCAATTTATTTTTCTCTTTAGTCCCTGACCATAGGAAATTCCTTTGAATTCTCTCAATTTTCTTAGCCATATTTAGATTAATCTTTAATATGGATAAGAAATAAATAGGGATTCCCTAAAGAGCAATAACAATCAGTTGTAGTTTTTCGACATTGCTTAATATCTTCCCTTTCTACCCTGCAAGCTTCTTTTGAATTCTTTCCACTATTGTATTCCAAAATTCATTGGAAACCTCCTTAGTAGTGAGGGGGAGGCCTAAATAAGTGTTTGGGAGGCAAGAATATTGGCAATCCAAAATTTTCCTAATCCTTCCTTGAAGTGAAGAATCAATGTTAAAGAAATAAATCTTGCTTTATAGTAGTTCACCCATTGCCCTGAGCTTTCTTCATAATTATGTAAAATCATTTTCTAGACTTCAGCCTCCATGATTGAAGATTCCCCCAAATAGGAAGATATCATCCACAAATTGTTGTATAACCTCAACTTCAACATTAGTGGCTGGTTTAACACCTCTAATGCAGCTTGAATCCACTAATTTATAGAACGACCTTCCCAAGACTTCAACTACCATGATAAACAGGTAAGGTGAGAGTGGGTCACCCTGTCTTAAGCCTTTTCCTACCATTATGTTACCCCACGGGGACCCATTTAGTAGGATAGAGTACTACACTGAGCTCACCATCAACATAATTAGGTTTATAATTCTATTGTTAAATCCAATTATTTCTAGTACATCCTGAAGGAAGTCCCAATTGACCTTATCTTAAGCTTTGGAAATGTCTAACTTGAATACCATTCCTGGTTTCCTGCTCTTTTCCATTGAATGGATAACCTCATGGGTTGTAACAGCTGCATCAAGGATCTTCCTTCCTGGCACAAACCCCTTCTGAGGACTACCAATAATTTTTTCCAAGAAAGGCTTTAATCTGTTCACTAAAACCTTGGCAAAGACCTTGTAGATAGTATTACATAGACTTATAGGCCTAAAATCATTCAAATTTAGGGGATTGGAATTTTTTGGAACTAGGGCAATAAAGGTCTTATTTATGCTCCATAATAGTTTACGTATTCTGAAAAAATCCCTAATCGCTCAAATTACCTCTGATTTGATCACCTCCCAAAAATGTTGAAAGAAAATAGGTGGGAAACCATTAGGGCTTGAGGCCTTGAAAGCTTTCATTGAGAAAATTTCCTTTTTCACTTCCTCTTCTATGATATTACCAAGGATGAGATCATTTTCCTCTTCTTTTATACTCCTTGGGATTGAATTAATTAGACTTCTCCTGATCACCTAGTTCATAGCGAAGTTATCTTTCTTAAGTACCTTACTGAAGTGGTCTACCACAAGTTTCCCCATTTCCTCCTGCTCTTTCAACACCCTTCTCCCTTCATTTAGTTTTGAGATAGTGTTTCTTCTTTTGTGGTTAGAAGCAGATCTGTGAAAGAAAGTATTATTTTGTCCCCTTCCTTCAACCATTGAATTCTAGATCTTTGTTTCCAGAAAATTTCCTCCTTTTGGAGGATCTCTTTCCACCTCCTTCTAAGTTTCTCCTCTTCCTAAATATTCTCCTTCATTTTATTCCCTTGTACAATAACCCCTTGGATTTTTTAAAGCTTTTCCTCTACTTCTCCTTTACTTTTAAAAAGGTCCCCAAATGAACTTTTAGTCCATGCTCTGACATTTTTTTGAATATTATCAAGTTTCTGGATAAGTCTATACATTGCAGTACCTTCTATTCTTATATTCCACTACTCCTAAATCTTATCTTTGAATTTTAGATGTGACTCCCACATTATTTCATATCTGAAAGGTTTCTTTCACCCTTTAAAGCCATCCTCCCAATGGAATAAAATGGGTGAGTGGTCAAACACTATTCTGTTGAGATTCTCCAAGTAGGAGTTACCCATGCTATTCCAATTCCCTGATAGTAATAATTTGTCTAGCCTAACTTGAATGAGATCTTTACCTTTCCTATTATTAGTCTAGGTGTATGGGTTACCCCTCAGCTCCACATCCATGAAGTCCAACTTCCTCATAAATTCACTTAGGTCTTACAGGCTCTCCTGACATTCTCTATTGCCTCCCCTCTTCTCTGAATGGTAAAGAGGAGTATTGAAATCCCCCATACACATCCATTGCTCTTCCAACATAGTTTTAGATATCCTTATCAAATTTTCATACATTTCCTTCCTCCCTAATCTGCTATTAGGTGTATAGATATTAATCAATTTCCAACTATGGCTATTCGATTGGAAATGAGTAATTATAAATTTTTTTCCTTCCAGATCTCATAGCCCTTCAATCAGTTTAGACTCCACATGGTAGAAATTCACCCTGATGCTCCATTTGAATCCCTATGTAAATACCCTGCCCTTGGCCAGATATAGCTAGCAATTTTATCAAAATTTGAGCTAGACATTTTTGTCTCTTGAATTAACACACAATCTATTTTTTACTAAGATATTAATTGCTTAAGAGCATACTACTTCTGGGGATTATTCAATCCCCTTATATTCCATGAAAGGAGTTTCATTTCTTACCTTTTGTTACTGTCTCTAGTGTAAGCTATTTACCACTGGCTACATCTCTAGCAGTTTGCTTTGTCCTAGTAACTCTGCTTGATGGTCTTCCTATTGTTCCTAAAACTCCAATATCTGGTTCCCCCTCCCCTCCCCCTTCTCTTCTTCTTTTGCACTTCCCATTCACCATTATCCTCCTCTTGAGGTGAAGAGGGGCTCATCTCCTTATCCATATTATCAATGCTTGCCATTACTCTCACCGCTATCTCAGCCTGTGAGGCCTTGGCTATCCTCACTGTGGTGCAAACTAACTCCCTTAAATCACCTTCCTTAGTCTTATGGTCCCCCCCCCATTTTTTTGAGGAGACCATAATAGAGGGGGTTACCCCATTCTCCTTAGAAGGGGTTTCAAGCTTTCTCCCCCCAATCTGGATTGTTGTCAAATCCTATACAATGTTGGTTCCTTCTATTTCTCCATCTTCCAGACACTCCTCCACTGAAGTCCTTACCAAAGGTGAGCCCAAAAGATCCTCCAAATCTCTTTTGAAAGGGTATTCCTCTGGTGCCTTCTCATCTTCCTTAGTATCCTTTACCCTAGGACTCAAATAGTTATCCTGCATGGATGTCATATTGGGCAAGGTCATAGAAGGTTTCATTACTGTATTTTTAGTCAGTACTAAAGGTTCCCCAATGGTCTCCATAACTATCCCTAGAGAGCTCTCCTTCTATTTATCTTTTTGCATTTTAGCTTTGCAATCCACGATAAGATGACCAAATTGCCCACATCTTTGGAAAAACAAGCCTGCATTCTCATATTCTAAGGGCTGAACTCTCTCTCCCCATTTAGTTTTTAAAGTGACCACAATAGGTAGTGTTCTGTTCAGTGCTACATTCACACAGAATCTAGCATAGACTAGTCTCAATTTTTTCTTTGTCACTTTGTCAGTAGTAACAAAATGACCAACAGAGTTCCCCACCCATCTTAATATCCTTTCATCCCAAAATTCCAAAGGGAGGCCAGGTAATCTTACCCATACTGGGGCAAGTTTGTTTAGCTCCAAACTAGCATCAAATCTTGGATGCCACCTAGTCAAGGCCAGACAATGCTTCCCAAAATACCAAGTCCCAAAAAGAACTGCAATGAGATCTTCTTCCGTGGTAAATCTGAAACAAAAAAGACCACTTGGCATGGTAGAAACACTTACAGTTCCTTTGACCTTCCACTTATGGTCCACCCATTTCCCTACTATCTCGATAGAAGGGTGGAAAGCAAAAAATCTGCCCACAACACAAAGTTTGAGGCCAGAAGTCACATTATCCATCATACTATCAAGGAGTGCAATCGCAGGACCATCTTGTCCATGAGTTACCTTGGGATTCTCTATGTTGGGGCTGGACATCTTGGTACCCAAAAGCATACTCTTCCATCTTGACAGAGAACCCACATCCAACTTTTGGGCACCCCCTTGCTGACAACAAGCATAACTTCCTCCCCCCAGCTCAGGGATGTCCACACTCGACCGTCCTTCTTCCAAAGCTGACTTGACATTACCCACCCTATCTACATCAATGGACCCACTACCAATCACCTGGTCTTCATCTCTACACATGAGAAGCACCAGTTATAGGTCTGGGCATGGTGGTGGATCCAAAGGTTTAGGGCCCTCCATCATTCAAAATTCAAAAAATAAATGGGCGGCAAAGTTACAGAAAGTTATCAGCATTTAACTATGTGATTTTTGAGTCAAACTCATCGACCCATGTTTCATGAGTAGTGAGTAGTGATTCAACATGAATCCATATCTCATGAGAATAAATGGAACACTTAACACTCATTGGATCTAGGTGATGCTCATAGGGGTGAAGCATCAGGACTTCTCGGGAGGTCACCTATCCCAATACTACTCTAGCCTGAGCATGCTTAACTATAGAGTTTCCTCCATGGTTAAACCCAAAGCTTGCAACCCTATTTTCAAAACCTTCACCAATTTTTGTGCCTTATGAACCATTCATTAGAAAGCCCCTTAAGCTCATCAATTGATAAGTAGGAGATAATTTCCATAGCAAGTGAAATTGTGATATTGTTATCAGGATTTAACTATGTGATTTTTGAGTCAAACTCATTCACCCATGTTTTATGAGTAGTGATTCAACATGAATCCATCTCTCATGAGAATAAATGGAAGACTTAGTACTCATTGGATCTAGGTAATGCCCACAAGGGTGAAGCACCAGGACTTCTCGAGAGGTCACCCATCCTAGTACTATTCCAGCCTGAGCACGCTTAACTATAGAGTTTCCTCCATGGTTCAACCCAAAGCTTGCAACCCCATTTGCAAAACCTTCACCAAGTGTTGTGCCTTATGAACCATTCATTAGAAATCCCCTTAACCATGTGAAAGCCTTGTGAAGGTTTTGCAAATGGGGTTGTAAGCTTTGGGTTTAACCATGGAGGAAACTTGTAGTTAAGGATGCTTAGGCTGGAGTAGTACTAGGATGGGTAACTTCATAGGAAGTCCTAGTGCTCCACCCGTATGAGCATCACCTAGATCCAATGAGTGCTAAGTGTTTCATTTATTCTCATGAGAGATGGATTCATGTTGAATCACTAAAACATGGGTCAATGAGTTTGACTCAAAAATCACACAGTTAAATCTTGATAACAATATCACAATTTGACTTGCTATGGAAACTAACTCCTACTTATCAATTGATGAGCTTAAGGGGCTTTCTAATGAATGGTTTATAAGGCATAAAAATTGGTGAAGGTTTTTCAAATGGGGTTGCAAGCTTTGGGTTTAACCATGGAGGAAACTCTGTAGTTAAGCACGCTCAAGCTGGAGTAGTACTCGAATGGGTGACCTCTTGAGAAGTCTTGGTGCTTCACCCTTGTGAGCATCACCTAGATCCAATGAGTGCTAAGTGTTCCATTTATTCTCATGAGATATGGATTCATGTTGAATCACTATTCATGAAACATGGGTCAACGAGTTTGACTCAAAAATCACACACTCAAATCCTAATAACAATATCACAATCATCTAGATTGTCAAGTCGGATCAATACAAGTTAAAATGACCATTAATTATTATCATAGTTAGCTAGAACTAATACTTAAAATAATTAAGCTTCTCATGCCAAAACAACAAAATCCTTTAGTAGTTGACCCTACTTGTTAAACACTAGTTCTGAGACAATTTTCTATGTTAACCAATAGAAGCTTAGTTAACATAGCAAACTTGCAAAAATCCTTTGGCAACCGAGTGAACTTAGTGAACACTAACTCTATCCAACTTTTCCTTTGATTCCTGAGTGAGCTTAGTAGACACTATCTTCACAAAGTAAACTTCAGGAATGCTTGATAGACAAGGAAAACTATCTTGTTGACCAAGTGAGATCAATAAGTACTAATTGACAACCGATATGACATTTGTGTGACATCAAAGACAACACACAATTAGACAATTTTATCCAACAAAAGTATCATTAGTTAAAGAAACAACAACTTAAATTTATACCATGGCCTCTCACTAATATCACATATAGATTGGCTTGCCATTATGCTAATTGATTATACTAAAAATTTCAACTGTAAGCTTCCTAATTTGAATATCATGAATTATGGCTTCTTCAACTTCACACTTTAGATGCTTCAATTCTTTCTAAAATCATTGTCAAATTGCTCACAAATGCTCCAAAATATTTACACAAACAAATGGTATTGAAAATATTGTTTGCAATCCTTAAATCTTTCCAAATTTAACTTTGCATTAAATTCATATCTACTTTATCTTCACAAACTATTTTGATTACCAGTAAGCTTGATTTCTTTCATACAACTTACTACAATCACAAAAATACTTGCACTCTTACCTATAGCTTCCTCATTATGTCTTCTACCTTTTGTTGATTGGGCAAATTCTAATCCAATTTCTAACATTAGTTTTGATCAATTGACACTCTTCTTCTACTAAAAATGCTTAACTCAAATAGGATGAGTCTGAAACAATTGTTGACTTCAATCTTCCATTGGGTGTATCAAAATATTGCTCTTCTAAAATTGTATAAGAACTTTCTGGACTTTCATAAATTCTTCCTTGAATTGATCAACATGCTCTTTAAGTGCTTCCTTCTAATTGTTATAACTACCATTATAATTTCTTCTATCATTTCTATTGTTGTTCCATCTATAATTAGAATTTATGTTAAAATTTCTTCTATCCATTCTATAAAACCTTTATGTGTATCCAAAGTTATTGCATAACTTACATACAAGTGCATTCCTTCTCTGATTGGTTCCATTCTGACTATTAGGTGTGCTGTAATTCCCTACAATATGTCTAGTGTAATTGGATTTGTAGCATACAATTTGGTTCCTTTCTCCATTAGGTCTTTCACTATCATTGGACATGTTTTTTTCTCTCCCTCTTTCATTACATGTAGGGCTAGTGTTCCTAAGCATTCTACTATTTCCTTTACTACTATCAAATTTAGGTTTCTTAGAATCTATTGCTTTATGACCATAACCATGACAATTATAGCAATAGAAAATAGTGATAGGTTTAAAGGTCTTATCTATGCAATCTCTCTTCATATGACCAACTTCATTGCATATAAAACATCTACCTCTAAATTCATGTCTAACTTCCTGAGCTTGTTGTTCTATTTTCTTAGGTTCATCATGATTCTCAGTCATATTGATTTTCTCTATTTCCTTAGGTTTGTCATGTTTCTTAAACAAGTCAACTTTCTCAATGACTTTAGATATTTCTATGGATATGCTTGATTCTATCCTATTTTGATCAGTTTCCTTAGGCTTAGGGATCTCAATAACTAGATATGGTTCTTTCCTAACTTCAATTTTCTTGGGTGACTTTTCTCCAATGAGATATCCAAGGCCTATCTTATCATTGTATATGAGCAATGTTAGTATGCTAATAGAAACCAAATTTAAATAAAGCTTCTACAAACTAAACAAAATTCATAAACTTCAAGATAGACTAAGATGAACTCTCAATTGAGAATATGAGCCACTAATGGGCTCTCTCAATGAGAAGCTCTCTTGTTGAGTAGCTTTGTCTAAATAGATAGGATGTATGCTCAAGCTTATTCTTCAAAAAGGGCTTCAAATGGAGTTGGAATTTGGGTGTGAGTGTATGGTTTTGAAGTAAAATGGCTTCTCAAAATGGCATTATGACTTTACTTTATGGATTGTGTTATTTTGAAAAGGGGAAGGATCCAATTTATAGGCAAGAGGCTTGAGGGATTGAGGGCTAAGATGCAAGGATGAAAAAAAGCTTATGGAGGGCTCAGATTGGATGAGAGGAGAGCACATGGATTGTGCTTCCTTATAGCCAATCAAGGAGTGACACATGTCACATGATGAGAGGATGGAGGAAAGGGGAAGGATGAGTCAACAACGGAGGCTCAAGGGATAAAATCTTCATAAAGACCCTCATAATGACTTGTAAGAGCAATAAAAGGGCTTGTAAGAGTCATTTATGACCTAGTGGACTTCATAAAGTTTTATGGTTGAGATATTTTGAGGGTGATGAGAGAAATTTCAACTTGGACTTGATTAGGAAGGTTTTAAGCTTGTTTAGGCTTGTGCAAATGATTAGAGGATGGATTAGGATGGTTTAGGATTAGCTTAGGGATAGGCAAGTGGATGGCATTTAATGAGGGTGGGTGAAGGAGGAGATATTTGTTAACTTTGGCTTGGGTTAGTAAGTTTTAACCCATGTTTAGGGAATGTGACAAGGTTAGGAGGGGATTAGGATTAGGTTTAAAGACATCTTCTAGAAGAGTCTAGATTTTGGATGAGGATAAAGACTTTCTAGAATAGTCTAGAATTTCCTAGGATGAGGATAAATTAGATTTTTAGGAAATAAATAAAGTTTTATTTATTTCAAGGGTTTGGGTTGAGGAGATATTTATTAAAACTTTTTTAATAAACATGAGGATTAATATTTAATTTTAATTAAATATTTTGAGTTGGGGTTAGGGGTAGGAACTGATGAGATTAGCCTTTAATCGAAATTAAAGAAAGATTAGAAGATTTTGGAAGAGGTTATTGGTCATAAGGAAATTGGCCAAGTTTTGGGCAAAAATAAATTTTTTTATTTATTTTAGGATTTTTGGTCAATTTATTAATTAAATAATTAATAAATAAGGAAATAATGTTTAAATAAGATTTAAACATTTTTGGGAGGGATTCCTTAATTAAATATTTTTAATTAAGATAAAGGGATTTAATGGCATAAAAATTAATTAATTAATTAATTAATAAATGATGATGTCATCAGGACTTTTTCAGAAAATAAAAATACTTTATTTTCTAAAGGTTTTTAGGTGTCTACAATCATAAGAGGATCTTTGGTAAAATATTTGTTCATCAATTTTCTTACTATTTAAATAAAGCTTCTCTAATTATTGTTTAGCTTATGTTAATTCTCCTTTCACAATAGTATTACTCTTTTCTAATTCTACATGCTCAATATTAATATAATCTAGTTTAGATGCTACTTGAGACAACTAGGATCTTAGGTCTGCATTCTTATATTTAAGATCTAGTTCAATCTTATAGTCTTCCTTCTTTAGACTCAATTTAAGTTCAACTTTTTTCAATGCATGCTTCAAGATCTCATTTTATTTCTTGAGAGTTCCTACTTTGTCATTGTCACTAATATTTTCTTTTGATACCTTCCTATATCTCGGATCATCAATCTTATCATTTAGTTTTCCAATGTAAAATTTTGTCTCTTCATACCTATCTTTCAGGTTATCTCTTTCTTTAGTAAGAAGATCAATTTTCTCAAGAGATTTTTCAAGATTTCTCTTGAATTGTTCCATATCCATAGGGATCTTACTCAAGCTATTAAGCCTCTTTTGAGTAACAATGCTTTGATACCAATTGTTAGAAATAAATAATATTGAGAGCGGGGTGGGGGTGAATCAATATTCTACAAAATTTTTCCCACAACTAAATATTGTTAATCACTTTATAACTTGTATATGAAAGTAAACCAACAATGCAGACTAGTAAACAAAACCATACACATAGAGAACCCATAACACCATTTTTTATTAACTAGGGAAACCTTGGCCAAGGGAAAACCCCGGTGTGGATGATACCCACAAGATGATCCACTAAACAAAAGAATCTTGTTAAGGATATTGACCCTATTAGGAGTCTATCAAGTACACATAGTGTCTTGAGTCCTTGTTAGAGGACTAGGTCTTGTTAAAATCCTCAACCTTGTTAGGAGTTTATTCAACTCGGTTAGGAGTTGGTAAAATAATTATAATGTATGCAATAAGAGCCTATTTCCCTAACATGCAATACACAAATAAGTTTCTTCACAAGTATAGATATACATACAATATTGTCTCATAGCTGCACTTTGTGAATCCTCTAATCATACACCAGATCTTGCATCATATAAAGCTCACATATCATTTAAAATTCCTTCACAATAGTTTGCATCACACATTCTCTACTGATTTAGCTGCACAAGATATGATCTTTACTTATACCTTGCAAACTATCAAAACTCTTCACCAGTCAGCTTTAAAGCTTCCACACACTTGGCTAATTAATAAAAATAACTTGGGGTTAAAATCCAAGATGTCAGGCCATCATGGATAAGTAATTGTTTTGTTACCAAAAATAATTCCTTAAGCTATACAATCAGTTATACTGTCATGCTTTGTTCTATTCTATTAATTACCTGTACTAGTAATTTTTTTGTAACTATCACCATACTGTCCATACAGATCTATGCACCAACATATGTTATCATGATTCCATCATCTATCAATCCTTGAATGCACATGAGCTAACTCAAACTTCATCATCCATACATACTGAATCTCTATCTATGTTGTTGCAAATTGTCCAATACTTAGACAATTTTCTATCTCTGATTTCATAATGAAATACCAAAATATGTATATTTTCATACATGAAAATACTTCCTCATCTATCTAGTCATATTTCTAGCAAGATTCTCCTGCATTAGACACTCCATGGGAATAATATGTTCCATACGAGGAATATTTAAACAACTAACATGATTCAAGACATAAACCCTATGTTCATTCTTGATCCACATATCCTCTTCATTAGGAAGGCAATAGTTGCACCAACACCAAAAATACACAAGTCTAGAAGAATATCTTCCACCATTATGTACTTTATTTCTATTTCTTACAAAACCTCTTTTTTGATTCTCTAATCTATACCAATTTCTTGTGCCTTTGTCAACTTTTCAACCAACAACCAATGTCTTCTTAATCACTCATTGTTTAATTCCATGTTTGACATGATTCAAAAACTTCTCAACCTCTAATCCACTCACAAGATTCTATTATTCATCTAATACAAATCCTTTGGTAACCTTCTATAACATCATCAAATTGTCACCAGTCTTCAATTGTATGAGTTCATGTCCATTCATCAAAATCCATAACAACTATAAAACCTTAGTAACCTTCTTAGTCACTTGCTACAAATTCATCATCTTCTAGTCTAAAGAAATCTGATCTTCTAAGTTGTAAGTACTAATCATATGTATTTTCTTATCTTATCTTCCTTCTTTCTTCAAAGGATAAAAACTAAAATTTCTTCCATCTTTCATAATAGAAACAAGATTCCTTTGACAATCATAAATATTTACAATATCATATTGTCAAGGTCAACCCACTAAAATATGGCAAGCACTCATGTTAACCACATCATACAATATATAATGCCCCACTCAGTAACCCAAAAGAAATAAACGTAATATATTACAAAATTTACTAAACTATTTTTTTTAAAGTTTGAAAAACATTAAAGTACCAATTTGGAAGCAATATACACATACACAAAAATCACACATGCAATTATAATATAGATTTTTATTACTCAAGGGTTCCTTCACATTAAGTTATATTTAAAAAGTTTTATTAATATGTTTAAGTATCAATCACAATGTCCATATTCATAAAATGAGTAAACAAATACATAATCTCTTACACAAATACATAAGAACAACCGATATGATAAAGTACATCTAGATAAAATTATCCACCACACATGTCATAAGGTATGAAATAATAAATACAAGTACATCAAAATACTATACAGCATCCCATAAGATCTCAAATACAAGATGCATAATACATATAGATACAACATCAGAATAGAAATCTCTAGGATAAAAATAAGAATAATAATGATACAACTGCATTAGTGAACATACAACATCTTCAAATATGAGGGGGATCCAAATGGTAAGAATCCACTACCTTCTAACCACATGGTCACCTAATTAGACTCCCACTCTCACCGTGCAAGGGAGATAATGTATAATCATTATACTAATATCAAATCATACGATCAATCCTAGGAAAGGAATCTTGATAGCTCAACTTGTTACCTTGACAAAATCCTAGGCCCATGTGGTGATGATTTTTGAGGTTGTCATTGCTACAAAAAAGGTTAAAGAAGACAAGAATAAGAAGAAAGGTTAAATGACAATAACTAAGTTTACATTATTGGCTTAGGAATCTCTATTGAAGGTCAGAACATTATTGGAACCCTAAATTTCTTACCTTATTGGAAATGATAAGACTTATCAACATAACAAAGAAGAAATGTCAAAAATTATTTATGTAAAGGTTTGGAAACCCTTATTAGGTCATGAAATGAGGCAAAATGATATTAGTAAAGAAGAAGAAAAATAAGAAGAGAGAGGTTATAAAAGATGTAGAAGGGTTGGAGAATTCTATCATGAGTAATTTGACTATCATAATAGTAAATATTGTAGAAAGATTTCAGAAGGAGAACAAATAGTGAAGAGCAAAGTGAACCTATCAAGAAAAAGGAAAGGATAAGTATAGGTCAATTTCTTGTTGTTTTCAGCTCAAAATTTTGTCAATAAGACTATAAAATCCTTTGACAAGGTAGTGTTTAACAAGACTTAGAAGTTTTTGTTTTGAACTTACTATAAATCCTTTAATAGGGTGAACACTATAGTAGCAAGATATAATCTCTTAATAGAGCAATCTTTAATAGGACTATTGATACTCTTAACAAGGTATTACACACATTTAATAGAGTATAGTCATTCAAAAGATGACACAATTGTAATATCTTAATGGAGCTCTTTGCTTTAGAATGTTTAGAATAATTGAGAGGTGGGGCTGAATCAGTTACTCAAGGTCCATCAGTACCAATTGGACAATCGAACACTTAAACATTTTTCTATCTTACTTATCCTACTACTTAGTCTCTACTGTAATCTCAATAACAATATCAACTAGTAGTTTACTATCCCTATATAATAGACTTACTTAATGTAAACATTTGAAATGTAAAACACCATAAAAACATTCAACACAAGTTTGACACTAGGATTTAATGTGGAAACCAAATTTGGGAAAAACCACCAATAACATGTCACTAAATTTTCACTTTTCTGAAGTGAACCCTATTAGGAGACAACCCTATTAAAGGTTATAATACACATTGTTAAATGCAACTTGATTATAGGATTTAATCACCCTATTAGGAGTGGCCTTGTTAGAAGACTTTAGAACATTCCTTTAGAATGTTAGCCTTTTAAAGGACTTACATAGACTATTTATTTGCATGAATGTTGATGATAACACATTGGGGGAGTATCCTAAGCATTGGAGAGTACTAACATGTTGCATTCATGACTATGCTTGTCATTGACATCAACATAACAATAATTCTATATAGACTTGAAGAGTAACAAATAGGGATCTTAGTTGTATGGACAAGGTTTCAAGTTTTTGGTGGTGTGTTCATGGACATGTTTACTACAATGTCTTGATGATGAGGTTTAATTTGCAACACATAATTCAAAGACATATGAAATTTGTACTTGATTTATAGAGAGTAGTATAGAGACAAAGTATTTGAGAAGTCATTTTTGATGTTTGCATTATATCCTTTGACAATGATATATTCTGGTAATGTGTAGTTAGTGGGTGACATAGGATAGTCTGATGGTGATATTAACAAGTGCATAGGTCTTGAAGTTACATGTATGAAACTTTGTATATACTATGAGCTGAAAATGTTATTGTAATTATGAATTAATTAATTATCTTATTATAATTAATTAGGAAAGATTCAAAACTAACTCAAGGAATTATTTTGAAGATATGGTATAAAGGAAATATTTTTTTGATGTTTGTAATGTATATAACAAAGCATCAAAGCATTGAAGTGTATACAAAGTGTGAGGAGCTGAGTGTTTATTGAATGCAACTAAGCAATCTAATAGATTATTGGATGCGAGATTTATGATCTGGTTATAAGATTAGAAGGAGTAGAAGTTTGGTTGATAGGACATAGAAAGAGGAAGGAAGTACCATTCATTTCTATTATTCAATAAGAAATAATATAGAGATCATTTGGACAGTGGATTCATTGGTCTTTCCCTTGAAGATATTTTTCTAGTGGGTCTAGTTGTCTTCCACAACTACTAATAGGGTTAGCACAACTCCTAATAGGGTTGGAATCTCCTAACATGGACTTACATGTACTGAATATATTCATAGACTCCCAACAGGGTCCATCCTCTAACAAGGAATATTTATATTAGTACATCATCTTGTGGGTACCATCCCCACTAGGGTTTTCCCTCTGATCAAGGGTTTTCCTAGTTAACATATCTAGTGTTATTGTGCATGAGTATCTTGTTTTAATTTTTGATTATATTGCTCTTATGGTTATAGTTTAATAAGGTTGATAATTGTGATATTAGTTGGATAATTGATTCACCCCCTCACTTAGTTGTATTGGTGGACTTTATATTCTAACAATTGGTATCAAAGCTTTAAGTACTTGAAGGAAAAGCTTAACAACTTTGGGAGATTGATGGAAAATATTTTCAAAAAGGATAGCCCTAGATTTGATGGGGCCAACTATGATAGTTAGAAGACTCATTTTTTATGTATGTGTCTAGGTTATTCACTCTTGACTAAGAGTGAAAAGACAATTGTCAAAGAAGATAAACTTAAAGAATGCAGTAAGTAGAGAGAGACCTAGAGAAGATTTACTATCAGCTCTTCTAGAGAATCAATATAGTTAGGTAAAATCACTAGGAACATCTCATAAAATTTAGAAAGTATTAGAATCTATTTTTGAAGGTGATACACATACAAAAAGAGTAAGACTGAAAAATTAGATATGTGTATTTCAAGATGCTAACATTATCGAAGATAAATCTATAAGATGGTATATTGGTAGGATATCAAAGATTATTGTATCAATTAAGACATGTGGTGGAAAGAAGGAAGAAGATGAGGTTGTATGCATGAATATGCGGCCTTTGTTTAACACACACACTTCGACACAGTCTTTGTATGCGGATTCATCTTGGAATGAACATGAGATTTTTCACCCAAGAATAGTCTTGCAAGCCAACCTGTTGCCTTCTATCTAGAGAGATTTTACCTATTTAATATCCTCAGATGTGAGGTGTAGGTAACCAGACCCTCTAAGATTGAAGGATTTAAATGTGATTAATCTATATGAATGCAATTATTCTAACATGAGATATGCATTTAATCTAAGAACATGTAAATAGAATTAAATAAATGAATGCATATTAATTCTAAATGATATTAATCTAGAAAATGAAAGTCTTATGAAAATAGTGAGCTCAAATGAATGCACAATTCAGCAGTGATTCGATAGCAATTCAATTCAACCCCTTTGATAAGGAATTATGAGTACCTTAAATAGAATTCTTGGAATCCCTCAACGGGTGAGATCAACTTAGATCGATGATTAGGATTGAAGCAAAGATTCAATTAAGATGGAAACTTCCTTCTGTAGGTGAAGTGAACTATTTCTGATCTGAGTGTGATGAGTAGTCAACTGAACTTTCCATGAGTGAGAGAGTAAGTTAACTGGATTGATTCTAATTTTGAGAAGTAGTTCACTCAAAGTTTCCATTTTGAACTGAAGAGTAGAATTTGAAGATATTATTTAATTTAATAAGTGAGATATGATCTCATAAATGCATTTTCAATTTAATTGAATAATCATATTCAATTAATTAAAAATAGTCATATTTATTAAATTAAATAAATTTAATTCCTTAGTACATTAGCTTTAGGTGATGATTTAATTTAATTAAAGTATAAATACTTTAGATTAAATTAAATTTAAATCAAATAAGTTTAATATGACTAATATGAGTGAGTGCTATAGGAATTAAATAGGAAATATGATGAATGTAGATTAGGGTTTTCTACATCTGACAATTAATTCAAGCAGCAACAATGAAAATGAGAATTGCCTATTAGAATAGGTATTAGAATTGATCAAAATAGACCAAAATTGGTGATCATGGCAATGAGCCAATTTTTGGGTATTGCATTTTTTCCCTCTTCGAATGAATGTGTGAGTAACACGTTCGATTCAAAGAAAATTAGAAAGCATGATGTGAAGATGAGATTGGTTTTGAAGTTGATGATACAGAGACCAATTGATAAGCTTTTAAGAACCATCTCTAGAATAGATGAGCTTAATCCCAAGGAATCCAAGCCGAATACCTAGATACCCAAAATTGATAAGCATTTTAAAGGTTTCCTTCAAAACAAAGTTTAACCTTTAAGGATCCAAACAGAATGTCTAGATACCTGAGAGAAATAGCATTTAAAAGATCATCTCTAGAATGGAGCTTAACCTTTAAAGATCCAGACAAAACGTCTAGATACCTTAAATTGATAGCATTTAAAATATTATCTCCAAAATGGAACTTAACCTTTAAGGATCTAGACAAAACGTCTAGATACCTGAGAGCAATAGCATTTAAAAGATCATCTCTAGAATGGAGCTTAACCTTTAAGGATCCAAATAGAATGTCTAGATACTTGAAATTGATAGCATTTAAAAGATGATCTCTAGAACGAAGCTTAATCTTTAAGGATCCAAATAGAACACCTAGATACCTGAAATTGATAAGCATTTAAAAGATTATCTCCAGAATGGAGCTTAATCTTTAAGGATCTAGATAGAACACCTAGATACTTGAGATTGATAAGCATTTAAAATATCATCTCTAGAAAAAAGCTTAATCTTTAAGGATCTAGATAGAACACCTAGATACCTGAGATTTATTTATGAGTCATAGGACCATCCCCAAGATGAGGCTTGATTCTTAGGAGTTGAGGTTTAGATTGTCTCGATACCTATAATAAATGATGACAAAATGAAATAGATGACAAAGATGCTAGAAAGGGGGAAACAAGATGCCCCTAGTGGTGAGATACCTCGAATGATGAGGACATAAGATGGGAACAAGATGCCCCAAGTGATGAAGATTCAAATTGATTTGAAATTTAAATTTAATGATGTAATCAGCCTACCCCCTCGGGAGTGAAATTGAAAGATGACACACCAGATATATAATGTAAAGTAGTATACAAAGAGATATAGAAGAAATCCAAGATGTGGTAGAGTGTAGAAGAAATCAAAAGAAGATTCAGAGTTAATGTGGAATGATTTTGAGGTCTAGAAGACCAAGTTTGACAAAAAGTTGACCAAAAATGGCCATGGTTGAGTTGAGTTGGCTATTTCCAAAAAAAATGGATTTTGAAAATACAAAGAATTTTGAGTTGAAAAGATTCCAATAATCAGAATTGTATCAAAAAAATTTGGGCTACACAAGCATTCGATTGCGTCAGTCCCCAAAATTTTAAAATGCATTTTTGATGCTCTTAGGTGCATTAGATTTTGAATTCTATCCCAAAAATGGGTTCAGAATGGTCAAATTAGCTAGGGGGTAATTTTTGCGCAAATTAGAGCACTTTGAAAAATTTGGTCAATAGTTATATAAGGGCCTAAGGGGTCATTTTCAAATCATTTGTGCATTTTGTCTTTTGTGAATAGTAGCTCTGAGAGGAAGATGGAAGTGAACATGTGAGATAATTTTTTTGAGCACTCCTGATGACACAATCAGTCAGTAGACTATGGACCTCTGGTGAGTCATCAATATCCAAGCTTTGTACTTCATTTTCATGCATTTTGATGTCATTTATTGAATTTTTTAGCATGTTTTAGGAAGGTCAAATCAATATTTGCATAAGACTATCCTTTCTCGCACAAAGAAATAAAATCCCCTATTGCTTTGTGAACATTAGTGGGTTTTCTCATGCGGGAGATACCCACATCTTACATGAAGAACGAGAAATCTCGCTCAATCTTCACGTAGGAGACTTCATCCTTCACACAACGAAGAGATTTCTTACATGAAGAAAGAAAACTTCATGCAAGATCTTGATATTTTCACGTAAGGTCTTGATATGTTCGTGTGAGATCTTGAGATCTTTGTGCAAAAATCCATGATAGGGGAGTTAAAATTTTCATTTTCGTGCGTGAAATTTGCATCTTTTTTTTGCATTGTTGTGCTGTTTTGACCTGGTATTGATCATTTCTTGTCATTATTGTTTGTGTGTAGGAGGTCTTTGATGATGTGTTATTTAGATCTCACTATCCATCATATGGAGATTTTTTGTAGAGTCTCAATGATGCTGATAGGGCACATATTGCTCGATTGGGTTTATCTTCTCTATGCCCTATCTTAGCAGTGTTGGTGAATCATGGCCTGGTCACAACCTTGGTGGAGTGTTTCCATTCAGAGACAAACACCTTTCACCTGCCAGTAGGGGAGATGACCATCACCCCAAAGGACATATGGAGGATACCGAGGATCCCATTCCATGGAGCCCATGTGCTATATGATGTGGTGCCCAAGCAGGTATAGAGGCACTGTCTATTGTGTTCAAGAGAGAGCTACGAAGGGGTCGAGCCATCCGTTGGGATGAGATTGTGCACACCTATGGGCAGACACACAAAATGGCATTAGTGCTGGCGATATTTTTGAGCTACTTTTTAGTGCCAGACAAGGGGTAGCATGGCTTAGAGTGTGGTTGGGGGGTCATGCTTCAATGAATGGTAGAGGTCCCTGAGATATTTGGGTGGGGTCAGTGCATGTTGGCCCATATGTTCCATGAGATGCATGAGATAGTCTTCCATGAGAAGAAGACTGTGGCAATAGGAGTCTATGCCTTATAGATCTAAGCATGGGAGCATCTTCCCATATGTAGGTCCATTGATGAGGATGCTCGAGAGCCTATGGAGCCGTATATTTGCAAGTATCAGGGGCATATTACCAAGGTCTTCCTGGGTAGGACAGAGCACTGACAGGCATGTCTTGATGAACTAGTCTCCATCCTATGATGGCCTTGGGGAGAGATAGAGGATTGGGATGATGCCCTAAGGGAGCTAGGCTGGATGTTTTGTTCATGGCCATTGTTGGACCGAACATCACAGATCATAGAGAGGTTTGTGGTTTCGTAGGTGTGGCAGTAGTATGGCTGACCATAGGACATTTCATAGGAGTACTGTGCCTATGCCAGATTGGTGAAGGATGTAGGGTGGGGGTGGCCTCCACAATTAGACCCAAGCTGATCCATGATAGATGTGCACAACTTGGTTTTAACATAGTGGGACTATCTCCTTGAGATTGATCAGTCATCCATTCCCATGATTCATAGATCCTTTGAGGAGGGAAGTGCTAATTCCATAGAAAGTACCATCGCAGCAACAACAAGCTCCCCTGCCACAAGGACCATAAGATCTAGTACTAGAGGTGTGGCATAGGGTTAGGTAGGTAGAGATCCTACATGATAGATGAGATTAGATCTAGGGGCTAGAGGTAGCAGGGTAAAGCACAGTCAGCGATAGAGGTTGAGGATCGAGGAGTAAAAACCATCACAGTTGCAGGCACCACCACAGCAATAGGCACTTGAGATACTAGATGAGGATATGCCTAATTAGCCTACTACTGGGACACAAGACATAGTGTGATGCTACCAAGAGTAGATTCGTCAGGCCTCTCAACAATTGGAAGATCTACAGATACAGGTAGCTATCTGTGACACACAACTGGTGGAGTGGCAGTGGGAGATCGATAGATGGAGAGAGCACATCGAGACTACTGAGTGGAGAGTAGAGATGCTGTAGGATGAGGTCTACTTATAGTCAACCTCAGAAATGTACTATTTTGCTACATATTCGATAGTGGTGCCTGATGAGGCTCTATAGGTACAACAATTTTCTCAGTATGCACGAGAGTTTGGAGGCACACGACCTCCTGCAAGATCAGACATGTCACCACCTCCTCCTCCACCTATTGCTCCTGCTCCTACTCCTCCTAGAGAAAAGAGTACATGATAGAGTTAGATGATATGTGCCTAGCTCTTGGTTTTGATCTCTAGCTATGTATTTATTGGTGTGCCAATAGCATCTTGTATCATTTTGATCGATAACACTCGAGTAGTGCCCATTTTTATAATGACCCTTTTTTTGATAGATATATATATACAAGATTTTGAGCCAAGTATCATCGTGTTCATGTCATTGTCTATGTCTACTTGACTTTGATGTACACAAAATGTCAATATGATGATTATGAGATGTATGTTTTACTTTGATATGATGTGATTATGAGCATGTACAATAGATATTATGAGTATATGGATGCAATGCATATGGAAATAGACTAACATCTCATGTAGTGTTGTGTGTTTTTCTTGACAGTGATAGGTATTCCATTGAGGAGCACAAATCGACGAAGAAAATGCTTGTGTAGCCATGGAAAAACTTGATATATTTGAAGATGCCCCCTATCCTTCATCAGGTAGGGGAGAAATAGAATCACAATCGAATTGCATGCTTATAGAAGTTAAGCATATAATGCAAGATTTATGTTAAATGCAACCCTAGTTCTGGTTATTGAGCCTCGACAATTTATCATCATTGGATATAGAACAAAGCTTGTATGTTATATAATTACCACTGACATTGCAATCATGGAAATATGAATAGATCATATGTTATAGGTTTGTTAGGATTAAATTTAAGTATTCGAGGCAAAAGAAGCTAGAATGACTGTAACATTTGTCCCTTTTAATATAACAAGTTAACATAAGCATCAAAGCATAAATGCTAGGATGACCAGAATGTTGCTTGTATGAAAGGCACACCAAACACATGAGAGATTCATCTCATGCTCAGTATTCAATAAGTATTTTGTCTACAATGACCCTACATTCATAACCTGAGACAGAAGTGTGCTAGGTATACTCACAGTGACCCATACATTCACTTAACATGATGAGTATCAGTATGTACTATAGCATGAAGAGTTCACTCTAATAGGCAAGGAGAAGTACCAATGTTATTGATGTACTCGTATAAAAGGAGTTGACGTACACCCAACCATCCAATGTGAGATGGAGGCTCTTATAGTGGACACCTCTTTTATAGAAATATCTCAACGAATTGGAACTAAACCACAAGCAAAAAGAAAAGAAAAGATCATGCCCCTAGTCATTACTTCTCTAATCAGAAATGACATCATTGAGTTTCTTGAAGGGACATGATAAAGAGAAAACAAAGCAAACAATGAAAGAGCTCAGTAGATCCAAACAAGTATGTCATTTTGAGTTCATAATTTGTCATGGGATTGATTTCAGGTGTCAGTTTCCAGAACATGTTTGAAAGAAATCTCTTTAATAGGGTGACAATAGTAGGCAAATGCAGTCAGAATGACTGGCAACTGAGGTCAAAGAGGAAACTTCAAGATGAAGAACCTAAAGAGGATTGAGCGATAGTAGATGGACACAGCTAGAATGACTAGTGACTGACACAAGAGAGATCTTCCATAAAGGAATTTGGACATGTGACATGAGCAATAGTAGGCAGATACAACATAAATAACTGGTGACTATTTCAAAAGAGATTTTATGAGAAGAATCTCAAAAAGAGTGACACTAGCGATAGTAGGAAGACGTAGTGAGGACCACTAGTGACTGTTGTGAAGGAGATTCTATGAGGAGAATCTCAAAAAGAGTAACACTAAAGGGAAATGCCCCCAAGCTGTGACAAGACTCAATCCATGGATACATGAGTAGAAAGAAAATAAAATAGGAAAGAGAAAGCATGGAAGTGACTATACAGAATATCTAGAAGATGCACTGCAAGATGGAGCATTGGGAACAAGAGGTGCCTATTTACCAAGTTTTCACCTTCTTGGCAGGATTTTAATTTTTTTGCTACCATGATGCCTGTTTCTAGGTTTTCACCAATGGTACTTTTTTTTTTGTTTTTTTCATTTTTTTCGTATTTTTCTTTTCTCTTTTTGAATTTTTTTTGTATTTTTTATTTTTTCCATTTTTTTTTGGTATTATAAAGGCACCTATTGCTAGGTTTTCACTAGGGTAACAATTATTTATAGGACTTTTTCAAATTTTTAGGATTTTTTTAGGACATATAGATATGTACAAAGAGGTACTGCTATCAAATCAACTCTAAAACCGCTTCAAGTGGAGAGTGTTGACAGGTTCCTTTAGCACTTCCCCCTCAGTTGTGGAAAGATGAAAGGCACTAGATCCATATACTATAGTAATGATGTAGGGACCAAGCCAGTTGGGTTCAAACTTCCCTTTTTGGACTTGTTACTGTTGATTCTTAGGGTTCTCTCTCAAGACAAGATCACCCAGCTAGAAGTCACATGGCTTGACCCTCTGATTGTAGCTTCTTGCCATTCATTGTTGATATGCTCACAGATGATCACATGCCACTTGTCAATGTTCATCTAGTAACACAAGCTCTTGAAGCTGAGCTATCCTATAGTCATCATCAAGTAATAAGGTCCTTCATAGAGATTCTCAAGGTATGAATCTCGACCTCTATTGGAAGCACAACATCTGCTCCATACACCAAAGCAGAGGGAGTCATGCCCATTGGAGTTTTGATGCTTTTCCTATATGCCCACAGGGCTGGATTGATCTGGAGATGCCAGTCTCTCCCTAATTTGCTAACTATGCAATGAAGAATTTTGAGGATCGCCTTATTGGATGCCTTAGCTTGGCCATTACCCTAGGGATAATAAATGGAAGACCAATGTTGTGTGATTTTGAATTTCTTAAATAGTTCCTTGAGGTCTTTTTTCTTTAATTGTCCTCTATTGGCAGTAATAATTGAGGATGGTACACCATATCTGCAGATGATGTAGTTTGTGATAAAAAGTGCTACATTGTTGCCATTGACAACTGTGAGAGGTACTGCCTCTACCCACTTCGTGAAGTAATCTATAGCCATGATAATGAACTTATGTCCATTAGAGGAGGTTGGGTGGACCTGCCCCACCAAGTCAAAGGCCCATTGTTGAAATGACCATGTTGTAGTAGAGGGAATCAACTCTCTAGCTGGAGCATGGATCAGATTCCCATGTAGCTGACACTGCTTGCAGGATCTAGCATACTTGATAGCTTCTTGCTCTATTTTGGGCTAATAGTAACCAACTCTAAGGATTTTGCAAGCTAGTGTCAGGCCATTGGAGTGAGATCTGCAAATGCCCTCATGAACATCAATTAGTGTGCATTTGTACTCTTTGGGTTCTAAAAACCTAAGGAGTGTTTCATCGAGACCTCTCCTATATAGATCATCAAAAATAATGACATAATTCAAAGCATTATAGATTAGGTAACATTTCTCATTCGAGGTCAAACCTTTCAGAATGGTTTGATTGTGGAGATAGGAATAAATGTGATGGTAGCATGATGATTCTTGTCCAACAATAGAACATATCATCCTGGAATAAGGGGTGTCATAGGCTAGGTAGTGTAACGCTTCCACCAAGAATTCATGTCAGAGGCCATTTTCAAGCCTCTGTAGCAAGGAGGCCAAAGTATCCATGGCATCAACTACTTCATTATCTGCTTGTGGAACTTTTTGGAAGGTTATATGTTCAAAGTAATTCTTTAAGTCATCAACCATGCACTTGTAAGTGATTAGTTTCTCATCCTTTGTTTGGTACACATCATTAACCTGGTTGATGACAAGTTGAGAGTCACCAAAGATGTCTAATTGATCCACTCTCCATTCGGACACAATCTTCATGACATTGATCAAAGCCTCATATTCAACAATGTTTTTTGTACAAGGAAACAAAATCTTGTACGCTTTTGGCAATGAGTATCTCTGTGGTGTAATAAAGAGTAATCCAACACCTGATCCTTGTTGTGTGACGGACCCATCAAAGAACATAACCCATGTGTGGTGCGTGACTGTTAAAATCAACTCATCTAGGAAATTAATTTTCATTGGTAGAAGACTTTGTATGGGTGCATCGACCAACTAATCTTCAATTGCTTGTCCCTTGATAGCCTTGCGTTCAATGTATTGGATGTCAAACTCACTAAGTATCATAACCCATTTAGCCAATCTTCCTGTGAGAGTTTCCTTACTAAGAAAGTACTTTAGTGGATCTATTTTAGCCACAAGCCGCATAGTGTGGGCAAGCACATAGTGTCTCAACTTCTGGGAAGCAAAGACAACTTCTACGCAAGCTTTCTCAATAATGCTATAGGTCTTCTCATAAGAAATCAATGTTTGGCTCAAATAATAAACAACCCTTTCTTTGTTGCCATTATCTTCCTGAGCCAATAGGATTCCTAGGGAGGTTTCAGTTACTGAGATGTATAAGAGAAAAGGCTTCTTGTGGATAGGAGGCATCAGGATTGGTAGATTGATAAGATATTGTTTGATCTGTTTTAAGCTTTGCTCACAATCTTGGCTCCAATCAAATTTCACACCTTTATGTAAAGTCTTTGTGAAGGGTTGTGATCTATCCCACAATTGTGAGATAAACCTATGAATAGATTGAAGCCTTCCCTGTAGTCCTCTCATCTAGCTGATGTTCTAAGGTGGTGGCATATTGATTATTTCTTGTACTTTCTTTAGATCTACATCAATTCCTTTTGTAGAAACAATTTATCCTAGCAACTTTCTTGATGTGACACCAAATGTTCATTTCTTAGGATTGAATCAAAGATTGAATTTTTCCATACGATCTAGGATGGGCCCCAAACCTTGCAGATGAGTATTGCATTTAGCACTTTTGACCAAGGTATCATCAATGTAGTCCTCCATGGTTTTTTGCAGCATGTCATGGAAAATTGTAGTAACAACCCATTGATATTTAGCACCAGTGTTCTTCAAGACAAATGGCATTACATTCTAATAAAAGGTCCCCCATGCATATATGAAAGCCATTTTCTCCTAGTCTTCTAGCGCAATTTTTATCTAATTGTATCTAGAAAAACCATCCATAAGTGAGTACATCTCATAACCAATCGTCATATCCATGATCATATCAATATTAGGGAGTGGGAAGTCATCTTTAGGACAGGCCAAGTTAAGGTCATGAAAGTCTGTACAAACCCTAATAGATTTATCATGCTTGGAAACTGGAACAATATTGGATATCCATTCAACATAATCAATTGTGTGGATGAAGCCAGCTTTTTGAAGTTTCTCCAGTTCTACTTTGATGAGAAATGCAACATGAGGATGCATTTTTTGAAGCTTCTATTTAATTGGTTTGATGCTTGGTTCCATGGACAAGTGATGCATGATAAGATCGAGATCCAGTCCTGGCATGTCAAAGTATGTCCAGGAAAAATTTATTTTCTTTTCTTTGAAAAAGGTAATGAATTCTTCCTTTTCTTTAGGTGACAGTGACTATGCCAGATGTATCATATGAGGATGTTCTTCCATGCCTAGGTTAATTGGTTGTGTTGGCTCTATCAACATTGATGATCTCTCTTGAAAGTGACTAGGAAGTGCATCAAATATCTCATTCGCGAGCACCTCGGAGAGGTTTTCACCCTTGGATACATCTTTTTTTTTTACTTTTTTGGGTTTCGATACTGCCACAATGTGGTTTTCACCATCAGATCTTTTGCATTTTTTCTTTTTAATTGTATGACTGAGATATTTAATGTTAGCCTCAGTCATGTTGATGCTCTGTTCATTGGTGGAAGACATTATATGTTCGATAGCATTTAGGTAACAGGTGAGAGTGTAGTCATTCTGGAACATGGGGACTTTGCTAGATGCATTAGGGTTCCAGTCTATAAGCTCAGGATGTGTGAGTGAGAGAGTAGTGGCTGGTTCAATTACATTCATAGTGTAGTCATTGAGTGCTTGGACTAGAAATTCGAGACCTATGGTGACTTCATCCACAGATGTGTTCAAATGCTCCTGAGTATGAATGTCAGTAATTGACAACTCTAGTACACTAGCTGGATTAGATCCATGTGACTTAACCCTAGACATGCACTTGGTCAATGTCTTTATCAATAGTCACTTCTAAAAGAGAGTCAAACTCATATTCCTTAGAATCAGTACTACATGGCAAAAGACTATAGAACTCCCCAACAATGATAGGGACATACTCACCTTCATCCTCTGGGTTGTTACACAAATACTAAATACAAAATGACTGACTAGATTCTCCCTTTTCTGAATGATATTTAAGTTGCTTGGTATTGTCCTCAAAAGAGTCACTAGTATCATCCACAGTGCTAAGACATGGCACAAAGTCATCTAGCTCAGCAAAGAATTTAGCAAGATCATAAGGAATAGGATGATGATAGGATTCCTCATCATTAGATTCTTCCTCTTGAGTATCTGACTCAGCTTGTGACTCATTTTCAGATGAACTCTCAGGTGTTGGTATGAATTTATTTGGTCGCAAATGGAAAGGAACCTTCTTAAATCCTAGGCCAATTGTATCACTATTGCTTTGAGTTGTTGCTTTGATAGGATCAATTAGGCCATTGTTATTGCACCCAATAGGGCCAGTTCCCTTGTAACCAAAATGCTTCATAAGCCTAAGACTAGGCCCATATTTCTCAGGAGTGATTTCTCAAGCTTGCTCTATTAGGTCCATTGGAGCCTCTTCTTTGTAAAGCCATGCTGCAATGGCTCTATTTTCACTTTCATCCTCTAAGAGGACTGTAGCCTTAACAAAAGTGTCATTATACTTGGTCTGAGGTGTCAGTACAAAAGGCTTCTTTGCCTCTGAGGGTCTCCCATAATGATGAGGAGATTCAATGTGATACTCTCCCATGCCATTTTCTTTCAGTTTGAATGACTTCTTGATTTGTTTTAGCTTATTTTCATGATAATCAGTGGATTCATGGTTAGCAAGGACAAAAGTTTCACCAGCCTTGAGCATATTATAAGTATAGCTAGTACTGGCAGGAATAGTAACTTTGGATCCATGAAATGGGAACTTGATGCATTGGATGTGGATGGAACAGTGTGCATCTAATGTATCCATGGCCATCCTAATAGAATGTTGTAAGCCAAGGGAATGCCAAGCACCTGACAAGTGACATCCCTTTCTATAGGACTGTCACGAATGGGTAAAACCACAAGACCTAGAGACTTTCGTTCCACTTCATCATACTCTTTGATCATGATCTTATGTCAAGGAAAATAAGAGTCCTCAAAATAATTTAATTATCTAAGGAGAGCAACAAAGACAATATTTAGGCTAGTGCCATTATCGATGAGTACATGACGAACACGTGTCTGATGGATCATAACCTCGATATGTAGCAGTTGATTGTGTGGGTGACTTAGTTAGTTATCATCCTCCTTAGAGAAGGTCATGAGATAAGGCGAGGTCAGGTGACCTACCATGGATTGAAATCACTCAAGATCAATATCTTGAGGAACATTTTCCTTAGTGAGGGCTTTGTCCAGAATCTACTTGTGAGCAAGCAAGATTATAAGCAGCTCAAAGACAAAATCTAAGCATTAGTTCATTTCAATTGATCAAGAAAACTATAACTAGTTGCTATTGCATTTGTTGTGGGTTTTTCACCTTTGCTAGATGGTCTAGAAAGGGCTTTGTCTTTATGTTGTCCAAGATCAGAAGTAGGAGGGACATGGCCTTTGAGCACCAACTTGGCATGAGAATGAGTGGTAGCATTAGCACAGTGTTACAAGGGTGTATTATCCATTGCTTTGAGAGTAGATCCCCTCAAGAAAAATGGTGTCTTGGGTTTGTCATTATCTTGCTTTCCCTTAATGGTAATAACATCATAGTATTTAGAATCCACAAGTTCAACCATGCGAATGACGTTGTCATCATTGGAATATGCATAGTTGACCTTGTTGTTAGGTTGTGGTTTTGAAGTCTCTCCTTTTTCATAAGCTAGGAAAGGTTCTTTGAATGCCTTGTGATCCAAGTTTTTGTTATGTCCATCTACCACAAGATCACCAGCATCAATCAAGTCCTGGACTTTATGTCGCAAGTTTATGTAGTTGCTAATTTTGTGTCCCTTATTTTGGTGATACTCATAGAATGAGGTTTCATTCCACCATGGTGGACGTGGTTGTGGATCATAGGGATGAGGATTATCCATTGGTGAAATAAGTTTATTTTGTAGCAATTTTTTTTAAACCATGTCCAAAGGTTCTCCTAAGGGTGTATACTCTCGCTTAGGGCATGTTGCCCATGAGTTTCTTGGTTTTTCTTAGATGGCTTGTTGTCAGGGGAAGGTTTCTCAGCATTTTTTGCCACTTTGAGGCCATCTATGAGATTCAATTCCACTTTAGCAGGTTTGGGTGTGACATTGTCAAGGACTTCATCATGCACAATTTCTTAGTTCTTGTTGACATGTTTGGTTTTATCCTTGTTGAAAGTGGAACCTTGTTTTATGTCCCTCTAAAGAGTGAGTTCACTTTTCATGACCATAAATTCCTTGATATGGATAACCTGCATGATCATGTCTTTAAAGGTACATGGACCTTGAAGTTGGACTCTATATCCAAAATTAGGTAGGAGGTTATCAGTGAAAATGTAAAGCTTCTCCATTTTTGGAATTTTACAGAAATACTTAGTATACAGTTGTCTCCACCATTGGAGGAATGTGAGAAAAGGTTCTCCAACTTTTTTTTTAAGGTTGCACAAATCTCAAATTTGATAGGATGTTGAATGTTATGAGAATATTACTGAACAAATAAGTTGGCAATTTCATCAAACATCTTAATACCGGGAGGTAAATGTGAAAACCACTCTAAAGCCTGACCACCTAGGCTTTTGGAGAATAAATGCATGAGGTATGTTTGATCATATATAAACTCCATAGACAAAGCACCAAATTATTGCAAGTGATCTTGGGGATCAATGGTACCAAAGTACTTTTCATACTTGGGTAGCTCTATACCTCATGGGAAAGGTGGCATGTTAATGCTTTTGTCAAATGGAAATGGACAAAGAGCATCCAATGTGTATTTTTTCGTGGGTTTCTCTTTCTCATGCATTATCTAAGCCAATTGGTCTTGCATAATTTTCAATTGCTTTTGGAGTTTAGAAGTCTTAGTTTCTTCTTCAGGCATGATAATAGTTTCCACATTGAAATGAGAGGGGAACTTGGCTCCCTCTTGGGCAAGTTTGAGAAAATACTTTTCTTTCTCTTCGTTGAGTAAGATTCCCATGACCTTCTAAATTTTTTTATCTCGTTGAAATTTTCCTATGTCTTCAGGGAGTATTTCCACCTCTTCCTATTCCTAATCAGTGTCATGGTCTTTCTCTTTCTCTTTGTCATTCCTAGGTGGTTCTTGATGTCTATTATGACTACCATGTTTAGATTCACGATTAGTCATTGTAGGAACATGTTTAGTTTCAGTGTGTTGTGTTTCAAAAGGTCCTTTGAAAAAGGAGTAAGACATTGTGTTTGGTGATACATAACCTCTACTTGTCCCAGTATCCTCTTGATACAAAGGATTCCTAATTTGTTGCAGGTTTATGAAAAATGTTCACTGAATTTGAGGTGACCTGATAGGTGAGGGGGATCATGAAGATGCCTCACTAGCTGAACTAGATACAGATTGTGTAAAAAAAGGTAAGTGACCTTTGTCATGATTAAAACCCCTAGCATTACCTTGCCTAAGTCTAAGAGGATAAAACATGTTATCGCTCTTGGTTGCAATAGTCATAGACAAGGACAAAAGGCAAGAACCTAGAGAAGGATTGCACTAAGACTGAGTCTTAAAAGGGTAAGAAAAGAATGCTATATACTAAGGCATGAGTAGTCTGATTTGAAGGCTAGAATAGCCAAAGGTTATGACTATTGTAACACGGAGTATGACAAGCATTAAGGAACAAGAATCTAGAGAAGTAAAAGATAAGACTAGTCAAAATGCGGATCACAAATCTTTGGTTCAGCTAAATGCCACTATTCAGTATTGTGCATGGATAGAAAAGGACAACACAGTGTAGCAAGCTGACTGGAAAAAGATCATAGATTAGTCAAACTAACTGATTTGACAGTTTTAGAGCACGATTTCACCTGAAGATTCTCTAAAAGTCATGCGAGGAAGTTCACTAGATCGCGTGAAGACTCATGATAATAGTTTAATTTCATGTGAGGACTTTTTCTATCTTGTGCAAAGAAATGACATGATAGCTAAGATAGAAGCAAGATTTCATGTGGTCATATGCAAGATCTCACATGAAGACTTGAACTGGCTCGCGTGAAAAATTAAATTCTTGCGCAAGAAAGTGCAAGTCTGCGTAAAAATTAGGATGAGATTAACAACAGTTTTGGATTTTGAAGAGATTTTTAGAGTGTTTGGATAGATTGGATAGATTTATTAGAAAAATTTGATTGGAAAAAAAATGAGGTTAACTTAGTAAGACATTTGGACAATGTTTCAAGATTCAATCAAGGCAATGTGTTTGAAGAAGATAGTGGGAAACAACTAGTAGTTGAAAACAATCCTGCTGAGGGCAAAGCAACTCGATAGGATAGGAGAGTCTTGACCTTTGTTTGTTGTAGATAGTTTTGAACTTATTTATGACTCAATAAAAAACACACTTTTATCCCTAAAAAAAAAAATTGGTAGAGAAGGAAAAACCTTTATCCCAAATCTTATACGCATGCGTGTACCTCACACTGTCATGTCACCCTCTAGAGGGCGCCTGTGTTTTTGGTATATTCAAAGGACTCAATAGTATATGCTGAACGAGTGCCCTTGTGGTAGGGGATGAGAGTGTATACCACCTTAAAATGTCTAGTAGCATGCCTATGGTGAGTTCTACAGAAGAGATTCTTCCCCCTCCTTGCACAAAGATTATGCCTCCTTTCAGAGGTGATCCAGGTGGCTTCTAACCAAAGGTTTTTACTTGGCTTCCATTTGTATTAATTCCCAATGGCTCTGCAAGTGAAGTTGAGACCAGCAACCCAAACCAGCATCTAAAAGTGCATACTACTTACTTAGCAAGCTAGGGGCCAGCGCCGACCAGTGCACAGACAGAGCTTCCCCTTGATATGCGATATCAAGAATTAAGGGGAAGAAATTAATCTAACTTTGGAGTCTTTTTATCTACAAAGCATCTTCATTATAGTGAGTTAGAATCTTTGGTGAAAGGAGTGTGCTCACTTGGGTCATTCTCAGAGGTTAGATCACTTTGGTAGGCCCTCTAAAGGATTGACTCGGATTGGTGGTTTGATTGCAAGAGTCAAAGTTTTTGATTTCCCTCAAGGGGAAAGAGCATACTCCTCTCCCTTACTTTCTTGCCCAAAAATGTAAAACAAGTTGATTTACTGACTTAGCTTAATCAATCCAGACTTTTTCTTTCTCAAGATCCTGATTCCCTAAAAGGAAATCATCATCTCTTCATAGAAAAGGACTCGTACTAGAGAACCACTAAGCTACTTGCCTTCTTTGAAATGTCATCTTTTAGAAGTGTCTAGGTTTTTGATTCACCCTTGGTCATGACCTTGAAGTGGGGAAGAGCATAATTCCCTATTCTTCTATCTTGCACCCTAGGAAGTTCACAAGCCCCTAATTAATCTATGTTTGGAAAGCAATAAATAAGACACGATGTTTTGTGGGTTTTGAAATTGGTCTTCGTCAAACGTATCTTTGGAAATCGTCCTGCAAGAAAACCATTAGTCCATGTTTGAGTGGGTTGTATAAGGAATCTTTGACAAATCATCCTACAAACAACAGTTAAGCTATAGAAAATTAGAGAAATAAAGCAACACAGATTCAAAGAAAAGTACATTAAGGAAATTGAGTGAATTACCAAGTGAAAATGCTTGAAACAGAGGCTGTTGTTACAAGATCTTGAGCGAGATCTCTAGTAGAGCTGTGTGAAATCTTTGTATGAGCCACATGAAGAAATAAGGTGCTGCATGAAGACTCGTATGCTTAAGAACTTTCTCGCACGAATTGAAAAGAATCTTTGTTTAAAGATCCAGAATCCTCGCGCAAAAATGGATTATCTCGTGCAAAGATTCTTGAATCTGTATGGAATTGTATAGATAGAGAGCTTGGAAACTAATGAAAAAATATAGAGAAGGCTTGAGAAGTTGATTTTCTTGGCCCTACAGTGGGTGCCAGAAATGTATGTGTGAATATGCGGCCTCTATTTAACACACACACTTCAACACAGTCTTTGTATGCGGATTCATCCTGGAATGAACATGAGATTGTTCACCCAAGAATAGTCCTAAAGTTGACCTGTTGCCTTCTATCTAGAGAGATTTTACCTATTTAATATCCTTAGATGTGAGGTGTAGGTAACCAAACCCTCTAAGAATGAAGGATTTAAATGCGATTAATCTATATGAATGCAATTATTCTAACATGAGATATGCATTTAATCTAAGAATATGTAAATATAATTAACTAAATGAATGCATATTAATTCTTAATGATATTAATCTAGAAAATGAAAGTCTTATGAAAGTAGTGAGCTCAAATGAATACACAATTCAGTAGTGATTCAATAGAAATTCAATTCAACCCCCCTTTGATAAGGAATTATGAGTCCCTTAAATAGAATTCTTGGAATCCATCAACGGGTGAGATCAACTCAGATCGACGGTCAGGATTGAAGCAAAGATTTAGTTAAGATGGAAACTTCCTTGTGTGGGTGAACTGAACTATTTCTGATCTGAGTGTGACGAGTAGTCAACTGAACTTGCCATGAGTGAGAGAGTAAGTTAACTAGATTGATTCTAATTTTGAGAAGTAGTTCACTCAAACTTTCCATTTTGAACTGAAGAGTAGAATTTGAAGATATTATTTAATTTAATAAGTGATATATGATCTCATAAATGCATTTTCAATTTAATTGAATAATCATATTCAATTAATTAAAAATAGGCATATTTATTAAAGTAAATAAATTTAATTCCTTAGTACATTAGCTTTAGGTGATGATTTAATTTAATTAAAGTATAAATACTTTAGATTAAATTAAATTTAAATCAAATAAGTTTAATATGACTAATATGAGTGAGTACTATATGAATTAAATAGGAAATATGATGAATGTAGATTAGGGTTTTCTACATCTGACAATTAAATCAAGCAGCAAAAATTAGAATGAGAATTGCCTATTAGAATAGGTCGTAGAATTGATCAAAATAGATTAGAATTGGTGATCATGGAAATGAACCAATTTTGGGGTATTACAGAGGTTGTGTGGAAGATCTTGAAGACTTTGACACCACCATTTAGGTAAGTAGCTCAAATGATTCAACTAGCTATACCCTGTACCAAGGAGTTTACTAGGGAAACACTGCTTGGAAGATTGGAAGTAGAAAAAGTAGGTCTAAGATAGTCAAGAGAACTGACAAGAGTGGAGACAACTTTAGTTCCTTGAATTTTCAGAAAAATCTATCTAGAAGAACAAGTATTACTAGTAGCAAAAAAACTAGATTTGATGAAGACAAGATTATTGAAGAAGGTATAGCACTTATTGTGAGAAGAGAAAAATATGGTAAGAATATCTTTAAATGTTGGACTTGTAATGATTTTGGTCATTATGCATCTAAATCTCCTAAAAGAGAGAACAAGTATAAGGGAAAGTTTAATCCTAGGAGACCTAGAAATTGCTTGTATTCAAATGAAGAAGAAGAATATGATGAAAAAGGTCAGAGTGAAAGTGATGATGAGCTAGGATTTGTAGCTATTAAGGAAGATGATCTTGATAGAGAAATTAGAGAAGAAAAATATCTAGTTTCCCAAGTTGAAAAGAAATTTGATTTGATAATAAATAGTGGTTGTTCACATCACATGACTACTAATATGAATAATTTTGTTAAATTTAGGGACCATGATGGACGTATTGTTAGAGTTGGTAACAATTAAACCTATCATATTACAGGGATTTGATCCATAACTTTAGATGGAAGAAATAACACTGATGATTTTTATTTTGTTGATGGATTAAAGCATAATTTGTTGAGTGTTGGAAAATTGGTGGATAAAGGTTATGAATTACAATTCACAAAACAGACTTGGACTATCAAGGACAAGGATGGTAAGATGATTAAAACTAGAACTAGGTCTAGAGGTAATGCATTTAAGTTGAATTCCGCTAAAATGACTTGTTTGGTTGCTAAAGTGGATAGTAGTTGGTTATGGCATAGGATATTTTTTCATATAAACTTTCATAATATTGTAAAAGTTAGTAGCACATTTGCAGTTAGAGATTTTCCTAAGATAATAAAGCTTACTAATGTTGTTTGCAAAAAATGTATTTTGGCTAAGCAGAAGAAAGTATCATTTCCTAGCAAGAGGTTCGCAACCACAAAAAAGCTAGAGATTGTTCACAAAGATCTAAGTGGTCACTCTAGAATAAGAGGATTCTATGGTGAAAGTTATTTCATGATCTTTGTTGATGATTTCACTAGAATGATGTGGGTAGCTTTTCTTAAAGAGAAGTCTGAAGCTTTTGAGAATTTTAAAATATTTACAAATAGAGTTGAGAATAAATCTGGTGTTAAAATAAAATGTTTGAGATGAAATAGAGGAGGAGAATTCACCCCTAGAGACTTTATTATGTTTTGTCAAGAGGATGAAATCAAAAGATAGTTATCTTCACCTAGAACACCTGAACAGAATGGGATTGTAGAAAGAAGAAGCAAATCGGTAGTAGAGGTAGCAAGAGAAATGTTGTTTGAGAATGATGTATCCAAGACATTTTGGAGAAGCAATAAATCCTATAGAGTAAACTATGAATAGAGTATAGATCATAAAAGGTATGAGAAAGACACCTTATGAACTATGGTTTGGTCATTCACCATCAATTAAGTATTTCAGAATATTTCAAAGGAAGTGTTATATTAGGAGAGATGATGATGTTTGTAAGTTTGATCCAAGAAGTGATGAAGATATGTTTCTTGGCTATTCATTGAAAAGAAAATCATATAAATGTTTTAATCATAGAACTAAGACAACAATTGAGTGCACAAATGTAAAGATTGATGAAAATTTTGGAGCTAAGGAAAAGATGTTATATTAAAATTTAGATGATGAAGAAGATAATTTTGGAATGGTTGGACAAAATGCTGAAGTTTTCTTTGAGACTAACAATGATTTGTAGAATGATGTGCAAATTGTTGATCAAAAAGGAGAGAAGAGGTATGAGATAAGAGGTTAGATATCAACTCCTGCCCCTAGTAGGAATATGACAAAGAATCACCCTCTAGAGAAGATAATTGGAAGAAAAGACAAAGGTGTGATAAAAAGAAATAGAGTTAATGAGGAGATATGTTTGATTTCTCAAGTTAAACCAAAAAGTGTGAATGAAGAATGTAAAGATGATCATTGAATTCAATCAATGAAGGAATAATTAGATTAGATTGTGAAGAATGAAACATAGGAGTTAGTTCCTAGACCTAAAGACAAGAATGTGATAGGAACCAAATGGGTATTCAGAAACAAGATGAATGAGCAAGGTGAAGTTGTGAGAAACAAGGCCATACTTGTATGAAAAGGTTACTTGCAACAAGAATGCATAGACTATGAGGAGACATATGCCCCTATAGCTAGAATGGAAGAATTAAGAATGATCTTGGCTTATGCAATGAATAGGAAGTTCAAAGTATATCAGATGGATGTTAAATCAACTTTCCTCAATGGAGAACTTGAAGAAGAGGTATATATTGAGTAGCCTAATGGTTTCCCTTTGACAAAAGACAAAGATATGGTATGCAAACTAAAGAAAGATTTATATGGTTTGAAGCAAGCACCTAGAACCTAGTATGCAAGGTTGGACAACTATTTGGCAAAATTTGGATTTCCTAAAGGTATGATAGCTAGTAACTTTTATCTGCAAGAAATTGAGAATGGTTTATTATATATAGTAATATCTATTGATGAAATCATATTTGGAGGAAATGATGAAGAAAGTGATAAGTTTTTTGAAGAGATGAAGAATAAGTTTTAAATGAGCATGATAGGAGAAATTAAGTTTTTCCTAGGATTGCAGAATGTACAAAACAATGATGGTCTTTTCATTTCACAAGCCAAGTAATTGAAAGACTTGTTGAAGAGATCAAGATTGGAAAGTTGTAAGCTTGTTGGTACACCTATGATAACTAGTCACAAGTTATCTAGTGAGGATGAGACACCTACAATTGACAAGAAGTACAAATCCATGATTGGAGCTTTACAATATCTAACTCACACTAGACTAGATATAGAAAATGTAGTTGGGATTATAGCTAGATTTCAAGCTGATCCTAAGGAGTATCATTATGCAACAATAAAGAGGATATTCAAATATTTGAAAGGAACACCTCATTATGGAATGTGGTATGATAGATTGAGTTATTTCACTCTTTATGCATATATTGATGCAGATTAGTTAGGAAATATGGATGACAGAAAGAAGACCACTGGTGAAGCATTTCTTCTTGGAGGAAGATTGGTTTCTTGGATGAGCAAGAAACAAGATTGTATTTCCTAGAGTACAGATGAGGCAAAATATGTGGCAACAACAAATAATTGTAATCAAGTGATGTGGATGAAATAGATGCTAAAGGATATCAGAATTGAGTTTGCAAAACTTGTTTTCATACACTATGATAAAACCTTGTATGGTAAGTATGTCAAATAATCATGTATTGCATTCTAAGGCTAAGAATATATCTATTAAGTATCATGTCTTTAGAGAAAAAGCAACAGAAAAGGAGATTAGATTGGAATAAGTGAGTACTAAAGATTACATTGTATATATCTTTATGAAGCCCTTACCTAAAGAAACATTTAATTACTTGAGAGGTATGCTTGGGGTTATGCCTCTGCCTACTTTTGAGTAGATGATGAAGAGATTACATCAATATAGTGGTACAAAGCGCTATTGTTAAATTGGACCGAATGCTAATGCTTCCTATATGGGGGAGTATCTATGATGAGCCAAGTTATTAAGGACTCTTGGTATTTGGTCTTGAACAATGTCTTTGGAAACTTGAGCTAGTCGAAGACTTGGAGTAGTAAATTGACATAATGAGGCCTTTATCATTGATGTCAATGGGGGAGAATATGCATGAAAAAAATATCCTAAATATGTATGGGGATAATGCATGAGAAATATCTACTTTATTAGGGAGATTTAGAAATATTCATGTAAAAAAGGAGGAATATCCCTGATGATGCAAAGAAATCGATGTCTTTTTGACCCTTTTTGTGAACATTTGTCTATAACATACTGAACTTTGTCATCGTTTAAGTATAATATTTTGTAATTTTGATGTATAAGTTATGAACATATGGAATAAGAATGATATTTAAAATTATGTCTAAAAAGGGTTCACTTTGTTGGTAAAAATATTTCTTCATGAATGTTTGGCATGGGTAGATCTTCCTGTAGCCGAAGAGATTGCAAAAACTATTAGTTGAATATTAATGCTTTTTCTTTATAAATTAACAAATATAAATAAATTTTTGTAGGAAGTCTTGTGTACATTAAATGTTGGCCACAGGTATCCAAGCCAAGCTGGAATCAATCAAAACAACTCTAGTGAAGGACTACCACTATGGAATTGTTGGTATTAAAGAGGAATGTTATGACACCGTTGTAGCCAAAGACTTAGTAGCAAAACTTGAAGGGACCTATTTTAATGAAATAATAAGGGACTTGTTTAGTGGCATAGAAAGGGGACCTGATCCAATAGAATAAGCAAGACCTGATAAAGCGGTTGAGCGGGAAAGCAAGCATCTAGGTGATCGGCTGAACATGCAAGGAATTGTTACAAAATACTTGGATTCCTAGAAACTATTTAGGTTAGATAGCAGAGTAGAGCTAGCATCTACTATGCTCTGTATTTACGAGAATTTAAGGAAGATAATTGATGTTTTTATTATTGCATGCTTGAATAAATCTTGAGTTGTAACAAACTATCCTTCATGAGAAATTCATAATTTTAGGAATCTATTATTCCCCTCCTTTTCAATAAGACCTTGTCTATATCTATGAGGTCAAGTAGTAAGTAGATTGATAGAGTTATCAGACATCATATTCTCCAAGAAAATGTATTACTATCCATTTGAATGAATACATGACTTTGCTGAGTTTCTACACTTCTGTTTGAGTTAATCTTTTTCTTCATTCTTCCATGGGGGCCCATGTGGAAGGTGGAGTTTACTTTATCAATGAGGATTTAGACTAAGTTTTATAAGTTTAATATAGAACTGTTGCTCCTACAACCACTAGAAACAAAACCAGTCTCTGTTCTTGCAACAATAGGTGCATAGATGTATGGTTAAGTAATTCAAGTTTCCTTCCACGTATCTGATAGTTATCTTTCCTTCTAATAAATTATATTTCCTTAATAGTTATTGTATTCAAGGTAGTAGTGATTTTTAGTGAAGGTTAGAGAATATACTTTGTAGACACCATCTCAAGTTCATGCTCCCAGATTGATATTTAATGAAGATCAACATAGTACTTTGGTAGTAAAGGATGTCCAATCCTACAACTAAAAAGGTGTTATATTTTCCCGACAATCCCTATGAGGGAGATATGCAACATGAGGGAGTTTGATGTATGAAAAAATATCGCCTATCCCAAAGAAGATACAAAAAAAAGCAATGTTCTAGAGGATTTTAGATTTGATTGATAAAGAGGATTTGAGAAGATGAGAACAACAAAAACAACAATAGAGTACTATTTGGTATTCTTGGAACTTAGATGTTTTTCACCTATGTTTCCATTAATTCCAAAGGGGGAGATTGTTAGCATGAATGATGATGATACTACATTGGGGGAGTATCCTAAGCATTGGAGAGTATTGACACATTACATTCATGACTATGATTTTCATTGATTTCAACATAGTAGTAAGTCTATATAGTCTGATAGAGTAATAAACAAAGATCTTAGTTGTATGGACAAGGTTTTAAGTTTTTGGTGATGCGTGTTCATGGACATGTTAAGTATAGGGTCCTAATGATGAGGTTTAATGCACAACACATAAGTCAAAGACATATGGAACTTGTACCTAATTTACAAAGAGAAGTACACAAATCGAGTGCCTGAGAAGCCATTTTTGATGTTTGCATTATATCCTTTAATAGTAATATAATATGGTAATACATGGTCAACCAATGACATATGATAGTATGATGGTGATGTCAATAGGTGTGCAGGTTCTAAAGTTGCATGTATGAAGTTTTGTATATAATGTGAGCTGTCAGTGTTATTATAATTGTAAATTAATTAATTATCTTATTATAATTAATTGGGAAAGCCTCAAAGCCAACTCAAGTAATTATTTTGATGACATGGTTTAAAGAAAATATGTTTTCCTTGTTTTTAATGTATATAACAAAGCACCAAAGCATTGAAGTGTATGCAAAGTGCGAGAAGGAGCAGAGTGTTTATTGAATGTGAGTAAGCAATCCAAGGGATTATTGGGTGCGAGATTTATGATTTGGTTAAAAGATCAGAAGGGGAAGAAGTCTGATTGGTAGGATAGAGAAAGAGGAAGGAAGTACCATTCATTTCTATTATTCTATAAGGAATAATACAAAGATCATTTGGATAGTGGGTTCATTGGTCTTTCCCTTGAAGCTGTTTGGCCAATGGGTCTAGCCATCATGCACAACTCCTAATAAGGTTGGAATATCCTAATAGTGATTCAAAGTCTCCTAACAGGGACTAATATGTATTGAGTGTTGTTATAGACTCCTAACAGAGTCCATCCTTTAACAAGGAATATTTATATTAGTACATCATCTTGTGTGTACCATCCCCATCAAGGTTTTCCCTTTGATCAAGGGTTTCCCTAGTTAACATATCTAGTTTTATTGTGCATGAGTATATTGTTGTGGTTTTTGATTATATTACTCTTATGGTTAGAGTTTAATAAGGTTGATAATTGTGATATTAGTCGGATAACTGATTCACAACCTCCCCCACCCTCTTATTTATATTGGTGGACTATATATTCTAAAACTAATAAGTCCTTAATGATTATTAGGTCAACCTTTGATTAAAAAGATTTCAATATAAACTACTTACAATGATTATAAAGAAAACAATAGGGTTTGATTTGTATAGTTACAACTCACTTTGCAATTTTTGATCTATGCTTAGTTTTGTTAAAGACAATAGTCCACCAAGATAACTAGGGGGGGTGAATCAATTATCCAAAAATTAAAACATTTATCTTCCTTAAATAAACTTAACCATTCAATCAAAGTAAACAACAACCATACAAAGATGCACATAGACAATTACACTAGATATGTTGACTAGGGAAACCCTTGATCAGAGGGAAAACCCTGGTGGGAATGATGCCTACAAGGTGATGTACTAATATAAATATTTCTTGTTAGAGGATGGACCATATTAGGAGTTTATTACAAGATTTAGTACATATGAATCCTTTTTAGGAGACTTTGAATCCCTATTAGGAGATTCCAACCCTGTTAGAAGTTGTGCCAACCTTGTTAGGAGTTGTAGTACAATGTATACAAGAAGAGCCCCCTGCCCAAACATGAAATTTCAATTACAAGAAAAAATCATTGCTTAAACATGAAATTTACTATTATGTTCTTCTTTCCTTTATTTTGTCAACCAAACTAATCACTATCAGACTTTGTAGACTAGGTCATGAAACTCAAATCCAAAAATCAAACCTTAGATCACTCAACTTTGCATTCCACTCTTTCTATTGCTTACAATCACTTCACATAAATACAATTCTATACCATGCTTGATAAATGAAAATGTCCTTCCTTTGTACCAATTCCATAGAACAATTCCCTAAGTCGTCTATTAGACCTTCTCAATTAATCATTATAGGACCATATTAAGAACATGTTAGACTTAGCGATAACATTAATCTTCTATCTTGCAACTTAAATAAATTTTTGCATAGACAATATTATGACGAGTGAACTTAGCCATGTCATCAACGATTGGTCTTCTTCATATCCTCAACCTTGATTTTTAAAATAACAATTATGCTAAGAGATATAACAAGTTTACCAGAACATGCCTTTGTAAACTCCATCTTAGAACAAACATCACCAAGACTTACATAACTTCTTCTAGACTTATCATTTCTTCATCCAACATTAACTTCATATACTAGATCCTCAAAGGTAACTCTGATAATGTTAAATAGTGAAAATACTCAACTATCTGTCTGTACTAGATCTTTCTATTGTTCTTCCATCAAATAGCACAAAAAATTGCTACGTTGACATCAATAACAAACTTAGTCATGAATATAACATATCTACAATACTCCCCCATAGGGTTTACTTTAGCGACGAATCTTCACCTTTTGGCGATCCTATTTGATGGGTCAATCATCATTTGAAAAATATTTATCATATTTGGGTCCAACTGCATTGCCAGATATTTATCATATTTGGGTCCAACGCCTGGGGTGGTCGCCCATTAGTTATCACATGATTGGTCAAAAATATCGATGCAATCGCCAATGTGATATATAGTTTGGATACATTTATTTTAACCATATCGCCAGCCTTTGCATGCTATTTCTTATTGGCCAAAGTTATTTCACCATTACTACAACCATATAAATTTTCCCTTAGGTTGGGTGTCGCCAACTATTTTATCGATGTGTGTCGATCACCCGCCCCATTTAGCCAACTATTTCCTACTATAGGCTTGCATCGAAAGGTGTATTTTGCCTGCATTTGACATTCCCACTTGTTAATCCCACCTAATTTTCCAACCTAGATTAGACTATAAAAAATTATTATTCTACACAATTTGCTATTTTTTGGTCTAGAGATTGGTATTTCTTATTGCTGCCAAACTTTCAAAGTGCTGAGTGCATTGGCCATTGACTTGTGGACCTTGGTTTTTGTAAAAGGAAAGTGATTTTTAAATTATTTTGTAAGTGGTATTGGTTATTTTTTAGTTTCACTGTCCAGTGTCTGCTAGTGACTGGACATCTCACATGCTAAGATAGCCTCTAGATATTAGGTTTGTAAATTATAGTGGGTAGTACCATAGACTGTAGTACTGTAGTAATAGTATCCTTTTTTGAGAATGAATCATATTATTGTTATTATATGTAGTCTAAGTAGTTAAGTCTTTTGTTTAACAACTAAGTTGATATTTTTTTGCAGCCTTTATCAGTTTTCCATATCAAACAAGAGGGGTCTGATCCCTAAAATCCAAGAGAAGCCACCATTACCAAAATGCAAAACCATAGTAGCATATTTTGGTGGTGGAAATTTTGTCAACCTACAAGATTCACAAGTTAGATCTCCAATGGTTATTGAAAAAGGAGATTCATCACAAGTTGGACCCTCACATAGTATTGAAGTTCAAGTTGGCGAACCTAGTATTTTAGTCGATGATGAACTTGAACAAGATCTGTCCCAGACCAGTCAGTTGAGAAAACTAAAATTGATTCCATAAATTAGGTTCATGCACAAAAGGGGAAAAGAAAACTAGAATCAAAGAAAGATTGATCTTGCTGGGATTTGTCCAAAAGGAATTTTCAATTAGAATGGGTGGAAAAGTGCTGGTTCATTGAATGAGTGCCCAATCCAAATGATGGTGAGCATCCTATAGAATGTAGATCTAAGATTTGCATAGAGATAACAAAGAAGGAGAAGAGATTGCAACTTAAAATTGATACCATAGAAAAGCATGTCGGTAAAGTTTACAAGAAGGAAATTATAGATGAAGTCAAAAAATCCATGCTAACTTGGAAAACAATGGATAACTATCTACATATCAAGAATACTAAAATATACGAGTTACACCAGCAAATACGGGAGAAGCATTCTGCAGTAAAATGTTCCATTGAAGATTTCATTGGGAAAGCAATGGAACTGCAAAATATGGAAAAAAGTAGTTCAATTAGGTGTGGTCTTTTATATATTGAGTAGAGGACACCCTATGACAGACTACCCTACAATGACTGCATTATTATATTTTTTGAAAACTTGAAACTATCCTAACAGTCACTGGTCAGTAAACAATAGGTGGGAATGGGCTAAATGTCTTGCACAGGTTGAAATAGAAGATATGAAGGAATCTATAAAATACTCAAATTTCATTGCATTGTCTCTAGATGAAGTTACAACAATTGATAATACTTACTGGGTGTGCATGCATGTTTATACTATAAACAATCTTTGTTATAAACCATTTCTACTATCTGTTGCTAAATTGAATCATAGTGCGATAGCTGAAAACTTATATGAATTATTAAAGACTACTGTAATTGAATATGGAGGTTTGGATAGCATGGAGATTGCCCAAAAGTTTGTGTGTGTTGGAGCGAATGGTGCTTCAGTTATGCAAGGTCATAAAGGCAGTCTTTGCAAAAAGATCAAGAATGATTTGGCACCCTATGCTATTTCCATTCATTGCATGGCCCATCAAATGAATCTAGATTTTGGAATTGTCAGCAATTTTGGTTGTGTAAGTAAAGTGGAATCTCTGATCAAAGAGATCTACCAATACTTCTGTCGAAGTCCAAAACAAGTCTAGGAATTTCAACACTTTGCTATAGGACTTACTGATGGGAGGAAGCTTCTTAAAGACAATGATACTAGATGGATCTCTTTGGATGGACCAGTGCATCAAGTAATGTCTAAATACCTGTCATTTCTTGGACTAATCCACTCTGTGCAAGATAGATTCCCTTGGCTATATTCAAGCCTAACTAATGTTAAGGTACTCTTAACTTTAGGAGCTATTCTCCCCATGCTACACGACATGAGAAATATTATAAAAAAGGTTCAAAAAAGAGCTATGTACATTACATAATATAATAAGCTACATAAAATGACATGCAGTAGCCTAGATACTCTGTATCGATTATTACCATTAGATGAAACAAAGTTTGCAAAGTGGTTAGAAATGTCAAATTTGAACAATCCTGGGAACTTTTTACATATTGGTGCAAATGATGAGGTATATGGCAGGGTACATGGAGTTGACATACCAATGCAGTACTATGCCTATGTCAACCCCAATGAAGTAGGAAGCAAAGTTGAATCAGAACCAGAGAAGGTACTTTCACATGTTACAAGTGAAGCATTCAAGAAGATCAAAGACTCTGTGCTTGACTCTGTCAAGCGAGTTTGCTACAATTTGTCATTAGAAATCAGATTCAGATTCCCTCTAGAGGAATTGCTAGAAGCAATGCCAATTGTTTTTCCACACTATTGGTCTCTAAATAGTCCAACTAATTTTTGAAGAAGGATGAAAACTCTAATTCAACATTTTTGTACACCTAAAGTAATCAATGGAGTCACCATAAATGAAATTTTAGATGAAACTCAACTAAGAGATCAATCATACTCTTTTGCAAACATAATGAGGGAACAATATACTATTATGGAGAACTCAAATGAAGAGGGAGCAGTAACAAAGCTTTGGAAAATTTGGTGAGAGCAATCAGTTGAGAGAGGCAATACTAGAATATTTCAAGCTTACCAATTTATGTTTGACAATGATATTGGGTTCAATGGAGGATGAGAGAGTTTTTAGTACTTTGGGCTTCCTTAAGTCAAAGGTTAGAAACAAATTAGAAAAAAATTTGAATAATTTTCCGAGGTTCTATAATTCTAAATATGAGCTAGAAAGTTTCCCTTATGATAGGGCTGTCAGCATTTGGAGAAAGTGATGCCAAAGAAGAGGGATTGCCAACATTTCAAACACAAATGGTAGTGGTAGTGGCAGTGGTGGTAGCAGTGGTTCATACGTGATATTGAAAGTCAAAGCAATGAAGATGATGTTAAATTTGGCATGCATAGTGAGTCTGATGCTGACGATGAATCTGAAAAAAACACAACAAACAATGAAATGTTATATACAATAAATGAGGAGGATTCTGATGATAGTGATGCTGAGCCGATCCAAGAAAAATGATAACTATAGCAGCTTCTCAACCTTCTGCATGAGTCAAGTAGTAGGCTAGTAGCTTTGATCTAAGACTCTACCTACTAATTAATTATGTAACATGTTTTTAGAAGTTAATTTATAGCCTTCATTCACTGTCCCTTTATAGATGCTTAATTTTATTTATTTATTTTTGAACATGTTGATGTTACAAACTTAATACTTACATGTGGAGATTTTCATTGATTGTATTTTTTTAACATGTTGAGATTTTCATTAATTCTAGTTTCTTTAAGAAATTGTAACATAATGCATTTAATAGAATAAGCTTCATTTAAAAAAAATTGTATTATAATTTATAATTACAAATCAGCCTGTAACATAATACATTTAACGCTTGTCAATTACAAACAATTACAACCTTTTGCAAATGACTTAATATCAAATTGCAATGACCGTGAATTCCCTTTTGTAGATACAAAGGAGAAACAACAGCTGTAGGTTAGTTTGTAATTGTATATATGATCAGATATGTTAGCTCTTGATTCCTGATATGCCATAGTATGCTAGTGCTTGGCTGCCCAACTATCTTGATATGCTGGCTCTTGATTCCAGTAACAATTAACATTAAAAAAATTTTAAATTAAAGAGAAACAAGTAACAAAAAAATTATAGTTCTATTACTTACTAAGTTGTTACACTGTTACTACTTAGTGCTATCAGCTATGACTGCCACTGATAGTAACAATAATAGTTTGAGAAGATGACCCAACTTCACTAAAATTTCTTTAGGGCGCTCCATTTTGCATCATTTGGAAGCCCCATTTTTTTGAGGTTGTAGCTAATTATATGTAGCCTTGTCAAGAAAAAATACTTCTGAGAGATAGAATCATATGATAGGAGGAATCTATCTATAGCATCACTCATTGTTGACAGTGGTTTGATGCAACTTACAATTCCCTCTGGAGTGAATTCCTCAGGAAATTTCCCTAAATTAGAATTCATCCTGCCCTGCAAATTTTTCATGTAATTTTCATTTCCAATGAATGTGCTTTCTGAGTTAGCTAGAGTTGGTATTCCAACATTCAACAAGTTCACTATGGTGTTATTCATCTTCATCAACTCTTTGGAAGCAGAATTGAGTGATTCACCAATTTGTGTTACTTCTTCAAAATGTTGAAAGACATTAATAGCCATTACATAGGCATCCAAGTAGTTGTTTATTCCATGGTTTGCCAAATCCCTATCACTGGATCTCTTTAGTTTATTGAGAACTTTGTCAGAAAGATCTTTTAAGGAATTGGTGAAGATTTGTCTTTTAGCCTGAAAATAAATTTTTACATTTTCAAAGACAACTCTGAGATTGCTATTTAAATCAAGCCATTCAACCAAACCATCACTGATCATCATTATTTTGTCCCAAATTTCTTGTTTGATAAGCTTAACTATGTTTATTATAGTATCCTCCATATGATGGTCTTCGGAAGAGGTCATTCTATTTTTTGCCATTACATTCTCTACCTTTTTCTTTATTTCATACATCTCTTTTTCACTCTTTTTCTGCATTTCCTCTAGTTGCCTTTGCCAATCAGTTGCTCTCTTCCTCTCATCCTCCAATTTCTTCTTCAAATCTTGATTTTTATTTGTAGTTACCTATTTTTTCTTCTTTTCCTCAAGTTCCCTTTTCAAATCATGGATTGTCTTTGAAGTGGACTCCTTTTTCTTCACACTATCCAATTCCTTCTTCAAATCATGGAGACTTTGAGTAGACTCCTCGTTCTTTGTGTTCTCTAATTCCTTTCTCAAATCGAGGTTTTTCTTTGTAGTTGACTCCTCTTTTTTCTTTGCATTCACCAATTCCCTCCTCAATTTGTGGATGGTGTTAGTACTTGCAGTAACACTAGACTCCATTTTCTTTGCATTCTCCAATTGCTCCTTCAAATCACTAATAGTTTTTGCAGTTGACAAATATTTTTGTTTCATATTCTCCAATTGGTTATTCAAATTGTGGATTGTGTCTACAATAAACTCCTCTTTTTTCTTCTCATTCCTCAATTCTTTTTGCAAATTAAAAAATCATACTTGTCCTAGACTCCACTTTTTTCTTTTCCTTCTCCCATTCATCCTTCAAATTTTTTATTTTTTTTGGCAGCAGATTCCAGCTTAGTTTTCAATTGATTGATGACCTGTGCACTACTCTCTATAGACTTGAACAACTATGCAGTAGATGCTTGTTCATTCTTAAGTCTTTTTTGGCACTCATCCAATTCTTTAGTCAAATGTTGCACTTGTTCATTTATCTTTTCTTGCTGGATAATTGCCTCTGTAGGAGAAGTTTTCTTTATCCTGTTTTGCAATTCTTTGAACCTATTGTCTACTACTTTCTCCTTCACCTTCACATTATCAAGGTCTACCTATAACTTTTCTATTTTCTTTGTAAGCCTTTTATTTTCCCTCTCTGCTTTTAGAAGTGTAGAGTAGACCATTTTGTTGCTCTCTTTTGATATATTGATTTTGTCAATATTTTTCACTTTTGACAAATCCATTTGAAGATTGGTAACTTGTATATTGTTATGATTTAGTACATTTTGAGGTGGATTATTATCTCTACCCAGGTGCATAATAGCCATGCAAGTTCATCATTTCATTGTTTGGATAATATGTTGAAAATATTCTGTTAGTAGATCCCTGACATTTGGCAACTGCATCACTTTTCAAAGTCTTCATAATTTGCCTATTTCTTTTGCTTGTCTATTCAAACTTTGATGCAAACTCGTTCAAACTAAAATTTGGGTTTTCTAACACAATTGAGTGTTTGAAAGGTGAATTATCAACTGTATCATTGAATATTGATGCTCCTCCATCTCTAGCTAAACTTACTCCACCTACAATTGTATTTTGAGGATTGCCAACATACTAAAGATGGCCCATTCCAAATTCTTGCATTTTAAGACTATTTTCAGAGTTTTGTATAGAAGCCACTAGTGCATACATTGCTAAAGTAACTGCTGACATTTTTTGTGGTGTAATTTTCATAAGTTTTTGCTTTTTTGTACAAGGTTCATCCATGCTAGCGCCAGTGATGCCAATAGGATCAACTACAACTGGATTTGAAGATTTAACAAATAATGTGTTGGGATGACCTTCAAAAGTAGAAGTATAATGTTTTTTTCCCCTTTTTAGATGAATCATCTTCAATCTCAGAGCTTCCAATGATTGGTTTACTTCCTCTTTTGGGTGGGTCTGGTACTGGAACTAGATTCCAAATCTCATCACCACTTGCACCAATGGCCCCTATACCTGCATAACCCATTTTTTGTATCATAGTTGCTCTTTTACCATACATTTGCTTAGTAGAATCACTCATTTGAAGTTTAATAATATCTCTACCCATGGTTGACTTGGAATCTTCAATACCTTGAATGTCAGCATCAGATTGGAGGTCCTCTTGTCTTTGAATATCACTGTCATTGCAACTGTCAAGTTGATATAGTATAGTTGGATGCTCTTTATCCTAATAAGTGCTGAAAAGGTCATCCTCATCAATTTTCTCAAAATTTGCTAATGTCTTTGGTTCATCCAAATTTTTCCTCATTTTCCAAAACTCAATTATCTTGGTTTAACACCACATTTTAGATATGCATGCCTCTTTAATTTCTTTCGGCATAGACTTCTTAGAAGTTTCAGATGCTTTCTCGTAGAAATTTAAGTATGTCAGAGGCCCTGATTTGTGTGACTCTGATATGTGCAATGCCATAATTTTGGATGACAATTGTGGCATTGAAATATTATTCTCTATTGCATGTTTCTTCATCTCTTTCTTAACCTCATCCCACGAATCCTTATTTTTTAACTTTTCTATCAATGGCATCTCTTGGTGTTGATATTTTTTCACAGAGTTCTCATTTGCAATAAGTCTTATTTTTATTATGTTTAGTGGATCATAATTTCAGTGACTAACAAAATGAAAGCCAAAAAAAGTTACCAATTCATTTGCCACTTTGAAAGCCTTTCTCTCAAATGTGAGGCCTCCAATTGCGAAAGGCAAGGAAGGAAATATCATTTTCTTTTGTTGTCTACTAAAAAGTTCATCTGTGCTTTCCATCTGCCTTACATATTCTAGTACAAAAACCCTTTCTGTAACATGCATTTGAAGTTTGCAGGGTTCAACCACTAAACCGTAAAACCTTAAGATAGTGTACTCTTACATGAAGAACCAGTCAACTAATTGAATATGACTTCCCAATTGAATGCAATCTTTACAAGACATAGGCAATCTAGGCATTGTAGTGCCTGTAATTTTTTGGTAAATAGGTGCCAAAAAGAAGTCTACAAAATGGTTGTAGTTTTTATTGTTACTATTCATCCTCATCTTATGTGTCCATTCATATACTGGACTTGGTGTCTCTGATTTATTTTGGATTTTCTCATCAAACTTATAGACCTCAATATCAAGCTTGTTGTTCTCTGTCTCAAATATTGGGCGATGCTTTGCTAAAAGAAGGTAGCACAAGTAACTTGTGAACCTAAATATATTCGTCTTGCTTGTAGTTGTACTTTGTTTAATCATTAGTAATTTTTGTTGCATAAATTCAACAATGTACCGAACAAAATCATATATTACTACTACATTGTCAACTGACTGACCTCGGCAATGGATATTATAAATCATTTCAAGAACATTGATGCAGGAGCATCTAGAGGTATAAGGACAATTCTGTGTCAACCAAAAAAAGTCCTAAGACTTAGTTTCTGTTTCATGTGTTTTCATTTCTGGATAGCCATTTGGGTCAAATAAAGGTTCCAACTCTCACAGTTCCACTATTAGTGTTCTAGGATAGAGTATTTGAACACCTTGGGATACGTGTAAATGCCAAAAAATAAGAGTATGTAATTGAGCCATCATTTTGGTGAACTAAAAGGTTTAAATTGGTTCGAAGATTGTAATTGTAATTTAGAGCATTCCAGAAAAAAAATCAAGTCATAAGGCCCCACGGTTTGAAAGTTATTGCAATTTTTCAATTTTTGGAGACCTCCTAAGAATACTTCAAATTTAGGTTAGGGGCATTAAGTGACCTTGAATGGGAAAAAAATGGGGGACAAGAAAACCTTGTCCATAGGGCTATAGAGTGCTTCGAGAGCTTTCCAAAAATGTAAACGGTTTGTCAATCAGAGCTATGGTTCAAAAGTTATGCCTCCCGAAAGTTCGATTATCGTTTCTGGATTCTTCTAATTTTGTGCCGACTTCTAATGTGACTTCTAGAGCCTTCTATTTGGTCGGTGGATGCCAACTAGCACTTTCTAGAATGTATTCCTAATCCTTAACCCTCTGGGATCTATTTAAGAACATTTCTAGCATTGTAAAAGGCAGTTCAGAGTGAAGTTTGAGAGAAGGTACTGGGAGAAGAATTTATTCCCAGATTTATGATATTGTAAGCCCTTAGGGCATGTTTTGAAGTTTACTTTCTTTGTATTGAATATATTAGCATATTTACACAGTGAATAAAATTTTTCCTTTCCTATTGTGTCCATTCTGTGCTTGGGTTGTGTCCCCATCAAACACTGCCTCCACTTCCTTGTTACTATCAAATCCCAGGAAAATTGATAACAAAGAAATAGTATTTTAAACCCATGGCACAAAAATATCATACTGATAAGGAGGCTTATGGTCTTTGTCTAGTGTAACAGTAACACTACTAGTGGACTCTGAGGGTATTAAACCCTTAATATATGAATCTTGAAAATTTCTTTCCAGCTTGTCATAAGTTTGAGCTATTTTATCCAAGTCAATGCACTCCTTAGAGCTTTCTGTTCTAAACCCTAACCCTAGGTCTAATAAAGTGAAAAAATACTCTCACTTATTGATAAAATTTCCTCCTGACTATTTTGGTTTACAATTGCCTTTCTATTTTTATCATAATTCTGAGCACATAGCATTACAATTTTAGGTCAAGGGAATACTTTGGGTACAACAAGGTTTGCTAATCCAGTAACTAGAGCAACTAGGTTATTTTTATGTGCACCAATACTACTGTTATATTTGTAATAAATTCTCCCCTTCTGGGGATCTTTCCACTTACTAAACAATGAGTGTCTAATTGTCATGATTCCTAAATCTCTATGGATAATAGGATAAAAAATATCATGACATTCATTGGTGAAACCTGGGGTTTGTAGCACTTGTCTAAGTTTTATAATGGCATTCTTTTCCTTTATGGGTGCACTCGTTTGGGAGGTTTTTGACTTTTTTTTGCCAATGCCTGGCTGCTACTGGTTATTAGACTTCATACCCTATTCAAAATAATTGTAAAGTGTAAATCTAAGACAATTAAAATCAAGATTTCTATTACTACAAATTGCAATAGATTTTTTTTGAAAAAAATTAAATACTTGGAATTGAGATTGGATAATTGGTGTTTTCGTTTGATACCCAAGTTTCACACTTTCAGTCTTCAGAAATTAGAACACAAAATAGAATTCTGCCAGTCTTTAAAAATTTAAAAATTGAAAACCCTATGGCTATTGTATTGGACTCTCATCTTACAGTTCTAGAACTCTCAACTTCATACTCTAAAAAGGTAATACTTGAAGTTTAATAGTTAAAACAAAAGTAATAAGTAATTAATGGTTTTAACTTTTATGTACAATGTACATCTAACCGTAATAAATTGTCAAGACTCAAAGTCAATATTAAATAATGTAGTGATGTACATAAGTTACACATGTCATGATTTCGGATAAATCTTGGCAGATGGGAAAGCATTCTCCAAATCGGTCCGAAATTCATCTCGGGCCATCGATCTATAGACTATCAAATGGTTATTAAATTTATTATTGTTATTATATTATATTATTTAATATTATTTATATAATATTATATATAATATTATATTAAATAATATAATATAATGATAATAATAATGACCATCTTAATCTGATAGATCGAGATTCATCCCAGGCCGTCGATGACTCGATGGTCATTATTATTATTATTATTATATTATATGGTTATGATTATATCATATGGTTGTAATTATATTATATTATATTATTGTATAGATAATTATATTATATGTTCTATTATTTTAAATTAAATTATTAAATTATTATTGTTGTTAAATATTTTTAATTTTTTTAATGTAAGTGCATTGGTTTCTATTTTATATTTTAATAATGTATTTTTTATAAATTATAATATATTTTTTGGCATTCAATTAAAAATAATATTACTTATATTATGCAATCATTTAAGATTTATTATTATTATAAAATAATATTATTTTTAGTTATAATTATTAATTTTATAATAGAACATATAATATAATTATTTATACTATAATATAATATAATATAATTATAGCCATATGATATAATCATAACTATATAATAAAATATAAATATAACCACGTAATAAAATATAATAATATAATAATATAATATAGCATAATAATAATAATAAATTTAATAAAATATATAATGACCATCTCAATCTGATAGATCGACAACTTGAGATAAATTTCAGGCCAATTTGAAGAATCTTTTCCCATCTGCCCAGATTCATCCGGAATTGTGACATGTGTCATGATTACGAATGAATCTGGGTGAAAAAAGATTCCCCAAATCAACCCGAAATTCATCCCAGGCCATCGATGACTCAATAGTCATTATTATTATTAATATATTATATAAATATTATATGGTTATAATTATATTATATTATATGGTTATGATTATATCAAATCATATGGTTGTAATTATATTATATTATATTATAGTATAAATAATTATATCATATGTTCTATTATTTTAAATTAAATTATTAAATTATTATTTTTATTAAATATTTAAATTTTTTTAAAATGTAAGTGAATTGGTTTATATTTTATATTTTAATAATGTATTTTTTTATAAATTATAATATATTTTTTGACATTCAATTAAAAATAATATTACTTATATTATGTAATCATTTAAGATTTATTATTATTATAAAAATAATATTATTTTTATTTATAATTATTTATTATATAATAGAATATATACTATATTATTTATAATATAATATAACTATAGCCGTATGATATAATCATAACCATTTAATAAAATATAAATATAACCATGTAATATAATATAATAATATAATATAATATAATAATATAATATAATATAATAATAATAAATTTAATAAAATATATAATGACCATCTCAGACTCAATTTGATAGATTGACGATCCGAGAAGAATTTCGAGCCGATTTGGAGAATCTTTTCCCATCTGCCCAGATTCATCCATAATCATGACACGTGTCATGATTTCAGATGAGATGGGAAAAGATTATCCAAATTGATCTAAAATTCATCCCGGGTCATCGATGACTTGATGGTCATTATTATTATTATTATTAATATATTATATAAATATTATATAGTTATAATTATATTATATTATATGGTTATGATTATATCATATGGTTGTAATTATATTATAGTATAAATAATTATATCATATGTTCTATTATTTTAAATTAAATTATTAAATAATTATTGTTGTTAAATATTTTAATTTTTTTTTAATGTAAGTGCATTGTTTATATTTTATATTTTAATAATGTATTTTTTATAAATTATAATATGTTTTTTGGCATTCAATTAAAAATAATATTAATTATATTATGTAATCATTTAAGATTTATTATTATTATAAAAATAACATTATTTTTATTTATAATTATTTATTATATAATAGAACATATAATATAATTATTCATACTATAATATAATATAATTATAGTCATATGATATAATCATAACCATATAATAAAATATAAATATAACCATGTAATATAATATAATATAATAATAATAAATTTAATAAAATATATAATAACCATCATGAATCTAGGCATATGGAAAAAGATTCAATGACGTGTCATGATTCTAGATGAATTTGGGCAGATAGGAAAAGATTCTCCAAATCGGCCCAAAATTCATCCGAGGCCGTCGATTTATCAGATTGAGATGGTCATACTCATTATTATTATTATTATAATATTATATAAATATTATATGCATGGTTATAAATTATAATTATAGTATAAATAATTATATTATATTTATATGATATGGTTATAATTACAATTTAAAAATATAATTGCAAATGCTCTATTTTTATTCATATTTATTATTTAGTTTCAAAATTAAAATATAATATAGTTATAATATCTATAAATTATTAAAATTTAACATATATTAAAAATTATGATAATTGTTTATAAACTATTCTTCATCATTTAAAAGATTTCATAATGAAAAAAAAGTTAGGAATAGTTGACAAGATAGGTATGAAATAAAAATTTGACACATAAAATTATCAAAATTATATTTAACTTTGTTAAGGTTATAATCTATTAATCTTTAGTTTTTTCTTGAAGCTCCATTTGTTAACTTTTAACCATTCAGACTAAAGGAAAATAGTTAATTATTAACAGTTCACTATTTTAAACCAAGTCATAGACTAATAGTAACATTTCAATAGTGCATAATTTGAGAAACAAGATGCCAAAAACAAACTTACAAAGTCATAGACTAAGAAGAACAACGATTTGAGAAGCCAAAAACTATTATTTTCATTGTTAATATTTTAGACTATACAATGTACATAATACTGATTCATAGCTTAAATATTCAAAATAGCTAATTAAATAACTAATCAGCCTGGTTTTACTATTTCATAATTTACAAAAAAGGGCAGGACCCAATCCGAAGAAAAATACAAATATTTTGAAAATATTTTTTTGGCAAAATTTTGCCCTAATCAAAACCTTTTTTGCCCTAAAGGGCCAAAAGAACAAGGAACACTCAATAGGGAACCATGGAACCAGGGAGGCTAGAAGCATACGTGGGCTGAGGGGCCGAGGGATTGAAGCCTTTAATCAAAAAGGTCTTCAATTCTGTCCGTGAGGAATCTATTGGAGAAGATGATGTCACTAAACTCGTCCAACCATGCGAAGTCTGTCTTGCTGATGTCATTGTCCAACAACAACCATTTTCACAAAAAATCCCTTCCAAGTCACACTCACTTCCGATGGTGAGTCAGTTGCCGTTTGTTCATGCCGAGCAAGAAATGATGCTTATGTATAATGCACCCTATGCCTTCCTCCTAACATTTGTCTGCTACATCTACAAAAGGGATGCCAATACCTGGCCTTGGTACCTGCTTGGCCAATAATTTTGATATCATCTTCTAAAAATGTTTTCCTAAAAATATTACACAGAAGCATCGACATGTCTATTTGCCTTCCTCCAAGGTCGAGAAGAGATGCAGGGAAGCATGAGGTAATATCTATAGACACATGGTACCTCTTATCATTTCTTAAGAATTTATGGCCAAGTACCATGCATATAGCATGGTGGATAAAAGGACTTTAGCCATTTACCTTACAAACCATGGCAAGGACATCATTAGAAATTTTTCCTAGAAAGAGCTTTTGCAGAGCCATATTAGTGCATTTTAGGCGAATTGGCATATCCATGACTACAATTCAAGAAACTGAAAACTCTGCAAAGTGCAACTACAAACCAAATTAAGATTGAAGAAATTAGAATATGAGAAATGATATTGAAAAAGGGATTAAAGAGACTATTTAATGGCAGACTGTAGTTGCATCTAATTCTTTGGCATTCACCATCTTCTATATCTTATTTTTTCGTATTCCTATTAATTTTCAAGTGTGTGAAACATTGAAATGTGCTGACATTAATTTTAGATAGTCAATAGTGCTGACATGATTAATGATTTCCATGTAAAATTTTCCACATGTCTCCATTCCAAAAAATTATGTGTGACTCCAAGTCTTTTCAAGTGAGTGGCGCTGAGATGCATCTACTATCGTTGATCTCTAACTAATCAATGATCAATAAAACTATTATATTTACTATTAATGTAAACAAAAGTGACGATAGTCAACTTGGTAATTGTGACACTGACGTCACGATGTTATGACATTATTAATAACACACCTAGGATAGTACACAAGTTGAAACTTGAAAGTGACTACTCAGCAGTCAGTACAGTCACTAACCAATACATGTGCAAATTTTTCTTTTAGATTAAACAATTTTTCAGTTTACCACTGAAGATTAGCCAAGGCCATTATTATTTATTTTCATACAAAACAAGTAATTTTCCTTAGCCATCATTTATATATCCGTCAGTGAAAAAAAATATTAATTCGTCACATTTAAAATGATTTTTGCTAGGGCAAGAAAAAAATTGCCAACATATAATATTTTATTTTCCTAAATGGAACAAAAAAATTGCCCTTGATATTAAAATTTTCCTGCCCCCAAGATGTTGGATTTGCCAGCATTTTAGGCTTTTTTTTCCAATAGGGGTTTCTTAAATTTATCCCCACTCCCCCATAGGAATATCATCAACATTCATGCTTCCAACAAGTTCATGTGATAATTCTCTGATAAGCCTTCCTTGTAACCTCTGTCCTTGATTTTCTTAACAAACCTTCAAGTATTAACCATTCTCTTCACTACAAACTTAAGCATTCTTCTTAGATTTTCTTATCAACCTCAACATCTTTGTTTCATCTCACTGGAAATATTTCAAACATGCACAACTTCTCTTCTTTTCATTGTCTCTTACAATTGTCCTCTATGCCTCCTTAAATCCTTAAATAGATAATTTTGATCTTTTTCCATTTTCCACAATCACCATCAATTTTAGGGTTTGTGATCTAATCCAAAAGATTCACTATATCTGTTCATCTCCATCTCTTCTAGAAACTTCCCATAGAATCCTTTCATTAGTTATCATACCTAATCCTCTCAAATATCTTAGAATTCATTTGATTACATTCTAGGCTCAATCCTTGGATGACTCATATAGCTGCTAACAAATCCCACTGCATGTGCAATATTTGGCCTAGTACATACCATAGCATACATCGAGCTTCTTATAATTGAAACATAAGATACCTTGGACATATTAGCCTCCTCTTCTAGTGTCTTTGGAAACATCTCCTTAGTCAACTTCAAATGACCAAGTAAAGGTTTGCTAATAGCTTTTTCATTCTCCATAGAGAAATGTTGCGACACCTTTTCAATATAATAAACTTGAAATAATGTCAATTTTCTATACTTCTGTTAGTACTCAAGGTGGTCATAGTTTTAAAACTTTTAGTTTCAGAGGTTGAACCTCTTTGAACCACTTTGAACTAAAGTTCGAAGTAGTTCAAAGTAGTTCGACAGTTCAAAGTAGTTCAAAATGGTCCAATAGTCCAAATTGTTCATTCAGCAGGTTCAGTTCAACAAGTTCAGAATTTTGTCATTTAATCCCAGGTTCTGCCAATTCAACATTTTCAAGAAAGTGCAAAGGTATAGGTCAAGATGGAGATCAGTTTAGTGGCTTAAAGATGCAAAGTGGTTCAGAAATTTTAATATGCAGATTTAGAGACAGGTTTCAGATTCAATGTCTTCAAGATCTATGATCCAGTGCAGAGGTGTAAAGACCATTTAATCTAGGTTCAGATGACTTCAAAAGAGGCTTTACAAGTTTAGAATTTAGTTCAGATGTTTGGTGATATCATTGTCAGATTGCAATATTATTATGTCTTTGCTAAAAGAATTCAATAAGATGTCTAAAACTTGTGTGGGTTCCAATTGTTTAAATGAATTATCGATAGCATATGATGAAAGGAAAAATTTACAAAGTGGCTTTGGTATTGGGTAAGCATTCTGTCCCTAAAATGGTAGTATGGAAGCACGTGGGTCCATGGTATTTTAGTAAATATGATACAAAGTCTAAACCCGCAAAACATAAATCAAAGTTAGCCATAGCAATCCAAGCATGTAGTGTGGCATTGTAGCTTGAACCCAAAATATGAAGGCTCTGCATATATAGAGAATGAACTTTATTTTAAATAGTTGGCGACATCGAATGCTTCTTAAAAATGTCATGGTGATACGAGAGCTGTTATAGATATCAAGGGCGATGTTAAAAGTTATGGCTGCCACTGACTACAACTTGCGAAACTTGCAAAGCCAAAATATGGTTTCTATGTATATCAATCTTCTACAAGTCTCCCTAAGGTTAGACGTCCCACAGTAAATGTACTACCATCTTCTTTGTGGTCTCAGAATAGCTGAAGTCATTGACAACAACAACACCTGCAATGATGGAACCCTTGCACTAATATTGAAACCATGAGATTCCCATGGAAAGCCGCGATAGAAGAAGCTCGAATGAAAAGGCATGGTGGGTAACAATATAATCAATAGGCTCCATGAGAGTTGTGCAATAAGACAAAAAAATTTTTGATCAAAGAGCTCATGGGCCCCGTGGAAACTTGGGGAAGTTGTCATCGCGGAATACAATTTATATAGTTATTGTAAAAGGTAACTGCCTCATATCATGCTCAGTGATTAAAAATTGTGGCAGTCCCCCCACATTTGTTTGACAAAATGTATATGCCAACTCTACATATATGTAAACATAAAGAAAAGATAGCCTTCAAATGTATGGATGTGTATCCAGAGGATGGGTATCTATTTTGATAGAATGCTCACACCGAGACCACACTCGAATTGAGGATCAGGTCGACCTCATCAGAAAAGAATCCATGCATGGTAATAATATAAATAAGAGGTTGCTTGACGAAAGATGAGGGAGATATATGTTTAATGATTGTCGACAGTCTGAATGTAGAGGTCAGCGGTGATGCCCATACATATTGGGTTTGTCAAAATTCATTAGTAAAATGGCAGTATGAAAGCCGTGGGTGAACATGAAACAAATAAACTTTCATCCCTTTCAGTTCAGGGGTTTGTCAATCTGCAAATTCAAAGATGTAAATGTAAAGGATGGGACGAGGGTGGACAACTACTGGGATGGTTATTGGCACACTGGTTTATTTTTGCCATAGTGGAGCATCGAGAATTTTGAGGACACATTCTATGGAAAGAGTTTTGGATGTCGAATCAAATATAATAGATGACTTTCTAGATTCTAGGGAGGTACTGCAAAGAGGGTGGATTATTAGTTTAAATAAACCAAAAGTGACTTTACCTTAGGAAGTGATTAGTTAATTCAAAAAATTGATAACCTTAAAGAAAAGATTTGATGAGTCATCAGCCATATGTCACTGGCCAAAGAGCAGTGTATATCTTTATAGTCCTTAATTAAAATGAGATGCAAGGAAGTAAAAAAAAAAGGAGAATTTTAAAAGAATGTAAGGACTAAAAAGATGGGAACAAAAGTAACTGAAGAAGGGGAAAAAATGGGAAGTTTGAGACTTTTTCAAGATTTAGTTACAAAACTGAAAAGGCTACAAAAAAAGAAAGCTTAAATAAGCTAGTGGTAGAGAGAACAGGGGTTCCAGTTTTTTGAGTTTTTGCTGAGAGACTTTAGGCTATAGCAGAATAGAGGCTATGAATAAAGGGGGTTCCATTCTTCTTATTTCTGACTATAGACTTTGTGCTCCAGAAGGGAAGGAGATTCTGCAAATTATTTCATTTTTCTTGAGAGGCTGTGAGAGGCAGAGCATGGGTTATTTCTCTTTTCCAGAACTGTGTGTCTGATTTAGAGATAGAATTTTAATGGTTGATGTAACATTGTGAAAGAAGTTTCCATCTTTTTTGAAATAGTGATTTGGTTGTAATGTGTACAAGATACTTTGCGATCTTTTTTAGTCAGGGAAGAGAGGCTGGAGGTTAATTACATCAGAACTTTGATTATGGTGCATTTTCCTTCCACTGATCATGAAATTTGTGTCATTTTTAGTTTTCTCTAAACTATGTTTCAATATCATTGTTTTCTTGTTGCATCATCTTTTCAAAATGTCTTTTAAAGCTCTGATTTTTTTAAAATTCTCTCAAGAGGATGGAAGATACATTTTCGTTTACATTATGTAATGCAGTGTATGACATATTAACTTTGTGTAATCTATTTTATTCTATTTTTTTTTATTTTTTAGTTCTTAGGTTTTGCGTCTATTTTGTGTTTATGAATAGATGCTTGTTATCCTTTCATGCTTTTTGGTCAAAAGTACCTATAATTAATTCATTGTAAATCTTGCATGGGGAGCTGTACTTGATAAAATTCAGAGGAAGGTTATTAATCTAATAATAACCTATCCAACTATTGGTGTTGATTTGTTCTTTCATTTGGGCATTCAGGGTCAGATTTGCACGCACTTTCTTGAAGGATAATCTGTTCACTAATAGATTTTTGGCGACTCTGCTAGGGAAGAAGTGAAGATTTAAGTGCCTAACAATGGCTTCCTCAATTTTTTGATTATCTCTGTGTGTAGGGGATTGGTGACTCTATATTTTGAACCTGTTGAATCTTTGTTGTTGGAATTCCAATGTGTGTTATGGTGGCAGTTGCAATATAGCCATGGGGGGCTCAAATTGGACCATTTTCCCTGGCCCATTATTTAGCTTTACCTAAAAGGTCATGGGAATATCTTCCCAAGTTTGATGGAGACAAAGGACAAGATTCGACAGATCACATCAAAGCGATTATTGTTGCATGCAAGATTCTTGGTGTGTAGGATGAAGATGTGTTCATTAGGTTATTTGTTCAAAGCCTCATGGGAAAAGCAATGGAATGGTTTAAAAATTTGCAAGATGGATGTATTACAACTTGGGATGATCTTAAGCAGAGATTTCTAGAAATATTTTAGCCCATAATTAATTCCCATCAATTATTGGTGAACCTTCTTCAAATTCAGATGAAAGATGATGAATCTGTAAGGGAGTTCATTGATAGGTTTAATCAGATTGTTGGTAAAATTCCTTTAGCCAACCAACCAAATGAAAGAAATCAAGTATGCTTCTTTATTGATGCTATGGATGTTGAAGTCAAGTTTTGGTCACAACGCTTTGGAATGCAAAATTTGGTAAATATGCAAAAAGAAGCAACCATATTAGATGATGCTTTAATTCTTAGTGGTATGAAATCTATAAGGACTCCCCCAATGAAAGAATACCATTGTGGACAACAACAGTGCCTTGATGAAAAGGCTACAAAAAAGAAGCGCATTCTAAAAGAAGCCAATTCTACTCCCAAGGTTGCTCATTTTCAGAATCTAACAGTTTTTAATAATGGAGATTTTAAAAAATCCTTGTTGACTGAAGATAGTACTTTAAAGATGTTAGGATTCTTCTGCGTCCATTTTGAAAATGATGAGGAGGAAAAAAGCAATGTTAAAAGGCTCGTAAATTTAGGTAACGAGGATTCACTGCAATCTTTCTTTAGCCTAGAGATTAGATCTCCCAAATCCACAGGTACAAAATGTTATCTAGTTTCAAATGGTCCAGATGATAAAGATTTTTAGAATGGTATTCAGGAGTTTAGTCACACTGAAAGAATGAATATTGATGATTCTTTGCATTTTGAAAATTGTAATCAGCAAGTTAAAGAATCTATCATATGTGATGTTGAAGCTATATCATATTCCTCTTTTGAAACTTGTGCTGATAGTAAGGTGTCATATGATGATGAGGATAAAATTATTTGGAGTCACCTTAATCCACTTTTCATGCTGATGGGGTTTGATGAGAATACTTCTATCAAAGAAAATCCTCTTTTCAAGTTTCAAGATTCACACTTAAATAATGAAAATCTGTTCAATAGTCCCCAACTAGGTGAAAACTCTACTAAAATACCATGTGAAAATCTCACCTATGAAGAAGAAGAAACCATAGGCATGTCTCTGCCATCACTTAAGTTGGATCATTTTCCTGATCATACCTTAGGTACCTATTCAAATTAGTTCCAGAATGAAGCATGCATTGAAAAATTTTGTTCTCATTCATCTGTGCATAATGTTGTTGATTTGGAATGTAAAAGAAATGTTGAGATATGTGATGACATTTTGAAAAGAGAGAGGGATGGGATTTGTGGTATAAATGATGATAGTTGGTTCCTTGAAAGAAGTGAAGGAGATATATATCTGAGAGCTGATCCTATGCTGAAGGAGGCATCATTATGGCTACAAACTAGTCATGGCCATACACAGGAGTTGAACTTGCATGACGATATTTCTAAGGATTACACATCATCTTTTGGTGAGGCTTTTCCATTTCATATTTTTTAGCCTGAGGTGGAATCAGATCTTGCCAATGTGAATGGTCAATTCTTCAATGGAGATGAGTACTATGATGAGTCACAACTTTTTGGAAAAGAGAATTGGTTCAGCATATGCATACATCTTTTCATTTTGAAGTTTGGTATTAAAAGAGTTGTCATCAAGAAATGGTTTGGAGTTGTTCCATTGAGGTATGCTTTGTTGATTCGAAAAGGCTCCTACTTCCCTAATCCGATAAATGGATTTGCATAGCTTCTTCTTTCTTCTGATTCTCTTGGTAGGTTCTTTTCCTACCTTTGTAAATATTGTAAATAAGTTTTTGTTGTGCGTAGTGGTAGTTGGAATAACATGCAAGCCTTGTGCTTGCTGGCTGTCTAGGTGTTTTCTTTTGGTTTTGTTTGCTTGTGTTGCCCTACTCCCCTCTGCCCTCTCTACAAGTAGCTCCCGGTCTTCTTCTCTTGCTGACTTTATTTTCCCAATGGATAAGGCACTATTCTTTTCCCAAAGATTACTGGAGTTCTCTAATTTTACATCAAAATCAGTCCCATAGTTAGAGCCCCTATTAGTACCCAAGGTGGTCATAGTTTTAAAACTTTCAGTTTCAGAGGTTGAACCTCTTTGAACCACTTCGAACTGAAGTTTGAAGTAGTTCAAAGTAGTTCAACAATTCAAAGCAGTTCAAAATGGTCCAATTGTCCAAATTGTTCATTTAGCAGGTTCAATTCAACAAGTTCAGAATTTTGTCATTTAATCCCAAGTTCTGCCAATTTAACAATTTTGAGAAAGTGCAAAGGTATAGGTCAAGATGGAGATCAGTTCAGTGGCTTAAAGATGGAAAGTGGTTCAAAAATTTTAATATGCAGATTCAGAGACAGGTTTCAAATTCAATATCGTCAAGATCTATGATCCGGTGTAGAGCTATAAGGACCATTTAACTTAGGTTCAGATGACTTCAAAAGAGGCTTTACAAGTTTAGAAATCAGCTCAGATGTTTGGTGATATCATTGTCAAATTGCAATATTATTATGTCTTTGCTAAAAGAATTCATGAAGATGTCTAAAGCTTGTGTGGGTTCCAATTGTTTAAATGAATTATCGATAGCATATGATGAAAGGAAAAATTTACAAAGTGGCTTTGGTATTGGACAAGAATTCTGTCCCTAAAATGGCAGTATGGAAGCATGTGGGTCCATGGTATTTTAGTAAATATGATACAAAGTCTAAACTAGCAAAACATAAATCAAAGTTAGCCATAGCAATCCAAGCATGTAGTGTGGCATTGTAGCTTGAACCCAAAATATGATGGCTCTACATATATAGAGACTGAACTTTATTTTAAATAGTTGGTGACATCAAATGCTTCTTAAAAATGTCATGGTGATACGAGCACTGTTATAGAGGTCAAGGGTGATGTTAAGAGTTATGGCTGGCACTGACTATAGCTTGCAAAACTTGCAAAGCCAAAATATGGTTTCTATGTCTATCAATCTTCTACAAGTCTCCCTAAGGTTAGATGTCCCATAGTAAATGTACTGCCATCTTCTTTGTGGTCTCAGAATAGCTGAGGTCATTGACAACATCAACACCTGCAATGATAGAACCCCTGAACAAATATTGAAACCATGAGATTCCCATGGAAAGCCATGATAGAAGAAGCTCGAATGAAAAGGCATGGTGGGTAACAATATAATCAATAGGCTCCATGAGAGTTGTGCAATAAGACAAAAATTTTTTTGATCATAGAGCTCATGGGCCCCATTGCAACTTGGGGAAGTTTTCATCATAGCATATAATTTATATACTTATTGTAAAAGGAAACTACCTCATATCATGCTCGGTGATTAAAAATTGTGGCAGCCCCCCACATTTGCTTGAAAAAATGTATATGCCAACTCTGCATATATGTAAACATAAAGAAAAGCTAGCCTCCAAATGTATGGATGTGCATCCAGTGGATGGGTATCTATTTTGATAGAATTCCCATGCTGAGACCACACTCGAATTGAGGATCAGTTTGACCTCATCAAAAAAGAATCCATGCATGGTAATAATATAAATAAGAGGTTTCTTGACGAAAGATGAGGGAGATATATGTGTAATGATTGCTGACAGTCTAAATGTAGAGGTCAGTAGTGACGCACATACATATTGGGTTTGTCAAAATTCATTAGTAAAATGGCAATATGAAAGTCATGGGTGAACATAAAACAAATAAGCTTTCATCCCTTTCAATTCAAGGGTCTGTTAATTTGCAATTTCAAAGATGTAAATGTAAAGGATGGGCCGAGGGTGGACAACTACTGGGATGGTTATTGGCACACTAGTTTATTTTCGCCATAGTGGAGCATCAAGAATTTCGAGGACACATTCTATGGAAAGAGTTTTGGATGTCAAATTAGATATAATAGATGACTTTCTAGATTCTAGGGAGGTACTGCGAAGAGGGTGGATTATCAGTTTAAATAAACCAAAAGTCACTTTACCTTAGGAAGTGATTAGTTAATTCAAAAAATTGATAATCTTAAAGAAAATATTTGATGAGTCATCTGCCATATGTCACTGGCCAAAGAGCAGTGTATATCTTTGTAGTCATTAATTAAAATGAGATGCAAGGAAGAAAAAAAAGGGAGAATTTTAAAAGAACATAAGGACTAAAAAGATGGGAACAAAAGTAATCGAAGAAGGGGAAAAAAATGGGAAGTTTGAGACTTTTTCAAGATTTAGTTAGGAAATTGAAAGGGCTACAGAAAAAGAAAGCTTAAATAAGCAAGTGGCAAAGAGAACAGGGGTTCCAGTTTTTTGAGTTTTGGTTGAGAGACTTTGGGCTATAGTAGAACAGAGGCTATGAATACAAGGGGTTCCATTCTTCCTGCTTTCGACTGTAGACTTTGTGCTCCAGAAGAGAAGGAGATTTTGTAAATTATTCCATTTTTCTTGAGAGGCTGTGAGAGGCAGAGCATGGGTTATTTCTCTTTTCCAGAATTGTGTGTCTAATTTAGAGATAGAATTTTAATGGTTGATGTAACATTGTGAAAGAAGTTTCTGTCTTTTTTGAAATAGTGATTTGGTTGTAATGTGTACAAGATACTTTGTGATCTTTTGCAGTTAGGGAAGGGAGGCTGGAGGTTAATTACATCAGAACTTTGATTATGATGCATTTTCCTTCCACTAATCGTGAACTTTGCGTCATTTTCAATTTTCTCTAAATTACATTTCAATATTGTTGTTTTCTTGTTGGATCACCTTTTCAAAATGTCTTTTAAAGCTCTGAGTTTTTTAAAATTCTCTCAAGAGGATGGAAGATACATTTTTGTTTACATTATGTAATGCAGTGTACGACAGATTAACTTTGTGTAATCTTTTTTATTCTGTTTCTTTTTTTTTAGTTCTTAGGTATCGCGTCTATTCTTTGTTTACGAATAGATGCTTGTTATCCTTTCATGCTTTCTGGTCAAAAGTACCTATAATTAATTCATTGTAAATCTTGCACGGGGAGCTATACTTGATAAAATTTAGAGGAAGGTTATTAATCTAATAATAACCTATCCAACTGTTGGTGTCGATTTGTTCTTTCATTTGGGCATTCAGGGTTAGATTTGCATGTACTTTCTCGAAGGACAATCTGTTCACTAACAACTTCCTATCTCTACAAAATTTCATACCAATGATTTGTTATGTTGCCCCCAAATCCTTCATAGAAAATGAATGTGCTCCCTTAATGTGATCCATGTTATACCCACCTACAATCATATCATCAACATATAAACATAAAATAATGTAGCTATTACTGTCTAACCTCTTAAAATTAACACAATGGGAAAAATGACACTAAATGTAACCATGCTCATGCCTAAAACTATCAAATTCAAGATACATTTATGAGGAACTTGCTCCAAGCCATATAACTTTTCTTCAATCTACACACTAAGCTCTCCTTATCTTTGACATTAAATCCTTGTATCTGTATCATAAATATCTCTTCATCCAAATCACCATGAAGAAATGTTATTTCAACATCAAGCTACTCCAAATGTATCTTTAGTAGCCACAATACTTAAAAAATTATAAATAGAAGTAATTTTAACAACATGAGAACATATCTCATCAAAATCAATGCCCTTTTTCTATGCAAATCCTTTTACCTCTAAGATGGCTTTAAATCATTTCTTATCACCATCCTCTTCTTTCAACCTATAAACTCATTCATCATGTAAAACCCTTTTACCTGTAGACAACTTGTAGAAATATCAAGTCTTATTTTTCTACAAGGATTCCATTTCTTCTTTCATTGCAGACTCCCATTGAATCTTTGTAACCACCTACACAACTTCATCATAACATTTAGGTTCACCAAAATCAGTTAGTAAAATAGAGTACAAAGAGGAAGAAAATCTTTCTGGAGGTCTACCTAACCTTGTTGACTGTCTAACATTCACTAGGGTGTGTAGTGTTTGTCATTGCAATTCTTGTAGAGCATGGGAGACTATTGGATATCTTCATTTTGAGTATGATCTAGCACTACATAATCATTTTCTTTCTTCTTATGTTGCTGCAATAGATCTTTGTACAACACCTTCACATTGAATATGACATCCTTGTTTATTACAATTTTATGATTTTCAAAATCCCAAAGCCTAAAAAAAAAATCATGAATGTCATATCCAACAAATACACATTTTTAAGACTTTGTTTCCAACTTGGTTATATTTTTATAATCAATATGTGCAAATGCTTCACAACCAAAAGTTCTTATAAAATAATAACTCAACTTCTTACCAGTCCATGGTTCCTCTAGAATACCACAACCCAAAGGAGTAGAGGGATCTCTATTAATCAAATATATAATAGTACTGACAACATCTACCCATATATTTAAGGGCAACCCAACATGCAACCTCATGCTCCTTGCACACTCCATTATTTTCCTATTCATGCATTCAGCCACTCCATTTTCCTGTGGAGTCCTTGAAATAGTTTTTTTTCTATGAATAGCAATATAGGAGCATTAATATTCAAATTCTTTTCTTTAATACTCACCACCATTATTAGATCTAAGACATTTTAGCTTTTTACCAGTCTCATTCTCAACCAAGCATTTTCATTTCTTAAAAGTTACAAATACATTAGATCTATCAAAGGAAATAAACCATACTTTTATAGTTGCATCATCAATGAATGTAATATAATAATGAGATGAACTAAGGGAAGATACTTGAGTTGGTCCCCATACATTTGTATGCACAAGCTCTAATTTCTCATTTTTCTTTTCATTCCCACTCTTCACAATATTAACTCTCTTTTATTTTCCATACACACAAATTTCACAGAATTCCATATTGACATATTTCAGACCTAGTAAAACTTTCTTTGGATGAAGTAATTTCATACGTTTATCACTCATATGCCCAAGTTTTTAGTGGCATAGTGTTCAACATCTGTTTGTCCTTCCTGCTCAACTACAACAACTATTCCTGAACATTCATTTTTCTTTGAAACAATTAAAGTAGAAGGAATTAGTAGAATGATATAAGGTGCTTGCTTTCACACCTTTTGCTACTACAAGGGAACCTTTTGTAACCTTCCAATTTTTATCATTAAAAGTAACTACACAACCCTCATCACCAAGTTTCCCTATTGAAATTAAATTCCTACTTAGCCTTGGAATATATCTTACCTCATGTAGTATCCAATGACACCCATTTTGAATCTTAATCTTTACTTTTTCTTTTTCAAAAATCTAGTAGGGTTCATTGTCCCTCAAATAAACAAGCCAAAAATCCCCTTGGACATAATCAATAAAATAACCTTTATGGGGTGTAACATGAAATGAAGCCCCATAATCTAAAACCCAAGTATCAGCAACACTTTCTAAGGAAATAAGTAAAACATCCTCTTTAGATTTGTTACTTACCAAATTTGCCTCCTTGTTTCCATCTTATTTGTCTCCTTCATTATTCTTTTGAGTTGACAATATTTCTTCTTATGCCCTAGTTTTCCATAGTACCAAAAATCTCTCAGTCCTTTGGATTGAGGCTTCTACCCCTTTGATTTCTTGTGATTTCTAGAATTACTTTCTCTTTTAGTCGTCCTACCTCTTCTTTATGCATTCAAAGTACTTCCCAATGTAGATCCACTTGAGGTTTTCCTATGAGTTTCCTCACTCAAAATAGCACCATTCACATCATCAAATTTTAGGCTATTAGATCTAGAAACAAAATTACTCACAACCATTACCAAGTCATTCCAAATTTTGGGCAAAGGACATGAAATCAAGAGAGCCCTAATTTATTCATCAAAATTGACATTCACAGAAGACAACTGAATAGTAACCATATTAAACTCATTTAAATGATCTACAACAAATCTAATTTCTGCCATCTTCATATTAAATAAATGCTTTATGAGAAATAGCTTGTTTGAAGCTGAGGACTTTTCATATAACTTTGCTAGGGTTTGCATCAACTCTTCCATCATCTTTAATTTTATAATGTTAAATGTTACTAATGGTGCCAAGCATAATCAAATACTTCTAAGTGCCCTTCTATCCAAAATCTCCCAGTCCTCATTTGTCATAGTTCCCTATTTCTTGGATTTTCCTTCTAATGGCTTTCATAAATCCTTCTAATAAAGATAGTCCATTTTAATTTTCCATAGTTGAAAGTTTTTCCAATTAAAATTCTCAACCTTCAACATACCCTCATCTAGCATCGCTACTACTCAACCATGAGACTCCCACTCAACTATGAGACCTTCTTATAGATGATAACTAAAAAAAATGATGACAATCTAGCTGTGACACCACTTGTTCTTGAAAACCCACTTTGTTCCAATAAAATTTTTGTCTTTTGGTCTATCTAATAGGGTCTAAATTTTTTTCTTCTCAATCTGTTCAATTTCTTCATTCATTTCTTGGATCCAATCTTCATTATCTAGAGAATCTTTCACTGATTTGGGCTCAAATTCACAAAGTAAGCATGCATCACTTCTAAGTCTCTTCCTTGTCATAACACAGGATTTCACATCTCCAATAATTTGTTCATGTTTATGATGTCTTGTTACATAATTGGCTAGCACATGTGGTCTCCTTCTCTATTCTTCAAAAGGTTCATCTTGAAGAAAATTTTAGGCTCATTATCTCTTTCTTGTTTAGGTTTAGGTTTAGGTTCTATATGCTCAACATTGTTTATCTTATGGTTGACATTATTTTTTGTGACTCGACATCTTCTACCTATTGCTTAACACCCACTGTCTACTACTTGATAATTGATTGTTGTCCCTTGACATTCCCTATCTACTGGGAAACCGCATCTTTGTTTTCTTATTTAGTAGGAGTATTAGGAGCACCATCATCCACACATATGAATGTATTGTAATATTTGGATTCTTTCTTACATTCAACATCATTTTTTCTAAAAATTCATCAACTCTCACATTTGCACTTTCCAAAACTTTGTTAGTGTTAGAGTTTAAACACTTGTAAGCTTTACTCTTGGTGGAATATCATAAGAATATACCTTCATCACTCTTAGCATCAAGTTTTTCATTCCTATTATTTTAAAATATGTAGCATTTTCTTCCAAAGATTTTGAAATATTTCACATTAGGAACATATCCATACCATAGTTCAAAAGGTGTAGCATTTGTACAAGTTTTTTGACTTTCACTCTATTCAAGGTATAGACAAAAATATTAATAAATCTCTGAAATTTTTTTGTGATACATTCTTCTCCATCATAAATGTTCTAGCACAATTCATTATTGATATGTTCCTTGTTTTAGCTATCCCATTATGAGGAGGGGTCCTTAGTGCTAACATTTTTCTTTTAATTCCTCTATCATTATAGAATGCGTTGAACTCATTGGAAATGAATTCATCACCTCTTTCTGATCTCAAACACTTTAGACTCTTCCCTATTTATTTTTCAACTCTAAACAAATACCACTTAAATAATTGAAAAACATCAAATTTAGCTTTGAGAAACATCAGAGTCACCATCCTAGAGTAACCATCAACAAACATAATGAAATACTTATCTCCACAATAGATTTTAACATCAATAGGTCCACATAGGTCAGTATGAACCAATTCCAAAATATCATTGGATGTGTATGTTTCACTCTTGAAACTAGACTGTCATTTTTCCCAATTGACATTGTTTACACATAGTCTTGTTAGGATTCTTTAGTTTTAACAACTCTCTTACTTTCTTTATCTTACTAATATTTGCCAAATTGTCAAAGCTTACATGAAATAACCTTTTGTTCCATAACCAAACATATTCTTGTTGTGAAAACAAATATGTTTCATTAGATAAATCTAGATAGAATAAGTTACCTTTTGTTTGATCACTACTTCCTATTTGCTTTCCATCAACATCATATATCTTGGCCTTTATATGACAAAATTCAACTCTATATCCTAATTTGTTTAACTATGAAACAATCAACAAATTATAGTTAAGTCCTTTTTACCTAGTGCCTTTACCTTTCACAAGGCATGAAATACATATTAAATGGTAGCAGGTGTGTATTTATCAAAATTAGACATCTCAATAGTAGTAAGTCTACCAATTACACATTCCAAAGTAAAGTTGTCACTTGGGCTGCATCTCAAATCTTCTATAGTAGAAACCCTAATGACATATATAGGAAGTAGAATCCTTAATACCTTGCTTATCATTATTTCATCTTCAATCATTCCATTTGCACCTCAAATAAAATTGACAACTTCCTTGATTCTTTTGCATTACTGTACTATGTTCTCACCTTCTATCATTCTCATTTCATCAAATTTCCCCTTTAGGTTCTCTAATTTGGTTCTCAAAACATTGTGATCTCCTCCATATATGGTATTTAGTTTGTCTCACATCTATTTTGCATTTTCCAAATCTTTTATGTCATCTAACTTGACATAGCTTAGGGCTGAATCAATCTCCAACATTGCCTGATTATGTTTTTGCTTTTCTTTCAGTTATTGAGCAGTCAAAGGAACAATTATTATCTTCACATATTCATTGTCCACAAACTTTATTGTAGAAACACCAATACTAGATATGTGTAGCCTCATCAACATTTTCCAAGTAAGGAAATTCTCCTTTTTCAGATTTGGTACCTCCCTTTTGTGAGTCATGCTATTTAACTTTAAGTAACTTGAAACTTCTCTTTATAAGCACCTTGGCTCTAATACCAATTGTTAGAATGTTTAGAATAATTGAGAGGGGGAGGGGGGGAGGGTGGAACAGTTACTCAAGGTCCATTAGTACCAATTGAACAATCAAACACTTAAACATTTTACTATCTTACTTATCCTACTCCTTGGTCTCTACTATAATCCCAATAATAATATTAACTAGTAGTTTATTATCTCAATATAATAGGCTTTATGAATGTAAACATTTGAAATGTAAACCACCATAAAAAATTCAAACAAGTGATAGTAGGACTTGACGTGGAAACCCAATTTGGGAAAAACCACCAGCAACATGTCACCACTCTTTTACTCTTCTAATGTGAGCCCTATTAGGATACAACTAATGTAATGGAGCCTAGTGGGATTGATCACAAGGGTGATCAACTAGTTTGAAAATCCTCTTCACTAAAGTCCTTCAACCAAATCTCTTGGTAAAGATGATAAAATGTGCAAGCATCAATCACAAGTGCTACAAGGATGATACTAGGTTATCACAACCCTACATCCAAACAAGGAAAATTTTAATCACTAGGGGTCCCTATGAACAAGACAACTTATCACAAGTTGCCCATAATGCACAAATTAACCAATTTTGTGAAAACAACCTTAAACTTATTCAAATTACAAAGGAAGACTCCAAAACATGGGAATAGTCTATTTAGGTCACTAATGACATGAAACAATGGTTAAAAAAAAACTATGTAAAATTTTCCACATAGTTGCTTTGTTAAGCTATCCAAAAAGGCTAGTCACCTTTTTTTGATGAAAATTAGATTTTAAAAGGAAATATCTCCACACAACCTAGGGAAAAAAATTTAGTTTTGGACACCCATTTGGGACTTAAAAACATACTAAGGAACCAAGGTTTGATGACACAAAAAAATGGGCTTTCATTTACTTTCTCGCTTAGGCAACTAGAGCAATTAGGCCTCCATTTACAAAGGAAGTACATGTTCTAGGAATCCATCCTACAAAAAAATTATGGAAAAATGTGAGGAAAACCATAGAAAAGTTACAAACTTGACTTCAAGCCTTGATGCCAAATTTGGTTGGAGTTGTGGAAGATGTTGCATCCTTTTCCTAGCATGCACATGGGAAATACATGCCTAGGGCATCAAATTTCTCAAGGATCCCTACAAGTACAAATTTAAAACCAATTGAAACTAAAAGAACATATCAAATAATAGGATTTTACTAGAGCCCATTAAATTCCCATGGTGAAATCCTCCTTTATGCTTGAAAATGCTTCAAAACCCTAGGTTAGCAGGATATTCAGACCTACTTAGACAAAAATGTGAATATCTCGAGTTAGAGAATAGATGGAACTTAAAAATAGAAGAATTGGAAAGTTACTTCATCCACCTATACAAATATGTAGGTTTTAAACCTTTGAGGAATCTATACAAATCCATAAAACATAGGACAACTGATAGTTTGCAATAAAAATAGGGTATCTTTATTGATTGAAAGTTGAAAATACATAATCTCTCTCTCTCTCTCTCTCTCTCTCTCTCTCTCTCTCTCTCTCTCTCTCTCTCTCTCTCTCTCTCTATGTGTATCTCTCTACCTATCACCCACCTAAAAGGGCTTATTATAGGCCTTCCAATGGTTATAAAAAAATTTCATACTTTTTTATGGTCGTTGGGGAAGTTTTTTCTTTGATTTGCAAAAAGTTTGTTAAAAGTTGCTTGACAACTTTTCAAGCACTTTTGCATTTTTTTTTAACTTTTTGCGCTTTATAAGAAAATGTTATGAAAACTTAAATATAATGACCCAAATAGGTCCTAAACATGATAAAACATGAAATAATACAAAATCCTAAGATTCTAGGCCCTTTGACCATCTTTGACCATAGTTGACCAAGGGCTTATAACAGTGCCAATCTTGGAACTAGGTCATACAATTTGGTTTAGATACCTATTTGATTAATCTTTTTGAGGTTTTATTTTGAGATCCAAGGTTTGATATTTGGTTTCAAGGTTTGTGACCTAGTCTACAAGGTTTGGATTCATTGAAGATGCTCCTACACCACCAACCCTATTAAAAGTTACAATACACATTATTAAATGTGATCTAGTTAGAGGATTAATCACCCTATTAGGAGTGGCCTTGTCAGAGGACTTTAGAGCATTCCTTTAGAATGTCACCCTATTAAAGGATTTATATAGACTATTAAGTCCTTGATGACTGTTAGGTCAAACTTTGATTAAAAGGATTTCAATACAAACTAACTACAATGATTAGAAAGAAAAAAATAGGGTTTGATCTGTATAATTACAACTCACTCTGAAATTTTATATCTCTATTCAGTTCATGTGTTGATTTAGTTATAAGAATTCTATTGGAAATGTGGTTAAATAGATGTTTGTATGGTTGCCATTTATGGAAACATATATTTAGCATTTCATTTATGCATTTAGAGTTAGAGAATTGTCTAAGTGTTAGACAATTTGCCTCAACACAAAGAACATATGTTAAGTGTACAAACAACTCACTGTAAGTTAGCTCATGTGTAATTGAGGAAAGCTTTATGATAGTATCATGATGATGTGTATGAAAAATATGACATGAGTTGTGATTAAAATTCTAGTGCGAGAATTTAATATTGTAGAACATATCATATTAGAGAATTGTATTGTACAACCTTAGGAATCATTTTGGTTATGAAATATTTACTAAGTTATGATGAGCCAACTATGTGGATATTAATCCATAATCTATTTATATTATGACAAGCATGTGAACACATGAAGGCCGATTGAATAGAGTTTTGTAAATATGCAAGGTATAAGTAAAGATCTTATCTTGCAGAGAAAAGTGTACTATCTATGATAGATGAGCAAGTGTTATGTGATGTGAACTATTGTACAAAGAGATTGAAATATTTGTGAGCCTTATGTGATGCAAATTCTAATGTATGATCAAAACAAGTGCAAAGGACAATAGACAACAAGTATTGTATGTATATCTATTCTTGTGAAAAACTAAATTGTATAATTGCATGTTAGGGTAGTGGGCTCTTCTTTCATACATTGTATTTGTTCAAACAAATCCTAATAGGGTTGAAGAAACTGCTAATAGGGTTAAGGCTCTAACAAGGCCTAATCTCCTAACAAGAACTTGAGACACTATATGTACTTGATAGACTCTTAACAGGGTCAATATCCTTAACAAAATCTTATTGTTTAGCGAATCATCTAGTGGATATCATCCCCACTAGGGTTTTCCCTTGGCCAAGGTTTCCCTAGTAACAAATAATGGTGTTATGACTTATCAACATTCATGGTTATATTTACTATTCAACATTGTTGGTTTACTTTCATATCCTAGTTATAAAGTAATTAACAATATTCAGTTGTGGGAAAAAATTTGTAGAATACTGATTCAGCCCCCCCTCTCAGTATTATTTGTTTCTAACAATTGGTATCAGAGCATAGTTACTTTGAGAAGTCTAACAACTTAAGTAAGATCCGTGAAGATATGGAATAGTTGAAGAAAAACCTTGAAGAGGCTCTTGACCATATTGACCTTCTTATTAAAGAAAGAGATAACCTAAAAGATAGGTATGAAGATGCAAAAGTTTTCATTGGCAAGTTAAAAGACAAGATTCATGATTTAGAATTTGGAAAGGGATCAATTGTGTAGACTAGTGATAATGATGAAGTAGGAGATCTTAAGAAGGAAAATAAGATCTTGAAACTTGAACTGAAAAATCATTGAATCTAAGCTAAGTCTTAAGAAAAATAGTAGCAAAAATGAACCAGAATTGAAAACTAAGAATGCAGATCTTAAATCCTAGTTAATCAAGTTACATTTGAACTAGATATTATCAAGATTGAACATATAGAGTTAGAAAAGTATAACATTATTGTGAAAGGAGAATTCACACAAGCTAAATAATAGTTAGAGAAAAGTTATTCCACTAGTGAAAAGATAGATCAATAGATATTTCACCATAGACCTTCTTATGAGAAGACAAGACTTGGATATCTGATTGGAGAGAAATCAACCAAGAAAGTTGAAATCAAAAGAGAACCAGATCCAATTATTGAATCCCTTAAGGAATTTAATCCAAGTAAGGTAGAATCAAGCACATCTACTGAAGTATCAAAGCAAGCTTATTTAATTGATTTATCTGCTAACCTTGATGAACTTAAGAAAATAGATCAAGTTGATAAACCTAAGCTAGATGAACCACCCAAGGAAGTAAGACATGATTTTAGAGGTAGATGCTTCATATGTAATGATGTTGGACACATGAAAAGAGATTGCACATGTAAGACTTTTAAACCCATTAATAATTTCTATTATTACAATTGTCATGGTTATGGACATAAGGTAGTAGAATGTAAGAAACCTAAGTTTGATGATAATAATGAAAATGTTAGAGTAATTATTTGTTTGCACTTATTAATTAAATCACTTTGATTTAATTAATTAATTTGCCTATTACTCTAGTTTGCTTAAGCTATCTTGTAGGTGCATATAATTAATATTTTATTAATTATATTGTGCAACCTAGATTTTTTAGGCTTTAGGTTACCCTTTTTAGGGTTTTGATCTCCTTTTATAAGGATTGATCTCCTTTGTATTCAATTATCTTTTCCATTTCTGAAAATACATTAGCATATTTTTCAGAGCAAAACCCTTTGCCTCCTCTTGTCTTTTTCTTCTGTGACAGGTTTTTGCATGCAGGGATTCGAAGGCTTTGTGGATTTGATTGGCTTATTTGCTCAAATCCTACATGGTATTAGAGCTAGATCTACTATAGCTTGTTCAGTGTTTCAAGAAAAAGGGAGAACAAGGGTTTGGCAGATCAGATCTGGTGTTTTTTCGGGCTTTTTCTGAGAAAATAGGGGGGTCACTAATTTTCAAAGCAGTTTGAGGCCAAACAGACCTCACGGATGGATTCAGAAGATGTCAAAACCCCCATTTTGATATAAAATTTGTCTGATTTGGACAACATTGATCTGGGAGGCAAATTTTTTTGCCGTACAGGGCCGTACGGCCTCTGCACGCAATCCGAGATGAAAAAAATTGCAAAAAATAAATTAAAAAGTGGTACTTTTTGCCACAGCAATTAAAAAAAATTGCATGCGGTCACCGAGACCGCTAGCGGTTAGCGGTAACCGCCTGCAGTAAACTGTCGGCGGTCCGCTGACCGCAGCGGCTCCCAGCGACCGCTGCTGCTCTGCAGCCTCCGCCGCCGGTGGTGCCGCCCACCCACCACCGCGGCCACCAGCGGCTCCACCGCCTTCCTCAGCTCCACCTCCACCCAGTGGCGGTGCTTTTTTTAAATGAAGTTTTTTTATTTTTTTATTATTTTTTTATTAAAAAAATAAATTTTCTCGCATTTTCAAAGGTCCTGGAGGTTTTTCTTCTGTAACTTGAGCATACGGATGTATGTTTTAAATCTTAAAAATGTGCCAGAAAGCTGGTTCTAAGATGGAGATGTTGGTATAGGTGTTTTTGAGTTTTGATGTAGTTTGGTTGCCTATTTTGGCAATCAAAGCTGGAGGTTCTATTTTGCACTCCAGGAGGTGTATCTTGAGCTTTCGATCTCCAATTTTGGACTTCTTTATATCGCTGGAAAGCTCTTTCTGTGCTCTTTCCAGTGATGCTAGTTATTGTTCTAGATTCTATTCCAAGCACATCCTATTTAGTCTTTTGAATTTTAGCATTCTGGTGGATATTCTATTTGTTTCAGGTTTGGAGATCGATTTTGTTGCTTCAGTTGCTTCTTTTTGGGCTCTACCTTCTATTGTTTCAGCCTTATGTCTTTTCTGATCATTGTTGATATTCATTGTAAGCATTTTTATGCAATGCACTAAGATAAAGTGCCACTCTTGTGTTTCGGGATCCTTTTCATCATTGTGATTCGTTGTACTCGCACTATTATATAAAGTTCCATGGGGGGGATAGTTGTTTTCCACTTATAGGCCCTCTTTCTCTTTTTTCTCATGCAGTGTCGATGACACGTGCCTTTATTGGTGTCTATACCTCACTCTCGATGTGTCTGGTTACTGTGTTGTAGGAGATTTTTTTTGGCCCACCTTTTCAGCTGCCTATCACCTCACCTGCATTAACGGGGGGTTATATTGTTGTTCTATGCTTCTTTGGATGATGGTTCATTGGTGTGAGCTATGTATTTAATAACCGATCCTACATACTAGGTGATTGCAGTGGCTGGCTACCTATGCATTTCGGTAAGATGGATCATCTACCATATAGACACGCTTGGTTCATACCTTCTATTTTCATGGAGGTTCTACAGATTAGCATTTTGACAGAGTTTTGCGGTTCTTCATGCTTCAATGATTCTCTTCTGATCTCTTTGTTCCTTCTTCTAGAACATTCTTTGCTATCTCTTTTTGGAGTAGGGTTTTTCCCATGTGGTTTTCTCTTTTTCTCCTCTTTATAGAGATTTTTTTGTAATTGGTTACCTGATCAGGCCTTGTTGCCGGGACCTAATTCTACTTTCATAGCTATGCTAGGTTAGCTTACCTCTTGAGCTTTGCTTAAGGGGGGGTGTTAGAGTAATTATTTGTTTGCACTTATTAATTAAATCACTTTGATTTAATTAATTAATTTTCCTATTACTCTAGTTTTCTTAAGCTATCTTGTAGGTGCATATAATTAATATTTTATTAATTATATTGTGCAACCTAGCTTTTTTAGGCTTTAGGTTACCCTTTTTAGGGTTTTGATCTCCTTTTATAAGGATTGATCTCCTTTGTATTCAATTATCTTTTCCATTTCTGAAAATACATTAGCATATTTTTCAGAGCAAAACCCTTTGCCTCCTCTTGTCTTTTTCTTCTGTGACAGGTTTTTGCATGCAGGGATTCGAAGGCTTTGTGGATTTGATTGGCTTATTTGCTCAAATCCTACAGAAAATAGTAGAATGTCCAAGAATACTAACCTTATAGGTAATGAAAGAGGAAGATTACAAAATAGATCCAATTATAGAGAGACATGTAATGGAGAGAAGAATTAGTTCGTGTTTTACAAGTATAGCAATCCTAGACACATTGAAAGGAATTATAGAGCACCTCAGAATTAGAATGGAACCAATCAGAGAAGAAATGCACCTATATGTCAATTATGTAATAACTTCAGACACATAATAAGATATTGTAGAATGGACAAAAGGAACTTTAACATGAATCCAAATAATAAAAGGAATAACAATAGAAATGATAGAAGGAATGATAATGGCATTGACAAGAGTCAGAAGGAAGCAATTAAGGAACATGTTGATGAATTGAAGGAAGTATTTGTGATAGCTAAAGATCTAGAAAGATCTTATACTATTTTAGACGAATATTTTTTTGATGCACCTAATAAGATATTGAAGTCACAAATTTTTTGTGACTCATCGTACCTAAATTAAGTAGTTTTAGTTGTGGCAATGCATCAGTTGGCCATAACTAATGTTAGAGAGAGAGAGAGAGAGAGAGAGAGAGAGAGAGAGAGAGAGAGAGAGAGAGAGAGAGAGAGAGAGAGAGAGAGAGTTGGAAGTTGCATAGTTAACACGAGGTTAAGGATAGAGAGAGAAGGGTATGGTCAAGTGTGTAAGTCTTGATATGATTGCAGTGAGAAGGAATTGAGAAATTAAGCTTACTGGTAAACACATATAGTATTTGAATATGTGGTAGATACACATTTAATGTGTAGTGCAATTTGAATTGATTTAAGGATCGCAATAAAGATTGTATGTGTATACGTGAAAATGTGACCTCAAATATTTCAACTACACTTCAACATGGTCATTATAGGAAGATTCATCCTTGAATGAACATGGGATATTTCATCCAAGAGGCTTGACAATGTGACCTGTTGCCTTCTAACTAGAAGGATTTTTCCTATTGTGCTCTTAGATCGAGATGCAGGCAACCAAACCTTTCTAGAATGAAGGATTTGATGTAGAATAAGAATGCAATTAATCTATATGAAAATGCAAGTAATAATCTAGGAAATAAAAGACATTAAGCTAAATGTATGCATTCTTTAATCTAAATGACATTAAAGTATTTAAGCGAATATGAAAGCTAGAATGAGTGACTATTTCGACAACAATTCAATACAATCAAATTCAAACCTCCATAATGAGGGATTGAGAGTCCCTTAAATAGAATCCAGGAATTGATCAATGATCAAGATCAATTTGGATGGATTGTTAAGATTAGGGAGAAGATTTAGTCAAAAAAGAAACTTCCTTAAGAAAGGGAAGTTAACTGAACTTTTCATGAGTGAGACAAGGAATTAATTGATTTCATTCCTTTTCTGATTTTGTTAACCAAAGAGTTTCCATTTTTGAACTGAAGAGAGGATTTTGAAGATATTATTTAATTTAATAAAGTGAGATATGACCTCACAAATGCCTTTTCCATTTAATTGAATAATCTCATTCACTTAATTAAAGTGAGCATAATTATTAAATTAAATATTTTTAATTCCATAGTACAATAGCCTTAGGATATAATTTAATTCAATTAAAGTATAAATACTTTAAATTAAATTAAATCTTAATTAATAGATTTACTATGACTAATTCGAGTCAATACTTAGGAATTAAATAGATATCCTAATTAATGTAGATTTAGGGTTTTCTACATTTGACAATTAAGTCAAGTAGCAAAAATCGGAATAAGAATTGTCTAGTAGAATAGGACTTTAGAATTGATTAGAATAGACCACAATTGGTAATCATGGCAATGAGCCAATTTTGGGGTATTATATTTCCCCCCTATTTGAATGAATGTGTGAGTAGCACATTCAATTCAAAGAAAATTAGAAAGCATGATGCGAAGATAAATAAATGAGATTGGTTCCAAAATTGATGACATAGAGACCAATTGATAACCTTTTAAAGATTATCTCCAGAATGGAGCTTAACCTTAAGGGATCTGAGCAGAACACCTAGATACCTGAATTGAAAAGCTTTTAAAGATTATCTCTAGAATGGAGCTTAATCTTAATAAAGATTATCTCCAAAACAAATCTTAACCTTAAGGAATCCAGGTAGAACACCTAGATACCTAAGTTGAATAAGCTTTTAAAGATTATCTCTAGAATGAAGCTTAACCTTAAGGAGTCTACATAGAACACTTAGATACCTAAGTTGAATAAGCTTTTAAAGATTATCTCTAGAATAGAGCTTAACCTTAAGGAATCTAGATAGAACACCTAGATAACTAAGTTGAATAAGCTTTTAAAGATTATCTCCATAATAGAGCTTAACCTTAAGGAATCTAGATAAAACACCTAGATACCTAGATATAAAAGATAACAAGATCCAATAATGAGTCATAGAATCATCCTTAGAACAAGGCTTGATCCTCAAGAGTTAGGATTTAGACTATCCTAATACCTGCCCATCGATCTCTGACTAGAAATGTTATAAGGTTGATCAATCAATCAAAAGATGAAAAATGATGCCAGATAGAGGGGAACAAGATACCCCTAGTGATGAGATGCCCCTAGCAATGAGGACACAAGATGGGACCAGGATGCCCTGAGCAATGAAGGTTTAGATTGAGTTGAAATTTAGATTCAATGATGTAATCATCTTGCCCCCTCGGGAGCAAAATTGAAAGATGACACACCAAAAATATGATATAGAGAGGTACAACGAGAGATACTAAAGTAATATGTTATGCAGAAGAATATAGAAGAGATCATAATGATCAGAAGAAAATTTGGAGTTAGTTCAACAAGATTTCAAGGTCCAAAAGGCCAAGTTTGACCAAAAGTTGACCAAAGTTGACTTTTTTAAGATTTGAGATGAAATTTGAAGAAATATGAGTTGAAAAGATTCAAAGATTTACCAAGTATCAACAAAAATTTGGACTGCACAAGCATTCGATCACGTCGGTCCCAAAATTTTAAAATGTGTTTTTGAGCCACTTATGTGTGTTAGATTTTGAATTTGATCTCAAAAATGGATTCAAAACAGTCAAATTAGATAGGGGGTGATTTTTGCGCAAATTAGAGCACTTTGAAAAATTAGTTCAAAACCTATATAAGGGCCTACAGGGTCATTTTCAAATCATTTGTGCATTTTGTCTTTAGTGAAGAAGAGAGCTTTGAGAGGAAGATGGTAGTTCCAATGCATACACACCATTTCAAGCACTCCCGATGACACAGCTGACTGGTAGACTATGGACCTCTAGTGAGTAGTCGACAAACTTTCTTCACATTTATTTTTTCATGTATTTTGAGGTGTGTTTTAGTGTGTTTTTGCATGTTTTTAAAAGTGGGTCTATTGGTTCTCATGCAGGGTTGTATTTCCTTGCATGAACCTAATCCTTCTTTGTGTGAAGATCCACCAACTTGGTATTTCTTTGTGTGTGGTGGTGGGGAATCTTGCACGGGAGATACCCACCTCTCATGCAACATGCATGGGGGTTTTGGGCACATTTTTCTCAGAGTCTCATCATCTCTTGCATGAGGACTTGCTTTCTTGTATGAAGAAGCAAGATTTCACAAAAGAAAATGAATTTTCACGTGAAATTCTAGCCTGGGGAATGAATTTAAAAATTGCATTTTTAATTTTTCATCCAAAATTTGCATTTTTTTGCCATCATTTTGACTTGTCAAGCATGTATTGACTATTTACATTTTGTTCTTATTGATGTGTGTAGATGGTCTTTGATGACATCACGTTCATATCACACTATCCACCTTATAGAGCTTTGTTGTGGAGCTTAGATGATATTGATATGACACACATTGACAAATTAGGATTAGTATCTCTATACTGGATCCCAACAGTGCTGGTGAATCACGACCTGTTGACTGCCTTAGTGGAGCATTTCCATTTGGAAATGAACACCTTTTATCTTCCACAAGGGGAGATGATGATTACACCAGAGGATGTCTATCAGATACTACAGATACCCTTCCATGTGCTGAGGGTAGTTTATGACACAGTGCCCCAAGCAAGGACAGAGGCATTGAGGGCCATCTTTCTATAGGAGTTGGTGATAGGGCAAGCCATCACATGGGATGATCTCATCTATACATATGGGAATACTCACAAGTTGGCATCAATTTTGGCCATATTCATCAGTTGCTTCCTAGTACTTGATAGAGGACAACATAGATTAGAGTGTGGGTGGGGTGCTATGTTGTAGAGGATGCTTGATGCTCTTGAGAGGTTTGGGTGGGGCTAGTGCATGCTCACCCATATTTTTTATGAGATGTATGAGATAGTGTACCACGAGTGGAAGAGTATGGCCACTGGGGTGTATGTCCTATAGATCTGGACATGTCAGCACCTGCTAGTGACATGACCCATTTTTAAGGATGCATAAGAGCTGATGGAGCCCTACATATGTAGGTATAGAGGGAAACTTACCCACATAGGTCTAGGTAAGATAGAGCACTAGAGGACACATTTGGATGACTTGGTCTCCGTCATATGGCAGCCCTGGAGAGAGACTAAGGACTATGATGACATTGCTCAGGAGCTTAGCTGGATGTTCTCCTCACAGCCATTATTAGGCTAAGCCACCCACATCATAGAGAGATTCCCCATCATGCAAGTATGGTGACAGTATGAGTAGCTTTAGGATATCATGTAGGAGTATTTCTCTTATGCTAGATTAGCCCAAGACTTGGAGCGAAGATGGTCAGCAAGGTTAGATCCTAAGAGATCAATGATAGATATGCGCAACCTAGTTGTGACATAGTGGGACTACCTCCTAGACATAGCAGATGCAGGGATGATGCCTACATACCAATAATATTTTATCAAGCATCCCTTCCATAGTTCAAAAATCCATTGGGGATGGCAGCTCCTGGGCCACAGGGACTACATTAGGCACTCGTACAGGCTCTAGTTCAGTAGCCAGCACAATAGTAGCCACCACAGGGTCTGCCATAGTAGATGTGATAGACAGTATGATAGGTATAGATTCCCCCATTCCAGATGGGGTTAGATCCTAGTGCTAGTAGCAACAGGGTGGAGCAAGGTCGATGTCAGAGATCACGCATAGAGGAGCAGGCACTTGTAGAATAGTACATAGAGATTCTCGATGAGGAGATGTAGGATCAGCCTGTTGTTGGACTTGAGGATGCTTTGAGGAGGGTGAGAGAGTAGATATGGTAGGCCTCCAGGAAACTTGGAGAGCTATAGATACAGGTGGCCATGCAGGACACACAGATAGCAGAGTGGGATCACAAGATCCAATGACTATGAGAGTAGGTGTAGGTAGCTGAGTGGAGAAAAAAGATGCTGCAAGACAAGGTCAGACTACAGGCATCCTGAGTGGCCTACTATTTTGCAACATACTTCATAGTGGTTACTGATGAGGCTCAGTAGGTTCCTAGATTTTCTTAGTATGCTCGAGAGTTTAGGGGTGCATGAACATTAGCTAGACCAAATATGCTACCACCACCTTCTCTTCCTCCAGGAGGTGAGGGTACAAGATAGAGTTAGATTCAATACTCTTGCCTCCTAGTTTTTGATTCTAGCTATGTATTGATTGTTGTGCCACCACCATTTTGTACCATTTTGATCAACAATGCTTGAGTAATGCTCATTTTTGTACTGAGACATTCTTTTGACACTTATATATATATATATATATATATATATATATATATATATATATATATATATATATATATATATATATATATATATATATATATGAGATTTTGAGTTGAGCATCTTGTGTTCTTGTCATTATCTATGTCCACCTTTTAATTTGATTTACATGAGATGTTTTTATGCTATAATTATGAGATATGCATTTTTGATTTGAGTTGTTCATGTAGATGAAATGAATTTATGGATTTATGAATGAAATGCATAGGTAAATGGACTAACATCTCAGGAAGTATTTCATGTTTTTCTTTAATAGTGAGAGGTATGTCATCGAGGAGCGTAAGAGGATGAACCAAAGAATGAAACACTTGTGCAGCCGTGAAGAATCATGATATGTTAAAGAGACTAAGAATCCCTCATTACAAAAGATAAAAGTAGTTTTACAATCGAATCATATGCTGAATCAAGTAGTGCAATCCTATGCTATATTCAACCTTAAACTAGATGCAACCCTAGGTTTGGTTATCAAGCTTTAACAATTATCATCATGGAGCATATAGCGAAACCCAAGATGTCACACTACTACATTTGACATCATTTTTCTACCAAAATTTTCGACCATCAACTAAAAAAGTTTAGTTTGGTCAGAATGTAGAAGGCAATTTTTTTTTCTTTTTTAAAACTAAGCCCCATGTTGGTCGAAATGGGGGGCTTAGATGTAAGAAATAAAAACATTTCATGTTTATTTTTTTTTACGTGCATGGGATGTTTTTTGTTTGTTGTTTTTCGCTTGCATGGGATGTTTTTTTGAAGTTGGATACTTGATGTGCCATCACTAGACAAAAAACTAGATGCCCTGGTTTTGCCCTAGCTTGTTCACAATTGGAGTTGGAAACTTGATATTTTGAAAAGTTGGTGATGGGTCTTTAGGAAGTTTAGATTTGGAAACAGCAAGGCCGAATGCATAAGGTAGAGTTTCAATTCTTTTCTCTTTAGATTAATTGCCTTTACATCTGCCAAAAGTGATATCTTATTCTTTCATCTCTTCATTATCATTTCTTCCATGATTGTATTCAATACAATTGTATAACTTGTACATGGCTGCTTCTTTTCAATCCAAGGAATCATTATGTCCAATTCTCTTCCATTGGTTCGATGGGCATTTTTTCCTTGTTCTTTCTTTGATGGGCATTTTTTCCCTTGTTCTTTCTTATCTTTTGAACTTGGTAGCAAGTGCAAGGGACCCATTCTTCACTTTTCTCATATGGTATTGCTTGGCTGGTGATGCCCTCTCCTCAACAAATTCTATGATATTTCATGCTTGAGAATATGCCTCCCTTTGAACAATCCTTAATGGACTTTGCATGACTTGGAACAATGTTCTCTTCTATGCTAGTTTCTCGATGTCAAAAGTTAAAATTAATCTCTTTTATATATTAGGTTTGGACTTCATTCCTAAAAGCATCAATTCTAATTTTTGGTAGTTTTGTAGAATATCTTTTGTGGACATAATTTACTCCTTACCTACATTGCAAACAACAAAGAAGGAAACATCTATTTTGCTGGTTTTGCTGTCTTAAAACTATTTTAATCCTTTTAAAGCCTTCATATCAGATCTATACATTTCTTGATCACATGGTTACATACATCATCATGAAATATGAAAAAAAAACATTATTTTTTGATAATAATTATAAAATATAGAAAGCCATATTTTGGGCATAAAAAGGGCATTGACATTTGACACAGATTAAGCCTTCTTAGCTTGCCATGCCATTTGCAAAACCTTCAACAAGTTATGTGCTCTATGAACCATTGATCATTGATTTGCTCAGTTCCTTCATTAACAACTAGGTGGTATTTTTTGTCATGTCAAATTATGTGATGTTTAATTAGTACCGATCTTGAAACAATTGCAAGAGTAGTGGTTTACAAGAGCTCATCTCTTGTGATTACAAATAGTCCACCTAGCACTCATTCCATCCATGTGATCCTCATACATTCAAATCATTTGAGATTTATTTGGTGTTGTTGTTACAAGACCAATACAAATTTGTTTGCATCTGCAGAAAATAAAGCATGGAGAGTGTGAAGGAGAAAATGTTGTAGGTCTAGGAGCTCAAAATGTTGTTAATAAAAAAATTCCAGGTGCCTATTGTTTAAATTTTTATGGAAGGTTCTCCAAGACTTAACAACCATGTTTGAATGCTTCAAGTGGCCTAGAGTTTGGTAGGACAGACCCAAAGCAGAGGAATTTGTCATGGAGTTGACATCAATAGCATTGGATGTTTTGGATAATCTACACTCCCCATTAGATAGCCAATGACATATGTGTAATATGTGCAACCCAAAATCATGTTACATAAAAAAATTATATATAAATCAGTAAACTGATTAATTAATATAATATTCTTGTAATCCTATAAAGATATATAGGAGGGATGTGAAATATATATCTTCCTATTAGTTTATTCATTATTGTATTTACATATAAATTGCTATATATAAATATATATAGGAATATCAAATTATATATTATATTGTATAGCAAACCCAACTAGACCGATTTTGAGATTGATTTTCCATATTGGCAAAACCAATTTTTGTAAACTAGAAAATCACCATAGAGAAACTAGATGTTTTGTGACAAAAACCTAGAAAATATAGTTGCATTTATATAGGATGAAGGTTTATTAAAATTTAAAGAGGGAAATATGCAATGCATATGACAGTCCAAGAGATTTGACCAACTGGAGATGAATACAATAAAGAACTGAGGGATAATAGATTAGATAATATAATAACATTACAACATAGTGCACATGAATAAGAAAAGAAATTAGGAAACTAATGGAATTCTCATCATTCTAGACTCATCATCACCTTTACCATATATTTTCCTTAACAATATTCCCAAATGAAAACACTAAAAAAATTCAAATTTTTTGTGGCTTGTATCAGATCAGAATGTCAGCATTGCAGTGAGAAACTATGGTTATTTGGATATAGGAAGAAAATCAGGATAAGATTGTAAGAGCATGATGGTACACTGGGCTGCCTCTATGTTTGATCTTTTTGATTCTTAGATGGTTCATGGTGATCTTTTTGGCATTTTTGCAATGATCACTACTACATTTAACCTTATTTTTCTACTGCAACTATGTTTCTTTTTCTCTGCTTCATTTTACTAAACATTCCCTATCAACAAAATATTGATTATGTTTCAATATTAAAATGTATGAGGGTATGTGAAGACTTTGCCTATTATCCACAGAAACTGATTGAGAAGTACATGAAGTTTTCATGCACCCTTTTGATGCAAAGGATAGGGTGATGGACCCAAGTAAAAACCCAAAATGAGCAAGATTGTAGGGGTGCTCCTAGTGACCCTTCTAGGTCCTGATAGGAAAGTTCCACAACCAGTAAACTCTAGGATGGTTTAGGGTCTCAATATGGTTGTTATAGTCTATCTAACATGTTCCCATCAACACCTTTTAGTTTCGATACCCTGCAAGCCAAAATGCATAACTCACCTAAATGTTGTCAATGCAAAATTGTAACTTCTATAACAACCACAAGACAAAATGGTGGATATCTTTTGGTTTTAACAAATGACATAGTTTCAAACACCCTTTATCTTCATTCAAAACATATGTAAAGCTTGGATGGGCTTCCTTTGGAAAGTATCAAAGATTCTTCACAATGACCCTGTTTCAACAATGAAGCAATAGTGCATTTACAAAGCAACTTATAGAAGTACTCAATGTATGGACTTAAAACTTGCATATATTTCTAAAATGTCTTTAATTAGACAAATCTGCACTCAATTCCACTCTATGGGTTTCGTAACCCCAAAAGCCCCAATTCAGCTATTCAAAACCCTTATTTCTAGGTTATCACCAATCTCCCACATGCTAAGGTTTCTTGGACTAATTCAAATTGTAGACATCTATGTTTTATCACAATAAACATGAATCAACTCTCAAGCCCTTCCCTCCTTAAGAAAAATCTCTCTCCATATGATTGTCCCCTCTAAATAACCCTTATTTTCACCCTTTTTGTGTATGGTGGCCACCAAATACTTAAGTTAGTGGTTCATTATAGAGTTAGAAGCATTCATACAAGTCATAAACCTGAAATTCCATGAAGAATTAGATAGCATTTCATGGAATGACCTTGATTGTTTGAAAAAAACTTCAAAATTGTTAACAAACTGCCTGCTACAGCCAGAAATCTATGAATTTGAACAAATGACTTACAAATTTGGATTCAAATCTAGGTTTAAGAAATAAAGAAATGTTTGAGAATATAACACAATGCATTCCAATTGAAAATATGTGCAAGAAACTCAAAAATCCTTTAACTTGATGTTAAAACCAAGCACTTTTATTCAATTTTTTTCTAAGACTGTTCATACAATCATATATTTATAGTTTCAAGAGATAGTTAACAACCCCTTTAACCGAATCCAACTCCTTTCACTTCCTATTCCTTCATAAAATTTAAACTATGGAGTTTCCCTCCAAAATGCCCATCTAGTTGTTAAAATCAAGATTTGAATTTTCTAAAGCAATAAACTATGTTTTTAAGGGACTTATTGAATGTTTTAACTTATTTAAGGACTTGAGATTATTATGACATCATACTAGACCCTATCACATGGCTTCTCTACCTTAGACAACCTCTAGATCCTATTCCATGCCCAATTACAACTTTTCAATATGAAAGTCTTTCAAGACATTATACAATATTATGACTCTTTATGCTTTCAAAGGCCATGATTGGTTGCAAAATGGACCAATTGATACCATGAGATTCTCCATGTCCTCTACAATGACCTGGACCCTCAAGGTACCTATGATGAGCATATGATGCCCCTACATCACCTTGCCTCCTCAACTAGTTTTATTTTCAGGTAATAGGTAACAAAATTTCTCTCATTCATTTTCTTATATGTTTTAGCTTAACTTACTTAATGTTCTTAGGATTATTTTATGTTAAATCTTATTGACACACAATCATTTGGATTGGAATGCTTAGGACTTTTGCTTCAATTCTAAAGAGGAATTATTTGAGCTTGCTTTCCTACCTTGAAATCATTCCACCTTTAGCTCTTGACATTGATGCAGGGACCTAGGTGAAATTTTAGTTATTCACAATAAGAGGGACTTTCCTTCCAATGGATCCAACACCTTCATATAGCCCTAACATGACCTTCCTTGTCATAAAATATAATCCTCCTTCATATGGAACCTCTAGACCTAAGATTGTCCCAACACCTAGTAACACCTCCAGACCTATGATTCCCACAAAATATTTATCAACACTTACCTTGTTTCTTGTAACAAAATGCTGCATTTCTAAACTTAGATCTACAAGCATTTGAACCCTCCAAATATAATATTCCTTTATAAACTCTAAGTTCAACACTAAATCCATTTGAGTTTAGATATCTTGATCTCTAATTTCTTTTCCAAAATCATCCTCCAAGGTGGAACTCGCCAATCTGCTCTTCTTATATGCTTATGCAATTGTTTTGGGTATTCCAAAGAATTTGAATATCCAACCTTTATAGACGTTTGAGTCCTAAATTCATGTCCCTTGATCTTAGGCCCAAATGGTCTAAGGATTAAGTTTTTTAAAATTGTACAACCATCATGAGGCCAAACTTGCATAAGCTAATTGATTTCTAATTAAGTTAAATTTGATTTCTTCTTTTGACCCTTAGGCCAATCCACTTAGGCCTATTTTTCAATAGTTTTCAATTGCAACTATTTCATGGCTGAAATTGTAATGATCTTAGGCTCACGAGTTTTTGAGATTTACCCATCTTTTGAGCTCACATGTTCTTGATTGAAGATTACATTAATATGTTTCAATCTTTTATTCATCTTCATTAGTCGATGCATTAATCACATTAGTCATTGCTATCAGGATTAATCATGGCATGCTACTGCTAGCATCTAAGTAACTTTCAGTTTGTGACATCTCTTCGAGGCATTTTGCAAATAACTAACATACATTGTATATAAATCCACATTTTGCAAACATCTAAGCCTTCTAGATATTATAGGATCATTTTAGTTACATTTGAAAACATTAATCAACAATTTCCATATGTGCAGATATAAACATTAACTACAACATGTCCAATTTATTTGCAAGTATATTTTCTAGTGAAGAAAGATCATGCCTGACAATATGAACCTAGAACAAAATAATGAGAAAATGGCTGCATTGTGGGCTCAGTTTCGAAGAAAACTTAATAAATGTTATTTTCTTTGCAAAAAGTGTAAGGGCTTAAAGAATCGAGGAATTCTAATCACAATACCCCAGAGTCATTGTAGGCAATATGGTCATGTTGAAGGGGGCCATGATTTTTGTCCATTGCTAAATGTGGATTTCCTACTAGAGGAACATGGAGGTGTGAATATCCAAACTGAGGATAACACTACCATGAAAGAAGATGACAATGTGCCAGAGGACATGATTGAAGAAGATGGTATTGGGGCAGGTGATGAAGAGGCTCACAATAATGGTACTAGTGAATCTGATAATGATGATGAAGATGGTCTTGATATACTTTTACTTGAGAAGGCACATGAGCCCTTATACAAAGGCTCCCAAACAACTCTACTCTTGTCTATAGTGTTGTTGGTGAACTTAAAGGTTATGAATGGTATATCCAATGTAGCAATGTCACATATGCTAAGGTATGTCATTTTTGTCATCTTTAGTGTTAGCATACAATTACTATTCATTATATTAACAATGCATATTTGTTGTTGTAGGTTGATTAGTGAGTTTTTGTTACCACCATCAAACATTTTCCCTTGTTCCTACCAAGAATTATCTAACATTATGGATTAGATTGGAATGAAGTATCAAAGAATACATGCATGTCCCAATGATAACATTCTATATCATAAAAAATATGAATTTGCAACAGAATGCCCTAATTGTCATGTTAGTAGATATTGGTTAGATCAAATTAAAAAAAAGTGCCTCACAAGGTCCTTCGATACATTCCCATTATTCCACGTCTTCAACAGTTATTCAGGTGTGCTAGCTTGGCACAATTTATGGATTACCATGTATGCAAATAGAAGTTATGATGACATTATGCGAATTCCTACCAATGGTTCTGCACTTAAACAGATAGAAGAAACATGATCACACTTTAAAGAAGAACCTCATAATTTGAAGCTTTCATTGGTGGTAGACAGTGTTAATCCATATGGAGATATGAGATCTATTTACTCAGTGTGGCCTATTTTTGTTATTAACAATAACATTCCTCCTTGGATGTCCATAAAGAGGGAGCACATAATGTTGTCAATGATTGTGCCAGGTATTTTTTTAATTTTATAGTTATCTAAATTAATTTATAAATAGTGCATGAAAATGGTTATAATAATTATGTAATGTTTATGTTCATTCAATGGCTAGGTAAATACCAGGTTAAAGATATGAATGTGTATATTGAGTCACTAATTGATGAGTTGTTGAAGTTATAGAATGACATCACTATGTATGACATCTCTAGACTGATAGGACATTAAAAATTTCAATTCCATGCAATGCTTGTATGGACAATACATGATGCCCCTGGGCTAACTCATTCTTGCAGTATGTTATATTGTTAAGATCACATATTTTTGGTCTGTTATAGTGTTTACACATTCCTATTGAAGGCTTAAGTTGTGCATGATAATTGTACATGATCTTTTAGGTCTTTAGACAAAGGGAAATTTTGCATGTCCAATTTGTGGTCTGAAGATGAAATGCTGTCATTCACAAAGTTTAGGAAAGTAGGTGTTTGATGAGTTTAGACACTTTCTCCACAATAATCATAGGTATCAAATTTTCGAAAAACATATTTTCAATGGGAAAGAAGAGACACCATCAAGGCCATGAAGAATGACACCTCATTTATGGAAGTTGGAATATGATTGACTAAATTGTTGAGGTAATGTCCAATTTGTCGTCCGAAGTTTAAAATTTGTATTTTGATATTGTATTATATTTACCAATGCTATAATTGATGCTTGTGAAGGTCATCAAGGCATCAATGACCAACTTCCTAGAGGAATGAAAAGTTATCCTACTCAATTTAGTAGGTTACCATACTACAAGGATCTCCCAATTGTGCATTTGTTTGATGGTATGCATATTGGAAAGAATGTAATAGAGACATTATGGAAAATTTTTGATGGAAGGCATGATTGTTAGAATTTTTTAGAATAACTGAGAGGGGGGGTGAATCAGTTATTCAAGGTTTAATAATATATAATACAACTTTTTCTTCTAATCCTTAATGGCACATAACTGAAATTATCATGCGTGCAATTAAACATTAGACAACCATGAAAATTAAAACATGCATCACACCATAACACTAAGGATTTTGATGACACAAAAACCCTCTAGGAATAAGAAGGTAAAATTGGGATGGGGATGATACCCACAAAATAACTGCACAATTGATTTCAACCACTTTTGATGGTTTGCCCTGTTAAAGGCCTGCCCTATTAAAGGCTACAACACATTGTTAAATGTGACCTTGTTAAAGGATTTCTACACCCTGTAAGGAGTGTACCCTATTAGAAGACTTAAGAACATTCAACTTGGAATGTCACCCTATTAAAGGATTTACATAGAGCTATTAGGCTCACCCAAGTCCATGGGATTTACAGTCATATTATCAAAAGAATCTTTCATCCCTCTCTAAGGATCTCCTATCCTTCTCCTAAGGATCTCTTTATCCTTCTCTTGGGGATCTCTTCTCTTCTCCTGGGATCTCTTTATCCTTTTTTTGAGGCTTATCCACCTAGCTATTAAGCTAAACTAGCAATGTAGGATTTCAATATCTAATACAATGGCAAGAGAGTATTAGAAGGATTTTGACATGGTTCCGATTGCAACTCTAACCTTGCAAATTTTAGATCACTTTTTAGTTCTTTTTTTTGCTTGGCTTTCCTCCCTTGCAGTGCTGACAACTCATTCACTCTTCAAGATCTATCCCCTTGAGTTCTTCCACTCATTATGCCAATGCACTCCATGATCACTTGATCAACTCAGAGTCTTGATGCTCTGTACTTACACCCCTTGGCTTCTTTGCACGACCATACTTATGACCAACTCCCTCTCATACATGAGCACTTCATCTCTGACCTATAAATCCTTATAAAGAAGTTCTATTCTTTATTTCTCACTCAAATCTTGATTTGATCTTGAGAAAGTGTATTGTTTTCCTTCCAAATTGCTTCTTCTAGAAACTTCATGATAAATTCATTAGCATTCACCTTGAATTGGTTTTCATGGTTTACCTAAAATTCTATGACATCTACTCATCATCCTTATCATCCAAATAATTCACAAAATTTGATGTAACAAACTTATCGCTACTAATCTGGCAAATCTTTGACTTAACAAATAATGCATCAACTCGACATCATTGGTTTACTGATGCTCAAAACCTAACCAATTTTTTGTTACTTGGCACTTGAATATCACTCGGCTCCTATATCATTCTTGGCACCTGAAGTCACTCGACACTTGATCTTCACTTGGCACCTGAAGGCTGCTCGACACTTGAATATCACTCAGCACTTGATCTTCACTCGGCACCTGAAGGCTGCTCAACACTTGAAGGATACTTGGCACACACTAAAGTTGAACTTTCTTAGCTTCAACTAAGAATCTGTTTAGCTCTAACTAGCTTGCTCGACTCTCTCCAATGAACTTAGTTAGGCTTTACAAATGACTTAGTTAAACCTTACATCTTTGGTGTGTCTTAGTGTGTCAACCTCTTAAAGTATGTCATCAATACACTATTTCATCAATGGCTTAGTTGATCCTTATACTTCATTACAACATAATAACTTCAACCTTTCTCTAGGTACTCTAGTTACATCTTATTGATTGCCACCTCCTTGACAATCAACCAATTAATAGTATTTGGATCACTTAAGAAATTGTCATGCCTACAAGTAGCAAGTTTGACATCAATGACAAAACAATGATTGAATTTTTTTTTTACCAATTCTATTACTCTTAATTCATGATCTTTTCAATCATTTCCAACAATCTCCCTCTTTGGCATTGATGGCAAACCAAACTGATCAATTGATCAACTTAGTTACCACCAAAATTACATACATTGTCTGCTTGGTATATAACTTCTTCTTTTGCTGATACAAACTTATACAAAATGAATCCTTTGTTCTACTTCTCCCTTTGGACTACTACATCCTTACTTTGTATTCCTAATCCTTCATAGCTACTTGCTGATTCTTATCTCTTCTGAATCTCCTTCTTTCATATACATCTCTCATATATATATATCCCTCTTACTTTGTATTGATTAGTTTCTCATATATCTCCCTCTTTTACATAAATGCCAAAGATGTAGCATCTTCAACATGCTAAATATAAGCTTTGCATCCCATGTTTTTTCCCTCTATCACCATGCTTGTGACTGATCTAGAATTTTTGTTCCTGTTGATACCCTCTGCATCACTCTTTTGATATTTCAATGATTTGTTCCTGTTGATGCAGGGCAGCTTTTTTGTTGCTTTAGAATACTTGAGTTAAGGGCATTACCCCCAACTTTCCTCTAAGATATTCATAAGCATCCTTGGGAAATGGTTTGGTGAAGATATCTGCAATTTGTTCCTTTGTGTGAATGTACTCCATCTTCACTTGTTTGTCTTCTACCAATTCTCTGACATAGTGATACTTGATTGCAATATGCTTAGTTTTTGCATGCATTACTGAATTCTTGGATATGTTTATAGCACTTGTATTATCACAATACAATATCATAGGTTTGGTTACCTCTTCTTTCATTCCTTTCATTAGATGTTTGAGCCACACAATGTTTGTGCAATTGACTACTGCTACCACATATTCTGCTTCTACAGTGGACTGAGATGTGCATGTTTGTTTCTTACTAGTCCATGTAACTAGCCTTTTACCTAATAAAAATTCTTCTCCACTTGTGCTTTTCCTATCATAAATGTTGCCTTCCCAATCTACGTCTGTGTATGCATTGAGCTCAAACTTCTCATTCTTTTTGTAATATAGGCCAAAATCATCAATTCCTTTGAGATACCTCATTATCCTCTTTACTACCATGAGATGATTTTCTCTAGGATTAGCAAAGAATCTAGCCGCTATTCCAACTGCTAATGCTATATCTAGTCTACTATGTACAACATATTGTAGTTTTCCAATCATGGATTTGTACATTATTTGATTGACTTTAGCTGATTCATCATTTTTGGATAGCTTATGTCTTGTTTCCATTTGTGTGCTAACTAATTTGGAGTCTTCCAATCCAAACTTCTTGAGTATCTCCTTGATGTATTTTGATTGTGTCACAAATATGCCATGTTTTAGTTGATGTAATTGCAATCCTACAAAGAACTTGATTTCTCCAAACATTGACATCTCAAACTCATGTTTCATTTTGTCAGCAAAACTTTTGCAAAGAGCTTCCTTTCCTCTAAAAACTATATCATCCAAAAAGATTTTAGATACAATGATATCCTTTCCTTCTTCTGATTTGATGTACATGTTGCTATTATCATTAGTTCTTTCAAATCCTATTCACACTAGATACTTGTGAAGTCTCTCATACCAAGCTCTAGGGGCTTGCTTTAATCCATATAGAGCCTTATCCAATCTTCATACTTTATTTTTTTTATTTTTATCAAAAAAACCTTCTGGTTTCTCTATATAGACTTCCTCTTCAAGTATACCATTCAGAAATGTAGACTTAACATCCATTTGATAGACTTTTAATCCTTTGAAGGCTGCATATGCCAGTAAGGTCCTTACTCCTTCCATTCTGGCAATTGGAGAAAATTTTTCTCCATAGTCTAGTCCTTCTTCTTATGCATACCCTTTACAGACTAGTCTTGCATTATTCCTTGTGATTTCACCATTCTCATCTAACTTGTTTCTAAACACCCACTTGGTTCCAATCACATTCTTATCAGCTGGTCTCAAGACTAAGGTCCGTGTCTTGTTCTTCTCAATTTGTTCTATTTCTTCTTTCATAGCATTGTACTAGTCATCATCTTTTATAGCTTCACTTACTATTTTTGGTTCCATTTTGCTGAGCAGACATGTTTCACTTCTGAGTCTATTCCTTGTCATTGGTCCTGCTTCTTTCTTTCCAATAATTTGATCTGCAGGATGATTTCTTCTTACATACTTTGCCAATACTGGTTCTTTCCTTGTTTGCATGTTGTCTCTTTCAGAATCTGAATCCACATGCATATTTTCATCAAGTATTTGTTCATTTTCTTCATGTTGGCTATTCTTAGAATCTAAATGAACATTTTTTGTATTCTACAGCTTGGCTTTTGAATGTGTCTGCTATTTGGTATTCATTGTCTGTGATTTGGTAGATGCTGGATTTTGTTGTTGATTGTCATTTTGAATTACAACTTCACCATTATTAGGTATACCTTCATAAAAGTATTCAAAGGTCTTGTATTCTTTTGCTTTCTTGGTGTTCTCAACACTTTGAACTTCTGCAAGCTCATCAAATTTCACATTTGTACTTTCTATTACTTTGTTAGTATTAAAATTCAAACACTTATAAGCTTTGCTTCTAGTAGAATAACCAAGAACTGTGCCTTCCTCACTCTTTGCATCAAACTTTCCATTTCTAGACTCTTTATATATATATTATTTGCATCCAAATATTTTGAAATTTTTTACATTAAGAGAATGCCCATACCATAATTCAAAAGGTGTTGCATTAGTAGCTTTCTTGACTTGAACTTTGTTGAGTGTATAGACTGTAGTACTTACAGCTTCTCTCTAGTACTTGAATGCAACATTTTTCTCCATCATCAAGGTCCTAGCATAGTCAATAACTAATCTATTCCTTCTCTCTACTATACCATTCTGAGGTGGAGTCCTAGGTGCTGATGTCTGCCTTTTGATTCCTCTTTCATTGTAGAATTTTTCAAATTCTCTTCATATGAATTCACCTCCTCTATCAAATCTGAGACATTTTAGACTCTTCCCAGTCTCTTTCTCAACTCTGGCCAAGTACCATTTGAACATTTGAAATGCATCTAATTTTAGTTTCAAGAACATCACTGTCATCATCCTTGAATAGTCATCTACAAATAGCATTATGTATCTATCACCTTTGTAGCTTTGTACTTCAATAGGACCACACAAGTCAATATGAACTAGCTCTAATACTTCATTAGAAGTATAAGTCTTACTTTTGATAGTTGACTTGGCCATCTTCCCTAGTTGGCATTGTTTGCACATGGTGTTATCAAGCTTCTTCAACTTTGGTAGACCTCTGACTCTCTTCATTTTGTTGATGCTTATCAAATTGTCAAAATTTACATGACATAGCCTCTTGTGCCATAACCATACATCATCAGTTTGAACAATGAGACAAGAAGCATCTTCCATATCTAGGTAGAACAAATTACTGCTAGTCTAGTCACCTTTTCCTATTAGACTTCCTTGAGAATCATAGATCTTTGCAACTCTATTTTCAAATTCAACCTTACAACCTATGTTGCCTAATTGTGAGATTCTTAATAGGTTATAATTCAATCCTTCAACATAGCATGCATTAGCACATGATATCTTTTCAGTAAGCTTGATACTACCTTTCCCTCTGATCTAACATGGTGCATTATTACCAAACTAACACTATTTCCTTCATATTGAGTAAAGGAAATGAACTTTCTTTTATCTCTAGTCATGTGATGGAGCATCTACTATCTATGATCCATCTGTCATTCTTGTTCATGCAGGTTACAAGGGCAGTTGCTTCATCTTCATCTGATTCATCTTTCATAGCCACATAGACTACTTCATCATCATTCTCATTAGAGTCTTCTTCAAAAATGTAGCATCTTTTGCCTTTACCTCTATAGTCCTTGTTGTCCTCTTTCTTTTTCTTGAAGTTGCCTCCATCCTTGTAATTTTTATTTTGTGTGCATCTAGCTGCAATGTGACCAACTTCATTACAATTGAAACAAATGATTGGCAATTTACCTTTGAATTTACCTCTTCCTCTATGAAATCTTCTTGCTAGTAATGCCTCCAATTGGTCCACATCATCTTCATCAGTGATGCTGTCACTGGATACATACTTTCCTTTTCCACTCTTTTTCTTTGTTTGCACCTCCTCGTTGTCTTTTACTGTCATCCTGGCTTTGAATGTAGATTAAAAGTTTTCTAGCTTGTAGTTGTCAAATTTGGATAGCTCAAAAGCAGTGAGTCTTCCAATTATTTCTTCAAATGACAATGCATTTTTTTGGTACAGACCTTAGCTCCTGGATGGTTGATACTCTTATAGCATAGATAGGAATCAAAGTTCTCAAGTATTTGCTACATACTATTTCTTCTACTAACTGTCCTCCTAGAATTCTTATGGCACTTACTACTTCCTTCATCCTTGCACCATATTGAGTAGCATTCTCTCCTTCTTCCATTTTCATGTCATCAAACTTTCCTCTTAAGGTCTCTCTTTCAGCTCTCTTGACATTGTCATCTCCTCCATAGATTCTTGATAATGTTTCCCACATCTGATGTGCAGTACCACATTCTTTGATGTCATCATACTCAACATACCTTAGTGCTGAAGCAATATCTAACATTGCTTGATTGTGATCCTTCTTCTTGCTCATATCACCTGCAGTGAGGGGTCCTACAGGGTCTACATGATCAACTATGATTGAGGACTATGCATAGTCACCTATTGATCTGAGGTGTAGCTTCATCAAACTTTTCCATGCAACAAATTTGTCTTTGTTTAGCTTGGGAACTTCCCTCTTGGACATCTTGATCTTCCTATTGCTAGTACCTTGAAAGAAATCAGAAGTGGGCTCTGATACCAATTGTTATAATTTTTTAGAATAAGTGAGAGGGGAGGTGAATCAGTTATTCAAGGTCCAATAATATCTAATACAACTTTTTCTTCTAATCCTTAATGGCACATAACTAAAATTATCATGCATGCAATTAAACATTAAACAACCATAAAAAGTAAAACATGCATCACACCATAACATTAAGGATTTTGATGATCCAAAAGCCCTCTAGGAATAAGAAGGTAAAATTGGGGTGGGGATGATACCCATAAAATAACTATGCAATTGATTTCAACCACTTCTAATAGTCTACTCTATTAAAGGCCTACCCTGTTAAAGGCTACATCACATTGTTAAATGTGACCCAGTTAAAGGATTTCTACACCCTGTTAGGAGTGTGCCTTGTTAGAGGACTTAAGAATATTAAACTTAGAATGTCACCCTATTAAAATATTTATACAGAGCTGTTAGGCTCACCCAAGTCCATGGGATTTACAGTCACCTTCTCAAAATAATCTTTCATCCCTCTCTAAGGATCTCCTATCCTCCTCCTAAGGATCTCTTTATCCTTCTCCTAGGGATCTCTTAATCCTTTTTCTAAAGCTTATACACCTAGCTGTTAAGCTAACCTAGCTATGTAGGATTTTGATATCTAATACAATGGTACGAGAGTATTAGAAGGGTTTTGACCTAGTTCAGATTGCAACTCTAACCTTGTAGATTTTAGATCACTCTTAAATTCTTTTCTTTGCTTGGCTTTCCTCCTTGCAGTGCTGATAGCTTTCTCACCCTTCAAGATCTGTCTCCTTGAGTTCTTCCACTCATTATGCCAATGCACTCCATGATCACTTGATCAACTCAGAGTCTTGATGCTCTGTACTTACACCCCTTGGCTTCTTCACACGACCATACTTACGACCAACTCCCTCTCATACATGCGCACTTGATCTTTGACCTATAACTCCTTATAAAGAAGTTTTGTTCTTTATTTCTTGCTCAAATCTTGATTTGATCTTGACAAAATAGTATTGTTTTCCCTCCAAATTGCTTCTTCTAGAAACATCATGATAAATCCATTAGTATTCGCCTTGAATTGGTTTGCATGGTTTACCTAAAATTTTGTGACATGTACTCATCATCCTTATCATCCAACTAATTCATAACATTTGATGTAACAAACTTATCGCTACTGATTTGGCGAATCTTTGACTTAAAAAATAATGCAGCAACTTGGCATTATTGGTTTACTGATGCTCGACACCTAACCAATGTTGTCTTACTCGGCACCTGAATATCATTGAGCTCCTGTATCATGCTCGGCACCCAAAGTCACTCGACACTTGATCTTCACTCGGCACTTAAAGATCACTTGGTACTTGATCTTCACTTGGCACTTGAAGGTTGCTTGGTACCTGAAGATCACTTGGCACACACCAAAGTTGAACTTGCTCAGCCTCAACTGAGAATCTGTTCGGCTCTAACTAGCTTGCTCGGCTCTCTCTAATGAACTTAGTTAGGCTTTAAAAATGACTTAGTTAAACCTTACATCTTTGATATGTCTTAGTGTGTCCAACCTCTTAGAGTATGTCATCAATACACTATTTCATCAATGGTTTAGCTGATCCTTATACTTCAACCTTTCTCTAGGTACTCTAGTTACATCTTATTGATTGCCACCTCTTTGACAATCAACCAATTAATAGTATTTGGATCACTTAAGAAATTTTCATTTCTATAAGTAGCAAGTTTGATATCAATGACAAAACAATGATTGAAAACATTCTTTACCAGTTCCATTACTCTTCACTCATGATCTTTTCAATCATTTCCAATAGTGATAGAGAACAAATTTCCAAAATTTTTACTGACATTCATGAATCCAATTATGCACTAAAATTTTTCATTGAATCAAATAGAAATGGAGATTACATAAATAAAAGTGCCATTGGTTATTAACAGAGCAACAAAGTGATGCATTAAAAGAAGTCATAAAAAAAGAAAAAAATTCAATAGAATTTGCTACAAATATAAGCACTCTTCTATTAAAGAAAGGTAATTTTGGGCCAAGGTTGAAAACCCATGATTGGCATACCTTCCTCAAAGTAAGTCATGTTCTCCATTTACAGTATATTTGAAAGATTGAATGTAGTACCAATTGCATTATTTAATAATATATTGAAATGATAATTTTTTAATGATTGTAGTTCATCCTACCTCTATCCCTTCCACAACAGTTTGATAATAGTATCAAACAAGTTATATATGATTTTGGAAAATACATGAGGTTAGAAGTGTTTTTTTTAATATTTGGAGCTTTTAATCTGAAAACCATTGTATAATTTTATTTGAAATCTCCTTTATGTGTTTTTGCATGTTGAATATCTTTTAGGTGGTTATCATCTAAAGAAATTGATAAAAAAGATATAAAATATTGGAAGAGAAAAATTTCATAGCTTATGTGTGAAATGCAAAAGTGTTTACCTCCAACATTTTTCAATGCTCAAGAACACTACCTCATACATCAAGTTGAAGAGATTGAATTGTGTGGACCTATACAAGCTAGATCAATGTGGATGGTTGAGAGGCACTTGAAATTTATGAAGGGCTTGGTTTGACAAAGAGCACATTTTGAGGGTTCTATGATAGAGGGATATATGATATACTAGACCATGGTGTATATTAGTGAATATCTTCCAAAGTCTATAGTAGATATCCATGTAGATCACATTTGGGATCCCAACTGTAATGACAAATTCAAAGGGGAGTAACTGACGGGGAAAGGTAGATTGAGGAGGGTGAGAGGTAATTGCAAGTTTTTTTTGTAATTTAATAATTCTTATCCATCATCAATATATATATGTTGTTTGTAACTGGTGTAATTATTTTCTTTATAGTTGGTTATGAGTGGGATGCACTACACTTGTATATTGCAAACAATCTTGATTGGATGATAGTATGGATTGAACAATCTCAAGAAAATGGTCACTTATTAACATGGGATGGTGTTGCATCATTGGTTAAAGAAGCTCATCGTAATGGAGATCTCAATGTTATGCCAATGGTACTTGATCTAATATATGGCTTAAGAGATACAAAGGTACGCATAAGATTACTAATCATGAGACATAAGTTTAATATCAACTAACAGATCAATGAGAAGATTCTTGTCATGTTTGAATAATTGCAGGTCAAACACCACAAGGCTAGGTACTACCACGGCTATAAATTCCGCACAAAAAAGTTAGATGAAATGAAGAAAATGTGAGATTCTAGGATAAGTGTTATCTTTGCAATCACCAATATTTCATCTAGAACTGATATACATCCTCAACAATCTAAAAATTGATACTATGGCATTTTGGATGATATACTTGAGTGAGACTTTAATTCATTCAAAATAGTTCTATTTGTCATTAAATGGTTCAAGTTACGACTGAATCAAAATGATCCCAATAGGACTATTATTGAACATGATAGTGGATTTATTATGATTAATATACAGTCATTTGAGCTAGTCGAAGATGAGCCCTATGTTCTTCCAAGCCAATGCAAGCAAGTGTTTTACTTTGGTGTTTCACACAAACCAGGTTGGTCATTTTTTGTTAGACATGACCCAAGAGGAAGGCTGGTAAAGTATAATGTGATCAAAGAAGAAAATATTGAAGAAGCACAAGAGGAAGTAAATGATTATCAAGAATGATAGTTGCCCAGTGATGAAGAGGAAGAAGATGGTGATGATTTTGGTCATGCTAATGATAATGGTGATAATGATGATGATCATGATCATCGTGATGAAGATGGTGATGATCATGGCAATGATGGTCATGATGACGATAGTGATCAAGATGATGATGATGGTGATAAAGATGGTGGCAGTGACGATGATGATCAAAGTGATAAGTACAATGATGGTGATGATGATGATGATGATTATAGTGATGACATGGATGAAGATCATGATGATCAATGAAATGTCTAGGTAGGATCAATGTCAACTATGATGGGGTCTTGTATGACCAAATTTTTCTTTCCAAACCATATGTGCACATATAAACATTAAGTAGAACATGTCAAATATTTTTTTAGATATAAACATTAGTTACACTAAATTTTTAACTTAAGACAAATGATTTACATATACAATCTACTTTATTATTATTATTATTTTGGTTAGTTTATTACATTAATTTCACTGCTGATTTTTAAGACTTACTAATTTTTTTCACAAGGCAATATGGATGCACTATCTCAGACACCTTCAATAGAGGTAAACATTAATTATTGCAAATTTTAATGTTAATATAGAAACAAATTTTATATTATTATGTTCTTTTCTTTATGGATTTGGAGTTATTTTGATGAAATTATACTGATATTTGATGTCACAAATGATAGGAAAAAGCTAGAATGATTGATGATCAAATGCAATCTAAAATACAAGCATCATATCTACATGACATTCCCCTTAGTACTTGTTGGGCATTCATTTTGCACAAGGTCAACGACAAGAATCCATAGTGTAATTCCTCTCTTGAAAACCAAATCTTTTTAAAGATCCACTCCAAGGTTCAGTGTTTGTCTTGTGATGTACCAAAATCCGCTCAGTAGAAGATAAATGTGAATGTTCATGAGGAGGCCTTTGCTAGTTCCAAAAAACTCTTTTACCTTGGAATCAAGTAAAATCTGTTTGCTGTCTCAAAATATCACACCAAAAGAATAATATTTTTTGTATTTTCTGTTTTTCAATGAATGCAACTCTAACAATGTAGCTACTATGAGGTCCTATTCTAACAGGGGGGGTTAGCAAAGAAAATAACGAAATTGAAAGAAAATAACATGAAATCAAACAACTTGAAAGTGAAATTCCTAAACAGACATAAGCTACAGAACACAACACGCTGCGAGTTAAACCTTTGAAGAAATCGATAGGAAACCAAATGAAAATAGGAGCAGCACTTCCTAGAATCCACTGATGCAATCGTCGGTGAGAATTTTTAACAAATCAAATGATGTTTCAGTCTTCATCAAATCACAAGGCCATGAAGAGTGCACTCATGCGAGACAAAAAGCTATGTAAACACAATCGGGTGACCTCTTCTCAAGCTCATTACATCAACAGAATTCATATATCTGTAGCAAACACCAAAACTAAAAGATCACACAACCAGAAACAATGCAATAAACCTTTGGCTCAATCAAAATCTCATTAATAAATCCAGAAAACAATGACACATTTAGGCAAGAATAACTACACTCCAAATGCTAGCACCAAAAGCATAATTTTATTGCATAATAACGGCGAACCTTGTTAAATTTTACAATGGGGTATTTATAAGAAATCATCTCCTCAATTTGTGTTGAGAGTGAGAGATATCTTGATGCAATAAAATGCTTTTAAAATATTAAAACAAACTAAATATATACAAACTAGTAATCTAACTGGTGCTTAGAGGGACTCCATCCATATTTTATTCATTAATTGGATGCATGAGCCCTTTACATGTCAAAAAAAATGAAAGCATGAGAGAGAAAGTAGGAGGAAGCCATCAGTTGAAGTAGAAGTGCATGGAGACACCAAAAATAGAGGCTAGCCCTTCACTAGGCATGTGTCAGTGTTAAACTTGCCATCAGAATGTGCTCCCAATGCATGGAAAGTGCTATTTTTGGAACTGGAAGTCAACTGTTGGTGCACCTCTGAATTGTGGAGCTACATGAAAATGCGGAGCTACGGACCTGCGGAGCTGCAGACCTGTGAACCTGCAGATTTGTGGACCTACGGAGCTGCGGACCTTCAGAGCTCAATTCGCCAAAAAATCAAAGTTCTCAATTTTGAAAATGGTTTCTGGGTTTTGCTCAAATGAGGTTTTAGATCACTTTTTGTATATGCTCCATGCACCTTTCTGATGATTTACACCCTCTTTATAGCCAATTACTTTCATAAACTTGTACTCCCTTTGCTTCTTCAATCAAAAATCTCGAGGCACCTGAATTGAATCTTGCCCCCAATAGTTGCATAAGAAGAGAAACCTAATTTGCTTTATGTGTCCAACCTTTGTATCTTTGACCTTTGTCTTCTTTCCACTAGTCCAATCCTTCCCAGCGAGAAACTAAGTGATCCAGATTATCCAAGATGATCAAATGTTTGCAACTTTTTTCATATTTTTTCACAAATTTTCTAGGCATTTTTAAATGACCTTTTCGGAGGTCTTCTGCTCAAAATTTCAAGTTGAAACTTTCATCGGTCCATAAAATTGGGCAAGTGAAGCCTCACCATTTTAGAGACTAAAATTAGATCTTTAGTTCTTCTTTCCAACGGTGTAAGCAGTTCTGAATTCTGAGGCTCGAGTCAAAAGTTATGATCTCAACAAGTTGAGAATGCCATTTTTACCTCCAAAAGAAGCAAACGTTAGTCCGTAGAGTTAACAATCCATAGTAAAGACACACAAACAAAACTAGAGGTGAATCTCGAAATCTGGCTAAGTCTAAAATTTTGAAGCCCCAAAATTTGGCTATGTCTGAAATCTTGAAGCCCTGAAATTTGGCTAAGTCTGAAATCCTGAATCCCTGAAATTTGGCTAAGTCTGAAATCCTGAAGCCCTGAAATTTGGCTAAGTCTGGATTTCTGAAGCCCTGAATTTTTTTAAAATCTTTACCATATCTTTGGGAGGTCTAAAACCTATCTCAAAAGATTCATTGCATATATTAAAATATATCTTAAGTATAAGTTGACGTATATTTAATTTCTTATACTTTGACATCAAATTAAATATACGTCAAAGTATAAGAAATTAAATATATGTCAACTTATACTTAAATGATATATTTTAAACCTCTTCTACGATTATTCGGACATAACTAAACATGAAAAAATAGCTTGGCAAGCACACAAGGCCCTTGGGAGCATGATGGTACGAATGCACATGAGGCACCTTTGGTTGTGTGTGTGTGCTTTGGGCACGTGGCCCTTCTTGGCAACGCATGCGCGCTACTCTTGGCGGTGCGCACGGCTTTTGCATGTGTACGCGCTCCTCCTAGCGGCGCGCTTAGCCTTTACGGGTGCACGTGCGCTACCCTCCTCTTGGTGGCACGTGCGGCCTCTACGGGTGCGCACGTTGCCCTTTAGCGATGCGCGTGGGCCTTGGTGGCGCACGTGCGCCCTTAGTGGTGCATTTGAATTTGTTTTTTTTTTTTTAAATTTTTAAATTTTTTTTCAATTTTTAATTTTTAATTTTTAATTTTTTTGGGTGATTTTTTCAATTTTTGATTTTTTTGTGATTTTTGGACTCTGAAAAGTAATTCTTCTCCTGACTCTCGAATTGTGAGTCTAAGAGTCGAAAAAAGTAGGGGGTCCCCATTCCTAGTGAGGAATGGGATGTGTGTTGTGGACACCACAACAGTACTGACCCTGTATTCATCACCCAACTAATTAAGCAAAGATACATTGATGAACTTGTTAACATTATCATCGAGGGTGACAGAAGTGAGGAGCAAGAGGCACTGAGAATAGAATTGGACTGTAGAATCCAATCTTTGAAGGTAAGCAATAATTCAACTAAAGTAGTAATAGAAGTTCAATAGATATTAATATTTTATAGTATCTTATAGATCATGATCTCTAATCTTATGTGTTCTTATATAGACATATGTGTCTGTTGCGACATCACATGGTGAACATGGTGAGGGTTGTTGCAAACAACCTTCGTGCAAGTAACACTTTGTTTGTTTTGATCAACATTATAACACTTATCTTTTTTTTTGGACATTTCTCGCTAATATCCCATTTGATATTTATCCATTGCAAATGTTTTTGCTAACAATATTCTATTCTTCAGCTCATGATGAAGTGCAGACTCCTCCTTCGGTGGGTGGTCCAGTATTGCCTGGTGTATTGTGGGCAACAAGGACCATTAAAACATCCTCTTCTATGCCCACTAGAACTGGTAAAACCTTATTTTGCTATATTTTGTAATGTTTTATTTGTAATGTATTTCTATAAGTTGATGAACAATGAAGTAGCATATCAGTGCTTAAATGATGTCCACAAAAGCCTGCATACACACAAACACATGCATACACACACCATGCATACATACATATATATATATATATATACCCACACATAGAGAGACATGGAGATAGGCAGGGAGGTAGACCAATAGAGAGTAGTACTATAATTATCATTTAATTTTCATGATGTTTTAGTTGATAGACCAATAGAGAGCAGTACTACTAAAGTTGATCCATTTCCTGGAGCAGTTTGTGTGATTAGTATAGGTTTGTATGAAGGGACATTCTTGCTGAATAAGAAAACTATGTTTTCGTTAAAAGAACGAAAGCTTCCAGGTGCTTTAAAATTGTGATTATTTAAAGTGTAAATTTAGTTTACTTTTACATTACTCATTTTGGACTGATAAATCCTCTATGTTTTTGTAGGTAATAATGCTTTCTTTGAACATCTTTTTCATATGACATTGAGACTGTTTGGACCCACCATATGTAAGAGGTACATAGTTTCATATCATTGCTACATAAATTTTCTTTTCTTCCATTTATTGTAATATATTAAAGCTATTGATCTAACAATCTATTTATTTTTAAAAAGGTGGAATGTACAAGCTATGGAATTAAAAAATCAGTTGATTGCATCTTTTGAGGAGAAATTTGGGAAATACTTTTTTGACACTGGCCTACTTCTGAAAAGAGTAGCAAAGCATATAAAGACTATGAGGAATCAATATAGAAGGGCTCTTAAGGATAACCCAAACTACAATCGTCCTCCTATGATTCCACCGATGGAGTGGAATGAAATAATAGAAGATGCAAAGGAGAAAAGGCTATGTGAAGATAGAGATAATGAAGCAACATAGTGCAAAAAGAGGTATGTCATTATAGTATTGAGTACATTGTAATCATGCACTAATTATTCATATTTCTAAATATATAATCTAAGATGTTTGAATTTATTCATAGATTTCAGGACACATCCATGGCTACAAAAGCAAGAGTAGAAAAGGTTGGCCAAAAAAATCTTGGCTCTAGTGGCTATATGAATCTCCAATCTCAACTTGTAAGCAGAGCAATGAAATTTCATTTTTTTTTAATATAATGTTGGAAATAGTTTTGTTTAATAAAACCATACATGGAAAATTAATGTTATCAAGTAAAAAATACAAGGCACAGAATTCAATGTGGATGTCACAGATGAAGATAGAAAAATTTCCTTGAAGGAAGGCTATAAAGTTGTGGTTGCATGCCTACGTGAAGAATCTATAAGCCTTGCCCAAGAATCCAGTGTACCAAATGATATCTCATAGGTAAATTTTTCAGATGAAAAGTAAATCAAATTGAATAGTTGAGAAGATTCTTTTTTGGTACTAGTTTTAAATGTAAATTGACTACATAACAATGTGCATAACATTTTATTGCAGACTTCATATCCTACCATAGAACCTGCTCGTGACGAAGGCCATGATGTGCATTATAGTGATGGAGGTATTAATTTTTTTATTGAAAATTAATTATGCAATTATGAATACAATTTAACATCTTCAATTGTAATTTGACATGTATTCTGTTTTTGAATATTTCAGGGCATGTTGAACATCATGTTGAAGGAGTGGACCATGTTCCAAGTGTTCAACATGTTGACGTAGTGGCAGATCAAAATGTTAATGTACATGATGTGGCATTGTCAGGTAAGAAAAATGCATGCTATGTTATATTCGTACTTAATTATAGACTTGTAACAGTTAGAAAAATAAAAAGAGTATGCCAATTTATCCCATTCACTTGTTCTTGCACCAGAGCCCCCTTTAGTGCAACAACCTCCTACTCCTCCAAAGAGAAGGAGCCATCATAATTTGACATTAAAGGTGGTAGAAGAGGAGGAAAATGATGTAGATATGGATGCTCCTATGAGCTCTTTTCTTAAGAGAGCTCAAAAAAAGAAAAAAAAAGAAATGATGTTTTAAAAATCTTCTTTGATAAACCTTGTTGGATAATGAAAGAACTTTGTTTTAAGTAATTATTTATGAATGATGCATAGTAATACAGATTTTTATTTTATGTTAATGAATATTGTTATGTGTTAATGAAGTCTTGATTAGTATTGTGTATTAATGAATTTTATATCATATTAATGAATGTTATGTGATTGTATTGATTGAATGTTATAGTTCATAAATGGATGGATGAATGAATGAATGAAGTATGTAATTAGATGATAATGGGTACTGAATATTATAGTATTCTTCAAACCAAGTGAAGCTCAAACTAAGGACCCTTTTTCATTATGTTCAAGAGGGTTAGACAAGCTAAGGGCCCTTTTCATTTTAGTCTAAAAAATAAGTGTATTCTATTACAACAAGATGTATCTTTATTTTCCTATCATATTGATGTCCTCACCAGAATCTAAGGAACTTTAGGAAGTTTATATGTTAACAAATTCCACATCTCTGGCCCATTAAGAATCCAAGGAACTTTAGGAAGTTTATAGGTTAAAAAATTCCACATCTCTGGCCCATCAAGAATCCAAGGAACTTTAGGAAGGCTAGAGGCTAATTGACTCCTCTCCTCTATCCATTCTCTAGAATAGCCATTACGAAAATGGAAAAATATAAAGAACAGATCCCACATTTATAACCTTGACACTCAATAATGACCCACATGGCTCTATTACATGGGGTGTAGCCAATGTCAAAAAACAAAGACAACAAAATAAAATACCCCCTTTTCTTTGTATAATATATATTTACAAAAGATGACATTTTTAAAAATAAATTGTAGAGTACACTCCAAAGAAAAGCTAGCAAGTTTTACTTGCTAAAGCATATTAAACCCAAATTATCTCTTGAGTTGCAAAATGTTTAAATGAGTAACAATCGACCAAGGCCTTTGACATTTCAACAAGCAAAATTTATCTTCATTTATGGGGTAGAAGAGGAGAGGATTTGGCATCCATATGTATTGTTTCAAAGAAACTCACTATTTTTCCCTCTATCTATTTGACCAGATTCTGGGTTATGATGTTAGATTTGGAGGGTTTCCTCTTTTATCTCTATGAGTTTATTATTCTTCTAATTCTCTTCATTATCATCACATTTCATGCAGCTTGTTTTATTCTTGGATTCATCTTAAAAGTATATTTTTCTAAGGTTGGTGTTTGCCTTTTAGATTCCCCATTAATATAATATGATTTTGTTCAGGCTGCTCAATAGATACAATTCTCTAAAGTATGTGCTTACCTTGCCTACATTTTATCTCGTTCTTGACAAAAAACTAAGACTTTAGACTGTATAAGAATTCTAGGGTTAGACCATTACATTTTTACTTTGAAATAGGACAATTTTTTCTTTGATGGTCATTCTTTTTACAAAGAAAAAAGGTGTTTCCCAATTGAATTAATTTACGCTGAATAACCCTATGTCCAATTGGAAGAATAAAACTTCTGCCAGGTTTGCAAAAATTAGAACCCTATCATCTAGGTAAGATAGGGTTAAATTCAATTTAATGTGCAAATCTTCACCAAACAATTTCAAAGAAAATGAGGTTCAACATTCTCTTAATTATGAAAATAAGACTTGACCACCATTGGTACTTCATCCCAGAAAAATAGGTGTTGAAGCTGCACTTCTTGTCCTCCAAATGATCAAAGCTTTTAATATGGATAATGTTGGTGTTTGAAAATGCTAGAGGGTTTTCAATTATCCCAATGAGAATATGACATATCTAGGGGCAACTAACTCCCATTTTCAACATGCCATTTCACACACCAAGCCAACTATAAGGCTAGACCCTTCTTCTACTTCAGGCTCTGCAAGACCTAGGTAGGTGAACCTCTTAAGATCCATTTATGTGACTAGTGCAATGAGCATAATCATAATCTAGAATAACAGATGAAAACCCCTAAATCTTCTATACTTAACAAGTACTTCATAAGAATGAAATAGCTAATGACTTGACTCATGAAACTAGTAAGCTAAGGTTAAACTTTGAATAAATTTCAACATGAAAGGGGAAACACTTGATTAATAATGTTGAATTTAAAAAACTCATCAGATGCAACAATAAGACTTAATGATCCTATAACTAATTAGTGCCTTAACCATTGGGAAAATCCATGAATCAAATGCATACATATGGATCTTTGATAATTATTTATATATTCAAATATATGATCTATCTATTTACCTTGTAAATAAACATCTATGCTTAATCTGAACCTCATTCTTACATGATATCCCCCTTAGTAAACTTGTAACCCTATTGAATTCTCTGAAGCATTTACATAACCCCTTGGGTTATAAGCAACAATGAAACAAAATACAACCTTAAGGGACTGCAACTATGACCTAGGCTCTTTGTTCAAAGACCATAAAACATTAGAAATTCACCGAGATAGGAGACAAGAATCAGAATGAAACTAATGAAATTCTTGTTCATTTTAATTCATTTCCTTGAAACAATACAACCAAATGCATGAAATGAAAACATGAAAATACTTAACACATCTAAACTATTTGTATTATCCTTCCTAATGCTATTCATACAAGAGAGAATATACTGAAATAAATGGTGTCTCAGTATTGGAATGCATCAAGAACTGGATCTAAAACCTTGGTATCTCAGAAATGAGCAAATTTTCTCCAAAGACTGGAACCAACTGGTTGCTCAATGATAAAATTGGAACCCTTACAAAAGATGAAAGAAATAAAGATATAGGAGAAGAGTTCACTCCTGGATCTGATTTGAACATGACATCTATCCACTTGGAAAACCTTCTCAACAGGTTAAAAACATCCTTCAAATCTTTTCTTTCAAATTGCATATCAAATCTTCAATCAGTTTTGCCTCCAAAAGCACAAAATATCTCAAAAATTTGATCATGAAAGAAAGTAACTAATTTTTAGTGTCAAAGTGAATTCAAGTTAAAAGTAAAAATTAGTTCAATGTAACCTCCATAATGCAAGAAAACTATTTAAAGTTTATTTTCTTCACATCTAGATCCCAACAAGCCTTTAAAACTACCATCTAACCAATTTTGATGCTCCATGGTGAAATATTCCTATTCTACTACCAATGCCCTAGGAATCATAAATTGACTTACAACATGAACCAGTGAATACATGTACACAATCTAACTTCATATCTAGAAAATTCAGCTTCTCTCAGTTTCAAAAGTATATTATAAGGCCTATTTTGGACAAAAAATGGCCCACTAATAGCAGTTTGGAAATTTTAGACCTAGCCTCTATCTTTGCATTAAAATTAAAAAATTAAAAAAATTATATAGTATAAACTATATAAATCATTTAAATTTGTTCAAATTTTGCATTTGAAGAAATACACATTCAAATTACCTCAGAATTTCATTTTATATTCACTTTATTCTCTCCCTTTATACTCTCCAATCTTGTGACACCATGTGGTCACCACATTTGAATTAATTAATTAACACATTCATTAATCCATTTCTTGTAGCACCGTGACCCTTCTATCTTACCTTTACGCTCATACGGGGCCATTTATTCTTGAACAATTGGAAGCCTTTTAAAGTTCCCTTATGTGCACACGGGTTTTAATTCCCTTTATGCTTTCACGAGCCTTTTCCCGTAGCATCGTGGCCTTCTTGTTTTAAACTTATGTTTATATGCTTACTTTATGCGTATCACTAGAGAGTTCTAAAATTTCCTTCTTGGGCCCACGGGGTCTTCCATTTGCATAGGAATGTAAGCCTTCGAGATTGGCTTTACATGCTCACACTATGCATAAAAGCATTAGGTATTCCCACTTTGCTTCATGCTCTCAAGCTTCAATTCCATGTGGCTCCTCTATAACCATGTACTACTTTAGATTTGTCCATCTCACCATGACATGTCACCACCACATCACTTAGTTTTCCACTTGTCAATTTTTGATTCACTGATGGTGCCACATCATCACCATATGGGCCCATGACTGTCTTGCTAGATTCTAGGTTTTTCAGTGATTCGCTATGTTGCTAGCCAGAAAACCTTGGATTTTTTAGCTAGCAATGTAGCGGCTCGTGAATTTTTGACTTTTTTGGTCTCTTGTGAATTTTTTACATCATCATACCTTGTTACTGCATTCACTGTCCAGCTGCCACTTGTCATTAAACTACTCAATGATGCTGCCACATCACTCCTAGATGGGACCAATACTATCTTACCAGATTTTGAAGTTTTCTAGTGATTCACTATGTTACTAGCCAAAAAACTTGGGATTTTTTAGCTAACAAGGTAGCTACTAGCTGTATTTTTGACTTTTCTAGCAGCTTAAATCTACTGACATCATCATTCTTTGTGCATTTTTTTGGTCAAAATTTTATCCCTTACTTTCAGCTGGCCGGATGGGTCGGCCCCACCTGCACATGGCTTTGCCTTTACAAAAAGCTTCTTTCTTTGAGACACATTACATTTGCAATGATTTGTATTTAAAGACCTCAAAATTCATTTCTTAGCCAATGTGGGATATTGGCTTCCTCACTCCTACTCTATTTTTATAGAACATTCCTTGACTTTGGACCTTGTGGCTTCATTCACATGGCTCTATGCTCATCTTGAAGAAAAGGATGTGTCAAATTTTTTTTGGTGATCGATCTGAAATGAAAAGCTCAACGTTCATCATATTTTATTTGTTATGTTCTTATATAAGAAAAAATTTCCCTTTTTAACATGTCATGCTTGGAAAAACATTCCAAATTTTTGCAAGTTCTTCATTCAGCATGGTTTTCATTGGTAGTTTATGATCTGATGCCAATTTTGTCATAGGTTGGTGGATTTGGTTATCAGCAATAGCTTGTCCCTAGTATTAGGCCAGGAAATGCACCTATTCCAAATTTTTATCTTGCTCTGGTTTAGCCACAAGGACAACGATCTAATGTTAGGTGGTCTGGAGCTACACCCATTCAACAATAGTAGCAACAGCAGTAGATGCCACTTATACCTCAACAGACAAAGCACACTTTATCTGTATTTTTTAATTGTTGTACATCAATCTTGGTTCTTAACTATCTTCCTTACATGTTCAATTCTTCATTGTATAGGTCAATTGCTATAATGATTTTCTTTATTTTGTACTTCAAGTGACTACTATTATTAACATTTCTCTTATTGTTGAAATGTTCTGGAATGCAGATTTGAGCCTCCAAATGAAAGTTTGATTCTTCATGACCTAAATGATGGGGTTCTTTTAAAACCACCATTAGACTTCATAAAAATGGGACAAATATATAAACATAGAGGCATGGAAAGTATCTCCTTCTAGTTGCCTCAAGCTCCTCCTAGATATGTTTCTCTAGGATGCATTGCAAGCAAATCTTCCCCAAAACTAGGTGAATTCAATTCACTGCATTGTATTCACAATGATTTTGTAACTAGAGCTCAGTTCCCTGATAACAGTATTTGGGATGCAACTAAAATTAAATAAACAAGAGAAGACTTTAGCATATGGATGCTAGATAGTGAGGTATAATCTATTGATCACTTTTGTAGAAGAATAATTGAGATTCTTTTTTTATTTTTCTAGAATCTAACCATGTGAGGCAATTTATGGGCTGGTACATTGCTTGTAAGAATTGGAATAAAAAGGTCACCAAGAAGGTTTTCCCTAAGACTAGTTGATCAGACCAATTCCCATGAACTAGATGACTTAGTGATTGATGCCCAAGTACAAAGGATTTCAACAACACTTTTGATGATTTTGGGGGTCTGGTAAGCATTTCATGGGCAGGAATGTTGCGATGTGACACTTTGCTTGCATGCACTCTCACAATTTAGTGATGAAAATGGCTATGTAAATCTTATATCTCAATAGTTTTGATCTATATGATGATGTTTAAATCATGGAATCCATTAGTGGTTTGACATTGGTTTTCACTTTTCATTTGTCCATGCAGATGGTTCCATTGTTGAACATTTGTTTCACTAGCATCATGTCTAGTTTACATGGAAGACTCGATTACTTAAATTCAACAGTAAATCAGTCATTAGTGACAAGGTCATACAATGAAAAACATGACTTTTGGGAACCTCTCATTGAACCTATGGATGGATTTTTGAGGTATGATTCTATCTATCAAGAATGAAAAAATTCTTTAATCATCTTGCTTGCATCTTCTTAGAAGCCTTTTTCACCTTGAGCTATCATTTCTACCATTAGAGGACTGTGTTCCTTGCTATTTACCAATTAAATAAATAGTTTTCATTTTAGTTTTGAATATTGTTTTCTTTCCTTCATAGTGCAAATTCTGAGGAGTTCCTTAAAATTCATAGAATGAATTGTAGAAAAATATCAAACAACATCATATTTGCACAATATGGGAAGTACATGCTCTCTTAAGATAAACTGCAACTACAAATTCCTAACTGTAAAGAAATAGTACTCAAACAATGGTGGTTATGTCTATTGCATTTTGAAAAGAAGAGATGTATTTTTAGGAACTAGGGCTATAGGCTAGAAAACAAGTATAATGTTATTTTGTGTCTAGGCACACAACATGCCCTTTTCCTTAAAGAGACTCATCCTCAAAGCTACTAAAAGTCAAAATGTTGAGTAACACTTTTAATATACAACTTCACAAATGTATAAAATGGGGCTTCTTTCTTAAAATATTGGCTCACATGAATATTTTGCCACAATTTTTGAAGTCTTGGAAAATACTTCATAATTGAGTACTAGATCATCTATTGCAATCACTTTTACTTCACCTTCCAAAATCAGATTGTTATCTTTAGCATCAATTTTTCCTCTTCAATAGCAATCCTTCTAGGTGTTAATATTACTATACATTATACATTTGTTACTGGGATTTGCTTCTAATTTATTGTGTTCCAACCTCTTGCAGACTTGCCTAGGAAGACACCATGGATTCTTAGTACTACCCCACCAAGAAACACTCAGAAGATAGGGTCAAACATGCATGAAAAATTATTTTATTTTCTTTTAAATGGGAGAATATTTTTGTCTTTAATTAGGATTGTTGTTTGGAGATTGCAGTGTGGAAGAGTGTGCTCGTTACTTGGAGATAATCAAAACATACAAGAAGAAGCCAGTTGACAGTATTCTAGAGCATATTGATAATGACTATCTATCAATGGTATTCTTCATACCTCTGTTGAATAAAAGTTGTGCACTGTTCATGTAGATTCAAAACTTAGAAATATTCATTTCTTTTAGCTAGCAATAATAAAGATAAAATGATTGAAAGAAGAAATAGATTTTGAAGAACCTCTTTAAATGAATATAAGACATTTGTGTTAAATTGTTCTATGCTTTGAATAAATTGTATTGTATTTCTAAATGATCAATGGAAAAGCTTTCTTATATCTACATCCTTGAGTGAGGAGTGCCATTGTATGGGACATGTCTCATGTCCCTTCATTTCCTTTGCTAATCACACCTTTCCGTTACAAGTCTTCTAACAATAAGATCAGTTAGTATAACATTTTTTAATAATGAAGATTGTATCCCTTCATGATCATTTGTAGATGCACCTTTTCCTTGTTAGATTTGCACCCTTTCATTCAATAATTAATCAGCCTTTAGTTATTTATTATAATATTCTCCTTATTGGATGCCAATAGTAATAATCTCACTAGTGAGTGTGCATGAGCTAGTATACTAATATGGTTCATTGGTTGAATAAATCTCAAAGTTTGTCATTTTTTCACTTAATCATTATCATACCATATTGTTGTTCCTCCATATTGGTATTAGTTATGAGTGATGTATGCTTATTATTGCTCAGTCATATGTTGATTGATGTCCTCTTGATTATTTATGTTTATTGATATAGCTTCTTTTTATCTGTGTATCATCTTGTTACATAGTAATCATGGACCATCACTGGATATACATATGATCATTGATCAATTATCACTTGGTTTTTGGTCTTCATAGTAGCTATCATACTTATCAGCACTTGGGAACTAGAATACCCATTACAAATTCCTCATTTGCTATTCTGTATCACTCCATATTGATCTAGGAATCGGTTCATTAGCCAAATCACTTCTTCTCATGATGTTGATGTGTATTGACTGCTCTTCAACTTCTTCCATGTATGATGAAAATTGATATCTTAGCTACTAGTGAAAATAGTTCTAAATGATGATTTATCCATAGTTGTGATTCTCTAATATGTGGATTATCCATAGTTGTGATTTATCTTGATGGTATCTATAGACCATTAGATGTGAGTTCTTTTGTTAGGTCCTAAGGTTTTAGGTTTTGGTCTTGTATTTTTGATATCTTTTAAAATCTATGTAAAACCCTAGGTCTTGCCTTTTAAATCTTATTTTGGCGTGAATGTCTTAACAACAACCGAATATTCTTTCCCACTTACGTTGAGGTCATTGTTGAGTCCTTTTGAAAAATCTTATCCCACTATTGGATCTTGTTAGAATCAATGGATGTCACATACTCACTATTAAAAGTTGCAAGGTTGTTTCCTATAGCAATGTAGCAACCATCATAGAACTATGTCCTGGTGCTGAAAAATGAAGTCTGGCACCGAAAAAGGTGTGTTAATATCAAGACATTATGATCACGTCCTATGTCCTAGGATTTTCAGTATTAAAGAAGGCTTTAGTGAACTGGCCTAAGATTGTTAGTATCAAAAAAGGACACATGAGGAGGAATTCACAAATGGCATCACCATAATTGAAGTTTCTCTGATGACTCGCTAAGTCGCTATCAAAAAATCTATGCAACCTACCAGTAGCGACATAGTGGGTGCCCAAATTTTAAAGGAAGCAGCAATTTGTTTTATCGTAGAAATTCCCATGCAAGTTCATAAATATGCATGACCACCTTCTCTAACACTAGTATTAATTGACAAATTTTTAGTCAATGTGTTTTTGTTCTCCATCACCAGAGTTTTGACTCCACCAGAAGTCGCTATCTCACTAGCCGAGAAGTAGGTATTTTCACTAGTAGCGAGGTAGTGACTAGTCAGAGGGTTGTGATGTAATTGAAATTTTAAAAGAGATGGGCCTCGAACAAGTGATTTTTCAAAAATGAGTTGTGCATATTAAATGACACAGTGGCATCCTCCTTAGAATTTATAGGCCAAAATTTTTGACTCTGCCAGAGCTCGCTATGTCGCTACTGGGAAGTTTGTGTTTTTCGCCAGTAGCAAGGTAGTGACATGCATAAAAATGACAAACATGGTAGAGTCAAGGAAAAATTATTTCATTCAAAATTAAATAATATATATGTGTGCTAGCATGTTAAGCCAACTCAGCAACAACAGTGTCTTGGACCCACTCCCCATGCATACAACATGTAAATGATTCTGAATCATCAAATCAAGCATAAATCAGTGATACTTGCTAACTCGCTATGGAAAGATGTGAAAAATTTATGTATAGTGAGGTAGTGAGTGAGGGACCCACCATTGTTCTCTTAACGGTTGTATCAAATGTCTGCCACAGGATCAAAGTAAAACCAATGTTTATCACTAGCTCGCTATAGAAAGGTGCTCGAAAGTTATGTATAGCAAGGTAGCGAGTTAATGAAACATGTCCTTAGTCATCCATGGGCCTAGTTTGAAATGCTAGCATTAGAGGAAAGGTAAAAATGGAGTTATTTTATTGGGTTGACTGCCAGCGTGTTAAGAGGAAATGTGAGTCAGCCCAATTTTCATTTTGTGATCATAGGAGTTTTTGAAGATTGACAACGTAAATTTAAAAGGAAGTATTGTGCCACTCTATTTCTCTATTTTGTGCATTTATGATGAATGAAAGCTTCGCGTGTGAGAAAAATAGAGTACAATACAAGAGATTTCATCACTTCCAGTCTCATTAATACAAAGATTTCATGTTTTCTTAGCACAAGAGCCTGTTGATTATATTGTGTTAAGCTTGGTAAAGACATCAGGCAATTTCTTATCTGTTCGAAGAAAAATTGTAGAGGTTCAGAGAAGAACAAGTTTGGCAAGTCAAGAAAGTATTCACATACAACCTCTGTAGCATTCTAGTTCCTATTATTATGATCAAGATGCCTCCTAAGAAAGCATTTTTTGGGCAAATTAATTATATGGATAGAAATATCCATGATGATTTGATAGAATTACTCCCAAAATCCACCACCGAGCCTGAACAAGTCAAAAGCTTAATTTCCTTAAACCCTAGGCTTAAGATTACTAGTGGCCTATATGACAAGGGGAACTAGGTTAGGGATGCAATAACTATGCAAATTGGTCTTGTCTTGTTTAAAAAGTGGTTTTTAGAGAGGAATTTGTTTTCCCCACATGCTAACATCTAGAATTTTGATTTGGGAAAGCTAGTAGTCCCAAGTGTTTTCATGGATTATGATTTGCTTGAAGCCATTGCCAAGAATTATGACCAAGCTATTAGGGTGGTAAGAAGAAATGATGGTGTACCTCTGATCTCGATTAGTCTTGAAGAAATTAGAGAGATTTTTCACCTAGAACCATTGTCAAATTACCATGTGCCAATAAGTGATTAGGGGAGGTGCACTAAGGGCACACATTGGTACAATAGGAACTCTATCGATAATTACTTTAGCCTCTAGGGAACCTTTTAAGAAGAGTCTTTTCACTTCCCAAGCTGTAGAAATATATAGAGCCCTGTGTCATGTTTTTGGTGAGGATGAGTAGGATTTCATGCTCATTGGCCTTATGTATATGATGGTTCAACTTACTTCTTTTGGTGTAGATGTTATCTTTGATTTTGCCTCCGTTTTGGCTAAGGAAATTCATACTGGTTTAGTTGGAATTGCGAAGGGCAAAGTGAAGAAAAATTTTGGCCACTATTCTTTATTGATGCATATGTTCTTGTTCAAGGGGGTGACATATTTTGGTAATGAGATGGAATTGAACAGAGAAGAGAATGGGGAAGCACTGCTAGTCTAGTTGTGGAGTGCAGATATGACCTGGGATGCAAATAATGCCAATTTTGTCAGATTTGATTGGTATTTTGCTTCTAAATTGAGATGTCTCATATTAAGAGACAATCCTACAATCCCTAAGGTATTAATGGACCTCCTCAAACCTATGGACAAACCCCATAACTTGAAAGTTTCACATAATTGGGGAGATATCATTGCTTACCCTATTTCTACAGTTTTCAAAATCTATGGTTTTGAAGGGAGTCCTCATGTCTTGCCTTACTAAGTGCCTTTGAAGGTAGGAATGGCTAAATTTTTGTGGCAATTAGGAGGAGTAGAAGAAATGTTTCTATTGAAAAGGAAACTAGGGTCAATTTTCCCTACCTATACAATGGCCCATCAATTTGTGATTACTAAAGGGGGTTGGCTCTGTTTGCATAAAAATTTGGATCAATATATGATGGCTGTCTCCCATCCCCATTTTTGTGATTCAGAGGGATTTTTTAATAAAACTTTGAGGCACAGAATTAAGCGGTGATAGGTCAAGCATGATTCATATTATCTAGAGGACATTATAAGGAATGAATTATCATTGCAAGAGCAAGAAACTAAAAAATAAAAATGGAGAGTTTATTCCTGAGTCCTAGAATTCATTCATTATTTTGATCAGAGACATAGTCCTTTAGATAATGTTAATACATAGGCTGACAGAATAAATAAGCTCATGAATAAATTCCTTGAAATAATGGAAGCTATGAATGAGAAGAATTTTTTTTTATTGATTCTTATCCTAATAAGGCCAAAGAAGTCATGAGGAGGTTGGCTTTCACTCCTAATATAGGAGCTGGTCAAATAATTGTACAAAAGAAGCCTAGTTACACTATAATTCAAAATAAAAGGGCTCCTATAGATAAGGGAAAGCAAATAATGGGATCCACCAGTACAACCCAAGAGGAGAGACATGATGAACCTAGTCCCAAGAGGTAGAAGGTAATGAAAGAAGAGAGGCCTCAAATTGAGGAATATTCACGCACTCAATCCCCTTTGAGGATTGGAGAAGAACAACTCACTGGTAAGTAGATTGAATAGATGGGATCATGGGGAGGTATTTTTATTACTAAAACAAAATTAGATGAGGGAAACCCTTAGAAACCTCCCCTCCCAAGTTTGGATCTAAAAATAGTAGACAATAGAGGTAGGGAATTGGACTTTGTGTTAGAACAGGCAAGTCATCAATTTTTGGCTGATGACAATTTTGTGAGATCTCGGGCTTTCTAGCAGTTTGCATGGAGGGCAAACATGGATATTTTTGAAGAGAGATGCAAAAGCTTAAAAATAGAGCATCCATAAATGGATGAAGCTTCCATCTAGAAACAAACTAAACAAGAAATGATGAAAGAATTTTAGAATATAAGCCCTGAGGAGGGGAGGAAAATGGTGAAGGCATCTAACATTTTATCATTACCAAATTGGGATATTACTAATGCCTTAGTTTTTATTTTTTTTTCAAATAAATTAAATTTGCAAGATCATAATGAAAAGGATTTTAGGGGCACTGCATTTGTTGAGAATCAAGCTACATTGGTCAGTTGGTCATTAACAAGAGGATCTAGAGCCACACCATAAAAATTAGATGAGTCTGGATTGATAGGAAACATAATTGTAAGAAGGGTTGTTGATACTTCACATTTTCAGGTAGCACACTAGAATGTGGATTCATCCAAATTTCTTTTGGCCATTTCTAGGAAGGAGGGACAGGCTATGTTCGAGTTACAAAATAAATATGAAACAATTCTTGAGGCCTATAATAAGGAGGTAAAATGGAGAATTGAGCTTGAAGACAAGCTAATGGGGAAGTCTACCAAGCCAAGAATAACATACCCCTATCCTCCAGTGGAACCTTTTAAATCCACCCCCTTATAGAAATACCAGACACACCTCAAAGGCCAGAATATTACACAACTGAAGATTTTGAAGAAGAGAAAAGAAAGCTATGGGCCTTACATGTAGAGTTAAATATGCAATATGAGGATAAGCTTAGAAAGACCCTAATGTATTTAGTAGATAAAATTGAATGGCCCTTGTTCTATGATCAGTTGGCAAGAGTAACAAGTATATGGGAGGAACTAAAAACCCATGACAAAACCCTCAAGCCTATTGTTAATAAGTGGGGAAAAAGGGAGAAAGAAATCACCCTTTTATGTTATTCAGTTATAAGGTCTTCCCATGACCATATTGAAAAAATGTATGATGTTGCTAATGACCTGTCAGATTTTGATAATAGGAGAATTGCTTTACAATTGAAAATTGTTTCTTATTTAAGAAAGTAAAAGAATCAAAAATTTGATTTTTTTGCTTGTGCCTTGGATAGAAAAAGTAAATTGAAAAATAAAGATGCATGGAGTAAAAAAATAGATGAACTATTCTGCATAAGGATAAATAAAGTTGTAAACAAAAAGGGACATGCCCGGTGGGCCATCATGACAGAGGAATTGGTTAAAGTCTAGTTATTTTTTGATTCTTTGAGACAAGAGTTTGTTGGTCTTGAAAATGAGGCTAAATATATATTAAAGAAGCAAGATGATATCCTACAATTCAACTGGCCTAATGATGCATAGTTTAACACTTGGATGGCAGATATTACTTTTGATGAGTAGTTAGAAGAAGGTGGTATAGATGATGATGAAGAACTAAAAGGTGACATGTAGATCATTAACACATCAAAACTAGATTTGATAGAAGAAGAAGGTGAAAAAGTAATATTGCCTATTCAAGGTGAAAACAATGAAAATCCACAGGAAAAAATTGATTTAGAGGCACCAAATGATAACCCTTCATTGGCTAGTTTGGTAGCCACATATTCTGAAGATTCAGAATAGTAGGGGACAAATCAAAAGTTGATTTATAGCAGTAACAAAAATAGGCCTACCCAAAGAATTTTTGATGCGCTTGGCATTCTATTATGCTCATTTTTGTCTCTTGCTATGATGTTTTGTTTCTTGTTTGGAAGGACACTTGTCAACCATAGTTACCCTTTTCTTGTTGCAACTCATGTCTATAGTTTTCAAGGCAATGTGATGGTTTGAAAACTTGTATAATTTTTGTGTGTCTCAAGAAAAGTACAGACAGTTGGTCCAATAGTATGTAGTTGTTTTGAGTTTACTTCCACTTGTACTCTTTGATGATATTGAAATGATAAAATTAGTAAGATGTTTTTGGCTTTTCTTTGAATTCTATTGGTTATTGTATTAGTCATTCAAAAGGATAATACAAAGGGGTATTAACACTATATTTGTGTCACCAATTTCTATCTCCATTTTATGGGTTTGTTTACTTTGAAGTCACCTAAATACAATTTAATTGGCTGAATGCAATCTGGATGGGTTGTATGCTAGTTTTATTGTTGCATATCCAAACAAGTATATCATTTTGAGTTTTTTTTTTTTTTTGTGTGTTATAGGATTGATGTCAAGTGTCAATGTCCAGAACATAGATGAAAGAAATCTCTTTATTAGGGTCATGACAGTAGATGGACATAGTCATAATGACTAGTGATTGAAGTCAAAGAGGAATCTTCAAGGTGAATAACCTAAAGAGGACTGAGCAACAATAGACAAACATAGCCATAATGATTGGTGATTGATGCAAGAGAGATCTTCCATTAAGGAAGGTCAAAAGTGACACGAGCGACAATAGGAAGATGTAGTTGAGACAACTGGTGACTATTGCAAAAGATTCTATGAGGAGAATCTTGAAAAGAGTGACACTAATGATAGTAGGCAGATGCAATTGAGACAACTGGTGACTATCACAAAAGATTCTATGAGGAGAATATCAAAAAGAGTGACACTACTGATAGTAGGTAGACACAGTTGAGACAACTAGTGACTATCATGAAAGATTCTATGAGGAGAATCTTGAAAAGAGTGACACTAGTGACAATAGGTAGAAGTAGTTGAGAAAACTGGTGGCTATCACAAAAGAGATCCTAGGACACTAAAGGGCAGTGCCACTGAGTTGTGAGAAGACTAAATCCTTGGATACATAAGAAAAAAAGTAGAAAACTAAAGCAAGAAAGCAACTGTATAGGAAGCCAAAAGATGCGCTGCAAGAAGGAGCATTGGAAACAAGAGGTGCCTATTTACCAAGTTTTCACCTTGTTGGAAAAGCTTTATTTTTTTGCTACCATGATACTTGTTTCCAGGGTTTCATCAATGACACTTTTCTTTTTTTTCAATTTTTTTTGTATTTTTGTATTTTTGATTTTTTTGTATTACCAAGGCACCTATTACTAGGTTTTCACTAGGGTAATGATTTTTTTCAAGACTTTTTGTAGTTTTTAGATTTTTTTTAGGACATTTAGATATGTACAAAGAGCTTCTACAATCAGATCAACTATAAAACTACTTCAGGTGGAGAGTGTTGATAGGCTCCTTGAGCACTTCTCCCTCAGCTGTAGAAAGATGGTAAGTACTAGATGCATACACTACAATGATTATGTAAGGACCAAGCTACTTTGGTTCAAACGTTACTTTTTGGACCTATTGTTGTTGATTCTTAAGATTTTTTCTTAGGATGAGATCACCAAGTTGGAAGTCACGTGGCTTAACTTTCATATTGTAGCTTCTAAAAATTCATTACTGATAAGCTCACATGTGATCACACAACACTTGTTGATGTTCATCTAGTAGTACTAGCCCTTGAAGCTGAGCTATTCTATAATCTTCATCAGTAATAAGGCCTTTTTTAGAGATTCTCAAGGTAGCAATCTCAACCTCGATAGGGAGCACAACATCCAGTCCATAAACCAAAGAAAAGGCCATGTACCCATTGAAGTCTTGATGCTTGTCCTGTATGCCCACAAAGCTAGATTAATCTAGAGGTGCCCCTCCCTCTTGGATTTACTAACTGTACAATGAAGGATCTTGAGGAATGCCTTGTTGGATGCCTCTACCTGGCCATTACCATGGTGATAATAGATAGAAGACCATTGTTGCATGATTTTGAATCTTGTGCATAGTTCCTTGAGGTCTTTGTTTTTGAACTATATGGAGAATGGTACACCATATCTACATATGATGTAGTTTGTGATAAATAGAGCTACAATTTTTCCATTTTCTATGGTGAGAGGTACTACCTCTACCCATTTTGTGAAGTAGTTTGTAGCCGTAATAATAAACTTATGTCCATTAGAAGAAGATGGGTGAATCTGACCCACCAAGTCAAAGGCCCATTATTGAAATGGCCACATTGTGGTAGATGGAATCAACTTCGTAGCTAGAGCATGAATCATATTCCCATGGAGCTGGCACTACTTGTAGGACTTAGCATATTTGATTGCCTCTTGCTCCATTTTTGGCCAATAGTAACTAGCTCTAATGAGTTTGTGAGCTAGTGTTAAGCCATTCAAGTGGGATCTATAAATGCCCTCATGAATGTCAATTAATGTGTATTTGGACTCTTTGAGTTCCAAACACCTAAGGAGTGTTCCATCAATACCTATCCTAAACAAGTTTTCAGCAATAATGACATACCATGTAGCATTAAAGATATGGTAACATTTTTCATTCTCGGTTGGACAATCCATAATGGTTTGGTTGTAAAGATAGGAGTAGATTTGATGGTAGTGAGATGAGTCTTTTTCCTATGATAGAATAGATCATCCTAGAATTATAGGTATCATAGGTAGGGTAGCATAATGCTTACACCAAGAACTCATGTTAGAGATCATTTTCAAGCATTTGTAGCAAGGAGACCAAAGTAGCCAAACATCAGCTACTTTGTTATTTGATCGAGGAATTTGCTGGAAGGTGATGTGAGAAAAATACTTCTTCATATCATCAACCATGCATTTGTAAGGGATCAATTTCTCATCCTTTTTTTGATAGACATCATTAACTTGGTTTATTATGAGCTAAGAGTCCCCCAAGATATCTAATTGATCCAATCTCCATTTAGTTGCAATCTTCATCACATTAATCAAAGCTTTGTATTAAACAATGTTGTTTAGAAAAGGAAACATAATCTTGTATGCTTTAGGTAATGAATATCTCTATGGTGTTATGAAGAGTAATCCAACACCAGATCCTTGTTGTGTGAAGGAGTCATTGAAGAAAATCACCCATGTTTGGTTTGTGAGTGTCAGAATTGACTCATTAGGGAAATTAGTGTTCATTGGGAGAAGAATCTACATAGGTGCATCTTCTAGCTGATCCACAATCACTTATCCCTTAATAGCCTTTTTTTCGACATATTTTCATGATTCATTTAACCAATCTTCCTATGAGAGCAACCTTACTAAGCAAGTACTTTAGTGGATCTATTTTAGCCAGCAGCCACCTAATGTGAGCAAGCATGTAGTGTCTCAACTTTTGAGAAGCAAAGATAACTACCAAACAAGCTTTCTCAATGATGCTATAATTTATCTCATAAGAGATCATTGTGTGACTCAAATAATAAATACCTCTCTCCTTATTATTGTAGTCATCTTGAGCTAATAAGATTCTCATAGATGTTTCAATTATTGAGATGTACAAAATTAAAGGCTTCCCATAGATAGGAGGCATCAAGATTGGTGGATTAGTAAGATATTGTTTTATTTGTGTCAAGCTTTGCCCACAATCTTGACTCTAGTTGAATTTGATAGCCTTATGTAAAGTCTTTGTAAAAGGTTGTGATCTATTTGCCAACTGTGAGATGAACCTGTGAATAGATTGGAGTCTTCCTTGTAGACCTCTCATTTGGCTGATGTTACGAGGTGGAGGCATATCCATAATTGCTTGAAATTTCTCTAGATCCACCTTGATTCCTTTTGCAAACACAATGTATCCTAATAGTTTCCCTAATGTGACACCAAATGCACATTTCTTAGGATTGAGCTTGAGACTAAATTTTTCCATGCAAACTAGGATTGGTCCCAAATCTTGCAGATGTCTATTACATTTTGTACTTTTGACCAAGGTATCATCCACACAGTCCTAAATGGTCTTATGCATCATATCATGAAAGATTGTACTGACTACCCTTTGATAGCTTGCACTAGTATTTTTCAATAAAAAGGGCATTACATTCCAACAGAAGGTTCCCCATGCACATGTAAAAATAGTCTTTTCCTAATCTTCTGGTGCAATTTTGATCTAATTATAATCAAAAAACCAATCCATGAGTGGGTACATCTCATATCCTATTGTCATGTCCACTATCATATCACTGTTGGGAAGTGGAAAATCATCCTTAGGACATGATAAGTTGAGATCATGGAAGTTGGTACAAACTTTGATAGATTTATCATGCTTGGAGATTGGAACAATGTTGGATATCCATTCATCATAATCAATTGCACAGATGAATCCATCTTTTAGAAGCTTCTCTAGTTCAGCTTTGACAAGAAATGCAACATGAGGATGCATTTTTTGAAGTTTTTGTTTAATTGGTTTAATGCTTGGTGCGATGGACAAATGATGCATAATGAGATTGGGATCTAGTCTTGGCATGTCAGAATATGTCCAAGAAAAATTTATCTTCTTCTCTCAGAAGAAGGCAATGAATTCCTCGCTTTCTTCTGGAGACAATGATTGTGTTAGATGCATCATATGAGGTTGTTCTTCAGTGCCTAGGTTGATTGACTATGTCAGCTCTATCAAAACTAATGATCTCTCTTGAAAGTGACTTGGAAGTGCATCAAATATCTCATCCATAGGCACCTTAGAGATGTTTTCACTCTTGGATATGTCTTTTGTTTTTTCTTTTTTGGGTTCTGACATTGCCACAATTGGTTTTCACCATCAGACCTTCTATATTTTTTCTTTTTAATTGTATGACTAAGATATTTGATGCCAACTTCAATCAAGTTAACACTCTATTCACTAGTGGAAGACATTATAGGTTCAACAATGTTCAAGTAACAAGCAAAAGCATAGTCATTCTAGTATGTGTGGACTTCACTAGATGCATTAAGATTCCAATCTATAAGCTCAGGCTATGTGAGTGAAAGAGTAATGGTAGGTTCAATTGCATTCATAGTATAGTCATTAAATTCTTAGACCAACAATTCAAGACCTAGAGTGACTTCATCCTCAAGTATGTTTGAATGCCTTTGAGTGCTAACATCAGTAATTGATGACTTGAGGACACTAGTTGGATCAGATCCATTTGACATAATCCTATATGTTTCACCCACTTCAAGTTGGTTTTCATAGACATGAACTTGGTGAATGTCTTTATCTATAGTTGCTTCTGAAAGGGAGTCAAACTCATATTCCATAGAATCACTATTGCATGGTGACAGGTTGTAGAATTCCCCAATAATGATAGGGACATACTCAACTTCATCATCTGGGTTTTTAAACAAGTACTTAATATGTAATGCCTGACTAGACTCCCCCTATTCTGAATGAGTGAAGTGTGGATTAGTGTTATCCTCATAAGAATCACTAGTACTATCCATGGAACTGATACATGGCACAAAATCATCTAGCTCATCAAAGAATTTAGCAAGTTCATGAGGAATAGGATAAGGATAAGGATCCTCATTGTCCAAATTATCTTCTTGAGTATTTGATTCAGCTTGTAACTGATTGTTGGATGAACCCTCAAAATTTGGTATGAATTTGTTAGCCCCTAAATGGAAAGTCACCTTCTTAAGCCTAGACCAGATGTATCTATGTTTCTTTGAGCTATTTCTTTGATAGGATCAACTAGACCATTGTTATTGCATCAAATAGGACCAATTCCCTTATAGTCAAAGCACTTTATGAGATGAAGACTAGGGCCATATTTCTCAGAAGTGATCTCATGAGCTTGTTCTATTAGGTCTATTGGAGTCTCTTCTTTGTAAACCCACACAAAAATGGCTCTATTTTTTCTCTCATCCTCTAAGGGAACTATAGCCTTGACAAAATTTCCATTATACTTTGTTTTAGGTGTCAACACGAATGGTTTCTTTGCCTTTGATGGTCTCCCATAATGACGAGGAGAGATGGTCTCCCATAATGACGAGGAGACTCAAGAAGAGATGTCAATGACAACACTGGTTTGATGTGGTATTCACCCATGCTAGTTTCTTTCAGCTTGAATGACTACTCAATTTTTTTAGCTTGTTGTCATGATAATCAATAGATTCTTTATTAGTAGGGATGAAATTCTTAGCAGCTTTGATCATATTGCAAGTATAGCTAGTAGTGGTAGGAATAGTGACTTCGGAGCCATGAAATAGGAATTTGATGCATTGGTGGTATGTGGATGGCACAATGTGCATATCATGTATCCATGGTCATCCTAACAAAATATTATAAGATAAGGGAATGTCAAGGACTTGACAAGTGACATTCCTTTCTATAGGACCAATGTGAAGGGGCAAGACCACAAGACCTAGAGACTTTCATTTGACTTTGTCATATGATTTGATAGTGATCTTGTAGTGAGGATCAATAGAGTCCTCATAATAATTCAATTGTCTAAGCAGAGTAGTAGAGACAATTTTTAACACAATGCCATTATTGATGAGTTCCTAACGAACACGTGTTTGATGTATCATAACCTCAATGTGTAGAGGTTGATTGTGTGGGTGACTCAATGAGTTATCATCCTCCTTAGAGAAGGACATAAAGTAAGGTGAGGTCAGCTGACCTACCATAGATTGAAATCACTTAAGATCAAGACCTTGAGGAGCATTTGCCTTAGTGAGGGCTTTGTCTAGAATTTTCCTATAAGAAGGCAAGATTTTAAGCAACTCAAAGATGGTGATTTGAGCATTACTTCATTTAATTGATCGAGAACACTATAGCTAGTAGCTGCTGAATTCATTGCAAGTTTTGCACCTTTTCTAGATGAACTAGTAAGGGTTTTATCTTAATGTTGTTCAAGATAAGGAGTAGAAGGCGTAGGGCCTTTAAGCAACAACTTGGCACGAGAGCATGTAACAACATTGGCAAAATGTTGTAAAGATGTATTGTCATTTGTGTGGGAAGTAAGGCCCCTCAAGATAAATGGTGTCTTGGATTTATTGTTATCTTGCTTGCCCTTGATGGTTATAACATCATAGTACTCAAAATCCATAGGTTCAACCATATGGGCTATCTCATCATCATTGTTATAATATGTGTAGTTGACCTTGTTGTTAGGCTTTGGTTTTTGAACTCTCTCCTTTTTCATAAGCTGGGAAGGGCTCTTTGAAGGCCTTGTGATCCAAGTTCTTGTTATGTTCATCTACCACAATGTCACCATCATCGATCATGTCTTGGACTTTGTGAAACAAATTTATGTAGTTTCTAGTTTTGTGTCCCTTATTTTGGTGGTACTCACAGAATGTAGTTTCATTCCACCATGGTGGGCATGGTTGCAGACCATAGGGGCAAGAATTTTCTAATGGTGAAATGAGCTTTTTTTGTAACAAGGTTTTGTAAACCACATCCAAAGGTTCACCCAAAGGTGTATACTCTAGCTTAGGTCTTGTAGCCCATGTGTTTTTTGGTCTGTTCCCAGATGCCTTGTTGTCAAGAGGAGGTTTCTCAACATTCTTGACCACGTTGAGACTATTTGTGAGATTAAAGGTTGCCTTAGCAGGTTTATGAGTGATGTTGTCAACAACTCCATCATGTACAATTTCTTAGTTCTTGTTGATGTACTTGGGTTTGTCCTTGTTAGATGTGGATCCTTGTTTTGTGTCCTTTTGAAAGGTAAGTTCACCCTTCTTTACCATGAATTCCTCTATGAAGATAGCATGTGTGACCATGTCTTTGAAGGTACGTGGACCTTGAAGTTTGACTCTATACCCAAAGTTAGGTAAGAGATTATCAATGAAGATGTCAAACTTTTTTGTTTCAAAAATCTTGCGTGAATACTTGGTGCAAAGTTGTCTCCACCTTTGAAGGAATGTGAGGAAGGGTTCCCCAACCTCCTACTTAAGATTACATAAATCTCAAATATTGATAGGGTATTGAATGTTATGAGAATATTTCTAGATGAACAAGTTGGTAATTTCATCAAACATCTTGATACCAAGAGATAAGTGTGAAAACCACTCCATAGCCTGCCCACCTAGACTTCTGGGGAATAAAAGCATGCAATATGTCTAGTTATGCATAAATTCCATAGACAACAAGCTAAATTCTTACTGGTGATCTTGGGGATTTGTGGTTCCAAAGTATTTATCATACATAGTTAGCTCTACTCCTCTTGAAAAGGAGGCATGTTTATGCTCTTTTCAAATGGAAATGGACAAAGAGCATCTAAGATGTATGTTTTTGCGGGTTTGTCTTTCTCATGCATCATCTTAGCTAGTTTCTCTTGCATGATTTTCAGTTGTTTTTGGAGTTTGGAAGTCTCAGTTTCCTCTTCAAGCATGATGATGGTTTCCACATTGAAGTGATGAGGTATCTTAGCTCCCTCTTGGGAAAGTTTGAGAAAGTACTTTTCTTTCTCTTTGTTGAGTAGGATTTCCATGACCTTCTAAAAGTTTGTCTTTATAACATTTTTCTATGTGTTTGAGAAGCATTTCCACTTCTTCCTATTCCGCATCAGTGTCATGGTCTTTTTCTTTGTCATTCCTAGGTTGATCTTGATGTCTACTATGATTACCATGTTTAGGTTCATGATCAACCATTGCAAGAATGTGTTCAACTTTAGTTTTTTGTGATTGGAAAGGTCCTTTAAAAAAGAATTCAGACATTTTGTTCAGAGATGTGGGACCTTTGCTAGTCTCAAGATCCACTTGATGCAAGAGGTTCCTAGTTTGTCATAAGTTTATGGAGAACATTCGTTGGACTCGAGGTGATCTGATGGGTGAGGGATATCACGAAGACACCTACTGGATGAACTAGATACAAACTATGTATAAAATGGAAGGTAACTTCTATCATGATTATGAGCCCTAGCTTGACCTCACCTAAGCGTAAGGGGCTAAAATACATTTCCACTTATTTTTGTGATAGTCATAGACAAGGACAAGAACCAAAAACCAAGACAAGGATCACACTAAAATGTAGTTTCAAAAAGAAAAAGGAAGAGCATTTTTTATGAAGGTACAAGTAGTCTAAGTGAAGGCTAGAACAACCAAATATTATGACTATAGTGACATAGAGTATAAAGAACACTAGAAGATAAGAACAAGACATTGAGAGACAAGACTAGTTAAAGTATCAACCATGGGTCATCAGTCGAGTGAAATGCTACTATTTGGGGCTATTTACAGACAAAGAAGAGGTAACCTGATGTAGGAAATAGACTAGACATAGAGCATAAATTTTTTGAACAAGGTGATTTAACAATTTTGACACAAGGTCTTGCATGAAGACCCTTTGTGAGGCCCATGAGAAAGTACAGAGGTAGACGCAAAATCTTAGAATAATAATATAAACTCATGTGAGGATGTACTATAGGTAGCATGAAGAAGTGCTAAGTTTTGATAGACAAAACATGAGGCTATTAGCAAGGTCTCATGTGGAGATATGCAAGTTCTTGCCTGAATATTTGGATAGACTTGTGCAAAGAAGTGATAGAACAAAAGGTGCTCACTCAAATGTTGCAAACTATGTGCAAAAATTGAGACCAGACTAACAATTGGACTAGATTTTGAAGAGGTTTTTGACAATTTTAGGCTATTCCAAATGGATTGTTGGTTCATTTGAAAAATATCAAAAAAATTGCAAGGTTAATTTTTAGGTTGTGAAATAATGTTGGGTTTCAAGTAAGACAAAGTTTTCTCAACAAGACACGGGAAGCAAGCAATAGTTGAATACAATTCAATTGAGGGAAAATCAAATTAGAGGGATGGAGGAGTATTGACCTTCAGTTTGTTTATATAGGTTTGGACATGTTTAGGACTTAATAATAAACACACTTTATACCTAAAAATAGAAAATGGTAGAGAAGGAAAAACCTTTGTCCCACAACTTATGCACATGTGTGCACCTCACACAACCATATCACCCCCTAGAGGGCACCCATGTTTTTGGTGTATTCAAAGGGCTCAATAACATATATGTTGAATGAACACCCTTTTGGCAGGGGTCAAGCATGTATAACACCTTCTAATGGTCAGTAGCATGCCTATGGTGAGTTCTATAGGAGAGATTCTTCCCCCTCCCTGCACAAATATTATGCCTCCTTTTGGAGGTGAACTAGGTAGCCTCTAACTAAAGGTTTTTACTTGGCTTCCATTTGTATTAATCCCCAATGGCTCTGCAAACCAACATCTAGAAGTGCACACACTTACTTAACAAGACTGAGGTTTTCACCAACCATTGCAATAGATAGAGCCTCCTCTTGATATGTGATATCAAGAATCAAGAGGAATAAATTAATATAGCTTTGGATTCTTTCGCTCAACAAAGATTCTTTATTATAGTGAGTTGGAATCTCATGTGAAAGGAGTGTGCTCACTTAGGTTGTTCCCAGAGGTTGGATCACTCTGATAGGCCCTCTAAAGGATTGACTCAGACTGGTGGTTTGAACATAAGGGTCAAAGTTTTTGATTTCCCTCAAGGGGAAAGAGCATACTCCTCTACCTTATTTTCTTTCACAAACATGCAGAACACATTAATCACCGAGTTAGCTTAATCAATCCCACTTTGGTCTATTTAAAGACTTTGATCCCAAAAAGGAAATCATCATCTCTTAATTAAAGGATTCATTTAGAAGAACCACTAACTTGCTTGCCTCCCTCAGATGTTGTCTTTTAGAGGCTTCTAGGTTTTTGATTCACCCTTGATCATGACCTCCAAGTGGTGAAGAGCATAGTCTCCTATTCCTCTATCTTGCACCCTATGAAGTTCACAAGCCCTAATTAGACTATGTTTAGAAAGAAAGAAAAAGACACATTGTTTTAGTAGGTTTTAAGATTTGGTATTTGATAACCATATATTTGAGAACATCCTACACTACACAGTTAGTTCATGTTTGGGAAATTTTTTATAAAGGAGTCTTCATCAAATGTCCTACAGATAACTGTTAGGCAGTAGAAAACCAAAAAAAAAAAAAATAATGATCCTTTAGAGAAAACACATCAGTAAAAAATGATAGATAACATATTAAAAAATTGCATTTTAACTATGTTGTTTCAAGATTTTGCACGTAATCTTGCGCAGGTTCGCATGAAGTCTATCACTGTTGCAGGCAAGAAAATGAGGTGCCGCAAAAAAATTTGTGCAATAGGGCACTCTTTCGCACAAGAAAGTGTATAGAGATGTGAAAAACCCTCAAATATTCAAGCAAAAATAAAATTTTCTAAGTGAAAATCTAGAAGATTGTACAGACAAGTATGATAGAGTAATGAAAATATTAGAAAAATAGATAGATGAGGCCAGAAAAATGGTTTTTCTTAGCCCCACGATGGGTGCCATAAATGTATACATGAAAATGTGACCTTGGATCTTTCACCTACACTTCAACATGGTCATTATAGGTGGATTCATCCTGGAATGAACATGGGATATTTCATCCTAGAGGCTCGACAATGCAACATGTTGCCTTCTAACTAGAAGGATTTTGCCTATTCTGCTCTCAAATTGAGATGCAGACAACCAGACCTTTCTAGAATGAAGGATTTGATGTAAAACAAAAATGCAATTAGTCTATATGTAAATGCAAGTATTAATATAAGAAATAAAAGACATTAAGCTAAATGTATGCATTCTTTAATCTAAATGACATTAAAGTATTTAAGCAAATATGAAAGCTAGAATGAGTAACTATTTCGATAGCAATTTAATACAATCAAATTCCAACCTCTGTAATGAGGGATTGAGATTCCCTTAAATAGAATCTAGGAATTGATCAACAGTCAAGATCAATTTGGATGGATGATTACAATTATGGAGAAGATTCAATCAAAATAGAAACTTCCTTAAGAAAGGGAAGTTAACTGAACTTTTCATGAGTGAGAGAATGAATTAATTGATTTTATTCCTTTTCTAATTTTTGTTAACTAAAGAGTTTCCATTTTTGAACTGAAGAGAGGATTTCGAAGATATTATTTAATTTAATAAAGTGAGATATGAACTCACAAATGCCTTTTCCATTTAATTGAATAATCTCATTCAATTAATTATAGTGAGCATAATTATTAAATTAAATATTTTTAATTCCTTACTACATTAGCCTTAGGATATAATTTAATTCAATTAAAGTATAAATACTTTAAATTAAATTAAATCTTAATTAATAGGTTTAATGTGACTAATTCAAGTCAATACTTAGGAATTAAATAGATATCCTACTTAATGCATATTTAGGGTTTTCTACATTTGACAATTAAGTAAAGTAGTGAAAATCAGAATAAGAATTGCCTAGCAGAATAGGACTTTAGAATTGATTAGAATAGACCAGAATGAGTAATCATGGCAATGAGCCAATTTTCGGGTATTAAAACATGTACCATTTGTTCATATAAAAATTCTTGAGCAAATTGAAGAGCGAGTTGATAGTGAATTGAAGTACAAAGTGAAGTTTGAGAAGCAAAAAGTTGCAGAAGCCTTAAATTGTGATTTTAAAGGTATTTTGTGAAGCTTGAATCTATTTTTTTTAGTATTTTCAGTTACAATTTTGTTGGTGTAAATAAGTATTTACTATTTAAACTTACTTAAATTTACTTAGGTTAATGCATATTATTTATTATTTATTTATTAGTCACCTAGAAGTATGTGTACTCTTGTGAGTTGTCATGTTGACAACACAAGCGTCCACACCTCTTTTATGCACATGGTGTCTACAACGTAGGAGTTAGTACACTAATTAAGCACATGGTGTGTAGAACCTTGTCATTCTTATCCATTCATCTAGAATATTAGATAAGGCATGTGTTTAGTTTTCATGATGCTTATCTTATCTCCTGGTTCTTTCTAGAGACATTCTAGGTGCTTTTTGAGAAACCTTTATATACAGACACTACTAGTGTGTTTGTACATACTAAATATACTCAACAGAGCAATGTATTCAAACATACTCTGATTAATAGATCATATCCATTTTTGGTCTACAGTTGTGCTTGTATTGAGTTCTACGATCTTGGGTGAATCTTGCCCTAAGGAAATTTTTTTTATCGCATAACCATTCAAGACCATTGTTGCTTCAACACTGTAGCTTAAATTTGGAGTACCCCTATCATTGGGAGCATCTAGAGCTAGATTTGACCTTGCCATTGCATCTAGAATACTGATTTAGTGAAAATCTGCTATAAAGTTGTCTACCCTAGGCCAAAATCGATTGTGAGGCAACTTTTTCTTTGCAAAGTGGCACTCGAAGGACCGATTTTCAAAATTGGTATGATCATTTCAGATTTGTATATTTAATTTTTAGATCTACATTTTTTTTCATCTGCATCTCTACTATTCTTTTGGATCTACATTATTTTTTAGAAATTCTTTGGCCATAGGGCCACATGAGAGATTTTTTGTAGGTGAAGATTAAAGCTTGCTGGTGCAAATCAGATATGTGCATCACATTTAGAAGGTCAAAAAAACCCTAGATCAGATTTTGTTTCATTCAAATCGAACATCTAAGGCAAAATCTAGAGCCATTTTTTTTTTTTGGAGGTGTAGCAATGATTCAGAAAAAAAAATAGTAGCAACAATTTCCAAATAGCGAGATCTCCCTCATATGGACTCCTTTTTGTGAGAAATTTTTTTATGTTTTGGGGTAGGATTTCATGATCTACACATTGGTGTAGGTGGTTTGAGATCTCTATTCTTGAATTTTTTTGCAACTCATAAATCTTGATTTTTGCCACTTAAAATGCTTAGTACAGGCTCATCTGGACTCCAAATTAGGTTCCATTTTTTTTGAAAGTGCTTTTTTTTGTTGACTTTCTAGATCTATAATTATATTATAGGTTCTATAGATAGAAATACTACTTTTAGAAATAGGCCCTAAATTGGCAAGTGGCTATCAAGTGCCTAAATCATACATTAGGGGGGGTTCTTTGATTCATTATTCTTTGATTCTTTGGGGTTCTTTGATTGATCTCATGAAGGATTATTGTTTCACATGTTGGTATGGCATTAGACCCAAGCTGACAAAAAGAAACTATCACACATGGAGTGATACACTTCTTGGTCATCTTAGAAGAGAGCATAAGGAAGTATTTCCTTATTTATGTTCCAATGACTTGATCACTGATGAATCATAAGAACTTGTTGGTAGACTAATTTTTATCATTCTTACCAATCTCTCTTCTTCTAATTATCATAAGCTGGTTGCCAAGATGTGGCCTCCACATGATTATTGGATGTATCTTTGCGACAAGTATGGATATCCAACTAGTCCTCCATTCCCAGAAGATATCATGCCTCAAGTTGTTGTTGTATCCTCTTTAGACGAGATCACACCTCCAACTCCTATTGCTGCTACTGATCCTATTCCAGCCATAGATGCTTTAGATTCGGTGCAACAAGACCCTTTATGTCTTCCTACTCTACCTTCATGCAATGAATTCCTTCTCGCCCTTGTAAGCCTATTCATGGAGTCTCACATTGAAGATGTGGGAGACATTATAGATGAAATTCATCTTCTTTTTGAGGCAAATTCTTTTGTCGCAGTGACAGATTCATGTACTTCAACACTGTAGGGTACACATGGTCTTCCAAGTGATGATTTCTTGCCAGACATTTCAGCTCTATTCATGGAGTCACACAGAGTAGATATGGAAGAGTTTTATGATGATCTATCACTTCTCTTTGCTACGGATGATTCTTCTATAGTTGTTGTGAGGGCCCACTCTAACCCTCAAGTCCATTCTCTACATGATCAATCTTTCCAAGTTGGTTTGATTGTGGTTTCTTATGTACAACATCCATAGGAAGTCTTTTTATTAGTTGAGAAGACTGTTGGTTCCTTGCAATAGGTTCTACATCACTCCTTGTTCGATTTGCACTTCTTCTCAGTAGTTTTGGAGGAAGCCATCATCAGCCTTGAAATAGGGACACTTGAATAATTTTCAAAGACATCGTTCATCGTAGAGATTCCTTTTCCATACAAGGGACACATCTCCTTTGTACCCTTACATTTGTTTCTCTAAAAGGGGAGGAACATCATTCAAAGTTCAAGGATAAGCTTCTACATTGGAGCATTTCTCACTAATCGACACACTACCTTGTCTCCTTCTTCTCCTTTTTGGGGGGGACTTTTTCCTCTTAGGGGATTTTTTCCTTCTCCTCTTTTCTCTTGTATCTACTCAATGTATATCATAATGAAGGGGTCTTGATTACTCCACCCATCCATGGATCCCTTTTATCTCTCTTTTTGGGGAGGGTTTTTCCCATGAGGTTTTCCCCCTTTCTACACTTCATGAGATATTTTCATATCATTTGTACATGGGTACCTAAAATGGCCTAGTAGTTGGGACCCATCATGCATTGCATCCTAGCTCTCATAAGCTTAAGGGTATTCCCCTAAGTTACACCTAAGGGGGGTTGTTGGTGTAAATAAGTATTTACTATTTACACTTACTTAAGTTTACCTAGGTTAATGCATATTTATTTATTATTTATTTATTAGCCACATAGGAGTTCACACCTCTTTTATGCACATGGTGTCTACAACCTTGTTATTCTTATCCATTCATCTAGAGTGTTGGATAAAGCATGTGCTTAGTTGTCATGATGCTTATCTTATCTCCTATTTCTTTCTAGAGACATTCTAGGTGCTTTCTGAGAGGCCTTTATATATAGGCATTCCTAGTGTGTTTGTACATATTTAATATACTAAATAGAGCAATGTATTTAGACATACTTTGATTAATAGATCATATCCATTTTTGGTCTACAATTGTGCTTATGTTGAGTTCTATGATCTTGGGTGAATCTTGCCCTAAGGAAAATTCTTACATGGTATCAAAGCTATACCAAATTCTTAAAAATTCAAATGGAAAGTCAAAATGTGTATGATGTAAGTGAAAGACCATGAAATGAGTTTAAGAAACATCCATTTATTTCTCTATTGGATGATTTGTTGGGCACATTTTTAAAAGTTTTGAAAAATGTGTTACATGTCAAGGATATCGAAGTTACATCCATTGTAAGTTGAGACTATAGGTGATGAAGAGATTCATGAGGATTCAAGGTAAATATGTGTAACAGTGACTTATCCTTTTTAGCATGTGCACCTAGAAAATTTTAATCTGGTGAAGTGTATATTTTATATGGAGTTTGAAAATCACAATTGGACCCAAATCATTTTGAGTAGGGTACATGATGATATGTTTTGATTAGGAGATGAGAATATTGTTATTGATAATGACCTAATTCATAAGGTCAAAGAATTGAGTAATGAATGTTGCAATCCTACTAATGAGAAGAATGTTAGGAAGATGGTTGAGACAAACCTAAATATAAAGTTTGATGGAAGAATCATGACAGTTGACTCCATTTAGGACAAAGGAGTAAAATTAATAAGAAAGATATTAGAGTACAAGTTAAATCATGGATTGAGGGTTAACTCAGTACCAACTAGATTTTTGCATGCAACTTATGTAATGGCTATGCAAGGAAGAAAAGTTATTTTGTGTGAGATTATCAAATTGCAAGTCTTGGAAAACATTGCAAATATTAAGAAAACTAAGAATGTAGTTTTTAGATTTGAGTCCTTGTTGACTCATATATTCTGCTATGCTACAAGGAAGTTTCTTAGATTGATAAGTTGGGATAGCAGTGAGTACATAATGAAGATGGTGACTCAATGCTATAGATCTAAGCCAAAAAATGTTAGAGATGATTACATTGATAGAATGATATAATTTTCCAGCTTGAGATGAAAATAAGGTATAGAATACCTCTCTCTATGGTAGAGAAATATAAGGAAATTTTTTTCTTCATGGTAGAAACTGATAATACCTACATGAAAGCAGTAATTCCTAGAGTTAAATTTATAGAAATTGTGGAATATGAGATGAGTGTGAAGCTCATAGAAGGATATGCACTGATTATTCTTGAATTTGAGAAGGATACAAAGTGCCCTAGATGGGGAACATATGAGGAGAAGAGTTTGATGAAATAAAAGGTATTGCATTGGAAATGATGGCTAGTGGAAAGACTGAAGTTTTGATAGCAACTCCCATTGCAATTGTAGGACCTTTAGAGGGTGTGATAGTAGCACAACCATGTGTGAAATCACCAATTACACCATATATAGTAGTTGCACTAGTGCAACTAGTCAGAACAAGGAGTGATTAGCCTAGAAGACAACTAGAGGTTGAATCATCTATTGCATAAAGGAAATTAGAAAGATTGGTGAAGGTGAACCATGAACCTACACCAAAAACCAAGAAAAGGCTCAAGTAGACCACCATTGGACCTAGGAAGAAAAGAAAAATAATGCAAGTTAGTGATTTTGAGGAATCATAAGATGAAACTAAAGATAGACCAATAGTCTAGAATGTGCAAGAAGGAAGAACACTAATTGGAAAGAAAGCATGGAAGCCAAAGGTAGAAAACCTTAACGTGCAAATTATTTATGATGAAAATTTTGTACAGTTGAATAAATATTATGATTTTTATAGTAATATGGATAGAAGGTAGTTAGAAAATTCCATTATAAGGGACATGATTTTGAGGAAGAAAATGTTTCAGAATATAAAAAATAAGATACCAGAGGATCTCTATAATAGGCTTGTAAATAGGAAAAGGAGAATATTAGAGGAAGATATGAATAAGAGAATCACAATGATAAATAAAATATGTGATGTTGATTCTAAGAAGGAATCAGATAAAATTTTGAAGGGTATTGAGCTCTTGCTAAGGAACAAAAGAAGAGAATTTTTTTTGATGGGAGGCAATTATGAGGATGTTAGGTAAGAAATAGAGAAGGCAATAATAAAATACATTACCTTAGTGCCTATAGCAAGTGTGCAATATAACCCTAAGAATCCAATGTATGTATAAGTAGGTACACCCTCTAGTGATGAGGAAGAAGAAGAGGAGACACACAAATCACCCTCACGACCACATATTTTTATGGGTACCAAATCCATGCAAGTGGATAATAAGCACATGATTATAGATACAAAAGAAAATCCTTTTGTAGCATTTGGCCAAACTATTGTTGACAATATCATAGAATACAGTAGTTCTGATGATAAAGAATAAGAAAAGAAGAAAGAGGAAGATGCAATAGGAAAGGAAAGGATACAAAGAGAAGAGGTAGAGAAGGAAAAAAAAGAAGAGGAAGCAAACAAGAAAGAAGAAGAGAAAAAGAAGAAGAAAGTAGAGGAGGAAAATAAAAGGAAAGAGGAAGATGAAAGAAAGAAGATAGAGGAAGAGAGAAGGAATAAGCCAAATGAAGATTTTGAACTCAAGTAGAAATGGAAGATTGTGATGCAGGAATCATCATTCTTGTGCAATCTAAAACATGTGGAGTCAAAAATAGGAAAAGTATTGTTCCAACATGAGGTCGGCATACTTTATGTAGCTCCAAAAACTCTATCTATTGCAGCATCAAGAAGAATAGTAATGACATCAGATGATGAAGATTAGAAAGGCTTGACGAGCACATTAAGAAAGTTGTTTGAGAAGAATAAATTAGTAAAGTATTTGGAGAAGAAATTAAATAAAGTCTTGGACAAAATGTAGAGGACAGTTACTACAACTATAGCTATTCCAAACTTGTAGTCAAAGGCCATGGATTTTGTGAAAAAAATTCATAAGGAATTTAAAACTTTAGTAGAAGTAGCTTTAGTGCAAGCTTAGGTAAGAAATAATGCAACACTATTTAACACAGTGTACACCAATCTGCACAATGATTTGAAGGCACTTGATGGAAACATCATGGGATTGAGAAAGCATATTGATGAAGGGAAAATATTATGTAGACAACGTGTGTAGACCTAAAAGTACCTTGCATACTTTGAAAGTTAGATAGAAGGTAAGCTAAGTGAACTTGAAACACTCTTTGTCAAGTTACAACTCTTAGAATCTAGTATTGAAGACTATGGAGTAAAAGTGGAGAAGATACATGGTATGATCAAGGAATTGGAATCTGGTAAAGAGAAAGTAGAAAGGATATTATCTAGTCTTAGATAAAAATTTTCATAAAAAATCAGCATTTTCTAGAGGAAACTTGAGGAATGTCTTATAGCTAAGGCTTCCTATGATAATTTTTCCTATACTGACTTGAGTGTACTTAAAGTGACATCCTATGAACTTTGCACACTAATAAGTATCTTAGAGATAGTAAAGGAGAATTGGAAGAAAGAGATAGAAAGACTAAATGTTATTTATGAAGACTATTTTTCCAGATTAACAAGTTGATCAGTAGCAAAAAACCAAAAATTTTATATACAGATTTTGGCACCTTTTCCATTGATGTCAAAGGGGGATAGTAATATGCAAGGAAAATCATATGTTATGTAATGAAATTGTATGTTTTTAAGTACTAAAAAGGAGTATACACAAAGGGGGAGTAATATTGTATATGCAAGCTATTGTATATGTAAGGGGGACTGTACTTATGTATAATGTAAAAGAGTGATAAGGAATGTAATGATCCATTAAAACATGAATAAAATTGCTATTTTTTGAAGGAAATCTTGTAGTTACTTTTATTTTGTTTTTGTTATGCATGACATCATTTTGGGACTCAATCAATTTTCCAAAATGTTGCCATCAATGCTAAAGGGGGATATTTTTGGCAATATGGTCATATAGATGTCTTGATGGTTGTCATTTATGGCAACATGTATTCAACATTTCATTTATGCATTTAGAGTTAGAAAATTGTCTATGTTAGACAACTTGCAGCAACAAAGAGAACATATATTAAGTGTATGAACAACTCATTGTGAGTTAGCTCATGCATAGTTGAGGAAATCTTAAAGGAATTATCATGATGAAGTGTGTTAATGTGTAGATGTGTACGAACAATATGATGTGAGTCATTATTAAAATATTAGTGCGAGTATTTAATAGTGCAAAACAAAGCATAGCACAAAATTTTATTGTACGATGTTAGAAATTATTTTGATTACAAAATAATTACTTAGTTATGATGAGCCAACTATGTGGATACTAATCCATAAGTTATTTATATTATGTCAAGCATGTGAACACATGAAGGTTGGCTGAGTAGAGTTTTATAAATATGCAAGGTATAAGTAAAGATCTTATCTTGCAAAGATAAGTGTGCTATCAATGATAGACTAGAAAGTGTTATGTGATGTGAACTATTGTATAGAGAGATTGAAAGATTTGTGAGAATCATGTGATGTGAATTATATTGTATGATTAGAACAAGTGTGAAGTACAATAGACAACAAGTATTGTATGGATATCTATTCTTGTGAAGAACTGAATTGTATACTTGCATGTTAGGGAAGTGGGCTCTTCTTGCATACATTTTGTTTGTTCTACCAACTGCTAATAGGATTGATGCAACTCCTAATAGGGTTGACACAACTCCTAATAGGGTTGAGGCTTCTAAAAAGGCCCAGTCTCCTAACAGGGACTCGAGACACTATATGTACTTGATGGACTCCTAACAGGGTCAATATCCTTAACACAATCCTATTATTTAGTGAATCATTTAGTGGATATCATCCCCATTGGTGTTTTCCCTTGGCCAAGGTTTCCCTAGTTAACAAATAATGGTGTTATGAGTTATCTATGAGCATGGTTATATTTACAATTCAACATTGTTGGTTTACTTTTGTATGCAAGTTTTTAAAGTAATTAACAATGTTTAGTTGTGGGAAAAAGTTTGTAGAATATTGATTCACCCCCACCACCCCACACTGCCCCCCCATCCCCCCCCTCTCATAATTATCTATTTCTAACACCTTTCTTGTCATGTCTATCTTTGATTTTCTTGACAACCCTTCAAGAAATCACCCTTATTTTCATTACAAACTTAAGCCTTCCTCATAGATTTTCTTATCAACCTCAAAAAATTTAATCTATCTCATTGGAAATCTTTCAAACATGTACAACTTATCTTCTATGTTTTATTATTCACACTTTGTGCCTCCTTATATAGATAATTATGGTCTTTTGTCTTTTTTCACAATCACTGTAGATCGTAGGGTTTGTGATTTGATCCAATAGATTCATTATATTTTTTCATCTCTCTCTTTTAGAAACTTCTCATGGAATTTATTCATTAGGTATCTTACCTAATCCTCTCCTTGAATTAAATGATCCAATGCATTAATTCTAATCTTGAACACACTTTCCATATCCTAAGAAATCAAATGAGTCAACTAGAAATCATGATTTCTCATATGCATTCAAAATACTATCACTCAGGCATTATTAGGTTCTAACAAAAGATCATCACTGGATCACTTGCTCAACACTTACACTATTTGCTCAGTTGGTAATAATGCTCATTCAACACTAAGTTTCACTCAACTTGTACTCACGCTTGGCTTACTCTATTCTAGTGCTTGGTCAATACTAACATCCCTTAGCATGAACTTCAAGTTCGTTAGTCTTCTATTGTATTCCTCAGTAAAGCTTAAGAAAATTTTCAATCTTGTCTCATTTCTTCTAAATGTAAACAATCAAATTATCTTCTCAAAATCTAACTAATCAAATGTCCATTGTAGCATCTTTTTCATAACTTAACCTTTCCTCTAGGTGCTTTTGTTAAAGGAAACTTCTCAAACCCTCTTCATTAATCAAATAGATATGACATTTTGATCAGAGAGCAACATGTCTCATTAGTATATTTGGAATCAATGAACACACAACAATTGTTTCAATTGTAGTTTCCAACACCTTGTTACTATAATGATAAGTTGTGGGTACCATCCTCACTATAGTTATTACCTCTAACCAAGTGTTTATATGATAATTTTCGTGTTATGTTTTAATGAGTTTATGGTTTGTTTAATTACTTTACACTATGACACATCATATGAATGCATTAACTATTAGTAATGTTATCAATTACATAGTAGAATTCAGTTTAAGTATTTTGACAAACTATAAATTTATGTGAAAAAAAGGGTTCTAAATTTAAAAGTTATTAGTTACTAATTGACCCCTTACCAACAATTGGCATCAAAGCTCTTAGTTCTTGAAAGGAAGTTAACAACTTGAGTAGATTTCAAACAATGAAAGCTATTAGAACATATAGTCCACCAATATAAATGAGTGGGGGGTGGTGTTGAATCAGTTATCTAACCATTATCACAATTATCAACCTTAAAAAAACTTAACCGTATGAGCAATATAAACTAAAACCACAACAAGATACTCATACACAATAATGTTAGATATTTAACTAGGGAAGCCCTTGATCAGAGGGAAAACCTTGATGGGGATGGTACCCACAAGATGATGTACTAATATAAACATTCCTTGTTAGAGGATGGACCTTTTTAGGAGTCTATGAATAAATTCAATACATATGAGTCCCTGTTAGAAGTCTTTGAATCCATGTTAGGAGATTCCAACCCTATTAGGAGTTGTGGAAGATAGTTGGACCCACTACCCAAAAAACTTCAAGGACAAGACCAATGAACCCACTATCCAAATAATCTATATATTATTCCTTACAGAATAATAGAAATGAAATGTACTTCCTTCCTCTTCTTCTATCCTGTCAACTAGACCTCTTCTCCTTCTAATTTGTAACTAGATCAAACAAATTACATCCAATAATCCCTTGGATCACTTACACGCATTCCTTTAACACTTTTCTCCTTTTCACACTTTGCACTTGATACCATGATCACAACACATTACAATCAAGGAAAATATATTTCTTTTATACCATATCTTCAAAATAATTCATTGGGGTAGCCTTGAGGCTTTCCCAATTAATTATGATAAGATAATTAATTAATTATAATTACATTAACACTGTTGGCTCATAGTCTATACAAAAATTCATACGTGTGATACTAGGGCTTGTGCACTTGATGATGTCACCAAAAAACTATCCTCTATCACTACCCATTTTTGCATCTTCTTACTACATTTTAGATGTAAGATAGTGAAAAAACATAGAGAACTTCTTTCCTAATACTCTATCTTTGAATTGCCCTTTGTAAATCAGGTACAAATTTCGTACATCTTTGAATTAGACTCTTTGCACTTCACCATGTCATCAGGACATAGTGTAGAACATGTCCATGATTGTGCATCAACATAAAATCAAAATATTGTCTATACCATTAAGATCTTTGTCTGCTACCCAACCAGTCTTTATAGAAACAATACTATCTTGACATCAATGATAAAAATAGTCATGAATACAACATGTCAACACTCTCCAATGCTTAGGATTCTCTCCCAAAGTAGTATCATCAGTATTCATGCTAATAATCTCCCCCTTTGGTATTGATGGAAACATTAATGAAAAACATCTAATTTCCAAGAATACCAAAACAATGTTTTGATATAATGCTCCGCCCAAAGATCCTTGGAACAAGTTTTCAAGACAACCCAAAATTTTTTTTTTTCTTACAACTATGAATACACATGAAAAAAATCAACATACAAGGATAATAAAGATCACAAATGAAGACTTAACCACAATCTTGAAAACCAATGAATCTCCCACTACCAAATTGACACACTCAAATTGAAGGACAATAATCAAAGACAACAATAGAACACGAAATATCTGATCTATCAAAGCCTGTAATTTGAAAGATCCCAAAGGGTACCCAAAACGCCTAATTGCATTCTCTAAAAATAGTGGAGATGACCCCTATTTTCCACATAAGAAATCAAAATAGACAGTTTCACATGAGGAAGTACAACATGCCACATGAGAAACTACCATTTTGCACAATGAACTACTTGGCCCAATAGACAAGACCACAAGACTGATGTCGAGGTTTGTGCAAGGAAGTACAAGGAGCCATGTGAAGATATGCAACAATCTGCACAAAGTAATGCCAAGTCTCTCATAGGAGAGTATACAATCTCGTGCAAGGCTTCACAACAACAAACAAGAAAAAACACAAGATTAGAAGATATGGAAAGCAGTTCCTCCACATCGAGGAGTACTAGATGAAAAAATTGAGGCTTAAGCACTCAAACACAATAACTACAAGACAAAAACTATATCTAATCATCTAAAAAATAGTAGCGAAGGAAATATACTAAAAGAAACATTGCAATTAACAAACATACCAAAATTCATGCGTAGTTCCTTCCAACCTTAATAGCATCATGAGACCTTGAAGGACCTAGCCATCTCCCATGCATAACATCCTAAAATACCAACTAGATAGTCAGAATTTTCTTATGAGGGTGTCACTACTAAAGCATAATAACATCATAAGAATAAGGAAATCTAACATACTAACAAGTAAATCCATAGATATTTGAACTAATCAAAACACATCATCCAAACATATGCTAAATGTCATAATTTAGGAATGCATCAAATAAACTAACAACATCTAAAATGATATCCAAGCATTCCAATGAATGCATAAATCATAAGGAAACATACTCTAAATAAACTGAAAAACCAAGTGAACATCAAGCACTGGTCACACTAGAACAATAGACCATCTCTATACACTGTTCCCTTGCAGTCGTATAGGTAGCTATATCTCCCAACCACATGAAACCCAATACAGCACAAAAGTGCAACAATGGATTAACTGACATCCTATGGATAATCCAAGTCCATGACCAAAATCATGCAAAGAAAACTTGATAAAATTGGGTGGCATGCAAATTAAGGTAAAAACCTTAGACCTAGAAAAATTAAAAATTAAAACCCATTTTGTCTTTGGGCACAAGAGCCAAAAAAAAAAAAAAAAGATTTTAGACATCATATGCAAAAATGACTAGCATAATTATGCAAAACCCCAAATCCTCATCCTGAAAACTGGGAAAATATTCATACCTGTCCAATTGGGTAGAACTAACAATCAAAAGGGGAACACTAGTTCTTAACCTCCTAAGAAACAACTACCAAAAATAAAAATAGAAACATAGCTAAAACATAAAAATAAGAGAGCCCTACATGATGGCCAAAAGGGATAAAATAGAAAATAGCCAGATCAAATAAATGTCACATAGAAGTTGTTGAAAGTCATGCAAAAGCAAGGTCTCCTTGAGATGGATCCAACAAGACCGATCTCACAAAGATCCCATATTGGTAGCTCTCACAATGAATAGAAATGAAATACTCTAGAAGAGGATTTTAGAAAAAGCTCTCAAAAGTATAATTTCCAAAAGTGAGAAGTGAGGAATTTATTTCTTCTTTGGATACTTACTCACTTTTTGAGTGAATAATTGATTAGGGTAATTAACTAGGAAACCTAGTTAAATCTTGAATCAACCCAAATGAAAACATGCTACTCCAAGTAATTAGAATTCATTTATAAAAAATAACTAGAAATTGAATTAATTAAAAAAAAAGCCTAAAAATCCACATCACCAAAATTTCCTTAACTGTCACAATAATGCAAACCTCTAAATGCACAGACACATTCATAGGTCTAATCACATAATGCAAATGAGTCTAGATTTATCAAATTATTGGAAGGTTTAATTTAAACAATCAAATAAGATATGTTGATGATATAGGGATGACAGTGGTAAAATATGAATAGGTGAATCACCAACTCCATGTGCCATTGCTAGGGTATAAATCCTGCACACTAAAACACATGATCAAGTGAAATTGCATATAATAACATAGCCAAAGCAATAAATGCATTAAATAACCTAATTTAACCATTTATTCAATTATACTAAAGTGATCGATTTACATCACTCATTTTTGCATAAAGCATTACAATGAAAGAATGAAGTAAATGGCCATAACATTAATCCAACATATAGCCAAATCAGAGATATGTCCAAATGCCAAATAACTAGATATCATCATAAAACATACTATCATCTCAAAAATGGCATCATCATGCAAATATGATAAACTAAACAACATAGTAGTCTAACATCTATGATACTGAAATCAAAGTATAATATTCGACCCTCAGTTCATCTCAAATGAAAAAAAAAAAAACATGAGTAACAATTATCTCTCAGATCAAAATAAACAAGGTAAAAATTGCGAAGCATGAGAGACACTACATCCTACCCCACTAGGCATAATCTTACTCCTAGAAGCTTGTAAAAAGACATGGGTACAAATCTCTCAACCATATAGCATTTTCCCAAGTAACAAAGGTCTCATCACTCATATCCCACTAGACCCTTAGCTGCTCTATGTCCTGACTTCTCAAAGTCAATCTCTGATGCTGAAGGATATGGATGGGCTTCAAAGAAAGCTACCCATCCTCTACCTATAAAGCATCCCAATCAAGAACATGGGTCACATAGGGAATGGTACTATTTTAAAATAGAAACATGGAAAATATCATGATGCATGATAGACTAGGTAGCAACACTAGTTGATAAGCAACAAGACCTATCCTCTCAAGGATGTCAAATAGTTTGACAAAATGTGGTGCCAACTTAGAGCTTTTGTCATAATAGATGGGGCTCTTTCTTTGACTCACTCTCAAAAACACCCTATCACCAATAGAAAAGTGATGATCCAACCCATGGGCATCTACATACTTCTTCTGCGTATCCTGAGTAGTAACCAAATGCTCTCTAATATGAACAACCTAATGTTCCATATCCTGAAGCATCTCTAGACCTAGAAGAACTTGGTCCTCCAAATGATCCCAACTCAAGCGGGTATGACATGGTCTACCATACATGGCCTGAAAAGGTGACATGCCAAGAGAACTGTGATACTTTTTGTTATAAGAAAACTCAACAAGGTTTAAGTAATTATCCCACTTCACCTGCCTATCCATCATGTACATGCAAAGCATATCTTCTAGAACCTAGTTCACTCTCTATCTCACTATCAGTCTTTGGGTGATAAGCCAAACTAAAATTGAGTTGCATGCCCAAAGAATGTTGGAGAGACATCCATAGTGCTGAAGTAAACACTAGATCTCTATTTGAAATGATCTGATGAGGGATCCCATACAATCGAACAATATCCTCTAAGAAAAAATGTTCTATAGAAGAAGCTATGTAGGATGTTCTCATTGGTAAAAAATTTGCTACCATGGAAAACTTTTCCACTGTCACCATAATATAATCATGCTATTGTGATGACATAGGTAACCCTATGATGAAATCAATAGTTATTGTATACCACTTCTACTCTGGAATGGTATGCAGCTACAAAAGACCCACTAGATGCTGATGCTCTACCTTCACTCTCTAACACTTGAGACATCAAGAAAAAAATTTAGAAACATCACACCTCATCCCTACCCAAAAGTACAACTATTTAAGATTGACATGCATCTTCTTGATTTTAGGATGTACAAAATAGTGTATGATGTACTTTTGACAAAACCAAAGTACAAAGATCACCTAACACTAGTATATAGATTCTCCTCAAGTGTTAGGATAGTCCATTAGACTCAAGAAATTAGCCTAAAAATCTCCCCTCAAGGGTACGTCTAGAATCAATATCCGCTCTCACCTCCTTATACCATGTATCACTAGGAAAAGCCTCCCAGATATAGCCTTGCAAATCCACTCCCAATGACAAGATCAATATCTCATGTTGCCTCCTACTCAAGGCATCCAAAATGACATTTTCTTTCCCTTTAATGAAATGGACATCAAAGTCATATTCATAGAAGAACTCCATCCAACAATGCTATCGTGCATTCAGGTTTGGCTGAGTAAAGATATACTACAAGCTCCTATGATCACTATGGAACTCAAACCTATGTCCCAAAAGGAAATACCTCCAATGAATAAGAGCATGCACCATGAACATGAGTTCCAAATCATGAGTGGCAAGATCATGGTCCTTGAGTTTTTTGGACTCATAAGTAATTACTTGACCATCCTACATCAACACCACACCTACACCTTCCAATGAAGCATTTGTGCAAACCATGAAATCACCTATAGGATTAGGCACTACAAGGAATGGTGCATTGATCAAACACTCCTTAAGAGAAATAAATGTTTTCTCACACTTTAAACATACTTCTTCCCTTTCTACTAAAGGGAAGTGATGGGATGAGCTGCTCATGAGAAATCCTTCACAAAGAGATGGTAATAACCTGCCAATCCCATGAAAATACAAACCTCAAAAATATTAGTGGGTACTGGTCAATCCATGATAGCTCATATTTTCTTTAGATCCACCACAATACCAAGACCAATGATGATATACCCAAAATACTTCACCTCTAACTAGAAAATCCACATTTACTCAAGTTGCCATAAAACTAATGATCTTGCAAGCATTGCAACACCGATCATAAATGGACCACATGTTCCTCAACAATATTCAAATAGATCAATATGTCATCCAACAATTATATGACACATCGATCAAGGTACATGCAAAATAATCCATTCATCAAACTCATGAACACTAATGGTGCATTAGTTAACCCAAAGGGTACAATCGTGAACTCATAATGACCATATCATGTACAAAAAGTTTTCTAATGAATGTTAGCCTCCTGAATATGAAGCTGATGGTATCTTAACTTAAGATCAACCTTTGAGAACACTTTCACTCCCTTCATTTGATTGAACAAGTCATCTATCCTCAGAAAAGGATACCGATTCTTCATTGTCACCTTATTCAACTGCTAGTACTCAATGCATAAACATAATGATCCATCTTTCTTCTTCACAAAGATGAATAGTGCACCCCATGGGGATATACTTAGATAAATATGGCCCTTGGCTATCAATTACTTCAACTATAATCTAAGCTCACTCAACTCCTAAGTAGTCATATAATAAGGAGCTTGTGAAATTGGCCCCACTCCTGGTATGAGATTGATCTAAAAATCAATATCATGTTGTGGTGGCATACCTAGAATCTCATTAGGAAACACATTTGCATACTCAGAAAGGAGCAGGTGATCATCAAGTGTCACTGTATGGCTCTTAGATTCCTCAAGATCATTAATAAAAACAATGAACATCTTATATTCCTTCCACACACTCTACTTCAATTGATTAGCTGAGGTCATCCAAAGTGAGACTAGTTTCTAGACCCCTAAAAGTTCCACCTACCCACCTGTGTCATCAACACACTAAAATAACTTATGAAAGTAATATATATGTGCCTAATGGTCAGATTACCAATCCATACCCAACACAATGTCATATGATCCTAGAGGTAGGATATGAAGATCCACTATAGTGGTGAAGCTACCCAAGTTCAAACTACAACCACTAACCAAGGAGTCTACAACCACTTTGGATCTTGTGGCTAACTCAACCTACCACCTATCAACTTGACGTGCTACTAGTAGCCCACATCACTAAATGAGAGATGGTGAAATACAATAATCTAATGTACTTAAGTCAAATAATACTATAGATGAAAAACCATGCAATGTATTTGTAGCCCTGACTATGGTACCTTGATGCTTAGCTTAACAGTTATCAACCACTGTAAAAACTTTATGACTTCTTCCTGCATCTCCCATAGTAGGTTTTGATCTAGTTGCACCTCTACCAAGTCTTAAAGAAGATTTAATAGGACATCCCAATGCTTTATGGTTAGGCTGGCCCCAAGAGTAATATTTTCCCACAAAGTTGGAAAGAGCTCCATGACCACCGTGAGAAACACTAGAATATGGTGTGCTTCCCTTGCTAGAGTTCTATTGACTACTCTAAGGACAACGATCTTGATGAGACATCTATCCATGCATCTAGTTATCCCCTTTCTTCCCTGAGGTACCTAGAGACTTTCCACCCTTGGTCCTAAACTCTTCCTATAAATTTCCATGATGATACCCACCCTAAGAGGGTGTTGACTAGGCTTGGCCCTTTCCCACAAACTGAGGATCCTATACATCCTACCCTAAAGTTTGTGCACTCTAGCTCTAAGAGCTTGCTTTTCTATTGAACCCCCTAGCCAAATTTCTCTTAAGAATTCTTTCCTTTTCCATGGCAAGAAAAATCATCCTTGGCTAGTGAACATGAACATCTCCAATGATAGAGTCCCTAAGGCCCCTAACAAAATGTTGGGTGAGGAGTGCTTTGTCATGATGGTAACTCAAATATTGCCTCAACCCAAGAAACCACTTTTCCTACTAATTCACTATCATATTCCCCTTCTTGAGCTCATGGAATTCATCAGTATGGGCCTCATAGTATTGGGGAGATAGGAATTTCTCTCTAAACCTATCCTCAAAGATCTCCCAAGTGAGATTTGCCACATTGATATGGAGCTTCTCACTCTCCATATCCCACCATATAGATCCATGGTCTCTCAACTATGTGATAACACAATGGGCTTTCACTTTTCTTGTGTAAGGTAATAAGGAAAAGAAATGCTCCATATCTAGCAACCAAGTCTTAGTCTTGAGTCCTATCCCTTGGTCATCAAACAACATTGGTTTAGACCTTTGAAGTTCCTACATCATCTCCACCTTGGTGAAGTCATCATCATCTTTACCATGACCCCTCCATTAGTTCCTTCTACCACCAAGTGGTGTACAAGAACATTCATGCTCCTGGTTACATTCCTCTTCTCTATGCTTAGACCTATGGGAATTTCCATGATGAGATTCCTCTTCTTGACCATTATCATGTTGGTTCTCCTCTAATGAGGACCCAACTAAGATATGATCTCTTGAAGTAAAGGCATCACTACCCCAATGAAACCTTGAGCATTGCTACCTTGTTCTTCCCCACCAACCTAACATTCTTCCTCTTGGTGCTCTTCTTCATTGATAATTCATCAGTTGCTTCCTCGACCACTAGGTCTCTATGTAGGAGGCATCACTAAGGAGTCACAAGATAAGGGTTATTATCATACATCACAAACATTGAGTCAAAAGCATGAACCACAATGAGATATCAAATAACAAACATAGGATAACAATACAAAAATAAAAATAATAAGATAGTGGAACCATAACACAAAGATCCCAATGTTGCAACATGGGCTTTGATACCAAATATTCAATACAAGCCAAGATATTCTTATTACAAGAATGAATGCACATGACAACATCAACGTACATCGATCATAAATATCACAATAGAAGAATTAAAAAAAATCTTGGAAACCAATGAATCTCCAAATGCCACTAGCAAACAGACACACTCAAACTAAAAGATGAAAACAAAAGATGACAATGGAACATAAAGTTTTTGATCTATCAAAGCCTATTAATTCAAGTAACCCCAAAGGGTACCCAAAACACCCAATTACATTGTCTAAAAAATAGTGAAGATTCCCCCTATTTTCCATGTGAGAAATTTGTTGATAATTGGTGAATGGATGTATATAATTGTTTTCATTTTTGGCAACACATGATGTACATGCTCATAGGAAACCTTAGAAATAAAGATACTTAGCTTTTGGTACTTAGAAAATTGTCTAAGTATGAATTTGATATACAAAAGTGTATTGTTTTGTTTATAATTTGTTGTTGTTGTCATATTATGACTAGCATAGTTTATTGGAGATTGTATACATGTTGATGATAATGTGTATAACATCAAAAGTTAGTAGAAACTATACAGAAAAAAAATATATTCATGTTTCAATAGTAAAACAAGATAGCAGAATTGAAGAAAGGATTATTTTTTTTACAAAATAATTACTTGTCCAATTAGGGTTGACATCCTAGATGTTTACTCTAAGTTGGAAAGGTGTATTATGGTCTTAGTTGACCTAGTAGCAATTTGTGAAAAGGCATAGTATTTATGAAAAGGACATTTTGCGATGAAGTAGGTGTGAAAGTAATTGTGTAATTGTTATGTTGAGCAATTGTATGTGATCTTTTGTGAAAGTGATATATGAAAAGTTTTGTATAAGTTATTTTGTGATCTAAGATCGAGTTTAAGATTAGAGATCAGTTGAGGAAGAAGTTAGAATACTTATATTCTATAAGTTTGATTACTTGTTTGGGAAATGAGCTCTTTTTGTAATTAGAAGTGCATGTTTGGGCAATGGGCTCATCTTGCATCTATTTTACTATAACACTTAATAGGGTTGGCACAACTCCTAACATGGTTGGAATCTCCTAATAGGGATTCAAAGTCTCCTAACAAGGACTTCTTATACTAAATTTTCCCATTGACTCGTAATAGGGTCCATCCTCTAACAAGGAACTTATATATCAGTATAGTATCTAGTGGGTGTCATCCCACTAGGGTTTTCCCTTAGCCAAGGTTTCCCTAGTTAAAAAACTATGGTGTTATGAGTTATCTTTGTGCACAGTTACTATTACTATTTAGCATTACTTTATTACTTTGTTATGTATGGTTTAAAGTAAGAAATAATATATAGTTGGTGACTATAGTTTCTAGATTACTAATTCACCTCTCTCCCTCTTAGTAATCCCTATTTCTAAACATTGGTATTAGAGCACAGTTACTCTAAAGAGGCTTAACAACTTGAGTAAGATCCCTTTGGATATGGAATAGTTGATGAAGAATCTTGAAGAGGCACTTGAAAAAATTTATCTCCTTACTAAAGAAAGAGATAAGCTTAAAGACATATATGAAGACTCCAAGTATACATCGGACAATTAAAGGAAAATATTGAACATCTCAAATCCAAGCCCAAATCTACTGAATCTAAAACTAGTGATGATGACTATTCAAAGTTGAAGACAAAATAAAATATCTTGAAGCATGAATTGAAGATTATGAATCTAATGTTGACTTTGAGAAATGATCCTAGTAAAGTAGAGTTTGACTTGAAAACTAAGAATGCAAATTTGAGAGCAAGTCTAGCAAAGAAGACATCTAAATTTGAAACATTGAAATAAGATCATGAAGAACTTTGTAAATACAATACTATTGTGAAAGGTTAATTAACTCAGTGCAAGCAACAACTTGAGAAACTTTATTCTAGCAGAGAAAAGCTTGACAATTCAATGTCAATACAGAGACCTACTTATGATAAGAATGGTCTTGGTTATCTATTTAACATGTTTGTAATGAAACCTAAGATTAGATCAAATCTAAAAGAAAAAGGAAAATCTAATGACAAGATTGAATCTAGTCAATCTTCTGACAAACCTAAAGAAGTTGGACAAGACAAGGAAGTTGAAATATTGGATGAACCAAAGCAAGTGGAATCTCCTAAAGAAACCAAGTATGAATTTAGAGGTAAGTGTTTTTTTATGTAATGAAATAGGTCATATGAAAAGAGATTGTACAAACAAGTCATTTAATCATATTAAGGATTTTTATTGCCATAATTGTCATGGTATGGGTCATAAAGCAATTGATTGTAAGAAACCTAAGTATGATAATGCTAGAAGGAATAGTAGAATGTCTAGAAATACTAACCCTACAGATACAAGAAGATCCAATGGAAGGACATCGAGAGAAGGAAGATCTTATGAAGATAGAAGATGGATCATGTGTTATAAGTGTAACAACTTTGGACACATAGCTCAGAACTTTCATGCACCCGATGATCAACAAAATCCTAGAAGAAGAACACCAGTATGTCAGTTATGTAACAACTTTAGACATACAACAAAGTATTGCAAAATGGATAGAAACTTTAGAGATAGAAGGAACAATGGAAGAAACTTTGGAAATAGAAGGAATAATGGAAGAAACATCATAGATGATAGAAGGAAACATGAAAGGAACTTTGAAACTAACAAAGACAATGAGGAACAAAGGAATGTAGTCAGTAAACTTTGAAAAGAACTTAATGAGGCATTTGTAAAAGGATTGGACATCACAAAAGATAAATTAGATGATTGTGACATAGGAAGATCAATGTTAGTTATTGAGTTTGATTCAATTAAGTTGAATTAAGCTTATTCACAACACTAGAATTTGAAAACTTCATTCAAAGATCAAATTAGAGGTTAAAAAGTTGGAAAAAGGTGTATCAAGATAAGTTTAGATGATACCTAAGTTTTCTTGTAATTTGGAGCTTATGTAAACAAGTTATAAAGGAATTAAGAGTTACGAGTATTATGGAGAAAGTTAATTTCTAGAAGAAGATGAAAACTATGTTTTCACAAAGAAATTCATGAAGCAAAGTCTTATGGAGCTTTGTCATGATGAAAGGAGGCTATGAAAAACCTTGGCATCCATTTGAAGATCGGATAGATGATCTTGAGAAATTATTTGATTATAGAATGTAATTGAAAACTTTTTCATGTTTGCAAAGTATGCAATTGATGCAAGTTCAAGTTGATGGAATAAATAGAGTAGAGAATTGATTTTCACTTCATTGTGAATACATCTAAAGAAGAGAGCACTTAGAAATGACTTGTCAAGGTGATTTTGAAGAAAACCCTATTTTTGGAAAGAGGTATTTTATCATTTTTCCACAAATTTATTTAGTAAAAGTTAATATTTGTTAGAAGCATGGATATGTCAGTAGTGCATAGTGTTGAGAATGAGGATAGACCTAAGTTGAAAGTTTTTTCCATGAAACCCTAAGAAGGAAACCCTAACTCAACATTATCCATTACTTTGAACAATGTAGTATATCTAGAAGATGTAGGAAGTTATCTTACTAGTAAGTTTGAATCTATTGGGAGTGAATACATGAACAAGGATATGGAATTAGTCTTCAATCACAATATGAATATGAAGCTAAGATTTGAACACTTGAAGGAATTAGACTTGTTCAAATATCATTTCTACCATGAATTGGACACAAATCATACTAAGCAGAATACATGATGGAAACCTATGCATGCAAGATAGTGTAATTGATATCTCAACTGAACTTATTCATGAGGTAACTAGTCTTAATAAACAAGGTAGTGTACCTATAGGTGAGAAAATTGTTAAGAAGAAAGTTGAAAGTTATACCAAAGTAGTGTACAATGGAAAGGACATGGTGATCAACACCATTAAGCAAGATGATATAAGATTCTTGAGTAGAGAATTAATGCCTACTCTATATGTGCAAATTCAAAGATTGATGAATTGTCAGCCAAATTCATCTATGTAGCCTATAAGATATGTGTAGAGAAGGAACAAGTAAACCTTAGTGAAATTCTAAGAATGCAACTTCTAGAGAACCTATAAAAGATCAAGATGACTAAGAATAATGTGTTTGGATTTTAGTCACTAATCAATCACATATTCTTTCATGTGCATAAAATATTTCCATATTTATTAGTCACAAACATTCAATGAGCAGTGATAGATGTACAATGGAGATCACAGAAGTATGTAGAAGACATCTTGCAGATAAGATATTAGATAGTGGAAACCTGGTAATGAGGACTTTTCAAAATGAAATGAGATAGAGATTCAAAATTATACTTGCAATTGTAGATAGATTTAAAGATGAAATTTATGTTATGGTTGATATAAATTTTACTTATATACAAGCAATAGAACCTTGGGAAACACTTCTTGATCCCTTAGGTTATGAATTGAGTGATGATGTTGCAGTTGGATATATTGGTTTATTGTTGAAATTTGAGAAGGATAAAGCTAAATGTAGATTTGAAACATATGATGAGATTAACTAGTTAGCTCATCAGACATCCTTGGAAAAGGCTTCTCACAAGAAGATAGAAACTATTATGAAGAAAGATTTGTCAGAGGCCAGTATGATTGAGAGTGAGTATAAGGTAATCATGAAAACCTTGAAACAAGGTATACTAAATATACAACCCTTGTTAGTATCTATTGCAGAGACATCTTTGGAATAGAGCATTTCATATGCAGCAATGTTAGATGTGCAAGCAAGTGAACCGAAGAGAAAATCAAAGAGATTAGTGGAAGTGGTTACCACAAAGACTAAAAGGGTCAAGCAACAAGCTAACATACCAGGCAAAAGACAAAAGCCATTGTTCACAATTATCAAGTCTAGTGATGAAGAAGAAGAAGAAGAAGTCAAAAAAACATAGAAAAAGAAATCAACAAGCTAAGAAGAAGAATAAGAAGAAGAAGAAGTAAAAAAAAAATAGAGAAAAAGAAATCAACAAAAAAAGCTTGACAACCTTGGAAGCTAAAGATAGGAAAGATAAAATCATCCATTGCTATTGAGGGTAACTTTTTTTAGATGAACAAATTTTATGATGTGTTTAACAACTTTGAAAAAGATCATATTGATATCTCTATTATGAGATACATTAATTGAAGGATATTGAAGGCATAGTAAACTGGAAATTCTATGATACACTTATTGAGAAGAAGGCACCAACAAGAGAAGAAGATTTAGAACTTTAGAAGTCTATGCTAAGAACTATTTGCAAAACTAATGATGAAGAAGAGATTAAGAGATTATTGAATAATCTTGCACCTTACTTGAGAAATAAAGTGAGACCATTTTTTCTTATGGTGGGTGAGAAAGACAAATTAAGAAGTGAGATTGCAGTAGCAATAAGTCAGATGTTGATAGAATCTAAGGTAACATCTCCACCTACACCCAAAACCTTGGAAGTGTCAGTGAGAGGTGATACTCTGTAGATAGGTCAGATCAATGTTACCATTAACATTGATGATACTAATCCATTTGAAGGTTACAAAATTAATGAACCTAATACTGAGGATATTGAAGACAAACTAAGGCAAATTGAAGAAGAGAGGAGATTACTTGTAGATGAAAAAAAGAAAGTAGAAGAGGCCAAGTAGAAATTTCTTGAGGATGAGAAGAAAAGAAAGGAAGAGGAGGAAAAGAAAAGAATAGAAGAAGAAGAAATAAGAAAGAAAACAAAGGAAGAAAAGAAGAAGAAATTGGAAGAGGAAGAGAAGAGAGAAAATGAAATAAAGGAAAGAGAAAAGAAAGAAGAAGAAGAGAGCAGAGTAAAAGAGGCAACTGAGAAGCAAAGGGAGGATGACACTAAATCTTCTAGTCCATCTACTCCACTTTTACTTGCCAGCCTAGCAAATAATGATGATGATTGAACTAATTTGATCTTATCCTTATCAAAACTTATTGAAAAGAATAAGATAGTGAAGGGTCTATAGAAAACCTTGATGGAGGTTACTGATAGACTAAATAGTACTTTGGTAGTACAATGCATTGAAGTAGATCTAGAATAGAGGGCACAAGTAGTGCTAAAGTCATTTGATGAAGAATAGACCAATTTTTTAAATGTTATAGAAGTAAAGGCATAAATTTCACATGATGCTAACTTGTTTAGCACCGTTTGTCAAAATATTAAGAATGGACTGATAAGTCTTGATACTTGTATCAAGGAACTTAGGAAGTGTCAAAAAAATGGGAAGATACTATACATTAAGTGTACTCTATCATATAAATTAACTAAAGATATTGGCAGTTAGATTGGAGGAAAGACGAGTGAGCTAGAGGCTCTATCCAGCCAGATACAACATCCATCTTGTAAGATTGATGATTTTGAAGGACAAGTGACTAGTATTGACAATGATATCAAGAAACTAGAGCTTTTAGAAGGAACACATATGAAAAGAATATCAAAATTCAAAGAGTCTATTGCTTTGGAAGTATCTTATGTTGAGAAATAGTTGGAGGAATGTGTCAAGGCCAAGGACACTTATTCTAAATTTTTGTATTCAAATCTTAATGTAGTTGAGATTGCATCATATGCCTTATGTAAAATTCTCACCTCCAAAGAGACATGGACTAAAGGTATGGATAGTCTAAAAGAAATTTTTGATGATTGCATTAAGACCCCATAAGCTTAAGATAGAAGGACATCATTTTTGATAGTAGATGGATAGCTTTTGAACAATTTTTGACATTTTGATCTTTGTCATTGATGTCGAAGGGGCAAAGATACAATCAAAAATTGAAAATTAGGTAAAGAGGAGAAAATAATATTGTAAAGTATATTGTAAGGAAGAACATATGTAAAGATGGACAAATTGTAATATATATAATGTGAATGTGTTGTTTATTTTAAGTTTTTGATACTTAGCCAATTTTCCCTATTTTGTTGCCATCAATGCCAAAGGGGGAGATTATTGCCAATTGGATAATGGAGATATGTAATTGTTGTCATTTATGGTAACACATGATGTACATGCTCATAGGAAACCTCAAAAATAAAGATACTTAGCTTTTGGTACTCAAAAAATTGTTTAGGTATGAATTTGATATACAATTGTGTATTGTTTTGTTTATAACTTATTGTTGATGTCATATTATGACTAGCAAAGTTAGTTGGAGATTGTATACATGTTGATGATGACTTATATAACCTCAAAAGTTAGTACATACTGTATAGAACACAGATATTTGTGTTTTAAGAGTGAAATAGGAGAACATAATTTAAGGAAGGATTATTTTGTTTACAAAATAATTACTTGTCCAATTAGGGTTGGCATCCTAGATGGTTACTCAAAGTTGGAAAAGTGTATTATGGTCTTAGCTAACCTAGCAGAAATTTTTGAAAAGGCATCGTATTTATGCAAAGGACATTTTGTGATGAAGTAGGTGTGAAAGTAATTGTGTAATTGTTATGTTGAGAAATTGTATGTGAACTTTTGTAAAAGTGATATATGTGAAGTTTTTGATAAGATATTTTTTGATCTAAGATTGAGCTAAAGATCAGAGATCAATCAAGGAAGAAGTTATAGTAATTATATTCCAAAAGTCTGATCACTTGTTTAGGTAGTGATCTCTTTTTGTAATTGGAAGTGAATGTTTTGGCAATGGGCTGATCTTGCATCTACTATGCTACAACTCCTAGTAGGGTTGGCACAACTCCTAATAGGGTTGGAATCTCCTAATAGGGACTTCTTATACTGAATTTTCTCATTGACTCCTAATAGGATCCATCGTCTAACAAGGAACTTATGTATCAATATATTATCTAGTGGGTATCATCCCCACTAGGGTTTTCCCTTGGCTAGGGTTTCCATAGTTAACAAAATATGGTGTTATGAGTTATCTTTGTGCATGGTTACTATTACTATTCAAAATTACTTTATTAATTTGTTATGCATGGTTGAAAGTAAGAAATAATATCTAGAAGTAAGAAATGATAATAGAATAGGAGGTGAACACTAGTTTTTAGCTTCCTAACACAGAGCTATAGGAAATGGAAATAGAAATGAAGCTAAAATGTAAAAATGGGAGAACCCTACCCAATGGCCAAAAGGGCTAAAATGGAAAACAAATAGATCAAATAAATATCCCACAAAAGTTACCAAAAGTCACAGCAAAGGAAGGTCTCCCCGAGCTAGATCCAATGAGACTAGTCTCACAAAGATCCCACTCCAGTAGCTCTCACAATTAACAAAATTGTAATCCTACAGAAGAGGATTTTGGAAAAGCTCTCAAAACTCTAATTTCCAAAAGTGGGAAGTGAGGAATTAATTTCCTCTTTAGATAGTTATTCACTTTTCAAGTGAATAATTGATTACACTAATTAACTAGGAAACCTAGTCAAATCCTAAATCAACCCAAATGAGAATAGGCTATTCCAAGAAATTGGAATTCATCTATGGAAAATTTCCAAAAATAAAGATCAATTAAAATAAAGCCCAAAAACCCATAATCACATAAATTTTCTTAACAACTTTCACGACAATGTGAACCTCTAAATGCACATATATGTTCATACGTCTAATCAAATAATGAAAATGAGTTTGGATTTATCAAATCACTAAAAGGTTTAATTTAAACACTTAAATAAGGTATGTCGACCATACAAGGAAAACATTGGTAAAATATGAATAGTTGAATCACTAACTCCATGTGCCACTACCAAGGATATAAATCCTACACACTAAAGCACATGATCAAGTGCAATTTAATATAATAACATAGTCAAAGAAATAAATGCATTAAATCATCTAATTTAACCATTTATTCAATTATACTGAAGTATTCCATTTACATCACTCATGTTCCCATAAAGCATCTCAATGCAAGAATGAAGTAAATAACCATAACATTAAATCCAACATATTACCAAATTTGAGATATGTCCAAATATCGAATAACTAAATATCATCATAAAACATATTGTCATCTCAAAATGGCATCATCTTGTGAATATGATTAATTGAACAACATAGTAGTCTAACATCTATGATACTAAAATCAAAGTATAACATTTGACCCCTAGGTCATCTCAAATGAAAAAAAAAACACATGAGTAATAAGTATCTCTCAGATCAAAACAAATAAGGTATAGATTGCATAACATGAGAGGCATATGTTGTCCACATGCTAAAAAAGGTCTCAACACAATAGGTGCATACTCATGTTTCTTCAAAAATAATTGTTTAACTCACACTGAAAAATTCACAATACATTAGATGCATATTCCTTCTTCCTTACATGTATCTTTCTTAATCTCTCTAAAGAGATATCTCTCCCTCATTCATATAGTTCTTCTCCCCCATTGCTTAAGATTTTTTTTCATGCATATTCTCTCCCCATTGACATCATGGTCAAAGGCCTCAAAGTTACAACATACCAGATGTTAAATACCAGTTTCTAATATGTTGCTCCAAGTCTTCAAGTAGATCGAGTGTACAAAGACACTATACAAAACCAAATACCAAGAGTCATCAATAACTTTGCTCATCAAATTTACTCCCCCATATGATAAGAATCATCATTCAGCCTAGTCTAACAATAGTTCTTTGTACCACTGGAGTGATGAATTCTCTGAATCATCTACTTAGAAGTAGGTAGGGGCATACCCTCGAGCATACCTCTCAAGTTCTCAAATGTATCTTTAGGAAAGGCTTTGTAAAGATATCTACAATATGATATTTAGTAATCACATACTCCTATTTGATCTCCTTTTCTATTACTTTATCTCTCAACACATGATACTTAATGGATATATGCTTAGTCTTAGAATGCAATACGTGATTCTTAGACATACTTACTATACTTGTGTTATCATAGTAAATGATAACAGGTTCTTCAAACTCAATTTTGATATCCTTCAGCATCTGCCTCATTCACATAACTTGATTATAGTTATTTACTACTACAACATACTTTGCCTCAATTATAGTATGAGAAATGCAATCTTTCTTCTTGTTTAGCCAAGAGACCAATATTCTTCCAAGAAAAAATGCTACACCACTGGTGCTTTTTCTGTCATCCTTACTACCTTCCCAATCTACATCAGTATATGTACATAGAGTGAAATCACTCAATCTATCATACCAAATTCCATAGTCAAATGTTCCTTTCAAATATCTAAATTTTCTCTTTACTAATAAAAAATGATACTCCTTAGGATTAGCTTGAAATGTAGCTACAATCCTAATTGCATCTTCTATATCTAATTTGGTGTGAGTCAGATACTACAAACCTCTAATCACAGATCTGTACTTCTTCTACTCTACTCTAGGTGTCTCATCTTTACTAGATAACTTGTGACTAGTTATCATAGGTGTACCAATAGGTTTACAACTTTCTAAACCAAACCTTTTCAAAAAATCATTTAATTACTTAGTTTTTGAAATGAAAATACCATCACTATTTTGCACAATCTACAATCCTAGAAAAAATTTCATTTCTCCTGTCATGCTCATTTCAAACTCATTCTTCATTTCTTTAGCAGACTTATCACTTGCTTCATCATTACCTCCAAAAATAATTTCATCAACAAATATTACTATTATCAACAAACCATTCTCAACTTCTTTTAAATATAAGTTACTATCTATTGTACCTTTAGCAAATCCAAGTTTGCCAAATAAATGTCTAACCTTGCATACCAGGTTCTAGGTGCTTGCTTTAGACCATATAGAGATTTCTTTAGTCTACATACCATGTATTTTTCTTTTGATAAAGGAAAACCTTTAGGTTTCTCAATATATACCTCTTCTTCAAGTTCTCCATTCAGGAAGGCTGATTTAACATCCATCTAATAAACTTTGAACTTCTTATTTGTTGTATAAGCCAAGAGCATCCTTACTACTTCCATTTTGGCTATAAGTTTATATGTCTCCTCATAGTCTATGCCTTCTTTCTATGAATTTCTCTTGCATACAAGTCTAGCCTTGTTCCTCACAACTTTTCCTTGCTCATTCATCTTGTTTCTGAATACCCATTTGGTTCCTATCACATTCTTTTCTTTAGGTTTGGAAACTAACTCCCATGTATTGTTCTTCACAATCAGATTTAATTCTTCCTTAATTTCTTGAATCCAATTATCATCAACAATAGTTACCAAAGTGATGCAGGAGCATCCAGAGGTGTAAGGGCAATCCTGTGTCACCCAAAAAAAATGTACTTAGACTTAGTTTTTGTTTCATGTGTTTTCATTTCTAGATACCCATTTGGGTCAAATAAAGGTTCCAACTCTCACAATTACACTATTAGTGTTCTAGGATAGAATATTTGAACACCTTGGGATACGTGTAAATGCCAAAAAAATAGGAGTATGTAATTGAGCCATCATTTTGGTGAACTAGGAGGTGTAAATTGGCCAGATGAATGTAATTGCAATTTAGAGCATTCCAGAAAAAGAATCAGGTCAAAAGACCCCACGGTTTGAAAGTTATCGCAATTTTTTAGTTTTTGGAGACCTCCTAAGAATGCTTCAAAGTTAGGTTAGGGGCATTAAATGACCTCAAAAAGGGCCAAAAAATGGGAGACAAGTGAATCTGGTCCATAGGTCTATAGAGTGCTTCGAAAGCTTTCCAAAAATGTAAATGGCTTGTCAATCAGAGCTACAGTTCAAAAGTTATGTCTCCCGAAAGTTTGGTTACCATTTTTGGATTCTTCTAGATTTGCACCAACTTCTAACACAACTTTTGGAGCCTTCTACTTGGTTAGTGGATGCCTACTAGCACTTTCTAGAATGCACTCCTAGTTCTTAACCCTCTGGGGTCTATTTAAGGACATTTTTGGCATTGTGAAAGGTAGTTCAGAGTGGAGTTTGAGAGGAGGTACCAAAAGGAGAAATTATCTCCAATTTTGTGCTATTGTAAGCCCTTAGGGCATGTTTTGAAGTTTATTATCTCTGTACTGAATGTACTAGCTTATTTTCATAGTTAATACAATTTCCCTTTTCTCGTTGTGTCCATTCTGTGCTTGGGTTGTGTCCCCATCAAGTGGTATCAGAGCTGGTTTTCCTGAGTGTATAGATAGAGCACTGACTATGAGGCAGTTTGCATCAGGACTATGTGGTTGTGGGTTTGAGTTAAGAAGATTCCTCCATGAAGAGAGCGTGGTGGAAGGGTCAAAGCTATTAATCTTGAGGAGGTTAGAGCCCTCCAAAGGCAGGTACAAGCATTACAGGAGGAGCTCCGTAGAGGAACAAATATTATTGTAGGTGACGACAGTGAGGATGACAATGAATAAGAAGAAATTGGACCAAAAGAGGAATTTGATGGGGAAGTTCTAAATTATGCAGAGGAAAGGCTTTTTAGGGCCATTACTAAATTTGGGAAAAGACCTACAATTGATGTGGGTGTATTTTGAAGAAATCTAAAACCAGATGAGTTGATCGACTGGATCAATGAATTGGAAGAATACTTTGAATATGAGGATATCAGGGACCCAGATAAGGTTAAGTTTACAAAAGCCAAATTGAAAGGCCATGCCAAAACCTGGTAGCAAGAGGTTCAATTGGAAAGAAACAAAAGAGGAAAGGAGAAGATCACAAGGTGGGATTCCATGGTGGACAACTTGAAGAAGCAGTTCATTCCTGTGGACTACGAGCTTGATTTGTTTCAGAAGATGCATGGCCTAAAGCAAGCAAGAATATTAGTCCAAGAATATATAGAGGAGTTTTATCGACTTTTGATTAGAGGAGGGCATGTAGAAGCAAATAAGGAGAAGGTTGCTCGTTATATCAGTGGGTTGCTACCTAGCATTTAGGAGGAATTAAGTCTAGTAAGAATGACAAGCATTGAAGAGGCATACTAGTTTGCCCTACGAGTTGAAGAGAAGCTGAATAAGAGGTTTGATAGGAGACAAAGAGGGTGTGGTCAAGGAGGAAGGGGAAGCAGTAGGCCATCTGGAGGTCGAAATGAAACCCAAAAGAAAAATGAAGATGTGGGTACTAGGAGGAACCAGAGGAATGAGGGTTTCAACTGCTTTCATGATCAAGACTTTGGAAATTAGAGAGGAAGAGGTAGAGGACGTGGAAAAGGAAGAGGAGGCTTCTATGGTACCTATTTATATTGTAATGAAGAAGGTCAATGTGCCTTTGAATGCCCTCAATGATAAGGAAGGACAGATAGGAGAGCTGAGGGTCAAGCTAGGGTTGCTCATGTGGATGAGGATGCATAGTCATCACATTTAGAGGATGCAGAGCGAGGAGAGACCTTGGTAAATGAAAGGGTCCTACTAAGTGGTGAGATTGAACTAGGAAAAAGGAAGAGTTTGTTCCATGCCAGAGGCAAGTGTGAGGATAAATGTTGTGATGTGATCATTGATGGTGGTAGCACTAATAACTTGGTATCAGAGGAGATGGTCTCTAAGCTGAAGCTTAAGAGGGAGAAACATCCCCAGCCCTATCGGATTTCTTGGGTGAAAGATGATCATAAGGTCTTGCTAAGTGAAAAATGTCTTGTGAAATTCAAAATTGGGAGTTACCATGATGAAGTTCTCTATGATGTTATTCCAATGGATGTTTGACATCTACTGTTGGGTAGACCATGGCAGTTTGATAGACATGCAGTACATGATGGTTATGCAAACACATATTCTCTAACAAAGGATGAAGTTTTCCACAAATTGAAGCCCATGAAAAAGGAAGGTGAAAAGGTATTTAGCAGTGCTAGGATTTGTCTTGTTGATGGAAGAAAGTTTTTAGATGGAATGAAACATCAGCGTATGTGCTATGCTTTGATTAATAGGAAAGATAAAGAAGGTAGTAGTGAAATACCACTTGAAGTTTCAAATTTACTAGGAGAGTTTGGAGATATTATCTTTGATAATGTTCCAGAAGGATTGCCACCGGTAAGGCAAATCAGTCATCAGATAGATCTAATTCCAGGAGCTAGTTTGCCTAAAAAGGCTACTCACAAGATAACTCCTACTGAAACAAAGGAGCTAAATAGACAGGTTCAGGAATTATTGAGGAAGGGCTTGATTCAGGAGAGCCTAAGTCCATGTGTAGCACTTGCAATACTACCACTAAAGAAGGATAAAGAGTGGAGGATGTGTATAGACTCTCGAGCTATAAATAGGATAACCATCAAATATCAGTTTCCTTTGCCAAGAATGGATGAACTTATGGACTACCCGAGTGGAGCTCAGTACTTCACAAAGATAGATCTCAAGAGTGGTTATCACCAGATACAGATTCAAGAAGGAGATGAGTGGAAAATGGCCTTCATAACCAAGGAGGATCTTAATGAGTGGTTAGTCATGCCCTTTGGATTGATGAACGCCACAAGCACCTTCATGCGGCTTATGAATGAGGTACTTAAAAAGTTATTGAGAAAATTTGTTATTGTCTATTTGGATGATATTTTAATTTTTAGCAAGACTTTGGAAGAACATTTATTGCATATTCGTAGTGTCCTTGAAAGGTTAAGGGAAGAGAAACTATTAATTAATTTGAAGAAGTGTATCTTTGCAAAAAGGGAGTTAGTCTATTTGGGGTTTGTTATATCACCTGAAGGTCTTAAAATGGATCCAGAGAAGGTATAAGCCATCTTGGAATGGCCTACTCCAAGGTCTGCTACTAAGGTAAGATCATTTCATGGTCTGGTTAGTTTTTATGGGAAGTTTATTAAGAATTTTAGTGGCATATGTGTACCCCTAACTGACACAATAAGAGGGAATAGAAAAGAGTTCAAATGGATTGCAACAGCTACGAGAAGTTTTGAATTGTTGAAGAAGAAGGTGACATAATAGCCTGTGTTGGTACTTCCAAATTTTAGAAAGGTGTTCTAAGTGGATTGTGATGCTAGTGGTAGTGCTATTGGGTCTGTATTAAGTCAAGAAGGTAAGCCTATTGCATATTTTAGTGAAAAATTGAATGATGCAAAGAAGAAGTATTCTATTTAGGATCAAGAGTTCTATGCAATAGTTCAAGCCTTAAAGAAATAGAGTTATTATTTATTACCAAAGGAATTTTTTTTTGTATACTGATCACCATGCATTACAATAACTAAATAGCCAAGGTAAATTGAATCAGAGGCATATGAAATGGGTAGAGTTCTTGCAAAGCTATATATTTGTGTTGAAACATAGAAGTGGAAAATCTAACAAGGTTGCAAATGCATGAAGCAGGAGACAGTTGTTGCTTACAGTAATGCAGGTTGAAGTAGTTGGGTTTGATGAACTCAAGAATTTGTACCCTGAAGATCCTAATTTTGCTGAAGCATTAAAATCTTGTAAAGAGCCTATTGTTGTAGATAGAACTAAGTGGTTAGACTATCTAATTCAGGATGATATGTTATTCAAGGGCAGCCAATTGTGCATTCCAAGGAGTTCCATGAGGGAAAATCTGATTAAAGAGAAACACAGTGGAGGGATGGCAGGACATTTTGGTCGAGATAACACCATTTTCATGCTTAGAGAACATTATTTTTGGCCTCAGATTTCACAAGATGTGAAGAAGTTTGTACAAAGTTGCTAGGTTTGTCAAGTTGGCAAGGGATTTAGCCACAATACTGGACTATATCAGCCATTTCCTGTTCCATCAAAGCCATGGGAGGACATACGTATGGATTTCTTTCTTGGATTGCCAAGGACACCAAGGGGTAATGACTCAGTATTTGTGGTGGTTGATAAGTTCTCCAAAATGGCACATTTCATTCCATGCCACAAAACTCATGATGTTGTCCATATTGTAGACTTGTTTTTTAGAGAGGTGGTAAGACTACATGGTCTTTCAAGGAGTATAGTTTCTGATAGAGACACTAAATTTGTGGGTTATTTTTGGAGAACATTATGGAAAAATTTGAGAACAGACTTGAAATTCAGTTCCACACATCACCCACAAATTGATGGCCAAACAAAAGTCTGGGCAATTTGCTAAGATGTTTAGTTGGGGATAAGCCCAAGGGGTGGGATTTGATTCTACCACAAGCCGAGTTTTCTTACAATAACTCTATATATAGGAGTACTGGTAGATCACCATTCCAAATTGTATATGAAAGTAGCCCAATGACTACTCTAGAATTGAGGAAGATAGAGTAAGGGGAGAGGACAAGGGTTGAAGCTGAAGAATTTGCTGAACATATCAAGTGTCTACATGAGGAGGTTCAAGCACACATTACCAAGATGAATCAAGAGTATAAAGCTAGGGCTGATCAAAGGAGAAGACATAAGGAATTCCAAGTAGGGGATCTAGTCAAGGTACACTTACTAAAAGAAAGATTTCCAGCGGGTACTTACAACAAGCTGAAAATGAAGAAATTTGGCCCCTGCAAAATTATGAAGAAACATGACTCAGGAAATGCATATGCGGTGGAGTTGCTAGATGGTATTCACATTTCTCCTATTTTCAACATTACAGACTTAATAGAGTATCATGATGATGGTGCAGATGAGGAACTAATGTTAGAGCCATGTCCAATTCTTGCTTCTAAAAAAGAGGAGATAGAAGACATTCTAGATCATCGTGTGGGTAGGAGTACCAAAAATAGGCAGTATGAAGAGTATTTGGTCAAGTGGAAAGGACGACCGATAGAGGACTCAACTTGGATTTCAGCAGCTGAGGTTTCCCATTTGGGATTTCCTCTACCATTCATAAGGTGACAGGGTCACTTTTCAATCTACCCTGGGTGTTTGATATAGGAGCATCCAGAGGTATAAGGGCAATCCTGTGTCACCCAAAAAAAAAGTATTTAGACTTAGTTTCTATTTCATGTGTTTTCATTTCTAGATACCCATTTGGGTCAAATAAAGGTTCCAACTCTCACAGTTCCACTATCAATGTTCTAGGATAGAGTATTTGAACACCTTCGAAAACGTGTAAATGTCAAAAAAATAGGAGTATGTAATTGAGCCATCGTTTTGGTGAACTAGGAGGTGTAAATTGGCTAGATAAATGTAATTTCAATTTAGAGCATTCCAGAAAAAGAATTAGGTCAAAAGGCCCCATAGTTTGAAAGTTATCACAATTTTTCAATTTTTGGAGACCTCCTAAGAATGCTTCAAAGTCAAGTTAGGGGCATTAAATGACCTTAGAAAGGGTTGAAAATGGGGGATGAGTGAAGCTAGTCCTTAGGGCTACAAAGCACTTTGAGAGCTTTCCAAAAATGTAAACGGCTCGTCAATCGGAGCTACGGTTCAAAAGTTATGCCTCTCGAAAGTTCAATTACTATTTTTGGATTCTTCTAGATTTGCACCAATTTCTAACGCAGCTTTTGGAGCTTTCTACTTGGTCGGTGGATGCCTACTAGCACTTTCTAGAATGTACTCCTAGTCCTTAACCCTCTAGGGTCTATTTAAGGATATTTTGGAATTGTAAAAGGCAGTTCGGAGTGGAGTTTGAGAGGAGGTTCCAAAAGGAGAAATTATCTCCAGTTTTGTGCTATTGTAAGCCCTTAGGGCATGTTTTGAAGTCTATTATCTTTGTAATGAATGTACTAGCTTATTTTCACAATTAATACAATTTTCCTTTTCTTGTTGTGTCCATTATGTGCTTGGGTTGTGTCCCCATCACAAAGCTATCTCTTCTATTACTTTCTCTTAACCAATTTAGGCTTATTAACTTTATCATCACAATCATTCAAGAATATTCCCATACTTTATTTAAATTCTTCATCTTCATCAAAAAGTGAACTCTTTCTTCTTTTTCTTACTCTCTTAGGACATCTAGATGAAAAATGACCAAACTCTTACATGTCAAACAAATAAAAATTTCCATACCTTCTAGCTCTCTTTTCATAAGTAGATCAATACCTTCCTTGATCTTCATGTCTTCTTTGGCTATGTATCTATCTTTTCTTATGCTTCTATTATTTTGTATACAACAAAAGGATAATGGATTTGAAAATTCAATGCTCTATTCTTTAATAAATTTGATAACTCACCAAGAATCTCCATCATTTGGGTGTCAAAAATTCCTCTATCTAACTTAGAACTATCTTTTCTGAAATAAATTTCCATTGATCTCCCAAAGATGTTAAGCTTATCTTTCAAGAACTTGATGCTCTAATTCCAATTGTTAGAATATATAGTCCACCAATATAACTGAGAGGGAGGTAGTGGGGGAAGGGTGGGGGTAAATTAGTTATCCAACTATTATCAAAACTATCAACCTTAAACAAACTTAACCATATGAGCAATATAAACTAAAACCAAAACAAGACACTTATACATAATAAAATTAGATATGTTAACTAGGAAAGCCCTTGATCATAGTGAAAACCTCAATAGGGATGGTAATCACAAGATGATGTACTAATATAAATATTCTTTGTTAGAGGATGGAGCCTATTAGGAGTCTATGAATAAATTCAATACATATGAGTCCCTATTAGGAGACTTTGAATCCCTATTAGAAGATCCCAACCCTGTTAGGAGTTATGGAAGACATTTGAACCCACTACCCAAATAGCTTCAAGGGCAAGACCAATAAAACCACTATCCAAATGACCTTTGTATTACTCCTTACAAAATAATAAAAATGAAATGTGCTTCTTTCCTCTTCTTCTATCCTGTCAACCATACCTCTGCTCCTTGTGATCTTGTAATTAGATCACACAACTCACATCTAATAATCCCTTAGATCACTAACATGCATTCCTTAAACACTCTGCTCCTTTTCATAATTCACACTTGATACCACAATCACAACATATTACAATCAAGGAAAACATCTTTACTCTATACCATATCTTCAAATAATTCCTTTACTTAGCATTGAGGCTTTCCCAATTAATTATAATAAGATAATTAATTAATCACAATTACAATAGCAATGTCAGCTCACAGTCTATACAAAAATTCACACATGCAATACTAGGGCTTGGACACTTGCTAACATTAACAACAAACTGTCTTCTATCACTACCTAACTATGCATATTCTTACTTCATCTCAAATGTAACATAGAGACTAAACATTAGGAATTGATTTCTGAATACTCTATCTTTGAACTATTCTCTATAAATTAGGTGCAAATTTTGTACTTCTTTCACTTAGACTCTACACACTTGACCACATTAGCAAGACATAGTGTAGAACATGTCTATGACTCTACATCACCAGACAATTAAAACATTGATTGTACCATTAAGATATTTATTGCTACTCAACTATATTGACTTCAATGAAAAATACAATCACGAATGCAACATGTCAATACTCTCCAGTGCTTAGGATACTCCATGGAAGTAGTATCATCAACATTCATGCTAGCAATAACTTACAAGTATTGAAAGGAATAAGAAGAATCCCTCCAGGATGTAAATGAAAAATTCTTTGAGTTAAAAGACAAACTGAGAGATTTGTTTGCAAAAAGAAAAGAACAAACTGAAAAACTACAAATGAGTCTTGATGGTTTTGATAGACTATGGGAAGGAAGTGTCAGCTCTAATGAAACAAGTGCTGCAATAAAGGAACCACTTGAGAAAACAATGAGCTAATTGAAAAGAACAAAGAACTGAATAAAAGGCTCTATCTAATGAAAAGGGAATTGGAAAGTCAAGTCAATAGAATGACTAAATTACTTGATAGAATGTGATGTATGAGCATCCAGTGGTGTAAGGGAAATCCTGTATCAACCGAAAATATGCTTAGTATTAGTTTTTGTTTAATGTGTTTGTATTTATGGTTACCCATTTGGGCCAAATAGAGATTCCAACTCTCATAGCTTCACTATTATTTTTTTAGGTTAGTGTTTTTGTGTACCTCAAGATGTGCACTAGTGTAGAAAATAGGTTATTTTGTAATAGGGCCATAACAATAATGAGTTAGAGGTCATAATTTGTAGGGAAATTTATAATTATAATTTCAAGAACTCAAGAAAAATAATTAGGTCAAAAAGTTTCACACTTTAAAAGTTATTTCAATTTTAAGTTGCTTGGAGATCTCCTAAGAATGCTTCTTGGGTTGTACCCTCATTAGAATGAGAACTATTGAAAATGAAAATTATGATGTTGAATCTAAGTACAAGGATTCTTTAGATACAATGACCAAAAATGACTAGGTCATGGAGAGACAACAAAATGAAATTTAGGCACAAGATGATTTGATCAACATAATTAGTGAAAGAAATCAAAGTCTTGAAATTGAAAATGAGAGACTAAAAAGGGAAGAAAATGATTGAAGAAACAAGCTAAAAGTTGAAAAGGTGATAAATGTTAGACTTGCAAAATTTGAGGAAAGTATGCTTGAATTAGATAAAATCTTGGTGAAACAAAAATGAGCAACTGGATGACACTGATAAGGGAACTATTGACAACACTGTTAAGGAGAAAGGTGAGACATCAAAATATAAACAATCAATAAAATAAGATGATGAAATAGGAAGGTGGAAATATGTAGTGCCTTCCCCTAGTTTACATTTCTATTATCATTGCCAAACTCTTTTAGGCTAGTTTTATGCTTGATTATTAGTAGCATTGTTTTGGGATTATCAAATATTGTTTCACATTCAGTTGATTATATGATGAGATTACTTGGTACTCTATACTTAATGTATGCATGATGATTATTATAGTGATTTTAGTTATTGATGATGATTAGTTAGATGGATTATCACATTTGTTTTCTTATGGATACTTACCCCATACTGCATGTGTATGGTGTGCATGCATATTTCTTTATGTATGGCATTTCTGATGTGGTTAAGGAAAGCAGTCGTAGTCACCTACTAGTCAGGATCTACATGATATACCACTTCCTACCATTGTTTATTTAGTTTATAATATTGTATTTGTACATGCATAAATTTTATGCAGATTGTAGGTACTAGGTATCAACTTCCTTGAATTGCTAGGATGAGTGTACCCTATCACATTATCTCAATGGTAAGAGAGTGGAGATAAATTCTTAAGTCTAAATCCTAACCTTTGAACCCATTTGTCCTAGAAAAATTAGGACAAGTATCTGAGTTAAGTACCTTCCAAATGCATTGTACGACATTAATTCATGATTATAACCCTTTAGTTTGATCTTGTGTGTGTTTTTTTATGATGAGTTTTCATATTTTTGTTCTATAAGTCTTTGGTGATTTTTCTATTAATTATGTCAAATTAATTATTTAATTTAATGGAAAATTGTTATGGTATTTTTAATATTTAATTATATTTAATTAATTTGGAAAATTAATTAAATAAAAAGAATTAAATTTAAAGATTAAAGTTATAACTTTAATTTTAGAACATGATGATATTTCTTTAATTTAATAATAATGTATCTAGGAGTACATTTTTAAATAAAGTATAAATACTATTATTATTTAAGTTAATAAATATTTTTATCAACTAATGTTTCAAAAATAAATTAAAAAGTAAAAAAAAAAGATATTAATTTATTAAAAGTTTTAAGATTGCATAAAGTGTGCATGAGATTAAAATTTAATAAATTAATTAAAAAGAGAAGTCAAGTGAATTTAATTAAGATATTTGATATTTCAATAAATGTGCATGAAAAAGACAAAGAAAATTAATGAAGAGTTAAAGGTTATTAAGCAAGGAGTCCTCTTGGGTGATCACACAATTGGTGCCTCAAATTTAGGTGAGAACTCCTTATCAACAATTGAGGGTTCACTTTCAAGGGATCACGAATTTTGAAAGAAGGAAAATTTTGGAAGAGAGAAGGTTTGGAGAGGAGAAATTTCTCTCACAAATCTTTTTGGGTGTAGCAATTTAGCATCAGAGTCTAGGTAGATTCTTGTGATTAATTCACATACTTAAATTACGCTATTTCTTTTCCTATCTTTTTCGTGACTGTGGAATGAAAAATTTGAAGTTCTCTATGATGAATCCTTGAATACGTCAATATCTTCTATATGCATGGAGATTTAAAATATAGTAAAAACCCTTGTTCTAGAGTTTTGGAGTCACAATTTTATTTGGGAAGGGTTTGAAATGATATGGAAATTTTATATTGAAAAGTTGATTGGTTCTTTGAATTTTACCTATCAGAGTTTTCATCAAAATTTTGTTATATATATATATATATATATATATATATATATATAACAAAAATATTTTATGAGAAATTTGTTTTAAAAGTAAATCTTATATGTAAAGTTTATAAAAATAAAAATAAAAATATATATATTTAAATGGGGGTGGGGCCACCACACCCCCACCTCCCATTCCTTACATGGTTAAGCGACTTACTGCCGCTGATGTAGGTATTGCGATAGTGATAGTACTATGTACTGTTCACACCACAGGCCTTGCAGTAGCCACAAATTGGCCACGACACTTTTTAAGGCCAATGAGCCTTTATAAAACATGCTAGTTCTTATTAAATTTTTATAATATAAATTTTATAATTTATTTTATTTTATATTTTAAAAATTGGTTATTAAAATTTTTTAATTATTATTTATTTAATAATTTTACTAATAAATTTTATTAATAATTATTATTTTTAATAAATAATAAATGAAATATGGGTATGTGCAGGATCATGGTGTGCCAAAAAGTGGCGATCTGAAAAATATGTAGTTCTGAAATGCCTCAAAGAATTTCAAAATCTATTCCAACTTTTTTACCACCCATCCTAATACTAAATGAAAAAATTAATACCTTTATAATTCCTACTATATCTTTCGATACCAACCTTATATGGTTATCTTTAAAACATCCCAAAAATGTGTTTTTCGCATGTTCTTATGTGTTTTTTACTTCAAGCATGTAGCTGACGACTTTTTTTAACCAAAATTTGATGTAATGAAAAGGGTTTCTTAAGAATGTTCATAGCTTTGCATAAATGTAAGGTTTGTCAAATTATGAGTTCAATAAGTAATTATTACTTATTTTCTAATGGAGTTAGCTACAAAGTGTTGATTGACATACTGATTGAAAAATAGCTATAACTTTCAAACCGTATAAGATTTGTGAAATCCAAGAGATGCGTCACATTCTATGCTTTGACTAGTATAAGAAAAAAAAACAAAAAACTTAATTTTGATTTTTTTTGAACTAGTTAAGGTGGTCAGACACGGGAGTTTTTTAATTCTGAAAATAGTATAGTAGAAAATTCATAATTAATTATTTATTTGGAATAAAAATTCCCAAAAATATGCGTCACATCCAGACATGAGTCTACTTTTTTATATCTAAAATTATATTTAAAAATATTATCATTTGATTATGATTAAGGTGGTCAGACATACACCTACTTTTTATTTTCGCCCTAAAATTTTTGTAGTACTGCATTAAAATCCAAACTTTTGACCAATCAAATAATGTTTTATCTAGATAAGGCCTTGAAGTTTAGAAACTAGATTCAATTTCCTACAGATTATATTCTTACAAATTTTTGATATAAAGTCTAGAACCACTCTAAAATTATGTGTAAAGTTTACATAACCCTGATTTTCTGGTTTTTCACTGCCACTTAAGGCCATAGTTTGGTACACCATGATCCTACACATACCCATATTAATATGAATATCTTATATGATTATTGATTAATTTAATTAAATGTAATTTAATTTAGTTTAATTAATAAAGGAAGTTGTTCTATAAAGTTTTAAAATTTATTTAATTATTATAGTAATTCTGATTTTAAATGGAATCAAAAATTATTTTATTTAAAAATTGATTATTATTATTATTATAATGATTTAATAATCAATTTCCCTTAGATTATTTTTAGGAAATTGACTTTAAATATAATGGGGTAATTCTATATTTTATTTGAATATAAATGAATGGGTTAATTTGTAGGGTAAACTGTGAATCTTATTTACTTGAAAAATACATTGAAACAAAAACTAAAACCTTACTTTTAACTCAACAATATATTAGATAGTCCTTATCAAAAGGATGAGTTCCAAATTGCTAGTATTAGTTCCAATCTAATGGAAGAAGTGATGATAGATAGTCCTTGTCAAAAGGATGAGTTTCTCTCTATTGTTGCTACCAGAATTGGTAATCAAACTATTGGTATTAGTTCTAGTCTGATGGAAGAAGTGATGATAGATGGTTCTTATCAAAATTTGGACGAGTTTCCCTCTATTTTGGATTCTTGAAATTGGTAGTCTAAGGTTGTAATGGTTGAGGAGGGGTGGAAACCTATGACTAGGAAATGATCTAAAAAGGCTCTTCATTCTTAGTCCCCTTGGTTGGTTAAGAAGTTCCTGTTGGTTTCTTTTCTAGTTTTTTTTGTTAGTGCTGCTAGACATATAATGTTTTTCTATTGTAGCATTCTTTTGGTTTGGATCCCTTTGGGATGTTTGGGCTTTCTTTGAATATCTTTTGGGTCTATGATGTAAAGGGGTTTTGGGTCCCCTCAAAACCTATTTTTACCTTAATCTAAAACAATATGTTTTCAAAACAAACCAAACTATGAAGCCTACACTATGTTATTTGTATATTGTCTATGTTTTAGGTTTGGGTTGACTAGAGTTTTGATCAATTTTAGGACATCCACTAGAGGCTTGGGAGTTTTGTGATTGTGTTATTATCTTGAATTGATCTTGATCTTTTAAACTCAACCATGGTAATGTGTTGGTATGCTCTTTCATGAGTTTGTTTATATTGTTGCTTATTATTTTTAGTGTTATAATGAGATAATGGGATGAAAGTTTTGACCTACTTGACTTAGCCATTTTGAGTTTTCAATTAGTATTTTGGGGATACTTTCTAGTTTCTTGTAGAGAACTGATGGGTTATTGTGATTTATCTTTGATTCTTTCTAGTCACTCATATGGGACTAAGGTGATATTATATGATTATTTGGTTTGTGCTTTTATGAGCTTAGGGTAGGTTATCTATATGTAATGTTAGGAAGTGGCTTGCAATGGAAGTTGGGGCCCTAAGTGGCTGCTAGGGTAATCCATTGTAAGTTGTTTAATAAGTGAAAAAACTACACTAAATGAGAGTAAAATGAATCTAATAAGAGTCTTGTTATGTTCTCACCCATGCCTTGAGTGCTAGTACAAACTAGGATGGGAGTAGAGAGAATGCTTGGTTGCGACCATGCATCATTAGTATGCCTTGTCAGTATGAGAGGATACTAGTGCTACGTAGGTCACTAGGGGGTCAGGGTCCTAAGAGATTGCTAGGGTAACTCTAGCATTGATTAATGTGATGACACTTGCCCACTTACATAGTAGGTTTCCTACATGTCTGTGTTTGCCTCTAGGTCTAGATGTCAATTTATCTTGGAACTTTTGAGTTAGATTACTTTTAGGGTTTCTTTGAATTAGAGAGTATTTTTAATATTTGGATTGATATCTTCTTTGGGACTTGAGACTATTTCCTTAGCATAGTGGGAGTGGGCCTTTTTGGGTTACCATGCAGTTAGGTGGTAGTGCTTTTTACTCTTACCATTGAGATTCATCTATTGATATCATGGCTAGAGTTTCCTTGTTTGCATTTCTTTTCATTCTATCTCTGTGTATTATGAAGGATGGTTAGATCTTTATGATTGATGGTCTCACTTATTGTATTATACCTTGTATCATGGGTCTGAAAAGGATGATGTAATCTATTTTTATAAATGTTGATGCAGGAGCATCCAGAGGTATAAGGGCAATCCTGTGTCAAAAATGTACTTAGACTTAGTTTTTGTTTCATGTATTTCCATTTTTGGATACCCATTTGGGTCAAATAAAGGTTCCAACTCTCACAGTTCCACTATCAGTGTTCTAGGATAGAGTATTTGAACACCTTGGGATACATGTAAATGCCAAAAAAATAGGAGTATGTAATTGAACCATCATTTTGGTGAAATAGATGGTGTAAATTAGCTAGATGTATGTAATTGTAATTTAGAACATTCCAGAAAAAGAATCAGGTCAAAAGGCCCCACGGTTTGAAAGTTATCGCAATTTTTTGAGTTTTGGAGACCTCCTAAGAATGCTTCAAAGTCAGGTTAGGGGCATTAAATGACCTTGAAAAGGGTCAAAAAATGGTGGACAAAAAAAGCTGGTCCATAGGGCTATAGAGTACTTTGAGAGCTTTCCAGATATGTAAACGGTTCATTAATCGCAGCTACGGTTCAAAAGTTATGCCTCCCGGAAGTCTGATTACCATTTTTGGATTCTTTTAGATTTGTGTCAACTTCTAACACAACTTTTGGAGCCTTCTATTTGGTCAATGGATGACCAATAACACTTTCTAGAATGCATTCCTAGTCCTTAACCCTCTAGAGTCTATTTAAGGACATTTCTGGCATTGTAAAAGGCAGTTTGGAGTGGGGTTTGAGAGGAGATACTAAAAGGAGAAATTATCTCTAGATTTATGTTATTGTAAGCCCTTAGGGCATGTTTTGAAGTCTATTTTCTCTGTACTAAATGTATTAGATTATCTACAAAGTTAATTAAATTTCCCTTTCTTGTTGTGCCCATTCTGTGTGTGGGTTGTGTCCCCATCAAGTGGTATCAGAGCTGGTTTTCCTGAGTGTATAGACAGAGCACCAACTATGAGGCAGTTTGCACCAAGACTGTGTGGTTGTGGGTTTGAGTTAAGAAGATGCCTCCATGAAGAGAGCATGGTGGAAGGGCTAGAGCTTTTAATGCTGAGGAGGTTAGAGCCCTCCAAAGGCAGGTACAAGCATTGTAGGAGGAGCTCCGTAGAGGAACAAATGTTGCCGCAGGTGACAACAGTGAGGATGACAATGGAGAAGAAGAAATTGGACTAGAAGGGGAATTTGACAGGGAAGTTCTGAATTAGGTAGAGGAAAGGCTTTTTAGGGCCATTACTAAATTTTGGAAAAGACCTACAATTGATGTGGGTGTATTTTCAAGAAATCTGAAACCAGATGAGTTGATCGACTGGATCAATGAACTGGAAGAATACTTTGAGTATGAGGATATCAGGGACCCAAATAGGATTAAGTTTGTAAAGGACAAACTGAAAGGCCATGCCAAAATCTAGTGGCAAGAGGTTCATTGGAAAGAAATAGAAGAGGAAATGAGAAGATCACAAGGTGGGATCACATGGTGGACAAATTGAAGAAGCAGTTCATTCCTGTGGACTACGAGCTTGATTTTTTTAAGAAGATGCATGGGCTATAGCAAGTAGGAAGATCAGTCCAAGAATATACAGAGGAATTTTATCGACTTTTGATTAGAGAAGGGCATGCAAAAGAAAATAAGGAGAAGGTTGCTCGTTATATCAGTGCGTTGCGACCTAGCATCTAGGAAGAATTAAGTCTGCTAAGAATGACCAACATTGAAGAGGCATACCAGTTTTCCCTACAAGTTGAAGAGAAGCTGAATAAGAGGTTTGAAGGGAGACAAAGAGGGCATGGTCAAGGAGGAAGGAGAAGTGGTAGGTCATCTAGAGGTCAAAATGAAACCCAAAAGAAAAATGAAGATGTGGGTACTAGCAGGAACCAGAGGAATGAGGGTTTCAACTGGCCCCATGATTAAGACTTTGGAAATCAGAGAGGAAGAGGTAGGCGATGTGGACAAGGAAGAGGAGGCTTCCGTGGTACCTATTTCCATTGAAATGAAGAAGGTCATGATGCCTTTGAATGTCCTCAATGACAAGGAAGGACAAATAGGAGAGCTAAGGGCCAAGCTAGGGTTTCTCATGTGGATGAGGATGCACAATCATCACATTCAGAGAATGTAGAAAGAGGAGAGACCTTGATGAATGAAAGTGTCCTACTAAGTGGTGAGATTGAACTAGGACAAAGGAGGAGTTTGTTTTGTACCAGATGTAAGTGTGAGGATAAATGTTGTGACGTGATCATTGATGGTGGTAGCACTGATAAGTTGGTATCAGAAGAGATGGTCTCTAAGCTGAAGCTCAAGAGGGAGAGACATCCCCAGCTCTGTCGGATTGCTTGGTTAAAAGATGATCATAAGGTCCTGGTAAGTGAACAATGTTTAGTGAAATTTAAAATTGGGAGTTACCATGATGAAGTTCTCTGTGATGTTATTCCAATGGATGTTTGTCATCTATTATTGGGTAGACCATGGTAGTTTAATAGACATGCAGTACATGATTGTCATGCAAACACATATTCTCTAACAAAGGATGGAGTTCACCACAAAATGAAGCCCATGAAAAGGGAAGGTGAAAAGGTATGTAGTAGTGCTAGGATTTTTCTGGTTGATGGAAGGAAGTTTTTAGATGGAATGAAACATCAGCGTATGTGCTATGCTTTGATTCCTTGGAAAGATAAAGAAGGTAGTAGTGAAATACCACTTGAAGTTTCAGATTTACTAGGTGAATTTGGATATATTATCTTTGATATTGTTCTAGAAGGATTGCCATGAATAAGGAAAATCAGTCATCAGATAGATCTAATTCCAGGAGCAAGTTTTCCTAACAAGGCTGCTCACAGGATTACTCCTACTGAAACAAAGGAGCTAAAGAGACAGGTTCAGGAGCTATTGAGGAAGGGCTTGATTCAAGAGAGCCTGAGTCCATGTGCAGTACCTATAGTATTGGCACCAAAGAAGGATGGAGAGTGGAGGATGTGTACAGACTCTCGAGCTATAAATAGGATAACCATCAAATATCAGTTTCCTTTGCCAAGAATGGATGATCTTATGGACTGCTTGAGTGGAGCTCAGTACTTCACAAAGATAGATCTCAAGAGTGGTTATCACCAAATACAGATTCGAGAAGGAGATGAGTGGAAAATGGCCTTCAAGACCAAGGAGGGTCTTTATGAGTGGTTAGTCATGCCCTTTGGATTGACAAACGCCCCAAGCACCTTCATGCGGCTCATGAATGAGGTACTTAAGAAGTTCTTGGGAAAATTTGTTATTCTTTATTTGGATGCTATTTTAATTTTCAGAAAGAATTTTGAAGAACATTTATTGCATATTCATAGTGTTCTTGAGAGGTTGAGGGAAGAGAAACTATTAATTAATTTGAAGAAGTGCATCTTTTCTAAAAGGGAGTTACTCTTCTTGGGGTTTGTTATATCACTTGAAGGTCTTAAAATGGATCCAGAGAAGGTAAAAGCCATCTTGGAATGGCCTAATCCAAGGTTTTCTACTGAGGTAAGATCATTTCATGGTCTGGTTAGTTTTTACAAGAAGTTTATTAAGAATTTTAGTGGCATATGTGCACCCCTAATTAACACAATAAGAGGGGATAGAGAAGAGTTCAAATGGACTGCAGCAGCTGCGAGAAGTGCGAGAAGTTTTGAATTTCTGAAGAAGAAGGTGATAGAACAACCTGTGCTGGCACTTCCATATTTTAGAAAGGTGTTCCAGGTGGATTGTGATGCTAGTGGCAGTGCTATTGGAGCTGTATTAAGCCAAGAAGGTAAGCCTATTGCATATTTTAGTGAAAAACTAAATGATGCAAAGAAGAAGTATTCTGTTTATGATCAAGAGTTCTATGCAATAGTTCAGGCCTTAAAGAAATGGAGGCATTATTTATTGCCAAAGGAATTTTTTTTGTATACTGATCATCAGGCATTATAGTACCTAAATAGCCAAGGTAAATTGAATCAGAGGCATATGAAGTGGGTAGAGTTCTTACATAGTTATACATTTGTGTTGAAGCATAGAAGTGGAAAATCTAACAGGGTTGCAAATGCACTAAGTAGGAGACAGTTGTTGCTTACAGTAATGTAGGTTGAAGTAGTTGGGTTTGATGAACTCAAGAATTTGTACCTTGAGGATCCTGATTTTGCTGAAGCATGGAAAGCTTGTAAAGAGCCTATTTCTATAGATAGAACCGAGTGGTTAGACTATTTGATTCAGGATCGCATGTTGTTCAAGGGTAGTCAATTGTGCATTCTAAGGAGTTCCATGAGGGAAAATATGATTAAGGAGAAACACAACAGAGGGATGGCAGGACACTTTGGTTGAGATAAGACCATTGCCATTCTTAGAGAACATTATTTTAGGCCTCAAATTTCACAAGATGTGAAGAAGTTTGTACAGAGTTGCTAGGTTTGTCAAGTTGCCAAGGGATTTAGTCACAATACTAGACTATATCAGCCATTGCCTGTTCCATCAAGGCCATGGGAGGACATAAGTATGGAGTTTGTTCTTGGATTTCCAAGGACATAATGCAGTAATGACTCAGTATTTGTGGTGGTTGATAGGTTCTCCAAAATGACACATTTCATTCCATGCCACAAAACTCATGATGTTGTCCATATTGTAGACTTGTTTTTTGGAGAGGTGGTAAGACTACATGGTCTTCTAAGGAGTATAGTTTCTGACAGAGATATTAAATTTGTAGGGTATTTCTGGAGGACGTTGTCCAAGAAGTTGAGAACAGACTTGAAATTCAATTCCACACATCACCCACAGACTAACGGCCAAACAGAAGTGGTAAACAGAAGTCTGGGCAATTTACTGAGATGTTTAGTTGGGGATAAGCCCAAGGGATGGGATTTGATTCTACCACAAGAAGAGTTTGCTTACAATAACTCTATAAATAGGAGTACTGGAAAATCACCATTCCAAATTGTATATGGAAGTAGCCGAAGGATTGCACCAGAATTGAGGAAGATAGAGCAAGGGGAGAGGACAAGTGCTAAAGCTGAAGAATTTGCTGAACATATCAAGCGTCTACATGAGGAGGTTCAAGCACACATTACCAAGATGAATCAAGAGTATAAAGCTATGGCTGATCAAAGGAGAAGACATAAGGAATTCCAAGTAGGGGATCTAGTCATGGTGTACTTACGAAAAGAAAGATTTCCAGCTAGTACTTACAACACGCTAAAAATGAAGAAATTTGGCCCATCCAAAATTTTGAAGAAACATGACTCAGGAAATGCATATGAGGTGGAGCTGCCAGATGGTGTTCACATTTTTCCTATTTTCAACATTGGAAACTTAATAGAGTATCATGATGATGGTGCAGATGAGGAGCTAGTTTTAGAGTAATGTCCAATTCTTACTTCTAAGAAGGAGGAGATAGAAGACATCCTAGATCATCGTGTGGGTAGAAGTACCAGAAATAGGCAGTATGAAGAGTATTTGGTCAAGTAGAAAGGACAGCCGATAGAGGACTCAACCTGGATTTCAGCAGCTGAGATTTCCCATTTGGGATTTCCTCTACCATTCATAAAGTGACAAGGTCACTTTTCAATCTACCCTGGGTGTCTGATGCAGGAGCATCTAGAGGTATAAGGGCAATCCTATGTCAAAAATGTACTTAGACTTAGTTTTTGTTTCATGTGTTTTCATTTTTGGATACCCATTTGGGTCAAATAAAGGTTCCAACTATCACAGTTCCACTATCAGTGTTCTAGGATAGAGTATTTGAACACCTTGGGATACGTGTAAATGCCAAAAAAATAGGAGTATGTAATTGAGCCATCATTTTGGTGAACTAGGAGGTGTAAATTTTCTAGATGAATGTAATTGTAATTTAGAACATTCCAAAAAAAGAATCAGGTCAAAAGGCCCCACGGTTTGGAAGTTATCGCAGTTTTTTGAGTTTTGGAGACCTCCTAAGAATGCTTCAAAGTTAGGTTAGGGGCATCAACTGACCTCAAAAAGGGTCAAAAATGGGGGATGAGTGAATCTGGTCCATAGGGCTATAGAGCACTTTGAGAGCTTTCCAGAAATGTAAACTGTTCGTTAATCGGAGCAATGGTTCAAAAGTTATGCCTCCCAGAAGTTTAGATACCATTTTTGGATTCTTCTAGATTTGCATCGACTTCTAACGCAAGTTCTGGAGCCTTCTATTTGGTCGGTAGATGACTACTAGCACTTTCTAGAATGTATTCCTAGTCCTTAACCTTCCAGGGTCTATTTAAGGACATTTTTGGCATTGTGAAAGGCAGTTCGGAGTGGGGTTTGAGAGGAGGTACTAAAAGGAGAAATTATCTCCACATTTATGTTATTGTAAGCCCTTAGGGCATGTTTTGAAGTTTATTTTCTCTGTACTGAATGTATTAGCTTATCTAAAAAGTTAATAAAATTTCCCTTTCTTGTTGTGCCCATTTTGTGCATGGGTTGTGTCCCCATCAAATGTATATATTCTTTTAGACTTTTATACCCTGTGACATGTACAGTGAATGATTGAGCATTCTGAATTTTATTGCCAAGTGGCATTCAGAACAAATGTATATTAGTTAAATAGACTTTGGAATTTTAATTATTCTTTCATGTGGATGTGGTATTTGTTAGACTTAGTATTAATTAAATTTAAATGTGATTCAACATCTTGGGATCCTTAAGGAATGTAATCTATAATGTTTACTTTTGTATGAATGTATGTTATTGTTTCCACTACTTTATGTTTGATGTGTTTGTTGTTCTTTTAAAAAAAAATGTTTGGAAAACTTAGTTAAAACTTTAGGTTAATTCTTTTGGATCCCTTGGTAGGGCATTACAAAACATCACCTCGTTTTCTACTATTGTGGTGAATATAATCATACATAAGATGTCTCTAAATACAAACAAGAAATAAGTGGAAAAAGGATACCGTTTAATGGTTACCATTACAATTGCAACACATATGGTCACAAAGCTCAAGAGTGTAGGTTTGGAGCTAATAGCAAGATAGTTGGAAAGAACTTAAATGGTTATTACTAAAAATTTAATCAATATAGAAATAAGGAATAATCTTGTATAATGAGATCATTGATAACCAAGAAAACTATGTATTATTTAGAATACTATGGAATTGAAGTTGTAAAATGCCATCAATGTGGAAGACACATATACTTAACTTTTGAATGGAAGTCAGAAATAAACCATCCTCAGAGATCACTCAGATTACCATATCATTTCTACTCTAAATATTGTCATTCTACCTATAAATTTTGGTGTATGCTGACAATGATAAATTTGGAAGAGGATAAACAATCACAGACAAAGAATGAGTACGAAATGAAATGAAAAGGGTATGGATAAGAAAATATGAAGAGATAACAATAAATAAGGAGCTCTTTGTTGGATGACATAGGGAATTCATCCATCAACTAATCATGTAAGTGCATGCTTAGGGACATAGAATTTCATTAAGCTTACATAAGGCCCCAAAAGAATAAATAAGGAGAGAAGTGTATAGAGACATAGATGAGTCAATTAAAGAAAATAAGTACAAAATATTTTGTTATTGGTAAACTAGCTAGCTATTATTTATTGTCAGCTTGCATTAAAAGTTCTTGGTACAATAGCTATTGGATACTTTATTACAATAATTAGGGGTAGTTGTCACAAAAAATTTCATATTTGTGAAAAGAGCAAGTCTAGAGAGAAAGAAATAGAACCAAGCACATATTTTTCTTATTGTAAATTCTAAATCCTAATAATATTTTGAGCCAGAGTTTCGAATCAAATGGAAACACTATAGAAAGTAAGAGTAAGTTGACTAAGAGATATGATGAAGAAATTAAGAATAGATTGTCCTCATTGAAACCTAAAGATCTAGCTTGTGTGGGAGGCCTATCAAATATACAAGATGGAGCTATGTTGACAAAGGATGTGAGTGAATACCTTTAGAGAAAGAAAATTGAGATTGGAAATGAAGAGACTAGTGCAAAAAATGAGGAATCATAAAAGAGCAAGGAAACACATAGCGATGAGTATGGACTGGCACATATTTTTTGCGTGCCAAAGAATCTTGATGAAGAATGGATTAAGATTGTACAAAGAAAAATACATGGAGGATATCTATGGTTAGAGATTAGGAAAGTAGAAATAATAAGGACATTATCAATATTGAAACAAGATTATTGGGGAATGGTTGCAAATCTGTTAATGAGTTGGATCCTAAAATAAAAATTGATGGATTAGTCAGATATAGGAAAGATTAAAAAAAATGTGATGCAAGTACTATCAAGGAAAAATGTGTAAATTTTACATCTCTGGTTATAGGGTATAATAACTATCAAGCTAAACAAATGGACAAGATACTTGGAGGAGCTATACATGTAGCTTATGAAAATATCATGGAAGGCAAGAAGTTTGATTTGGATGAAATGGTGAGAGATCAATTGATGATGAACTTACAAAAGATCAAGAAGAACGGATTAAGGTATGGACATTTATTAGTTTTCATATTCTTTTATGTGCAAAATTATTTACCTAGAATTGGCAAAGTCAATTGGATAGCTAGAGAACCTATTATACACTAGATTAACAATTTTTTTCGAGATATTAGGAAGGAATTACAATATCCTAATGTGGTTATACTTTAAAGAAGTTTAAGAGAAAGTGATGAGACAAAACCAAATTCCATCTCAATTAGTGGATATACATAAGAAGGACCTATTCTTTCTAGCAAGAACATACTTATGTATGGTAAAAGTTGTAGAGCCAAGATTATCTTGTGTAGCACATTTGGCTATGAAGTATCACATGGAGAACTACAGCCTATAGTATAGATATTATTTTCTAAGCCCAGAGATGAAGGAATTGAGAGATATGGAACATATGAAGAAAAATATAGGAAAAATAACTGTAGAAGAGAATAAGTCAAAAGGAGAGGGAAGTAACAGGAAAAAGTCTACCTATATGTTGCTAATGTATGAAAATATTAAGAAGAAGAAATAAGTAACCAAGTGAAATAAAAGGAGACAAACAAGGTCATCAACATCTCAAACTTCTAGAAGAGCAAGAAGGCAAAGTGAAGGAGGAACACAATCAAGAACATAGAGGAAGAAGAATGAATCACATATAACTGTGCAACAACTGAGAATGAGACATAAGAGGATAGTTGAAAGAATAGAAAGAGGTATGAAATTTTTTGGAAGTATTGGAAGATTGCCAACATATAAGTATGCTAAATGGATTGAAGAGGAGAAATCAATTATAGAAAAAGTTGTAATGTATATAATGCACATATTTTCATATTTTCCAAGCATATTGAAGGACAAATTCCCAAAAGAATTATTTTGATAAAATCCTAGTAAAATTGGATAATATAGAAAAAATAGACAAGGAAAGTAGAGAAATAATATTACATATAATAAAAACATATATAAATATTACAGAGATAGAGTGTCAGAAAAGCATGCAAGAGGGGGATATCAAAGTCCTACCCTCTTGAAATTTCTTCTCCTCAAGCAATTTCAAGTTTGATTGCCAATATTGAAATTAATATAGGACTCTTGTTTTAGTCTAATTTTTAATTAAATAGTATAATTGATAGTTTAAAAAGTAGAATGGATGACACTTATATTGAGTGGTATGAGAGGTTCCATGTGTTAATTGAATGTGAGATTGATTCTCACTTAAAGTTATATGATTAACTAATGACCAATTAATTAATTGATTTGTGTTTGATAATGGAATGACATAGGAAGATTGATGGATTTCATGATCTCAAGGTGAGTTTCCCCAAATGGTTCTAAACACAATTTTTTTGATATTTTCATGGAAGATATGGTATGATAGATATTCATGGTTTTAACATTTCTGTTTGGTAGTTTTATGATTCACTTGATGGTCTTTTTGATGATTGTCTCATATAGAAGATCAATGCACATTATTTAGAGTTTCGATTATATTGACCATCTTATAAGTGATAGAATCTAATACTATTAGAAACTTTTTGTATCATCCATATTCTTTATGAATTATATCCCATAATGGATGGTAGATTTACTACTTCTCGAGTTTGGACATGCTCAAATTGGGTCTGCCTTAGATATATATATATATATATATATATATATATATATATATATATATATATATATATATATATATATATATATATATATATATATATATATTGGGACTCTTTTGCCTCAACATGACCAATTTAATCCTCCTTTGTGCACACTCGCTATCCACTATGTAGCTGATATAATAGTTCTTATGGACTCAACCATGAATTTTAATAGTATCTTTCACATTGGATGCAAGATTATGCCTTTGAAATGAAATTATTTTAAGAGGATGATATATACCACTTCATAGATTTAATAGTTAGTATATTCGGCTCAAATAATTTTCTATTCTTACTTTCCCTCTTTATGAGAATGAAAATTTTAATATTTTTGGGTGCTAGACACTCATCTATGAGTATGCTCCTTTAAGGCATTAGGATTGCATGTTCATACCCATCTTGGAATCTTTCCTCAATATTTTCAAAACCATGCCCTTACCCATCATGGATTATACCTATCTCATGAGGATTTACTACACCTCTCTCATATTCATCATTTGTATAATCATATGTGTTATTTATTGAAATGATTATACTTGTATTCACCCTATAGGATGGAAAGATCATGATTTGATACTACTTGTGATGATCCCTAGTTGGAAGTCATCGATAACCAAAATCTATTATCTGTTAGAATTACAAGTGGGAAAGGAGTAAACTTTTGAGAGGGGGGTGAATTAGGAGTTTAAACTTGGACCCATAAAACTTTCCCCATTCATACATCACATGCATTAATATAATGAAATAACATATAAAACATGTAATCAAACATGCATACTTAACACCAGATATGTTTGCTCAGAAACCTTCCAAATGAAAAGGTAAAATTGGGGTGGGGATGAAACCCACAAATCTTCACTGCTGCAACAATAAAGTCTATCAAATTAAGGTTACAATGGTTTGGCCATGAATCATGATCTACCCTATGAAAGGCCTACACAATTTTAGGCTTACAAAGAAAATTAAGTCCCACCTTGTTAGAGGATTTCAACACCCTGTTAGAAGTGCACCTGGTTAGAGGACTTCAACTCACAATTAAGTAAGCACCTTGTTAAAGGATTTCATACACCCTGTTAAGACTACTCTATTAAGAGATTTAACTAAAATCACCTATCAAAATGTCTCAGCATAGATCCTATAATTGGCACTTTCTTTCTTGATTACAGATCACCTCTATCCAATTTTTGATTGATCCTTCATGATCTAATGTATTAATGTTGTATCCTATATCCTCTATCCTTCACTTAACTAATTTTGTAATTCACTCTTACTACTAAGTCACCTTGAATGCTCTCAATATCTTTAGAAAATTAAGACTTCATCCTCCTTAAGAAGACTTAGTTGGCTTAGGGTTAGGTATGAATCTACAGTTGAGATTCATCCATTTTATTGCTTAAACCTTCCCATCTTTTGATTTGCTACATGTAATTGCATAGGGAATCTACATATAGATTCATCCTTATCTTCAAAAGATCAAAAGCTTTACTAAGTTAGCTTTAAAATGGTTTACATAGTTGTTTGTGCGAATACAAACAAATATGTCCAATTTGTGTTACTTGGCATATGAAGTCTCTCATGCTCGAAATACACTATAATTCTATTCTAACTTGACACTTGAACTGCTTGGCATCTACTATTCACTCAACATACTTGACACTCATTGCAACTCGGCATGGTCTAATATATACATGTTGTACTCAACATGCATTACTAACTTAGCATGAACTAAGTAAATGGCTTAAGTGAGCTGGCACTCAATTGTCAAAACCAATCTGAGATCAACATTATCTATTACTTTGCAAAAAAATCAATTAATCATATGAACTGATAAATATATCTCATAATTATTATGGTAATTAACATGATTTAACTTTAATTTCCTACTTCCCTCCTATACGATCCATCCTAAGGAGAGTGTGGATTTACTTATCGTAGGGTGCTTGAAACTTGCATATCCTCTAGTTTTACTCTACCTCTCCCTACATAAAACCATCTATCAACTCCTAAGAGTGCAGTAAAAGAAAAAGAGAATTGATTAAAACCATGCTAACTCCCTTTGCATTATTAACTATACAAATCACATAGAATTAATAATCATAGATCTATTTAACACTTTATATGATAAATCATATTCTACATTTATACTTATACGTATGTACATACATACATACATACATATATATATATATGTATATACACATATATATATATATATATACATATATATATGTATATACATATATATATATAAATACATATATATATGTATATACATATAGATATATACATATATATGTATATATATACATATGTGTGTATATATATGTATATATGTGTATATATATGTATATATGTGTATATATATGTATATATGTGTATATATATGTATATATATGTATATATATGTATATATATATATGTATGTATGTATGTATGTATGTATGTATATATGTATGTATACATATATATATACATATACATACATACATACATACATGTATATGTATATATATATGTATACATACATATATACATACATACATACATACATACATACATATATATATATATGTATGTATGTATGTATGTATGTATATATATATATATATATGTGTATATATATATATATGTGTATATATATATATATGTGTATATATATATATATGTATATATATATATATGTATATATATATATATGTATATATATATATATGTATATATATATATATGTATATATATATATGTATATATATATATGTATGTATATATATATATATGTATATATATATATATATGTATATATATATTTATGTGTGTGTGTGTGTGTGTGTGTCTATATATATATAGACACACACACACACACACACACACACACACACACACTCACACACATATGAAATCATGTATGTAACATGTATAGGACATTCCATGATAAATATAGGTATATTTCTATTCAAAGCCTTCTAATCTATATGAGTAAAATTATCATATTTGTTCATTTTCAACATGTTACATACCCATGTATAATGATAGGGAGAGGGACCAATATGTATTAACTTTGGAATACCCTCTTTCCATGTAATAACTATTATACATAACCAGTAATAATGATACCTTGGACAACTGTTTGTCCACATGCCAAAATTTAGTAAATAATTATTTCTAAATTATTTAGAGTGGAGATAATTATTTAGTAATTCAAATGCTAGAATTTAATAAATAATTTTTTTTTTTTATAGAAAATATAATTATTTAGTAATTACTTAACTCCCTTTAGAAACAACTAAATTGTGAGGTTGTTTTTAATCTTATCCGTTGATTGCAAATCAATCTTTATAGTTGGTTCTCCAAAAGGAATAGTATAAAAGGCGGCCAGGGGGCATTTGGAGAAAATAAGTTTGGAGAAGCATTTGCAGTGTTATCAAATGAATTTGTAGTGATAGAAAAAAAATCTTGCAATTTTAGCATGGGTGCAGTAATAGTGTTGGGGATAGCAATGGGGAAATACCAACATGAGAAATTGGGAGATTGTCAAAGCTCTACCAGTAAGAGGAAAGTAGTTTATCTATCTCTTTATTTGCTAAAGATTAATATAATTCCTATCTATAGAATTGGTTTTCCCTTAGGGGTTTCTACAATGACAATTTGTCCAACAATATTGTGCTCATTGTGTTTCATATTTATTTTAGTATTTATTTTATATTGGTGAAGTTGCAATTGTGTTAATTTTCATTATTAGCTATGAATTAAGTTTTAATAGTTAAACAATATTTTAAAGATAGGAGATTAACAATTAGTGACTCTAATAGTAATTTTCACAATAATATTTATTTATAGGTTTATAAATGTCATAATTCATATGTGATGTTATTGTTGATTTAATTTCATATACACTTGTATTCTTTTAGGTGTCAATGCTAACATCATAGCAGCCTTTAAATTATAATTAATAACGAATGCTAATGATAAAATTCTATTCCCATATGATTGTAAAGAGTTCATTATATCTATTAGTCCATATCATTGATGGGTCCCATCATTCTTATATGTGGCATAGGAAAAACCACCAATAGTATCTTTTGTACTCCTTTCTACTCAATCATTGTCATACATTCCATGACTATTCTGACTTCCTTGTGCATTTTTTACAAGTTTCGAATAGGGGTGCCACTGTTAGAAATGCTTTAGAATAACTAAGGCGGGGGGGGTTGAATCAGTTATTCAAGGTCCAAATGTCCTATTCAAACTTTTCACTAAGTATGATGAGCCCATTCAACCATTCATTCATCCAAGCTTTAACTTTTTTAATCAACAAGTTACTGTAAGTCAACATGCAACCATAACACATAATGTAGTGATTTACATGGAAACCTAATTTGGGAAAAACCACCAGTAACATGCTACTCAATTCTCACTCTTCTGAAGTGATGCCCTATGAAAGGCCTGTCCTATTAAAGGCTTACAACACACTATCAAATGTGACCTTGTTAGAGGATTTAACCACCTTGTTAGAAGTGGGAGTGGTTAGAGGACTTAATATTCACTTGAAATGCCACTCTATTAAAGGATTTATAAATGACTATTAAACTAACCTAAGTCCATAGGATTTTTCCTTATCTAATACAATTGCTAGAGAGTATTAGAAAATCTTTGACCTGATTACAACATACAACTTATCTTCCAGATCTCAGATCACTTCTCAGCTCATCATTGCTTGGCCTTCAATAACCACAATTCTGACAGCTTGCTCTCCTTTCAAGCTGAGTCTCCTTGAGTCTCCATGCTCAATGTACCAATGCAATCATCTCTTCATGACCACTCATAGAAGTAGAGCCTATATGCTCTTCCTTCTCCTTGACACCCTTCTAACTACTTCATAGTTTGGCTCTTTAGTAGCAATAGTATCAACAGCATTTTCTTCTTCGTCTATGACTCCTTAAATAAAAGTCTTGGAGTTCCTTTTACCACTCAATTCTTCCATTCTTTAATTTCAATTTGTATGGATTAGGTAGGATTCATTGCATCTAACACATATTTTGTCTCCTCTAGAAACTTCTCAAATAATCCTCTTGAATTTACCCAAAAAATGGCTTACATAGAATTCTGTACCACCAGTTCATCATCGTTATTTTCTAACTCATTCACAAAATTCAAGGTAACCACTTTGTTGGCTTAGATTTGACGAATCTTTGTCATTTGAAATAATGCAGTAGCTTGGCACTATTGAAATACTGGTGCTCAGCACATACTATGTTACTTGGCATCAACTGTGTTTTTCCTGATGCTCGACACCTAAAGATCACACAACACCAACTAATATTATCTGATGCTCGACACCTAATCTTCACTCGACACTTAAAGATCACTCGGCACCAACTAAGAATTTTTTCGGCTTCAACTAACTTGCTTGGCACCCACTAATGATCTTAGTTTAAGCATTGTAGTCAACCTTGTTACAACTTCTTCCTCCATTGTTTCTAAGTGTGACCAACCTTTGTATCTTTGAGTATGTTATCAATATATCATTTAACCATTGTCTTAACTAATCCTTGCACTTCATTACAACATCATAACTCAACCTTTCCCTTAGGTGCTCTTGTTACATCTTGTTGATCAAATCCTCTTCATCAATCAACTAAGTAATAGTACTTGGATCTTATAAGAAAATGTCATTCCTACAAATAGCAGGTTTGACATCAATGACAAAACAATCATTGAAAAAATTCTTTTAACAACAATCTTCCTTCTTTACAACAATCTCCCTCTTTGATCTTCAACAATGAGATTTTCAATCAGATTTCCAATATCCACCATTAATGGGTTGAGCCTATGGGAATGCCACCCTTATTTTTTGAACTATACACCTTTTATTTTTCCTCCTTATGTTATGATTAAACCCAAGTAATCTTCTCATGCCTTCCCCACCCTTGGGTATGTACTTTTATGTGCACCCCTTATTAATCAGTGGTTATGACCTATAAAATGTTAATGTGGTGTCCATATGGATTTTATTTAAAGAGTGATATTAATATTTCCATAATTGATGTTATGTATTAATGTTATTGCTATTCCATTCTAATGATGTATTTCCATACTATTCCATTCTTGCATTCTCTCATCTTGATGATGGATCACCGAGTGTGATAAAAAAACATTGATGCTAAAAAAACAAACACAATCAAATCTAGAAACAAAAAATATATTTATATTAGATTGTGGAAATTTAATAAGATTGTATTAATTTTGTTCATTTGGTTGATATGAATAGTCATATGGATAATTAATTTAATAGTATGTTTATTGATTTATTTATTCTTTCATTTGTTAATATAATTATCAATATTTAGTTAGCTATTTAATTTAAATAGTTAATATATTCTATAGTGAAATGCTTGGATCTTGCATATTATAAATAATTAAATAATCATTTTATTTTTTAGTAGATTCTTAGAAAATATTATGATTTAATATTGAATTTTCTTATAAGAGGAGGATATTACTCTCTCTTATGTTAGACCACTTCTTCCTTCTACTACATCAAGTCTACACTTCGACCCTAAAGCCTTTTACTGGTAATACATTAATGACCTGTATTGAGTGCCATATCACTTTCTTGATGAATACGATTTGAAAAGAAAGATAACTAGATGAATTAGTGAAGTTCAAGACTAATGAGGAGTAAGTATGATGGAACTACAATGGGCACTTGATTAGTTAGGATTTGACAAGATGGTGTATTGGTTAATTAGTGTATGAAGTATGGAAATGGTGAGTTAAAAACAAGTTAAGTGTAGTGAAATGTGGTTGGTCAATGAAGTAGAAGATTAAGGAACTTAAGAGAGAGCCAAGAAAATAGTATTATCCAAGCATCAATTATGACTGGGTGAACTAATGAAAACCAAGCATTAGAGAGAATAGTAAAGATTAAGAAATCTAGTGATGACCAAATATCAACAAAAAAACATTTTGAGAAAAAAATGAGTTTTGAGGCTAACATAGTTGAAGTTTTGAGTTAGTCAAAATTTGTCGATGATAAGAATTGATGAGTTGACATATTTAATGTAAGAATTGAGTTTTTATGTGATCAAAGGAAAGGATTTAAGGTTAATTTTCTATAAGTATCAAGAAAGCACAAGAAGAACAAAATGATGGATAGATTTGATGGATCTAACCTAATCCTATGATCTACAATGATGTTTAAGTGGAAAAAAGATCAAAGTTACCTACTAAATGAGGCATAAGAGATATTCTCAAAGGCTAGTTAATTGTTGATTGGCAATTTTTGTGAAGAACTTGTGAAGCCAAGACTAGTAGATAAGAAGTGAGAAGTTTGGTGAAGAGTGATTTCTTGAAAGGTTGTCAAGTAGATCAAAGAAGGAGAACCTAATGGAGGCCAACCAATAAACCAACATGAGCCAAATGGAGATCTAAATTTTCAAAGTGAGTTGTATATCTATAGATCAAACCTATTTTTATATTCTAACCATTGTCACAGTCAAAATCTTTTAATCAAGGTTGACCTAACAATCAATTTGTAAATCCTTTAATTAAGGTGACATTCTAATGGAATTATTCAAGTTCCTCTAACTAGGCCACTCCTAAAAGGGTGTTTCTATCCTTTAACAAGGTCATATTTAACAATGTGCTTTGTAACCTTTAACAAGGCTTTTAACTAAGCTCACTTTAGAAGAGTAAAAATTTGTTAGCATGTTATTGATGGTTTTTCACAAATTGGGTTTCCACATTAAATCCCAATGTCATTTACTTGTGTGAAGGTTATGCTATGCATGCTATTTTTATAGTTATTTATTTTAATATTAGTCAACACATGTACAAAACAAAGGGTTAAGTAATAAAAAAAATAGTTAGTTGTTGATGAGATTCTATATAGACCAAGCTATGTAATGAGTTTGTTTAAGCTAATTGGAGTTTGCAAAAGTTGAATTAGAACATCTAGACTTGAGGATAACGAATTCAATCCCCTTGTCAAGTATTATAATTATTCTAAGAATTGGTATCAGAGAATTTTCATGTAAGAAAGTTTAAAGGGACTCAAGCCAAAGATAAAGATGTACAAGAGAGAGGTTCCTAAGTTGAACAATGAGAACTTCCCAACATGAAATGATTGATGAAATTACATCTATCTAGAGTTGGAGATTCAACAACATACTACCTAGAAAATGAATATATAGATGAACCTAGACCTATGACTAGTGAAAAAATGAAGGATAAGAAGGAATATAATCAAATGATGATAGATCTGACATCTACACAGAGTTATGTTGAGTTTGATGATGTGAAGGACTGCACTACTACAAAGAAAATGTAGGACAATTTGGCATTGATCTATGGAGGACACATAAATGTGTTAAGGGGTAAAACTAAAAGCTTGAGAAAAAAATTGATGATATGAGAATGAAGGAAGGGGAGACTTTTGCACAATATTATGGTTGAATCAAGGAGTTTGTGAATGCTATTAGAGGTACTGGTGGAATCATATTTGATGAAACTGTGATAAGTAAGGTTATATTGAAGACTCTACTTCCTATTTATGCAATCAAAGTATTTGCAATTCAAGCATTGAGGTGAACCCATGGTAATGATATATCCTTGGGTAGCTTAATTGGTAGACTTACTACATTTTAGTTATCACATTTTGATAGTTATTCACCTGCTAGTGTTAAATGTGCTTTCAAGTCTCAACTAACCCTTGATAAATCCAAAAGAAATAAAAAGAGAAAGTGTGTGGATAGTGATAGTGAATTAGATAATGAACTTGATGAGCTAAAATCATAATTGGTAAGAAGGCTACCAAGAGGAAAATGGAAATACAAAGGTAAATTTCCTATTATCTGATATACATGTGACAAAGTTGGTTATATTGCAAAAAGATATCCTGATAGGAATGATAAGGAGGAGAGGAAAGCCAATAAATAAAAAGGAAGGAGGGACAATAAAAATAATCAAGGTAATAGAGACTACAAAGGAAAAGCTAAGAAATCTTGTTACATTGCTGAAGAAGAAGGTCTTGATAGTGATTCTGATAAAAATGATGAAGAAGTTTTGTATATAGAAATGAAAGATGGTTTTGATGAAAATGAGAAAATTTCTTTAATCTCACATATGAGTAAGAATAATCGATGGATAATTCATAGTGGTTTCCCACATCATACGACTGGTGATACAAGCAAGTTTGAAAAGATAGAATATTATCATGAAAGTAGTGTTAAGTTTTGCAATGATACACCATGCTATGTGAAAGGTAGAGGATCAATTAAGATGAATGATAAGATCAACTATGAAAATGCATATTGGGTTAATGGATTAAAATATAACTTGTTGAGTGTGACATAATTAAATAGTTTAGGATAAGAAGTGGAATTCCAAAATAGGAAGGAAAATATTTATGACGCTACTAGTGCACTATTTGGAAGTGGAGAGAAAAAAAGAGGTAACTTTTTCTATCTAGACCTATCTAAAGATACTTGTATATTCACACAATTTGAAGATGTTTGGCTATGGCATAAGAGGCTATGCCATGTGAACTTTGATAACTTGGTAAGTATTAGTAAGATGAAAAGAGTTAGAGGATTACCAAGATTAGGCAAACTTGATAAGGTGATGTGCAAATAATGTGAAATGAGAAAAATGACAAAGTCTAGTTTCAAGAGCAAGACCTATTCCTGATGATATTTTGGAGTTGGTTCATACTGATCTATGTGATCCTATTAGAGTGCAAAGCTATTATGGTGACATACAATTTATTTTATTTGTTGATGACCTATCTAGAATGATGACTATGATGTCTCTAAAAGAAAATTATGATGCATTTCAAATGTTTAATTGGCATTTGGATAGATTTGAGAAGGAAACAAGAAAGAGTTTGAAGTGTTTGAGATCAGATAGAGGTGGAAAATTCATATAAGACAAGTTCAAAATATTCTATAATGACAAAGGAATCAAGAGACAAATGAGTACACCAAGGAATCCACAAAAAAATGGGACAACTCAAAGAAGAAATATATCAATCATGGATTGTGCAAGAATATTGATGATAAAGAAGAATGTTTCACAAAAGTATTGGAGATAAGTTTTAAGTACTATTATTTACACTATGAAACAAGTTCAAGTGAAGAAAGGTACAAAAAAACACCTTTTGAACTTTGGTATGGATATGAACTAATGTAAATTATTTCAATTATTTTGGAAGGAACTGTTACATATTAAAGGATGCAAGGAAAGGAAAACTTGATGCAAAGAGTTATGAAGGTATATTTATAGGGTATTCCAATAAAAGAAAGGATTACAAATCTTTGAATTCTAACACTAAAAAAATTGTGGAATTATAAATGTTAGAGTTGATGAATTTTAAGAAAAGAATGAAGAGCAATGCAAGAAGGAACCTGAAGATTGCACAAATTTTGTCTACATCTATGATGGTGAACCTAACATATTAATAGAAATAGAAAAAGAGGTTGTCAAGCATCAATAGCCAGGCACTTCCAAGGTTTGGTAGAAATTATTTATTGAGCATCAACAAACTATCAAGTGTCAGGCTATAGGAGTCAAGTCACTGACAGAAGAAGCCAAATATTAGAATGAGGAAGTTGAACACCATGAAGAAAATTCTAAGTTTCATCCAAAGATACCTAAAGAAGACAAACTGAGTGAGTTACCACAAGAAGAAACAATACTTGAACTTGTCTTAGAAAAATATGTAAGGAGCAATCATACACCAAACCAAATTATTGGAAGAAAAGATTCAGAAGCCATGACAAGAAGTAAGTTGAAAAATGACACATGTTTGTTGTGTGAATTTGAACCTAAATATGTTAAAGACACTTTTGATAATGAAGAATGGATCAAGGTAATGAATGAGGAAATCAATCAGATAGAGAAGAACTAGACATATATATATGGGTACCATGGCCAAAGGATAAGAATGTGATTGGAACTAAGTGGGTTTTCAAAAACAAGTTGAATGAGAAAGGTGAAGTCAAAATAAATAAAGAAAGACTAGTTTGTAATGGATATATAGAAGAAGAAGGACTTGATTATAGAGAAAATTTTCCCTAGTTGCAAGGTTGGAAGGAGTAAGAAATTTTCTTGCATATGCTTATTACAAAGGATTCAAAGTATACCAAATGGATGTCAAATTTGCATATCTAAATGGAATTAGTTGGAAACTATAATTGAGACAATTGTTATGTTGTCATTGATGCCAAACCTATTGGTGAGATAATTTTCTATTTGATCTAAAAGTCATATCTATTTGATTGATGAAGAGGATTTGAAAAGTTGTTTATAAAAAAAGAATCTAGAGGATATGTTGAGTTATGAAGAGGAAAATACAAATGGACATTTGATTAGTTGGGCTTTGATAAGATATATTGATTTTTTAAGCTCAATTCTTGAAAGTGTGAACAAAGATAGATCAAATGTATAGGCTTGACCAAGAAACATAGAAAAAATCTAAATAATTTTGAAGTACATGTCAAGTGATGCTAATGTCAACTAAGCCACAATAAGTGCTAAATAAAATCAATGTTTACTAAGCATCAGTATTGACTAAGTGACAATGTATATCCAAGCAAGAAATTTAGTAGTAACTAAGAAACCTAGTGAGGATCATGTTTTAGAACATAGTGTTGGCTGAGGAACATCATTTTAACTGTTAATGAGGAATCATAATTTCTAGTTGACTAAGTTAATTTTAGCTTGGAATATGGAAAGTGTGTTGAAGATATGGATTGATGAGTTGGATCACTTAATATTAGGTAAATGACCTAAGGAATGGATTCTAAGATAAGTTTTAAGAAAATAAGAGATAAATAAAATGGCAAGAAAATTCATTCTATTTGATGAATCTAATTGTAAATCATAAGATCTATAGTGTTGATTATGGGGAAATAGATTAGAATTACCTCTTTGAGGAGGCAAAAGGGTGAACTTTGTATATGTGAAGAGAGTATATGTGTGTGTGTGAAAGAGTTCTATAGAGTTAAAGAAGATGTTGATGTTATTAACTGACGAATCTAAGTAGAAGGTTGAGACAAGTTATGAAGAAGTGAAGTGTGATTGCTTGAAGGGTTTCCAAGAAAATAAAAATAGAGATGACAATGGAGGCCTATCAGTGAATCAACTTATGAACATAACACAGATCTCTACATGAAAAGTTCATTGTACTTAACATATCAAACCTTGTTACTTTCTAGGCATTGCAAATAGTGTTTGATCTAATTGAGCTAACAATCATATGTAAATCCTTAAATAATAGGGTGACATTATAATGGAATGTAACAAGGCCACTCCTAATGGGGTGATTAAATGATTTAACAAGAATACATTTAACATTATGTTTTGTAACCTTTAACAGGGTTGGCTTTTAACGGATTTCACTTCATAAGAGTGAAAATTACTGATATTTTGTTGGTGGTTTTTGCCAAATTAGGTTTCCAAGTTAAATCCTAGTGTCAAACTTGTGCAGATTTTATTATGATGTCTTACTAACTAATGTTTACATTCTACAAGATTTTTATATTTAGAATAGTGGATGACTAGTTGATGTTACTAATAGTTGATAGTAGAGACCAAGCTATGTAATAATAAGATATTAAGTTGTTTAAATGTTTGGTTGTTCAATTGGTACATCTGGAGCTTGGATAAATGATTCACCCCACCTTTCAATTATTCTCAATATTCTAAAAATTGGTATTAGAGCATTGGTACTTGTAGAGAGATGTTTGAAGGTAATCAAAGCTAAAGATCATTATGTACAACAAGGAGGTACCAAACTTGAACAAAGAGAACTTTACTACATGGAAAATCTTGATGAGGCTACATATAATTGGTATTGGTGATGTTGCAATAGATTTTTCAGACAATAAATATGTAAACATAACAACACTTCCTCTGACTGCTCAACAATTGAAAGAAAAAATATTGCAAATAGTATTTGAAATCCATTAATCAAGGTTGACCTAACAATCATATATAAATCCTTAAATAATAGGGTGACATTATAGTCAAATGTAACAAGGCCACTCCTAATAGGGTGATTAAATCCTTTAACAAGGTTACATTTAACAGTGAATTTTGTAACCTTTAATAGGGTTGGCTTTTAATAGAGCTCACTTTAGAAGAGTGAAAATTAGTTACATATTGCTGGTGGTTTTTCCAAAATTGGGTTTCCAAGTTAAATCCTAGTGTCAAACTTGTGTGGATATGATGTCTTACTGATTAATGTTTACATTATGCAAGTTTGTTATATTTAGAATAGTGGACAACTAGTTGATGTTGCCAATAGTTGATAGTAGAGACCAAGCTATGGAATGATAAGATCTTAATTTGTTTAAGTGTTTGGTTGTTCAATTGGTACATCTAGATCTTGGATAAATGATCCACCCCACCTTTCAATTATTCTAGATATTCTAACAATTAGTATCAAAGAATCAGTTCTCATTGAGAGAAGTTTGAAGGTACTCAAAGATAAAGATCATGATGTACAAAAAGGAGGTACCAAATTTGAACAAAGAGAACTTTATTGCATGGAAAATGTTGATGAGGATACATATATCTAGTATTGGTGATGTTGTAGTAGAATTTTTGGACAATAAATATGTGAACATAAGAAAAATTCCTCTGACTTCTCAACAACTAAAAGAAAAACATTGTAAAAAGTATTTGAAATCCTTTAATCAAGGTTGACCTAGCATTCATATGTAAATCCTTAAATAATAGGGTGACATTCTAATGGAATGTAACAAGGCCACTCCTAACAAGGTGATTAAATCCTTTAACAAGGGTACATTTAACAATGTGTTTTGTAACCTTTAACGAGGTTGGCTTCTAATAGAGCTCACTTTAGAAGAGTGAAACTTAGTGACATGTTGCTGGTGTTTTTTTCCCAAATTGGGTTTCCATGTTAAATACTAGTGCCAAACTTGTGTGAATTTTATTATGATCTCTTATTGATTAATGTTTCCATTTTGCAAGTTTTTTATATTTAAACAGTGGACAACTAGTTGATGTTGCTAATAGTTGACAGTAGAGACTGAGCTATGGAATGATAAGATATACAAAGTTGTTTAATTTTTTGGTTGTTCAATTGGTACATCCAGATCTTAGATAAATGATATGCCCCACCTTTCAGTTATTCTAAATGTTCTAACAGTTGGTATCACAACATTGGTGCTTGTAGAGAGAAGTTTGAATGTACTCAAGGCTAAACATCATGATGTACAAAAATGATGTACCAAATTTGAACAAAGAGAACTTTATTGCATGGAAAATGTTTATGAGGCTACATATATCTGGTATTAGTGATGCCACAATATATTTTTTGGACAATAAATATGTGAACATAACAACAGTTCCTCTGACTACTCAACAACTGAAAGAAAAACAAGAACACAATCAGGCAATGTTGGAGATTGCTTTATCCCTAAGCTATGTTGATTTTGATGACATAAAAGGATAAAGGAATGCACAAGAAATGTGGGATAAACAAAATACCATATATGGAGGAGATGAAAATGTCTTGAGAGCCAAATCAAAAAGTTTGAGAGGTAAGTTTGATGAAATCAGAATGATAGAAGGTGAGAACATAGTTTAGTTTTATATAATAATCAAAAAAGTTGTTAATGTTATTGAGGTGCCAATGGAAATATTGAATATAAGATAGGTATCAACAAGGTATTGAGAACTCTACTTCCTATATATACTATTAGGGTTTCTACAATACAAGAATTGAGGTGTACATAAGGTAATGACTTAATTCTATAAGATGTTATTAGTAGGCTTACTACTTTTGAGATGTCTAATTTTTATAATTAAACTCTTGCTACTATTGAATCTTCTTTTAAATCACAACTAGTTCTTAGCAAGAAAGGAAAAGGAAAGCATGTGAAAAGTGATAGTGATACTTTTGATGATGAACTTGATGAACTTGAGACACTAATAACTAGAGGATTTGGAAGAGGCAAAGAAAAATACAAAGGTAAGCTTCCTATAATTTTTTTTTCATGCAATAAAGTTGGTCATATTGTTATAGATGTCCTAACAAAGAAGAAAAGGATGAGAGAAAAGGGAGTAAGTAAAAAGGAAAAAGATATGACTGAGACTAAAAGAAAAATAAGGGTTACAAAGACAAAGCTAAGAAATCTTATTATATTGCTAAAGAAGAAACTATTGAAAACAATACTTCAATTGTATGTTATCATTGATGTTACTCAAATGCCAATATTAGCCAAGAAATATCATGTTTACAGTATTAACCTTATATATCTTAGTATAAAGCTAGTAGTAGGGTAAAGAAGACAGTCTAGTATTAACCAAGTAGTTGGTTAATAAAGGGATTCCTACCTACTTGCAGTATAGACTACATGGTCAAGAATCAAAGGGCTTGTAGTATTTATTGAGTGATCAACCATCAAAGGAGTCACAGTTTTAACCAATCATTCAATCATAGTGTTGACCGAGTGACAACATAATGCATTTGTCAAATATTTAATTGATTGAGGCTGACTATTTGGATGTTTATTTTTGTTTCAAAAGGTTATTCAAGATGACTTGTCCTAGCTTATGATATATAAGAAAGGTCAAGTTTTAAGGATAAAATGTACAAGTGAGACTTGAAACTAGATGAATATGTGAGCGAAGGAAAAAGGCAGACTAGGAAAGTGTGGAAGATAAGATGCAAATAACATCTAATCAGGAAGGATCTAGAAGTCAAACCATAATAGAGATCTAAATCTACAAAGATAGTTTCTTCATAAATTAGGTCAAGTGTTGGTTACTTTCTAACCATTGTAGTAGAAAAGAAAGCTCTTAAAAGAGTTTACTTAATAGTATTTTTGTAAACCCTCTAACAAGGTGAAATTTCAATATTGAATTATTTAAATAAATCTAACCAAACCACTCCTAATAGGGTGATATAAATCCTTTAATAGGGTCATACTTAACAATATTTTTTGTAACCTTTAATTGGGTTGGCTCCTAATAGGGCTCACATTAGAAGAGTGAAAAACATTGTAACTAGTCGCAAGGTGGGTTTCCCAAATTGGGTTTCCATGTTAATATGTGTTCATGCTATTTTCTTATGCTTTATGTTTTAACAACTAAGTTACTAAAAGTTATAGCAGATTAATAATCTTAAGATTGCTTTTTGAACCAAGTGTCAGTAATTATTTTTTGTTAATCGAATTGGACAATGATCAATGAAAGTTTGTACTGACATATAAGGGACATAGAATTTTTTTTGTGGTAATTGATTCACACCTCCCCTCTCAATTACACTCTTACATTTCCAACATAAACTAAAACTAAAGCTAAAAGTAATGAAGAATAAGTAGTCTATGTTGCTATGGAAGAAGATTTTGATGAAGATGATAAAATTGCATTAATCTCTTATGTGAGTAAAACTAATAGATGGATAATTAATAGTGGTTGTTCTAATCACATGACTAGTGATAGAAGCAAATTTGAGAATATTGGACCATACAAGGGTAGTTGTGTTAAATTTGGTAATGATGTTCCATGTCTTGTTAAAGGTAAAGGATCAATTCAATTGACTAATAAAATTAAATGTGACAATGTTTATTGGGTTGAAGAAGTTAACTATAATCTATTGAGTGTTTCATAGTTGAACAAATCAGGGTACAAAGTTGAATTACATCACATAAAGGAAAAAATATTTGATGCTAATGGTAAACTAATTGGAAGTGGTGATCAAACAAGATGTAACTTGTTCTATCTAGATTTATCTAATGAGACATGTTTGCTTGTACAACATGAAGATATTTGGTTATGGAACAAGAGGTTATTGTTGGAAGGATTAAATGGGAAACAATATGCTATAGGTGGGGGATGAATCATAATCTTAAAATTTTACTTACAAAACCAAATTACTGAATTCACACCTAATTCATCTCATATCTTAGATCTAACATTAAAACTATAATGATGAATAGTAAATGAATCCATCACATCTATGAAATATTCAACACAAGAAATCAAATGATTTGGTAACCCAGAAAAACTTCAATGTAAAGGTAAAACTTGGGTGGGGATGAAACCCATAAATCTCCACTATTGCAATAATAAAGTTAACCTATTAGGGTTGCAATGTTTGAGCATAATATATGCTCTACCCTATGAGGAGTTCACCTTGTTAAAAGCTTCAAGACTATTAAGTCCTACCATGTTAAAATATTTCACACTTATAATTAAGTAAGGACTCTATTAGGAGGTTTTTATAAAGCTGTTAAGATCACTCAGTTAAGAGATTTTCCCTGATCCAATCTTGCTAAAATGGATTTAGTACCTAATCCTCAGTTTTCTCTACAAGATAATTTTGGATCTGTTCTATACAATGTCTTGATCTAATCTCTCAATCTGATATCTCCTTTTAGTCCTTCACTGCTTCAATTTCCCTTTTCTAATCTAATTCCAAACTTAGCCTTTCTTGGTCCATTCTATGCTTGATCACTTCTTCACTTGCACATTTATTCACACATGCATATCATCTCTCTTTTTTTGCATCCTTATCTTCTCATCACACTCATTAATTATATGGTTAGAATCCTCCTTAAATAGAAGTTATTCAAAAGTTCTAGAACTCAATTGATGGTTTACAATTCATCTCCTTTTCCCATTTATTTTTGATTTTTTGATTGGTTGAATTGCATTCCTTAGGATAATTATCTTCTTTAATGATGCATAATCTCCATCTCAACTATCTCTACAAACATTAACTATCATACAAAAGTTGGTAAAAATGATTTACATAGTTGTTTGTGCAATTACAAACTCATATGACAAAGCTGAATTTCTTGACATCTAAATGTGTTGACACTCGGTCATTGCTAACATTCATACTAGCACTCAACTTTTGTATACATGTTCTTCTCTATTTTCTCAAAAAAACTATCTTTTCTATTTACTTGGTCTCTACTATAATATCTTCACTTACATATGTGCTTAGTCTCAATTGGGGTGCTTGGAAGTCACATACTTATTCAACATGTAATGCAAAATAGACAAGTCCTTATATATGCTAAGCCTTCACTAGATGACTTAGTCACAGTGATGAGCATTCATCCTTTCCTAGTAAATGACTAAGTGTTTGGACACTAATAAAAAACATAGGCTTAGAGATGAACAATCTCCCTCTTTGACATTAGTGGAAAAAACACTTTGTCATAAATAGTCATAGCATTAAAAAATACCCCCCTAAGATTATAATATGAATCTGTAAAGTTCTGATGTTGTTTCATCTAATTTCTGCTTGTATTCCCCCCTTTATTTTCATTTGTCAATACAGGCCCCCCTTGATTTTGTCACTGATGGCTTGGAGCTTCTGGGGTTAGCTTGAATTTATCAAAAAAATGTTCATGGCTTGTGAAAATGTCTGCATAGCCTTAAAATTCCACTAGTATTTTATTTTCTCCAAAATGTGAAACCAAATTTCTAGCTTGGTAGCTAGATCAATTAGACCTTCTATATGTGCAAAATGTGTGCCCTTCTATAAAAAATTATGTCCAATAGTCACTTCTTTCTAAATTATTTCCCAATGGGGGTAATATTTGATATTGAATTAAGATCAACATATTCCTGATCTCATTGTCTCTAGCCATGAGCTTAGCTAACCTTAGTTGACTAGTTGTCAATTTAGTGTGTAAGAGTAAGCTTGAACTTGTGTTCTTTCCCAATGAAATGGAACTTACCCTCATATCAACATTTAGTAAATTAATAGAGCATTGATTTTCTAGTGTAAAAGCCTCAATATCATACAACTTCATATACAATGAATGGATAGTCTTCAAAATTGTTTCAAACCATGTGACTAATTTGGAAAGCTCTACCTATCTATTTACAAGTTCATGAGAGACTTTCACCAAAAATTTATGTTCAAATCTTCTTTTAGACCATTGCATCAATTTATCATTGGTCTCTTTTGTTAAATCCTAAACCACAGACATAAATTAAAAAAATACATGCAAATATAACCAATAATAGAAAATAAAAGATCACACAGAAATGAACACAAGGCACCAAGATTTAACGTGGTTCACCCAATCCCTAGGCTACATCCACCAAATAGCAAGTTTGATCTTATTACAATCCAATTATTACAACCTGACTACAATCTGTAATCCCTTATAGCTCAATACCGCTGCAAGAAGCAATTTTGCATCACAACAACATAATGAAAAATACCCAACCCTAAACCCTTTTATACAAGTATTAAACCAATTTAGGGTTATAACATGTTGGCCATATGTCAGCCATAATATGTTGGATACCATGTCGGCCACGGCCCAAAAAAAATTTTGGGGCAATGTCTCGAACCGCACTATTTATGAAGTATGTACAATACTTTCCTGATCAATCACCATAATCTAACAATCTCCCACTTGGGGACTAGTCAAGCTCCACACTAAACAACAATCTCCCACTTGGAAACTGATCTTGTACCAACACCATTACCACATGGGACTCCCATTGGATCAAACCACCCTGTACTCTATTGTTCTTTTATTCATGTTCAGTCTAAAAGACCAATCGAAGTTGAAGAGGAGTTCAGCTTCTCCCTTGTTATAACCTTTGTCAACATATCTGCTAGATTTTCATTAGTATGTATCTTCTCTAGCTTTAACTATCCATCCTCCAAAACTGATCGGATGAAATGGTACCGTAACTATATGTGTTTGGTCTTAGAATGAAAAGCTGAATTCTTAGCAAGATGAATGGCAATCTGACTACCTATGAACAAATAATTATCCTTTTGAAGATGTCCCAATTCTTCCAAGAAGAATTGAAGCCATATCATCTCCTTGGCTGCCTCTGTAGTGGATATAGCATTAATCTTCTATAACCTAGAAACCCAACTCACGGCCACCCCATCAACAGTAAAGACATAAAATGTAGTAGTCTTCCTAGTATCAATATTCCCAGCCAAATTTGAGTCAAAATAGCCCTATAAATCAGTAGTGGAGCCCCCAAAGTGTAAACACTTATTGGATGTTCCTCTCAAATATCTGAGAATCCACTTGATAGCATTCCAATGCTCAAATCCTGGATGACTCATATACCTGCTAATGACTCCCACTGCATGTGCAATATCTGGCCTACTGCATACCATAGCATACATCAAGCTTCCTACAACTGAAGCATAGGGTACCTTGGACATCTTATCCTCCTCTTCCTATGTCTTGGGACACATCTCCTTAGTCAATTTCAAATGACCAGGTAAAGGTGTGCTGATAGCTTTAGCATTCTCCGTAGAGAAATGTTGCAACACCTTCTCAACATAATCAACTTGAGATAGCGTCAATGTTTTGTTCTTCCTATCTCTACAAATATTCATACTAGGGATTTGTTTTGCTGCCCCCAAATCCTTCATAGAAAATGCATGTGCTAACTGTCATTTTAGCCCCTTAATATGATCCATGTTAGACCCAGCTACAAGCATATCATCAATACATAAACATAAAATAATGTAGCTATCATCATCCAACCTCTTAAAATAAACACAATAATGTGAATGACACCTATTATATTCATGCTCATTCATAAAACTGTCAAATTTTAGATACCATTTCTGAGGTGCTTACTTCAAGCCATATAAACTTTTCTTCAATTTGCACACTAAGTTCTCCTTACCTTTGACCTCAAAACCCTGTGGCTAAGCCATATATATTTCTTCATCCAAATCACCATGAAGAAAGGCTATTTTAACATCCAGCTGCTCTAAATGCAAATCTTCAATAGCCACAAGACTTAAAATAGTACGAATAGAAGTCATTTTAACAACAGGAGAAAATATCTCATCAAAATCAATTCCCTATTTCTGTACAAATCCTTTTATAACTAACCTGGCCTTAAATCTTTTCTTACCTCCTTCCTCTTCTTTTAACCTATAAATCCACTTATTTTGTAAAGCCTTTTTACCTGCAGGCAACTTGCACAAATCCCATGTCTTATTTTTCAACAAAGAGTCCATTTCATCTTTCATTGCAGACTCTCACTAAATCTTAGTATCCACCTACACAGTTCATCATAACTTTTAGGCTCACCAGCATCAGTAAGTAAAATAGAATACAAAGAGGGAGAAAACCTTTGTGGAGGTCTAATTTTCTTCGTTGATCGTCTAACATTCACTGGTGTGTGTGGTATTTGTTGTTGCACATCATGAGGAATGGCTGGAACATCAGCTTTTGGAGTATCATCTAGCACTACATAATCATCTTCTTTCTTCTCATGTTGCCACAACAGATCTTTGTACAACACTTTCTCATTGAATATGACATCTCGACTTCTAAAAATTTTAAGATTTTCAAAATCCCAAAGCCTATAACCAAATTCATTAATGCCATATCCAACAAAGACACATTTTTATGCACAAGCTCTAATTTCTCCTTTTTGTTTTCCTTCCCAGTCTTTACAAAACTCACTCTCTTTTGTTTTCCATACACACAACTTTCACAAAAATCCATGTTAACACATTTTAGACCTGGTAAAACTTTCTTTGAATGAAGTAGTGTCATACCTTTCTCATTCATGTGCCTAAGTCTATTTTGCCACAACACTGTATCATAATTTACAATAGCTATTTGTTCTCTCTGCTGAACTACAACAATTGTTCCTGAACATTCATTTTTCTCTAAAACAATCAAAGTAGTAGGAACAATATGACCTGTACAAAGATATAAGGTGCCTACTTGCACACCTTTTTCTACTACAAGGGAACCTTTTGAAACCTTCCAATTTTTTATCATTAAAAGTAACTACACAACCCTCATCACCAAGTTTCCCGGCTGAAATTAAATTTATACTCAACCTTGGAACATGTCTTACCTCATGTAGTAGCCAATGATTCAAATTCTACAACTTAATCTTAATTTTTCCCTTTCCAACAATCTGACAAGGTTCATTATCCCCCAAATAAACAAGCCCAAAATCTCCTTGGACATAATCAATGAAATAACCTCTATGAGGTGTAGCATGAAATGAAGCACCAGAATCTAAAACCCATGAATCATCAATAGTCTCTAAAGACAGAAGCAAAGCATCCTCTTTGGATTTGTTACTTACCACATTTGCCTCCTTGTCTCCATCTGATTTATCTCCTTCATTTTTCTTTCGATTCTAGCAATCTCTCTTTTTGTGCCCTAGTTTCCCATAGTACTAACAATCATTTTGTCCTCTCGATTGAGACGTCCTCCCCTTTGACTTTCCTCTTGATTTCCCACGATTTCCAGAGTTACTTCCTCTTTCAGTCATTCTGCCCCTGCTTTGTGCATTCAAAGCACTTCCTGATGTAGATCCACCTGAGGATTACCTACGAGTTTCCTCACTCAAAACAAGACTGATCACGTCATCATATTTTAGGGTACTAGATCCAAGAATAGAATTACTCACCGCCATTCCAGCTTTCAGGCAAAGAACACAAAATCAAGAGAACTCTAATTTCTTCATCAAAATTAATACCCATAGAAGATAACTGACTAGTAATATTATTAAACTCATTTAAATGATCTGCAATAGATCCACCTTCTACCATTTTTATATTAAATAAATGCTTCATGAGAAATACCTTGTTTGAAGCGGAGGGCTTTTCATATAGTGTCACTAGGGTTTTCATCAAATCTTCTGTTGTCTTTGCTTTTGTAATATTAAATGCCACTGATGGTGTCAAGCATAATCAAATTCTTTCAAGTGCCTTTTTTTCCAAAAGATCCCATTCAGCCTCTAACATAGTTCCCTGATTCTTGGCTTTTCCTTCCAACAGCTTCCATAAATCCTTTTGATATAGATAGTCTTCCATTTGCATCTTCCATAACTGGAAGTTCTACCCATTAAACCTATCAAGCCTTAGCTTACCCTCATCTTCCATAACTCCCACTCAACCGTGAGACTCCCACTTAACTGTGAGATTTTCCTGTAGAGGATAACTAAAAGACAACCTCGTTCTGATACCACTTGTTAAGATAAACCATGGACAAAAATAAAAAAATACATTAAAATATAACCAATAACAAAAAATAATAGATCACATAGAAATGAACACAAGGCACCAAGATTTAATATGGTTCACCCAATCCCTGGGCTACATCCACCAAATAGCAAGTTCGATCTTATTACAATCTGATTACAATCTGTAATCCCTTACAGCTCAATACCGCCGCAAGAAGCAATTTCGCATAACAACAACATAATGAAAAATACCCAACCCTAAACCCTTTTATACAAGTATTAAACCACTTTAGGGTTATAACATGTCTACCATATGTCGGCTACCATGTTGGCCACGACCAAAAAAAAAATTTTCGACGCGATGCCTTGAACCCCACTATTTATGAAGTATGTACAATACTTTCCTAATCAGTCACCATAATCTAACATCTTTATCCTCTACATGAAGTTTATCAACTATATAGACTAGTTGATCCAAAATTAGATGCTAACCATCTAAGTTAGTTATGCCAAATACATCCACAAAAATATCTCTAACAGTATGTAATACATGTTTCTTCTTATGCTCTCTCTTTAGTTTTTCTTTCTTTTCCTTTAATCTCAACAAGGTTTATAGTTCTTGCATCTACTCTAGTGTTAATATTTTCAATTCATATATGGGTAACATAATTACCTCATCTAGACTGAATGACTCATCTACCTCTTCTTTAGATTGAGTTAGAACTTGAGATCGTGAGAGTGTATCACTAGGTAGTGATATTAGCATTTGTTTCCTCCATTCACTTAATCTCAATATCTACTAATACTTCTTATGAGTAGGTGTCACCTATTTTTCAAGTATTCTTTTCAATGATTCTACAAGATTTTCACTTGACAACTGTACAATAGCTTGTGAAACTTCTTTCCCTTTTGGTGTCTCCTATTCTATTGCCATCTCTATGCCTTTATCCTCTGCTTTCTTCTCTTTTGACTAAGAAAAAACAATACAAGTTAATTATGAAAACATAATTATACCCTTTCCTTGTTGCTCAACACTTGTGTCCTTTATAACTAATGTAGCCTCTACTTGATCAGGATTTGTAGTCTCAATCTTTGGATAATCTACAACTTGTAACAAAAATGGAATTGTATAAGGTAGAGTTGTGTCTATCATGAGATTTTTCATATCTTCCTTGGTTAGCACAATTTTATTTTGTGGAGGTGTGTTAGATATATCTTTGATAGTAAAAACCTCTTATTGTTCACATTGATGCACTAGTTGCTTGATTTCTTTAGTTAATTTAGTAACTCATTCCTTATATGCATCCTCAAATCCTATTGCATCTTTTCCTTCTTTAGTCTCTATTGTTGGATTAAGTACTTCAAATACTTCTTTCCATACCTAAACATTGTCTTGCTCAACTTCATGAGCTTTATTCTTCAAAATTTTGTATTCCCTATCTCTTGGAATAAATTTATTTACATAATATTTAAGGGCTATAGACATATATGTCTTCCCTAAATCTGTCATAGCTTGTGCCAATGTAGTTTATCTTATTTTCTTTTCTATGGATAGTTCCCACTTTTTTTTAGCATCTATCCATTTGTACAAGGCTGCTAGGAATCCATCTCCTAGTTCTGAGGGTGTACATCTAAATTTAATCATCATATTAATCATAGCTTCTTCAACTTTAATTTGATCATCATTATTCAAAGAATCATAAATAATATCTTTGAATCATGCAAAATTTCTTGATTGTCTTATATTTCCACATACCTAATCCAAAGTCATTAGAGGGAGTCTCCTTATGATTTGCAATTTTCTCAATTCATTAGACTTCATCTCCTCATCATCTTCCTCCTCCTGTACCACAGTCAATTTTCTCCTTGACATTTCTTGTATATTTAGCTTTGGTGAGCTAGTTAGTTTCTTCTTTTATGGACTTACTTTTGATTTCATAGCTGGGGGCTGAGATATCTTTGATCTTTTTATTATCTTTACTTTTGGCTTTTGAGGTGTGAGAACCTTCTACACATCTCTACTAAGATCATGTTTTACCTTAGGATCAACAACTATTACATTTCTCTACTTTGTTGCCTTGGACATGACAATAACCAATTCTTTTCCTTTCCTTCATCAGTCTTAGCAGGTCATTCTGATCCTTCCCCTTCCTCATTATTCTTGTCCTCAAGGCTCTTTCTATTCCTTTTCTTCTTAGCCTTAGGCATGCCGGATTTTGCATTTAATTCAGCCATTATTGTTTCATGTGTGTTGAATTGCTCGACATTAGCATCAACATCTTCAATCAAAAGTGCACTTATTGCCACTAAAACCTCATCAAAATTTACTTGATAAGGCATAGGCCTTAACCGTGCAATCCTTGGTATGGTAGTACCTCCCAAGCATGCACAAAATGTATGTCTACTACAAAATATATCTCATCATAATACTTATATACTACCGACTTAGGTATCCTCATTCTATTTCTCATCTTGATTTTGAATTCCTCAAAATAGTCATCCTTTATAGCCTCAAAAGTTTCTCCTATTATATTGATTAAATCTTTTATTTTCTCCATGGTAGGTCGACTTCCATCCCATCGTACTATCCTAACCATAGGGAATGAGTTTTGTACATAGAAAAATATGCATAATAGAAAACATCCAAACTTACATGATGTATTATTTTATTTCCTCATAGCTTCCAAGTTCTCTATTAGTTGTTATATTTGTAGCTCAACAAGGTCATAAGCATGATCCTTCTTGATAATCTTGTAGCCAAAATCTACTGCAATGCAAGTATGTTGTTCAGTTTCCTAGATTGGTAAAACTCTTGTGTTGTCACAAAAACTACAAATTTAATTACAATATATTCAATCCCATCAATTGACATCCCTCTACCATTACATTTCACTTTGGTTAATTTTTCAATTTCCTTCTTTGTTGTGCTCCTTATTCTTTTGGGTCAATCTAAGGTAGGGTATTCGGTGAATCAACAAATTATTGCCTTGTTGATTTTTATTGATCCACCTTCTAACCATATCTTCATGTCATGGATACAACTAAGGATGACTTTTATCCATTCTAGCTTGAAAAACTTTGGAAAACCAGGGCATGGGTAAGCCCTTTCTCAACAACTATTTTGTTTTCTCCTTTCAAGACTCCATTATTGCACAACTTCTCATAAGTGGCCCTTATTTAAAAATCTCCAATCTCTCCTACTTTGCATAGATATTAGGATCTTATATCCTGAATAGTTAAAAATCTACATGGAATTGATGACAAGGTGCCAATATCATCTTCAATCTTCTTAGCAATTATATTGTTCTTGAAATCTAGTGGAGGACACTGGTCGTTCCTCACAATTTGTGCATTTCTATCCTTCAACATTTTTCTTCTTGATGTCATTGGATCTAGGGTTCTAAAACTCAAATTCTTATATGATATATTAAAAAAAAAATTTACTTGACACCAAAAGCATCACTTATATATGTTATCAAATTTTCCAATGATCCACTATGATTTGCTTGCTTCATCACTGAAATTGACTTAATCACCCTTAAATACCTTGTGAGCTTTGAAATCTCTTGGTGAATAGAAATGAATGCTCAAATTTGATAAATACCTTCAAATTTCATTCGAGGTTTAGAATAAATGCTCTTGTACTTGGTTGGTGTATAACAACTAGCTTGGTCAAGGTTACCTTACTCGGCCAATACAACAACTTTTTCAATCACTTGGTCCATACTATAAGGATCAATCAATATAAACTATACTATTGATGCTTGGTAGTCTATATAAAAAATGATTCTCTTTTACTTTCCTTTCTATGGATCTATTTGTGATGCATCTTAACTTATGCAAATATGAAATTTTAGCACATTTATTTTAGGAACTGGTGTAAAAAATATCATTGAATATATAGTTCCTAAATACTTTCTTTATTTAGTACGATGTGGTGTGATCACCCAATCCACTGGATTGGGTGATCTCAAATTTTATTTCTCCACCACTTCTAGCTATCACTACTTCTTTCCATGTTTTTTCCCTCAACTTTATCATTTCCATTATTTGGTTCTAGTGCTTTGGTTCTATAGTTTTTACTAATATGTCCAACTTTGAGATAACTATAACATATTGTTTCTCCATTCAACCACTTCTTGTAATTTCCTCTCAAATGTGTTTTAATGCAATTCTCTGGGGTGTTACCATACTCTCCACAATAGTGATAATTATACCATGTATTGTAATCCCAATTATAGGAATTGCCTTTTCTTGGTGCATTTGTTTGTTTCTCAGGTGTCCAGTTGGATTTTATTTGTTTGTTTCTCAGGTTTCTCAGGTGTCCAGTTTGTTTTTCAGTTGTCTAGTTGGATTTTATCAAATATGAAATTAAATCGTACAACAGCTTAAACCAATTTTCACAAATGAAAGACAAATACAAACATCAGGAGAAACAACAATAGATGTCATGCAATATTAACCATCACAACTCTCAAAGTTACCATGAATGATTCTACTCAAACTCTAAGTTTCAAAGCATAGTAAAATATGATAGATATATATATTAAAAAAGGTTTCCCAAACATGAAATCATTAAGAGAAAATTTTCACATATATCACTACTATCTGTCTATCACTATCTTCACCAAAGAGACTTTTATAATACTAAACTATCAGAGTCTTTTTAACCTACTAAAATTTAAATCTATTCTTGCCAAATGCTCCAACATTTATAATATTTTACAAACCTAAAAAGGCCTCCATCAAAACCAAACCTTTCAGTTGAAAATAGTTATAAACAAAGCAATAGTTTTAAAACACTTTGAAATTCAAAATGGCAAAGATAACCATTTGTAACTAAATATCCTCACTAGGATTTTCTCCATCCACCATGGTTTTCTTAACTAACTTCTAGCTTTTGAAGGTGCTCACAAATTTTTGCATTGCTACCACTGATTAAACTAATTAATTTTGATCTATAGGCATCTTTCTACCACTTGAGCTCCCTAATCCTATGGCTTTTTCTTGTCATAAGACCCTTGTTCAAGTATAACATTGATTCGATGTTGGCCAGGGTAGTGAAGCCTCTTGAAGTAGGGGTGTCACTATCCTTTATCCTAGACATGGTGTCATTGAAGCTCTTGGTTAAAACCTTAGAGTCCATGTTGCCACCATCAAACTATAAGATACCTATAGGATTAACAATCTGCATATCCTTCAGTAGCTCTTTATGAAATCCAAAAAATTTGACTTCAAATACTTGCATCTATTTGATGAATCCCTTGTAGATCAAATATTTCCAACCCATATTATTTTTAAGGATGAACAACATACATGAGTCCACAATATTCATGCGGTTTTCACTTAGGAACTTCAACACACCATATCTTTCAACTTCATGTACTTGAAATAAAATGGCATGGCATCGACTTTGATCTACCTTCCATACTAGAATAAGGTTTTGGACCTTGTCCAATAATACTTCTCCCTCTACGTACATGGTAGTGAAATATAGGATAAATTTGCTTCCCTCCTTGACTATGGAACTTACCCATTCATGCATTGCTTCTGAGAGTAATCTTCCCTTTTGCATTTTCTTGACAAATTGTTGGCTATCTGATGAATTGGGATCAAAACATTGCAGAGTTTGAATCAATGAAAGAGAACCCAAATTCATCAAAGAATCTGTATTCTTGACCATGGTGATTACTAGCCTTTTTAGTTCTTTCCTTTCTTTGTTGCCCTTTTAGATTGAGTCAACATATAATCTACTGAGAATTGGAAGAAGTGATTCTTGGTATCTCAGGTGATAGCTCCCAATTCTATAGTAGTAACTTTGAAATCTTCAGCACCAATCTCCCTATAATATTCCTTTTGTTTATAGGTAGCCATCTCTATTGTGACCTTGCCAGTCATAGGGTCTTTGATCAACCGTGCATCAACTTTTCATCTTCTTTCTCTTAGAATTGTGAGTTGTGTATTTTTTGATGATGTATTTAATAGGTATGGACACCGGTTAAAGATTGCATTTCTTGCTCATTGAGTTTGATAGCCAAGGTGGAATGGAAAAAGTGGTTGTCATCCCTTTATTTCTTTGGGGGGAGTCATGAAACTAGATTGCTCTAACTTTGAGGCAATCTATGAATTCTACATCACCATCTTGATTATCTGAGAAAGCAAGATCTTTTCCTTGGTCTTGTTCTTGAGTAATCATTTTCTCTTTTTGAACCTTCTTTTGTGTGAGTGCCTTAGATTTGGTTTGGGACATGGTTCTAGGAGTTGTGATTTTCTTAGGGGATGCTACTCCTTTTTGCTTCTTGGAAGTCAAAGTATCACCTACAACATGAGATGAAATTAGGATGTCAGAAGTTAATGTTTCAGAAAAAGAAACTACTTTTGGGGATTTTGTAATTTGTTTCTTGTTGAGTGATCTCATATTCCTTCTCCTTGCCTAGTTATCTAGATATAGGTTAAAATGGATCTAGTTCTAAGGTTTATATCATCTTCTTCATCCTAGTTCTAATCCACTTCAAGTTTCTTCTATTCACTTACCTCTTCCATCCTGTTTCAACAACACCTGAACCATCTTTAATTATTCCCTCTAATTTGAACTTTAATTTCAAGGAATTAATTTGTAGAAGTGTTAATCTTGAGTGATCTCTTTTAACCACCACTCTCTCATTCTTGCAATCTTCCCATAAATCTTCTAAATGAGGAACTATTGGTGACTGGCCCTTAAGACCAAGCACTTTTGTTGCAAAACTTTTTCTTTCAAAATCTCTCCTTCTCTAGTAGAATTTGAGATTAAAGCTAAGAAAGTTACTTCCTATCACAAAAGCATTAATCATACTACTGTAAGCTAAATGACTATGTCTAACAGGAAAATAGACTCCCACTTCTCCTAAGGTAGGTTATCCTTAATCATAGAAAATAATTTTCTACATGCCTTAGCTATAATAAAATAGTCTAATGCATACCAAGGTAGCTTCATAGGTTCTTATTCAAATCCCCCTACTCCTAGGTATAAAAACTTAGGAAATTGGATGGAAAAGCTTCTGTAGATTTGAATTAGCTTTTGGACCTCTAGGGATATCCTCAACATTGGTTCTTTTTTGAGATTCAAATACACACTTTGTATCAAAACATCATGTGTTTTCTTGAATTCCTCCAACACTTTGTCCTTTTGTAGTATGGGGCAATATTGGTAAATAGTTACATCTTTGCTCCAAGGTTCATGGGGAAGAAAAGTAATATTGCTAACACACACAATGCAATAGGTCAAGTAGGAGGACATATGGAAGTCTTCTCTTGATGTCTTGGAATGTATTAGTTGATTCCTTAGCAAACTAGCTATCAGTTATGCCCAATCTAGAAATTATTTTCCTATCAAGATAATATCTATGTTGCAGTGCATCTAGTCTTCAAAGAGGAAGACATCAATAAACCCTTTAACTCGATGTGACAAAACCATTAGGTCATGGACATGAGGCTTCATGTGATCTTTAATGATTATTTTGGGAATCCTTGAATAACCTTTATAGTTTGTCTCTGTCAATTTTCAAGCCATTATGCTATGGTACTTGTTTGGGTTCTCTTGGTATTCAACCAAAGACTGGGTAGGGCCAAAAGTAGAAAAGGTGCACTTAGGTAGATGCAAAACTAATGAGATAGTCTCCCTAGTGATGGACAATACTAGCTCCCATATTTATTAAAAATACTTTTAGTTCTTGCATCATAGTGATCAATGCACAACTAAAGAAATTCAAGGCTTAAAAGGGTGGGGGAAAGTAGAAGCTTTGAGTAAACCACTCATGAAGACTTCAAAACAACCATTAACCTCATTAGCTTGATCAAGAAAACTCTCTTGTAGCTTCTCAACCTTGACTCCTTCTATATTAGTATCACAAATGACAGGTATTTTACACTCAAGATTGTAAATATTCCCAAAAAAATATAGAGTAGACCTCATTCTAAACAAAGGAAAGAAATACCCAACACTACTCTTGTTTCTCAAAGTAACAACTCAGAAGAAAGGATAAGAGATTTCTTATATTGTCACCTATAACCAACTAAAATAAAACCATACCACTTCCCTTCTTTCACTGTTGCTCCACTTCTAATTTACCTTTGCATAAAATAAATTAATTAGGTGGGAAACTAGTGTTTTAAAGCCAAGAGAACATACTAGAAAAAGTACTACCTCGTAATGAGGTATTCATGGTGAAATTTTTTTTCCTTAACATGCATGCTTGAAACTGTGACATGACTCTTTCATTAAATGATCACCTTACATGAATGTCCTTGTAATAATTATGAATTCTTAACATCCAATCTAGCCCCCAAATGAAAGATGTGCCTTCCCATTAATTATGATGTCAACTTGACCTTCGTTTCAAGCAATGATAAATTAGAAAGGACCTTTGAATCATTACTTTGACTCCTTATTCAATCTCTTAGGAAATGCCATCTTTTAAGAATCATTAATATTCATGTGCAAAATCCTTAGTAGTAGAACTACTTTGAACTACTTTGAACCAAGGTTCAAAGATGTTTGAAGTAGTTTAAGTAAACATCTCCACCACACTTAGTGGGTCCCACCTACAAAAAAATGTTAGTATCAAAAAAATTTGGTTGAACTACTTTGAACTACTTTGAACCAAGGTTCAAAGAGATTTGAAGTAGTTCAAAAGAAAGATTCACAAAAAGACATCACAAGATTGACTCCTATATGCAAGGCATGATGACTTTTGAAAAGAAGAAAATGTGAGGAACTTGCTAATGTCAGATTTCAGATTTTAAAGGGGAACTAGAAAGTTATAATGGTGACTCAAAACTAGGGCTAAAAAAGTTGTTGCAATATGATCTAGATTTCAATCATCTCATTCTCAATGATTTTTCCCAACATGTATTCCTCCATCTCCATGATCTTATCCTCTTAAGTTGTTAGACTTCTTCCAAGAGAACTTTGATTTGATGCCAATTTTTTGAAGGATTAAATGGGAAAAAAGATACTAAGAGGGGGCGGGGGGTGAATCAGAATCCTAAAATTTTACTTACAAAACTAAATTATTGAATTAACTGTTAGGGTTATAATGTTTTATCATAATATATGATCTACTCTATGGGGGGTGTATCCTAAGAAAAGCTTCAATACTATTAACTCCTACTATGTTAAAGGATTTTACACTTATAATTAAGTAAGGGACTTATTAGGAGGTTTTCATAAGCTTGTTAAGATCACTTGGTTAAGAGATTTTCCCTAATTCAATCTTGCTAAAACTCATTCAATATCTGACCCTTGGCTTTCTTTGCAAGTTGATTTTTGATCTCCTCTATATAGTGTCTTGATATAATCTCTCAATTAGATATCTTCTTTCAATCCTTTATTGCTTCAATTTCCCTTATCTGATTTGATATTCTAGACTTAGCCTTTCTTGCTTGGTTCTATTCTTGATCACTTCTTCACTTGCACATTCATTCAAACATGCATATCATCTCTCCCTATTTGAATCCTTATCTTCTCATCACACTCACTGAATGTAGGGTTATAATCCTTCTTAAATAGATTTTCTTCAAAATTCCTAGACCTCAATCGATGGTTTACAATTCATCTCCATTTTCTATTTATTTCTGATTGGTTGATTTGCATTCCTTAGGATCATTACCTATTGTAATGATGCATAACTTCCATCTCAACTATCTCTATAGAAATATATGGAAGTTGGCCAAAATGATTTACATAGTTGTTTTTGTAATTACAAACTCATAGAAGAAAACTAAACTGCTTGACATTTGAATGTGTTGACACTCAATCATCACTAACATTCATACTGGCACTTGACTTCTATATACATGTTCTTCTTTGGTTGATTAGAAAAATTGTATTTTCTATTTACTCAGTCTCTGCAATAATAACCCAACTTACATATGCTTTCGGTCTAAACTAGGGTACTCCACAATTACAAACTTATTTGGCATGTAATACAAAATAAACAAGTCCTTATATATGCTTGGTCTTCACTACTGTTGAGTTGTCATTTTACATTATGCTTAACAATAGCAATCCATTCAAACTCTTCTCTTGTAAAGTTAATCTGGGATCAACTCCAAGGTTATGGCTGATCTTGTGACCTACTAGAATCCACTCAATAGAAGATAAATGTGAGTGTTCATGAGGAGGCCTTTGCTGATTTGAACCAATTTTGGATAAGATGATCAATCTACTTGCTATTTCAAAATTAACCACAAAAGAGATATGTTTTTTGGTATTTTCTATTTTTAAATGAATGCAATCTAACAATGCAACTATATGAATTCCTAATTTAACCAAGGGGTTAGTAAAGAAAATAATGAAGCTAGGAAAACAATAAATTTAAGTAAATAACATGAAAAGTAAATCCTAATGGACATAAACCATGTAAATAATATGCTTTTGAGTTAAGCCTTTGAAAAGACCAATATGTAACCAATGAAAATAGGAGCAATAGTTACTTAATTCCTTTGATGCAATCAATGATGGGAATTCAATAGCTGGAAGATGTTTCACTTTTCATCAAATTGCAAGGCCATGGAAAGTGTGCTCATGTGAGACAAAAAGCTATGTAGGAACAAAATGGTGATCTCCTATCGAGCTAAGTACAACAGTGAAATTTTTAGACCTATAGAAAACACCAAAATTAAAAGATCGCACAACCAGAATATCACAATAAAACTTTTGGCTCAATTACATTCCATGAAAATACATTCAAAAAATATAACACACTTAGGCAAGAATTAATACACTCCAAATGTTGCGATTACAAATGGGAAATGTATACTTTTGAGAGGGGAGGTGAATCAGAAGTACTAAACTTCAACCTTTACAACTTTTAACTTTAAAACATTGTATGCATAAACATATAGAAATAACATGTAAAGGAAATGCATCCACACAAACACTTGACACTAGATATGATTTGCTAGAAACCCTCTAATGACACCCACATTTCTTCACTACTAGAGAAATAAAGTTCACCTGTTAAGGTTATACATTTTGACCATTCTCATGATCTACCCTATGAAAGGTCTACCCTATTAAAGGCTTACAAAGGATAATTAGATCCTACCCTATTAAAGGATTTTAACACCCTATCAAAATTGTGCTTGGCTAAAGGACTTTAGAACACTCACTTGGAATGTCACCCTATTAAAGGCTTTATACAATGGTTGTTAAACCAACCTATGTCCATAGGATTTCATTTTGCTATAACAATTGTTAGAGAGTACAATAAAATGTTTGACCTGATACACTTATAATCTAATATTGTTGATTTTAGATCCCTATTTAGTTCATCTCGATTCTATCTAATCTAATTTGAAAATTTTGTAACCTTGATCCTTTGTTCTACTAATTGATTCTGCAATGTTGTCCTTATTCTAAGTCACCTTCAACTTGATCAATTCACCCCTTTTACTTCCTTCAAATCTTTTCTAGAATTACCTCCTCACATGCATTCTCTCTTACACTTAGAAATATGGGGCTTCATCTCTCTTTTAAAAATATTCCATGACTTAGGGTTAGGTATGAGTATACAATGGAGATTCATCCAATTTTCTTGCTCAATTCCTTCCATTTTCCTAATTGGTTACATGTAGATTGCATAGGGAATCCAAATAGATTTTATCTTATCTTTAAAGCTTCAAGGATTTTCTATATGTTAGCTCAAAAATGGTTTACATCTTAGTTTGTGAAGGCACAAATTTTTATGCTGATTTTGTGTTATTCGACACTTGATAATATTGATGCTTAGCACTAATTGGAATTCTATCTTGCTGGGCATCTATTGTTCACTCGGCACATATACTCACTTGGCACTATCTATTTTCTCATCATCTGAATGACTTGACACTTATTGAATTTTTGGCTCAACACATATTGTAACTTGAAACTTGTATATATTATACTCGACATATGTTGCTATCATGATATGGACTTAGCAAATAGCTTAAGTGCCTTGACACTCAATTGTCAAAACTGATCTAAGATCAACAATCTCCCCCTTTGACATGAGTGTCAAAAACACTTAACTATGCATGATAAGTCTGTCTCCCTTAAGTATAATACAATTATATTTTGGCATATATTCAAAACTTCAAAACTATTCAAAATTTTATGAAGGACTATATACCGCAAAATTTTGTATCTCCCCCTGAGTTGATGTTTCTTTTTCTGTAACCAAAATTTTACTCCTTTGAGTGGATTTTCCTTATGTTGATACTCTTTGTCTTATATGGTTTGATATACCCTATTTTTTCTTTTCAACATTGTACTCCCCTTTGTTTGCTCTATTTTTTTGGCTCCCCCTTTCATATATCTCCCCTTGCAAATTAAGTCTCTTTCTAGCCTTTTGATTTATCTCCCCCTATTTAACAATTTCTCCCCCTTTTTGACACTTATGTCAAAGGGTCTATACATTGACTGAGTATTTTTCCAAGAAGTTCTTGTTTACTTCCATCACAATTCTTAGAGCATCATCCTAGTTTTATATTGCAACTTCTAGGGATTTGATTTATATTGTTGTCTTTGTTGCAAGGTGAACTAAGCCATCTAGTGTTGAAAGATTAGGATCTTTCTTCAATAAATTTTTTGCATAGCTAGTTCCTTCTATAATATCTCCATATGAGGGGTTAGAGAGGCTTGAATTTGAACTAATTTGTCTCTAGTATTAGCCTCTTCTACTGTTAATACGACTAGTTCCTTCTATGTGTGAAGCATTGTATGAAAGTGCTTCTCACTTTGAGATGGATCTTTTGGCAATTGTATGCCTAATACTTTCATATTTCTTTCCAATCTCATTATTATTTGGCTAGTTTCTTGTGTGAAGATTGAAGGAACACACAATTTTGTGTACAGTGAGAATATATTCTCAAGTACTATCTTCACCTTTTCAATTTTCTTTTCCAGCTCTACCTATGATAGTGTTATTTCACTAGATATTTTCTTATTCACCTTTCCTTGAAACTTTTTCTTAGACCATTCCATGAGTTTTACATTTGTCTCCTGGTCTTCATTGGTCGCCTATTCAACAATTTCTGATAGTTCTTCCAATATTGGCTTGTTTTCTCCTTCTCCTCCTATTTTCTTCCTTGATCAATCATTATTATTTGTAGTGGTGCACCTTGTACTTATGCAGTAGGAATAGAAGTATCCATCTATCCTATTTGTTCATTTGTTGGCTTCTCGGTGGTTGTAGCAACCTTAGCTGATGTATCTTGTAGTGTTTTCTTTTGAGGTTGTCCACTTGTAGCTATAGAGATGGTAGGGGATGTTTCTTATGTGGTGACCTTGTCCCTAGTTAGGTTAGCTATTGCTTTTTTCAACTCATCTACACTGACCAATGTTGGATTGTCACACAACTTTGCTTGTAAAGTTGATTGGTCAAGGATTCTCTTTAGACCCACTACAGTGATTGGGTTGATGTTCTGAACTATGTTGTTAGGAACATCCTTCACTTTGATTATTTCTATAGGTGTGTTGCTATCATGTGGAGGGATTGGTGTTGGCAATTGTGTATCTTGCACATTCTGATCTATTTGCTGCTCCTCAACAGTTGCCATATTATCTTCTTTTTGTGTTCCCTCCACTATGTCATCTACCTTTTCCTTCTCACCTTCTCCTTCCTTATAATTGTCTTCCTCTTCTCCATTATTTCTTACCTCAAAAGGATCCTCTTCTCCTTCCTTAACAATGGTTAGGCCATATATTAGCTTCCACATTTGAGTGGACTTCTTGACAACATCTTCAATCTTATTTTGAAGAATGTTGAAGCCTCTGTATTTAGGTACAAATTTTCTATCATTCTTTTTATTTACCTTTGTTATTTGGCCTTTAGACAAGTCTGGCATCACTTGTGTCAATGTAGAATCCCTTATTTCCTTTTCCATGTTTAAGAAATAATTTCATTTATTCTCAATAGTGGAATATAAATCCTTAGGTATTGAATTGTCAAGTTCAAGTTGAGTGTTCTTGGACTTAGCCATCATGGTGTAGACTGATTTCTCAACCATTTTTTTTCTTCCCTATTCAACTTATTGAAATCAATGTTCTTCAAGCTAGTTAAGTTTGTATTATCTTTAATATTATCATGAATATTTTCTAAATCAAACTTGGTGGGATGACTTACCACTCTAAATTGGCTTGTGTCTTATGACTTGGTCCTTTCTTCATCAGAGTCAGGTTGTGCATCATATTTTCCTCTTAATTTCTTCTTCGCTGGACCATGTTTCTCTGTGGCCTTCTTCATTTCTAGCTCCTTAGCCTCTTTAGTTGTGGCTCTTGTTCTTGCTCTTTTTGTTGGCTTGGTTGGGCTTGGCTTTGCAATCTTTTTGCCCTTGGGTTGAGTTGCAAGCTATTTCTGAGCTTTTCTCTTCTTAGGCTCTGGGTTAGTTGGTGCTTCCTTGGCTAGTTCCTCCTTGACACCTTCTTCTTCTTCAACATCTTCTCACATGCCTTGTGTCAAGCCATGTGGCTCCTGGCCCTGTTCTTCTTCTTTTTCATCTTCATCATGTTCTTCACCTTCAACTCCCTCTCCAAATTTGGCTTTAAGCTTCTTAAGCAATTTATCCTTTTTCTTTAGAGTTGAGGTAGTTTTCAACTCCATTTCCACCTTAGACTTCACAACATCATAAGTACCAATAGGTTTTGGTACTTCATCAATTTCTTCTACCAACAATGTTGTGATGGCTGCTGATGCCTCATCAATGTTAATTTCATACCCCAATGGCCTTAGCCATCTCACTCTGGGTACTGCAACCTAGATAAATGTGTATTCAATATCTTCTAGGAAGAAAATGTCATTTTCATACCTTTCCACTAGGGAAACTTGGATTCTAAACCTTTGTTTCATGGTTTTCTTGAAATCCTCAAAATAACTAGTCATTATAGACTCAAAATTTTCTCCCATTTTCTCAATGTATTCGTTAATCTATACTGCCACAAACCTACTGGTCTTCCAACCTACCTTACCAAAAGAAGGAAACTCATTCTATACATAGAAAAATATAAATATAAAAATTGAACCAAATTTGCATTAAGCACCTTTTTTTCTCCTTATTACTCCTAGGTTCTCCATGATTTTTTGTAACTATTGCTCTTCCAGATCATAAGTGTGATCTTTCTTCATAATCTTGTACCGTACATCAACTAAAATGCATGGTACACTATGTAATCAGCTTGACTGATAAAATTTGTGGGATATGACCCTCATGGAAAATTCTAGAAGTGGATCTTTGATGGTATCAATGGTCATTCCCCTTTTCTTCCACTTAGCCCTTGTATTCTTCTCAATAGCTTCTTTTGAGTAACATCTTAGGGTTTTGGGTTGTTCTAGGGTTGGAAACTCTGTAACCCTATGCACAATCCTTTTTGACAATTTGATGGGTCCTCCTTCTAACCATAAACATCCATCATGGATTTTGCTTAACACAATTCTTATCCATTTAGTCATGAAAATGGTGGGAAAATCTAGGGCACGGGTCAAGCCCTTTCTCTCAACAATTTGAAATTCTTCCTTTAACACTCTATTCTTACATAGTTTGTCATATGCCTATCAAATTTTTGTATCTCCTATTGCTCCAACCTTGTAGTTATAACACTTTTTGACATATTGGACCATTACAAATTTAGGTGGAATAATGGATAGCACACTAGCAACAACATTCTTATATGCGACTTCAGGTATTGGCCTAAAATTTGGTTTCTTGACTTCATTACTAACCAACTGAACTTCAATGGGTTCCTTGTCCTTGGGATTCCTAGAACTAGAGGCCATTTTTGCAAGCTAGGGTTTCAAAATATAAAATTGCATAACTACATAGTTTAGCTTGTGAGAAATATTTTTAAATTGATGAAGTGATGTTTGATTTCTATTGGAATTTTTGCAAAAGCTTCAATCTTTGGTCACCAATCACTTTTGTGCTTTTCTTACTCTTGATCTATGTTTGTAATGATGAGAAAATGATCAAAATATTGACCTTATACCCTTCAATACATAGCATTTAATGCTTAGTGCATATACAACTGTACACTTGGCTCCTTATGTTATTTCTACTTTACTTGGCATCAATGCAAATTTCACTTTACTCGACAGCTATAGGAATTACCCTTACTTAGCTTGAATAGAAATTTCCTTTTACTCAGCTATAACTACACACTCAGCTCCAACTAGTCTTGGTTGGAAGCTCAACATGTACTAGGATTTTACTCTACATCTGAAGGCAACTTTCCTTACTCAGAAACAATTTGAAAAACTTTAAAGATTTAACCTTGCATCTTTATTCATGCTGATCTATCCTTTTTAGTACTAACTTATTCTAGGAATTGATGTATGATAAAGCATTTAAATATTAGTCTCACATACCTTCTCTTGCTTAGTTTGATGAAGTGTGACCACTTGACCTTTCAGGTGAAGTGATCCCTTCATTTGATGTGTTGCATCCATCTTTCTTCTTCCATGTCTTATTCATTTCTCCTTCGATGTGATCAACATCTAACTTGCCTTTTCCTTTATTGGACTCTAATTTAGGTGCCTTTGCCCTTGTTGGGAAGTGCTTGCTAATATGACCAATCTTAAAACAACTAAAGCATGTAGTTTGGCTCAACCATCTACTATAGTTTCCACTAAAATGTGTTCTTATGAAATTCTCAGGGATATGTCCATACTCTTGAAAATAATGATAGCTATTTATTGTATTGTTGTCCCAATTATAGGAATTCTCATGATTTCTTCCCTTGTTTGATGACCATGTGGACTTGGATCTGCATTTGAAGGCTTTGTGTCTTAACTTCTGAAAATTGTAGCAATGTCCTCCAAATTTTGGTGCACACATGGTTCTAGTTCTACATTCGTCTATTTGATGACCTTGTTTTTTTCACTTGTAATAATGGATCATATTCCTTGGCTTGGTATTCTAACTAGAATTCTTACTCCTACAAACATTAGCTATTTATCCTTTCTTTCCACAATGATGACAAGTAGGTTTAGAGTTCTTACCTTTTTCATTCCTTTGTTTAGCAGTCTTGGATGACTCTCCTTCTTTAGTGCTTGTATATCCCAATCCTGATGTATCTTTGCTGGATCTAGGGGATTTCAATAATTGTTCAAAGTACTTGATAGCTTCACTTGGCTTGTTGAAACTTTTAGCAAACTCTTTTTCTCTTTTTAGGTCATTCTACAGTTGTTCATTTTGTAGCTTCAATGTAGTTATCTCAATGTCCTTGACATTCAACTCATGATGGGCATTCATCATTTGGCTTAGGGTATCCAATTGAATGTTTGAGACTCTAAAAAACTCTACTGACTTTTCTTCTGATTTGTTTGACAAGATTATTTTGTCTTCTTCAATCATGGCCTTGTCCTCTACGGTTTATTTCTTTTGTTGAGTCACCTCACACAACAGTATTGCTTGTGATTCTTGTTCCAACTTGAGATTTTTGATCTCCTTAGCTTGTGCTCTATTCTTGTCCATGAGATCTACAATTGCTACATCAAATTCACAAGACTTACCATCTACAAATAACTTTTTGGTGTCAATCTCCTTGTATTGAGTGTCATTTTCAGCTATGGCAATCTCTTTCCTTCTCTTTAGTGAGCTTCTCAAGGAATCTTTGACTTCATCCAGTTGCTATAGCAAGATATGTATCTCAATATCCAAATTCTTAATGGTCTTTCCCAACTTGTAGACTTCCATCTCAAGATATGTTCTCCAAGATGGAAGGCTTCTCCTGATGATAACTCAATTCTGATACCAATTTTTGGGATTACAAATAGGAAATGTATACTTCTAAGAGGGGGGGTGAATCAGAAGTACAAAACTTCAACCTTTAAAACTTTTAACTTTAAAACATTGCATGCATAAACATATAGAAATAACATGTAAAGAAAATGCATCCATACAAGCACTTGACACCAGATATGATTACTCAGAAACCCTTAAATGAGAAGGTAAAACTGGGGTGGGGATGACACCCACAATTCTTCACTACTGTAGCAATAAAGTTCACTTATTAAGGTTACATATTTTGACCATTCTCATGATCTATCCTATGAAAGGCCTACCCTATTAAAGGCTTACAAAGGATTGTTAGATCCTACCCTGTTAAAGGATTTTAACACCCTGTCAAAAGTGTACATGGCTAAAGGACTTTATAACACTCACTTGGAATGTCACCCTATTAAAGGCTTTATACAATGGATGTTAAACCAACCTAAGTCCATAAGATTTCATTTTTTTGTAACAATTTTTTGAGATTACAATAGAATGTTTGATCTAATACACTTACAATTTGATATTATTTATTTCAATTCCTATTCAATTCATCTTGATCCTATCTGATCTGATATGAAAATATTATAACCTTGATCCTTCTAAGTTCCTTCAACCTAATCAATTCACCCCTTTCACTTCCTTCAAATATTTTCTATCATTACCTCCTCACATGCATTATCTCTTACACTCTAAAATATGGGGCTTTGTCTCTCTTTTAAAAAGATTTCGTGACTTAGGGTTAGGTATGAATCTATCATGGAGATTCACCCAATTTTCCTACTCATTCCCTTCCATTTTCTTGATTGGTTGCATGTAGATCGCATAGGGAATCTAAATAGATTCAACCTTATCTTCAAAGCTTTGAGATTTTTTTATATGTTAGCTCAAAAATGGTTTACATCTTAGTTTGTGAAGGCACAAACTCTTATGTTGATTCTATGTTACTTGACACTTGATAATACTGATGCTCAACACTAACTGGAATTTTTTCTTTCTCAAAATCTATTGTTCACTCGGCACATATACTTGCTTGAAACTATATATTTTCTTGGCATCTAAATGACTTAACACTTATTGTATTTATGGCTTGACACATATTGCAACTCAACACTTGTATATATCATACTAGGCATATGTTCCTAGCTCGATATGAACTTAGAAAATTGCTTAAGTGTGTTGACACTCAATTGTCAAAAAAAATCTAAGATCAATGCCAAATGTGAGCACCAATAGCATATATTATTACATCAAAATAACGGTGGCCACCTAAAATACATATTCTATTCTTGAATTTATAAGAAATTCTCTCCTCAATTTGTGTTGAGAGTGAGAGATGTTTATATGAAAACATATGCTTCTAAACTTTAAAAAAAAAAATCTATTTATGTAAAAACTGACTCTCCAACTAGTTCAAAGAAGGATTATACACTTTTTTATATCATTTAATGGGTGCATGAGCCTTTACATTTCTTTAAAACAAAGAAAGCATGAGAAAAAATAGAAGAAGAAAGCTATCGAATGATGTAGGAGTCTTTGGAGATGCCAAAAATAGAAGCTCCATCTTCACTAGATGTTTATAGGAGTTAAATTTCTGTCAAAATGCATTTTGATGCATGGAAAGCTCTAAATTTAGAATTGGTAGATAACTATAAGAACAACTCAAAAGAAGTGCATCTGTGCACTTGGGAAAAATTTGTGCAAAGTGCTTAATTCACCAAAAAAATCAAAGTTCTCAATTTTGAAAATGGTTTTTGGGTTTTGCTCACATGGATTTTTAGATCACTTATGTACTTAATTTTATCCTTTTGAGAATTTATACCCTCCTTATAGCCAAAAAATTTCATAAGAAGTACACCTACACACCAACACATTAGTGCACCTGGGAAAAATTTGTGCAAGGTGCTTAATTCACCAAAAAATCAAAGTTCTTAGTTTCAAAAAAAAAAAAAGGGTTTTCCTCAAATGGGGATTTAGATAACTTTTGTGTACTTATTTTGATCCTTTTGATGATTTATACCCTCTTTATAGCCAAAAAAAATTAATAGATCTAAACTCCTTCTGCTTCTACAATCCCAAGACACCTCTGTTGAATCTTGTCATTAATAGTTGCATAAGATGAGGAACATGTTCTAGTTCACATGTCTGACCTCTGTATCTTAGATCTTTTCTTCTATCCAACTACCCAATTTTTGCAAGTCAAAGACTAGGTGATCTAGATTATCCAGAACGATCAAAATGTTTGAATCTTTTCAATATATTTTAAACTAGTTTTTTTGGAGGTCTTGTGCTCAAAATTTCAAATTGAAACTTTTATTGGTCCCTAAAACTGGGTAGCCAAAGGCTCACTATTTTAGGGAGTGAAATTAGATTTTTAGTTATTCTTTCCAATGGTGTAAATGGTTTTGAATTTTGAGCTCTAGGTCAAAAGTTATGACCCTAACAAATTAAGGATGCATTTTATCTACAAAAATAAGCAAACATTAATTAGCTTATGTTAGAAGAACCAAACAAGGACTCCCTAGGACTCAGACTAACAAAATTGGATCAACACTAATCAAAATAGTTAATTTCCCCCGATAAGCTAGCTTTTTGCCCACTAAAAATCACCCTCTAACACTAAAATTCTCTAGTTCTGACCTCTAGGTTTCTTAGTTAGAGGACTAGGGCTTTACCTAGACTCCAAGTAGAGTTTCAAAAATGACCTAGGCCCTAGACTAGAGGTCCAAGAAACAAAAAAAATTACTAGGGGGTCCCCATTTCAAGGAGAAATGGGGCGTGCATTGTGAGACCACAACAAATAGCCCCAAACAAAAGGAAGAGATGACAAAGGCATTTTTTCATCAGCATGTATCTTTCTAACATGTTTCAAATGACAATTAAATCTCGAACACTTCAAATAGATTTCAATTTCTTTGATAGTCAAAATCTTAGAATCTCGAATTTTCAAGCTCAGTGTGTGCATAATGTATTTGCTTCCTTTGACATTTCAAAATACAATCTATCATAAGTTTGTAATAGCTTGGAAATAATCTTCCACTTCATCAATTCATTCATCAAGAATTCTTGCAAATCATGTGTATCAATCACTATCTAACTAGATGAGAGAATCTATTTTGATGGCTCTTAACAAGTTATCATTTTTTTTTTTTTGCATTTCAGGTCCTAAGTATTTTTTAAATTCTGCTTCAAGGAGCTTGCATGTTTCCATTTTATTCTTCCATGAAGCAATAGCTTTAGATACTGGATAGCCATTTTGGAAGGCATATCCCTATTGTCAGATTATATTTCTCATAACTCTTGGAACCTTTCATTCTTAACACCATCATTCCTTTTTTATTTTCATTATGTACCTTGACCATGCTTAGACTATGTGGCCAAAGCATTGGTGTTGTTCCTCAAATTCTTTCTTTAGTCGATAATATTTGTGTTCCTCTTTTAAGAACTTTATGGAAACTCTCATGCTAAATAGTGACCTTAGAAATTCCTTGAAAAGACCTTTTGTTTAAACCAGTAGGCTTCAGACTATCCCTCACTGCTATCAACCTTGATTTGAAAAAACCAAGATAGTCAATCTTTTAATTTGTAAAGTATTGAGAGCTATCAATCTATGATTTTGATTTCAAGACTAAAAGTCATTTACACCTATAAGTAGCATCTATTTTTAGTTGGTACAAGAAACAAAATCATTTAAATGTCTTGACAAAGAAATACCTCTTCATAAAAGTTGAAACCACAAGGAGTGGTTTATGGAATGTGTCAAGAATGAGTCTTGAGTTTACTTAACCCTCAAACTGACACAAATAAAAAAAGAAATGAAATGAAACCAAAAAAAGCCTCAAGTCAAAGAAAACTAGCACCTAACTAGAAAGGCTAAAAAAACATAAAAACAAAAACAAAAACAAACAAAAAAAAAATTTATATAGAAAATCTTGAATAATAAGAATGTGGGGTGATTTTTAGTATGTTTATCATGATGTGCAATACTAATGAACCACCCCATATAGTCATAAGAAAAGCTGATTTTTCTTTGTACTCAGAAAAAATAAAATTTGTATAATCTTAGTTCAAATTTTGAGCACAAATCACACAAAATTAGACCATGATTAATCCATAAACAAGTTCTCTTATCTTTAGCATCATATTCAATTTTAAAATCATCAAACTAAGAGGGATAATGGAAATATATCACTTGATCTAGCAAGTCTCCCACCATAGGGGTACACTCGCACATTGTAATCTTTCCTTCTAGTGGTCTTATCTCATGGTACACAACTTCAGCACACATGGAAACACTTTAGGTTCCTTTGGACTGAAAAATCAATCATCGATCTTCCTTTTAGATTTTAGGATTCATTAATCTCATCGATCAAGATGTTTTCTACCTCATATCCCAAAGAAGCCTATTCAAAAACATACTTTCCCTCCATTGCAATCTCCCAAGCTAATAAGAAATCATGACAAATTTCTTCTGAATGGAACCAAAATGGATGGATTCTACATGAATTGGTTATTTCATGGTTTGATATGTGTAGAATACCCACAAATAGACATTTCCTTTATCAAGCTTGAGACCAAATTGAGCATTCTATCCATCTCTTCTAATGACATATCTAGTTTGGAAGGAGGTATCTTAATGTTATATTTGATTTCTATGCATGATTGTGTGAGTTTTTTATCATCATCATTTTGGATCATACTACATGATCCATCATCAAGATGTAGGAGAGTCAAGGAAAATAGAAGATATGGATTGTAGATATATCTTTCCTTGATTCTCCTGCATCCTGATGATGGATCATGTAGTATGATCCGAAACATTGATGATAAAAAAATCACACAATCATGCCTAGAAATAAAATATAACATTAAGATACCACCTTCCAAACCAAATATGTCATTAGAAGAGATGGATAGAATGCTCAATTTGGTCTCAAGCTTGATAGAGGAAATGTCTATTTGTGGGTATTTTACACATATATCAAACCATGCAATAATTGATTCATGTAGAATCCATCCCTTCTTGGAACTACAATCCATATCTTTTATTTTCCTTGATTCTCCTACATCCTGATGATGGATCATGTAGTATGATCTGAAATGTTGATGATAAAAAAACTCACACAATCATGCCTAGAAATCAAATATAACATTATTTATGGATTGTGAAAATCTGATAGCTCTAAGTAGGTATCTTATCATTATCCAATGGGGAATCAATATCAAAGTAGAAAAAATTGGTATCTTCTTCTTGATGACTTCTCGATTCAAAAATCTTAGCAACCTTGGGATCTTCTACATTTCCATCACTTTTTGCAACTTTGAGAATTTTCGCAACTCTATGGAGCTTTGGAACTTCAAAATTTTCTACATCCTCAAAATTTCTTGGCATATCCACACTTATTGCAACATCAACACTTGGAAGAATATCTTCACTCAATGGGAACACAAACTCCTTTTGATCATCTTCATCATTTTGTCCTCCTATAGATTTATCATATCATTCAAACATCATTGCACTAAACTAGAAAGGTTGTTCCTCCATGATTTGGGGAGGCTGATCTGAAACATCATTATACCCATATCCATTTTTAATTTTGATGCAAAGGCTTTATGACACCACAAATTGGACAACAAGACTCTACACCTTGTAAAACAATTTCAAGGTCTCACCATGTACCCAAGGGAATCCATTGCTCCAAGAGGTCAAATGTCTTCCAAATGACACAAGGCCAACCATAAGACTTCCTAGGGTCACAAAAAACCATAAAAAAATATTTCTTGACTACTTACAATTTCCCTTTAAGCCTCTTGATCAGATATCTCAAAATGAGCTATTAACCCCAAGCAATCCTTCCTAGTAGCCTATGTTTCTTGATTTTTGGACTTTTGGATGAGACTTTTAAAAACACTTGAAAATTAAATTATGGATTTAGATACCCATTTTGAAGTTAGAAAACATATGTGAAAATGGAGTATTAATCATTTGGACCAACTATGCATAAAATTACTGATTCTAGTATTGCCACTAGCCCTAATTGGGCAACTTTACAAAGAAACTACCAAAATAACTTATCCCCAGACACTATCACTTTCACTAGTCCCTATTTATACCCCAAAAAATAGGATTATGGTATTTTTCTTCACCAAGAAACTTTCCATATGGTCAAACTCAAAATCCCTCACCAAATGGCTCCAAAAACTAGGGCCTTCTAGAAAATGACCCAAAACTCACTTCTGGAACCCCTCCTTCAAGATTCACCACTTATTTGACATTTAATTTTTCTATTTCAAACAAAAACATGCCCTCCTTAAGTCCAATCTCCCGTTGCTACACTTATGGCATCAAATTCCATGCATTTTCATGAGGTTTTCTTCACTATTCTTGGTGATCACCACATCAAATCAACTCTTCTACAACATACAATGCTAATAAATTTTTTTACATGTTAAATATGCATCATTCCATGAGAAAAAACAATCACATTCATGGAATGATGCTTTCAGATTGAAGAATTTATCAAAACTATTAAGAGAAACAAAGATTTAGTGATTATAGTAAATCCAAATTGATTGAAATAGAAATGATAATACTTCAAAGCATAAAAAAAATGTCTTGTACAACCCTAATATATCTTCCAAGCATAAAAAAAATGAATGGAATGAAATAGAGATGAAAACATGCAATTGAAAGTTATGAAATTTTGAATTTTATTGCCATCTTGAGTAGAAATCTGTACATTTCATCTCAAGTCCAGACCATTCTCTCTTCCAACCATTAAATAAACTTGCTATAAACTTCCTCAACCAATTTAGGTTGGTTGGAAGGCTTAGTTTAGTCTAAAAAAATTAAAACACCATTTTCACTCCTAAATGCTCATAACTATTGGGATTCAAATATTTGAATTTCCAACTTACATTTGATTGCATATTAATATTAAAAACCTATTAACTTCTATCCCAATTAATTTATTATTTCTTCTAGGACCTAATTGACTCCCCTTAACAACTTTAGATACCATTTGGCACTATTGGCCACCCTTACATTTTTTTGGTCCTAAGTCCTTTGCTAGAACTTCTAGGACTTCTAATATTTAAATTAAATAGTTTATTAGATATTACCATTATTGGCCTCAATATATCCCAATTCACTGGTAGGAATTTTTTAGATCCACTGCCTCCATTTGATTCTGAGGTGGACTTAGGTGTTTGGAGAGGTGCTCCTATACTAACTTGGTCTCATATCTGTAATACCATTATTCTCATTGTTGATGTTACTATAAATGCCAAAATTTCCACTTTGATTTTGAGAATAATTATTTTGGGCAGCAAGTTGTCTTGGATGATTTCCTTGGTTTCTTGAGGAATTCAACTTTATTTTGATGATTTCATTGGATAAAAGAGACATCATCTCCTTTGTGGCCTTAAACTCTCTAGCCATATTGTTTTCTACTTCAGTGGATGCAACTTCCTTTTGCTCAAAGAAAGCAGTCTTTTGGGGCTTATACCCTGAGTATGTAATTGTTGACATTGGAGCAGCTATAAGCTACTTTGTGAATGTAACAACCTCTTTGAATAATTTTTCAATTGTATCGATGTCTCTAGGTGGGAGCCTTTTTAGAAAAATAGAATTTAATGAATCCATTGTTCCAAAATAGATCTGGATGACAGTCTCTTATGGTACAATGTATGGAAACTCCATATTTTGATACATCCTATAGAACTAATGATTAAACTATCGAGGAGTCTCATGGGGGTCCCTCTTAATTGAGATTATTTGATGATGTAGGATAGTTGCATCTATGTAGATCTAGAGGTTCTAGAAACTTACTCTCAAAAGAGCTCCAATCCCTTATTGATGTTGGTGGCAGATTGAGGTACCAATTGAATGCCATCTCCTGAAAAGTGTAAGGAAAAAAGGTAGCATACCACATCCATATGCTGAATCTAGTTTCTATTATAGATCTCCTTGAAAATTTTAATATGATCTTCTATTGTTTATGATTCTCCATAAATGAAATGTGGGAAAAACTTTTCAAGATTTTTGGGCAAGTCATGCAATGGACCAGTTAGATCTAAAGGTGAACTTTAGGCATGAAAGAAAGACATGGTGCATAATGATGGGAATGTGTGAAGTAGAATGTAGAGTGGATGGTGATTATGGAATATGTAATGTGAATGGGTGGAGTTCTTGGTATCCCTTTATCATTGTGATGCTTGTGAAAGTGACTAAGTTCTACGAGCTTGTGTTTTTTCTAGAAAAGCATACCCTTGAAGAGGCACACTTTCTCAAAATGACACACTTGTGCACCTACACACCTCTTGAAAATTCACAGACTTAGAATTTTTTATTTTTTTTCAAAAATTGTAGAATTTTCAAACAATTTGAGTTTTTTGAGCCAAATGGTTCCTAGGCTCTCCTTCTATCACCACTTCTATTAAGCTGTCATTTTGCACAATGATTAGTGATAGGAATCCTTTTGAACTCCTCTCTTATAAAGTTAATCTGGGATCAACTCTAAGGTTTTAGGCAATTGTGTGACCTATTGGAATTCGCTCAGTAGAAGATAAATGTGAGTGTTTATGAGGATGCCTTTGCTATAAGATGACCAATCTACTTGTTGTTTCAAAATTAACCACAAAAGAGATATGTTTTTTGGTATTTTCTATTTTTAAATGAATTCAATCTAACAATGCAACTATATGAATTCCTAATTTAACCAAGGGGTTAGTAAAGAAAATAACAAAGGTAGGGAAACAAAAAATTAAAGCAAATAACATGAAAAATAAATCCTAACAGACATAAACCATGGTAACAACACATCTACCAGTTAAGCCTTTGAAAGTATTGGTAGGTAACCAATGAAGATAGGAGTAGTGCTTATTTAATTCCACTGATGTAACTATCAATGAGAATTCAATAACCATAAGATGCTTCAGTTTTCATCAAATCACAAGGCTAGGGAAAGTGCACTCATGCGAGATGAAAAGTTGTGTAGGAACAAAATGGCGATCTCTTCTCAAACTAACTATGTCAATAGAATTCATAGACCTATAGCAAACATCAGAATTAAAAGATCACACAACCAAAATATCACAATAAAACTATTGGGTCAATTACATTCCATGAACATAAATTCACAAAATACAACACACTTAGGCAAGAATCACTACACTCCAATAAAAGCACCAATAGAATATATTATTGCATCAAAATAATGGTGGCCTCCTAGAATACATATTACATTCTTGAATTTATAAGAAATTCTCTCTTCAATTTGTGTTGAGAGTGAGAGATATCTTTATGAAAACATTTTCTTCTAAACTAATAAAACAAATCTGTTTATGTATAAACTAACTCTCTAATTGGTGTTAAGTAGGACTTAACCCTTTTTTATATCATTTAATGGATGCATGAGCCTTTACATGTCTTTAAAACAAAGAAAGCATGAGAAAAATAAGAAGAAGAAAGTTATCAGCTGAAGTAGGAGTCTCTGGAGATGCCAAAAGTAGAAGCTCCATCTTCATTGGATGTTTGTAGAAGTTAAATTGTTGTTAGAATGCATTTCTAATGCATGGAAAGCTCTAAATTTAGAATTGTTAGTTAAATATTAGTGTACCTCAGAGGAAGGACACCTTGGGAGAAGTGCACTTGCGCACCAAGGCACTTAGGAAAATTTTGGTCAAGGTGCTTAGTTCATCAAAAAATTAAAGTTCTTAGTTTTGAAAATAGTTTTTGGGTTTTGCTCAAATGGAGTTTTAGATCACTCTTATGTACTTACTTTTATCCTTTTGATGGTCTATTCCCTTTTTGTAGCCAAAAACTTTCATAAGAAGCACACCTATGCACCAGCACATCTGGGAAAAATTTGTACAAGGTGCTTAATTCACTAAAAAATTAAAGTTCTTAGTTTTCAAAATAGTTTCTGGGTTTTGCTCAAATGGGGTTTTAGATCACTTTTATGTACTTATTTTGATCCTTTTGATGATTTATACCCTCTTTATAGCAAAAAAATTTCATAGACTTGAACTCCTTCTGCTTCTAAAATCCCAAGGCACCTCTGTTGAATCTTGTCATTAATAGTTGCATAAGATGAGGAACATGTTCTAGTTTACGTGTCTAACCTATGTATCTTTGATATTTTCTTCTCTCCAACTACCCAATCTTTTCGAGATAAAGACCAAGTGATCCAAATAATCCATAATGATAAAATGTTTGAAAATTTTTCATGTCTTTTTAATTTTCTTTTTTAGAGGTCTTTTGCTCAAAATTTCAAGTTGAAACCTTCATTGGTCCCTAAAATTGGGTAGCCAAAGGCTCACTACTTTAGGGACTAAAATTAGATTTTTAGTTGTTCTTTCCAACAATGTAAATGGTTTTGAATTTTGAGCTCTAGGTCAAAAGTTATGACCTTGACAAGTTAAGGATGACTTTTAACTGCACAAAGAAGCAAACATTTATTGGTTCATGTTAGAAAACCAAAACAAGGACTCCCCAGGACTTAGACTAACAAAATTGGGTCAATACTAGTCAAAATGGATAATTTCCCCCCAATAAGCTAGTTTTTTTTACCACTAAAAATCACCCTTTAACACTAAAATTCTCCAGTTCTAACCTTTGGGGTTCTTAGTTAGAGGACTAGGGCTTTATCTAGACTCTAAGTAGAGTTGCCAAAATGACTTAGGCCCTGGACTAAAGGTCTAGGAAACAAAAAAAAATTACTAGGGGTTCCCCATTTCAAGGAGAAATGGGGTGTGTATTGTGAAACCACAATAACTAGATGACTTAGTTGTAGTGATGACCGTTCATCCTTGCCTAGTAAATGACTAAGTGTTTGGACAATAATAAACAACATAGGCTTAGAGATCAACATTTATGTCATGTAAACTTTAACAATCTGGTTAGCATTAGTAAAATGAAAAGATTAAGAGGTTTTTCAAAACTGAAGAAACCTGATAATGTTATGTGTAAACAATGTCAACTAGGAAAAATGGAAAAATCTAGTTTCAAGAGAAAAATATATACGTTTGATGATATTTTGAAATTGGTTCATACTGACTTATGTGGACCTATTATTGTTGAAAGCTATTATGGAGACAAATATTTTATTATATTTGATGATGAAAACTCTATAATGATGATTATGATGTTTCTTAAAGAAATTTTTTATTCTTTTAAGTTATTTAAGTGGTATTTTGCAAGAGTTTGAAGTTCTTGAGATCTAATAGAGGTGGTGAATTAATTTCCCATGAGTTCAATATATTCTACAATAACAGAGGAATCAAAAGATAGATGTCAGCACCTGGAACCCCTTGTCAAAATGGAATAGCTGAAAGAAGAAATAAATCAATCATGGATTGTGCTTGAACATTAATGATGGAGAAAAATGTGTCACATAAATATTGTAGAGAAGTTGTAAGTACAACTATTTATACCATGAATAGAGTGCAAGTCAAGAGAGGTAAAAATGCTACACCTTTTGAATTATGGTATGGGCATGCACCTAATGCAAAGTATTTCAATTTTTTTGGAAGAAAATGTTAATTCTTAAAGATAATAGAAATGGAAAACTTGATGCTAAAAGTGATGTAGGTATATTTCTAGGATATTCCACTAAGAGCAAAGCTTAAAAGTGTTTTAACTCTAACACTAACAAAGCTATGGAAAGTGCAAATGTGAAAGTTGATAAATATATAGATAAAAATGAAGTTGAATGCAAGAAAGAACCTAAAGATTAAAACACTCCTAGCAATCCACCTTAAAAAGAAAACACAGCTACAGATCCTTAGCAAATTGGAAATGTCGAGTTTCAATAACCAGTTGCCAAGTAGTAGACTCTAGGTGTTGAGCAATAGGGAAATGATATCAAGTCATAGACATAGCAAGCTAAACATTAGGAAGGCAATTCCAAGCATGTAGAACATGAACCAAAACCTTAAAAAGAGAGTAAGAACAAAGAAGAAAAGAACATTTGTTATAAACAATAGTCCACCAAGATAACTGGGAGGGGGGGGGGAGTGAATTAGTTATCTAGTAATTAAAACATTTATCCACATTAAATAATCTTATCCATTCAACCAAAGTAAAAAAAACCATACAAAGATGCACAAACACAATTACACTAGATATGTTAACTAGGGAAACCCTTCATCAGATGGAAAACCCCAGTGAGAATGATGCCCACAAGATGATGTACTGATATAAATATTCCTTGTTAGAGGATGGACCCTATTAGGAGTCTATTACAACATTTAGTACATATGAGTCCATGTTAGGAGACTTTGAATCCTTGTTAGAAGATTCCAACCCTGCTAGGAGTTCTACCAACCTTGTTAGGAGCTGTAGAAGATAGAAGGACCCACTATCCAAAGAAATTCTAGGGTAAGATCACTAAACTCATTGCCCAATTGATCTCTCAACTATTACTAATAGAATAATTGTATGTATTGTACTTTAAATTCTTTCCTTTTTCTTGTCAACCAAACCAATCACTGCCAAACCTTGTAGACTAGGTCATGAACTCAAATAAAAGTATCAAACTTTGGCTCATACAATAAAACCTCAGTAATGAAGTTTCCTTCACATTTTCCCTATTCTTCTTATCTTTGAATTCTTCTCTTCATGTTGCTTACAATCATTTGCTTACATCCATACATGATAAAGGAAAATGTCCTTCCTTTATACCAAATCCATACAACAATTCCCTAAGTTAGATATTACACCTTCTCAATTAATTATTATAGGACCACATTAATAAAAAATTACACTTAGCAATAACATTAATATTCTATCTTGTAAGTTGAAAAAATTTCCATACATACAATATTACGACAAGTGAGCCTAGCTATGTCATCTCTAGAATATCTTCTTCACAACTTTAACTTCAGCTTCTCAGAATAAAAACTATGATAAGAGATATAAAAAGTTTACTAGAACATACCTTTGTAAATTATATCTCATAATAGTCTTTATAGAAACTTGCATAACTTCTTCCAGAATTAATATCTTATGCTTCTGAGATTAGTTGTGTACACTAGACACTTAGTAGTATCTCCCTTTAACCTTTCTTAGTGGAAATGCTCAATTATCTATTTGTACCAACTTGATCTTTTTGTTGTTCTTCTATCAAATACCATAGAAAATTGCTATGTTGACATCAATGAAAAAAATAGTCATGAATGTAACATATCATCATGATAATGATCTAATCATATTTCTACAATACTCCCCCATAGGAATATCATCGACATTCATGCTTCCAACAAGAACATGTATTAGCAATGTATGTAAGAAGACACCATGCACTTGAATAAATTATTGGCAATAAAGAATATGGTGTTATGATAAGAAAAAGAATTAGAAGTGATACATTCTTACTTTGTGAGTTTGAGTCCAAATATGTGAAAGACACTTTGGAGAATGAAGATTGGATACAAGCAATGAATGATGAATTTGAGTAGATTGAAAAGAAAAAACATGGACCCTAGTAGCTAGACCTAAAGACAAAAATGCTATTGGAACAAAGTGGGTATTTAGGAAAAAGATGAATGAAAAATGTGAGGTCACAAGGAACAAGGTTAGATTGGTATACAAAGGACATGCACAAGAAGAAGGTATTATTTATGGGGAAACATTTTCCCCTATATCAAGTCTAGAAGGAGTAAGAACACTTCTTGTATAGTCTTCTTATAAAGGATTTAAGGTATATCAAACATGTTGGATTTCTTATTGGTAAGGAACATACTAGGTAGATTTAAACCCAATATCAAGATGCAAGAAATAGAGACCAGCCTAAGGATCAGCCAAATCCTATACTTAGCAGGGTTAAACCTTAGCTCTGGGAAAACTCTAATAGAATCATTAGGACTGTCTTCAATTTAGGCTTTATAGGGCCTAAGTGGGTAAACCTTAGGGTTATGAATGGTTTTATGATCTTCTTCTTTGAAACACCTAGCTCACTAATACATACTCTTTCAAACCTTATCCCTTATAGCAGATATCAATCACAAATTCTTTTTAGGTTTGCAACAAGTTTCTTGACTACAATAGCTAGTTATAATAAAAATTAAAACCATCACAAATAAGTATTAAACAACAACTTTTAGTTCTTCATTACATAAAATGGTAAATTGATTGTTTATTTGTTATGTATGTTCAACAATTAGACGAAACATAAACTTATACTTGAACTTAATTGACCAATGTCTTATCTATTGTCATATAGAGTCAAAACTAGAAAAGTGGACCTATTTAGTCAACTTGTAAATTAAATTTGTCAATAGTGAGCTCTGAATTTCATTCTTACCATAGCCTTCCCATAAGCCCTAAACCCTATCACTTACAGAAAGCAATTACTTAATTCTTTGAATCAACATTAATCAATAAGAGATATAAAATTTACCTAAATTGCATGAAATTGAAAGAAAACCATTCATTTCAATCTCAATATTATAGATGTATAAGGAAGGAAACAAAATCCAAAGAAATAGATATGTAGAAATTCCTTCTTGTATTGAATTCCTTTGAAACTAAGTATGATACTGATAAAGACTCGAAATACAACTCATAACTTTACAGCTGATACTTGGTATTAACTATATAAGTATTAACCAACAACTTTTAGTTCTTCATTACATAAAATGGTAAATTGATTGTTTATTTGTTATGTATGTTCAACAATTAGATGAAACATCAACTTATACTTGAACTTAATTGACTAGTGTCTTATCCATTGTTATATAGAGTCAAAACTAGAAACTTGGACCTATTTAATCAAATTTTACTTTAATTTGTCTATAGTGAGCTCTAAATTTCATTCTTACCATATCCTTCCCACAAACCCTAAACCCTATCACTTATAGAAAGCAATTACTTCATTGTTTGAATCAACAACAATCAATAGGAGATATACACTTTACCTAAATTGCATTAAATTGAAAGAAACTTGTTCATTTCAATCTCAATATTATAGATGTATAATGAAGGAGACAAAACCCAAAGACATAGATATGTAGAATTTCCTTCTTTTATTTATTTCCTTTGAAACTGAGTACAATACTGATAAAGACTTGAAATACAATTTAGAACTTGACAATTGATACTTGGTATTAACTATATATTCATGTATACAAAACTAATTATATTCATACAACTATAAAATTGGACAAAATGTAAAAAAGACATAAAATAGGAAAATTCTATAGACTTCTGACCTCTACTCCCCATCTTTGAAATCCTTATATAGGATTGCAACAAGCTACAGATGAGAGGAGGACACATGTAAAAACTTAAATGGGTAGAGAAGGTGACAAGACATGCCCAGAAAGTTACAAAAAACATTCCTTAGTGTTTGAACCTGTTGGTCTGACTTTTTCTGCAGTAAAAAATTTTTCAGTTAAACCATAGAAAGGTCAGGTGATCTATGTCTAAATGAAGTATAAGGTTTTGGATAAACCATCTGTGAGAAATATCCACCTTTTAAGCCTTACATTCATCTCTATTTATGAAAGGTCGGGCGCGAAAATTTTCAAAATTCAAAAGAAGCGAATATGCTTCCGTATTCCTTTTCCTCTCTCCCGGGTTACCTTTCTTACTGTTTGTCCCAACCGTCAGATCTGATTAGATCTACCGCTGGCGTTATCTCGCTATTGAAAGTTGCATGCTCATTAAGTATAGCGAGATAGCGAGTGTCGAGTTTTTTAAAGCGGTGGGACCATGAAGTGAACGTGCGGCGATCGAAGATTTGCTATTTAATTGCTTTATTGTGCAGGTACACTTAGCAATTCACCGTAAAAAGGGGGAAAAGGACCCACTAGAATATCTGACATCAGAGCCGGAATGTTGATATTTTTTCGGAAGTACCGCCACCTCGCTATCAAAAAATTCAGGCACTTCACCGTTAGCGAAGTAGCGAGGCCACGTGAAAATCTTAAAATGATGACATTGCATCTTGCTTGTGTCATAATTACACCAGGTGGCATGACCTGTCGTAAATACTGTTGTCAGAATCAGTTTTAATTAAACAGAAGTCATTACCGGGTACCCCCTTGATTTTTCCGGCATGGAATCCTTTAAAGTGCCGAAGCTCACTACCTCGCTATCGGAAAATTGAGGTTCTTCACCGTTAGCGAGTTAGCGAGGGCCCGTAAAGTGGTAAAAGATCGGCAAGATCTATGATGACGTGTAATGACAGGTGACTGATAAAATTTGACATGTGCTAGCTGTGCAGAGATCCGATTCTCATTAATGCCTACCTGACTAAATGTACAAGAAATCTGGAACGTCAATTTGAAGTGAATCAACGGAGCTCGCTATCTCGTTATGAAGAGTAGCAAGGAAGATAATTATAGCGACATAGCGAGATGGGCCCACCGCCTTCTTTCTTAAGAAGCCCTGTAGCGTATCTTTCGATCATTTCTTGATCCGATCAACGGTTGTCGCCGCCTCGTTATGGAAAGGTGCTTGTTCTTTATGCATAACGAAGTAGCGACATGCTGACACGTGTTCTCCGTCGTCAGTGGGTTTAAAGGTAAGCGCCATCAAAAGAAAGAATTATGTACATGGCAAGCTCTCATTGGGTAATATGACTGACATGGCAAGTGTAACTCCTAGTTGTTCTCTTTGTACCGCATGATCGTAGGATCTTTGAAGATCAACGGCGCAGTTTTAAATTAAAAATGTAGTGCCACTCTCTGTATTAATTAGACAAGAAAGCTTCGTCCGTGAGAAAAAACAGAGTATAATATAGAGAGATTGCATCAGTTTCATTTCACGCGAGAAAAGATTTGAAGCCATTCCTGTGCAGAAGCTAATACTGAAAGAAAAGCGTGCCAAGGTTGATAAGAAATTGTCAAGTTATCTGTTCGCTGAAATTTTGCAGGAATTCAAAGGAAAATTGAGACAGAATTCAAGTAAGTAAAACTGCCATCATCTTTGTGAGCTTTTAAGTTTTAAAGAGGATAGCTCAAGATGCCTCCTAAGAAGGGATTTACAGGAGCAGTAAACTACCTGGATAGAAATGTGCATGATGATTTACTTGAGTTACTTCCTGAGTCCACTGTAGAAACGGTGCAAGTTAAGAGGTTGACCTCACTCAATCCTAGGCTTAGGGTAGCTGATGGATTGTATGATAAGGGTAATTGGGTCTGGGATGCTCAAACTGCTCAGACTGGTTTGAGTTTATTCAAGAAATGGTTTGCAGAGAGAAATTTATATGCCCCTCATGCCAACATTTGGAATTTTGATCTTGGGAAGCTTGTTGTTCCCAGCGTGTTCATGGATTTTGACCTGCTTGAAGCCATAACAAAAAACTATGACCAAGCCACTAAGGTAGTAAGGAGAATAGATGGTGAGGCTTTAGTTACCATCAGTCCCGAGGAGATTAGGAAGGTATTCAGTCTGGGACCCCTCACCATGTATCATGTGCCCATTAATCTGACAGATTTAGAAAAGGAATATATATCCAAGAGGGATGTAGTTAGACAGGGTGCACTGAAAGCCCACATAGGCCGAATTGGAGGCCTCCCAACCATAACATCATCTTCTAAAGAGCCCTTCAAGAAATCATGTTTTAATGCCAGGGTAGTCGAGATATATAGAACCCTGTGCAAAGTCTTCGGAGAGGGCGAAGAAGATTTTATTCCGGTGAGCTTCATGTATATGATCACCCAAATCTCTTCTTTTGGTGTGGAAATAATTTTTGATTTTGCATCTTACTTGGCAAATGAGATCCATCATGGATTGGTGGGGATTGCACAGGGCAAGGTGGAAAAGGTTTGGGGTCAGTATTCCTTACTGGTGCATATGTTTCTTTTTAAAGGGGCCACTTATTTTGGTAAAGAAATGGTTTTAAATAGAGAACAAGAAGGGGAAGCACTACCAGTCCAATTATGGAGTGCAGACATGACCTAGGAAGCAGAAAATGCTAGCTTCGTCAGATTTGATAGGCACTTTGCCTCCAAACTAAGGTGCCTCTTATTGAGTGACAATCCCAGAATCCCTAAGGCATTAATGCACCTTATCAGGCCTATGGACAAAACCCACAATCTAAAGGTTTCACATAATTGGGGAGATATTATCCCATATTCAGTCTCAACGGTCATCAGGGTCTATGGTTTCAAAGGAACACCCCATGTGTTACCCTATCAGGTACCCTTGAAGGTAGGGATAGCTGAATTTTTGTGGCAGTTAGGAGGAGTGGAGGAGGCCTTTTTGCACAAAAGGGGGACAGGATCAATTTTTCCTACTTGTACTATAGCCCACCAATTTGTGATAACTAAAGAAGGGTGGGCCTTTCTCCATAAATTTTTGGATCAATACAAAATGGCAGTGTCTCACTCGCGTTTTTGTGATACAAAAGGTTTCTTTAACTCTGCCCTTAGATTGAGAATCAAGCTGCGTCCAGTTCAGCATGAATTCTATTTTCCAGAAGATGTAATAAGAAATGAATATTCTCTCCATGAGCAAGAAATAAAGAAAGAAAAATGGAGAGTCTATTCAAAAGTTTTGGAATTCATTAATTGTTTTGATAAAAATTTCAGTCCTCTTAGTAATGCTGCAAACAATGCAGACAAAGTACATAAACTCATGAGCAATTTCTCTGAGATAATGGAGGTCATGAATGAGAAGAAACATCATTTTATTAATTCTTTTCCAGATAAAGCCAGAGAAATTATGAGAAAATTGGGTTTCACTCCCAATATTGGAGTAGGTCCACTGGTGGTACGGAAGAAAACAGGATATACTATTGTCCGACAGCAGGTGCCCGTTGTGCATAAAGAAAAACAAATTGTTGGATCTTCCAGCACTGTCCTAGAAGAAAGACCCCTTGAACCTTCCGCCAAAAGAAGAAGAATAATAAGGGAGGAAGAATCCCCTGATGAAAGTGGCTCACCTTCTCAAACGCCAATTAGAGTGGAGGAAGAACAACTCACCAGTGAGCAATTTGAACAAATGGGGTCACAAGGAGAAATTTTTGTTACACAAATAGAGATTGATGAAGGCAACCCTCAGGAAACCCCTGTACCAAGTTTTGAATTAACTACAGCAGATTTCAGAGGAAGGGAATTGGACCCTGTTTTGGAACAAGCCAGTCAGCATTTTTTGTCTGATAACAATTTTGTAAGATCTAGAGCTTTCCATCAGTTTGCGTGGAGAGTAAACATGCACATTTTTGAGCAAAGGTGCAATAATATGAGAACAGAACATCCAGAAATGGATGAGACCTCCATTCAAAATACAATAAAGGAACAAATGGTTCAAGAGTTCCAAAATATAACCCCTGATGAGGGAAGACAGATGGTAAAAAATGCTAATGTTTTATTATTGCCTAATTGGGACATTGCTGACGCATTAGTTTTTAATTCTGTTTCAAATAATTTAGGACTCCAGGATCCGAATAAAGAGGAATTCTTGGGTACAGCATTCAGCAATGATCAAGTTGCCCTTGTTATGTGGTCCCTGAGAAGAGGATCGAGAGTTACTTCATCACAGCCTGATGACTCAGGATTGACAGGGAGTATCATTGTAAGAAGAGTTGCTGACACTTCAAATGTACAGGCAGCCCACATGAATGTGGATTATTCTAAATTTGCCCTGGCTACTGCGGAAAGAGAAGAGAGGGAAATGATGGATATGCATAATAAATATGAAGTAGTGGTGGAAGCATATAATCAAGAGGTGAAGAGGAGAATTGAGTTAGAAAACAGGGTATCTCAACTGGAGAAGGTACTTGGAAAGAGAAAAGTGGGAGAATCCAGTACATTGAGAATTGCATATCCCCCACAGTCATCTGTGGGATTAACCCCTATTATTGAGATACCTGACACCCCTGAAAGACCCCAATTCTATACTGCAGAGGAATTTGAAGCAGAAAAAACCAAATTACATGAGTGGCAGATAGAATTTAGAAATCAGCAGGAAGAAAAGTGGAAGCAGGGTGTGACATACTTGAGGGATAAAATAAAATGGTCAGATTTTTATGACCAGCTGACCAGGATTGTAACCCTCATAGATGAGTTAAATAAAGGAAAGAATGGACTAGACTCCCTTGCACAGAAGTGGAGGCAGAGGAATAATGATGTCACGATTGTTTGTATCTCTGCAGTTCAAATGCCTTACCATCAGGTTGAAAGAATTTTTGATTTATTAAATCAATTAGATAACTTTGAAAATAAAAGAGATTCTTTACAGAGGAAATTGACACTCTGTTTTTCAAGATATCTTGCTAAAAAATTCACCCTATTCCCTTGTGCCTTAGAAACTGTTGATACAGTAAAAGAAAAGGACAAATGGAAAAAGGAAATGGATGAATTATTTGATAACAGAATAACAAACATCATCAGTGAGACTGGCTGTTGGTTTTGGGCGAAGACAAATGAAGAGCTGGTAAAGATACAATTGTATTATGCTGATATGAGAAAAGAATTCGATGAATTAGAAGATAATACCAATTCTTTAATAAAGATACAAAGAGAAACCCTAAGTTTTGATTGGCCAGATGATGATACTTTCAACAGATGGAAAGATCAGTTTAGTGAACAGATGTCAGAAGAAGATGACGGTGAAGATGTAAGAGTAATAGTTACTCTTGTAGTCAGCAATGATGACATAGAAAATCCCCAGGTTAAAGTGATTTTGCATGCAACAGAAGATGATACATCACTTGCAGACCTTATGGATATGTACTCTGAAGATGAGGAATGATTGCGAGAACAGACCATAACAACCAAGAAGCATAACAGAAAGGGACCCGCCAAGAAATGCTGTTGTAATCAACCGTTCTGTTATTCTTGTTTTTTGTTTTTCAAAAGAAGGACACCTGTCACCTACTGTAGCCTAAAGCTTGTTGCATCTCACATTATTTAAGTGAGATCCCAAGGCTAAAGAGAGGTCTGAATTTGGTTTTCACTAAGTGTTGTGCTTAGTTCCTTTTTGGTCCAAACATTTTTGGAAAGAAATTTATAGTATGCTTTTTTCTGTCAAAATCTCTGAGAGATGGATGAATGTAAAAAGGACTGTGCTTCTTCTCTGAAGGTTTTTCTGGGTTTTTTGTAAAGGATATATCATTTTCAAAGGAAATGAATACAAGTTATGAACTGTCCCCATATCTGTTCTTCTCTGAATTTTGTCTCCTTTTTAATACTGAGTTACCTTGATGTTGTGTGAGTAAAAGCTTATGCAATTGATTGCAATTTAGTAAGACTGTACATACATTTGTTATTGCTGTTAATTCAATGAATTAAGTAAAGGCTTTGATAAATGTGATGAGGTTGCTTGGGTGTTAATAAGGATTCTTGAATGATAAATTCTGGTAAGAATTGCTGATGAAAATTCGTTGCAAGGCAACAAATTAGATCTAAGAATTTACTTGACTCTGAATTCCCAATGGATTAGGCACTGATCGAGAGTATTTCAGCCAAAAGAGAAGTATATTATAACTAGCTTTTTCAAAATACATCATAAAATCAATTTTCATTTATCTTTCCTGTAAGATTTTCAAAGTTGGCCAGCACTTGCCTGCCTAGATTGTTTTAGCTTCATTTAGCCATTGTTGTTGGAAACATCTGCAGAGCTATAGAAGATTTCTTGGCCATATTTGTTCAAGGGATGTGTTTATTAGTTATTTACTTATATGTTTAAGGATTTAGAGATGAGAATCAAAATGAAACTAAGGATAATTCTCATACAATTATTCCATCTTTGAACCATCCCCGGGTGCACCCGCCCTGGTTTTACAGAGCCAAAAGAGTAGAAAACCGTCTAAGGTTTTATTGAAGTTGGGTCCTAATACTTTGCATATGCAAGTGATAATGAGAATTGGCTATTCTTTAGGTTGTGTATGTACTGATATCTAGGTACTAAGCCTTTTGTCACCTAGTAGTTTTAGTACTGTTAACATCAAAATAAAACACCAACAGAACCAAAAATGGGGAAGTAGTTGAAAAAGTTAGTAGGTGAAAATTTATTTCAAGCACTATGACTTTGCTCTCTTTTTTCTTCTACTTCCTTTAATCATGAAATTCTTCAACTACCTCCATCGGCATAACCTTAATATCTACAGCTACGTTCAATTTTTTTTTCTTTCTTGGTGGTCATTCCATAAATCTAATTTTATTTGATCTTCTTACTATCATAGCTCACTTGGAAATCAAATCTCCATTAATGTTTTATAAGATCAAGAAATCAATTCAATGTTCATCTTTTGGCTCATTTTCATCCATGTCTTATTCTACAATCTACATTTCAAATCAAATATTGCTACCACCTCAAGGTCAAACTTAGTTGACTACCCATTGAAAATCATGTGTCACCTTCTAACTAGTTGGATCCACTACCCTATGTCTACATCATCAAGTTGTTTCCACATGTTGACCTCTCATGACCTCATGACCCTTTTCATAACTATCAAGCCATGCTTGCGACATTGTGACCTGCTGACTTACTTGACCACCATTGCTATCACCTACACCATCACAACTTTGATTCACCTTCAAAACTCTGACTTGGAAGTCAAACCAAACAAACCTTGACACATGGATATCTTTGTACCTTGTTGGCACTCTCTACATAACAATTTCATGCCATAAGACATGTGTCAACCTGTCACTATGTCGCTAAAAGTAAAAAACCTTCATGTTTTCATAGTGACATGATGATGATCACACATCTTCTCTAAGATCTATGGTCATCCATGTTCTTTCTTATTTCTATGCCTAAATCCAAACAAGAAGGCCCACTTGTTCCATGTGTCCATCTGTCACTTTGTCACTATGAATATTGATCATGCAACTTTCATTAGTGACAAGGTGACATCCATCGATCTTTAAAGGATCTAAAGTCTTTGACAATTTTTGTGTTTGAAACTATTGAACAACAAAATGCTCAATATCAAAATGATAGAACTCATATAATCTAAGTATTAGCTACTTCCTATAATCAATTACATAAGTAAACCATTTAGACCCAACTTCAACAAAACCAAGGATGGTTTCCTACGCTTTAGGCTCTGAAAAACCAAGGTGGGTATACCTATGGATGATTCTAATGCAAACTATTGCATGACAATTATCTTAGTTTCATTTTGATTTTCATCTTCTACCCTTAGGCACATACATAGTTCACCAATTTTCTTAATGCTTTCAAGTTTATATTCATCCCCTATAAGCAGATTTGGTCATAATTCTCCTAGAATTCACAAGTATTCCTAGAAATAGGAGCTATCTAAGACTTAGAAATTAAATGTAAATGAGTGGTGACCAGCATTACAACCTTGAACAAAATAGAATGAAAATGACTTTGAATTTATAATTCTTTTGACATGTAGAGGCAAAATTTACTCTCAATCATCTCTTATTTATATGGCTAGTACCTTATCCATTGGGAGAAAAAAGTCACTTATTGGTAGGAGATCTTTTTCAATTAACTTGTAATTGAATCTATAAACTATAATCACCTATTTCCATTCTTAAGTGATATCCTCTTCATAAACTCATGAATTCTACTGATTTATTAAAGCATTTACATAATCCATTGAATTAAAAGAAAAAATATAACCAATTTGATATACACCCCATCTAGAATGCATTCAATCAAATGAACATTATTCAAATAATCTCAAAATTAATAAACTCATCAAATGGTGACACGGATTTGTTGTAAATACCCTTTTGTATTATACTTTTGCTGACTAATACAATAACTAATAGAAACTCAGTAAGGAACCCATAAATTCATACTAATTCTATCATTTCTATTTTTCATCAAAAAAGTACATGACTGAAAATAAACTCAAAAAACAACTACACATGAATGGACCAAATGCACTTTCTAGAAAATTGAAAACATACAAAATTTTGGACCCTCACAATGCCTTGAAAACTCATTTATATAACACGAGTTGCAACAAGCAAAGGGAAATTGTGATTGACATGTGTCCTTTTACAAAAATGAGTATAAAATTTTTTTTCAAAAATATCTGGACACCTTAATTCAAAAGAAACAATAAAAAGTAGTTGCAGATGATAGCTGGAGCATGAAATATTTAACTTTGTCCTTTTCCCTAATTGCTCCCCATAGGTAAAGCTTTGATTTCTATGATTGCTTCGTAGACAATAAATTCTCTCTTGGTGGTCCATTCACATGTCTTGGTTGTTGTCAATTCATTAATAGACTTCTGCCACCTGGCATCGATAATCACTTTCCCCTCTATAGTAAACCTATTCATTTCAGTTTCAATCTTGAATAGGGTATCAATCAGTTCATTAAAAATACATTCATCAATATCACCCTAGAAAATATATGCCACCTATGGCAAGTCAACAATATGGTCAAAAGAATTAGACCATTCATTGAAATCCTTCACTTTGTTATCAGAACTAAGAATAGAAAGAATTAAAGAATTAAAGCCACTTGTTAATACTTTAATTTTATTTTGTATTGCTTCCAATTTTCTTGTGAAAATTTGTAAAAGATATTTCAATTTTTCCATGCCTTCTTTCACAACAATAACTTTATTTGGCAGATCTGGCTTTTTTGCTAACAATGGTACCAATCTGTCAAAAAATTACATATATGGTCCCCATTGTTGGAAGATTGGATCAAGCCATCCTATTGCATCCTTGCATACCTATTTTGAAAATTGTAGATTGATGAATCCACTATATGCATCTTGAGATATTCTCTTAAAAATACTTATTCTATGACTTAGTATATTCATCATAACATTCCTTTTTGTTTCAATGTCAAATTGAGAAGCCTCTGTTTCCATGTTTACCATAGGCACTGGCACTATTACCCCTATAGGTATCTCTTCTATTTGGGCCTCTGCTTCTACAATGTGCCTTTCTTCTTCCACTTTCCTTGGTGCATGTTCTACTTCTATTGCAACTTTGAGTTGCTCTTTGAGGGATGCTATTTCTACTTCTAAATTATGGATTTTCCCCTCCAAATCTTCTATTCTCTATTTCTGCACATAGCTTGTCTTGAGCTCTTCTTCATACAATTTTCTAATATCTATACATTCATTGTAGAAAGGAGCTAGCCTATCCTCAATTTCATCTACCTTTACCTCATTCATGAGTGCAAAGTGTTTGATTAGGCTAGAGATTTCTTTCCTAGTAGCATTTTCAAACATTTGTACAATGATGTTGCCCTGTGTAGTTTCCTATATATCCATCATTCTGGGCTTTTTAGTGTCAGGGGCAACACTCCACACTACTAGGGTTTTTGTGTCTATGTTAAATCTTTCCCCTCTCTTTAATCCCTCACTACTATTGGCTTCATAATTGATGGATTTTTCTTTTCCTCTCATTTTTTCTAGAACAAACGCCCTCTCAATATCCCAATGTGGTATTAGAATCATATTACTCCTATGCACCAAATCCCTGGCTTCTCCAGGGGTGATTGTCTCACTCTTAGGATCATAGGCTAATAGTTTTTCAACTAACTCTTTGTTCTTCTATGGATCCTCTCCTAGCATGAGGCTCAATGTGAGCTCATTCTACTTTATTTTGTAAAGAAAACTTTTAAACTCTGATGATTTGATGAAATCATCATCTTCGATGAAATTTTCAGATTGAATGAGCCTATCATCCAATCTTGATGTTGCAATCTGGAGATCACTAGAGGCTTTCCCTACCTCTGTAGCCCTTTGATTAAATAATTTTTCCTAATATCAGAAAAATACTCATCATTCCCTAGCATTACTTATAAGGTTCTACTTACAACTCTCTCTAGGATGTGCATTATCTTTTTCCTTTTACTACCCTTTGGCACCCATGTTGAAGTTGATGGTTGCTCCTCCTCCAACTCAACCTCCAACTATACATCTGGGTCAGGGGATTCTCTATTTACAGTGGCTTCCTCTCCCTTTGGCTCATGTGGCATTTGAGACATGACATGTTCAAAATTATCTACCATTTTTCTCAAGTTGCCAGGGTATGGAATTTCTATGTAAAAACCATTAAAATTAGGGTTGATCCTTTTCATGGCTTCCTCTACCTTTCTTATTTCACCATACTTTCTTAGTAACTCATCAGCTTCCCCTGTTGCTACTATGTTAGCAATTAAATCCTCCACAAGGATTGGCTTGCTTGGAGGTAGGATGTATCCCCTAATGGCCTTGACCTCATTGGTAATATAGTTGTCAAGGTCATACATCTTATAAGGCCCAGTAGAAAATTTGTACTAGCCTAAGTACTCACTCAACTCTTCATATGCATTTTTCCCTATTTCAAAATCCCCTACCTTAAATGTTCTGCAAAAAAATGTGGGCTTGTGCAGGGAAGGAGGGATCATTTCTTTTTTCATCAGTAAAAACTACCAAAAGAATTCAATAATGACCAATTTGGGGGGTAAATATTTAGCTAGAATATGAAGAGGTTGTGGGCTTGCATATATTCTCATTAATCTGCACTCCTTGAACAAAAAGATGCTCCCCCAATTATGATCTAATTTGGTCTTCTCATTTAAAAATGAGGGTCCAAGAAAATTCTTTAAAACATTTGGTTCCCTAAAGAAAGTATGGTCCAATTGCCTCATAATAACAGAACCAAAAAAATTAAAGAATACAAGTGCATTTGAATAATGGAAATTCTTATCCCAAATACGAGTCCATAATTGCATAGGTAACACACCAAATTCATTAGAAGTCTGATCAATGAAGTCCTTGCTAATGTAACCAATGTTGTAATATAGGATAAGGTGCATCAGTAGTGAGTATTGGTAGAACTTTCAGTCTTTCATTTCTCCCTTCTTTGCATTGACAAGTTGATTGTGCATGCTATCCATGATAAAGGCCACATAGTCATACTCTTTATGGTGGAAGGGGTCTTGTATATCACAAGCCATTAGGAACAAGGAACCATAGACACAATTCTCTAAACCATCACTTCCCTACACTTTGTGTAACCCATATACTATATTTTTGAAATAATTCTTGAATCTGCTCAAGGGAAAAAAATCCCCCACCTTCTTTAGAATCATCTTGACCTTTTTCACACTATAAGGGATGTGGGGCAACATGACATTGTTCACAAAATAGGTCTTTTTGCTCCCAAATTTCCTCTTAGGGTCTTCAATATTAAAAGGCACATCCATTTACCCTTCTAATTTGAAAGCTTCTACAAAAGAAGTTCTATCCAGTGTGCACAAAAAACTCCCATTATGCCTTTGAAATGTCTTGGTGATTGGATTGTAGGAATTTATTAGTGCTTTTAGCAGGTCCATATCAACAAAAACTTCTGGAAATATCAAATTTTCCATAATCCTATTCCATGGGTTACAGACTAGTATGTTTTCAATTCTGTTTTGATAGAAATATAGAAATAGATTGAAGCAATCAATTCTAGGGCATTGTGCATCCCTAACCATGAAATAAGGGTCTTTGAAGATGTGTTCATTTGCTAAAATAGCATCTGATGGCCCTATAATAAGTTTTAGCCAATCCTCTACATTCTTATTTGGTTTTCTAACCCTTGAATTTTTCTCAATTTTGGCTGCACCCTTCTTCCTTTTGCCTTTAGGTGTGACTTCTATGACATCATCACCTTCATCTTCAACCTCTACCTCTTCTGAAAACACCTCCTAAATCTCCTTGATAGCCATTGTAGAACCAGAATCAGTGTGCAAAGAACATTAACAAATAAAGTAAACATTCACAAACCAAAAACTAAATTCACATATATGCTTAGACAAAGAAAGCAAACAAGAAGTGCAAACCTCACAAGAGAAAACAATCCATGCTTTCTTGATTCTGTAGATATGTCCTTTTGCTGTGGATGTATGCTCAAGATGCTCAAAAGTTGCTTCAATGGAGATGGGTAATGGCAAATTGGTAGCTTTGTGAGCTCTCAATTTGGCATTATAAGGGTAATATTAATGGCTTTGGTTCTCAAAATAGCATGGTAACTTTAGCTCAAAGATTGTTGATGAAATGGCTTGGGATGGGATTCAATTTATAGGCTAAGGGGTAGAGGGATGGAGGGCTTAGATGCAAGGATGGATGAAGGCTTAAGGAGGGCTAAGATGCACTCAAAGGGGAGCACATGGATTGTGCTTATTTAGCACCAATGGGAAGGTGACACTTGTCACAAGGAGGATGAGTGTGAGAGGGTAGGGTAAAGGGTTGGTTAAAGTCATGATGAGTGGGGTTGAGTATGTAAGAGGGATGTAAGAGGAATGAGTGTGGAAGAGGGAAGAGTGTGGAAGATGGGTGTAAGAGTCATGAGTGGGCTTGTAAGAGTCTTTATGTTTTTGTAAGAGCACTCATGACTTAGTGGTTGGGTTTTTTTTGAGGGGAGACTTTGGTTTGGATTAGGAAAGTCTTAAACTTGTTTAAGGAATGTGACAACATTAGGGGGTGGATTAGGCTTGGGTTTAGGATTAGATTAGGGATGTTAGAGATGTGCAAGTGGATGGCATTAATGAGGGTGGGTGAGTTAGTGGCTAAGCTTGGTTAGTATGGGTGGATGGGGTGGATTAGGCTAAATGGAGGATTAGAGATAGGTTAGGGGTTTTTGAATTTGAGGATTTCATTTATCAAATAGATTTATTTAATAAATGGGGATTTTTGGAATTAGATAGAAGAATAGGATTTAATTGATAAATAATAGATTATTTGATTTATCAATTAGGACTATAGATGATTAATTAAATTAATCAACTAGGGGATGACAAAGGATTAATTAAATAGAAATTTAATTAATAATGCCCTTTTTAGATAACTAAATAGGATTACTAAAATAGTGTAATAAAATTTAGGTGTCTACATTTTGCCCCTCTTTGACATAGTGTTGAGACAACACTATTTCAAAGAAGTTTGAATGAAGACGACATGAGGAAGATGTTTTAGCAACAAGGTTGCCCCAGTCTCAGATAAGAAGAGGAGAGACTAGACTTAGATGATGCCCCCTCAAGAAGGTGACGAGGAGAGAAATGAGGGTCGATGACTTCTTGAAAAGTACAAGAAATTGAGGCGAGCTGAGACGCAGGTTGGCGAAGAGAAGGGGCTGAATTAGCTCAAACTCTCACTACGGGAGAATGATAAAGGGAAATCAGAGGCACAATAGTAGAGCAAGCTTAAGACTTTCCAGGATTGGGGGGGGGGGGGAGATGGAGGAGCAGAGCGCTATAAAAGGAATCCATGGTAGGGAGATGGATGATAGAATGATAAAGCTGGTGCAACAAGATTTCAAAGAGTCAGATTGGCGGAAGATGGGTTTCGGGGATCCCTAGGACTAGGATTGTGGATCTCGAAAGATGAGGCTTGGTGGATTGATTTGATTGGTGGATCCCTAAAGCTAAGCGTGAGGAGTGATTCAAAGAGATACTGATGCATAAGCTGGGGTAGGAGCGACAGATGTAGGATATGGATGGGGGGATAATGGAGATGAAGGGAATCCATTGAAGCTTTTTGAGCGGGGGGATACTTCAAAGAGAAGTACCACCATGTAGTTGAGCACTAGATTTGCTATAAGACTATTGGTTAATTGCCAAGGTTACCAAGAACATCAAGGCCTTTTTACCAACTGTCCAGAGGACTGACAAACTGACTCAAAACAAACACACAAGGATTGCCCCAGTATCACACATGAATCCCAGAGGAAGTAGCATGGGAACGACACTAGGTAACCCACAAGTAAAAAAAGAAAACAAGCAAAAGACCTGATCAAGACCTTACGCTCTAATTGCCCCATTCACAACATACCATGATATGGAAGATCATGGCAACCTTGAGGAGGGAACAAGGAGATTGCTTGGAAAAGATATTTCAAGACCCAAAAGGGAAGATCCCAAATCAAAAGAAAGTGAAAATCCAAAAGAGAACTGTTTGCCAACGAGATGGGTAGGACGAGGTACTAACGGACCAAGATTAGACATGAGGAAAGCTATATCCTGCAAGGACCTTTCGGAGAGCACCTAAGCTGATGGATCGGGATGAGTGATGCGTCTGGAAAGCTGAACTAAGAAGGATAACACTTTGGTGATAGGAGATCTAGCTAAAGGATGCATTGGAATATCTAACCAAGGTGTGTGATGTGTGCAAGATGTTGACCAAGGATGAACTAACACGAAAGCTGGATAGATACAATGATACTAAGCTAAAGAGGATGTACAAGCTGACAGACCAAGATATGTTACAAATGTACAAGTTTGTTCATGTTTTGGTTTTTTGTGAGATGGAAATGTTTGTGAAGGATGGGGTGTCTATAATAGTTGATAGGTGGATAGGTAGATGGTTTGTGAAAAGCTTAAGGAAAATGGGATTCTGTGTGTGCATGTGATAGGATACAAGCTAGGATACAAGATAATTTACAAGATGGAATATAGTACAAGCTTTGGACAAGATTCAAATATATACAAGGTATGGTACAAGATTTACAAGGTATAATACAAGCTTTGGTACAAGATTTACAAGTTGTACAGGAGGTATTGACAAGCTCCATCAGATTTTGCATATTTGATTGGAACACCAAGGGAACAAGCAGGTGTTTTATGGGATGGTGGGTGGATGGATGAGGGATAGGATAGTGATAGATAATGGATTAGTCTTTAGCACACAAGGTGCCTAAATTACCAAGTTTTCACCAAGGTACCTATCCAAGGCGCTTGAATTGCCAAGTTTTCACCATTGGACGCTTATTTCTCTTTACTATTTTTTTTTTTTTTGTATTTTTTCAAAAGCTGGGTATACCAAGGATCTTCAAGCATAGAACTTCTTGAGATGAATGATGTTAGTGGGATCATTCAAGAGTTCTCCTTCTGGTGTAGATAATTGATAGGCTCCGAAGCCAAAGGAGGCAGTAACCACATAGGGACCAAGCCATGTAGGTTCAAACTTGCCTTTCTTTTCTTGATCTGCTTGGACTTTCATATTTTCTTTGAGGACCATGTCACCTGGCTGAAAGTGTCGTGGGAGCACCTTCTTGTTGAAATTCCTTTTGAGATGAGTTTGATAGACTGTGAGATGGTCATAGGCTTGTTGTCTCTTCTCGTCTAAGAGATCTAGCTGGGTGAGTCGAGCTACTCTATATTCTTCATCTGAGATTTTCCCTCACAAAGATATGCGTAGTGAGGGAAGTTCAACTTCTATAGGTAATACCGCTTCGGCACCATAGACTAGGGAGTATGGAGTTGTGCCCATGGATGTATGAAAGGAAGTTCGATAGGCCCATAGAGCCAGATTTATTTGAAGGTGCCAATCACGGCCAAAATCATTGACAACTTTCTTTAGGATTTTGAGGAGGGTTTTATTAGTTGCCTCTGCCTGGCCGTTACCTTGTGGGAAATATGGGCTAGAAAAGCGGTGATGGATGCGGAGGGAAGTGCATAATTCTTCCATGTTGAGATTTTCAAAGTTACCTCCATGGTCAATGAAGATGGTGGATGGGATGCCGAAGCGGCAAATAATGTGGTACAAGATGAACTTGGAGACTTGAACTCCTATAGCTGAGACTAGGGGGACTACTTCCACCCACTTAGTGAAATAGTCTGTAGCTGTTATTATCCATTTATGTCCATCAGATGAGAGAGGGGTGATAATTCCAACTAGATCAAGGCCCCAACAAGCGAAAGGCCAAGGTGGTGCAATAGGTTGTAGATCCTGTGCTGGAGCGTGCACAAGATTTGCATGCTGCTGACATGGGAGACACTTTTTGACAAAGTCACAAGAGTCTTCTTCAATGGTAGGCCAATAGTAGCCTGCTCTAAGGATTTGTCGTGCTAGGACAATACCACTCATGTGGGCACCACAAAGTCTGAAATGTACTTCTTTTAATGCCATCGCAGCCTCATTTTCATCTAAACATCGAGAGAGAGTATTGTGATAACCCTGATGATATAGGGTATTGGCTATGATAACATAGTGGGATGATTTTTGGATGAGGTTCTGGCGTTGGGTACGTGTGAGGTGAGGGGATATGATACCATCGTTAAGGTAAGCGTGAATTTCATGGTACCAAGGGGATTGGGGACCAACCAAGATACAAACACGGTTTGAATCCTCATTCGCATAGGTAGGTGTGAGGAGCTTCTCAACTAAAAACTCATACTGCGTAGCTTCTTGGGGAATTTCCAAGAGCGAGCCGATAGTGGCCATGGCATCTGCTGCCTTGTTCTGCATTCGAGGCACTTGTGTAAACTGAAGCTTTGTAAAATGTTGGGTCAGTTGATCAACTAGCTCTTTGTAGGGTAATAGCTTTTCATCTTTGGTTTGATATTCATTTAAGACTTGTTTGATAATGAGTTGGGAATCACCAAAGACTTGTAACTCAGTGATATTCTATTCTGCAGCTATCTTTAATCCTGCTACAAGAGCTTCATATTCTGCTATATTGTTGGTGCTAGGGAATTGTAGCTTGAAGGCTTTTGGAATGTAATCTCCTTGAGGTGTAACTAATAATATTCCTGCCCCTGATCCATGAGAGGTGTATGAGCCATCAAAATAAAGCTTCCATGGGGGCTATTCTTCAATTAGGCAGATATGCTCATCTGAAAATTATGTGAGCAAAGGATATGCATCTACTAGAGGTGCATCAGCTAGGTGATCTGCTATAGCTTGCCCTTTGATTGCCTTTTTGTCCACATACTGGATGTCAAACTCACTTAGTAGCATAACCCATTTGGCCAAACGGCCTATAAGTGTTGTTCTGGAGAGCATATACTTGAGAGGGTCAATCTTGGAGACTAGTTGGATGGTATGACTTAGCATGTAGTGGCGAAGCTTTTGAGTTGAGAAAACAACTGCCAAACAAGCTTTTTCCATAGGAGTGTAATTGAGTTCATAACCAACTAGGGTTCTACTGATATAGTAGATGGCCCTCTCTCTGCTATAATCATCATGTTGTGCTAGAAGTGCCCCTAGAGCAGTAGGTGTTGCTGATATATACAAGATCAAGGGACGACCAGGAACTGGTGGAACCAAGATAGGGGGATTGGTGAGATACTGCTTGAGCTAATCAAAGCTGCACTGATATAAAAGATCCCACTTGAAGTTCTCATTCTTCTTTAGCAAGTGTGAAAATGGTGTACACTTATCTGCAAGTTGGGAGATGAAGTGCTGGACAGATTGAAGTTTTCCCTGAAGAGAGCAAAGCTGTCGTAGTGTCTGGGGAGGAGGCATGTCTAAGATAGCCTTGACCTTTTTGGGGTCGATCTCTATACCCCGTTTAGAAACTATGAAGCCTAGAAGCTTGCCAGATGTGACCCCAAAGACACACTTCTTGGGATTTAGCATGAGATAATATTGGGCCAACCTATCAAAGACTTTTTCTAGGTCAGCAAGATGATCCATGAAGGTGTGAGAGTTGACCAAGATATCGTCCACATAATCTTCCAAAATGCTATGGATAAGATCATGGAAAATGGTTGTCATAGCTCTTTGATAGGTAGCCCCAACATTCTTTAGGCCAAAAGGCATCATGGTGTAGCAAAACGTTCCCCAGGGGGTAGTGAATGTTGTCTTATGCTGATCCTCTTCTGCAATCTTGATTTGATTATACCCAAAAAATCTATCCATAAGGGACAGGATTTCATGTCCAGCTGTAAGATCTACAATCATATCTATGTTGGGCAAGGGAAAATCATCCTTTGGACAAGCTTTGTTAAGATGTCTAAAATCAGTACAGATTTTGATGTCACCGGAAGGCTTAGTGACAGGGACCATGTTGGAGATCCATTCTGAGTAGTCGACAGGTTGGATAACCTTAGCAGCTAACATTCTTTCTAGTTCAGCTTTGACTAGTAATGCCACCTTGGGGTGCATTTTCCTGAGCTTTTGTCTGACAGGCTTGATCTTTGGATCGACTGCAAGATGATGAACTACAAGCTTTGGATCGAGTCCTGGCATGTCCTAATATGACCATGCAAATCGGCCAATGTTCTCTCATAAAACCTCAAAGAGGAGGTCAGCTTGGTCTTGTGATAGGGATGCAGCAATGTGAACAATTCTAGGGATCTCTGAAGAACCAATGTTGACTTCTCTAGTATCCTCTATTAGAATAGAAGACACCTCTGGTTGATTATCTTGAGGAGGCAATACTAAATCCTCATGTTCTACTTGTGGCTCTAGATTTTCTTGCTGAGGGGTTCTCTTCGCTGCCTTAGCTAGTCCCAGATTTACCTTAGTTCCAGTTTTGGGTGTATCAAAACTAGGTTGGGGATTTTCTCCAAAATACCCCTTGGGATCTAGCTTGTAGATTTAGGCATAATCTAGCTTTGTCTTCTTATGAGGAGTTTTAGCTCCCATGAATCTTAGAAGTGCTTCCTCTGATGCGAACTCATCAATATGTATGACACTTGGTTGGTCCCAATCTATGAGTTGTGGATGAGCAAGTGGTAGGTCAATGAGATGGATGGATAGTTCTCGGAGAACAGAGTCTCCTAGGAAGATTTGGTCTGGGATATCGTCGTAGGCTCTCTTTTCAACTTCCTCAGGAATGTCTTCAATTTCGACAAGGTCGCGGTGGATGTTCAAAAAAGCGTGACCATTCTCGTTGGTGCCCCCAGTTGTGGGTATGCCAAAGCCAAGACCTAACTTTATTTCCCAATCATGTGCTTCGATGGGACATTGCATGCCCCTTTCTTCTAGTCCTAGTCCACCTCCTTGATAGTTCCATTTTTCAATGACAAGCTTATGTTATTGGGGATACTTCTGGCTGAAGTGATCAAGGCGTGCTTGATTTCTTGGAGGTGCATCCTTATGTAGCCAATTGTTGATATCTGGAGTGAGCTCCTCATGAAGAGGGGTTTTTGAGGACACAAAGGTGGTTGGGCCAAACTGTTTGTATCGAGGAGGTGGAATCTGCTTAGCTTTGTGATATGTTGGCCGTCCATGGGTATGTGGATCAAGTGGGATTGCTCCGACAGCAAATGCATCTGATAGACTATATTCTCCACATCCTTTGTTGTTGATCTTTACAGTAGATAAGGTGGAGGCAAGGATGGTTTCTGTGTCATTACAAGTGTGGGATGAGCTGGCGATGGCTGTGCTGATGTCTATTCCAGGGCAATGGTTTGTATATGAAGCTTCAACTACATTGCAGTAAGCAAAGGGTTCTAGATCGGCATGGATGGTTACCTCAGTGCCTTCATGCGGAAATTTGATGCACTGATGGTAGGTGGATGGAACGACCTTCATAGCATGAATCCATGGGCGACCGAGGAGGATGTTAAATGGTAGGTTTAGATCAACAACATGGCAAATTGTCTCTTGAATGACTGGCCCAACCTTGATTGGTAGCAAAATATTCCCTTCTGTAGTCCTTTCCAAGTTGTCATAAGCTTTGATGGTGATAACCTCACTGATCATATCTGCCTCAGTATACCCAGCTTGTTTTATGAATTTTAGGGTGCAAATGTTCAAGGTTGATCCATTATCTATCATTACTCTTTTCACGGCAAAATTGGATACCATGATGGCTATGCGAAGCGAAAGGGTGTGATCTGGCTCAACCGCGGGTATGTCGGTGGGTTTGAAAGATAGGGCACATGAGGATGAAAGGTGTCCAACAAGAGTACAAAAATCAGTAGCATTGATATCAGAAGGGACATGGGATTCTATGAGAGCACTGTCAAGGATGTCTTTGTACACAGGACTAGTGCAGAGAAGGTCTAAAATGGATATTTGGCCTGGCATGTTCCCAAGGTGTTCCAAGATATTGTACCGGCTTTTTGATGGAGCTGATGGTGTTGATGAAACTGGTGGGCCTGTGATGTTAAATTGCATTCTTCGAGTGGTGACCGCACACTCATTGTCTGGTCCTCGGATATTGATAACATTGATAGAAGGCTCTTTCTCAGATATACAACCTATAAGGCTACCATAGTCTATATAGGATGAAGTGTGGTCATTGTTCTTCCCATGCTGTTGGTTTGGCTAGCGGTTGTTGGTGTTGTTTTGGATAGGTGCTTTTCTAGGATTTTGGTTGTTGTGTGGAGGAAAAGCATTTTGATAAATCTGTAAGCCTGCATTGGGAGAGGTTTGGGAACCAACAGTGATTTCCTTTCGATCAATGAGGTCTTGCACATAGTCTTTCAATTTCATGCATCTGAGGGTGGTGTGACCGTTTACCCTATGGAACTTGCAATACTCATTGTCCTTGTACCATGCAGCTTTGGATTGGCTTGGATCAATTTGCTGGGTAGGAGGAAATTTGATGAGGTTTTCCTTAGCCAATTTCTCAAAAATAACATCCAATGGCTCACCAAGGGGTGTATAGTTTCTAGGTGCAGGTTGAAATCTGGGCTTTTGCCCTGCAGCTAGATTGATGGCATTAGCTTGATTGTTAGACCCTTGAAAGTTGGGTCTTGTATTGTGGTTTTGATAGCTTTGGTTATTTTGTTGTTCGTGATTGGTAGCTTGTTGTTTGTTTGTTTGATATGGTGGGTTAGACTGGTTTTGAGAAGGACCAACAATATTCACATGTCTGGTGTCAGTAATCCCATCTATTGCAACATGCTTGTTTTTGTTCCAATACCTAGACTTGTCATTGGAATGTGATTGATTTTGGTTGGCCTCTTTGTAAATCTTTACCACACCATCTTTGATGAGTCCTTGCTCAAGGATCATTCCTTTCTCTTTGATATCCTTATAGGTCTGCAAACAGTTCATGGTCATGTGGTGAGCCAAGCTGGGATGTGCATTATCAATAAACATTTTCACCACATGTCGTTCTAGCAAGGTGCAGGATATGCGAGTGGTAAGGGTTTGCCATCTTTGCAGGTATTCGGCAAGGCTTTCTCCACCTTTTTGCTTGGTGTGGACAAGATCAACTATTGATAGCTCTATTTCAACAAGATGGGCATATTGGGCTACAAATGCCTCAGATAATTCAGCAAAGTTTTTAATTGTGCCATAGGGGATTCTATAAAACCATTCAAGAGCTGGTCTAGCCAAGCTTTTGGGAAAAAGGCACAAGAGGAAGACATCATTGTATGCCACTTCCTGGCAATGCATGTAAAATTCTTTGATATGTGTGACAGGGTCTCCTTTTTCTCTAAATTTCTCAAATTTAGTTACCTCAAAGTGTTTGGGAAATGGTGTCGTGGTAATGGCTCTGTCAAATGGGTAAGGACACACATTCTCAAACTTGAATGTCTTTGGATCATTCCCTTCTTGGATGGCTTTTAGAGCTGTCTTCATTTTCTCCCACTCTGAATTGATAGGTGATGGTTGGGGTGCCCCCAATGTAGGAGTTCCTTGAGGTAGGTATGTGCTAGATGGGGCCATTGAATATGGATGGTTATGAGGGATTTTCTGATAGGGATTGTACATTGTTTGGGCAGCTGCATGGTGGATGACGGGTTGTTGAGGGGGAGGTGGCGCATATTGCTGCATGTGCTGCAAGGCTTGCTGTTGATATGGGATTTGAGGTTGGGATTGAGGAACATAAGCTGGCTGTGGGATAAATGGATTGCTTTGTGGAGGTAAGGTATAAGATGGTTGTGAGGCTTAGGGAAAGGATCGGGGGGCTTGTGGGGTTTGACCAATATATGTGGGTTGTGCCCCCATTTGGGATGGTATCTGCAAATAATTGGTGGTTGGCTGGGGTGGTGGATTACCTCCTAGAAGTGGCATTGAACAGTATTTGGTAATAGGAGGTAATGGATTAGTTGGTGGCGGAGGTGGTGAGAATTAAAAGCTTGAGAATGGAATTGATGGGGTTTGATAGCTTGGTGGCTGGATTTGGAAGCTTGGTATAGTGGTGGCGGGAGCTGGGGTCACTTGGGAGCTTGGTAGAAGATTGGCAGTAGCTTGTGGGATTTGATAGCTTTGTGGAGTGAAGGTAGTAGTTTGTGGATTTGTGGCTAGTGGTATTGAGCTCCCAAGACCTAATGGAAATGATGGGATTGTGCTTTGGGCTGTGGTGAACAAGCTGGGGGTGATGAAAGGTTGATTACTTGGCCCCATGGGTGGCATCAATGTTGTATATTGCTGAGGTTGGCCAAAGATGCTAGCACTGATTTGGGAGATGGGTGGATTGGGAAGGCTAGGTTGGCGAGCAGCAGCAATAGTGAAGGGGGTCAACGGTGAGGTGTTTTGGGTAAAGGGGGTTTGGAGCGGAGAGGTATGAACCAAGGATGGAGTGGTGGTGGCTGGGTTGGCTTGCGGCATGGAGATTTCAACTTGGGTGGATGATGGTATGTTTGGGTCTGTTGGGTCATATGGATTGGCTGGAGGCTCTTCTTTTGGAATAAATTGAGGATAATTTGGATCATAAGAGCCTACGGGTGGTGGCAGTTGCCCAAACAATGGGTGAGATGGATCTAATAATGGAGGGGGTCTTCCAAAGTCAAAGGTTCCTACATTGTCCCTTTGAAAATTAGCCATGATTGTCTCTTTGTTTTTGTCTATAATGGTGTTTACCAATACTGCATTTCCTAGTTGGTTCATGAAAGCTTCAATGTCAGTAGGTGATGGCATAGTTGGCTCTGGGCTGAAGGATGGTTGAGTGCTCAAGGGGGGTGAGGCTGTTCGATCTAAATGATAGGGCTCCATTGTTTCTTTCTTCTTGGCTAAGCGAGTGACGGGTGGCATGAAAAATGCTCCTAGGGATGAGATGCAATAATGCTGATGGATGCAAAAAGGGGGAAGGCTTTTCTATGCAAATGATTTCCTAGGTTGAGGCAAAGCTATATGACAAAACCTAAGGAGCATTGGGTTGGGGATTCTAACTTCAAAGATATGTTGTCAAAGCACAAAAGGTCTACTTTCCTATGTGCAAGCTTGGTGGTGATTGTGTCAACTTAAGGATAGACTGATGATCCTTTAGGAAGAACACAAGATTGACCACTTGTGAATCCCAACCTTTAGCTCAAGGTGATGAGGGATAACAAGTGACAAAGCTAGATTACCCTAGACAAAGCTATGTCAAAGGGATAACCTTGGTGAGATTGGTGGATTTGGAAGATTTTAGGAATGGCAAACTTTTAGCAAGGTGACAACAATTTTGAAAGCTTAGATATGCAGAATTTTGATTACTGGCTAGATGGTATGATTCTAAATGATATGGATGAGCTAATAATGCTTAAGGGGATAACCTAAGATGGCTGGCTTTTCTACAAAGATGACTCTAAAGTGAAGCTTATCCAAGAAGATGTGGAGAAACAAGGGTGTCTAATCATAGAAATCATGCCTAGTTGGTAAGGCATAAGCAGGATTAACTCCTGGATGTTGGCTAAATTTGATGGTGCATTCTAACCAGGCCTCTTGAAGTGCTTCATCGGTAGCTTTTTCCTCTGCTTTGTGGAGTTTGAAAATTCGTGGGCTTGGTGTTATTTCTTTTCTCTTGGCTGAAAGTTCTTGGTATGCTAGAGATGGCTTGAGTTTGACCTTGTGAAACTTCTGTTTGGGTTTGGGTTGTTCTGACATAAATTCTTGAATTTTCTTGGCTTTGGAAAAATCTCAGTTGTTTTGCTTCAACTTGTTCAACTTCCAAAATAGGCAGTGACTACGCTAAGTGTGCCCTAAGCTAAGATTGACCAAGTTTGGAAAACATTCATTCAACAAGTAAAATAAAAACAAGCAATAGATAGGAACACCCAGATAGAATTTTGTGGTTCTCAGAATGTGATACTTGCGCCAAGGAGTGTGTATGTTCTACAACTGTTTCGATCAGTCACTCCAAACACATTAACATCCTAGATAGTTTTTTGCAAGGCTGAGAATTGGTTTAGCTAGGGAGTCCTCGATATATGCAAGGTACGTGAGGCCCAAATCCGTAGATGAGACCAAAAGGATGTCACACAGCCGAGAGGAGCGGTAACCCACTTCTCCTCTTTCACTTCTCAAGGGTATAAAGTTCCTTGAGGCTTAGCCCGAATGACAAAATCTTGATCCCAAGAGAGGTGTCTTTCGATTCACCTCCCGATTCTTATACTCTGCCGGAGCACTAGAGTTGAGGTCGTCCAAGGGGTGATGAAATCCCCAAGCAGGCCTCCTAAAAAGAAACAAGGTTTTGGATCCTAATCTTATGCACCCAAGATGGCCTCGAAAGATGACAAGGGGAGAGAAGACTCGGATGACCTTGGGCTAAAAAACACGCTTGTTCTTTTACCAACTGACTCTTATGTGTGCTAATCTAGACTTTGCAAGCACTCATGTTTAAGAGACAATGTTCAATTCCAACTTGAAGCACCAACAAAAGTAAATCGATCGAAGAATGCAAACAATAAGAAGAGTTAGGGTCAACAAAAGCAAACTCGTGTGCCCGGAGGCCCTCCACGTCAAGTATCGATTAATTTTCTTTAAGGCATTCAAGATTGAGTGTGAGTTTGTTTTAAGCCCAAAAAAAAAGTGTGTGAGATTCGATTTCAAGCGCGCACCTGGAGGCTCTCCACATCAGTTGTTGTTCAATTTTAGTGCCCAAACTTGAAGTGTGATCGATTTAATCTAGAGTTTTGGCCATTTAAGAATTTTGATAAAGTTAAAGAAAACGTTCAAAGACCAAGTGAGTGAGTTAGATTGTGGAACATTTAACACCTTTTTCAAGTAGACCCATCCCATAAATGGCACTGAGATTGCAACCAATGGTTAATATTTGATGGGTGATTAGAAAAGAGGTGAGTCCAAGGAACTACTCAAATTGATTTTTGTAAATTTGTATTTTAACTTAACAAAGTTTCTTAAATGTCCAAAAATCAAACTTTACCTAGATTGCATGTGAAAAAGAGATTTGTTTTGTTCAATTTTAGAAGCTCCAAATGAAGTGTTTGATATTGTAATGGTTAATTGATCCTTGGCATTCAAGATTGGATTTTTTGTTTTAAGCATGCATTCCAAAGAAAGTTGATTTTAATCCATGACATTCAAGAGTGTGTTTTGAGCAACATTCATTCAATGGAAAATGTGTTTAACCATTCAAGTTCATTTTTTTTTTAGCAACATGCATTCAAAGACAAATGGTTAAACATTCAAGTTCATTTTTTAGCAACATGAAAACCTGCAAGAAACATGGTTAGTGGTTCCATATGTGCTCCAACCTGCAATGAGACAAAAAAAAAAAAAAAAAGCAATTTAGTTAGTTAGCCAAAATCTTCAAAAATGAGAGCTTAACTATGGAAAATTTTTTTTTAACTTTTTTTGTTGTTTTTTCTACGCGTAAAAATGCTTAAAATGGTCTAAATCCTACGGAACCACTAAAAGTCAAATTTTGATTTATACTCTTTTTTTTTCCTTTTCTTTTTTAGCTACAAAGTGCAGAAATAGTAAAGCAGAAATGGAACATAAGCAAGCAGAGAAGACAGTCTGTCAAAATACAAAGACGTTGAAATACAGAGATGCCAAAATACGAAGAGGACAAAACAGATTTGCAGCACAGAACACAGGTGACAAGCAGAGACGCCGATTTGCGCAGATGCGGATTTTCGCAGACAACGATTTTCACAGACGCGGATTTTCGCAGATGTCGATTTTCGCAGACGCGGATTTTCGCAAACATCAATTTTTGCAGACGCAGATTTTCGCAGATGTCGATTTGTGCAGACGCGGATTTTTGCAAATGTCAATTTGCGCAGACGCGGATTTTCGCAGACGTCAATTTTTGTAGACAGAACAGGTTGCAGACGCCAAAACTGTGCCAAAAAAGCTGAAAAATGAAATTTTTTTTTTTAAATGGTATTTCTTCTTCCTAAGTGCATTCTTTAACCTGCAAAAACAAGCAAAACACCCTCACAACACACTCAAACAACAACAAACATTAGATGGTTAGAAAAATGACATATAGATGAAAATAGATGATTAAATGACCCATAGTGGGGTCTCACCAGGCGTGCCAAAATGTAGAACCAGAATCAGTGTGCAAAGAACATTAACAAATAAAGTAAACATTCACGAACCAAAAACTAAATTCACATATATGCTTAGACAAAGAAAGCAAACAAGAAGTGCAAACCTCACAAGAGAAAACAATCCATGCTTTCTTGATTCTGTAGATGTGTCCTTTTGCTGTGGATGTATGCTCAAGATGCTCAAAAGTTGCTTCAATGGAGATGGGTAATGGCAAATTGGTAGCTTTGTGAGCTCTCAATTTGGCATTATAAGGGTAATATTGATGGCTTTGGTTCTCAAAATAGCATGGTAACTTTAGCTTAAAGATTGTTGATGAAGTGGCGTGGGATGGGATTCAATTTATAGGCTAAGGGGTAGAGGGATGGAGGGCTTGGATGAAAGGATGGATGAAGGCTTAAGGAGGGCTAAGATGCACTCAAAGGAGAGCACATGGATTGTGCTTGTTTAGCACCAATGGGAAGGTGACACTTGTCACAAGGAGGATGAGTGTGAGAGGGTAGGGTAAAGGGTTGGTTAAAGTCATGATGAGTGGGGTTGAGTATGTAAGAGGGATGTAAGAGGAATGAGTGTGGAAGAGGGAAGAGTATGGAAGATGGGTGTAAGAGTCATGAGTGGGCTTGTAAGAGTCTTTATGTTTTTGTAAGAGCACTCATGACTTAGTGGTTGGGTTTTTTTTGAGGGGAGACTTTGGTTTGGATTAGGAAAGTCTTAAACTTGTTTAAGGAATGTGACAACATTAGGGGGTGGATTAGGCTTGGGTTTAGGATTAGATTAGGGATGTTAGAGATGTGCAAGTGGATGGCATTAATGAGGGTGGGTGAGTTAGTGGCTAAGCTTGGTTAGTATGGGTGGATGGGGTGGATTAGGCTAAATGGAGGATTAGAGATAGGTTAGGGGTTTTTGAATTTGAGGATTTCATTTATCAAATAGATTTATTTAATAAATGGGGATTTTTGGAATTAGATAGAAGAATAGGATTTAATTGATAAATAATAGATTATTTGATTTATCAATTAGGACTATAGATGATTAATTAAATTAATCAACTAGGGGATGACAAAGGATTAATTAAATAGAAATTTAATTAATAATGCCCTTTTTAGATAACTAAATAGGATTACTAAAATAGTGTAATCAAATTTAGGTGTCTACAGCCATCTTCTTTGCAATTATATTTTAAGCTCTAGCACGAAAATCTCAATGCTATGGATACTCAAAGAAATTTTAAGAGCACAAACACAAATTCTCAGAATGGAAATATTCTGAATGTTCAATCAAACATTTATGTTTTAATCATATAGTCTACCAGCTTTTTAATTAATTCTACATGAACAAGCATTTAATACCACCCTTGTAGGTTGATAGCAAGGAATATCAACTGTGAAATTTAATCTTGATGTCCTTTTCAATGTTTTATTTTACTTGGCCATGGTGAATTTATCATTTTTTGAACTGGCATGACACTTGAGAAGCTTTTACACTGAGTCAAGATCTTTCAATCTTCATAACCTTAGAAACACCCTTGGCAAGCCTTTACATTCTCTCGGTGATGCTTCAGGATACCCCAAGCATAGAAGCATTAGGGATTCTTAAACACTACATTGAAATTTCCTTTACACCCTTATGTGACCACTTACACCATAAAATCTCAAACCTTCTCAACTGACACCTTTGTTCTTACACTTTAAGCCTTCCTGATATGAGTGTAAAGCCTTTTTTATAACCTCCTCTTTACCCTTTATGCTCACACACACATGTATCAATGGAAACCTAAAAAAATTCCTTCACGATGCTACACTTACTTCATTACCTAGGATATTGTAACTATTTTCGTATCCATCCTCTAGTCATATGCTTAAGGCTTTACCCATGGCATCGTAATGCCTCTTATCTTTTCTTTATTTCCCCTTTATTCTTGTACGAGTTCTCTTAACATCGTAACATTGGAAAGCCTTTGCAAATGGCATCCCACTCTTACGTTTCTCCTTTCTCTTATGAGTGTAAAGCTTTGCTTTTATTCCTTCATCTATCCCTTTATGCTTATACGCTCAAGCTTAACTTGTAACCATAGAGAAAGGGATGAAACAAATCTTTGTTCATACACTTACCCTACAACCGTAAAGGCCTAATGAGGAATTTCATCTTTCACTTATCAATGACCCAGATTGAATCTTAGAAAAGATAGGAAAGAACATCATCATTGATTTTAAGCACATGCAAAATTAAGAACTTAAGTTGTCTTCCACACAGGCTGGGCCCATCTGATATGTATGACATGTCACCACTTGATTCACTCACATTAGGGCCCATCTAGCAACTCAATAGGTCCCACTGAGAATGATCACTTGTTATAATATGGCTTTACGGTTGTCCGCAAGTCTAGGAAGTGTATGCATGTAAACACAAATGAACCTCACTTTCCCTCTTACAAATTCCTTTTACTCGTAGAACCACATTAAATCTTGGTGTCTTGTGTTCTTTTTTGGGTGATCTATTATTTTATAATATTGGTTATATTTGCATGTAATTTTTATTTCTATCCATGGTTTAATCCTAACAAAGCACATTAAGAAACTAGCCCACTTTTGTAAAGCACAAATAGAACTTGGACAATTGTCATCTCATTCTGACATACCCATCAATCACAAAGAAGAAAGGCCCACATCACCACATGTCTTCATGTCATTATGTCACTATGAATAAAGAACAAGCAACTTTCAATAGTGACATAATAATGTTTGTTGATCTTTCATCTAATCTAAAGTGATTCATTTGTGCTAAAAATTTATCATTCACTAGGTCCCATGGATAGGTGTCACTTTGTTGCCATGTCGCTACAGTTAAAATGTGCTCACTTTTTCAAAGTGACATAACAATGCCCATTGATCTTAAGGAAGATCAAAGTCCATCGTGACTTGGTAATTTTTCAAGAATAAAATGTAACTCGAATAAGGTAAAGGATTTATGATATGACCTTGGGTTAAGGACTTAGCAATAAAATAGGGGGTAGACTAACCACAGACAAACCTAGGTTAAAATGAATCATGCGCTAGGTTGAAAGGATTTTTGTGAAAACATTGGAAAGACAACGCAATAATTATAATAAAATGATTTTCAAAGGTTTTAGGGCTTTATTTGAAAACCTTCCAATGTAATTTTGAAAATACAAATACTGTGAAGTAGACTTAGAGACCAATGGTAAAAAAGTCAACTAAAGAAATGCAACTAGGGGCTTTTTTTGTGAATTGCAGTTTAATATTTCTTGTAGAGGCTTCTTTCCTTTTAAGAGTCAATCCAACTAATTCATCCATCCTTTCCTTCATATCATCAATGATATTATCATTGTACATCTAGATGTAATTATATAAACCCATCAAGTGATTTTGATGCATTCTAGCCTAGATTACATACACAAGGTCAAAAGGTGATACATCAATTGCCTTCTTCATTGTCACTCTATCAATCATATTGCTAATTAAAATTTAGAGTCCCATGCCTTCTTATTGTCATCTAGAGTCCTCTTTATGACCTTCAACAAGCTTTTTTTTGTAGACTCACCTTGTCCATTTCCTTGTGGATGATAGGATGATTAAACTAGCCTTATGATGCCATACTTATCAAAAAATTTAATAAATTCTTTAGATCTAAAGCACATGGCATTGTTAGTGACGATTATTTTAAGACTCCCAAACCTTGTTATTATATTATTCAGTATAAAATTATTTACCAATTTAGTGGTATAATTTCTTGTGGGAATGACCTCCATTCATTTTGTAAAGTAATAAACTACCACTAATATCCATGAATAGCTAGTACTGGACTTGGTTGAAACTTCACCTATAAAATCCATCCCCCATTGCTGAAAGGGTGCCTCTACTTCAATTAACTTCAAAGGAATATTCCCAAAAAACTTTAATTTTCCTATAAATCTCTAGAAAGAGTCACACTTTCTAACCAAGATTTGTGCATCTTTAAATAATATAGGCCACCAAAAGCTTTCTCTCATTATCCCATGGGAAGTAGTCTTTTTCGTGTAGTACCTACCACATACCCCTGAATGCATGTCACTCAATACCTTTTCTGATTTCTGTCGATCAATGCATTTCAAAAGTATTCCCTCAGAATTCCTCCACCACAGACCTCCATTTACAAAAATATGTCTAACTAAATACAATTTTACATTCCTCTTTTCATTGTCTATCAGATGGGGTGGAGATTGTATATGATCTAAATAGTATATCACATGCTTGTACCAGTCACATTGATCCATATCACATGAAAAATTTTTAAGGTCCTCATTCATAGAATTTATTTTATTTGCATCTAGATTAGATTGAGCCATAAGATTTTCTAATCCTTGACATCTTACTAACTTGGTGATCTAAATATCAATATTAAACTCTTGTATTCTATTGATCCATCTACACCTTCTACTAGACACCTCTTGATGAGAAAAAATATCCTTTACTGCTGCACTAGGCACAAAAGTAATGACAAAAACACTTACTAGGTAACATGTAAAGGCCTTGAAAAATTTTACTAAAGCATATGCCTACTTTTCATTGATTTCATACTTAAGTTATGCAAGTTGCAAATATTTACTAAAGAATGCAATGGTTTGTTCATGACCATCTTTTTTTTTTGAAGTAAAACTGTTGCAATGGTATGAAAAGATGCAAAAGAAAAGATATGCATAGGCTTTACATAATTAGGTTTCCTAAGGACTGGTGCATTCTTAATTTCTTGGAAAGTAATAGTAGGACTACCTTCCCAATTTATAGATGCTCCTTTCTTGAGCATTTTTGAAATTGGTCTACTAACCTCAGCATAGTTAGTCACAAATCTCCTTAAGAAATTAACTTTCCAGAGAAGGATTGTATATCTTTGACATTTTTGGGCTTTGGCACCTTATCAATTTTTGCTACTCTTTTAAGGTCAATCTTCACCCCATCTTTGGACACTATATGAACTAGAAACTTTCCCTCTATTACTCCAAAAGTGCACTTCTTGGTATTTAGAGAAACACCATATTCCAAGACCTTGATAAAAAAAAAATTCCAAATGTGTAATGATCTTCAACTTTCTTTGAATATGCAGTCAAATCATCTTGATACACCACCATGAATTTTTCAATATATTATTTAAATGCTACATCCATGGCCCTTTGAAAAGTTTCTCTTGTATTTATGAGGACAAAAGGCATCCTTGCATATACATAGGTTCCCTAAGGAGTAGTAAAGGCTATCTTGAACTATTCCTTCTCATCAATAAGGACATGGTTGTATCTTGAGAAACTGTTAGAATTGGTAATCTTTCCTTGTTTGTTTTTATTAATTGGGATAAACCAAGGTATCCCTTATGTTGTTTGTCCTCTAGTCCACATGTTAAGACAAGTCTGTTACTCAAAAAAATAGTTTATTCCTCCTTAAGAGGATTATGACACTTGTTACGCACACACTTATGAATGTGGCAATCATTCACATGGGAGTTACAAATAAATCTTCCTCTCATCTCTTTATAAGAGATGCTTCTCTCTCATTCTAAACACACAATCATGATGTAGTTCATGTAATGATCCCTATGGCTCCACATTCTCTCTCTCTCTCTCTCTCTCTCTCTCTCTCTCTCTCTCTCTCTCTCTCTCTCTCTCTCTCTCTCTCTCTCTCTCTCTCCATTCTTAGGCATTTTTCTCATTCATATAAATCACAAGGGTTTTTTTTTTGCTTTCTCCTCTCAAAATCTATGCCTTTGTTCTTGTGTTGATCTTAGAAAGCTCTTATGAAGCATGGTAATTATGTTGATCAAAAAATCTCTTGGATTAATTTATAATTCTTTAATTTAGTTCATTTCGATTTTATTATTTCTAACATGGTATCACAAAAAACTAATCCTTGTTTTGAGTTTTGTGATGATGGATTGGAGCTCGCCTTATTTCAACCTAGGTAACTCTATTTAAAAATTAATCTTTTTTTTTCTCTTAGTAGCATTTATCAATTTGAGTTTTTTTTTCTATTATTCATTTAAAATAAAAATTATATTATGATTCTCTAAGGAACACTTAAATAATATTAATTAATGTTATCTATATCTTTCATTATAGTCAATTAGGTTTAATCCTAATTATTATTTTTAAAATAATTTTCTCTCTCATATATATATATATATATATATTAGAAATTCTCTAAAATTTTATTATCTTTTCTTATTTATCATTATTCATTTTCTATTTATATTGCTTTTTGAAATTATTCTATTTTCTTTAAAAAAAAAATTAATTATCTAATCCTAATATTTACATTTTTTTTAGAAAGTTATATTATCTTGTAATTATGTTCATCCATCATAGACATTAGCTATGAACTAGTAACTTGTTGCAACATAGCCTCCATATTAGGCAACCCGTAGTTATCCTTCAAAGATGCAATATTAAAGTTCTTAAAATCAACACAAAGCCTAAAGTCACCATTCTTTTTTCTGACTGGTACCAAATTAGACACCCATGAAGAATTCCTAATTTGATTTATTATCCCCCCATCCCTAAGCTTCAAAATTTCTTGCATCTTAGGGGCTAAAGTGGGATTCACAGGCTATTGCTTCTATCTGAAAGGTTTAACATCATCCTTGAGAGGTATTACATGCTAAAAAAAATCCTACCTATAAGCCTTAAGGTCATCATATGACCATGAAAAAACATGTCTAAATCTTCTTAACAAACTTATCAAGGATTTCCTAATTTTAGGGGATAAGGTCTTTCTAATATATACCTTCTTTGGGGATTCAATAGTGCCAAGATTTATAGCTTCTAGCTCTTGTGGCTTCTTGTCTTTGGCTTCTGAATATAATCAATTTTGATTATCAAAAATATTTTCCAAAACCACCAGTCCCTTGGGTACCTTGTTAGTCTTGAGCTATATGATCTCTTGGCCAAAGATCTTCTCCTCTCCATCTAATTTTTCTATGCAAGCATTGTAGTCTAGCTCTTGGCCATGATATTTATCCTCATTAAGGAGGAAATTTAGGATATCCTTATCATCCTCAAATACTTTCCAACTTTCCACATTGTCTAGAATTGATGGCCTATTTTTCATTTCAATAGTAGACACACCAGAAAATGATATTTCATCTAGCTTAATAGCTACATTAGCTAATAAGTCAGCCATTTTTTTGTTACTTCTATCTTTCCAAACTATTCCAAAAGCATCAAAATACTCAATAATATCCTAAACAACATTCCTATATTGTTTCAATCTTCTATTCTTTGAAACATACACTCCTCTAACTTGAGAGGTAATCAACTCAGAATCACCAATGGCATTCATTTTCTTGATTTCATGGCTCACTACTACCTTTAACACTAATAATAGTTATTCATATTCAACCACATTGTTGGTACATGCTAAGTTAAGGAAAAATGAGTATCTAAATATATTCTTCTTTGGAGAGATAAAAACTATCCTAGTTCTTGATCCTTCCTTCAAGCTTGCTCCATCAAAATACATATTCCACAAATTCTATGAATCCATACAATAAGTCATCTCTTGTGCAATCAATGGTGGTAACTTCTCAACCTCTTGAATATTGAATTAGCTCTAAATGCATTCACCTCTATGTCTAAGAAATAGGTAGCATGCTTATCAATACTATCTTAAAATCTGTAAGCTACCCTTGGTTCTCTATCAATCTTGATAGATTTGTCTCCTATGTGAAAAGTTTCATATGATAAGTCACATTTTAGGCTACATCCCATCACAAAATTCCACTTTATAGAGAACATCATTCCATAGTGGGGAGGAATATCAACTACAAGGACTATCATAGCAATTTCTACATCAGGGTATGCAACAAGTTAGAAAGGTAATGCATTTATAGTACCTATGACAAGTACTTCCCTAGCATCTATTGCCTTTCACCTACCCTTCTTGGTATCTACTTCTAAACCAAGGGCCTTCATAACCTTAAAAGACATAATGGTATTAGATGCACCAAAATCAATCATAAAGTTCTTTAAAGTCTACCTTTTACAATCAAGCTAAGGAAAAAAGGATCAATCTCTTGTAGGTATGCTACAGATGAATTGCCCAAATATATTTGGGGTATTTGGGAAATGACTCCCTGATCCTCTTTTTCTTTTACTAAGATTGGGCTATGTTGTATAACTATTGGGTATTGTGTGACAACATTATTATTCCTTATCCCACCTAACCAAGATAGAGCCTTATTCTTCTATTCCTCTATCTTAAACATTTTTGTTAAAGGAACTTTGAAAATAATTTTTGATAATGTTGTTCATTGAAATCATGTCAACTAGGTCATAATTGGTAGGCCTAATAGAAATACCTATGAATGTAGGTTTTTGAACAATAGATGGCTCCTTTTGCTTGATGATATCTGAGTTTGATCTCTTTTCTTGTACACTCACTTTGAAACTTTCAACTCCTTTAAACTATACCTTTTTCTTTAGCTCCCACTTCTTAATTTTATTTTCCTTGACCTTAGAAGTCTCAAGAGCATCCTTGTTATTTTCATTGCTGACCTTTGTAGTAATGTCCTTGATGAAGATACCAGCTGGATTAGTTGGAACACTATTAATAGTCATACTTCTTATATTATAGGTACTTTGGGCTTGAGCCACCATTTCTATAGTAATTTTATCTATCTCATCATTGGAAGGCTTTCTCAAACTAATGTGATCCACCCCTACCAATGTGTTACATATTGTGCTTTCATCCTGATCTTCATTATTAGAAAATAATTGTTGATGATACATATGATACACATTTCTTTGGTCTACAACATCATTTTTAGTTTCCTCTATGTCAATCTCCTCATTATTTTCATAAAGGTTGATCATATTTTATGTTGCATCCCCATGATTTTTCTCTTCCTCTACCTCTTCATTTTGTGCTTGCTAATATACAGAAAAAGTTTGAGCCACTGCATAATAATCAAGGGAATGAGGGGATTGAGAAATAATACAACAAGGTAGCTCTTCTGTCATATTTAGAAAATTCCTTTGTAGATCATCTAGTGCTCCCTTTTCTTTCTTTCCTTGAGTGGGATTGGGGATGTTCTTACCATCCTTCCATTGGGTGGTATAAGGATAGTTTTGCATCCTAGGATGCTTATTAAAATTATTGTTGAAAGTAGCCTTCTTAATAGTATTTGGCTTGTTTTCTTGGTAGGTTGGTGGATTCATTTTCTTTAACAGATTTAAAACTTGCCCCATTGTATCTTCCTTGGGCTTTGGGCTTTCTACCTACAATAGGCTTTTCCTTCTTTCTTATTTCTATAAATTAACAATTTAGGGTCATCCCTTCTTCCCACTTTACCAGAGGCTTTTCTATTATTTTCTATGTTTACTACCATCTTATAAGCCTCCCTCAATTTTTAGGATCCTTGTCCCTAAGACTATAAACCATTTTATAATCAACAACATTCAAAAAGATTGTGAGACACACACCCTCATTCAACCACATTACTTGAAAAAGTTTAGACATTCCTCTCTAAAATCTAACATTAAAATAAAAAGTGGACTGATTTGCACCCTTCTTTATGTTGTTGGACTCATTTGACACAAAGATGGCATTGGTGTTGTCACCATATTGCTCTTTGAAAACTTTTTCTAAGTCACTCCAAGAGGCTAGACTATAGTTCGGCAATCTTTTGGACCAGTCTATGGCATCTTCTATCAATTAATGAACAAAAACCTTCATTACCACATCTTCATGTTCTACCTCATAGTCATTGAGCATGTCAATGAAATTCTTGAGGTTTTCCTCACCGGTGATGGCATAATTTCTAGAAAATTTTATGATCTTGTCTCTAAGGTCATTGGAGATGGGATGTGGGAAACTAGGGATGCCTAAGAAGGATATTTTTAATATAAATTGGTTTCCATTAGAAACTTGAAAGATTTGAGGTACTTGCTCCAAAAGCTTAGCTTTGGACAAAATTTGAGTCTACTAGATTTGTTGAAAAATAGGGATCTAGCTAGTCGTAGTACAAGTTGAGGTAGGGGCTAACTATGAAGAGCTTTGGCTTATTATTAGAGGTCTAGTAGTAATAATGAAAGGGGTAACTTGTAAGGATTGGCCTGGCTGAAATGCTAGGGTAGAGTTAGATTTAATAAATTGGATCTTTCTCCTAGTCTCAGCTGCCTGAGCTTCATTCTCTATTTTCTCAAGTTCCTTTGCTAAATCTTCCTTTTCTTTTTTTGGCCCTTTCCAAGTCTAAATCGAGCTTTGACATGACAAGGCGAGTGGTTTAATTAGGAAGAACCTGGGGCTCATTGATTTGCACTCCCACAATATTTTGTTTTCCTCTTTTAGGTTCTTTCACAGTCAAATCTAAAATTTTAGATTTACTAGGTTTATAAGGTTGAACATGTGAAATAACAGGCCCCTCCTTCTCTTTAAGAAGGCACTCCTGCTCTTGGAACTTAGATTTTAAGCCCTCCATTTCTCCAAATATATCACAATGTAGCTTATAAGATCTCTCCTCTAATCTCTCATTTTTCTCTTGTAGGGAAGCCATTCTCTTAAGCAAGTTGTCTCTCTTAATGAGAGTATTCAAAGTGATTTGTTCTTTCTTCTTTTCTAAATGAATGCATTTGGCTTCCTCCTCTATAGCCCTCCTCTTAAGAAGAACTAGTTCTAGAAATAAATCCTCATGATCTATAGTAGTGGCCTTTGAATATACTAGGTCATGTAGATCTATAAGTTTAGCCACATATGGTCCTTATCTAGGACTAAAACTTGCACCCATATTTTCCCTAAATACCCAACCATGGTTCATTTCATTCACCAAATTTGGTCTACAAGGCACATCCCCCATAGAAGACACTTTTTAATCCTAATAAGCTCTCTCTTCTTGAAAAGGGGTGGTAAAAGTTTCTCCTAGTAGTATAGCATCTTTTGATTCAAAATTTTTGGAGGATAATTCCATTTCTACCATAGGGTGGTATTGTAATTGGGTTGACCGAATACCTTTGGGGATCCACGTAGGATTAGAATCAACTTTCTTTTTGTTTTGTTTCTTTCTACTCCTAGGAGGTAATTTAGTGTATAATAGTATTTCTAGGTGGTCCTTTGTAAAAGAATGTATAATTTTCTTCCTATCATCCATTGATTAGGATTTCTAATAATATTTATAGTACTAGTTACAAAACCTTAGACTTGAGTCACCACCATATGAAGGGGAAATATTTAAACAATGACTTTTGAGACTGAAAAAAAATATGGGATAGCTTTCAACAATAGTTCTAACATAGGGCTAATTAGAAAGCTTTAACTTTACACACTAGGTAATGCTCTAGAGATAATAGAACACATGGAAATATTTCTTATACAATTTCCCCAATGGAGTCACCATTTTGTTGGAGTTCTTTTTGGTAAGGAACATACTAGGTAGATTTAAACCCAATACTAGGATGCAAGTGACAGAGACTAGCCTAAATGATCAGCTAAATCCTATAGTTAATAAGGTTAAACCTCAGCTCTAGGCCAACTTCAATAAAATCATTATGACCTTCTTCACTTTAGGCTCTGCAAGGCCAAAGCAGGTAAACCTCAAGGATATGAATGGTTTTATGATCCACTTCTTTAAATCACCTAGCTCACTATTATGTACTCTTTCAAACCTTATCCCTTATAGTATATATTGATCACAAATTCTTCTTTGGTTTGCAACAAGTTCCTTGACTACAATAGCTAGTTATAATCAACAAGAAAACTATCACAAATATGTATTAACCAGAAACTTTTAGTTCTTCATTACATAAAATGGTAAATTGATTGTTTGTTTGTTATGCATGTTCAACAATCGAATCAACCATCAACTTATACTTGAAATTAATGATACATTTTTGTCATTAGTTACAACACTTATTGGATTCTAAATGCTTACCGAGCTCTCACCGGACATTCCTTTGTAAGCCAAGCTTTACCTAGTTCTCAGTGTTTACCGAGTGATCAAGGTGAACAAAGAAGTCAGTGTTTACTGAGTGATCGAGGTGAACAAAGCAGCCAATGTTTACCGAGTGTTCAAGGTAAAGAAAGGAATCAATTTTGACCGAGTGAAGATGTACTTAGTATTGACCAAGAACTTCGTGATAACTGAGCTCCTGAGGTTATCAAGGAAATTAATTTTACCAAGCTCAGACGATTATCAAGGAAACTAACTATCACCGAGTCACAAGGTTTTATCGAGTGTTTTCTTTGATCATCGAGCTACATTTCAGATAGAAGTATTCACCGAGTGACATCTCTTCTACTGAGTCTCCAGTGGTTACCGAGTTCTGAACTACTCGAAGTGTTTAGTATGGACCGTGCCTTCACTTCTACCGAGTGCATGATGATGCCGAGTAACGCAGTGGACGCCGAGTATCAGAAGGACCCTGAGTCAGTTTAGTGAACCCGAGTTTTTACCTTGGGCCGACTTCGTATAGAGATTTGCACTTGTTGTTTTGGCCGATCTTGCATGTATTGTTTATTTGATGGTATATATATGCAATGTATTGTATCATTCAAATGTAAGAAAAATAGTAATGGTAATGAATGAAAATGCGAAAGTGTGAAAGAAATACATGCGTGCGAAAGTATGTGTGCTGAGTTGTGAAGGTATTCAACAAGGTCAAGTTTTGGAGTAGAAAAGTTTTATCTATCACATCAAGGTGAATCAGAGCATAGCGGATCTTATCAACAATCAGTTGTAATCAGATCCACTGTTTCATTCTAACAGGTGAATCAGTTTTTGTAAATCCTTTAACAAGGTAGACTTAACAGTCTTTTGTAAATCTCCTAATAGAGTGCATACTTTATTGTATGTTTGTAAATCCTCTAACAAGGTGGATCTAGCAATCCTTTGTGCTCCTAACAGGGAAGATCACCAGAAGTGGTCATTGTAAGCCTTAACCAGCCAACTTCATACTGCAGTAACGAAGCTTTGTGGGTTTCATCCCCACCCCAATTTTACTTTCTATTTGGAAGGTTTCTGGGTCACCAAATCTGTGTGTTCAAGTGTTGCAAATGATTTTGTTTCATGCTTACAGTAGGTTACTTGGATGAATGGTGAATATATTAGTATGCAGTTTTATTGTTTGAGATTTAAAAGTTACTGATTCACCCCTCCCCTCTCAGTAACTTGTCACATCTTGAATATTTCCAACACACAAATATGTATTAACCAGCAACTTTTAGTTCTTCATTACATAAAATGGTAAATTGATTGTTTGTTTGTTATGCATGTTCAACAATCGAATCAACCATCAACTTATACTTGAAATTAATCAACCAGTGTCTTATCCATCATTATATAGAGTCAAAACCAACAACTTGGAATTATTTAATCAACTTGTAATTAAATTTGTCAACACTGAGCTTTGAATTTCATTCTTACGATATCCTTCCCATAAAACCTAAACCCTATCACTTATAGAAACCAATTACTTAATTCTTTGAATCAATAGCAATTAATAAGAGATATAAAATTTACCTAAATTATATTAAATTGAATGAAACTTGTTCATTTCAATCTCAAGATTATAGATGTATAAGGAAAGAGACAAAACCCAAAGACACAAATATGTAGAATTTCCTTCTTGTATTGATTTCCTTTGAAACTGAGTACAATACTAATAAAGGCTTGAAATACAACTCAAAACTTGACAACTAGTACTTGGTATTATCTATATATTCAAGTATGTAAAACTAATTATATTCACACAACTATAAAACTAGATGAACTATAAAAAAGACATAAAATAGGAAAATTCTACAAACTTCCAACCCCTAGTCCCCATCTTTGAAATCCTTATGTAGGATTGCAACAAGCTATAGATGGGAGGAGGACACATGTCAAAATATAAATGGATAGAAAAGGTGGCAAGACATACCCATAAAGTTACACAAAGCATTCCTCTGTGTTCGAACAAAAAATGGTGAAGTAGTTGAAAAATTTAGTAGGTGAAATATCATTTCAAGCACTTTGATTTTACTCTCTTTTGTCTTCTACTTCCTTTAATCATGAAATTCTTCAACTCCCTCCACCAACATAATCTTAATATCTGCAACTACCTTGAAAATATTTACTTCTTTCTTGGTGGCCATTCCATAAATCTAATTTTATCTTATCTTCTTACTATCATACTTCACTTGGAAATTAAATCTCCATTAAGGTTGTATAAGATCGAGAAATCAACTCAATGTTCATCTTTCATCTCCTTTGCATTCATGTCTAGCTGTGCAATCTGTATTTCAAATCTTTCTTCCACCTTAAGGTCAAACTCAGCTAATTGCCCACTGAAAACCATGTGTCACTTTTTGACTAGTTTGATCCACCACCTTCTATTTGTATCATCAGGTTGTCACCACATGTCATCCTCTCACAACTTTGTGAGCCTTTTTTATAACTATCAAGCCATGCTTGCGATACTACAACCTTCTAATTTACTTGATCACCATGGCTATCACTCACACCATCACAACTTTGATTCATCGTCAAAACCCTAAACTAGCAGTCAAACCAAACAAACCTTGACATATGGATATCTTTGTACCTTATTGGCACTCCCTATGTAACAATTTCATGTCATAGAACATATGTCGACCTATTATTATGTTACTAAGAGTAAAAAACCTTCATGTTTTCATAGTGATATGGCAATGGCAACACATCTACTCTGAGATCTACTGTCCTCCATGTTCTTACTAATTTTTCCACCTAACTCCAAACAAGCAGGCCCACTTGCTCCACATGTTCATCTATCACTTTGTTGCTATGAATATTGATCATGTGACTATCATTAGGGACAAGGCAAAATCCATCAATCTTGAAAGGATCTAACGGCTCTAAAAAAACACCTTTCCTCCATGATGTTTACCTCCATGGAAAATAAAATTTTGACAGCCAAAAACCCATTCATGACTGAAACCTATGGTAATTTCCTACAAGGGCTGGTCTACAACCTTCCACATGTCAAACTATCACTATGTCACTATAAATAAAAATTAAGAAATTCCATACAATGACATAATTACAACCCTAGATTTACTTTGAGATCAATGGTGAACAAAGGCACATTAAGAAACTAGCCCACTTTCATATTGCACAAATAGAACTCAGATAGCTATCATCTCATTCTGATATACCCATCAACCACAAAGAAGAAAGGCCCACATCACCATGAGTCTTCATTTTGTTATTTCACTATGAATAAATAATGATCAACTTTTGATAGAAACATAATAACATTCATTAATCTTTTCTCTAATCTACAATGATTTGTTTGTGTTGAAACTTTATCATTCACTAGGTTCTACAGATAGGTGTCACTTTCTTGCCATGTCACTAGAGTTAAAACTATTAGAAATAGATAATATTGAGAGGGGGGTGAATTAGTATTTTCAATCTTTTTACCCACAACTAGATATTATTAATTACTTTACCATATGCATAATAAATTAAACCAATAATGTTGAATAGTATAAACAACCATGCATAAAGAGAGATCATAAAACCATATTTTGTTAACTAGGGAAATCCTGGTTAAGGGAAAACTCTAGTGGGGATGAAACCCACTAGATGATTCACTATATAAAGAATTCATTTAGGGATATTGACCCTATTAGGAGTCTATGAAGAATGTATAGTGTCTCAAGTCCCTATTAGGAGAAAAGGCCTTGTTAGAAGCCTCAACCCTATTAGGAGTTACTTCAACCATGTTATGAATTGGTGGATTATATAAAAATGTGTGCAAGAAGAGCCCACTACCCTAACATGTAACTATACAATAAGATCTTCAAGAAATAAGTATGCATACAATATTAAGATACTTGTTGTGCTTCACAAATATTTTAACTAACAATTCTTCATTAAAAAGTGACTACGCACATATCAATATACATCATACCTCAAATAACCATGATTCACATCATATATCATAATATCACATTCACTTGTTACTCTCATTTCACAAGATCATATCAAGTTTGCAGTCACTAATTATTCCTTTCTCACTCTACTTCTCATTTTTAACTTCATAAATGAAGTTCTTTACTTATACCAAACATATTGGTAAATCCTTCCTTATTCAGCTTACATAACATCCTTAGAGTCAAATCATTAATAAATGGTAATTCAAAATAATAAATCAAGTCATTTAACTTATTCTATTGGTATGCTCTATTCTATGTTGTGTCATTACTGCATTACTAATTCCTTCATAAATTGGACTCAGTTGATCATATGGACATGCACACTAGTATACATCATTATTATGATGTCATGCATCATTGGTTAATTGTGCAAGAGAATATTCCAAGAGAATATTCGACATCATCAAATCTGTCATGCTACTGTGATGTTGTCTGATACTTAGACAATTTTCCTTCACCAATGAACACGACTAATCTGCAAAACAAATATGTTGCCATAAATGACAACCATGTTACTTACCTTATTTGATTGATTGAACATATTGCCAACAATCTCCCCCTTTGGCATTGATGGTGACATTTTGAGAAAATTGGCTAAGTCCCAAACATGTTGTCATACCAAACAAAACAAATAACCATAACATAGTAAAAACATTGTATTCATGATTTAAGAGGATTACATCCCTTATAACTTTGATTACAACTTATTTCTCCCCCTTAAAAATTACAATAAAATCTTACTACTATATATATATATATATATATATATATATATATATATTTATAACCTTATTTTTCCCTTTAAAATTAGTTACAATTTTCCATATATCTCTCCCTTTGACATCAATGAAAAAGATGTCACAAAAAGAAAAGTCTATCAAAATCTGGTAGCTGCATCAAAACTTGGAAAAACAATCACTAAAGTTGGTCCTCAACTATGCAAGGTGTTTCTTCCAAGTATCTTTTAGTGCATCAGATACACTAATTAGCACACATAAGGCATATGCAGCTAACTCTACTATGTTAAAATCTATTGCCACAAATTTTTCATATGAGGACTTTGCTGCCAAACATTCCTCCAACTAATTTTCTAGCAATGTTATTTGTGGAGATAAGTGATACCTCAAAAGAGTAAATCTTTTCAGAGCTTTCTCCTTTTTTGCTTGTAAATACTTGATGCTATCATGAATAGCTTGCATTACATGCTCAATGTTTACTAAATTCTGATTTTGTCTCAAAAAGTTGTCAATGAGCATCTAAAGCTCAATTATCTTCTCTTTGATTTGCTCATAAAAAATTTGAAGATTGATGTATGCCAAGTTGCACTTAGCATAAACTCATTTTCCTTCTTTAATACTTTGTATTAATGCCTTAATGCACTCATTCAAAGTTTCTATATCATTCCTTATGTTTGTGCACATGGTATTAAGGAGTTTACCATCATACTCCATTTGTACTTGAATTGTGGCCACATTGGTGATTGTTGTGACCTCATCATCAAAAGCTTTACACAAAGTTGTTGCACACTATTGAATGTATGCAAGTGTTTCAATAGGGCTTACTATCTTTTCCATTCTATCTAGTACTAAAATCAAATTCTTTTCAATGGACTTAATTGATTTCTTCTTCTCAAGTAATTTTTGTTAGAGTAAATAATTAATTAATTGTTAATTATTTATTCTATTACTTAAGCTTACTTAGGTTAATGCATGTAGTTGAGGTTAGTTGTTGACAACACGGGAGTTTGTTCCCTTTAGCATACTTATCTTTTCCACCTCTTGTGGATGTGTGCTTGGTTTTCAAACTTATCTCCTACCTCATTCTAGCTTGTTCTACAAGCTTCCATGAGGCCTTTTTATTTGGTCTCTCACTTATTGTAAATTTATTCCATTTTCACATAGCAATTTTAATTTCCTATTGTGAAATATTCTCTTGTACGGTATTTGCTTTAAGCTCTTTGCTCCCTAGGTTTCTCTTTAGCAAGCTATTTACATTGTAGGTTATCTTGGCACATTATCAAAGTTGGATTCTCAAATCCTACATGGTATCAGAGCCTCCCTACTGCTTCTTGTTCGAAGGATTTTTGAAGCCGTAATTTGGAGTCACAAACCCTAGTTTGTTTGTTCATTTTTTCTTCAAATCAAGGGTAGAGCAATTTTCCAGAGCACTTTGGGGTCAAATAGACACTGCCATTGGATCTAGAAGGTCGTTTACAAATAAGTTTCATATAAAACTTTTTTTTTTTTTGGCTACAAGCATTTTTTTCAAAAAAATTTAGCCTCCCAAGTAGCTGTCGTATGGACGTAGAGCAAAAAAAAATATTTTTAAAAATATATATTAAAATTGCACACCATTGTGGGGCCACCCACCGGCCACCCATTCCTTGCTCAGCCGGTGGCTCCCAGCCATAGCACCACCAGAGGTTCCTGCTTCCAGTGTGCCAATAGTGTGCCACCAACGACCAGTGATGCCACTGGGTTCTCCTCCTAGGCACCACCACCACTAGTAGTTTTCTCCAATCCATTGCTTTATCCCCACTCCAACCCTTGACATCATCTTTCTAATAGTGATGTCATCTTCTCACTGAATGTACCTTGCTGACATCAAATTATCGGCTGCTTACGCCACTTTTTTAGTGATTGTACTGACATCATTTTATGTCTACTAATGTCATCTTTCCATCTACTAATGTCATCATTTTGACTGCTAACATCCTCAATCTGGCGATGGTCTTCTAATGGCTATGCAGGCATCAAATTTAACATAGTGTCTATAATTTTCCAATAAGGTGCAATTTTGGAGCAGTAGTCAATTTTTTAGCCATAACTTAAGCATACAGAGGTCTTTTTCTGATTTGAAAGAAGCATCAGAAAGCTAACTCAGAGACAAAGACATTGGTGCTAGTTTCATAAGATTCCAAGTTTGTTTGAGCTCTAATTTTTGCAATCAAAGTTGAGGCTTGTGTTTTCTCCTATTCTACATCAACAAATCTAGGTTCTTTTCCAATTTTTTGCTTTCCATAGTTATTTTTTGTGGTATTTGAGAGATATTCTTGTATGTTTGTGGAGGGGGGGGTGTCTTTCTTTTCTATAATTTACTTCAGTTAAGACCCTTCTACTTCCATCTTATTCTTTCTCTGAATGGTGGATCCATCTATCTCATGTCAAGAGGTCTATGGTCTTTTCTGGATGAGAATTAGCCTATTCTTACACACCCTTTTGAGGTTCTATAGCATAGGAACAAAATGGATGAAGCCATGGGACTGATTGCACTCAACATTTCAGATAGTTTGTTATTTCATCTAGATGGTTTGACTACTCCACTGGCTTATTGGTAGAAATTTTAGACTTTTTTGGATAGATGAATGAGTTTCGAGCACTTCAATTGGATGCAGAATTGACTTTCTGATGAAGTCCAAATCCCTATGTGTAGTTTTATAGGGATGTGGGAAAAATAAAATTGATGATGAGTGCATATTTTTTATACTCTCAAAGTTGAAGGGGCAATATCAGGTTTTTTCTTCTACTTTCTACTCCACCATGGATGCCCTTGGAGACATACATAGGATGCCTACATTTGAGACATTTTTTGATAGGTTGACTAGGGAATAGGAAAAGATCCAATAGGTGGATGGCTCTGGCTCTTCTAGCCAAGCATTGGTCGCTCAAAATTCTAAGGGGAAATCAAAGAAGAAAGGAAAATCAAAGAAAGACACATCAAAAATTGATCCTAAGCCTCCAGCTAATCCTCAAGAAAACCCTTCCAAGGGCAAAGATTCTTCAAAGTCGGGTGAGTCTACCTCCAAGACCAAGAAGAACTCAAATGAGAACTGTAGTTTTTGTGGGAAAGATGGACATTCAGTTTCCAGGTGTTGGAGACAATTGGAGGCTTTTGAGGAAGCCATGAAGGAGCATCACATTTCAGCTTCTCATTCTTCATCTCCACCTATAGGGAAAGGTCATGCTCTTTCTACATGAGCTACAACTTTAGCACCTTTATGGATTCTTGATTTCTAGGCTTCTCACTACATAAAAAATACTGCTAAGTTGCTTACTTCACTTTCTCCTTGTGCCACCACATAGATTTTCATTGGGAACTCTTCACAACTTTTAGTTTTTGGTTCTGGCATTGTTGCTTTGGTCAAGGGCTCTCTACAAGATGTACTTTGTGTTCCTAATATTTTGATGAACCTTCTATCTATCTATCAGATTTGCCACTCTGGCTTTGGGAAGATAGTCGATTTCTCACCACATGATGTGGTTATTTGGGACTTACATAATTCGAAGATGATTGTGGCCATTGGGAGTGTTGACTTTACATCTTGCCTCTATAGATTTGATGGATTTGATTCTTTTGATGACACAGGTTCATGTTTAGTTGCACATGCAAATTTAATAAGCAGACTTTGGCATGAACATTTTGGGCATGTCAATTATAGATATCTCCAGTAGCTAAGCACATAGGTACTTGTTCTTGGGCTTCCCCAGATTTCCTATGTAGATGGTGTTTGTCAAGGATGTGCACTTGGCAAGCAACATAGGGATTCTTTTCCACATGGACGAGCCACTCGTGCTTTAGCACCTTTGGGGTTGATTCATAGTGACCTCATGCCATTTCCTACTCCTTTTTCAGGTGCTCGATATGTGCTTACATTTATTGATGACTTCTCCATATGCACATGGGTGTACTTTCTTAAGTACAAGTCTGATATCTTTGACTCATTTCAAGTTTTCAAGGCATTTGTAGAGAAGAAATTTGGGCTTTCTATTCGACAGATACACACAAACAATGGGGGGGAGTATGTGAACTAGGCTTTTAGAGATTTATGTTCTGAGCATGGTCTTTAGCATCATCTTTTAGTGCCCTACACTCCTCAACAGAATGGTGTGGTCGAGAGAAAGAACAGAACCCTTCAAGAGATGGAAAATTGTATGATTTAGTCTAGGTCCATGGATTCATGTTTTTGGGTAGAGGTAGTCAATTGTGTGAACTACATTTAGAATTGGATGCCTCACAAGGCACTTCAACATATGACTCCTGAGGAGGCTTGGTACCATGTCAAGCCTGATGTGTCATCATTCAAATTTTTTGGGAGTACAACATATGCATTTGTACCTGATGGTCAGAGGAAAGAAATGGAACCAAAGAGCTGACCATTGATTTTTGTTGGCTACTGCGAGGATGTAAAGGCTTACAGGTTATTTGATCCTAGTTATAGAGAGGTCCTATTTTGATGGGATGTCCAGTTTGATGAGAGCCCTCCTATAGTTCATTCCTTGCCTCTAGTGCCTCCTCCAGCTCCCACTACTCCTTCTTCATCACCAATTTTTTCCACGGATGATGAGGATGATGATCATGGTGATCCTGATATACCTCCACCACAAGATCCTCCTCAGATGCCTAAATGGGTGTGAGCTACTATTAAGGCTGTAGGATCTCTAGCTAGTGACCCATCCACATCTTGTTGCACCCATTCCCACACTATGGGTTCCAGTCTACTTAGTCATGCTATTAGTACTGATTCTCAAAAATTTGTGGAGGTGACAGGACATTTAGAATAGGATAGTGCAATGGAGGAGGAATATTCTTCTTTGATGAAGAACCACACATGGGATCTTTGTTCTCTTTCCAAGAGGAGAAAACTAGTGTGCTATAAGTGGATTTATTGCACTAAGTATGTTGCTAATGGTTCCATTGATAAGTATAAGGCTCGTCTTGTTGCAAAGGATTTTTTGTAGGTTGAGGGTGTTGATTACTCTGACACATTTTCCCCTATCACCAAGATGAATTCTATTCACCTTATCTTATCCCTTGCAGCTTCACAGGGATGGTTAGTTTATCAGATGGATGTGAAAAGTGTCTTCTTGCATGGTGATATCACAGAGGAGATTTATATGGAGTAGCCTCCAAGTTTTGTGTGAGATCCCACCTTGGTTTGCAGGCTTCAACATTCATTATATGGTCTCAAACAAGCCCCTAGGGCTTGGTATGAGAAGATGGACTCATTTCTATTGTCTATAGGCTTCACTCATTGCCATTCTGATCCCATAGTGTACATTCAACATCTTGGTGATGAGATTCTTATTCTTGTTTTGTATGTTGATGATCTTATCCTTATAGGTAGTTCATCATCCATGCTCTAAGATGTTAAGCATGCACTGATGGACCAGTTCAAGATGACTAATCTTGGTTTGCTACACTACTTTCTTGGTCTTTAGATTCATCAATCTCCAACTGGCATTTTTGTGTATCAATAGAAGTATGCTCTTGAAATGCTTCATCTCTTTCACATGCTTGATTGTAAGGCTATTCCTACACCATTTTAGTTAGGTGTTATTTTGTCTACCTCATGCTCCTCATCTACATTGGATGCTACTTTTTATTGATAGTTGGTTGGCAGCCTATTATACCTGACACACACATGCCCTAATATTTCTTTTGCAGTTGGCCTTGTCTCTCAGTTTTCTCAGGACCCTCATGAGAGTCATTGGCAAGCTACCAAATTTATTCTATGCTAAATTTAGGGCACACTTATGTATGACATTCACTACACTACGGGGACTCCACACATTGTTGGCTACAATAGCTCAGATTGGGCCAGTGATGTTAATGATCGAAAGTCTACTTTTGGCTTTGTATTTTTCCTTGGCTCCGGTCCCATCACATGGTTATGTAAGAAGCACCATGCTCGAGCACTTTCATCTATAGAGGCTAAGTACAGGGAAGCAGTTCTTGCTAGTCATGAGGCTTTATGGCTTTTTCAATTGATGATTGAGTTTGGCTTTCCTCCTGATCGTCCCACTGTTTTGTGGTGCAATAATTAGAGTGCCATCCACATTTCTCACAACCCGATGGAACATTAGCATACCAAGCACATTGAGTTGCATATGCATTTCATCTATCAATTGATCCAAGATGGTATTATTGCATTAGAGTACATTCCTACCACCGGTTAGGTTGCCGACATCTTCACTAAGCCTTTTGCATTGCCTCACTTTCTTTAGCTATGGTCAATGCTTGGGGTTATGGAAGCTATCCTTGGGGGGATTGGTTGAGGCCATCCTTCCTTCACTTCATGTTTTTTTTTCAACATGTTGTTTTAACTCTTTTTGGGGGAGAGTTTTTCCCATTTGGTTTTCTCTCTTTCCCCATCTTATAGAGGTTGCATTTAGTTGCATTGTACTTGGGTACCTAAAATGGCCTCATTTTTGGGACCCATTTTGCATTTTTTCCTTTTTTTTATGAGCTTAAGGAATTCCCCTAAGTTGTACTTAAGGGAGGGTGTTAGAGTATATAATTAATTAATTGTTAATTATTTATTCTATTACTTAAGCTTATTTAGGTTAATGCATGTAGTTGAGGTTAGTTTTTGACAACATGAGAGTTTTTTCCCTTTAGCATACTTATCTTTTCCACCTCTTGTGGATGCGTGCTTAGTTGTCAACCTTATCTCCTACCTCATTCCAGCTTGTTCTACAAGCTTCCATGAGGCCTTTTTATTTGGTCTCTTAGTCATTGTAAATTCATTCCATTCTCACATAGCAATTTTAATTTCCTATTGTGAAATATTCTCTTGTGTGGTATTTTCTTCAAGTCCTTTGCTCCCTAGGTTTCTCTTTAGCAAGCTATTTGCATTACAGGTGATCTTGGCACATTAACAAAGTCAAATTCTCAACTCCTACAATTTTCTCAAAGAAGATATGAGATTTTGTACTTCATCTTCTTCATCTGACTGAGTTGCTATTGTTGTGATCACTATTGCTTGAGTAGGTGGTGTAGATGGTGTTACTGCTACTAGTGTCAAGGGTACATTTGAAGTAGCTACTTCACTACTAGAGTTCACCTTTCTTCGTAGAAAGTGCATCTTCTTCCTTTGGCTCTTGATCTTCTACTTCATCAAATGAGCTACTATAATCCACAATATTGAAAACAATACTGGCACCAAAATCCTTGAATGGGTCCTCAGTTCTATCAACTATCACATTGGTGTTAACTACTTCCATAGATTCACTACCAATGGTGATATGTGGTGAATCACTTGAAATAAATGTTCTATTTGGTTGCTCAAAACTATGGGGTGGACTATCTATAGTAGGACTTGCTTCCTCTATCTATGCACACTCCTCAGGTATCTGGCTTTCCTTTTCTAGCTATGCACTTTCCTTAGGCATATTAGACATAAATGTGACTATAGCCTTTTGTGTTTCCTTATTAACTTCTTCATAATTTCCTCCCATCAGGAGAATGGATCTCTTTTTATTCCTTATCAAAGGTGCTATACCTTTCTGAATAACTATTATTTCTTCCTCATTATTTAAAAAATATAAAATTTTCACCATATTAATTCTTATTTTCTTATCTTCCTCTACAACTTTGCTCTTTCTATTTAGCAATGTATTGTACAAATCTTCAAGTATTCAACCTCTTATACTATCAAACCTTTTGTCTTTTAGGATCATATTCCTAACTACTACATTTTCTAGCTATCTCCTATCCATATTATTATTAAAATCATATTACTTATTCAACTGTACAAAATTATTATCATTAATGATTTGCATGTTAAGATTCTCTACCTTTGGCTTCCATGCTTTTCGCCCTACCAATGTCTTTAATTATTGATTAGCTGGCTCTACTCGTCTATCACCAGTTTCTTCCTCAGACTCAAAAGAACTAATCTATCAGGTTCTTCTTTTCTTGTTTGGACCACTTGTGGTCTACTTCACTCTCTTCTTATGAGGAGTTTTGGTCCTTTCAAGCCTTGTAGACTTCCTTGTAACTGATGCTTCTTTAGTCTTCACTAGATTCCTTGGAGGATTTTTCTGTACAACTGCTACACAAGGCATTGTAGTGTTTGCTCACTTGTTTGGGAAACTGTGACCTCTTTAGTAAGTCCTACCATTGCAATGGATGTAGGGGTAAAAAGCTCAAATTGACCACTAGACTTCATTTCAATGGCTATCCCTTTCACCTCATCACATTCTTTTCTAGTCATTCCAGATTCTTTCAAAATAGAATCAATCACTTTTTCCACCTTTTTTCTTGGAATCCTTTATTATTTGGCTAGTTTTGACTTCTTTCATTTTCTCAAAATATGTCCCCCATCTAGGACATTCAAATTCAACTTCAAAATGTAGGATTATCTGTGCATACCCTTAAATTAATTCCTAAGTCATCTCATAGCCCATAGGTTCAATGAACTTTACCCGAGGAACTATAGCTTCCATGCAAGTGAAATATATTTCAACGATGAAACATAGTTCATCCTTATACTTCTCTACTAGCACAGGAGGTATCGTATACCTTTGCTTCATTTCAATTTGGAAAGACTTCATTATTCTATCAATATCATTATCTTTAACTATTTTAGGTCTTGATCTATATGTGCAAGGGATTAACTACATTGCACACTCATTTTCATTCCAATTTGTGATTCTAGGGAACTTCTTAGTAGCATAGAAAAATATGTGTCAATAGGGATTCAAACCTTAAGACTACACTTCTTGATTTCTTGATTCTAGATATGTTATCCAACAACTATGTTTGGATAATGTCACACATATTAACCTCTTCATCTCTTAGTGCCAAGTATTCTACATGAAGAAATCATGCAGGGATTGAATCTATCCTAGATCCATGATTGTACTTATATCCCAAAATCTTACAAATGAGTCTCACTCCATCATCTTGAATGGTGTTAACTTTCATGTTTCTACCATTAAAATATGTATTGAGATTTATCTCAACTAGCTTGCACACATTCTTAATATTCACTGGATTGCATCCTTCATTGCTCAAACCTATGACCTTTTGAATTAGGTCATTGTCAATACATATGATAGAATCTCCCAACCATAGAAAATCATCATGTACTCTGCTAAGAATTATCCTTGTTCGTTCATTATTGTCAAAATTTGTGTAGAACATATGCTTAACTAGGTTAAGTCATTCTAGGTATCTATGTTCAGGTTTCAATGATGAATCATTGTTGGACATTATCTCTAATTCCTTATGAATATTTGAATCAACTATGCTTTCAGTCTTGCAATGAATATATCCTCTTATATCTTCGACATGAAGAACATTTTTTGGATCTTGCAAAAATGCTCCAATAGGGTCATCAAGAAAAGAAACAAATTGGTGTTTCTTGAAGTTGTATCTAAGCCTATTGCTTACATTAAAAACTTATTTTCTTGCTATTATCTAATATTATGTTCAACAATTTAGAAAATACCTCAATTTTGTGTATTGGGGTTTCTAGTGACCTCATGTAATTTGGTGGAGACACAACCCAAGTACAGAAACAACACAACCAGAAAGGGAAAACTTTACTAACTATGAAAATATGCCAATACACTTAGTGTGAAGGAGAAAAACTCCAAAACATGGCCTATGGGCTTACAATAGCATAAATCTAGAGATAATTTCTTCTCCCAGTACCTTCTCTCAAACTCCCCTCCGAACTGCCTTTTACAATGCCAGAAATGTTCTTAAATAGAACCAAAAGGGTTAAGGATTAGGAATACATTCTAGAAAGTCCTAGTTGGCATCCACCACCAAAATAGAAGGCTCAATAATTTGCATTAGAAGTCGGCACAAAATTAGAAGAATCCAAAATTGGTAGCCAAACTTCTAGGAGGCATAACTTTTGAACTGTAGCTCTGATTGACAAACCGTTTACATTTCCAAAAAGCTATTGGAGTGCTCTATAGTCCTATGGAGTAACCTTTCTTGTCCCCCATTTTTTAGGCATGTATGAGGTAATTTTGTGCTTTGAACCTAACTTTGAAGCATTCTTAGGAGGTCTCCAAAAATTGAAAAAATGTAATAACTTTCTAACTGTGGGGCCTTTTGACCTGATTCTTCTTCTAGAATGTTTTAAATTACAATTACCATCATCCTTCCAAATTACACCTTCTAACTCACCATAATTATGTCTCAATTATATAGTCCTATATTTCCAACATTTACATGTATCCCAAGGTGCTTAAAAACTCTAACTCGGAACACTAATAGTGGAACTATGAGAGTTGGAACCTTTATTTGATCCAAATGGGTATCCAAAAATGAAAACACATGAAACAAAAACTAAGTCTAGGTATATTTTTTTGGGTGACACAAGATTTCCCTTATACCTCTAAATGCTCCTACATCATAATTGTAGGCCTCTTTAATTCTTCAAATCTTGCTTCAATCTTGCACTCAGACTTTGCATAAACAAATGATGTATGCAAATCAATTTGCATCCTTTAAATCTTTTGCAATATATACTTCAAATTAAATGCATGTCTACCACTAGTTTAGTGTACTATCTTTGTGCAACAGAGAGGTTATTATTCTTCCATATCTTTATCCTATCTTATTAGGTGATGTGCACTTCATTGTAGAATTCTCTCAATGTCTACAACATACTGTCAACTACAAAACCTTTGATACTTACTCTAACATTATTTATCAATAACTAATACTCTATTTCACTGAGAATGCTTAATTTTGGTAAGAGGAGTCACAAACAATAAGTGAATTCATTGACTTTTCAACTACATCCTCTATAACTTTATGAGAGGTTCCTAGTTCCTTTACCTTTATAAATGATTCCTTTAATTCATTTGTCTACTCATTCATACCATTTCTTCTATTGTTCCTTCTATAATTTTGATTCTTGTTTAGATCTCTTCTATCAATTCTACAAAACTTTGCTATGTGTCCAAAATTATTGCACAAATGACATACAAGTACATTTCTTTTCTGTTCATTCTATTGGTCATCAGGTTCATCATACTAGACATAAGATTCCTTTCTTTTGTTGTCCATATAATAATTAGATTCTTTAACTTTCTTAGAATGAGTAACATTCTCTTTGTCCTTAGATGTATCATCTATTTTTCTTAGATCCTTATTGACTTCAGAAGTATCATATTCTTTTGTCTCAATAAATTTCTTGGTAGATTGACCAAGAAAAAATCCAAGTCCAGTCTTGTCATAATTGGGTCTTTGCACACATATTTGTTCTTCAATCTTATCATTGTTGGTATATAATTTCTCAATTTTTTGTTTGGTTTGTACCAACTAACCTTTCACAATGGTGGTGTATTTTTCTAATTCTTCATACTTTATCTTAATAGATTCCAATTTAGATGTTACCTTGCTTAACTAGGATCTCAAATCTGCATTTTCAACTTTAATTTCAGAGTCATTCTTTCCTCCATTTTTCTTAAGACTCATCTTAAGTTCAACTATCTTCAACTCATCTTTTAGGATTTCATTTTCTTTCTTTAGATCTTCAATGTCATCATCACTAGTTTGATTATTAGGTTTTTTTTTCTTTAGGTCATCTATTTTGTCCTTTAATTTACCTATGTAGGCTTTTACATCCTTGTATATGTCTTTAAGGCCGTCTCTTTCATCAGTAAGGAGATCAATCTATTTAAGTGCTTCTTCAAGATTCTTCTTCAACTATTCCATATCCATAGGGATCTTATTCAAGCTATTAAGCCTCTTTTGAATAACCAAGGTCTGATACCAATTGTTATAAATAGATAATATTGAGAGTGGGGGTGGGTGAATCAGTATTTTTGATCTTCTTGCCCAAAAATAGATATTATTGATTACTTTACCATATGCATAAGAAAGTAAACCAATAATGTTGAATAGTATAAAAAAACATACACAAAGAGAAATCATAACATTGTATTTTTTTAACTAGGGAAAACCCCAGTGGGGATGAAACCCACTAGATGATTTACTATATAAAGAATCTAGTTAAGGATATTGACCCTATAAGGAATCTATGAAGAATGTATAGTGTCTCAAGTCCCTGTTAGGAGACTATGCCTTGTTAGAAGCCTCAACCCTATTAAGATTTGGTGGATTATATACAAATGTGTGCAAGAAGAGCCCACTACCCTAACATGCAACTATACAATAAGATCTTCAATAAATAAGTATACATGCAATACTTAGATACTTGATGTGCTTCGCAAATATTCTAATTGACAATTCTTCATTCAAGATTTACTGTGCACATATCAATCTAAATCATATCTCACATAAGGTCATTCTTTGTATCATATATCATAATATCACAATCACTTGTTACTCTCATTTCACAAGATCATATCAAGTTTGCAATCACTAATTATTCCTTTCTCACTCTACTTCTTATTTTTAACTTCAAAAATGAAGTTCTTTACTTACATCAAAAATATTGGTAAATTCTGCCTTGGTTGGCTCACATAACATCCTTACAATTGACTCATTAAGAAATGGTAATTCAAAATAATAAATCAAGTTGTTTAACATATTCTGTTGATATTCTCTATTTTGCACTATGTCATTACTGCATTACTAATTCCTTTATAACTTGGACTCAGTTGATCATACGAACATGTACACTAGTATACATCATTAGTATGATTTCATGCAACCCTAGTTAACTATGCAAGAGAATATTCCAAGGGACTATTTTGCTACCATCAAATTTGTCATGTTGTTGTGATGTTGTCTGATACTTAGACGATTTTCCTTCACCAATGAACACAACTAATTTGTAAAACAAATATGTTACCATAAATGACAACCATGTTACTTACCTTTTTTGATTGATTGAAAATATTTCCAACAAAAATATGCACACCTTTTCAAAGTGACATAATGACGATCCTTTATCTTAAGGAAGATCAAGGGCCATTGTGACTTGGTTTTTTTTCAAGTATAAAACATAACCCATGTAGGGTAAAGGATTTATGATGAGACCTTAGGTTAAGGACTTAGCAATAAAATAGGGGGTGGACTAACCATAGGAAAACCTAAGTTAAAATTAATCATACACTAGTTTTAAAGGAGGTTTGCAAAAATATTGGAAAGACTCCATGATAATTATAATAAAATGGTTTTTAGAGGTTTTAGGGCTTTATTTGAAAACCTTCCTATGCAATTTTGAAAATACAAATAATGTGAAGAAGACTTAGAGACCTATGGTAAAAATATCAACTAAAGCAATCCAATTAGGGGCTTTTTTGTGAGGAATGTTAAGTTATTCAAAAACCCTAAGTAGTCTAGACACAAATTCCTCTTGATTTTCATAGAATAATTCAAAACTATTTTAGCTAGTTGAAAATTAGGCCAACAAAATGGATGTCAAATTTGAAATTCTGAATGGAATACTTGAAGAAGAAGTATACATAGAATAGCTTGAAGGATTTTTGGATTGTAGTGAGAAAAATATGGTGTGTAAGCTACACAAAGCCTTATATGGTTTGAAAAAAATCCACTAGAGCATGGTATGCAAGACTCCATAACTTTTTGATGAAGATTGGTTTTGCAAGAACAAATGATAACAACAATCTGTGTTTGAAGACTAGCAAGAATAATGAGGTATTTTTATTTGACATTTTTTTTGATGATGTCATATTTGGAGGAAAGGAGGCATTACGAAAATCATTTTTTGAAGAAATGAAGAAGGAATTTGAAATGTCAATATTTGGAGAGATCAAATTCTTTGTTATTTTACAAGTATATCAAATGAAGCAAGGTATCTTCATTACTTAGTCCAAATATATCAAGGAGATACTAAAAACTCTTGGGATGGAAGATTTAAGACCAATGAGTAGACCTATGTCTACTAGAAATAAGTTATCTAAGAATGATGATTCTACATATGTGAACCAGCCACAATAGAGATCAATGATAGGAAAACTATAATATGTTGTTCATAGAAAACCTGATATTGCATTAGTAGTTGGATCATTGCAATATTTTTTGCAAGTCCTAAAGAAAACCACATGATGACAGTAAAAAGGATACCGATATATTTGAAAGGAATAGAAGACTATGGATTATATTACAAGAAGAATGATAGGTTTGAATTGAAGTTATTTATTGACTCTGATTGGACAAAAAATCTTGATGACAAAAAAATAACAAGTGGAGATGTATTCTTTCTAGGAAAGAGACTAATTTCATGGACAAGCAAGAAGTAGAACTGTATTTCCCAATCAACAATTGACATTGAGTATGTGGAATTTATAGTGAATTATTCAAATATCATATGGATCAAGCAATTATTGAAAGGTATGATGGAAGAAATTACTAATCTAGTTGTTATCTATTCTAATAACACAAGTTTTGTTAACATATGAAAGAATCCTATGATGAACATAAAGACAAAACACATTGCTATCAAGTATCATTACTTGAGAGAGCTAGTTCAAGAAAAAGAAGTGAAATTGGAATATGTGAATATTGTTGACACAAAAGTTTGCACCCTTGCCTAAGGAACTACTTCTTAGACAACCTTGTGTAACATAGAAATAACCTCCAAGTGTGGAACTTGTACTTTGAGGCTGAATATTTGGAGAAGGCCAACTTCCTTACTATCAGGATGCACCTAAACTACAATTGGAAAGAGGATGGGAGAAGGAGAACTAAAAGAAAATGTAGAAAGGAAAATGGGGTGATGCACCAAGATAGATATAGTGGTTATAGCTCTACCTATAGATGTACTACACCTCAATGAAAGCACCAAAATACTCTAATCTTAACTCTATTCTACCTTCTAAGAAACCACATGCAGGTTTGGAACTAGTTGAAGTGTTGAAAGGAAAGGAACTTCACTATAAAAAAACTACTAATAGACTTGACACAACACATAGATCTAAGAAAATGGCAAAGAAACATTCACTATAAGGAAAATACATGCACTAGAAAATAGAATGGAAACAATAGGTAATAACAAGATTTTTTCATTAATAGAAGGAAAAAATTGTAGAGCATAATGCTGCTACAAAATACAAATAGGAAAGAACCCTAGAAAAGTATTTACAACTTTTCTTTATAGAACAATCATAACTCAAATCTAAAATATAGAGTTCAAACCCCAACCAAGGTGGAGTCTAGTTGTAGAGAGTAATAATAAATGATTATCAGAGCTAAATCTGATCATGAGAATACAATCTACTTTAATGAAGTGATAGGAAGGGGAAAAAAATGCACCTAGTTGTAAGAAATCAAATCCCATGAGATCTAATCATTATGATCATTAATGAGGCATGGAGGTGCATAGATTTCATACAAACAATGCCAAAGAATATTGTTCAATATTAAAGAATAGTCCTTGTAACGTGTCATGGCTACAACAAATAAATTCACACCACTGTCAAAAAATGTAGGATGGGATAACACAAAATGTTAACCTACCACAAAAATTTTAGAGTTGACCTATGTGGTATAAATCTGATTTACCCCAAATAATATGAGGCATCAATGTAGATCTTCATTTTGGAATGAATGGCTCAGATGCTACAAAAAATTCCTCAACAAGTGATTAAAACCCAGATCTTCTTCAAAAGAATGGATAGCCCAAATATACCAAAAAAAATTCAAAGATTCACATCCTAGCACAAGGAAGATCCTTCATGTGGCATAAATTTATTGGTCAACACATTAATGCATGATTGAAGAGGTAGCAATGATTTTGTGATTTCACAGAAGCCAAAGGTTAAGCCTTCCAAAATAGAAAATTTCACTATTTTGGAAAGAGCAAAAAATTCATTCTTTGAAATGGTGAAAGTGGTTAATATAAAATGTTAACTCCAACAAAAAATGTGTGTTAACCCACAACTTGACACATAAAGGAAAACAAGCCAACTCGATCAATGAACAAACTGAACTAGCTCAGTCAATAAAGGAACCGAGCCAACTCATCTCATGAAGAGATAAAGTTAAGATAAGATATTAACCTAATAAAAAAGTGTGTTAACCCACATCAAAGGATCCAACCCATTGAAGATCTCTCAGATCGATTATCAATGATACACTAAATGGGGGGCAAAATTGGCCAACATTCTTGGTGACTCAAAGGGGATTCTTTCTTGCTAATCATAGATCAATGGTCTTAAGCAATCCATTGGGCATAGAGTCACTACCAAGAATTGACACGTTATCCCACCTATAACTTCACAAAATTCTACAACCAGAAAAAAACAAAAACTCTATGGAGCTCTAGAAAAGGGAGAAAATGTACTCATGCACTTCTTGGAAAGCTAAAAAATCCTACTCTAATATGTACAAGTATTTACAATACAAAAAATCAAACAAATGCATTGACTAGCTTGTTGAAATAGCTACCCTTCCTTACAAGTTGATTTCTTTTCCCATGCACATGGGCAACTAAAAATGACAGCAAGCACAACAAACATGTTGTTGTATGGGACACCTCCTTAGGTTAACATCTTGGGACACCAAAAACCATGCTCCTCAGGAAAGGGTGAAGAATTTTGTGTCAACAAATACTAAAGAACAAATTGCTAACATATTCACTAAATATTTATCTAAAAATGCTCATGAATATCTTAGAGGTAAATTAGTGGTAGTTCCCTTAGAAAAATTTACTTAAGCAAAGATGGTTCTTTGCATCAAATGTATTGATCAAACTATCTTATACATTGATGCAAATAGTTCTACTTTAGGAGTTTCCTAAGGTAGAAGTAAGGAAGAAGGATAGAATTTTTGATCAGCCATACAAAGATGATAGATGATGAAGAATTTAAAAATGATACGAAAGTAACTACATGATCAAGATGCATGAGATAAATTTGAATATGTCTTTGGCATTGTTGTCAAAGAGGGAGATATTATCTAAGTTACCATAAGGGAAAAGGGAGAAGATGTAATTCAGTTACCTATGTTGTGATTAGCATGAAGGACATATTATCAAAGAGGTTATCCAATAGAGAGAAATACTATTTAACAAAAGAAAATCAAATGATAGAGGAAGATAATGAAATTTGACAGAGATATTTTTGCAAGAGAGAGAGAGAGATTACTTAGAGGAGTTCATAAGACTAACTAGAGATGTTGTCAAAGATAAGAAGCAAAATAAAATTAAGGATACTAACAAAGGTCCAATACATTGAGGGTGTTGCTCGAGACATTATAAATTTTGGATTGTATGGTAACTTGAAGTATTCTTGAGATATTTTTGAGGTGTTTCCATCAATGCCAAATAGGGAGATTGTTGGACACTACAATTGAGACAATTGTTATATTGTTATTGATGTCAAACCTATTGGTGAGACAGCTTTCTATCTGATCTAAATGTCATATCTATTTGATTGATGAAGAGGACTTTAGAAGTTGTTTATAACAAAAGAATATAGAGGATAGGTTGAGTTATGAAGAGGAAACTACAAATGGATATTTGACTAGTTGGACTTTGATAAGATATATTGATTTTTTTAAATATGTTACAAGAGGAGAAGATAGTAATTCTCAAGTCTTGAAAGAGTGAACAAAGACATATTAAATAGATAGGCTTGATCGAGCAACATAGAAAAAGACTAAAGAATTTTGAATTACATGTCAAGTGATGCTAATGTCAACTGAGCCATAGTAAGAGATGAACAAAATCAGTGTTGATCGAGCATCATTATTGAACAACTGAAAGAGTATGTGTTGAGAATGAAATTTAGTAGTGACTAAGTAACCCAATGATGAATGAGTGTCAAAACATAGTGTTGGCTGAGGAACATCACTTTAACCATTTATGAGAAATCATAATTTCCAACAAGAAAGTTGATTTCTTAGGATATGGAAAGTGTGTTGAAGATAAAAATTAGTGAGTTAGATCATTTAATATTAAGAGAGGATTAGGTAAATGACCTAAGGAATGGATTCCAAGAGAATTTTATAGAAAAGAACAGATACACAAAATGGAAATTAGATTCATTGTATGTGATTAATCTTATTGTAAACCCTAAGATCTATGGTGTTGATTAAGTGGAAAAAGATCATAAATACCTATTTAAGGAGGTACAAGGGAGAACTTTCTATATTTGTAGAGAGTATATGTGTGTGTGAAAGAGTTCCAAAGAGTTGGAACAACTGCTAATGTTATTGACTGGAAAATCTAAGAAGAAGGATGAGATGATTTGAGAAGAAGTAAAGTTTGGTTTCTTGAAGGGTTGCCAAGTGAATCAAAATAGAGATGACATTGGAGGCATATTATTAAATCAAATTATGAATAGAACATAGATCTTTACATGCAAAGTGAGTTGTACTTAACAAATCAAAACCTGTTGCTACTTCCTAACCATTGTAAAGAGTATTTGAAATTGTTTAATCAAGGTTGACCTAATAGTAATAGTCATATGTAAATACTCTAATAGGGTGACATTCTAATGGAATGTTTTGAAGTCCTCTAACATTTTTATTCCTAACAAGATGATTAAATCCTTTAATAAGGTCACATTTAATAGTGTTTTTTGTAACCTTTAACAAGGCTGGCTCCTAATAGAGCTCACTTTAAAAGAGTAAAAATTAGTGACATGTTGTTAGTCATTTTTCCCAAATTGGATTTCCATGTTAAATCCTAGTGTCAAAAATGTGTAGATTTTATTATGACATTTTACTGATTAATATTTATATTTTGCAAGTCTATAATATTTAGAACAAAGGACAACTAGTTGATTTTACTAATAGTTAACAATAGAGATCGAGCAATGGAATGATAAGATATGAAGTTTTTTAAGTTTTTTTTGTTCAATTAGTACATTTGGACCTTGGATAAATGATTCACCCCCCTCTTAGTTATTCTAAATATTCTAACATAATCTTGGAGGAAGAAGTCTACATTGAACAAATTGAAGGATTTCTTTACTATAGCAAGAGGAATATGGTATATAAGTTACATAAGGCTTTATATGGTTTGAAGCAAGCCCCTAAAGCATGATATGAAAGGTTACACACTTATTTGGTGAAAATTAGTTTTGCAAGAACTAATGACAATAGCAATTTGTACTAGAAAAGTGAATTTGAAAGTCAAATATTGTTAGCTGAAATTTTTGTTGATGATATCATACTTGGAGGACAAGATATGCTATGCAAGTCATTTGCTAATGAGATGAAGAAGGAATTTGAGATGTCAATGTTTGGAGAGATCAGGTTCTTTGTTTCTTTCTAAGTTTATTAGATGAAGGAAGGTATTTATGTTACACAATCAAAGTATGTCAAGGATACATTGAAGACTTTTGGAATGAAACAATCAAGACTAGTTGGAAAACCTATAGTGATTGGATATAAACTTTCAAAGAATGATGATTCTACTGAGGTGAAGCAAACATTGTATAGGTCAATGATTGAAATTTGCAATATGTTGTACATAGTAGACTTGACATTGCATTAGATATTTGTATTGTTGCTAGATTTTCTACTAATCCTAGATAAAATCAAATGATGGAAGTAAAAAGAAACTTGAGAGATCTAAAAGGAACATAAGACTATGGATTATGGTACAATAAAACTGGCATATTTAAATTATAGGTTTACAATGATGTTAATTGGGCTAGAAACATTGATGACATAAAGAGTACAAGTGGAGGCACTTTATTTCTAGGTAGGAGATTCATTTCATGGACAAGTAAGAAACATAATTGTATTTTTGAATCTATAACAGCGGCTAAATATGTAGCACCAATAGTTAATTGTTCAAATATTATTTGGATCAAGAAATTATTAAAATATGTGAAGGAAAAGATCACTAAAATTGTGGTGATATACTGTGATAATAAAAGTTCTATAAACATACTAAAAATCTTGTGATGCACACAAATAAAAAACACATTGCAATCAAGTATCATTACTTGAGAGATCTAGTTCAAGATAAAGAAGTGAGATTGGAATATCTAAACACAAAGGAGAAGATACTTTATATATTCACAAAGGCATTACCTAAGGATTCTTATGAGTATCTAAGAGGCAAGTTAGTGGTCATTTCCCTATCTAAAGAAAATTGAGAAGAGATGCAACATTGCGTCAAATTATATGATTAGAATATCTTACACATTGATGGAAGAAGTCAGACTTTAGGAGTTGCCTAAAGATTGTGAAATAATGGATTAAATTATGAAGCAGATGAAGTTGCAAGGACTCAAGGGAAATATGAAAGAGGGAGTGATGCTAGAATATAAGTTAGAAAAGTAACATGAAGATGATGGAAAAATGGATGGTGTCTTTGGCATTGTTGTCAAAGAGGGAGAAGATATGCAATTATCATTTAAGACATATAAGTGAAGAAATAGGATGCAATTACCATCTTATATATGAATGAAAGAAGGAGAAATGTTATGAAGCTATTGTTTTCAAGAGAAAGTGGACATATCAAGCTAGAGATGTGTGCAATTTTCATACATGTAATGTATCAAAGGGAGAATATTATTAGAGTTAGCAGTTGAATTAGAAGTTAAATTATAAGAAACAATATGGTAAGAGGGAGTTAATACAATTGATGTTTTCATTGGAGAGTATTTAATTAGTATCTTAGAGAGAGAAGTGTAATTGAGTGCATGGATGAGAATTAGAATGAAACTAAGGATATTAATCAAATCATAGAGGGAGTTGTTATTGATACACCAAGTGATGTCCTTTTATTTACATGGAAACTAGAGGTTTTGCCATCAATGCCAAAGAGGGAGATTTTTGGAAACTACAAGTAGAATAATTGTTATGTTTTCATTAATGTCAAACTTTACTAGTAAGACATTTACTACCTATATTGAGTGCCATATAATTTGATTGATGAAGAGGATTTGAAAAGAGAGATAACTAGATGAACTAGTGAAGTTGAGGAGTGATGATGAGTAAGTATGATGGAACTATAATTGGAACTTGATTAGTTAGTCTTTGACAAGACGATGTATTTTTTAATTAGTGTATGAAGTATGAAGTTGTTGAGTTAGACACAAGATACACCTAGTGAAATGTGGTTAGTCAATAAAGCAGAAGATTATGAAACTTAAGAGAGAGTCAAGCAAATAGTATTAGCTAAATGTCAGTTATGACTAAGTGAGCCAATGAAAGTCAAGCATTGGAGAGAATAGTGAATGTTGAGAAATCTAGTGATGATTGCAAATAAGAACATAGTGATGACTGAGTATCAACAAAATAATAGTTTGAGAAAGAACTGAGTTTTGAGGCTGACATAGTTGAAACCATGAGATACTCAAAATGTGTGGATGATAAGAATTGATGCGATGACACATATAATGCAAGAATTGAGTTTTTTATGTGATCAAAGGTAAGGATTTAAAATAAGATCTCTAGAAGTATCAAGAAAAGAGAAGACTAAAAAAAAGATGGATAGATTTGGTGGATCTAACAAAACCCTAAGATCTGTGATGTTTGTTAGGAATAAGGTGTCTCAACCTTGGATAATTCTTATTCTTATTATTTGTTTTGTAAAATGTATTTCTTGCAAATAATGTTGATGTGTCGGCATCTTGAATTGTGTATAAGGAGATCATAGCTAAAACGGTTATGACAGATTCCTATGACATGTAAGAGCTATGTTAGGAAGATTTAATGATAGGTGAAGACATGTGGCAACCAATAAATTTGAGTACTATACACTCTACCCCAATAGTGGGGCTCCTATTTTCTCGGAGAATGGTAAAATCCTAATACGGTTACCTTTGGGAGTAGCCCTAAAAGTGAAGAGCATGTTATAAGCATTTTAGGGTTGTGAAGAGGTGGGATGCAAGAAAGTGTATTGTTGGTACTGTGAGTTGCTACTGGAGTCTTTTGTTGTCGCTGTTGAACTTGCATTACAAGTGTATTGTAACCTTGTGTTGATTATAATACATTGTGCAGGGTCTAGATGGGTGGGGTTGTTTTACCGAAAGGTTTTTCCCCACCAAAAAATCTGTGTGTTATGTGTTTCTTTCTTTGTCTATTTTCTTTATGCTTGCTTGGCTGAAATATTGTTGTTTACATGATATTGAATCTATAAGTTTAAAAGATTTTAATAGTATTTGCACCATACTTATCTTAAGAGATTAGTGTAGGAAGTTGTTTCCACACCTGAGTTTCCTTACAATGTTTAAGAAGAAAAAGATCAAGATACCTATTTAAGGAGGCATAAGAGTTGTTTTCAAAGGTTGGATTGTTGTCAATTGACAATTTTTGTGAAGAATCCATGAAGAAAAGAGTAGTAGAGAATAAGTGAGAATATTGGTGAAGAGTGATTTCTTGAAGGCATGCCAAGAAGATTAGAAGGAGAACCTAATGGAGGTTAGTCAATGAACTAGTATGAGCCAAATGGAGATCTGAATTTGTAAAGTGAGTTGTATCTTTATAGATAAAACCTATTGTTATATTCTAACCATTGTGGTAGTCAAAATCATTTAATCAATCTTGACCTAACAATAATTTTGTAAATCCTTTAATCAAGTTGACATTCTAAAGGAATGATCCTAAGTCCTCTAACCAGACCACTCAAAATAGGGTGATTAAATCCTTTAATAGGGTTACATTTAATAGCATGTTTTGTAACCTTTAATAGGGTTGGCTCTTAACCAAGTTCACTTGAGAAGAGTGAAATGGTGTTAGCATGTTATTGGTGGTTTTTCCCAAAAAGGGTTTCCATGTTAAATCCTGGTGTCATTTACTTGTATGAATGTTAAGCTATGTATGTTATTTCTAACGTTGTTTATTTACTATTAGTCGACACATATATAGAACATAGAGTTAAGTAATGAACATAATGGTAAGTTTTTGATGAGATGCTAAATAGACAAGGTTATTCAATGAGTTTGTATAAGATCATTAAAGTTTGTAAAATTTGAATTGATACAACTAGACCTGAGGATAACTGATTCACCCCCCCCCCCCACCCCCACCCCAAACTCTCATTTATTCTAAATATTCTAACACCTCCTTCTAGTGTGGTTCCTCCCTCTAGTTCTCAACCCATTGTTTTTACTCCTATTAACTTGTCTATTAATAGTAAGGAACATATGGTTGTTGATCCTTATTCTTCTCAATAGTTTTTTAGCATGACTAAGAATAATTGACATGCTTATGAATATTGAAAGAATCACCAAACTTGTGCTAAAGCTCATGCTTCTCATCAGCCTATGTATGTAAAGAACGTTAATCATACTAATGAGATAGATAAATGTGATACTCATATTTTAGATTCTATTTCTATTAATACTAATGTAGAATACAATTTAGATAATGATGAGCATAAGATTATTGATCTTGCTACTGATTTTGCTAACATGCTTTCTATGCAACTTACACTTACATCTAATATTGATCATAGTGAATCTCAAGAGGTTTATTCTTTCGATTTAGATATTATTACTACTGTGTTGGAAATTTCTCCTCTTGCAAGTTGTCCACCTTCTCTACATGCTATTGATTGAGAATGGAGATGAGGGAAATGCACTTGAAGTGAGTGCCCTAGCATGGTATCTCTTTATGTGACTATATGTTTTTATGTGCTTCCCCCATACTATATTTTCTATATTTTTTTTTAGATTTCTTTGGATGACCATTGTTTCTTTGTTCACACAAAGTGATAAAGTAATCAAAATTTCATATCATTCTTCTATATGTATCTCATTTATTCTATATGTTGTTATATGTTATGTTTTACATGTTCTATTGTTTGTATAGTTATCCTTGTATTTTCTACATGGGTTTGTGACATGGCAGCACCAATTCTTTTTGATCTCCATGATGGTATCCCAAAAATACTTTTCTTTGTAACTCTTACGTATCTTTCTTCCATTGTGTTGTAGTTATACTTCCTTTGGGGCATGATTATATTTCATACTTGATATAAAATTTTGCATATGATTGTACTGACCCCAAAGTTACTAGATCCCTTTGTGCTCTATATATGTTATGTGCTCATTTCCCTTGATTTGTCTTCTCTTGGGGGTATTTCATATTGGAAATGTCTCTTAGTGGATGTATGTGTACTTTATTAAATCCACTTCTCTTGTTAAAGTTTTAGCAATGACTTTAACATTGGGACATACAATCTATTTATTTTTCTTTCAATCATGGGGTAGTAAGTATAGATTTTGAGTATGGCTTAGGGTACTTTAGCCTTGGATACTCTATGCTTCTTAAGTTATCCTCAAATCTATGCATTATTTCTTCATCCATCCTTTTTGTACACATCTTGTGAATCCCTTTATGGATTATGCACAATCTTAAATAATAGATTCTCCATGCACACCTTCAGTTTGGGAAGTGAGCATCCTTGATATTGGGCCTCTCTTTCCTTTGTACACACATATGATAAATCTTGTATAAGGGTAACGTATAGAAGCTCACTAAACCCCATATACAGATAGCACATGTATACATATTGTTGGACTAATCGCCAATGTTCCCCTTCAAGATTCATGACATGGCTTAACTGCCTCTTGTGTTCTATAAGTCTACTAGTTGTATCAGGCATTAATAGGTTTATCTTTTGGTGTAATAAAAACTTTAGCTTGTAACAAGTGGTATCAGAGCTTAGTCATACGTTTGAATCTCCTTAGGTAATGATAACAGGGGGATTGTTGAACTAATCACCAATGTTCCCCTTTAGGATTTTTGACATGGCTTAACTACCTCCTATGTTCTATAAGTCTAGTGGTTGTATTGGGAATTGATAGGTCGATCTTTTGGTGTAATGACAACTCTATCTTGTAACACATATATGCTAAATCTTATATATGGGTAGCATATGAGAATTTTCTAAATCTCATAGATAGGTAATGCATTCAAGCACAAGGTGTTCTCCCTTACACAAGTAATATATTTTTTTCTATGATTCACAATGAGATGTACATTTATCATTGGAGAATCAATCACACCCCTTCTCTCTCTTCTTTTGTCATTCAATTATTTCTCTCTTATTATGATCTTGGAGTTAGAAAAGACTCAATCCCTTGGGGGCTTGATAGATTCTATGTCTCCTTGGTTGTGATAAGATTATCTTATGTCTTGTAATCTACTTTAGCAAGAGTTTGGATCAAGTCCACACTCTCACCAAAATGAACACATCCTGAGTTTTGCAGCTAATTTTTGAGATTTGAGACTTGTCTCATAACCCCAATAGAATTTGAAAGGTTTTAGACCCTAGTTGATAGGTATATAATGTGCCCCTATTTAATCAAGGATGTAGTGTGCCCTTCTAGGCCAATTATGGATGCAATGCACCCTTTTATGGGCCCTATTTTAGTTCCAATAGTTGGGTCCTATATGAAAATTTTCCTGGGGTGTTAAATTATAGGTGGGTCATCCTACAAGAGTTAGTCAATTTTGAGTCCTTTATAAACCCATCAATTTCCTCCATTTTTAATATCATCTATAAGTTATCAAGTGCTCTCATACACTAACACTCAATCATTCAAGTCCTCAAGCATCATTCAAGCAATTCGTCCATTGAAGATCTAGGATTCAAACATTCAAGCAATTGAAGGATTTTATCTTCAAGACCTTCTTTAATCCATTCAAGGTCATTTGTTGCATCTTCTACATCCATTCATATGTATTCTTGATCCACTTCAATTCATAAAGAAAGCTCATTGCATTCTTTTTGAGAGATCCTACTATTGTAAGGTGAATTCACAAATTTATTATATTTTAATTCAATTCAATTATTTTAATTCAAGGTTAATTCCTAAACTGGGGTTTGACCAAGGTAAACCCCTCATAAAAAGAAAACCCTTTTTTTATTTTAGGTTTTAGATCCCATATCAGTGAATAGGTTGTACATTCAAATACCCTTTTTGGATTTCTTCAAAACTATGAAATCAAAATTAGTGTTAGATTCATTCTTCCAAGACTATAGAGGTCACCCTTGTGAGATCATCAAATGATTTTTAGGTTTTGTAGATTTTTCTAGGCCTTTGAGAAGCCCAACAAGCATAAAATCATATCCAAAAGGTACAACCTCTATCTTCTTTATCATTTCAACATATCTACTTATTACATTTATTTATCTATACCTATCTCTCATTATAATGAAGGGTTTCAAAGGAATTTTGTATCTTTTCCCATATTCTACCCCACTAGATCTAGCTTGCATTGGTGCTCTTTCTCACTTGGTAAGTACTAATCTTTCTAGATATAGTCCTTTAGATTTGGGATTGAAAGGATCAATTTTAATGACTCCCTCTTTGAGTTGTGTAAGTGTAGTTATGTGATGAACTTATGGTTTATATCCTATATTCATATTTCTCCCTTAAGAAGTGGGTGGCATGAGTCAATCTTTTTATTTTTCTAGTTGTTGGCTCTGTCAGAAGGGTTGAATCACACCCTAGTCATCAACGATGTCTTGGGTTTTTCTGACCAATCAATATCATATATGTTTCTTTTTGGTTTTGTATAAGATAGGATCCTATAGGTTGATTTTTCATTCTTAACTTTTTCAGGAAGTCATAAGCATGCCTTCTTGGGTGCCTTGGGCTCAAATTATGGGATAAGTTGTCACCACTCAATTCCTACATATGGTCTTAGCTTTGGCTAGGTCCTAGTGGCATTTTTTCATCATGTTAATAGTGCTTTCATATCTTTGGTAGTTTTAAGAGGAATTTCTTTACCTTTATCTATTTACAAAATGCTAGCCAGCCTCTAGTTAGGCACCATGCATAGTAATGAATATGCTTGTATTTTGAATTTAAATGACTACTACATCATAGGTACATAGCATTAATGAATCTCATTTACCACATGAGTTAATATAGAATAATTTTCTTATCAATAACATTAGGAGAATTTAACATCATAATCCACATTGCTAGAGCTTTTGTCCAAGCAATGCAATTTTGGGTTTTCGGTAAGTAAAAAATAAAATATATTTTCAAGTGTAAATTTACCTTTTGTGCTTAATATGATTTGATGTTGCAGGTTTTTGGATTCAAAAAATCTCTCTACTTTCTAATAAAGGTATATTTTTCTCTTGTAAGGTAAAATATTCCTGGACATCGTTCCATACCTTTTCCAATATATGCTTTATTTTATCTTTGGGTTTTGATTTCTTGGGTCCTCGCCCATAAGACAATTATCTCGGTGAATGGGATGGGGAAACACAAGTCACCTCGTCCAAAGTAACACTTTAACACCTAGTAAAGGTTATTAAAATATTCTAAAGTATTGCATATGTCTTGTCCTTCCAATTATTCCTACAATCATCCAACAAATGTCTAGGACATCGAACCCTTCACTAGAAGGGTAAAGGTAGCTGGGTTCAAAGAATTGTAAATAACCCTTGGATGCCAAGATAAATGAAGGACCTAACACACTAATGAAGATAAAATACCCCCTAAAGGGGGAAAACATCTCATGAAATAGGTGCCCTTGAACAAAGGATGAATAATGGTTGTCCAATGATTTTGATTCGACTAGGTCCTAAGGTCCTAAGGATAGAGAAATCAGTTACAATAATAGGATGAGGAACATCTAGAAAAATCAAACATAAAGGTAGTTGGTTTATAAATGAAGGGGTGATTATAAATTTAGAGCATCTCATGAGGGATTTTGAAACATTTACCTTTTGATCCCATGAAGGTTTCCTCTTCCACTTTTTGTGCCTCTTGCATAGTGGCATGGACTAGAGTGCTTGAGAAACTACGTTACAAGAAAAAATTTCAGCATTGGTATATCTTCTAGGCCCAACTAGGTATCTTCTTGAAGGAAGATTAGGGCTGCCTCCAAAATCACCTCAACTCTACAAAATAGGGAAATTGGATATATGATTCCTCTTTCCCATGGCTTAAATTAGGAAGGTTCACATTTTATAGTAGTCAATATCCAAAACTCTGGATATAATATCGTATTTTCTAATCCACTAGGTCTCTTATGGTGGAAAGTGTCAAACTTTCTAAATGATAGGCAACAATTCATAATAGCAAAAAATATTTGCTTGCACATTCCCCATGCACCCATAATACATTTAAGATTGTTAGAAGGATGGAATGTTGTTATCGTCTCCCTGAGGAGCTAACTAACTGATTGTGATATAGGAACCATGTGAAGATTTTTGTCGAGATCATATTTCTCTCTGAAGTTCCCCTCTTTCTATTTCTATCTATCCACATCAATTCATAATTGTAAACAAATGTATTATATTTTTCAAGAGCTCCTACATGTGAATAGTTGTAAATATTTGTAATTAAAGTGGTAGGTGGGTAGATTAGGATTAGGGTAGTTGTTATGTCTTAAAGGCTATAAATATTTATCTATAAGTAGTAAGAAGCCTAAATTTTTCCAAGGTCAGTGAAAATGATGATTTTATCATTCATGATCTATTGTAATACCTTTGAAATGAATGTAAGTTACATTATCTTTTAGAGAGATTCTTGTTTTACCCAATGATTTTTGGTCTTCTATGTTGTGTTTTAAGTAGAGGAACCTTGGAGTGCTTGTTGTGGGATTCATTTACATTCAAAAGTAGTGAGATATTTTCTACTTTATTATTGTTCTCTTCCTTGGCTTGTATAAAATTAAATGATTTTGTTTACTTTGATACCTGTTTCATTTGTAACACTTATTTGTGTAAGATTGATTGATTAAATACATGTTTAATTAATCCTACCATCCAAACATGTATTTTTTATAATAATGATAATAATGGTAGACTCTAGGTAGATTAAATCTATGAACCCTTAAGGCTTTTTTCTTTCTTGTTCTCTATTTTCTTATCCCCCTAGTTCCCTCTAAGATATTCAACTTACCATTTCCACTGACCCAATGCTTAACCAAGCATAAGTGGAAGTGATAATTGATTGTTATGATGTCGAGCCTAACTAGTCTTGAAGGTTAATTTCTCTCATTTTATTTGGTGGATTTTCCCCCAAATTATTACTATCGAGGTTTGGGGGTAGTGCCCCCAAGACAAGGTCAAGGGGAAGTGCCCCTTGTGGGGTCTTGGGGCATGTTAGGATTAACCTTAGACAGAAATAATAGTTACATGCAAATAAAACCAATATCAAAAAATAATAGATCGCATAGAAAAGAACACAAGATACCAAGATTTAACGCAGTTCACCCAATCCCTGGGCTACATCCACCAACAATAAGTCCAATATTATTATTATCCAATAATTACAATTTACAATCCCTTATAGCTCAACATTGTTGTAAGAAGCTACAATATCACCATTACATTATGAAATCCCTAACCGTAAGCATTTTTATAGAAGTCTTTGTCACTTACAAAATTAGGGCTAGAATAAGTCATCCAATAGGAAAAATAGTAGGCAATACCTTTTACAATATAAGCTCATTGTTGGCTTTGAAAGCGTTGCCTCCAAAAATCCCTATGGAGGTGTTGCCCCTTGACCCCACCCTATACTATGATAGGGAGTGTACCTATCCCTTGACCCAATCTTGGTGGTGCTACCCCCTAACCCCTATAGAAATAATGTGGGGAGAAAACCATGTTGAATAAACCTTTGATTTTGATTAGGCTCCACATCACAACAATATCTCACTTGGAGACTGTTTAAACTCCACACTAATAACCTCCCACTTGGAGACTAATCATAGCATTGTTAAACTTGTAGGTCCCACTAAAATATTAAACCACCCTAGACTCTATTGTTATTTTATTCTGTTTAGTCTACAAGACTAGCCAAAACTGAAGAGGAGTTTAGCTTCTCCCTTGTTACTACCTTGGTACACATATCTGTTGGATTATCATTTGTATGTATCTTCTCTAGCTTTAACCATCCATCATCCAAAACTGACCAAATTAAATGGTACTGCAACTATATGTGTTTTGTCTTTGTATACAGAGCTGAATTATTTGCAAGATGAATGGCACTTTGGCTATCTATAAACAAATAATTATCCTTTTGAGGGTGTCCCAATTCTTCCAAGAAGAATTAAAGCCATATCATCTCCTTGGCTGCCTCTATAGAAACAACATACTCTGCCTTTGTAGTGGATAAAGCATTAACCTTCTACAATTGAGAAACCCAGCTCACTGCTACCCCACCGACAATAAATACATAACCTATAGTACTACACCTAACATCAATATCCCCTACCAAATCTAAGTCAACATAGCCCAGTAAATTAGTAGTAGAGCCCCCAAAATGTAAACACTTAATAGATGTCTCTATCAAATATCTGAGAATCCATTTAACTATATTCTAATGCTCAATTCTTGTATAACACTTATACCTACAAACAACTCCCACCACATGTGCAATATCTAGCCTAGTACATACCATAGCATACATTAGACTTTCTATAGATGAAGCATAGGTACCTTGGACATCTTGTACTCCTCTTCTTGTGTCTTTGGACACATTGTCTTAATCAACTTCAAATTACCATGTAAAGGAGTGTTGACAACTTTAGCATTCTCCATAGAGAAATGTTGTAACACCTTCACAAAATAATCAGCCTAAGATAATGTCTATCAATTTCTTGTTCTTCCTATCTCTATAAATCTTCATACAAAGGATTTGTTTTGTTGCCCCCAAATCCTTTATAGCAAATGCATGTGTTGACTAGCATTTTAGCCCCTTAATGTGATCCATGTTAGATGCAGCTACAAGCATATCACTGACATATAAACATAAAATAATGTAGTTTTCATCATCCAACCTCTTAAAATAAATAAAATGATCTGAATGACCTACTATATCCATGCTCATGCATAAACCTATCAAATTTCAGATACCATTCTCGAGGTGCTTGCTTCAAGCCATATAAACTTTTTTTTAACCTGCATGCTAAGTTCTCCTTACCTTTGACCTCAAATCCATGTGGTTGTGTCATGTGTGTGTGTGTGTGTGTGTGTGTGTGTGTGTGTGTGTGTATCTATATGTATATACATGTATATATACATATATATATATGTATATGTATATACATATATATATATACATATATATATATATATATATGTATATGTATATACATATATATATACTTATATATACATATATATACATATAGATATATATACATATACATATATATACATATATATATATATACGTATATCTATACATATATATACATATATATATATACGTATATCTATATATATATATACATATATATATATATATGTATATATATGTGTGTGTGTGTATATATATATATATTCATCCAAATCACCATGAAGAAAGGTTTTTTTAATATCAAGCTGCTCCAAATGAAAATCTGTAGTAGCCACAATACTTAAAAGTGCAAATAGAAGTCATTTTAACAACAGGAAAAAATATCTCATCAAAATCAATGCCTTTTTTCTATGCAAATCCTTTTACCACTAATTTGGCTTTAAATAATTTCTTACCTCCATCCTCTTCTTTCAATGTGTAAACCCATTTATTCTATAAAGCTCTTTTACCTGCAAGCAACTTGCACAAATCCCATGTCTTATTTTTAGCAAAGAGTCTATTTCTTCTTCCATTGTAGACTCCCACTGAATCTTTGTATCCACCTACATAGTTTCATCATAACATTTAGATTCACCAACATAAGTAAGTAAAATAGAATACAAAGAAGGAGAAAATATTTCTAGAGATCTACTTAGCCTTGTTGAACATCTAACATGCATTGGTGTGTGTGGTATTTTTTGTTGTGGTTGTTGCAGATCATGAGGAATTACTAGAACATTAGCTTTTGGACTATCATCTAGTACTACATAATCATCTTCTTTCTTCTCATGTAGTGGCAACAAATCTTTGTACAACACTTTCTCATTGAATATGACATCCCTACTTCTTACAATTTTATGATTTTCAAAATCTAAAGCTTATAACCAAACTCATCAATGTTATATCCAAAAAATACACATTTCTTTGACTTAGCTTCCAACCTGGTTCTATTTTTAGAATCTATATGAGAAAATGATTAACAACCAAAGGTTTTGAGAAAAGAATAACTCGCCTTCTTACCAATCCATGCTTCCTCTAGAATACAACAACCCAAAGGAGCAGAGAGACCTCTATTAATCAAATATATAGAAGTATTGATAGCCTCAGTGCACATGTTTAAGGGAAACTAGGTATGCAACCCTATGCTTCTTTTTTGGTAAAAAAAATTGTTCTTCTTTGATTATGACTCTTGAATTCTCAAATTATGAACAATATCTTATTACAAGGAGTTGAAAAGCCACTTATGGATAGATGAGCTTTTCTCTAAATTGATAGGTACATCTCCCTATGGTAGATTTGCAATGAATTATATTTTATTTCTAAAACTAATATAAGGGTGTGCTCTTGACCCAAGAATAGAAGAGGTACAACCAAACCAGACCTAAACATGATCTAACTTAGGCAGAAAAAGACTTCTAAAGAATTGATTAAGTTTATAGACCCACACATCTTATGAACTCGTAAAGCTTAATAGCATAACAAATAATACTAAACTGAATCAATTAGAATTTGAACTATAGAGAAGAAGAATTTAACTAAAGGGAAAAAAACGTTTAAGAGATTCCTCTTTGAACATGCAATGACACTACTTATCATATCCATTCACTGCCTTGAAATAGAGGAATGAAACTTTTTTCTTTCCTTACCTCAATCCAGACAAAAGAGAAAACATATAACTACAACTAATAGAAATGGAATAGAAAATAGTTGATACAAAATACCATTCAGTTGACTCTGCAACATCAAGTACTTCATACCAAAAATTTACCAACCTTTTATTAATCTTTCAATTTTATACATATAGGATTTTGAGATGACCATTACAATAGAACTTCAATCAGTTCATCTCCCCAAAGGATTGCAAATGGCAAGAAACTAGTTTGTTTTATTGCAATAATTACATAAGAAAATGAAAAAGGGGGTGGAATATGAATCACTTCATCTTCTTCCCCTTTTTTTCTTTTGTTCTATAGGCCTTAGCAACAACTATGATTGGGATTAGCTCTTCATGGATAGGCTCATGTATGTTGGTGTATCTCAAGAGCCACTTAGAATTCTCTCTGGGCAACACCTTCATAGAATTTAATTGATTTGGCAATTCCTCCATGGCCATGTGTTTACATCCACTAAGTTTCTGGAGTTCCACAACGCTACTTCTATCACAATTGCAAACTCCTACTTTCATAGGGAACTCATATCCCTTCTTCTTCAGGCTTCTACTTAGCACATTCACCTAGACCTCCTACCTCATGATCTCTATCAACAGGATCATGTCACTCGGATAATTGGGCAGCTTCAAGGGGAATCCATCGAAAGATGCAAGATGCAAATATGAGAAAGATGAGAGCTAGATAAAATAGATTCCAAATTGACTAATAGTTACCATTGCCTCCAAAATAAATCTCCTCTCCAAGCATCCTTGGATTTCCTTGCAAATTCTCATTGTAAATGCATCATTAACTTTGACATACTCTGCATATCTATTTTGCAATTGCAAACATGGATAAAACTCATAACACTTCACATCATTAGAAAAAATTTCTATTCTTGGAAGGCTCGGCCATAACTATAGAGATGTTAGCATATAAATTAGAAAGGAAGACATATGGAAAGTATTGTAGAACTTCACGGTACTAAGAGCTTTGGAAAGATTTTCACTTAACTCATGGGCCCAATCAATATATTGCATATCTAAGAAAATTACTTGTACTAGAAAGAAATATTGTTCAACAAAATTTAAAGCTTCTACCTCACCTTTCAGTCTATGTAGGAGAACCAAAATGTCTACAATCTTAGGTTTGAGATTAGTATGAAATAGAGTTTTGGGGACCTTACTCTTGGCGTTCCACAACTTTTGAAACCAAGATCGCATAATTTTCCTCCTCCAAGATTGCACAATTTTCCTCCTCCACACCATCTCCTTTGGGGAGAATTTAGAGACTACTCCTCCTACTGTCAAGTCTAAAAACTCCTCCAGTTCTAGAACTCGAATGCAATTCACAACAATTTTCCTATCAATGGAGATTAATATTGTATGATTAGGTAACACAATCTATCTAGTATCTAGATTGTAGTTATTTATGTATTCATAAATTAATTTTGGAGCTTGGATTACCACCAAGAAACTAGCTGCTTCTACTAGTCTACTTCCTTGGAGCTTCTTAGTTATGGGATGAATCAACTCAGACTTTAGCCTCCTTTGGAAATCTTTCATATTGTAAAAATAGAGTGAAGTATCTATGAAATTCTACAATGTAGACTTGATTCTATGCAACCCATCAAACCCTGCAAATCCGGTTGCCATTCTATCTATGAATGATTAAAATTTTGAAAGTAGATGAAGAATAGGATATTGAATTCACAAATATAGACAATTTGAAAGTGTTGTGTGTTAGTGTAGTTTTTTATTTTTCTTATTTTGCTAGGTTTTTCCTACACTTTTAATAATCTCACTTAGGTTAATAAAGCATGTCTTATTAGGTGAATGGTTGTGAGGTGTCACCTTCCTACATGTGAGCATCCATTAGCTATCTTGGGAAGATACTTTACTATCTTTAGTCTGATAGATGGTTGCTCCTCATTGGTTGGTGTTGCCACCTCCTCCCTCTTCCTAGCCTATATAAGCATGCTACCTGGTTTGTATTTGCATCTCTTGTTTTTGCATCCTCGTAATGCTATTTTGCTTCCAGGATTTGCATTACTCTCTTGGAGACTAACTCTATGATGCTATTTTGATTTTGTATCATTTGCATTCATAGTTTAGATATTTACTCTTTGCACTAGTTTTTTGGGTTATTAATCTTTTCAGATTCTAACATGGTATCAGAGCTTTTCTATGTGCAAGAGTAGATTTTAGTTTCCTTATTTGAGAGATTCGGGGGGGGGGGGGGGGGGGCAAATAAACTTTATTGTAGTTTTTTGAAAAAATAAGTATGCTCTTCTCTTGCATCTTTGGATGATCCTGAGAATCAGAAAAGTTTTGACAAAAACAGTTTTTCTCTGGGGTTTCAATCTCAAATCTAACAACCAACTTGCATATTTGGAGTTTTCAATTAGTTTTGCAGGTTCCAGCATGCCATTGATGGACTCAGGAAGTTGATCCACCATTTGCAAGTCATATTTTGGTTGCTGGGCTCATTTTTTAATTTTTGGACCCATTTTTTACTGTTAAAGGTGTCCAATATACACTACAGCAGCATCTTCTATACATCAAAAAGAAAAACGCTTTTTGAGTTTTGTTCATAACCTCAAAAAACCATCTGGGTATCTTTTAGATTTTGCATGCAAGCTGTATATTTTTTAGAATCAAGCATGAAAGGCTACAGCCATACCCCTCTCCATTGGCAGTTGCAGATTTGAACGCAGTTTTCAAATGTCTCATTCTTGCTCATACAAACTCCAATTTTGATGATTCTTGTTATGAACTTGGCTATTTTTTTGTGCTCTATCCATTAGTGGAGTTGGATTTTTTATTTTCATGCATGAATTCTTCAAAAATTGCAGATTCTCAGCCATGACTGTGCACAGTTCTCGTTTTGGAAACTTCGGAGGATCATAACTTTCTCATACGACCTCGTATCAAGGCGATTCTTTTTTTGAAAGTGCATGATTTTTTGAGTAGATCGCAGTGGTGCTATTTTTTTCCTTGATTATTGTGCCCAAGTTTCACTTTTAGCATATGCTCTTCATGAGGAGGCCCTGTCTATTTTTATTTCGTAACTTGAGCATACGGGCATATTTTTTTGATCCAAAAAATGCGTCAGAAAGCTGGTTCTGAGATGGAGATGATGGTACAATTTTTTTTTATTTTTTCTATAGTTTGGTTTCCTATTTTGGCAATCAAAGTCAGATATTCTATTTTGCCTTCTAGGAGCCATATCTCTCTCATTCAGACTCTTTTCTGGGCTCGCCAGATATCGTTGGAAAGTTGGTTCTATGAGTTATTCAATTGCAAAGGTCTTTTATCCAAATTTTTCTCTAGGTTCTTTCTCCTTCGAGTTTTGCACTTTCACACTCTGGTGGATTACTTGGATTCTACAGGTCTTGGAATCTCTTCTTCTGTTCTTTTGGCTCACTCTTCTTTGTAACTTTTGAGCATTGTATGCTTCTATTCTGTTGCATTTCTTTTTCTATAAACGCACTGAGATAAAGTGCCTGCTTTTGCATATCTGGGATCTTGTACACCTTGTGTTTTTTTGTACTCGCACTCAGTTATAAAGTGCCATGGGGGGTCATGATGTTTTTCCATTTTGTGCTCATCCACCTTTGTCAAGTAAATTTTTCTTCCATGACATTAGCCCATGCAGTGTGTCGGTGACACCGCCCTTTATCCTGTGCTTGTACTTCTATTGCACTATTGGTGTTCTTGATTCTTCTTCTTGCAGATGTTTTTGGCATTGCATTTCAGTGTTTCTGTCACCCCTCTCCCTGTTTAGCATTATGGGGGGGTTCACCTGTTGGCTCTATTGCTTCTTTGGTTTAGTTGAGTGATCTACGTATTCAGTTTTTGTTCCTATGTACTAGGTGGATGTAGTGGCTAGGCACCTATGCATTTCGGTGAGATGGTTCATCTACTATATAGACACTCATTCATTCCTACCTTTGGAGGTCACCTCTTTGATTGATCAGCTCTTCAAAATTTTCTTCTCTACCTGGTCATGCATTATTTCAGTGGGGGTTCCAGCAGTTTCTTCTGACAGTGTTTGCAGCTTCATGCTTCAGAAATGCTTCATGCTCTTTTTTTGTTCCTCTCTTTGGGACATTTCCTAGATTGGAGGCTTAGTTTCCTTCATCTAGTTCTTTTTCTTGTATTTGGGTACCTAATTAGGCCTTGTTGCCAGGACCCATCTTTTCCTGCTTTCATAGCTTTGCTAGGCTAGCATCCACCTAAGCTTTGCTTATCGGGGGGTGTTAGTGTAGTTTTTTATTTTTCTTATTTTGCTAGGTTTTTCCTACACTTTTAATAATCTCACTTAGGTTAATAAAGAATGTCTTATTAGGTGAATGGTTGTGAGGTGTCACCTTCCTACATGTGAGCATCCATTAGCTATCTTGGGAAGATACTTTGCTATCTTGGGAAGATACTTTGCTATCTTTAGTCCGATAGATGGTTGCTCCTCATTGGTTGGTGTTGCCACCTCCTCCCTCTTCCTAGCCTATATAAGCATGCTACCTAGCTTGTATTTGCATCTCTTGTTTTTGCATCCTCGTAATGCTATTTTGCTTCCAGCATTTGCATTACTCTCTTGGAGACTAACTCTATGATGCTATTTTGATTTTGTATCATTTGCATTCATAGTTTAGATATTTACTCTTTGCACTAGTTTTCTGGGTTATTAATCTTTTCAGATTCTAACATTGTGTAATTTAACAGAATAACAGTTCAAGGAAAAGTGGTAGTTTGAATATATGTTATGTTTCCATCTATATAGGAGTCTTAATTCATCCGTTATTCTTAAGGATTCACACCACACAAATGAATTAAAGTATAAATCCATTGAAATAGTAAATGCAAGAACTCTAACGAATATTTTAGTGTCTTTTTACTCTTTTTGTTGGCCCAATAGTAACATTCCTTTCTTTCATACTTACTTTTCCATTTCCCATTAAGTTTCAAAAAAATATGAACAGAGTAGCCTATAAGGAAGTATTTACCTAATTGAATTATGCTCAGTATACCTTTCCCACAATGTTTAGATTATTTCCATTATCATCTTAAGATGTTTTGTGTGTAATTTGTGGGCCCAATCTACTTACAAAGTTGATTTTCTCTTGAATGTGGAAAATCATCTTCATGGGTTGAAAACTCACCAAGGAGAAGACAATTCTCATTTTTTTGCCTAGGATTTCCTTCAAACTTAACCCTTTGAGTTAATATTTCCTTTGGGTTCAGAAAATCTTGAAAGGACTATGAAAGTCGAAGGGGGTCCACTTCCTTGTTTCTTTCCTTTACAATTGCCTTTGGCAAAAAATGGACTTCATAAGGCAAAAGCCCACTGAGGAGAAGTCAGTTTTGAGTTTTCTACCTAAGCTGATTCTAAGCACCATGATGAATCTTGAATGTTTCCCAAGGTAGAATATTATAGTAAAAATAGAGATTTTCCATAGGAAAACTCATCATCTTCTTACATAGGCCTGTAAACATCATTTATGGCTCTTTGCAAAAAATTGCCTTCATGGGTTAAAAACCCATCAAGGAGAAGGTGATGCTTGCTTTTTTACAAGCTTCTTTCTTTCATTGAAAACATGATAAGCCATAAAAAGCCCATCTTTATAAATAACCTTTGCATGTTGCAAGGATCCCCATTGAATTAGGTACTAAGCTACCCATAAACTCACAACATCAAGGAAAACCACTCGACCATGAAATGTGGGAGAAGGGAAAGAAGGAAAATTTGATGGAGACTCTTTTCACCTAAGGGGAATTAAAACTAGACCTAGACATACCTAGGCTTAACTTAAGACACAATTTTTTTGACTTTTGCGAAATGGTTATAAGGTGAAAAGTGGGGCAACAACTAGCTCTAACTAGGGACTTGGGTAGACTATACCCAAGCGAGGGACTCAAAATCTAGAGTTTTGCAAAAATAAAAGGTCGCGACACAACAAAACTAAAAAAATGGAAAAAACAAGGAAGGAAAGACAAGGAAGGAAAACTATCTAGGAAAACATGAAAAGGAACTAAATGTAACTATAATACAATACAGGGGTTACCTTTTCTCAGTTTGAAATTTGACAAAGCTTCAAATCTTGACCATTATAGGTTAGAGGTAGTACTTCACCATCTTGATAAGCCAATTTGAAAGAATTATTCTTGAATGTCTGATGAATTATGAATGGACCTTTTCACAAGGTGTCAAAATTTGTATGCATACCCTTCAGAGCACTTCGCTTATCCTAGAGTAACACATTGTCTCCTACCATGAATTTCAATGGTCTTTCTTTCTTATTGAATAGATTCTTTACTCACATCTGGTGTTGTGTGATGGGATCCATGATTTCTTCCCTTTCCTCTTCAAGCTTGCTCAAATAAAAAATCCTCTTTTCTAAACCATCTTTATAGATATTGTCTTTGATCACTATCTTAAGTTTGTTCATCACCAATTCCAAAGTTAATGGTAGATTAGCCTCAGTTCCATAGACTAATTCAAAAGGAGATATGCCAATCACCCTCTTAGGTGTTACTCTATCTAACCCACAGTGCCTCATGAATTTTCTTGTGCCAAGTCTTTTGATTTTTTGACACCAATTTCTTAATAATATTTATCAAATTCTTGTTATTGGACTCGGCTTGACCATTTCCTTGTGGGAAATAATCAGATGAATGACTGACTATAATTCCATACTCAAAGAAAAAATTGGTAATCTCAATTGAAGAGAAATAGGTTGCATTGTCCATCACTAGTTTGATGGGGACACCAAACCTAACTAGTATGTTTTCCTTAATGAATCTGCATACTACTTCAAAAGTTGTTTTCTTAGCTGCTTTGGCTTCCACCCACTTAGTGAAGTAATCAGTCCCAGTTATCACATACTAGAGACTAGCACTAGATGTTGGATTAATTGGACCAATGAAATCAAGACCCCATTGTTGAAAAGGTCCCTCAATGATGATAGGTCTTAATGGTAGAGCAACTAATTGAGGACGCCCAACAAACATCTTACATTTTTGGCATTTTGCCACATGGGAATAGGCATCCTTGAACATTTTGAGCTAGTAATAGCACTGTCTTAATATTTTGAAAGCTATGACTAAGGATGAAAATTGTCCGAGCCATAAGCTTCATCATGAAATATTTTCAACAATTTTTCTTGTTGTTGTTTGTCCACACATCTGAGTAAACTACCATCTATGGCTTTTTAAAACAATTTTCCATCCCAAATTACATACTTAGTTTCTTTTAATTTAAGATCCCTCCTTTTTTTTGTAGTTAGGCCCTCTAGACATTCTCCATGTGTTAAAAGATAAGAAATATTCTCAAACCATGGATCATGAAGACCTACAACCAAAACTAGTTTCTTTTCTCCTAATTCTTTTGATTCTTCAGCAATCTTGTTTTACACATTTTCCTTACACAAGGCATTACCCCTTACTAGCTTGGTAGGTCTAATTTCTATATCATACTCTTATGTCTTTGCTATCCATGTTCCTCTAACATTACACCCTACATCCTGCTATGTTAACACACTTTTTACTATTGCATCCGGGACATAAATGACAAAATGTGAATGCAATATGTAAAATACAAAAAAAATTAAGTGCTTTGACCACTGCAAAATCATGTTTCTCAATTTGTGAGTATTTCAATTCATGATTCTTCAGGGGTATGCTCATGAAAGCTATTGGGGATTGTATCCCTTCATTATTTTCTTGCATAAGTATTGTTGATAAAGTGTGTTTAGAAGTGTAACAGTACATGATGAAATCTCGCTCATCATTTGGGTGACATAATACTAGAGCATTAGCAATAGCAATTTTTTATATTCTAAAAGGCCTATTTTCCCACCTCATTCCATTTAAATTTTGATTTTCCCTTCATCATGTCCACAATACACTTTGTGGTTTCCGCAAAATCTTGTACAAATCTCCTAAGGAAATTCACCTACCCAAAGAATGATTTAACTCCTATTTTATTTGATGGCAAGTCAATCTTTGAATGGATTCAAATCATTTAGGATCAATTCTAATAACCTCTTGAGAAACTACATGGCTAAGGATTTTCTCCTTTGTCACACAAAAAATGGATTTTTTAGGATTAAGTGAGATTCCATGTTCCTGACACCTTTGCAATACTTTCCTCAAATCTTCTGTGTGATCTTTTCTTTTTTTGAAAACATGGTGAGGTCATCTAGGTATATAACTATAATCCAATCCTTTAGATCAGAAAAAATTTTACTCATACACCTTTGAAATGTGGCGCCAACATTGATGAGCCCAAAGGGCATTATGTGATATGCAAATGTACCCCAAGGGGTGGTGAATGTTGTCTTATTCTGGTCCTTCTCTTCCACTTCAAATTGATTGTAACTTAAGAACATGTCAAGCATGGACATCATTTTAGATCCAGCCACTATTTGTAGTAAGTAAACCATATTTGGGAGAGTGAAATTATCCTTCAGAGATGCCTGTTTCCAATTATAAAAATCAATGTAGTTCTTAATTTCTTTGTTCTTCTTTCTAACTGGTACTATATTAGCTACCCAAGTGGAGTGATGGATGGGATATATGATTCTTACTTTCAACATTTTATCTACTTCCCAAAATATGGTGTCTGCCACCTTAGGATTATAATTCCTTTGTTTCTGTTGAAAAGGGATTGCATTAGGTTTGAGGGGAATGTGATGTTTTATCTTCCCACCTTGATAGCTTTTCAAATCTTTGTAAGTCCAGGAAAAAACATACCAATATTCTATGAAGAGTCATTTTGCAACTTTTTTCTCTTTAGGTGAACAACATTTCCCAATATTAATCATTTTGGGATCATGAGTATCTCCAATATTCACCCCTTCATATTCACAAGTGGAAGATCCCTTTTCTACCCTATTTTTTCTCTATGTAGGTATCATGTCTATTAAACATCTTTTCCAAAGACAAAAAGTATGGGGGAATGATATTACCTCATAGTTGAACTTCATCATTTTAATTTTGTTTCCTCTTGACATTAGAGTTTTCCTGATTATCATCATTGAATTCATCTTCAAAATTGTATTTTTCATTTTCGAAGAACAGCTGCAAGCTCTTGTTGTCTTTAAAGACTTGCCAAGATTCTATATTATCTAGAACAGAGACTCAATACAAAATTTCAATCTAATATTTCTTATCCTTGAATTCTAGATGAGGTAATAGTAGAGAGGCAAAAATCACTAAGGAATCAGCTTTGGTGTTCATCTCCCTTGTAGCACTACTTCAATAGAAAAAGCATCTAGGCTTTTGATTTCATCCCAAACTCTATTTCTATAATTCTTCAACTTGTGATTTTTCACAAAGTATTGCCCTTTAATTTTTCTTACAATGAGCTTTGCATCACCTCAAGCTTTTAGAATCTTTATTCCTCTTTCTTTCATAGCCACTATCCCTATAAGTAGGGTTTCATACTTTGCAATGTTATTTGTGTTCCCAAACTCTATTTTGAAAGCCATGGGCTCAGGTTCTCCTTTAGGGGGTATTAACACTACACCTATACTAGATCCAGATGAGGAACAACTTCCATCAAACTCCAATGTCTATATAGATGATGACTCTTTTTCTTCACTTAAGGCTCTCACTTTTGAACCTTTAGTTTCTTGCTCATTTAGAATGTTTTTAGTAAATAACATGTACTTGCCAAACTCTAGCTCTTGGTAAAGGATCTAAGCTTTAGGGTCATCTAATTTTAAGATAGTAAATGTTGCCTTTTCTTTAGGTTCTAATTTAACTTTCTTATTCCCTATGGGTATGATTTCTTGAGAATAGTCTATTTTTATTTCTCCTCCTAGGTCTTAGCAAAAAATCTTACTTAAGAGAAGCCCATAGCTTGCTAGAATATCTACCACTAGAATGGTCAATAAGAGTTTCTTTTCTAGATGAGAAGCTAAGGCTACTTGAGCATCTTTAATTTGTCTAATCAAAGCAACCTATTTAGCATCCATATAATATCTTCCATGTAGCTTGGTGAGGTTGAGACCCAAGGCCTTAGCTATAGAATAAGGCATAACATTATTTGATGCACCTAAATCTATTATGTAATTGCTTAGTTTACATTAATTTATATATAGTGAAATATAGAATGGGTCAGGTTTTTTCCCAGGAGAGGTTGCTAGAATAGTAGAATCCTCTTGATTAATCAAGTTTGATGTCAAGGTTTCATCCCCTTCTTCAATAGTCACATTATGATTTAAATCTGAAGCATTCCCTTTACATTGATCTACCAGTCTTTTCAACTTAGAGGGGTGAGACTTCAAATAATCTATAGGGGAAATTTGGATTTTTGATTCTTCACAAAATTGAATGAAATCAAAGGGCATTTTTTCCTTACCTATCTAAGATGTGGATACTCCTTGATCAATATGAACATTACTTGTTGAAGGACTGGGATCATTCTTGTGAGCATAACTGGAGGATTGATTCTTTTTCCTTTGACCTCGAGTCAATACTATGTATGATTTCCATCAATAGTTTTGTAGCATTCACCCTTTGGTTTAGAATCTAACTCATATTCTAAAATTAAATTTTTGGAGTTGCCATTTGAGTATGAATCTAATTCTAAACAAGGGGTTGTAGTATTCAACTCGTTGGTGGATAATAATTGCATCATACGAGCAATTTTTAGATGGCTCTCACTATCATGATCTATTGTCAAATGAAAGACACACATATTTCCTTTCTTTGGTGTTACTTAATTTTGAAACCTAGGTTATGAGCCTATGAACTATGGAAATTTTCCATCATTGTTCCTTCCTAGAAAATTTTGATAATTCCACTGGTAGGAATTATTGAATCAAAGTAGTTTCCTTTTCACTACTACCAACTTATTTGATAGTTTCTAAATCATTTTATCAGATGATGTGGTGTTACTAGAACTTCCTTTAGTTTGAATTTCTTGCTTCCATTTTCCTACAAAAATCACGTCATCTTCGAATTCAATCGGCTTCTTTTTTTTTCTGCTAAATCTATTCGATGTGCCCTTCTCAAATCCTAATTGATAGCGAGGGGCATCGCACTTATAAAGAAGGTTTTTATATTACTAGTAGTGGGCCTATTAGTAGTTGGAATTCTACTAATAATCTTATTGAACTTAGCAAAAAAATCCCTCATACTCATGGTGGGATTTTCTTTTTAATAGATGTCAATTGTGTTAACAAGACATGTTCATCTTCTGCAATCTTAAATCTTGTCTCAAAGGCCATTCTCATTGTATCACAATCAGTGATCGATCCATCATCCAAATTATAGAACCAGTCTGTTGCATTTTCTATTAATGTTTCCATGAATAATCCTATTGCAACATCCTCATGTCCAACTCCTAAAATGTGAGTAGTTGCAAAGAAGGCCTTAATGTGTTCATCTGTGGTAACCTTCCCATCACCTAAAAATTTAGGGGGATTCTTCCTTGAACCAGCTAGGAGCATAAGATAATTTGTTAGTATTAATGGTCCTATTTCTATAGCCCATGGAAAAGCCATAATTTTTTTGGTAGGGTATGGTAGGAAATTAACAATAGGGGGAGTAGTGGTTCCATGTAGGGCCAATACTTGATGGGTAGTATGTGAAGCACTTTGATTCCTAATAGGGGAAGGTGGTCTACTTTGAATTTTATTTTCACCTTTTTGTTTCAAAATGTCTAGGATGGGAAATCCAAGCTCTGTAAGTTTATCAAAAATAGGATTTTTCCCTCCCTATTCCTTGGTACTTCTAAGGAACCTTGTTTGTTCTAGGCTGTCAAGTTAGTTTTATCTTTGAGCTTCTCATCTCAATTGTCTTTCTTGTCTTTGGATGTCCCTCCTTTGAATAGCTCTCTCTAAAGCTTTGACTCTTCTTTCTTCCTCTTCTAACACTTGGCTAGCATTCTTGTAATGTATAGTGTTCCTTCTATGTCACCAAAAAAATGTATTAAGGGATGAAATTATGTCTTCTTGGTCATCTTGAAAACCAAGGTTAGGTTAGAGCACAGGAAAAATGTTTTCATGAGGTAGTACCATTTTTTCTCATGATATAGGCTTATTTAGTCAAGCAACTATTTTTATCCCTAGAAAAGTTGCCAAAAATCTATTGGTAAATGGATTTGTTCTTCTTTAATTATGACTCTTGAATGCCAAAAATTATGAACAATATCTAATTACAAATAGTTGAAAAGCCACTTATGGATAGACTGGATTTTCTCTAAATTGATAGCTATAGCTCCCTATGGTAGATTTGCAATGAATTATGTTTTATTTCTAAAACTAATATGGGGATGTGTTCTTGACTTGAGAACAAAAGAGGTAAAACCAAGCCAGACCTAAATAGGATCTAACTCAGGTAGAAAAAGACTTCTAAATAATTGATTAAGTTTATGAACCAACACATCTTATGAACTCACAAAGCTCAATAACATAACAACTAATACTAAACTAAATCAATTAGAATCTAAAATACAGAGAAGAAGAAGTTAAATAAAGGGAAAAAACATTTAAGGGATTCCTCTTTGAACATACAATGACAATACTTATCATATCCATTCACTGCCTTGAAATAGGGGAATGAAATTTTGTTCTTTCCTTACCTCAATCCAAACAAAAGAGAAAATATACAATTACAACTAATAGAAATGGAACAAAAAATTGTTGATACAAAATACCATTCAATTGACTCTGCAACATCAAATACTTCACACCAAAAATTTACTGACTTTTTATTAATCTATCAATTTCATACATATAGGATTTTGAGATGATTGTTACAATAGAAGTTCAATAGATTCATCTCCTCAAAGGATGACAAATGGAAAGAAACCAACTTTTGTCATATTGCAATAATTACATAAGAAAATGAAAAAGGGGGTGGGGAGGATGTGAATCACTTTTTCTTTTTCCCCTTTTTTGCTTTTGTTCTATAGGCCTTAGCAACAACTACGATTGGGATTAGTTCTTCATGCCTAGGCATGTGTATGTTGGTGTATCTCAAGAGCCACTTAGAATTCTCTCTAGCCAACTCCTTCACAGCATTCAATTGATTTGGAAATTCCTCCATGGCTATGTGTATACATCCTCTGAGTTTCTGGAGTTCAGTAACTCTATTTTGATTGGTGGAAGATACATCAATCAGACTATCTGAGTATTTGGAGAAATTCTCCTTCATGACATTTATCCCAATGAGTGCTTTCCCTTGGCCACTAGTCTATGAATCTACATGTAGTCCCTTAATGAGCTCAAATCCTCTATCTTGGGTCTTCTGAACTTTATCCTCTATTTCCTTAAGTCCTTTTTCTACTAATAGGATCATTTCTAACTTGATTTGCATGCTCTGAAGCTATTCAAATAGAGGTTCATCTCCCTTTGGCAAGATTTTTTCTTGAAAAACTTTCTTTTCCTTCATTTGAATGATCATCTTTAGAAGAGAGATACAATCATCACATTTCATTCTTTCTCTGACCAAAGTGCTGCTATTTGCTAAGATGTTATCCTTCTCTATTTCTAATCTTAAGATAACATTTCCAATTTGTTTTATAATAGCGATTCCCTCTAATTTGAGCCTCCCAATCTACTCTTTACCAATTTGGCCAATGTGCCTATCTTCTTGAAGTTGAGAGATAAGGGCTTGAACTTTGGTAGAAGTAGGATTTCTTGTTACTGATACTCTAAAGGTAGTTGCCAATGGGGTGACCAATTGTTTGATGAATCTATTCAACTCTTCTATCTCAGCCTTCATACTAACTTTTGACAACTTCAAGTTTTCCAATTTTCCCTCAATTAATTCATTGGTTGACTTCCACAAGCCAACCTTGGTGTCATTTCTGGCCTCTCCAAGGTCCACCGAGTGTAGAGTAAAATCATCAGTAGACATATCTTCAATTCTCCCTTCTTTGTTGGGCTTAGCTATTTCCATTGTTAGGTGCCCTATTTCTGGATCTTGCCCAAGTATAGATAAAATTTTCTACTTCTTTACCTTGGTTAATGCAGAACTAGAATGAACTACAAGGGATTTGGTGTCCTTGGTGGGGGCACTTTCATCTTTCCTTTTTCTCTTCCTCTCTAGAGTATCTTCTAACTAGGAATTAGTTCCTATCACTTTGGAGGCCGTCCCAAGTGATTCTATGCTAAACATCTTCTTCTTAACTAGAGTGATTACAATCAAAGTTGAAGAGAAGGGATTCTTTGGGGCTTTAGAAATGAGCTTGGAAGAGCTTTGTACTTTCTTCACCTCTGGTGGTTTCTTTGTTGGCTGATCAGATTTAGTAGATTCACTACTACTGCTCTTTCCATCTCCTAAATCTACTATCTGTATTGGGGTGCCACTTGATTACAGAAGTGTAGCACTTACTAGCAGAACAGAGCTATGATGAGGAGAGGAGACTAGTGTAACATGAGGAGAGGGAACTAGTGTGACAACACTATCCTTTGGCTCCTTTTTCTTCTTCTCTTCAACACCAATTTGGGTTTCATAAACTATGAGGAAGCCATCATGACAAGTCTTAGCTATGGGAATTCTCTTGTCTGGAGGTTGGTCACCTCCTCCCAAAGGTTGAGCTGGTCCTTGAGTGATGGCTAGTGTTACGCTAGGTGTAGCACTCTAGGAGGAAGAGGGAGTTGCAACTATTGGAGAAGCTTGAATGGTTATGCCTTTACTCTGACTTCTTTTCGCTATCCATTCAACCCACTTCCTAGTTCTCTTGATGATTTGGGCCATCATAGTGTCTGAATCTTCCTCAAAATTCTCATAAGGCTTCAAACTGATAGGATTGTTCCTTAACTTAGTCAAATATGTATTACTATACATACTTTTCCCATCATCCTCCAATCCCTCAACATTAAGATTGATGTTATATATTTGTATTTTCTCTACTATGAGCCTAGCGAAAGCATGATCTTGACTTTCAAATTCACCTCTACAATCTACCCAATAGTCTTCAATAGTGGTATGTGTTTGATCACACTCCCAATCTACAACACATCCCTAGCATATCCATTTGGATCAAACATAGGTCTCAAGACCTCATACATCTCCAATTTGTATTTCATCTCGAACACTTTGAGCATATTCTTTGCACCAGAGCAAGACTCGCTACTATAAGCTCCTACTTTCATAGAGAGCTCATATATGTTCTTCTTCAAGCTTTTGCTCAACATGTTCACTTGGACCACCTACCTCATGATCTCTATTAGCATGATAATGTCACTTGGATACCTAGGAAGCTTTAAGTGGAATCCATTGAAAGCTGCAAGACATAAATGTGAGAAAGATGAGAGCCCAATAAATTAGCTTCCAAACTACCTAATAGTTGTCATTACCTCCAAACTAAATCTCCTCTTTGGGCATCCTTGGAGTTCCCTACAAATTCTCATTGTAAATGTTTCATTAACTTTGACATACTCTACATAACTATTTAGCAATTGCAAACATGGATAAAACTCATAACACTTCACATCATTAGGAAAGTTTTCTATTCTTGGAATTCCTGGCATTAACTATAGAGATGCTAGCATGTAAATCAGAAAGGAAGACATATAGAAAGTATTGTAGAACTTTACAGCACTAAGAGCCCTAGAAATATTTTCACTTACCCCATGGGCCCAATCAATATATTGTGTATTTGAGAAAATAACTTGTACCATAAAGAAATAGTGTTCAACAAAATTAAAAGCTTCTACCTCACCTTTCAGTCTATGTAGGGGAACCAGAATGTCTACAATCTTAGGTTTGAGATTAGTACTAAATAGAGTTTTGGGGACCTTACTCTTGGTGCTCTATGGCTTTTGAAACTAGGATTGCATAATTTCCCTCCTCCACACCATCTTCTTCATGAAGAATTTAAAGATTGCTCCTCCTACTATCAAGTCTAAAAACTCCTCTCATTCTAGAACTCAAAGGCAATTCATGTTGATTAATGGACATTAATACTATATGATCAGGTAATAGAATCTGTCTGGTATCTGGATTATAGTGATTTATGCATTCATAAATCAATTTTGGAGCTTGGACTACCATTGGGAAACTAGTTACCTCTACTAGTCCACTTCCGTAGAGCTTCTCAATTATGGGATGAATTGGCTCTGACTTCAACCTCCTTTGGAAATCTTGCATATCGTAAAAATAAAGTGAAGTATCTGTGAAATTCTATAATGTGGACTTGATTCCATCTAGCCCATCAAGCCCTACCAATTTGGTTGCCATTTTGTCTGAGAATAATTGAAATTTTGAAAGTAGATGAAGAATAGGATATTGAATTCACAAATATAAACAATTTGAAATTGTTGTGTAATTTAACAGAATAACAGTTTAAGAAAAAGTGGTAGTTTGAATAACTATTATGTTTCCATCTATATAGGAGTCTTAATTCATTCATCAATCTTTAGGATTCATGCCACATAATTGAATTAAAGGATAAATCCATTGAAATAGTAAATGTGGGAGCTCTAATGGATATTTTGGTGTCTTTTCACTATTTTTGTTGGCCCAATGATAAATTTCCTTTCTTTCATATTTACTTTTCCATTTCCCATTAAGTTTCTGAGAATTATGAACAGAGTACCCTGTAAGGAAATATCTGCCTAATTGAATTCTGCTTAATATACCTTTCCTATAATGGTTAGATTGTTTACAATATCATCTTAAAATGTTTTGTGTGCCATTTGTAGGCCCAATCTGCTTACAAAGTTGATTTTCTCTTGAATGCAAAAAATCATCCTCATGGGTTGAAAACCCATCGAGGAGAAGATGATTCTCATTTTTCTGCCTAGGCTTTCCTTCAAACTTAACCCTTTGAGTTAATATTTCCTTTGGGTTTGAAAAATCTTGAAAGGATTGCAAAAGTTAAAGAAGGTCTCACTTCCTTGTTTCTTTCCTTGACAATTGCATTTGGTAGAAAATGGATTTCATGGGTCAAAAGCCTGCCGAGGAGAAGTTAGTTTTGAGTTTTCCACCTAAGATGATTTTGAGCACCATAATGAATCTTGAATGTTTCCCAAGGTAGAATGTTATAGTGAAAATAGAGATTTTCCATAGAAAAGCTCATCATCTCCTTACATAGGCTTGTAAACATCATTTATGGCTCTTCGCGAAAAATTGACTTCATGGGTTAAAAGCCTACCAAGGAGAAGGTGATGCTCAATTTTTCAAAGCTTCCTTCTTTCATTGAAAACATGATAAGCTGCAAACAAGCCCAACATTATGAATAACCTTTGCATGTTTCAAGAATCCCCATCAAATTAGGTACTAAGCTACCCATAAACTCACAACATCAAGGAAAACCACCTGACCATGAAATGTGGGAGAAGGCAAAGATGGAAAATCCAATAGAGACTCTTTTCACCTAAGGGAAATTAAAACTAGACCTAGACATACCTAGGCTTAACTTAAGACACAAAACTTTCCACTTTTGTAAAATGGTTACAGGGTGAAAAGTGGGGCAACATTTTTGCATGCTCCATTATAGTCTTGTTCATGTGTTCAGCTACTCCATTTTCGTATGGAGTCCTTGGAACACTTTTCTATCTACAAATACCATTAATGGATAAATAATCTCCAAATTCATGACTGCAACATTCACTACCATTATCAGATCTGAGATATTTTAAATTCTTACCAGTCTCATTTTCAACCAAGCATTTCCATTTCTTAAAATTTTGAAATACATCTGATTTCTATGTAAGGAAATAAACCCATACTTTTCTAATTACATCATCAATAAATGAAACATAATAATGAGAGCCACCAATTGAAGATACTTGATCTGGTCCCCATACATGTGTATGCACAAGCTCTAATCTCTCACTTTTTTTTTTCCTTCCCAGTCTTCACAAAACTCACTCTCTTTTATTTTCCATACTCACAACTTTCACATAAATCTATATTAACACATTTTAGACCTAGTAAAACTTTCTTTGAATGAAGTACTTTAATACCTTTCTCACTCATGTGCCCAAGTTTGTGGTGCCATAGCGCTGTATCAGAATCTATAGCAGTCATTTGTTCTCCCTGCTCAATTACAACAACTATTCCTGAACATTTGTCTTTCTCTCAAACAATCAAAGTAGAAGGAATAACATGACCTATACAAAGATATAAGGTGCCTACTTTCACACTTTTTTCTATTACAAGGGAACCTTTTGAAACCTTCCAATTTCTATCATTTAAAGTAACTATACAACCCTCATCATCGAGTTGCTCTACTAAAATTAAATTCCTACTCAACCTTGGAACATGTCTTACCTCATGTAGTTTCCAATGATTACCATTTTGCAACTTAATCTTAACTTTTTCTTTTCCAAAAATCTAACAGGGTTCATTATTTCCCAAATAAACAAGCCCAAAATCCCTTTGGACATAATCAATAAAATAACTTCTATGAGGTGTAGCATGAAATGAAGCACCAAAATCTAAAACCCATGAATCATCAATTCTTTCTAAAGAAAGAAGCAAAACATCCTCTTTAGAATTATTACTTGCCATATTTTCCTCCTTGTTCCCTTCTAGTTTATTTCCTTCATTGTTCTTTTGAGTCTAGCAATATTTCTTTTTATACCCCAGTTTTCCATAGTACCAGCAATCTCTTGGTCCTCTGGATTGAGACCTCTTCCCCTTTAACTTTCTTCTTGATTTCCCATGATTGCCAGAATTATTTCCTCTCTTAATCATTCTACCTTTTCTTTGTGCATTCAAAGCACTTCCTAATGTAGATCCACTTGAAGTTTTCCTATGAGTTTCCTCACTCAAAATAACATCAGTCATATCATCAAATTTTAGGGTATTAGATCTAGAAATAGTATTATGTATAGTCATTACCAAAACATTCGAACTTTCAGGCAAAGAATAAAAAATCAAGAGAGCCATAATTTCTTCATAAAATTAATACTCATAGAAGATAGCTGACTAGTAATAGTATTAAACTTGTCTAAATGATCTGCAACAAATCCACCTCCTATCATCTTCATATTAAATAAATGCTTAATGAGAAATACCTTGTTTGAAGTGGATGGCTTTTCATACAATTTTGTTAGGGTTTGCATCAACTCTTCTATCATCTTCACTTATGGAATGTTAAGTGTCACTAATGGTGCCAGGTATAATTGAATTCTTCCAAGTTCCTTTCTCTCTAAAATATCCCAGTCTTCATCTATCATCACTTCCACTCAATTGTGAGACCTTCCTATAAAGGATCACTAAAAAAAATGACAATAGTCTAGCTAAAAGAAAAATGATGACCGTCTAGCTCTAATCCCAGTTATTACGATTAACCTTAGACATAAGTAATAGTTACATGCAAATATAACCAACATCAAAAAATAATCGATCACACAAAAAAGAACATAAGACACCAAGATTTAACATGGTTCACCCAATCCTTGGGCAACATCCACCAATAACATGTCCAGTATTATTATTATCTAGTTATTACAATCTGTAATCCCTTATATCTCAATAGCACCATAAGAAGATACAATATCACCATTACATTATGAAATCCCTAATCCTAAGCCTTTTTACACAAGTTTTTTCTGCTTACAAAATTAGGGCTAGAATAAATTGTCCAATAGGAAAAATAGTAGTTGATGCCTTTTACAATGTAAGTTCATTTTTGGCTTTAGGGGCACTACCCCCAAAAACCCTTGTGATGGTGTTGCCCCTCGACCCCACCCTGTACTGTGATAGGAAGCACACTTGCGGCACTACCCCAAGACCCCACAAGGGTGCTACCCCTCGACCCTATCTTGGGGTGCTACCCCCAAACCCTTGTAGAAATAATATGGGGAGAGAAGTGTGCTAACTAAACCTTTGAGTTTGATTAGGCTCCACATCACAACAAGGACGAGCCCCAAGTGCACTCCCTATTGTAGTACATGATGGGTTTCAAGGGTAACATCCCTGTAGGGGTTTTTAGGGGCAATGACCCTAAAGCCCAAAATGAATTTACTATTGTAAAAGGTGTCAGCTGCTATTTTTCTATTAGACAACTTATTCTACCCCTAATATTATAAGTGGGAAAAATCTTGTATAAAATAGCCTAGAGTTAGGGATTTCATAATGTATGATATGATTGTAGCTTCTTATAGCGATATTGAGTTGTAAAGGATTACGGATTGTAATTAGTAGATAATAATAATAATATTGGATTTGTTATTAGTGGACATAGCCCAAGGATTGGGTGAAGCATGTTAAATCTTTATGTCTTGTGTTCTCTTTTGTGCAATTTTTTATTTTCTAATATTGGTTATATTTGCATGTAATTGTTATTTTTGTCCATGGTTAATTCTAACATCAACATGCCACCTTATTTTAAATTAGTCACCTTCTCATCTTACTTTTCATACCCCTACACAACCATGACCCAACTTACAAGATCTGGGTTGCGAGAATTTCTCCTTCCCATTCTTTGAGGTGATATTAACTAAATATCCAGTACTTGGTGACAATTTTTGCTTTACTGGTAGGATTTGAAACAAATTTCCATCCATAGGGTTATAGGTAAAACAAAAAAAAAATGAGAATGAAGTTTGTAGAAGAGAAAGTAGGATAAAACTAGTCTCACATGTTGTGGTTTGAGGTGTTTAGAGTCACAACCATGAATATTTGATGCAACCCTACATTTATAGGGATATCTATATAGGACATGGAATCATAACAATGCATGTTCTATGACCTATAAAATAATCAAGGTACATCTTTTTTCACATTTATTCAAGGATTTCTAGAGAGTTAAGGTCATAGATCCAAATACATAAAGATATAAAATAGAGCCAACCAAAATGATGGAAAAACTTTTACCCATTAAAGCTAGGATGTATAACTCCAAACCCTAGTCATGATATCCACAAAGCTTGAGTTGTGCTACCAACCCCCTCACCTCTCTAGAATTAATTTCTAATTGACCTTCAAAGTGAGGGACAAAAACCTCTACCTCTTCCCACCATGTTCTTTAGTGAAAATGCATTTTCTTTATTATTTAGTTTCCAAAAGCATACTTCGCTAAAGTATCTTATTTGCAATTTAAAAATTCATGAATATAATATACAATTTATAAAATAAAAAAGAATATATAATAATAAAAACATTAAGAGAGATGTTAAGCAATAAACTCATACTTCAAGCAATGACATCAATACTATTTTTTTAACAATTATTATAGCTCAACTATTGTTTTATTTATAATTTGGTCATTTTATTATTGCAAAATATAACTAAGTTTAAAATATATGAAAATAATTATGTTGATTAAATAAGTACAAAAATTTAATAGAAAATATATAATATAAATGAATAGGTACAACACAAATTTAATCTAAGAAGATATTTAAAATATTTGAAAATAATTAAGATTAAAAAAAAATTCTAATTTTTTTAATCAAATTTAGTCATAATTATTTCAAATTTAATAAATTTGAATTTAACTCTATATTTTGGAAGTCAAATATTCATGCACAACTAAGAAGACTTGAGAATTTCATTTGACTATAATATAATTCACATAGATCTATAAGTATGCACACAATATCCATACATACAATAGAAACCATGACACAATGAGAATATCACCATTTCCTATTTTAGATACTTTATTATGTTTTATAAAATTTTAACACAGTGAACATTTATCAAATTTCCAAAAAGCTAGTTTTAAAGAAGATGGGGTATGTTATCCAATTTTTAACTCTTTGTTATATTACATGAGATATTAACCAAATAATACATCAATAGTTTGTGGTGATTTAGTTTATTTTATAAGTGTTTCATATGATAATCAATCTTATAAATTGAATATTATATATAATAGGCTAAAGATATGGTTGAATTAATTTTGAAATGAAAGTGTTTGCAAGATAGCTCTCAAAATGCAGTTGGATTGTTTAAATCAAATTTATGACTAAAATCAATCACAATTTCTCTCTAATACATTTCTCATGCTAACATAATATGAAAATCAAAAAAATCATAGTTAATTGATTAATATTCCACTAACATAATGATTTATTAAATTAAGTTAGAATGTAAATGTTAATTATTTAATAAAATATGTGGTCTTAAGACTACACATAAAGGCAATGGCTTCCAGGATACAGACATTTTTGGTGCACTTAGAAATGTAGGTGGCCAAATAGGCTTCTTAGGCAAGGTTCACATTAGGGAGCTTTAGCTCTATAAAATATGATAAAAGTCATGTTGGAATATTCAAATGGGAACAGTACTTCTGAGAGGGTGGGCAGTGGGGGGGGGCGGTTTGAATTAGAAGTAACACACTTTTATCCTTTTCAAATCCTTTAAAACAAATAACTAAAAGTAAATTGCATGCATGTAAACATATTAAATAAACATAATGTAAACACATGCATCAACAACACATAACACCAGATTTTGGTAACCTAGAAACCCTCCAGGAATAAGAAGGTAAAACTAGGGTGGGGATGATACCCACAAAATCACTATAGCAATAATTGTTTGACCACTTCTGATGGTTTGCCCTATTAAAGGCTTTACACTGTGTCAATAGTGACCTAGTTAAAGGATTTAAAACATTTTACATGAAGTGTCACCATGTTAAAGGATTTAATTACCTCTTGAAAGGATCTACAAAATAGTTGTTAAGCTAACCTACCATCATAAGATTTCACCATCTAATACAATTGCTAGAGAGTATTAGAAAAGCTTTTAACCTAACTGCTTGCAATCTTCAATTGTTGATACAAATCCTTATTTTTCTCTGTTACTCTAATCATTTCCTGATCTGATCTATCACTCTTTCAAAGTTATGATGCTTTGTTCTTAAATAACTAGATGTTGCAATGCTACTTTGTTCCTCTAAGTCTTTCATACTTTCCTCTAGATTTTGCTATAGTTTACCCTTACACTGATGTCCTCACATACAATGGGTTTTGTCCTCGTTTTAAAGATTTCAAAGACTTAGGATTAGGTATGGATCTACGATCGATATTGAATCTTTGATTCCCACTCATTCCTTGCACTTTTCTCATTGGTTGCATGCCTTCTCCATTTTTCTTATTAGTTGCATGTTGATTGCATAGGAAATATAAAATATTCATTCTTATCCTTATTATCCTTTGAGATTCATCTAAAAATAGTTTTGCATCTAAGTTTGTAAAGGCACAAACTTGTATGTTGATTCTGTGTTACTCAACACATACTAGATTACTAGTGCTTGACACATGTTTGATCCTAGTTTGCTTGGCACCTAATACATTCTATCTTTCTCAGCATCAACTATGATTTGGCACCTATATATCACTCGGCACCTCTATAATTATCGACACCTAAAGTCACTCAACATCTATTGAAATTTTGGCATGGCACATACTGTAGCTTGGCATATGTAGTGTACTTGGATTCTATGTAGAAAGCGGTTAAGTGTGTTGACACTCAAATGTCAAAACCATTATGAGACCAACAATCTCCCCATTGACATGAGTGTCAAAAACACTTAACTAAACATTATTGATCTAACCTTTGAGTACATTAATCATTCTACTTTTCATATGTACAAAATTGCAAAATTTGTTAAAAATACCTTATAACTCCCCCTGAGTTGATTATGCCATTTCATTCTTGCAACTAAAATTCTTGTGATGATGTAATTGATACTCTTTGTCTTTGCCCTTTTTATGTTTCCTATGCCTACTTGATGAGCTATTATGTCGATTTTGTCTACTCTATCTGCACTTGTAGGTTTTATTCATATCTCCCCCAAAACATTATTTCTCTCACACATTATGTCTTATCTCCCCCTAAACATTATATCTATCTCCCCCTTTTTGACACTTATGTCAAAGGGTGCCAAGGAGTAATACCATATTTTGCCAAAAATATGTTGTTTACCTCCATGATCATCTTGAGAATTGTATCCCAATTCTCCAAAGAAATTTCATGTGACTTATGCTAAATGGCAGTCTCTGTAGCAAGATGTACAAGTCCATCAAGTGTAGAAAGATTAGGATCTTTCTTGAGAACATTATTTGCATAGGCTTTCTCTTTGTGGAGGACCTCCAAATGTGGGATTGTGGAGGATTGTATCTACATTAATTTGGCCTTAATATTGACCTCTTCACTTGCTAGTTCAGCTAATTCTTTTTTAGTGTGAAGCAATTTAGAAAAATGCTTCTCACTTTGAGTTGGATCCCTTGGTAGTTGCATGCTAGAAATATTTATATTTTTCTCCAAGCTCATTATTCTTTGGCCTATCTCTTGTGTGAAATTTGAAAAATCATACAAATTTTTGTACAATGAGAAGATATTCTCAAGTACAATTTTGACCTTTTCAATTGTTTTGGCCAATTCAACTTGTTGAAGTGCTATGCCACTAGATATTTTCTCATTTACTTTTCCTTAAAACTTCCTTTCAAACCATTCCATAAGTTTGACATTGGTATCCTGGTCTTCACTTGTCACCTGGTCAAATATATCTGATAATTGTTCCATTATAGGTTTTGATTCATCTGGTGACTGCAAGCTGAAGGCATCCGTAAAGATGTCCTTAATCTCATGTAGTGTTTATATTCTTTTCTAAGTATTTATTTTCTTTTCCTTCTATTTAATGCATCTTGCATCTCTATAATTTGTTAAGTGATGATAGTCTTTGAGTCATAAGAAGGTATTACTATCTCTTCATCTAGCTCAGGCTCTCCATATTGAAGTACCCTAATCACCTTTGTAGAACTCAAGCCTAGTATGGATATTTGCAAAGGTATCATCTCAATACTCAACTTCTAAAGAGTTTTTGTAGGAGTTCCTATTTTTTGTAACTCTACCAGTGTTTGTATTGTGGCCTCCTCCTCTTCTTTTGATTTATCCTACTTTTCCTCATTAGACTTCCCTTGATCAATGACAATTACTTGGGGTGTACCTTGGAGTTGTACTATAGGATCAGATGTATCAATATGTCCTATTGGCCTTGTTTTTGTATCCTTCCCTTTTTCTACACTCAGCTTCTAAATGATGTCACCTACTCCTAATGTGTCAATTGTTGCAATTGTTGGAGATGGTGGTGGAAGAATTAAAATTTGAGTACTAGTAGTTGTAGAGATAGAAGGTGGTTCTTATGGATTCACCTTGTCTCTTGAGGAGTCATCTACTACCTTTTGTAGCTCATCTACACTCACCAATATAAGATTTGTGCATAATTGTGCCTATAGAGTTGACTGGTGAAGGATCTTGGAGAGATCCTCTATAGTTAGGGGATTGAAGTTCTAACATGATTTGTTAGTAACATCCTTGACATTTATTGTGTCTGTAGGTATGATGGTTACATGAGGAGGGCTAGGAGGTGGCATTTGTGTGTCTTGGACACTCTCTTCCTCTTTCTGCAATTACTTAGTTGCTGTCACTGCATCTTGCTTTTGTGTTTCCTCCTCTCCTTTTTCCTTATCCTCTTCCTCTTTATTTTCTTCTTCTCCTTGCTCTTCTTCTTGCTCCTCTTCCACTTTCTTTTCCTCTATCTTCTCCTTAGCACTAGCCTCTACCTTATTTGCTTCTTCATCTTTGTCATTAGTCAACTTGTGGATTGTCTTCCACAATTTTGTGGAGTTATTTACTACATCCTCAATCTTATTTTGTGGGATATTGAAGGCTCTATATTTAGGTGCAAAATTTCCACCATTTTTCTTATTAGCCTTTGTTGTTTGACCTCTTGTCAAGTTAGGCATCACTTGTGCTAGTGTTGATTCTCTAATAACCTTCTCCATTTTCAAACAATAATGCCATTTGTTTTCAACTATCTCATATAACTCCCTAGACATGGTATTGTCTAGCTCTAGAGGTGTGTTATTAAATTCAGCCATTATTGCATATACATATTCCTCTATTTTTTTTTTTTCTTCTCTACTTAACTTGTTAAATTCAAGGCTTTTCAATTTAGTCAAATCTGCATTCTTAATATTTTCACAAATTTTATCTATGGCAGATTTGGAAGGATGTCTTACCACTCTAAATTGGTTGATATCATTTGACTCTATTGTCTCCTCATCATCAATGTTTGGATGTGCTACATACTTTCTTCTTTTCTTCTACACTTCACTAGTCTATTCAGTGGCCTTCTTCTTTTCTTTTGTTTCCTCCTTGGCCTTTCGTGAAGATGCCCTTGTGGTAGCCCTTGTTACAAGTGTCTTTGGTTTGGTTTATGTAGGCTTGGTTACCTTCTTGGGTTTGGGTTGAGCTAGAGGCTAAAATTTAGCCTTTCTCTTATTTTTCTCAGCTTGTGTTGGTGCTTCCTTAGCTTCTTCTTCCTCAACACCTTCCTCCTTATCTTCTCCTAAGCTTTGGGTCAATTCCATAAGGCCTTGCCCTTCTTCTTCTTCTTCCTCCTCCTCTTCAGCACCTGTTGCCCCTTCAATTTTTGCACCAAAATTTTTCTTTATCTTCTTTACTAGTTTATCTTTCCTTTTTATTACAGAGGCTATCTTCAACTCTATTTCTACCTTGGATTTGACAACATCATAAGTATTGTATATGTGTAAATGTGGCCTCTATTAACACACACACTTCAACATGGTCTTTATATGTGGATTCATCTTGGAATGAACATGAGATTGTTCACCCAAGAGGAGTCCTACAATGTGACCTATTGCCTTCTATCTAGGTGGATTTTACCTACTTATGCTCTTAGATTTGAGGTACAGGTAATTAGACCATTCTAGAATGAAGGTTTTAAAGATGATTAATCTATATGAATGTGCAGGTAATCTAAATGATTATGCAATTAATCTAAGAACATATAAATAGAATTAACTAAATGAATGCATATTAATTCTAAATGATATTAATCTAAGAAAATGAGAGCTTTATGGAAGTATTAAATTTAAATGAGTATGCAATTCAGCAGCGATTCGATAGCAATAAAATTCAACCTCTATAATGAGGAATTATGAGTGCCTTAAATAGAATTCCTAGAATCCATCAACAGGTGAGATCAACTTGGATCGATGGTCAAGATTGAAGAAAAGATTCAGTTAAAATGGAAGGTTCCCAATTTAGATGCAATTAACTACCTTAGATCTTGAGTGCTAGAAATAGTTAACTCAAATTTACTTTAGTGTGAGAGTGAGTGATTTGAGTCACTTCTAAATCAAGAAGTAGTTTAACTAAGAACTTCCATTTTGAACTGAGGAGTAGAATTTAGAAAAGATATTTAATTCAATCAAATAAGATATGATCTCATAAATACCCTTTTTATTTAATTGAATAATTACATTCAATCAACTAAAATAAGCATAATTATTAAATTAAATAAATTTAATCCCTTAGTACATTAGTCTTAGGAGATAATTTAATTTAATTTAAGTATAAATACTTTAAATTAAATCAAATCTTAATCAATAGGTTTAATGTGACTAATATGAGTTGATACTTTAGGAATTAAATAAATAGCATGATTAATGCATATTAGGGTCTTCTGCATTTGACAATTAAGTCAAGTAGCAAGTGGTAGAATAAGAATTGCCTAGTGACATAGTACTTAGGAGTGATAGACCAAAATTGGTGATCATGGAAATGAGCCAATTTTGGGGTATTAGAAGTACCAAAGGGTTTTGCAGCTTTATCTATGTCTTCTACAAGTAATGCAGTGATTTTAGCTCATGCTTGATCCACATCTAGTTCATAACCCAAGGGTCTAAGCCATCTGACCCTTGGAATTGTTTCTTGGATATAAGTGTAGTCAATGTCTGCTAGGAAGCATATGTCATTGATATTTTTTTCCACTAGGGAAACTAGCATCCTAACCTTTGCTTCATGGATTTCTTAAAATCCTCGAAAGCTTGTCATTTGGGCTACAAAGTTGTCACCCATCTATTCAATGTACTCATTGATTTGTGTGATTGCAGATCTATTTGAACTCTAGTTTTCCTTTCCAGTAGAAGCAAACTCTTCCAAGACATAGAAAAATATGCAAACATGGACTGAACCAAACTTACATTGAGCACCTTTTGACCTTCTTATTGCTCCTAGGTTCTCATTTATCTACTGAAGTATCAGTTCTGCTAGATCATATGTATGACCTTTCTTTACAAGCTTGTAAACGACATTAACAACTATACATGGTACACTGTTCACTCTACTAGATTGATAGACTTTGTGATAAATTATTCTCACTACCAAATCTAGAAGGGGATCTGTTACAGTATCAATGGTCATACCCCTCTTATTCCACTTTGCCCCTATGTTTCTTTCAATGACCTCTTTTGAATCACTTCTCAGGGTCTTAGGCTGATCTAGGGTTGGAAAACCCATAACCCTATGTACTATCCTCTTTGTTATCTTTATAGGTCCTCCTTCTAACCATAAACATCCATTGTGTATCCTACTTAAAACAATTCTTATCCACTCAGTTTAAAAACCTGTAGGGTAAACTAGGGCATGGGTTAAACCCTTTTTCTCGACTATTTGAAATTCATCCTTCAAATTCCTATTTTCACATAGCTTGTCATAGGCTTAGAATATTTCAAGGTCTCTAATTGCACCTATCTTACAACTGTAAAATTTTCTCACATCCTGCACCATGACAACTTTGGGTGGAATAATGGACAATGCACCAGAAGGGTCATTCTTGTAGGTGACTTCTGGGATTGGCCTAAACTTGGGTTGTTTGACCTCATTACTAACTAACTAGACCTCATAACCTTCCTTATCCTTTTTTTTCTTGGAACATGATGCCATTATACCGATCTAGGGTTTCAAAGGTTTAAACTTTTAAAAACTGTATAACTTGGCACTTGATGAATACCTTAGATCGACAAAGATGATGCTAAATCACTGCTACAATCAATGCAAATACCTTCAAGGTTTCTCTTTGATCTCTTCTATGCTCTTCTCATATTTGCTCTGAGTTTGAATGGCATAAAAATTATCAAAAATTGACCTTATACTCTTTAAAACCTAGCATTAAATGCATAATGCATATAGTTGTAAACTCGACATTTGAAGGTTTCAACAAGACTCAGCTTTGATTGGATTTCATTCATGATGGGGACACGACCCAAGCACAAAATGGACACAACAGGAAAGGAAAGATTTTATTAACTATGAAAATATGCTAGTACACTTAGTGCAGAGGAAACAAACTCCAAAACATGCCCTATGGGCTTACAATAGCATAGATCTAGAGATAATTTCTTCTCCTAGTTCCTTCTCTCAAACTCCACTTTGAACTACCTTTTATAATGCCAGAAATGTCCTTAAATAGACCCCAAAGGGTTAAGGATTAGGAATACATTCTAGAAAGTACTAGTTAGCATCCACCGCCAAAATGGAAGGCTCCAAAAGTCACATTAGAAGTCAGTACAAAATTAGAAGAATCTAGAAATGGTAGCCGAACTTTTGGGAGGCATAACTTTTGAACTGTAGCTTTGATCAACAAACCGTTTACATTTTTGGAAAGCTCTTGGAGTTCTTTATAGTCCTATGGAAAAGCTTTTCTCATCCCGCATTTTTTGACACTATACAAGGTCATTTAATGCCTCAAACCTAACTTTGAAGCATTCTTAGGAGGTCTCCAGAAACTGAAAAACTATGATAACTTTCAAACCGTGCAGCTTTTTGACCTGATTCTTTTTTTGGAATGGTTTAAATTATAATTTTAATCCTCCCTCCAATTCACACCTTCTAATTCACATAATTATGGCTCAATTACATAGTCCTATTTTTTTGGCATTTACACGTATCCCAAGGTGCTCAAATACTCTAACCCAAAACACTGATACTAGAACTATGAAAGTTGGAACCTTTATTTGCCCCAAATGGATATCCAAAAATGAAAACATATGAAATAGAAACTATGTCTAGATGGGTGACACAGGATTGCCCTTATACCTCTGGATGCTCCTGCATCAATTCACTTAGCTTCCATTAAAATTTCTCAACTTGGCATCAACCATCAACTCGGTTGCTATTAGCAACTCAGCATGCACTAGAGCTTTACTTGGCATTTGAGGACAACTCAGAAATATTTGCAAAAACTTCAAATTTTGACTTGGCATGTTTGCTCATGTTGATTTCTTCTTTGCAGTACTTCTTTTTCTTGGGATTAATGTTTGATATAACTTTGTATATCAGTCCCATACTTTTATTCATGCTTAGTTTGATGAGGTGTGACCACTTGACCTCTTGGGTGAAGTGATCCCTTCATTTGATGTGTTACACTCATCTTTCTTCTTCCAAGTTTTGTTCATTTTCCCTTTGATGTGTTCAACATCTACTTCTCTTTTCCTTTTTTGACTTTTGATTTGTGTGCCTTTGACTTTGTTGGGAAATTTCTACTGATATGACTATTCTTCAAGCAATTGAAACATGTGGTTTGACTTAACCACATGTTGTAGTCCCCTCTAAAATGTGTTCTTATGCAATTCTCATGAATGTGTCCATATTCCTAATAGTAGTGACAACTATACCTGGTGTTATAGTCCCAATTATAGTGATGTCCATCGTTGTTTCTCCTTGCAAGTTGATTAGGTGTCCACATAGGCTTTGATCTGCACTCAAAAGCTCTATGTCAATATTTCTTGTAGTTGTAGCAGTGACCCTCAAATCTTGGTGTTCTGATAGTTCTAGTCCTACATTCATGTGCTTGATGTCCTTGCTTCTTATACTTATGACAGTAGCTTGCATTCTTAGGCTTATCATGCTAATGGGCATTCTTGCTTCTGCATACATTAGCAATGTGTCCCTTTTTACCACATAAATGAAAAGTGGGTTTAGTGTTCTTACCTTTGTTACTCCTTTTCTTAGTGCTCTTTGATGTCTCTCCTTCTTCAGTACTGGTGAAACCTAGTCTTGAAGTGTCATTGCTAGATCTTGGTGATTTCAGTAGTTGCTCAAAGTGTTTGATTGCTTCACTTGATTTGTTGAAGATTTTTTCTACTTCCTTCTCTCTTCTCAATTCATTCTAATATTGTTCATTTTGCATTTTCAAGGTGGAAATCTCAATGTCCTTCATATTTAGGTCATGATGAGCATTCATCATTTGGCTAAGGGTATCTAACTATATGTTGGAGATTTTTGCAAGCTCTATGGACTTTTCCTCCAATCTATTTGTAAGGGTTCTTTTATTATCCTCAATCATAGCCCTATCCTTAATGGCTCTTTTCTTTTGCTTAGTTATTTCACACAACATCATTGCTTGTGACTCTTGCTCAATTTTAAGAGATCTTATTTCTTCTACTTGAGCTCTATTTTTTTCCATCAATTCTGCTATTTTTGCATCAAACTCTTTGGAACCTCCATTAGTAAACCCTTTTGTGGTATCTATCTCCTTGTAATGTATGTCATTTTCAGCTATGGCTATATCCTTCCTTCTTTTCAAGGATTTTCTCAATTCTTCTCTAGCTTCCTCCAAGTTGCGTAGGGTGAGTTACACATCAATCACCTGATTCTTTATGATCTTTCCAAGTTTGAAGACTTCCATATTTAGATCTTTTCTCTTAAACTATTAGGCTTCTCCTTGTGAGAACCTTTCTCTAGTACCAATTGTTGGAATATTCAAATGGGAAGAGTACTTTTGAGAGGGGGGGTGAATCAAAAGTACCATACTTTTATCCTTTTCAAATCATTTAAAACAAATAACTAAAAGTAAACTGCATGCATGTAAACATATTAAATAAACATAAAGTAAACACATGCATCAACAACACATAACACCAAATTTTGGTAACCCAGAAACCCTCCAAGAATAAGAAAGTAAAATTGGGGTGGGGATGATACCCAAAAAATCACTACAGTAATAATTTTTTGACCACTTATGATGGCTTTCCCTATTAAAGGCCTACCCTGTTAAAGGCTTTACATTATGTCAATAGTGACCTGGTCAAAGGATTTAAAACACTTTACATGAAGTGTCACCCTGTTAAAGGATTTAATCACCTCTTGAAAGGATCTACAAAATAGTTATTAATCTAACCTATCATCATAGGATTTCACTATCTAATACAATTGCTAGAGAGTAGTAGAAAAACTTTTGACCTAACTGCTTGCAATCTTCAATTATTGATACAGATCCTTATTCTACTATATTACTTTGATCCTTTCCTAATATGATATGCCATCTTTTGAAGTTTTGATGTTTTGTCCTTCAATAACTGGATGTTGCAATGCTTCTCCATTCCTCTAATTCTTTCATACTTTCCTCTAGATTTCACTATAGTTTACCCTTACACTTCTCTCCTCCTCACATACAATGGATTCCATCCTCCTTTTAAGGATTTCAAAGACTTAGGATTAGGTATGGATCTATGATCCATATTGAATTTTTAATTCCCGCTCATTCATTGCACTTTTCTCATTGCTTGCATGCCTTCTCCATTTTTTTTATTGGTTGCATGTTGATTACATAAGAAATATAAAAGATTTGTCCTTATCCTTATTATCCTTTGAGATTCATCCAAAAATAGTTTTGCATCTAAGTTTGTAAAGGCACAAACTTGTATGTTGATTCTATGTTACTCAGCACATATTGGATTATTGGTGCTCGGCACATGTTTGATCATGGTTTTCTCAGCACCTAATACATTTTGTCTTGCTTGGAACATGCATAGTTTTGGCTCACTTGACACATGAAGCATTCTAACTTTCTCAGCATCAATTATCACTTGGCACCTATATATCACTTGGCACCTGTATAATTCTCAGCACCTAAAGTCACTCGGCACCTATTGAAATTCTTACTTAACACATATTGTCGCTTGACATATGTAGTGTACTTGGCTTCTATGTAGAATTTGGTTAAGTGAGTTGACACTCAAAAGTTAAAACCATTATGAGACCAACAATTCAAAAGATAAAAGAGAAGAGTTCTAATAGTCAATTTTTTAGTCATTTAGTTAGCCATTTATTTATTCATCCAATCAATTATTTATTTATAGCTTTTACTCAATAACCACATGATTTAGCTATCTTTTCATTTATACTTGTGAAATTCCAAAAAAAATAGAGTTTATTTATATTTAGTTATAAGACTAAACATTTTGATTGTGTAACTTAAAAACTAGTTATGTAGTCACACATTTTCCAAATTCTATGTGTTTAAAAAACTTAGACAACTATTTGACCATCAAATTTAATTACTTAGCTCTTTTATCATCATCAATTTTAAATAATTTACACCCCTCACCATATGTAGCTTATATTTTTCAATCTAATTCTAAGAGGCCATAACTTGGTCATACAAACTCCCTTTTTAGTGCAATTGTTTTAATATTTTGGGTATAATCTACTCAATCTTTTAGTGGTCAAGAAATTGTTTGATTCTCATGCATGAATTTTGCAAAAATCATCATCTTTGGTGATTTCACCTATCCACTCCTTGATTTTTCAGCTTTAGATGCTCCATTCAAGCTCATACAAACACTATTTTAGGTGTCATTTTTGTTAAAAAGTGAACAATTTTCTATTATTTTCTAGATTTGCTATCAATTTGTAGCCTTATTCAGGCAAACACATCTCCTTCATATCTAGGTCTTTTTTGGCCGTATGTGATCATTGTAAAGCTTGAATTTTGATTTTAGTCTTAGCAATATTATTTTGCATCTCTTTTTGCCTCAAAGATGTGGTGGACACCTTAAACATCACACATTAAGCTTCATTCCAACACCAAAAGTGTTAAATAGCCAAAGTTGACTTATTTTTTCCAAAATTAATTTTCTTCTTAGTGTGTGATGCTTACGGGTGGGAAAGATGTGGTTGTAAGCATCAAAATCATCAGCCCATTTTGGCCGATTTTGATAAGTGCCAATTGTACCCACACTATACATAAAGTGTGAAAATTGTCATTTAATAGGGAATGAGGGAGGGGTGTGCCTTGTGTGCTTGTGTCTCTTTCTCTCATGTGCCTAGATTCACCTAGATCTCCATTTTTAAATTTACATAGCTATACCACATGTAAAGATAGAGTATGGAGTAAATTAATGGAAAATAATTAAATCTCTATATAAATGGCATAACTGTATAACCCTCTAATCCTACTAAAAAAATTTAATATAAAGTTAAAGACAATATGAATTTAGGAATTACAAGAGGTTATGTTTATAAATATCTCTTCTTTCATATTTCAAGCTTTAAGCATACCAAGGGTTCTTGGGAAAAGCTTGAAGAATTGTATAGTAAATTGGATGAGTGTCAACTAAGGATGGTCTTCTTCACTTAGATCATAGGAATTTTGACACAATTTAACACTATTTGAACAAAGCCAATGAGTTGAGAGCACTACTTAAGTATTGTGGTAATCCCTTGTAGGGTGATTGGTTGATGCATCACATCTTTAAAAGGTTTCCTTTAGAATATGCAACTTTTGTCTCAAGTTACAATACTCAAAAGTTGACCATAGAAAGTTCCCTCACTAAGCCTTCATTTGATGCATTTGCAAAAATATTTATGATAGAAGTGTCAAAATTGATGGATATGGGTATTCTTAGGTTTTCAAAGTCTATAAAATTTATGGTAAATAATGAGAACCAAAGAAATCAAGGTCAGAATATTTTCAACAAAAAGAAAAATAAGTGGAAGCCCAAATCACAATTAAAGAAACCACAATCTTCCTCCTCACAACAAGGGAAATATTCTTCCAATAAGAAGAGAAACTACACGGTGAACATAATTTTAAGACCAAGAGGATTAATATGTTAGAAAATTTACTTAATAAGAACAAAATCAATGTTCCCAATTCTTCCAAGGAATAATCTCCACCAACTTCAAAGGGAAGAGGGAAATCACTTACAAAAAAATCAAGAGAATCAAGTTCCTTAGAGGAGTAGATTCTTGACTCAAGTGTTACACATCATATTGGAGCTTCAAAGTAGAATTTTCTCTTCATTAGAGATATCTAGATGGTACCTCACATATTTGTAGGGGATGAGACACAAAGTATAAATTCAAGGGAAAAGATAATTTGAGATGGAAAATGGAGAATTTAAAGATGTTTTTTATGTTCCTAACCCTATCACTAATCTCCTTTAATTTACAAGATCACTCATTATGGAGGTAGAAATAAAGTTGAGTTCCTTCTTGATTTAGTAATGGTGTGATTATCTTAAGGATGATGAATTGGTTGTAGTATAAAAATTGAATCATTCCACAAGGCTTTAATCTTTCTTCCACATTGTTCCTAATTATCATGCATGTTATTTTTTGAGACATACACAACCACAAAGTAAACTATGGAATGAGTGCTATAGAAATCTTGACCTGCACTATCTTCATCATCTTAGCTAAAAATGTGTTGTCAAAGGTCTACCTACAATAAATATTTCAAAGGGTTAATGATCATATTGTTCAATGGGTATGAACCTAGAAGAGAACTTTAAAAAAGGGAAGCCCTGGAGAGCATCAATTATTCCAGATTTGGTTTAGAGTGTTCTAATAGGGCTCTTTGCCATGATATCAAATAGCAAGGGTCATTATGTTCTCACCTTAATTGAAAAAATTTCACCCTACATATTGGTCTACATTCTTGGTTACAATAATGAAGTGTTTGATAAGTTTTTAGCCTTCGAGATTCATATTCAGAAACAATTAAGTAAATCCATCAAGTTTATTTGTATAGACAAACAAAGAGGATATGTGAATTCAAGAAATAGATATTTTGAATTCTAGGGTGTTGATCTTTAGATTCTAGTTACTTTTAGTCCACAATTTAAAAAATTTCATAAGTTAAGATTATAACTCTTAAAGACAATAAAACTCTTGATAGAGCCTAGAAAAACTCTATGTTGAATAAATGATAATTATAGACATTTTCTCCATTTCAGAGAAGAAAAATTAAGCTACCAAAGAAAATGCAAAATATTGGCATTTTAGAGGATTCAGAGTATTAGGCTCATGAAAATGTGATAACTTCACTCCTTTAGGTTATAACTTTTCAAAGGTTCACAAAATCATAGTTTCATTGATGACTAAAAAAATGATCTCCAAAATCATGATTTTGGAAAAGCTTTTGTAGAGTCTCTGTGAAGCTCTAAAAAATGAAAGTTTGGAAGTGATCCCGATACAGAGGCACAAAAAGGAAAAAATGGTATCATTAAGTTTTTTAAGGGACAAACCATTAAATAGTTGAAAGTACTTGGATGATGTGACAAGTTGGGAAATTTATGAAGTGAATGTATGTGTGAAAAGTTGTGGAAAGTACTTGGATGATGTGACAAGTTGGGAAATTTATGAAGTGAATGTATGTGTGAAAAGTTGTGGATCATAAATGTGGAATGAAAATAAATTAATAGCTTTTGGTGAAAATGAGTATTTCCATGCAAGAAAAGCTGAAATAAAAGCTTGTGGCAAAGTCTTGAAGGCATCCTTGGGAAAATTATAGAAAATAGTAAGTTATCATTTCTCCTGATTCATGGTAAATTTTATTAGATAAAATGAAAGTAAATAAAGACACTTGTGTTAAGGAGTCAAAGGAAGTACCCATTAAGAAATTGATTCAAAAAATGTTGTTGGAAATGTTTCCCAATTCTTCTTCTGGAGGTCAAATGATTGTTTATTCTAATAAATTTGAGAATTGTAGAGATGTTAATCTTCCATTAGATGGTAGATATTTGTTCTAGAATTTCTATGCAAACATAGATGAAAAGGAACCTAGGGAAAACCCATGGAGGCTAGATCTAGGAAAAATTGTACTCTAAAATGTGTTTGTAGATATCAAGCTTATAGACATTATAGTCAATCATTATGAACCAACCAAAAGAACTGTAATGAAAATGGATGGTATGTCAATACTAGTTATCACAAAATCTTATATAGAAGAATGCTTTGGACCAAGCACCCAAGCTGATGTAGTAAAAGGAAGGAGAATCCCCAATGGAGATGTCGTAGGCCCCAAAAAATAACCACATAATAGAATATAAACAAAAACACAAGATCTAATACCAATTCATAACTTTTATTCATAAAACAATTGATTACAGTCAATGTGTTGGGTTGTAAAGCCTTTCTAATTATGGAAAAATAAAAATAAATTACAATAGTTCTTCAAGATGAAACTCAATTCCTAGCTAGCCTAGATCTATAACACAACAACAATCTAGTAAAAACCTCCAAGATATCAACTTGTTCTCGCAAGCCACCAAGCAACCTCCTTGTTTCTAAATCATAGCCACTAGCTCTCCTCAAAAACTCCCATTCCATATTCCAACTCAAAAATTTTCTCTCCATCTCTCACACTAAACTCAATTTCCTTCTAATTATAATTACTTAAGACACTACCCAATCCCTCCTTAAATAGCCAGTTAAGCCACAAGTCAGCTAGTCAAGCATTTAATTACAATATAGGTCCACCTTGGAAGAGTAAACCAAAACTATAACAAAAATGAAAAAAACTAAATGAAAATTTATATTCAGGTCCATAAATGATCCAATAACATGTCCCTCTCTTTAAAATATCTCATTTCCTCATACAAAATTGTGCAAGATGAAAACTCCACATGTTTCTATGCAAACTACCCGAAAATTGATACCTGAGGAAAATGATGATATCTCCTCACTTATTTTGAATCAACACTTGTGATATTAACTAAAGTTATTAATTTAGATCCTATACAACCCCTTAAGTGAAAAAAGGTTGATTCATTAAGTATATTTGTGCATTCATCATGAAAGTCATGCACAGAAATTAGACATGTCAACTGACCGAAATTGACACCCCAAGAGAATGGTCACATCTCCAAAATAATAATGAATTAGGGCTTGAATCTTTTCAAGAATGTAGTATGATAGGTCTTATTGAATCTATGAAAATTTCATCCTCTCAATAATAAATAATAATTAGTTACATAACTTTCAAAAGGAATATAGAAACTAGAAAATACAACTCTAGCAACAAGGTAAAAATGACTCTAACTTCAACATGATCCATCCAATCTCTATGCATTTATGAGGAAAGGTTACCCAATTTTTCTCCAACACATCCCTAACCATGAATATCATAACTCCAAAAAAATCCAAGCTCAATGCTCCTACATCAAACTCCCTAGGAAAATAGAAAAGTATGTCCCATACTTTGATGTCCAAAGAAAGATTTGCAACTAACTTCATCTTTACCAAAGGCTTACACTCCATCAAAGCCAATAGAAAAAATCCAAAAATAAACCATCTATTCTTCATCCACTAAAATATCATAATAAAATGAATCTCATCAATCCAATCAACATGCTCACTCCCAAGAACAAACTAAAAATAATGCTTCACCAAGAATCTCTGCAACTGATCACAACCAGCAACAACAATATCCTCAAACATGTAATCCATGTTAGAAACATCATGTAACTCCAAAACCAAGTTAGAAACATGTAAGCTCAAATCCCTGATAAGAACAACATTTAAATCCTTAGCCAATTCAACCATGGGCAAATCAGGAACATATAGATCCACATTATCATGTAGATCCAAAATCAAATCAGCAACTAGTGAATCCACACTAGCAACATCAAACTCCACATCAGCAAGAACATTCATATCCTTAATAAGCTAAGAAACAACATTGAATTCAGATTCATATCAACAACCATATGTAAATCCTCACCAAACTCATTTCTCACAACAAGATGCTTTGCTACATGTAACTCATCACCAACATCAATCTAATTATCCATAACCAAGTGCTCTATAATTTTCATGTTAGACTCAACCAATTGATCATGAAAAAATATCTCTATCCTAGCATCAACAAGCTTAGGAATACCCTTAGCAATAGCCTCAAGCTTCTCTATAGGTTCCACATCAAACTCCACAAAATGATCAACAAAACCAACTTCTTCCTCTTTGACCTTGCTATGCCATCTTCTCTCTCAAATAAGTCTTCTAACTAGCTAGAAAAATTTCTTCTAGATTGGTAGGACTCCAACTCCATAGTATACAACTTCCTTCTTATGTTTCTCAGCTTTTTTAGAAAAAGTAGCATCCACAACAACATCTCCCTGAGCTATTATCTCATTAATCCTTCTCTCCACTATATCATGGATATTTGCAGTCATCTTAGGGTCCAATCCTCTCAAAGCCATCCTTTAAGATTTTTGCAAACCCTCTACTACAATTCCTTCCCATGCTCGTTCTAAAAACTCAAATTGTTTTCAAGTCAGATCATAGCCTACCACCTCACATGAATAATCAAGAACCAAATCACAAGTCCAGAAACATGAATATGCAATCCACAAACTCTCTGTGATCATGCCTCAACAAGGTCAATCTTTCATCTTTGCAACCATCAACAAGTCCTTTACAAGTGTAGGTCATATCACAATCTACCATCCCACACCAAAAATTACAAACTAGGACTCCAAAGCAATCAATCCTCAATGCAATCACCCCACTAGATCGAGATATTCTAAGATCAACTTCTCACAACTGAAGGTCCTAGTGTAAATTACCTCACATTCAATGATTTGTCTACATGCTCAAGAACAATTGCGCTTTGATAATCTCCACTTACATCAAACCTTTTCTCTGATAAGATCAACCAACTAGATCAAACCTTTTCTTTGATAAATCAACCAATCAGCTAGGTCTAACCTTCGCTCTAATACCACTTGATGCAGTGCAAGGTGGGAGAATTCCCAATGGAGATGTCCTAGCCCCTAGAAAATAACCACATAATGGAATATATATTAAAAAATAAGATCTAATACCAATTTATAACTCTTTATTCATAAAACAACTTATTACATTCAATGTGTCAAGTTGTAAGGCCTTCTTGGTTATGGCAAAATACAAAGAAGTTACAATAGTTCCTCAAGATCCCTCAAGTTCCAACTCAATTCCTAGCTAGTCCAAATCTATAACACAATAGAAATCTAGTAGAAACCTCTAAGATCTCAACTTGTGCTTGCAAGTTACCTAAAAACCTCCTTGTTTCTAAACTGCAACCACTAGCTCTTCTCACAAACTCCCACTCAAGATTCCAACTCAAATCTTTGCTCTCCAGCTCCTACACTAAGCTAAATTTCCCTCTAATTCTAATTTATTAAGACACTACCCAAGCCCTCATTGTTTATACCTTAGGTGGTGAGTCAAGGATTTATGTTGTCTTGACTCAAGAAAATGATAAGAATGAGGAGCAAACCATTACATTCTTTAGTGAAGGACTTAAGGAATATGAAGACAAATACAGTCATATAGAAAAGCAAGCCCTTGTAGTCATAAGAGCCTTGAAGAAATTTAGACACCTTTTGTCTCATAGCAAGATCCACTGTTAGTACCCCATGCAAGTGTGAAGGAATTTATTTTAAGCAAATATATTAGTGAGAAGAAAGAAAGTTGGATCACAAAGGTAATGTAATGATGTTGACATCTAGATTACCAAGTTGGTAAGAGAAAAGGGATTGTACAAATAGATGATCTCATCTCAAGAATCATATGTGGAAGTTGTTATCATATTGATAGAACAACAAGAAGCAAGAAATGATAACTCAAGGAATTGGATGAATGACATGATGATCTTCTTGTTAGGGAATGGATATCCTCAAGGATTGGATAGGACTAAAAGGAGATAGTATAGGTTACAGTCAATTCCTTATACCATAGTTGATTGTATCCTTTTAAGGAGGGATTTTAGTGAAGCCCTACTGAGATGTATTGATATAGACCAAGATGAAAGAATGACCAAAGAGCTTCATGATGGTCCTAATGGAGGCCACTCTTTAGCAAGGACAACTACAATGAAGATTATGAGAGCTAGTTATTACTAGTCATCCTTGTTCCACGATTTCATAAGTATGTGAGGAAGTGTGAAAAATGTGCCTTCTTCTATAGTAAGCAAAGACTTTCTACTCTTCCTCTTCACCCCATTCAAGTAGACCAGCCCTTTGCTCAATTGGGATTGGATTTCATAGGCCTTATCAATCTTCCTTCTAGCTCTGGTCACAAATGGATTCTAGCTACTACAAATTACTTCACTAGATGGAAAGAAGCAGTTTCATTGAAGGATACCATAAAATTTTCAGTTGTTGAATTCTTTGATAGAATTGTGACTAGGTTTGGTGCCCCTTCAACCATTATTTCATATAATGAAAAATCTTTTGTAGGAGCTGAGATTTGTGGATGGACAGTTGATCATAATATCTACCTAAGCACATCCTCAAACTACTATCCTTAGGGAAATGGATTGGCTAAATCATCTAACAAAAACCTAATAAAAATTATGAAAAGGACTATAGAGGATAACTAGAGGTGTTGGCATCAAAAGTTGAAGACAGTACTATGGGCTAATAGAATAACACCTAAGAGAGCCATGGGAAATTCACCCTTTATGTTGGTATATGGTAGGGAAGCAAGCTTAATTTCATTAGAATTCCCATCTTTAGAACTAGCTCATCAATTGAAGATAATGGAAAGTAATGTCATGATAGTATAATGGTAGAGCTGATGGAGCTAGAAGAGAAAAGAAACCAAGCCATGTAGACCCTAGAGGCACATCAGCAACAAATGAAAAAGAGCTTTGATAGGAAGGCTAAGGTTAGAACCCTCAGAGAAGGTTCTTTGATATTAAAATGGGATGTAGATAGGGAAAAAATTGGGAGGTACTCAAAATTTGATGCACTATGGAGTGGTCCCTATGAGGTTATCAATTGCAAACAAACCAATACTTTTCAATTAAGCAAGCTTAAAGGTGAAATTTTGCCTATTCTAGTTAATGGAATATTTCTTAAGTCCTGCTTTTGATAAAAGATGAGTATCTCATATATATAATTAGGTTAGTTTCTTTCATATGATTTCCTATTTTTCAAGAAATGCATTAACACATGTATTTTTGCAAAGGTTGCAAAGAATTTTTGTCCCTGGATTCAGTTGTAGAGAGGTAGTTTCGAGGTTCTTGGGCATGTTTTCTATAATTTTAGGGTTTTTTTGGATAGATTCTCATGATTTCTATGACTCTATTGGCCAATGGATGTGCAGGCTACTAGTCTATGCATGGCTAGCTTGCATCCCCCCTGAGTCACCAGAATTGTTGGCCAAATTTGCCTTCCTACCAAAATTTTCATAGTTGAATTCAAATGTTAAATGGTCACATCCCACCTTTGATATTAAAAAATGCCATGAAAATATGAAATAAATTAAATAAAAACCTTATATTATTTTCATTTTTTCTTAAGTTATTTTTCCAAGCCTTGCAACTTTCTCTACCTGGAAGATCTCCCACAAATCTACAATAGTTGCTTTCTCACATTTTGGAATTTCCTAGTGTTTAATGAATGCGAGGAAGTGACCTTTTGCCATGTGTCCAAGGTGGGGCCTTGCTTCTTATTTTTAGGTCATCTTTTGATTGTGTTGACATGTTGGTGCTCCTTTTCATTTTGATTGGTCATCACTTTCCCACATTTTGTATTTTGTCATAGTTTTTGACAATATGGGGAAGTGACTTTTTAACATGTGGACATGCGGGTTTGTTCTTCTATGTGGGCCACCAAGGCTGAAAAGGTGGATGTTAGGTAGTTTCCAAGTGGAAAATATGGGTTAGTTGCTTCATCCTGATTGGTCAAGGGTTTATGCATCTACAGAGTTGGATGTCGAGTGTTCAGTGAGCCCAAAATTTTTAAGAGCAAGCGTAATAATAACTAGATTCTTTCGTGATCGTCGATCTTTTGGTGATCAAAAATTATTGCTTGCCCACATTATGGACTTGCTTAGAAATTAGGCAATGTCAGAAAACAATAAATGGCCACATGTCCCAGTGGGCCTAGTTAAGGAAGTAACACTACAGTCACATCGCAGTTAGGTCATAGTTCCATAAGTTGCCACAATCAAGTTTAGGAGATGGTGTGGTTAGTTGGCCAATGGGGCAGTCAAACTTATGAATACCTTCCTTGGTGGTAAAAAAGAAATAATGTTATTGGTCCACATGGCTTATCCAGATTGTAGAACTCAGTTGACCTACTGACCTTGCTAATTTGTAAGCCAACAATGAGGGAAAGATAGGGTCTCTTGCATGATTTGATATTTTCAATCATTTTCAACTACTCTAGAGTTAATGCTCGGTTTTAAATGTCACATAAGACCATCTTCCCACCATCTAATAATCCATTTTGAGGATTTTTAGCATTGATTGGTGTCATTTCCATCACTTCAGGTTTTGCTCCAGTCAGGGCTTCCATGATTTTCATGCCTCTAGAAGTGTAAAAAATCAAATCTACTATTTGGATCATCTTGATTATTCTCTAAACAATTAATGGTAGTGGTTGTGGAGAAACTTTAGTTAGAAATATCTTAGTTATGCCTGAGCTTTTAAGGTAGATTTTGTAATCTTTGGTAGGGGTTGATCTTTCTCTGATTCTCTAGTATTGCTTCTATGGATACTACTATAATTTCTCATGCCTTGGAGCCATTGTAATCCTCTGCTAAGTCTCTTTTAGCAATTAACACAATGTGCAAGATTTATTTTATTTTGTTTAATGTTTTTGTCTATATTTTGCAACTTGCATGATTGTATCTACTTTTGACATTTAAATGATATAAGTGAAGACTCTTCCTATAGCATTCTTTTGTTGTCTAATCTACATGTGGTTGTCAAATTAAGCAAGGTCTAAATCTATATTCTTAGATATTGTAATTGGTTAACTATGCATTTATGGGTAGAGATAAGGTGAAACACTCTATTTTGGTGTATCACCCCCTTAGATTAGATTAGGTAGTCTTCTTTTATGCATTCCTTTTCCCTTTTCCTCTTCAAGTGTAGTCAGGTGCACTCAGATAGCAAAAGAATTTGACATTCTTCGAAGACTCAACCTTACAGTTCAAGGCCCATAGCTTGGAGGTTGTCTCCATATTTCACATGGTTTTCCTTAGGTAAAAACTTTGGACAAGGGTGCAAACTTTTGTGACAACATGATCTAAGAGGATCAAGAAGTCATTATGAATAAATTCTAGTTGATTAGCAATAAAAGAAAAGATTATGATCTTGGAGGGCACATTAAAACCATAAAAGATAGGTAGGTTCATAAGAAAACAATGAAGATGAAATTATTAGAAATTATGATGACTTACAAGAAGCATACCAAAGGCTAAAGAATGGAATTTTTTGAATAATATAAAGAATCATAGGTTGAGTAAAGGTCTATCTCATTTTCATTCTTAGGAAGATATTGAAATCTTTAAAATTTAGAAGTGTGTCAAAGATTTTAAGAAAATATACCAATAATATGTTAAGCAAGAAAAAGGAAAGAAAGTTGAATAGGATTCTCCTCCACCCCCTCAAACCAAAAGAAGAAAGTTGAGTTTGACAAGTTCAAGTTCTGGTTCTCCTTCTCCTAGATCTCATGATAAGGGACTAGTACCCCTTTGGTGACATAAAATAATTTAGATGATGAAGCATCAAAAAATATTGTAAATATTCTCAGAAACATGAAGGAGGGTAAGAATGTTGATGCATTAGATCCACCTCCAAAATTTCAAAGAAAGAACATGGCTACTATGCTTAGACTATGGAGAATGATGACCTAATTGACACTAGAGATAAGAGGGAAGCCATTACTCTCATATTCATTAAACAAGAGAACTTCACTCCAACATAGGAATTCAAATAGTTTTGGATTAAATATAAAATGAGGGACTTCAAGGGTATGTTGGAAAAGAAAAAGACTTGAAGGTGTTGATGACTCTCAACATGCCTCAATTATTCAATAGATGATAGATGAGTTGCACTAAGGTGACATTTCAAGTAGTGAGGAGGAGGCTAGAGAAATGGTTAAAAAGAGTGACATCCTAATCCTACTTGGTTTAACATTAAAAAGGATTTGTTTTCACTAGATTAGGTGAGGAATTAAGAAGATTTAACATTTGTGTTAGACTTTGAATCCTTGGATAAAGTAGAAGGGACAATGTATGATCCTAAAAAAATAAACCCTTGTCACTTGGGTTACATTCAAGGCAACTAAACTTCAGATGATTGACACATCTAAAGGAGAAGAAGGGATGACCCTAGTACAAACTATGGGCAACACAAATTTTATTCTTGTTGCATCATAGTTAATGCATCAATCCATGTTTAACCAAGCTTAGATCAAGCGTATGAAGGAAAAAATCATAGAATTATAAAGGATAGAAATGGACATGAATTCTATGATAAGTAAAATGCATGTGAAAACTATGATGTTGGAGAAAGAACTGCATGATTTGAAATATTATGGAAACACTCAGTCTATTATGATTCACAAAGTTGTAGAAATCAACATTAAAAAAAGTTAGGACAAAGAAGTAGTCTTAGAGGTTGATCATAAAGACTACACTTTTAAGGTGTTAGAAGAAGTTCTTGTGTACAAGATAAATATTATATTACTTTATTGTGATGAGGTGTTCAAAGGGTTAAATAGAACATGTAATATGTTAGATTTCTTCACTAAGGGAAAGAACATACTATTTGAGATACAAAGGAAGTAGGACCCCTTAAGGTATGAATTGAATAAACTCTTTCAAGTTACAAGAATGGATCTAGATGCTCCTACATAGATTAAAGCCATCATTTATTTTATTGACACTATTATAAAGAATTTGAATAATATAAATCAAGAATATCTAAAGTTGGAAGAAAAGTTAAAGGTAATTTCTTCTATTGATTTTCCTTGTTTACCTATCATCAAGAATGAAGAAGGTAAAATCAAACAATTGGAAGAGTGGAGACACAGATTTATAATGTTTCCCCAGACATTAATAACCAAATTTAGGGAGGAGAATATTTTTTAAATGGATTCGTTCCACAAGGTATTGAACAAGATGATTGCTTTAGAGGCCAAATTTACAAAGTTTATAAAAATTGTCAAAATTTCCTAAGGTAAGAGATGGGTTGATCTACATGCCTTTGCTCCAACAGTCCAAAAATTTGTGTGGCCCATGCATGCCCAAATTGTTAAGCGGATTGAAGTCTACCTAAGGGTTTTGGAAGAGGCTTATGAAGAGGTCATGTTTTTTGAAAACATGGAAGAGGCTCAAGTAAATTTTCATATCTTCAAGTATTATATACTTTTTTTTTTATTTAGTAGTTAGTTATATTCATGAATAGGTCTGAACCTATGTTGCACCTTTTCATTTTGATAAGAAAAGGTACCAAGACCCCCATTTAAGAAGAATCAATTTCAAGACAATAGGATATGATATATATAATTTTTTAAAGAGGAAACAATGTGAAGTAATTTTCCATTTTTATGCAATTACTTATTTTGGCTATGCAATGAAACTACTTTGTTGTATTTCCCTATGAATGAAGTTAATATAATGATGATTCCTCTATATCTATGAGGGCATATGGTTTCTTAATTACTCGTGTTCTTCATTTTCCCTTGGGATTATACTATTGTTTTGATGGATTAGAATAATGAATGAATTTGATTGATCAGATGTTTGCATACTAATTTATGGTATCTATCTAATTGGTCTCCTTTCATTGGGGTTAAATGCATTTAGACTAGAAATTGTATTTAATTCTTATCTATCCAATGGTTGATGGGGTACACACTATCTTTTGAGGTTTGATGATGAGATTATGTGGGGAATGATTCTATAATTCCCAAATGGAAGAAGGACTCATCTTTGTATACTCATCATAAGTTAATATGTACAATTGTAATCAATGAATTTCTATCTACCAATAATGCATAAGTTTATCCTTAATGTTTCATTCATATTTTCAAACTTAGATTTCTCCTTAAGAAATACTTGCCATCTCAAGAGTATCAACTATAAAGTCTGCATTACTAATCTTTAATTTTTCTTTAAGGAGCATTGATATAGGTACAACCATTTAGGTTTTGTAGAGCCTACATTGTGGAGATTGAATAATTGTCATTCAATCTTCTTTGTTGACCAAAATTTTTTTCAATTCCCAACATCAAGAACACAAGGCTCGTAGGAATTCAACAAACAATTTTGAGAACCAATAGATTGATGACTCTAGTAGCGAGAGTTTCTCATAATTCAATTTTTGAAGTTACCTAGAGTTTGAAAATTGTATTGATATGAATACAAGAAAAGTAAGAACATTTTGTTTAATGTGCACTCTGCTAGAAGGGAGAATCCAAAAGATTTAGTGATAATTTTGTTTAATGTGCACTTCTGCTAGAAGGGAGAATCCAAAATATTCAGTGACAATTTCCTTAAAGGTGGCAACTCAATTTAGATCATCCAGTAATCAAAAGAGGCAGTAAGGTTTTCTATTTATACCTCATAAAGATAACCATTAATACCTAATGGTAGGAGACCATTAAATCTAAGAAAAATCATTTACAAACCAAATGGATTATGTTCAAATTTGACTAATAATGTACCAAAGTTTTATGGAAGATGGAAACATTCAGTAGTTATCCATTTAAATGCCTTCTATGCATTTATAAATAAGAATCAAATACACAATGAAGGAAGTATAATGATACTTCTAGCTAAATCACTGAGAGATGATGAAAGGAATACATATCAGTATTTGGGCTTATAGAGTATCTCTAATGTAGGAGAATCCTAGGTGTAAGAGAATCTTGCATCAACTAGAAATATTTCATTTTAATTGTTTGAATAAGGTTTGTCTTAATGAAGAGTTTCTATCTATGGAGGCTTTCCACTCATTAAGTTAGTCATATGAGCTTGGAATGTCCTAATTTTAGAGGTGGAAGTTCATCTCAGTCATATCAACTTCCCAATTGAGGCTCAATGCCATATCATAAGTATTGGATAAGTTATTATGGATTTTTGGTATGAAAGCTTTGGGCTCAATTTTGAAGGCCTAAACGTGCCTGAATGAGGCCCAAAAACTAGATGAATGGGTGCTTGTATGGATCTGATCCTATAGATCAAAAGCTAAGGATTCTAAAAAAAGTTATAATAGAAAATTGGACAACGGTTTAAAATTTATGGCCTTCTAAAGTTGGGTTGACCAAAACATCTAAAATAAATGTCAAAGGTGTATTTGGCTGACTCTGTATGTATTTTAGGCTCTATCTACCCTAGGTATTAAATTTGAGTGTATAGAACCTTCCTAGGCAACATAAAATTTCCTATTTAAGAAACCTATACATTGTCTAGGATAACTTTGGGTGATAGTCCATAGCTTGTCTTGTAGATTACTGTAATGAAGGTGCCCATTAGGGGCATATTGTAATTCTAAATTTTGTAATTCTAGATTTGCAGTGATAATAAGAAGCCCATATTTTGTTCTCACAAATTGTTGTTATTTCTTTGTTTATGTTATGTGTTTAAGGTATTAAGGGAGCACCTTTCATCAATCTCATCCCTGATGTAGTTGGAGGATTGGTTCTTGCATATTTTTCAAAAAGATAGCATGGAAGCTTGGGAACATGAACAAGATATCATAGATGATTCTCAATTTGAACACATAGAGAAAGATGATCAATTCATGGAAAGGAAAAATGAAACCCTTGACAAAGATGAAATTTCATAGTTGCTAGAGGTAGAATATCAACAAAATGTCCTAGAAAATATTGCAATATTTTCACGTCTCAAATAATGAAAAATATGATAAAAAAATTTTCACAGACTAGCAATCCAGTGTATGATGAAAATGATCCATAGAATGATAGCCTAGAAAAAAAATACTTACACTTAGATGAAATTATGCATCCCAACTACTTGAGGATTAAAATTCAAGGTCAAACAAAAATCATAATGATGAGAGACCATTGTGTTGGAAACAATTATTCAATTGTATGTTGTCATTGATGTTACACAAATGTCAATGTTAACTAAGAAATGAAGAACTTGCATCATTAACCAAGAAAATGTTAGTATTGATTGAGTAGTTGGGTAAAGAAAAACTTTCATTGTTAACTTAGTAGTCAACTAATGAAGGATATCTTACTTGCAGTGTTAACCAAGTGGTTGTTCATCAAAGGACTTCTAGTTTTAACCAAGCATTCAATCTCAGTATTGACAAAATACAATTTTCTAATAATTAACTGATTAAGGTCAACTATTTAGATGTTTATTGATTATTTGAAAGGATAGTCAAGCCAACTTGAAAAAGCTTTTGATATATATAAAATGTCAAATAGTGAGGAAAAAATAAACAAATGAAATACATGAAAAAGATGGATATGTAAGTGAAGGAAAAGGTAAAGAAGTAAAGTGTGGAAGATAAGATGCAAAGAACATCTAATCAGTAAGGATCCAGAGATCAAGCTAGAAAAAAAATCTTAATCTACAAAGATAGTTCTTTTTAAATCATGTTAGATTTTTGTTTCCTTGTAACCATTTTAGGAGTAAAGAAATCTCTTAATAGAGTTTACTTAATAGTCATATTGTAAATCCTCTAACAAGGTGAGATTTCAAGATTGAAGTGTCTGAAGATCTCTAACTAGGCCACTCCTAATTGGGTGATCTAAATCCTCTAAAAATTGTCATACTTAATAGTATGTTTTGTAACCTTTAACAAGGTTGGCTACTAACGGGGCTCACATCATAAGAATGAAATTTTTTGTGACTAGTTGTATGCTAGTTTTCCCAAATTAGGTTTCCACATTAAATATTGGTGCCATTTGCATTCATGTTGGTTTTTTTTTTTTATGTTTCTATAACTAAGTTACTAAAGGTTAAAATAGATTATTATTTATAAAATTTCTTTTTGAACCGAGTGATAGTAATAAATTAGTTTTAATTGGGCTAGATAGTATTACATTATTACTAAAAAGCTTGTTTTGACATCTAGGGACATGGAATTATTTTTGTAGTAACTGATTCACCCCTCCTCTCTTAGTTGCTCTCTTCATTTTCAATAACTAGTATTAGAAAATTTGGTGCTTGCAGGAAAGGTTTCAAGGACCTAAGCTAATGATAAAGATGGCATATAGAAGGGAGATTCCTAAGCTTAATCGAGACAACTTTTCAGCATGGCAGAATTGATGAAGTTGCACCTATCAAGCATTAGTGATATTGGTTTGTTCTACTTGGAAAACAAATATGTTCCACCACCTAAACCTATGACTATGGAATAGATGAAAGAGGCAAATGATCACAATATAATGTCGATTGATATATCTTCTTCTCTCAAATATTTTGAATTTGACGAGGTTAAAGATTGTCCTATTGCATTTGAAATGTGGGGAAAACTGCAAAGAGTCTATGGAGGTGATAAAAATGTGCAAAGATCCAAGGCAAAAAGCTTAAGAGACAAGTTTGATCAAATGAAAATGAAAGAAAATGAGAACATTGTTCAATACAATGAAAGAATTAAAGAAAGTGTGAGTGCAATCAGAGTTGTAGGAGGAGACATAACCAATGAGATAGTGGTCAACAAGCTACTAAGAACTTTTCTTCCTATTTATGCAATTAGAGTTTCAACAATTCAAGAGATGAGATGCAATGCTAAAAGTAATATAACCTTGGATGCACTTGTGGGAAGATTAACTACTTTTGAGTTGGATAACTTTGATAGCTATGTTCCTACTTCTAGCAACTTTGAATCTACATTCAAAGCCAAACTAACCCTTGGCAAAAAAGGAGGTAACTCAAAAATAAAATAGGTTGATAGTGAAGAAGAAGATGAATCAGATGAAGACACTGAAGTCATTGAAGCCCTGGTTTCAAAAAGAGTATCAAAGGGGAAAGGAAAATTTAGAAGCAAAATTCTATTGATTTGTTTATCTTGTGAAGAGGTTGATCATATTGCTACAAGATGTCCAAGCAAAGAAGACAAATATGAGAAAGGAAATAATAGGTTCAAAGGAAAGAAAGACCTCAAAAGTTAAAAGAACTACAAAGAAAAAGGTAAGAAATCTTGTTACATTGCTAATGATTCTAATAGTGATGATAATAAAGAAGAAGCAATTTACATTGTTGTTAAGGATGAATCTAATAATAAGGAAAATGAAAAGATGGCACTTATCTCTCATGTTAGAAAAAATGATACATGGATCATAGAAAGTGGTTGTTCTCATCACATGGCTAGTGACAAACTAAGTTTGAACATTTAGAACACTGTGATGGTGGAAGTGTTAGATTTGGAAATAGTGAACCATGTTATGTAAAAAGAAAAGGAATCATAGCATTAACTAAAAGATTAAAATGTTAAAATGTCCACTAGGTTGTAGGATTAAGACACAATCTACTTAGTGTAGCACAACTAAACAATATAGGATATAAGGTAGAATTCATGAATGACAAAGATGAACTATTGGATGGAAAAGGAAACCTACTTGGGATTGGAAATCAGACAAAATGTAACTTTTTTTGCTTAGATCTTACTAAAAGTACATATTTATTAACTCAATTAGAAGAAAGTTGGCTATGATATAAAAGGATGTCTCATGTTAATTTTGATAACCTAGTTACCATAAGAAAGAAAAAAAGAGTAAGAGGTATACCCTATTTGAAGAAACATGTAATGGACATGTGTAAACAATGTCAAATTGGAAAGATGAGTAAAAGAAGTTTTAGAAGTAAGTCTTACAATTCTAAAGAAGTAACTTTGGAACTAGTTCATACAGATCTTTATGGACCAATAGGTATAGAAAGCTACTATAGAGACATATACTTCATTCTATTTTTTGATGATTGTAATATTTTTAAAAGATAAATCTAATGCTTTTCAAAATTTCAAATGGTATTTGGCTAGAGTTGAGAAAGAAATAGGGAAGAATCTGAAATGCTTGAGATTAGAGAGAGAAGGTGAATTCATCTCAAATGAACTCAATGAATTCTAGAATGAAAGAGAAATCAAAAGACATGTATTAGCACCAAGAACATCAAAACAAAATGGTATAGCTGAAAGAAGAAATAGATCCATCATGGAGTGAGCAAGAACACTAATGATTGAGAAGAATGTTGCACCAAAATATTGAAGAGAAGAAATCAGCACAACTATTCATACACTCAACTAAGTTCAATTGAAGAGAGGTACAAATAATACACCTTATGTATTATGGTATGGATATAAGCCTAATGTGTTTTTGTCTTAGAGTATTTGGAAGAAAATTCTATATCTTGAAAGATGTAAGGAAAGGAAATCTTGATGCAAAAAGTGATGGAGGTATATTTCTAGGGTACTCTAATAAAATAGGGCATACAAATGTTTAAATGTTTCTACTCACAAAGTCATAGAAAGTGCACTTATGAAGATTGATGAGTTTACATAAAGAAGTGAAGAACAAAGAAACAAGGAGCTTGAGGACTACATAAATTTTGTTTACTATGAGGAGGAACTTGAGACTTTACCTCAAAAAGATGAAACCAAGTAGCATCAAAATGAACCTAGCAAATCATTGGTAGTACAACCCAAGTCACAGACAAAGACACTCGAGTCACAGACAGAGACACCCAAGTCACAAATAGAGAAACCCGAGTTACAGTCAGATTAGCCATAAGAGCCAAAGAAAAAGGAAAAAGATTATGAAGAACCAAGTTCAAAGTCAAGAAAGAAAGATCCAACACTTGCAAAATATTTCAAAAGACATCATGCACCTAAAAAAATAATTGCAGAAGAGACATATGGCATAATAACAAGGAACAAATTAAAAGGTACATGTTTTCTTAGTGAATTTAAGCCTAGATATGTACAATATGATTTATAAAATGAAGGTTGGATAAAGGTAATGAATGAATAAATTGAGCAAATAGAAAATAATAATACTTGGTCTCTTGTGCCTAGACCCAAGTATAAGAATGTGATTGGTACAAAATGGATATTTAGGAATAAGTTAAATGAAAAAGGAGAAGTAACAAGGAACAAGGAAAGGTTAGTATTCAAAGGTTATGGTCAAGAAGAGGGTATTGACTATGGAGAAAAAATTTCTCCTATTAAAAGACTTGAAGAAGTCAAAATACTTCTAGCATATGCTACACAAAAAGGATTCAAAGTATATCATATGAATGTAAAATCAGCTTTCTTAAATGGAATCTTGAGAGAAGAAGGATACATTAAACATCCTAAAGATTTCGTTGATCCAATAAAAAGAGACATGGTATGTAAATTTCAAAGAGCCCTATATAGACTAAAGTAAGCTCCTAGAGCATGGTATAAAAGGCTACATAGATGTATGGTAAGAACTAGTTTTGAAAAGACAAATGATAATAGTAATTTTTATATAAAGGAAGGACCACAGGACAAGATATTTCTTATAGAAATATTCATAGATGATATCATATTTGGAGTACATGAGAGGTTATGAAAATTATTTGCTGAAGAAATGAGGAAAGAATTTGAAATTTCTAGGTTTAGAGAGATAAAATTATTTTTTGGTCTACAAGTTCATCAAATGAAGGAAGGCATAGTCATTACTCAGTAAAAGTATATCAGGGAAACATTGAAAGCATTTGGAATGGAATATTCTAAACTAGTTGGAACACCTATGTCTACTAGAGATAAAAATTTAAATAATGATGATTCAAAGGAGGTAAATTAGACTACTTACAAATCAATGATTAGGAAACTTCAATATGTGGTACACACCAGACTTGGTATTGCATTGCAAGTTGGCATAGTTGCAATGTTTTCTGCTAATCCTAAAGAAAATTACATAATGGCAATAAAAAGGATTCTGAGGTACCTAAAAGGGACTAAATAATATTGTTTATGGTATGTGAAAGGAGGAAACCTTGAGTAAAGAACCTTTACTGATGTAGATTGGACGAGAAGCATTGATGATAGAAAAAGCACCATTGGAGGAGCATTCTTTCTTGGAAAGAGATTAGTATCTTGGACAAGCAAGAAGTAGAATTGTATTTCTCAATCTACAATAGATCCAGTGTATGTTGCTACAGCAATCATCATTCTAACATTATATGGATTAATCAATTATTGTTAGGAATGAAGGAAGAAATCAAGGAACTAGTGGTTATCTATTGTGATAACACAAGTGCAATCAATATATCCAAAAATCATGTGATGCACACAAAGACAAAACACTTTGCAATCAAGTGTCCTTTCCTAAGGGAATTGGTTCAAGACAAAGAAGTGAGGTTGGAATATGTGAACACCATGGAGCATACAACAGATATATTTGCTAAGGCTTTACCTAAGAATGCATTTATGTATCTAAGAGGTAAACTAGGAGTTATTCCCCTACCTGATGCTTACTAAAGCAAAAGATAGTGAGACATCAACCAAGCTCCATTAAAGATCTATGATGCAGATTGTCACACTTCAAGTGTGAAATGCAGAGCATATTGCATATTGCATATGAATCAATACAAAAGGTACATAGTAACTTCAAATTTTTTATCCTTTAGCATTTGATATCAAAGAGGGAGATTTAGTGTCAACAAGGGAGAATCAATGTCAAAGAGAAAGAGGGAGATTTTTTTATATCATAAAGAATCTATAGCATATAGGGAGAAAATGACAAAAGTACACATCAAAGTGTTGACAGTTGTAAAAGGGAGAACTCATATGGAAGCAGCTAAGACAAATCCAAGAAGAATCTCAAAGGGGGTTGGTATGGATGAAAATTAAAATGAAACTAAGGATTTTATTAAATTGTTCATACTTTTATTAGTTTATGTTGACATGTTGTGTTGCCATCAATGCCAAAGAGTGAGTTTGTTGGAAACAACTCTTCAATTTTATGTTACACAAATGTCAGTATTAACCGAGTAATAAAGGACTTATAACATTAACCAAGAAAATGATAGTATTGACCAAGTAGTTAGGTAAAGAAGAACTTTCAGTGTTAACCAAGCAGTTAGTTAATGAAAGCTATCCTTCTTGTAGTATTATTCAAGTGGTCAAGCATCAAAGGACTTCTATTGTTAATCGAGCGATCAATCTTTCTATCAACCGAGTGACAACAAAATATAATTTTCTAATAATTAACTGATTGAGGCTGACTATTTGGGTGTTTATTAATTATTTGAAAGCATATTCAAGACAATACAAATATTATGATATATATGAAATGTCAAATAGTGAGGACAAAATAAACAAGTGAAATACATGAAAAAGATGGATATATAAGTAAAGGAAAAGGTAGAGAAGGAAAGTGTGGAAGATAAGCTACAAAGAACATCTAATTAGTAAGAATCTAGAGATCAAGATTGAATAGAGATCTAAATTTGTAAAGCTATTTTCTTCTTAAATTAGGTCAAATTTTTTTTACCTTCTAACCATTGTAGGAGTGAAGAAATCTCTTAGTAGAGTTAACTTAATAGCCATATTGTAAATCCTCTAGCAATGTGACATTTCAAGATTGAAGTGTTTGAAGACCTCTAGCCAAGCCACTCCTAGCAAGGTGATCTAAATCCTCTAAAAAGGTAATACTTAGCAGTATATTTTGTAACCTTTAACATGGTTGGCTTCTAATAGGGTTCACTTCAGAAGAGTGAAATTTATTGTGACTAGTTGCATGGTGGTCTTCCCAAATTGGGTTTCTACGTTAAATCTTGGTGTCATTTGTGTTCATGTTGTTTTCTTTATGCTTTATGTTTCTACAGGTAAGTTACTAAAGGTTAAAATAGATTAATATTCATAAGATTGCTTTGTTAACCGAGTGATAGTAATAACTTAGTTTAAACCTAGCTAGAAAGTATTGCATTATCAGTGGAAAGTTTATTTTGACACCTAGGGACAAAGAAATTTTTTGTGTTAATTGATTCACCCCTCTCCTCTTAGTTACTCTCTTTATTTCCAACACATTGCACCAAACAAGATGGCCAAAATAAAGAACATGAGATTATATGGAGGAAGAAATCTAAACCTAATGTTTAAAGAGGTGTTATTTTCTATAAACAATACTTAGAATATCTCTCATACTTAAGATATTTTTGTGATGAAAAACATATTAACATGGGGAGTATATTGTCAAAAGGGGATAGTAAAATATCAAAGGTCCTTGAAATATATTAATCATGTCATGTCAAGATGCACTATGATGATGAAGCATCTCTCAAAAATCTAATCTTACTCATAAGATACATTAAGGAAAGATGCAAAAGTAATATATTCAAAGAAGGAATGATGTTGCATAGACAACACAATTTTTTTGACAAAGGTAGAAATTGAAAATTATGGTATGCTCCTCTAGGAGATAATTGAGATCTCACCATACCTCAAGTAGACATGTGTCCCCAGAAAGAGCCATTGATGGATATTAGAAAAAATCTTTGTCCAATAATTGATGATTTAATACATTTTCGCCATTTTGGAGAATAAAAATTAAGGTATCAATGAAAATGCAAAATATTAGTATTTTGGAGGGTTCAAAGTATAAGGCTCATGAAAAAAGTGATAACTTCACTAGTTCAGGTTATTAATTTTCAAAGGACTATGAAATTGAGATTCCACTGATGACTAAAAAGATGAGCTCTAAAATCACGATTTTGGAAAAGCTTTTGTAGAGGCTTTGCGAAGTTCCCAAAATTGCAACTTCGAAAGTGATCCCAAGATGAAAGTGGGAAAAGGTGAAAAAGGTTTCATTAATTTTTTTAAGGGAAAACCATTAAATAGCTCAAAGTACTTAGATGATGTGACAAGTTGGGAAAATTACAAAGTGAATGTATGTGAAAAAAGTTGTATCATAAATGTGGAATGAAAAAAAATTAATAGCTTTTGGAAAAAATGAGTATTTTAATGCAATAAAACCTGAGATATGAGTTGGTGGCAAAGGCTTGAAGGTATCCTTGGGAAAATTGCAAAAAATAGCAAGTTCAAATTTCTCTTGCTCTGGTACAATTTATTTGATAAAATGCCTACAAAGAAAGACACTAGTGTTAAGGAGTCAAAGGAAGTACCCACTAAGAAATTAATTCAAAATATGTTGTTGGAAATGTTTCTTGGTTGTTCTTGTGGAGGTCAAATGATTATTTTTATTGATGAATTTGAGAATTTTAGAGATACTAATATTCCATTACATGGTAGATATTTGTTCAGGTATTTCTATGCAAATAGAGATAAAAAAAGAACCTAGGGATGATCCATGGAGGTTAGATCTAGGAAAAATTGTGGTCTCAAATGTGTTTGTAGATATAGAGCTTATAGAAATTGTAGTCAATCATTATGAACCAACTACAAGGAGTGTAAGGAAAATGAATGGTATACCACTATTGATTGTCATGAAATCTTGAATAGAATAATTCTTTGAATTGAGCACCTGAGCTCTTACAAAATTTGATAGGGAGAACTTTAGGAATGAATATTAGAGAACCATGAAGTTTGGAAGATACATGGAAATTCCACATTTCATGTACATGGGTCACAATAATAGAATAATATATGTTGGTCATATGGGTCCTCATTCTATTAAATCATTTATGGATTTCTTCACGTACGCTTTCTATGCATGGTAACAACTATTTGGAGAGGATTAGAAGTAGAAAATTGCACTTGGCTACATGTACATGTGTATGAAAATCCAAAATCCCCACACCTATCTAGAGTTTGATTTTTCTAGTGAGATTGAGAAAACCTTTCACAATCAATTGGTTAGATGGAAAACTACTAAGTCCTTCAAGAATGATTCCCTTCTATGTTACTTGATTCTCCAATAGAATGTTAATCAATTTAGGGATTCCATGAAATTGGCTACAATTGATGAAGAAGGTGTTAGATAGCCAGTCCAGCCAAGGTGCAGACTTTGGGATACACATGCAAGGGATGGCAATTTCACAGTATTGAGGGATCTTTGTGTGTAGTGGATAGTAAGGGTACTTGCGGAACTATCACAAGGTTTCCACAATCAATTAAAGATATGTTAAGACCCAAAGAATGTCAAGTTGATTAAGGTTATGAATACATATTGGGCGATTGGATTCTCAAGCCAAAATACTCATTACTAAGGTTATATGGGTGCAGATAACCACTTAATAGATTTCCTTTGTTCATCCCTGAAAGATTAAGCTTCTTGGAATTTATTTGGGAGTTATTATGGGTTGAGAAAGACATTATTTAGCCAAGAAGGAAGGGTAAAATGATGCCTCACTTTATAAATTTTGATGGATATATAGTTGGGTACAGTAAGATCCAAGAGGTTCAAGAAGTCGTTATGAATAAATTCTGGTTGATTAGTGATAGAAGTAGAGGTTATTATCCCAAGGGGCACATTAAAATCATAAAAGTTAGGTATGAGCTCTTCATTTAAACATTGAAGATGGCATTATTAGAAATTATGATGACTTGCAAGAAGCATACCAAAGACTGAAGAAATGGAATGTTTTAAATAAGATAGAGAATAAAAGGTTAAGTAAAGGTTTGCCTCATTTTCATTCTAAAGAAGATATTGAAATCCTTAGAATTGAGAAGTGTATTAAATATTTTGAGAATTTATACCAATAATATGTTGAGCCATAAAAAGGAAAGAAAGTTGAACATGCATCTCCTTCGTTCCCTCAAACCAAAAGAAGAAACTTGAGTTTGACAAGTTCAAGTTCAGGTTCTCCTACTCCTAGATCTCATGAAGAAGGGACTAGTACACCTTTGGTGGCCTATGATGATTCAGATAGTGAAGGATCAACATACATTGTAAATATTCTTAGAGACATGAAGGTGGATAAGAATTTTGAGGCATTACAACCACCTCCAAATTTTTTAGAGAAAGAACATGGCTACTATGCTCATACTATGGAGAATGATGACCCAATTGACACTAAAGATTAGAGGGAAGTCATTTCTCTCAAATTTATTAAACAAGATAAATTCACTCAAACATAGGAACTCAAAGAATTTTTAAATTAATTATAAATGAGGGACTTTGAGGATAGAAAAATAAAAAGACTTGAAGGGATTGATGAACCTCAACATGCCTCAATTGTTAAACAGATGATGGATGAGTTGCACTTAGATGACATATCATGTACTAAGGAGGAGGCTAGAGGAATGGTAAAAAGGAGTGACATCCTAATCCTACCTGGTTTAACATTAAAGGAATTGTTTTTACTAGATCAAGTGAGGAAGCAAGAAGATTCAACATTTGTGTCAGAATTTGAATCCTTGAATAAAGTAGAATGGGCAAGGTATGACCCTAAAACAAAAACCTTTTCCACTTGGGTTACATTCAAGGGAAATAAACCTAAGATGATTAACATATCTAAAGGAGAAGAAGGGATAGCCTTGGTATAAATTGTGGACAACACACACCCTATTCTTGTTGCATCACAACTAACACATCAGACCATGTTTAACCAAGCTAAGATCAAGCTTACAAAGGAAACAATCATATAATTAAAAAGGAGAGAAATGGACATGAATTCTATGATAAGTAAAATGCATGTGAAATCTAGGAGGTTTGAGAAAGAACTACATGATTTAAATTCTGATGGAATGTTCAAGCTATTGTGGTTCACAAAGCTGTAGAAATTGATGTTAAAGAAAGCTGGGACAAAGAAGTAATCTTAGAGGTTGATCATAAAGATTGAACTTTTAAGTTGTTAGAAGATATTCTTGTCTATAGGATAAATCTTGTATTTCATAAATGTGATGAGGTGTTCGAAGGGTTTAATAGCATATGTAATATGTTAGATTTCTTTTCTAAGGAAAAGGACACACTTTCTGAGATAAAAAGGATGTGGGGCCCCTTAAGGTGTGAATTAGACAAACTCCTTGAAGTTACAAAAAGGGATCTAGATGCTTCTGCATAGATTAAGACCCCCATTGATTTCATTGACACTGTCATAAAGAATCTGAATTATATAACTCAATAATATTCAAAGTTGGAAGAAAAGTTGAGGTAATTGCTTCTATTGATCATCCCTATTTCCCTATCATCAAGAATGAAGATAGTAAAAGAAAACAATTGGAAGAGTGGAGACATGGATTTGTAATGTTTCCCTAGGCATTAATAACCAAGTTTAGGAAGGAGCAAATTTTTCAAATGGATTTGTTCCACAAGGTATTGAACAAGATGTTTACTATAGAGCCCAAATTTACAAAGTCTATAACAGATGGAAAAATTACTTGAGAGAATTGATGGGTTGATCTACAAGCCTTTTCTCCAATAGTCTAGAAATAGTTTTGGCCCACACATGTCCAAATTGCTAAGTGAATCAAAGTCTACCTAAAGGTTCCTAAAGAGGCTCATGAAGAGGTTGTGGTTGTTGAAGAAATCGAAGAGGCTTAAGTAAATTTTCATGTTTTCAAGTATTATGCAATTATTCTTTTAGTTAGTAGTTAGTTATATTCATGAATGGGTTTGAAGCTATGTTGAACCTTTTCATTTCTATAAGAAAGGGTACCAACACTCCTATTTAAGAAGAAATAATTTCAAGACAATAAACTATGATATATATATATATATATACATATACATGTATACATGTATACATATATATACATATATATACATGTATATGTATATATATGTGTGTATATATATGTATATGTATATATATGTATATGTATGTATATGTATATATATGTATATATATATATAGATATATATATATATATATATATGTAGATATATATATATACATATAGATATATATATATATATATATATATATATATATACATATAGATAAATATATATACATATATATACATATAGATATATATATATATTTATATATATACATATATATGCATATGTATATACGTACATATATGTATGTACATGTATGTACATATATGTAGATATATGTATATACATATATACATATATACATATATATGTATATGTATATAGAGATATATGTATATATACATAGATGTATATATATATAGATGTATATACATATATGTATATATACATATATCTATACACACATATATATATACATATATATATACATCTATGTGTACATATATATATGTATACATATATATACATATATATACATATATATATACATACATATATATACATACATATATATATACATACATACACATACATACATACATACATACATACATACATTCATATATGTATATATATACATTACTTTAAAGAGGAAACAATATGAAGTAATTTTCCATTTTTATGCAATTACTTGTTTGGGATGTGCAATGAAACTATTTTTTTATATTTCCTTATGAATGAAGTTAATATAATGATAATTCCTCTATATCTATGATGCTATATGGTTTCTTAATTACTCATGGTATTCATTGTCACTAGTACATTAAACCCCAAATTTCTACCTTAAATTTTAACCAATCAAATATAAATTGCTTCATTGGTTGCATTATAAAGGAAACTTTCTTTTTTTTGATATATGCCCGTGTTGGTCACAATTGCAACCAATGTTTAATATTTTGTTTTGGTCTCAATTGCGACGAACATGACAACATAAAGATAAAATGAAAAAGTAGCAAATCAGTTGAGTTTCACCTGAGTGCCATAATATGAATGCTATTGTTTCCAAATGCATCATTCCTGGCATATGAATCAACTCTAGGCCAGTGATTTTTATAGTGATCAATTTGACGGTTGTGTAGACTTTTTGTATAGGTTTCCCTTGGTGCCAACACAGGTGGTGCAAGTTTTAATATGCAGGATAAACTATTACCTCATCTAGACTACTAGAAAGAAGGGTAAAATTAGGAAGCGGCTCAATGTTTAGCTTATTTTCATGAGGAAGATAGAAGTTAAGGGTGATTTCTAGGAAGAACATTTGAAATCTAGTAAAGGATGGATATGTGAGTAGGAAGCCAATGAAAATTCATTCTTATGTTCATTCTCATTGTGCTTTGGAAGAAAATAGAAAGGGTCATCATTCTAGATATGGTAAGTGAAAGGGTACAAGAGAGGCTAGGCTAGCTGGTAAAATTTTATGGATGAGGTAGATGAGGGTCCTATGACAATTGTTATGCAAATATAGGGAGGCTAAGAAGATTGATAAACACATGTACCATGACCTGTACACAAAAGTGAAGGGTAATGTCTTCAAGAATCAATTGAGCATTTCACTTTTCTAGCATTCTACATCCTTTGAGCATTTAACATTGGAGCATTTGGAAACCTTGTGAACAATGTAAACCTAAAAATCCTTCAAGCACCATTTCTAGGAATCCTGCCATGAAAATCAAGCAAATCAGGTAAGCATTCAAAAGAGAAAAGAAAGGATTTTGTTTTGAAGATAAATTTTGTGAAGTACTTCAATCTTGATATTCTTTATTCATATTTTTAGTTTTCTTATCAGCTTATGATTGACATCCTTGGAGAAAAATAAAACCCTTGATCTTAGGGTTTTGTGAACCGATCTTCCTCATGCCCATCAAAATTGTGTAATCTACAATGTGCGGCCATTAGTTCGCTGAGGTGACTACCTTGAGATCCTGGGAATCTAGCCTTTCTACACCAAGTTGTACAAGGGTATGGCTTTATTTTTTGTGAAAACTTGTCATTTTGTTTAGGACCCTGTAGCATGTGGCACTGGTAATGTTTTCAAGATAGTAGGAAAATACATTCACTTTTGGATACATTGACACTTAATTTTTTACTTTTACCATGTTCAATTCCCCTTCTTCTAATAAATATAGGTGTTCATTAAATTCTCCACCCAAATCAAATCTCAACCAGCCTAACAACACTAATATGGAGAATGGTCTCAAGGAAGGTGCAATTAGAGAAGTTGATAAAGTTACCCTTGTTCTTGAGCATAATAATGATGAAATGTCTTATGTAAAGATGACCTTAGTCATTAGTGAATGAGATCTCTTATTGATCTAGAGACTTCTCTAGGGCTAATGTTTTTTCCTATAGATCATCCTTTGCCATCCAACCCAAAAATTAAATTAGCTTTAATTGGTTTAATGTCTTCTTCTCCAAAAAATGGTAATATATCAATATATAAGGACTTGAATACAATTCCCACACCTCTTGATACTATAAAAAGAAAACATAATAGTCTAAGAAATGGACCCTGATTCTTTGGTTGCTAGCCCAAAAAATGATAAAGGAATGTCGCATACAATCTCCCCTAAACATACACAAATCATGATAAATGAAGAAATCTTGGATGAAAACTTCACTAAGGTTGTGGGTGAAATTATTGATTTGGAAGCTATAAATAAGGAAAGGGAAATTGTGATAAACAAAATCTTAGATTTAGAAACCTAGTCTAAAAATTTCAACAAATCTTGGAAGAGGAATTAGTTGAGCTTGAAAATATTGAAAAAAACAAAAAATCTATTAATGTAGGGATTTCAACAACTAATTTTTTTTTTCAGTGACCCCAGATTGTAGAAAAACTTTCTAAAAGAGGGGTAGGAAATCTCTAATGGAACTTAGAAATAAAGATGGTAATTATGAAACCAAACCAAAATAACTTCCATGTTCAATATAGGGAGGGTAAAGTACCCTCCCAAGTGCTAACAAAATACTTGCATGGAATGTTAGAGCCAAGAACGCCCCTAAAAATAATGTAAGATAAAATATCATGCAAACAAATTTGAACTAGAAATGATGCCAATCCAAGACACCAAGTTAACTATGAATGAACTAAATAATTATAGAAAAAACTTGGAGTTTGAGTGATATATGGGGTCCCGATTGAAGGTGTCTCTAGGGGCTTGCCATAATGGTGGACCCCAAGAAATTATCATACACAACTTTAAGTCATAATAAATACTAGATGATGGGCAAAGTAAAGAGTCTTAAATCTAATTTGGCATATATAATCATTAACGTTTGTGGTCCTATTTGATTGCTAGATAAAAGGACATGGAATAAACTTAGTATTAACTTTAACACCTACCCTAATAAAACCATCTTCATTGGTAGGGAATTCCATACTATATTAAATATCAATGAAGAAAAGGGTCATAAATGAATTAATACTAAAATATGGAAGATTCTAGTCTTGGGTACACAATAACTTCCTTATGGACATCAAAATAGAAGATGAAATAATCATATGGGATAAAAAAATATAAGTTAATGATAGTATTGTCAAAAAATTAGGCAGGTTCTTTTTCAAAGGTAATTGGACATAATTTTGTTATCCTCTTTAAGGTGATATTCTCCCTTCCTTAGGGCTTGATCATTTCCCTATACAACTAAATATCTATGATGACCTAAGAGTTCAAGGGTGTCCATTCAAGTATGAGATAATTTGACTTAAGGATGAGAATCTATCACTAATTGAATAATGGTTGGAAAAAATAAACATTAAAGGCTTTAGACTATTTTTTCTGGTACACAAACTTAAGACAGTTAACAATAAACTAATAATACGGAATAAGGAATAGTTTGGAACATATTTAAAGAAAAGGGAAGGGTATAAAAAAATTAGAAATACTTAAAAAAATAATTATTAAGGAATAAATCCTGACATTTTTCAAAAATTAAAATCCCTTAAAATCAAACTAGAGAATGTTGTTTCAAAAATTAGGGCACTTCATTGGTAATGAAGTGGTGGAAGCATTAGAGGGTCAATGAAACTAGAATTGTTAGAAATAGATAATACTAGGTGGGTGAGAATCAGTATTCTATCCCATAACTAGATATTGGTAATTACTTTGCAACATGCATGATCATGTGTAGTAAAGAAAGTGAGAAATGATGGAAATCCAAATAGGCAACCCACCATAGACCCAAAAAATGATCCTTGACATGAGAATTGAGCTCTCATGGTTGCAATACATATGATCCTTCAACTCACTTCTCTCTTCAACCTATTCTCCAATCCCCTATACTTCAATTTGCACAAACGCCACCTCAAACTTCCAAATTCCCTCAATTTGCAACATCAATTATCTCTGATAATTCATCCACCCATACACAAACCAAACAACACTGTGTGACAATTTTAGAACATACACCATAGCTCTTCCCTCCCTCAAAATCCTAAATAACTTTACCTTTTCCCAAAACACTTCATAAAGTAAAAGCATTTTTAAATACACTTTTCCAAGTACCTTAACATACCCAAACCTTACTATAGACTTCTTTGGACTAGGTTTGACTGTCTACACAATGTGACCCTTAAGTAGCATAAAATCCCATCAATTAATACAGCATCCTCGCTCTTCTCTCATCCTTATCACTCCAAACTCTTAGTAGAGTCATATAATGGCTAAATATGACTAAATCCCAACGGGTTAAGACTTTGATGAAGAGCATGCTGCAAAAGCACCAAAATGCTCTTCTAAACTTCAAAGAACACCTTAACTTGCTTTCAAGGATATTAACTGATCCAATGGACTTCTAACATAGGTAGACTCTACCTTGCAAGTGGACTCCACTTTACAAGCCCAACCCTCAAACCTAGGGCACTTAAACAACTTAGATCAATCACAACTATTAGGGACTCCCTATCACCAATAGGCCTAAAATGGAAAATACTTCTTATATTTATTAGGACTCAACTTCTCTATCATAAAATGGTTTCTATAGTCTCAAATCAATAAGAAAGTCCAACTTTGAACTTCTTCTCATACCCAACAACAAATTTGCAAATATTGTTAGCAACATTCTACTAGGACAAATTCTAGTTTCCACTATCAATATCCAAAACCATACAAAGTACCACCCAATTTTTTTACACCTTTAAACACCCTTCAACCACTCCTAATAAATTCCAAAATATCAAGCACAAACTCTACTCCAACATCAACTTATGCCCACTTTGTGTCATAGTCCTAATTGGCCAAATTAGGTTGGGTTACAAGGAAAACATAAACAAATGGGTTCAAAAACTTGGTTCAACCCCTTGGATATCTTTCACACATTCAATTAATCCTTCTAAACCCTTCACCTAGGTCAAATCAATCAACTTGGGAGCTGATCCTTCTTTTTCCTTCAAAACTAGACTAGACATAAGACTATGTTCAGTCTAGGGCTTGCTAGTAAAAATAGGTGCCCTACTCCTACAATCCTAAAAATTTTCCATCTCAAATAACCCTCTCCTAACTTTCATTCCACAAAGTGGAATTGAAATCCCATGGTGGATTTGCAAGTTAGGAGGCCATCTTGTTGAAACCTTTAGATTTAGAGTAAATCTAGGTAACCTTCAACAAAACTGCTATAACGTTTGTTCTAAATAAGATAAAGCCTTCAAACCAATTGCAATAGAACCCTAACTCAATCCTCTATGCAACCATATAAAACTTGTACCACTAAAAATCTGTACAAGCTGTAAAAAATTTTTAAAATAGAGAAAAAGGGAGAAATTTTGAGTTTTATTCACTAAATGTTGTTCACCCCTCTGTACAATGAACTTCTCCACTTGTGGAGACCTTAAATAAATTCCTTCCAATAGTTAAAACTTCTATTTGAATGGTTGGAAGACTATACAACCCCTTTTTCAATTTGACAACCAAAATTGCAAAAATTGCTATTAGCAACTTTTTGCATTTTATAACTTTCTTGCACTTTTTGCAAATTTTTACAAATCCTTAATCCAATGGTTTCTTAATGATTCAAAACCCTATAAACACACTTATACCTATCTAAAATATCCTTAAAACATCAAAATACTCAAAATCACATAAATTAAGACTCTTTGGTTACATATGGTCACTTGGTTTATAACCACACCAACATGCCAATTTACCTTACAAGTGAGTCTTTATTATAAGTATGGACCAAACCTTTTTCCTAATGATTCTAATCTATCAAACAACCTTGAGAAAATTCCTTGGAGACTTAGGTGCCCTGCACCAGACTCAATCCACCAGAAACCCCCAAAACCCCAATTTATGACTTCCAAACCCTCAATCCAAGGGTTTCTCAAATCCACTGTATCTGATCAATTCCAAGAACAACTAATTTTTTTTCTCCTTTAGATGATCATACTAAGATGGTTCAAACCATAAAATAGGTTCCTCCTTTGGACCAAAACTCTATTGCTGCTCTGTACCCATGAATTCCTTCTAGGAAACTTGTATTGTTTCATAACAATCAACCAATGTTGCATTCTCCTCTACAATTAAAAGGTTAGAAGAAAATTATACATGTTAGAAATGCATATCCCATGAAGTTTGGGCCCTTATAATTCATGGGATGGCCATAAAGTAATAGGTCTTAGGACTAGTTACAAGATAACCAACAAAATCAACACTTGTTTACTTGCACCAGGCATATAGACTTCTCAAAATAAAGTGAAGTTCATTCAACAATGATTAAAATGGAATTAGTAAGCCTTGTTAATTCATAGATATGTAAATCCAAAAAATGAAGAGCTCAAAAAATCAATGAAACAACAAAATAAGGATGTTATTGCTTACTATTTTTATTAGTCCGTACAGCCAGATCTTTGTCATACAATAGATGCATTTATGCTTTAATAGCCTTCCCCAAACTATCACAACCAACTCTTACTAGTTGGAGGTATAGTTTAAGCCTAAAGACACCCCAAACACCAATTCCCTCCAAATACCTTTATAGTCGTTTATTTTTGAATATTTGAATTTTAAATAACAAAAATGGTTTTAAATTTATATTCAACCCTTATTCTAATACCTAGACCTATCCCCTGCCCATTCTAAACTTCTTGTAAACATAACTTAGGTTTGGACAACATTAGTCCAATAAAAACAAATTCTTGGTCCTTTAAGGACATTACAAGTATGACTTTCAATCCTTTTAGGACATTACAAAATAAACTCATCTGATTACATTGTTTGCTTATGAAAACCATTATAGCTTTTAATTCTAGTCCATTTGTATTTCTTGGATATCTCCTTGTCCTACTCACTCCTCCGATCTTCATGGTATGTTTTGGTGTTTTCATAGGATGATCTTGGTGCCCTTGCACCACTAATTAGGCCTCCAAATTTTCCATTTTGAAAATATTTCAAAAAAAACTCAAGAAGATACCAATTAAGTTATGGTTTTAGAGAGCTTGAATATTTTCAAGATTTTAGTTCTTCAACCCCTCCATACAACTCATTCCTATAAAATAGCCTACTTACAAGGGTTTTAAGACTTTACTTGTTGATGGGCCTTACAAAGATTCAAAAGGAACACAAAAAGATTCAAATCCTTCTTTGTTCTTAGAAACTATACCTTTAGATATTTTTATACATACTCCAATCCTTGATTGGCACAAACCAATCAAAATACTACTCTATCCAAACCCTATAACCATCAAATCACCTTATCGGGTATGCCTGAATCCACCTAGGGATTGATTCCAAAAATAGAAGACCATTTCATATTGACCCCAAGTTATTTATAGTTCTCTAATAGATTCCTAAAGTTTTTTGTGTTCCAAAAATTAGAAATCAAATTAGAGAAATTTCTACGATAACTATTGATGCAGAGGAAGGGTGGTTGGTATTAAATACATAATAAAAGTTGCAAACTTAAGACACTTAGATACTTGTGCCTATCAACAACTTCAAATTCTTCAAGGAATTAACTTGTTTAAGTCTATCACAATATTCCTAGATGCTGACTTGGTTTCTTAAACACCCAATTAACTGGCACAAGGATCTTTAAGACTCTAAGACAATACCATACTTCTATAAATTTGGCTCAAATGCATAATACCCTACCTGTCAGTCTTGTTGCATGCTCGGAATGGGCACAACTTTGGTTTTCCTCAAAATGTTTGACAATCTAAAGACACTTCATAATACCCTTTTTAAAGAGTTTTATAACATAACAAAGGAGTATATATGGTTACCATAGACCAATAAGGATTGTATAAGGTTACCATAGACCAATATCTATACCTCTTTCTATCTATCTCACTTTACTATTCATTTCTATATGTGTCTTCCTATTACTACTCCATTTGCAGGTTGCAAAAAAATCATCCTTCTTCCACCAGTGAGTCATTCCATTCAAGAAAGACCATGTCTGATGATATCAACACACACAAAAATTGGGAGACAATTTTTAGACTGTGGTCTAACTTAAAAAGAAAAGGTGATGGAAAATGTTATTGTCCTTACAAAAATTGTAGGGGCTTAAAGACTCAAAGATATCTAGTCAAAACAGTTGAGGAACATTATAGGAAACATGGTCACCTTGAAGGGGGAAACAAATATCATCCATTGGTATGCATTTTAATAATTTATAAATTACATAAGACATGATTTGATGATGACATCATGCTCATGGCTAATATAAGGCATCATTTTCATATAGGTCAATGTCCCTGAGTTTCACGTTATGGACCATGAAAATTCAAAGAGTGCGGATTTCCAAATGAGGGAACATAGAGGTGTGAATATTGAAGTAGAAGGTAATGATACCATGGAAGAAGACCATGATGATGAAGATCATGATGATCAAGATGATCATGATGATCAAGATGATGATGATGATGATGATGATGTTGACACTGAGCTTGATGTACATATACTTGAGACGGTACATGAGTCCCTATATGAAGGCTCTGAAACAACTCTTCTTGTCATTGTATTGTTGTTGGTGAACTTGAAGGTTATGAATGGTTTATCCAACATAGCAATGACACATATGCTAAGGTATTTCATCTTCTTTCATTATTTTAATCGTACTTCCCTTACAATTAACATTGGGTTTGTGTAGCAATTAATATTCTTGAAATTAAAAAATTATATTTTTGGTCGTAGGTTGATAGGTGAGAGTTTGTTACCACCATCAAACATTCTACCTTGCTCATACTGAGAATTATCTACCATCATGAAAGATATTCGAATGGAGTGACAAAAAATACATGCATGTCTGAATGATAATATTATATATCATAAACAACATGAATTTGGAACACAATGCCCTATTTTTCATACTAATCGATATCAATCAGATTAATTAACAAAATAGGTGCCTCGAAAGGTTCTTCAACATATTCTCATTATTCCATGTCTTCAATGATTATTCAGGTGCAATAGCTTGGCATAATTTTTGGATTAGCATGCATGCAATAGAAGTCAAGATGATATTATGCGAATGCCTACAGATGGTTTGGCATTTAAGGAAAGAGAGGAAAAATGGCCACACTTTAAAGAAGAACCTCATAATCTCAAGCTTTCATTGGTAGTAGATGGTGTCAATCCTTTTGGAGAGATGAGACCTACTTACTCGATGTGGCCTATTTTTGTTATCAACAATAACATACCTCCTTGGTTGTCCATAAAGAGAGAGCACATAATGTTGACACTAATTGTTCTAGGTATTTTTTGATTTAATGGTCATCTAAATTAATTTATTATTACTAATCCATCAAAATGGTCATAATAATTGTGTAATGTTTTTGTTTATTCAGCTAGGTAAGTACCAAATTAAAGATATCAATGTATATATTGAACCCCTTATCAATGAGTTGATGGTGTTATGGAATGACGTTACTATGTATGACATCTGTAGACCAATAAGACAAAGACAATTTCAACTTCATGCAATGCTTGTATCGACAATACATGATGCCCCTGGGCTAACACATTTTTGTGGTATGTTCTCTACTTAACACCTCTTTTTTGGTATGTTATAGTGACAACACAAAGTTAACACATTTAATCCAATTATACATGATCTTGTAGATCTTCAGACAAAGGGAAAATTTGTATGTCTAGTTTGTGGTCCAAAGATGAAATCTCATCATTCAAAAAGTTTAAGAAAGCAGGTGTTTGATGAGAATAGACACTTTTTGCACAGAAATCATAAGTACCAAATTACCAAAAAATATATTTTCAATGGGAAATAAGAGACTACGTCAAAGCCACAGAGAATGACACCTCACCTATGGAAGTCGGCATATAATAAAATAAATAGTTAAGGTAATGTCATTCCATTTGATGGTTTTTGTTTCAAATTTATATTTCAATATTGTGTTTTGTTTATTGATGATGTAATTGATGCTTGTGAAGGTTGTCAAGGCATCAATGACCAACTTCCAAAAGGACTAAAAATTTATCCTACATAATTTACTAGGTTTCCATACTATGAGTAACTCTTAATTGTGCATTTGTTTGATCCTATGCATATTGGAAAGAATGTAACAGAGACATTATGAAAAATCTTGGATGGAAGGCATGACAAAGACCAAATTATCAAAACTTGTAGTGGCATTGAAGAATCCAATCATGAAATGAAAAATGGCATTCAATTAATTAACAATGGAGACCAGATTGATACAAGTGTCCTTAGTTGGTTATTGTCAGAGCAGTAGAGCAATGCTATAAAAGAAGTCATTAAAAAAATATGATTTCCCACAAGATTTTTTGTGAACATAAACAATCTCATATCAAAGAAAAGTGAATTTGGGCTAGGGTTGAAAACACACGATTGGCATACATTTACTAAGGTAATTCATGTTATTTTGTATTCACTATATATTTGTATACTGCATGTAGTTTTAATTGCATTCTTTTATAAAATATTGACAAGATCATTTTACAAATATTGCAATACGTTCTACCTCTGTCTCTCCACACCACTTCACCAACAATGTCAAACAGGTTATATATGATCTTGGAAAATACATGAGGTGGTTGTCATCTAAATAAATCAATAAAGAAGATATAAAATATTGGAAGAGAAAAATTCCTCTTCTTATGTGTGAAATGCAAAAGTGTCTATCTCCAAGTTTTTTCAATGCACAAGAACACTACCTAATACATCAAGTTGAGGAGATTGAATTGTGTGGACCTATACCAACTAGGTCAATGTGGATGGTTGAGAGGCACTTGAAATTTTTGAAAGGCTTGGTTCAATAGAGAGCACATCCTAAGGGTTCTATGGTGGAGGGATATATGATATACTAGACCATGATGTACATTAGTGAATATCTTCTTAAGTTTGCAGCAAAGATCTATGTAGATCATATTTGGGATCCCAACTCTATTAAAAAATTCAAAGGGGAGTACTTGATGGGAAAACGTAGATCGAGGAAAGTGAGAGGTAAATCTAAGATGTTATTGTAGTTAATTAATTCTTATAAATCTTCAATATAAGTTATTTATAATTGGTGTATTTTTTTTTTATATAGGTGGTTGAGAGTGGGATGCAATACATTTGTATATTGTGAAAAATCTTGATTGGATGACGATATGGATTGAATGATGTCAACAAAATGGTTGCTCATTAACATGGGAAAGTATTGCTTCATTGGTTATAGAAGCTCATCATAATAGAGATTCCAATGTTACATTGATGGTAGTTGATCTAGTAAAGGGTTTAAGAGGTGGAGAGGTATGTAGAAATTTATTAATGATCATAACTCGACGTATGTTTCGTATCAACTCACAATGCAAATAATTTACACACACTTCAAAAATTCTAGGTCAAGCACCACAAAGCCATCTACTATCATGGCCACAAATTTCACATAAACAAGTTGGATGACATAAAGAAAACTTGTGATTCTGGGATAACTTTAGTTTTCAAGGTCACCAATATATCATCTAGAAATGATAGACATCTTCAACAATCTAAAAATCAATACTATGGCATCTTGGATGATATAATTGAGTGTGACATTAACTCCTTCAAAGTAGTTCTATTCATCATCAAATGGTACAAGTTATGACTAAATCAAAATGATCCAGATAGAATGGTTATTCAACATGAAAATGGATTTACAATGATTAATACAAGGTCGTTTGAGCCAGTTGGAGATGAAATATAAGGTCTGTATAGAAATATAATTGTATAATCACTTTCAACTTATTACATTTTATATCTCTCATGTATAGACAAGGAAGAACTGCATGTATGAGTCATGACTTGATTATTCTAAATATATTATTTAAATATTATCAAATTTTTATTTGATGGATTGCAGGACCCACCAAATAGGTACTTGTTAGATCTTTCTACATCGAATGAAGGAAATGAGGAAATGGTAGATGAAAGCTCTACATGTAGTACGACTAAAATAGGGAAATCAACTAGAGGTCAAAAGATTAGAAAAAATTTTGATAAATGCATGCAATTTTTCCTTGCTAATGGGGGGTCATATTCTTATGATGATGAGACCAAAGTGACATCAAGGTGCTCTTTTAGTACACACACATTGAGAAAGAATGGGTACCCAATGAGCCACATCCAATTAACACAGATTTTTGTGTTAATGAGAGGATATATCACATTGCTCCATCCTCATTACATGGTTTGGGCCTATTTTACATGGATGGGATAAATTTATGTTACAACAAAGTTATTGAATTGTTCAAGTATGCCAGTCCATGTTACAATTACAGTGATTGGATGCAGATTGTTTGATATAAAAAAAGTATGGGTAGGTATGCACTATCAGCTAATTATATACAATGGAAAGAAAATGATCAAAGTAAAATATTTTCTATGCACATTGATGGGAGACCAAAAGCAATAGGTCATATTGTAGGTTTTATAAATAGTACACAACCTTCCTCAACTAGTAAGCAACCCAATTGCATATTTGAGGTGTGTGAGGGGAATGAAGTTTTTGTTTATGCAGTAAAATCAATAAGTGCAAGGGAAGAACTGCTAATATATTACCATTTAAATTGCATAGATACAAAAAAAGTTACTATCATGAGGGTTGTAAGTACTATATACCATTTTGTTAATAAGTTTTTTTTTGTTTTCTATTGCTTTGAGTTAGCTAAAGTTTTTATGTTTAATCTTTGTGATAGGACGATATGGATTCGACAGATGATAGAGGCCACGAGGATGCTACTCCCACCCATTCTTCAACAAGGGTAAACCTTATTGAAATTGTACAAATTAGATAGTTGAAAATTTTTATATTATTATGTTATTTTGTTTACATTTTTTGAGTTTTTATGATAGTTTTACTAATATTTCTCTCACAATCTCATATTTAGTATAAGGGAAAAGCACTTACAGTAAGTACAGAGCCACTAGCTACCCCTTTTGATGATGATATTGCAGAAACTCCCAATGTAACAATAATGTTGAAGAAAAAAAATAAAATAAAATAATTTAGAAATAATGAGAATTTTGGATGAAGCAAATATTCCATCCAAGGAGATGATGAAGAGGCTATCTAATTTGAGACTGCAAGCTCATCATTATGAAGTAAGTAGTAATGAATCTTTAGTTATAAAAAAAGTTTAATAAAGATTTATATTTTATAATATTTTATGTTGTGAAGTAAAATATGTAATATGCGTTCTTGTTATAGGATTTTTTGGCAACTGATCTAGAACCTAGTCAAGGACAACGCGGTGAGGCCAATAGTAGCAGAGCTCTGACTGCCACTAGTAAAATAATCTTTTAGTTGACAAGTTACAAGGAATTTTTTATTTCGAACATTCAAAAACTTCTTAAGTTAACTCTTACTTTTATTATTTCAAAATGTCTTTGCTAACAATGTATTTTTCAGGTCATCAAGTGCAGGAGACTCCTAGGAGGTCGACAGATGTCCATACAAGATTGTCGACTACAATGTCGGCAACAAGGGGACATCCAACTGGTAAATCCTTATTTTTCTATATTTGGTTTTGTGTTAATTATGAGTTGATAATTTGTACTTTTATCTTGGGTGCATCACATAGTGGATTTTTTTTTTGTGGTAGGAGATGCACCGTCTACTATGCCAGATACAAATCATAGTGCATGTATTGGTGATAATTCACCATCATTTCCTGGAGCTACACAGGAGCTATGCAGACATTGTTGTCGATTGACAATGATGAATTGATGCCTTTAAAATGTCCTAAGATTCTAAGTACTTTAAATAATTATTATTTTTATTGTAATATGCATTTACCTATTCATAAGAAGCTTTGGATTGATTATCCCATGACATTTTTTGCAGGAAACTATACATTTTATAGGAAGCTTTATGACCTCACATTGCAAATATTTGAGCTCACCATACATATAAGGTGGAACATCATAAGTGAACTAATTTTATCCCACTATTTTTTTTTCATATCATTAATTGGTTCAACATTTTTCCTTTCATTTAGGTCTTTTCTTTTACTAGCTAATCTAACAATTTTGTGTTTTTTTCTTAAAAGATGGAACTTTCAAGATTAAAAAAATAAAATATCATCTCATCAAAGACTTAGAGCATGAGTTTGGTAATAATATTGTTGATCATAAGAAAATGTTACAAAAAGCTTGCAAACATCTTAAGGTTGTGAGGGACTCATATAGAAAGAGTCTCGTCCTAAACCTAAAGTATGAGCATCCTCTCTTTATTATAGTGAGGGAATGGAATGAGTTCATTTTGGATGCAAAGGAGAAAGGGGATGATTGAAGAGAAATTACACCAACAAGTGCGAGAAGGTATGCAATAGTATTAACTACTAGTACATTAATGTAATAATGCACTAATTAGTAGTGATCTTTATATCTATATCATCTAACATATTTCAAACTTTTCATAGGTTACAGGACACATCAAAGGCAACAAAGGCTAGGCTGGAAAAGGTTGGGTAGCACAAACTTGGCTCTAGGGGATATTCTAAAATCAAAGCACGAGTTGTAAGTAGCAATAAATGAATTACAAAGAAAAATTATTTATAAAATGAAAAATTAATAAAAAAATGCAGGGTGTTGACTTTAATTTTGAGGCCACAGAAGAACACAAAAGAATTGCCTTCAAGCAAGGCTATGCAACTGTGGCTGAACTCCTATGGCAAGCTTCGACTGCCCCAACCAAACAATCTCCTGCATCATATGCATAGGTAAATATGCCAAAAAATATATTAGAAATTGAATACTTGAGCAATAATCTATTTGATAATAATGTGCATGACATTGCAATGTAGCCTGTTAATCGTGACACAGACCATACACCACATCATGAAGCCCCCTAATGTGCATCATACTGTCCATGGAGGTACTCATTTGCAATTTAAACCTAATTATGTAATTATTAATAAAATTTAATATCTTTAATTGAACTTGGTGTAACCTTTTTGTGTATATTTTAGAGGATATAGAATCATGTCATGCTGAACAAGTGCTGGAGAATGTTCAGACTGATCAACAGGTAGCTCATGTCACAATTTTAGGTAAAGAACATCTATGTTTTGTTCTTTTAAATTAATTTTTTGATTTATAGTTCTTTTACTTAAATAAAAACTCGTAATTAACTAAAATAAAATGGTGTGAATTTAACTCATGAAGTACTTGTTATTGCAACGGACCCCCCTTTGGCATAGTGGCCTCATGTACCTCAAGAGATGAGGAGGAGAAATGTGTTGCAATTAGAACCAATAGAGGAGGCAGATGATGAGGACATTGATATTCCTCTTAGAAATTTTATGGAAAAAAAAAAAGCAAGAAAGCCAAAAAGAAATGATTATTGTCTGTTAATGAATTTTATGTGTTAATGACTTATTCATGAATGTTGTGTGTTAATGAATTATTCATGAATGGCTTACTCATGAATGTTGCACATTAATGAATTTTGTGTTAATGAATTATTCATGAATGTTGTGTGTTAATGAATGTTATCATGTGATTATAACGATTGAATGTTATATTTCAAAAATAGATGAATGTTATTAAATTTTAATGGGGAATTTAGAGTGATGTTGGGGGGGGTGTTTTCAAATGAGCTTCCACCGTAAAGATAAGCTTATAGTTAATAGTGAAAACCAATTAGCAAGTCCAAATGAAGTTCTTTATTATAGGTACCTTTTTATTTTTTAAAGCACAATGTCATGTTTTAATATTGTATAGTTCTTTTCTTAAATCAAAGTATTATTTTACTATAAGAACATAATTTATGACCATTTTAGTAACTATTCTAACATCGCTTTATGACAAATCCTATTTTGGCAAAGATGGCAATAAGTGGTGCTATCTATTCCTTCGGAGATTGGATTGCATAGGTCTGTATCTCAAAATCATTTGCATGTGGTAGAAATGCATTCTTACAACCATTTCATTCTACATTTAAAAACATTGATGACATTCTAGACACAAAATAATGCTAAGTATGGAGATAAGTATTCATAAACAAGATGGTGAGAAAGATAAGTATTCATAAAGAAGGTGGTGAGAAATATGGTGAGAAAGTGAGTATTTTGGGTGAGTGGTACTCTCTAATCACATGTTTTCTACTTCTTCAAAGATTGGGTTTTTATACTCTTATGATCTAATTGGTACTTTTCTTATTTGTAGGATGGAGAAAGTAGACATTAAGTCTACAAGTAGCTAGTTCAAGATTGTGGGTATAGTGTTGTGTGTGTCTGGAGCCATGGCCATAAGCTTCCTACATGGTCCTGCTATAAGCCAACTCTGGCCTTCATCAAACCCTCCCTCAGAAAACATCAATTCCCTAACTTTCTACATGAGGGAAATCCAGACAAAACCATCACTGGATGCATTTACCTCTTAATAGCTATGACAATCATGTCACCTGCCATGATTGTACAGGTGGAAGCTAAGATCAATTATTATTATGTTTCATGGTTAATTGAGTTGAGAGGCTCACAATTCAAAAATATGTTGTAGACTTGTGCCTTGGTTCTATTTGATTTTGTCATCCTCTTTTCCTAGTTTTTAGTCCTTTCTTACTATAATAGAAACATTGGTCTCATTCATGAAGCTCTTTGCTTATATAGTAGTTGTTGTAGACACCTAAAAACCTTTAGAAAATAAAGTATTTTTATTTTCTGAAAAAATCTCTGATGACATCATCATTTATGAATTAATTATTTAATTAATTAATTAATTAATTTTTATGCCATTAAATCCCTTTATCTTAATTAAAAATATTTAATTAAGGAATCCCTCCCTAAAATGTTTAAATCTTATTTAAACATTATTTCCTTATTTATTAATTATTTAATTAATAAATTGACCAAAAATCCTAAAATAAATAAAAAATTTATTTTTTGCCCAAAACTTGGACAATTTCCTTATGACCAATAACCTCTTCCAAAATCTTCTAATCCTTCTTTAATTTCGATTAAAGGCTAATCCCATCATTTCCTACCCCTAATCCCAACTCAAAATATTTAATTAAGATTAAATATTAATCCTCAATGTTTATTAAAAAAGTTTTAATAAATATCTCCTCAACCCAAACCCTTGAAATAAATAAAACTTTATTTATTTCTTAAAAATCTAATTTATCCTCATCCTAAGAAGTTCTAGACTCTTCTAGAAAGTCTTCATCCTCATCCTAGAAAATTTTAGACTATTCTAGAAAGTCTTTATCCTCATCCAAAGTCTAGACTCTTCTAGAAGATGTCTTTAAACCTAATCCTAATCCCCTCCTAACCTTGTCACATTCCCTAAACATGGGTTAAGACTTACTAACCCAAGCCAAAGTTAACAAATATCTCCTCCTTCACCCACCCTCATTAAATGCCATCCACTTGCCTATCCCTAAGCTAATCCTAAACCATCCTAATCCATCCTCTAATCATTTGCACAAGCCTAAGCAAGCTTAAAACCCTCCTAATCAAGTCCAAGTCGAAATTGCTCTCATCACCCTCAAAATATCTCAACCATAAAACTTTATGAAGCCCACTAGGCCATAAATGACTCTTCCAAGCCCTTTTATTGCTCTTACAAGTCATTATGAGGGTCTTTATGAAGATTTTATCCCTTGAACCTCCTTTGTTGACTCATCCTTCCCCTTTCCTCCATCCTCTCACCATGTGACATGTGTCACTCCTTGATTGGCTATAAGAAAGCACAATCCATGTGCTCTCCTCTCATGCAATCTGAGCCCTCCATGAGCTTTTTCCCATCCTTGCATCTTAGCCCTCAATCCCTCAAGCCTCTTGCCTATAAATTGGATCTTTCCCCTTTGCAAAATAACACAATCCATGAAGTAAAGTTATAATGCTATGTTGAGAGCCAAATACATACTAAAGCCATCTATCCACACCAAAAATCCACAATCATCCATTGAAGCCTTTGGAAGCATATTGAACATACATCCTATCCATTTAGATAAAGCCACTCAACAAGAGAGCTTCTCATTGAGAGAGCCCATTAATGGCTCATATTTTCAATTGAGAGCTCATCTTAGTCTATCTTGAAGTTTATGAATTTTGTTTTAGTTTGTAGAAGCTTTATTTAAGTTTGGTTTCTATTAGCATACTAACATTGCTCATATACATTTTGGCACGCTCGGTGGGACCCCGCATGGGTCATCTTCATTAGCTTTTTTAGTCAAGTTTTGTATGTCATTTGCTAATTTTTTCTAATTTTTATTGTTTTTGTGATTGGTAGGATTGTATAAATTGGTTTTGTAGGTCCACATGAGCATGAAAAAGACAAAGGAACTCATAATCTATCTCATAGTGTTTGCAGATTTTTCAAGCTTATAGGTGGACAAAGAACTTGGAATTCTTCTTCCTCTTCTTGTCTATATTCTTCTTATTCCATATACTTCTTCTTCTTCTTCTTGTGGGAGATCTTGGCCATTTTTTTTAAGGAAGCAAAATCATACACACTTCTTTTTAATGCTTAAAATGAACCCCCAAATCATACTTAAATCCATTAAAAAATTAAAAATTTGCAAAAAAGAAAAAATCTTTTAACAAGTGAAACTAAACCAATCTAATCATTTGCATCCTTGCAACATCAAGGTTTTAGATGCATTCATGCAAAGTTAGGAACACTTCATTTTTGGGAATTTAAAAAGAACTTCAAGTTTCCATTTCAAAAGGTTCAAAATCAACACTAAGTGCACACTAAAATCTAAATCAAACTCAAAGCATCAATCAAGGATAAAATGAACCTCATTTGAAAATATTTTAAAGTTCTTTTAAAAATCTCATGAAAACTAAGAGTCCTAAAACTTTTTTTATTTGTTCCAAACAAATGTCTTGTTGCAAAATCTCGAATGTTTCTTAGGTTTTTCCTGCATCAAAACAATTTAGGAATATCATTTTTGGGCTTAAAACATGCAAACTAGAACACAAAATCTTGAATGAAAAGCAAAGTCCAAAGAGTCATTTTCACTTTTGAGTCCAAAACAATCTTGAATGATCTAAGGTTAAAACAAAGCACTTCAAAGTTCTTAAAACAACACACAAAATCTCAATCTTGAATGCTCAAAGGAAAAAACATGAATGTTTAATCACTTGTCTTTGAATGCATGTTGCTAAACACACTTTTGAATGCCATGGATTAAAATCAAATTTTTCTTGAATGCATGATTAAAACAACAAATCCAATCTTGAATGCCAAGGATCAATTAACCATTGCAATATCAAACACTTCATTTGGAGCTTCTAAAATTGAACAAAACAAATCTCTTTTCCACATGAAATTTAGGTAAAGTTTGATTTTTGGATATTTAAGAGACTTTTTTAAGTTAAATAAAAATTTACAAAAATCAATTTGAGTAGTTCCTTGGACTCGCCTCTTTTCTAATCACCCATCAATTCAACCATTGGTTGCAATCTCAGCACCATTTATGGGGATGGGTCTACTTGAAAAAGGTGTTAAATTTTCCACAATCTAACTCACTCACTTGGTCTTTGAATGTTTTCTTTAGCTTTATCAAAAATTTTAAATGACCAAAACTCTAGATTAAATCGATCACACTTCAAGTTTGGGCACTAAAATTGAACAACTATTGACGTGGAGGCCTCCGGGCACGCGCTTGGCAATCGAGTTTCACACATCTTTGTTTTGGGCTTAAAATAAACTCACACTCAGTCTTGAATGCCTAAAAATAAATGAACATCACATGGTTTTGACACATTTTCAATGGCGCTCGCATTTCTTATGTTGACGATCTCTCAACTTTCATTATACTAATGACGCTGTCAAATTGGAATGAACATTGTATGCCATAATCACAAGTGTCTTCAATCATAGCTTACAAAATTTAAATCATCAATTGGAATGAACGCGTGTCTTTTAAAGCCCAAGATCATGTATGTGGTCTCGTTTTACACTTTTTAGGAGGCCTGCTTGGGGATTTCATCACCCCTTGGGACGACCTCAACTCCAGCGTTCTGACGGAGTATAAAGATCGGGAGGTGAATCCAAAGACACCTCTCTTGGGATCAAAATTTTGTCACTCGGGCTAAGCCTCAAGGAACTTTATACCCTTGAGAAGTGAAAGAGGAGAAGTGGGTTACCGCTCCTCTCGGCTGTGTGACATCTTTTTGGTTTCATCTACGGATTTGGGCCTCACGTACCTTGCGTATATCGAGGACTCCCTGGCTATAACAAATTTCATCCTTGTAGAAAGCTTCCTAGGATGTTGGTGTGTTTGACATGCTTGCTCAAAACTTTTGTCTGCTTATTTGTTCATAGCTTTTGAATGAATGTTTGCCAACTTTGGTCAAAATCCCAAAAAAGCAAAAATCTCCTAGCTCAAGGCATACTTAGTGTAGTCACTGCCTCATCAGAAAATCATCCAAGCTCCCCCGCTGCAACCAAATCTATCTAGTTCCTTTCTTTAGAACAATCCCAAATCCAAAGTCTCTCCAAATCATCCCCCCCTAGCTAGCTAGAAACCCAATCCAAAATCACACCCAAGCCTTTAGAGAGTTTTTGTCATTCTGCTAGAATTTGTTATCCAATCAATCCGACCAATCCACCAGCCTCACCACGGTTATCCTTTTGACAGAGCTTTGTCTAGGGTAATCTAGCTTTGTCACCCGTTATCCCTCATCACCTTGAGCTAAAGGTTGGGATCCACAAGTGATCAATCTCGTGTCATGCCCATAGGATCATTAGTCTATTCTTAGGTTGACACAATCTCCACCAATCCAGCACATAGGAAAGCAAAACTCTCACTTTTTGACAGCATGCCCTTGAAGTCTTCCATCCACAGGAAAGCCAAAAATCTCCAGCCAATCCTCCTTAGGTCTGTCATGCAACTTTGACTCTCCCTAGGAAATCTTTCATCAGCCAATCCAAAATTTGTGCTTAACCCAAATCCAACCATGAGCTTCCATGTTCATCCATACGCAAGACCCCATCCCCATCAAACTCATCATCAAATCATGAAGTACCAATCCTATCATGATGTGTTCGGTCGCATTGTCCTTGCTCCCGCCACCTCCTATTCCAATGATGATGAAAAACTTGTTGACTATGACAGGTATATTGAAAGCCTTAGAAACATTCCCCCAAGCATCCCCCAAAATCCAAGAGTTATTCCAAATTATCTAGTCATGCCATCTGATATTCCAGCTTCCCCTCCATCACCCCATCAACAAAGCTTCCAATCTTCCACCCCCATCACACTAGCTATTCCTGTCAATCCACCTCCACCTTCGACACACAAGTCTCCAAGGAATCTCCTAGAGGAAATACAAGAAAAGTTGCCTCCAACAGTCGATAAGCCATGTCATCTAATCCAACCATGTGAAGTAGTCAGTGATGAAGCTTCCCCATCTATAATATCACCTCCATCTCCCATAGCTATCATCCCCATACCATCCATCAAATTGCTTAAAATCTTTCCACTTCCCGCAAGCATCAAAATCCCACCACCTGTCAAATCCCTCCAAATCCTATCCACATCGCCTCCAAGCATTTCCCAAATCTCTCGTAATGACCCTTATGCATCCATCTTCTACTCACCCATCTCCACTACTGAATCTCCCATCTATCCATCCGTTGCCTTTGAAGAATCCATCCCTTCACCTCCTATCGCACCATCCACTCCAAACCAATCCTATCAAGATCCTGCCCAAAAGCATGTTGACATCCCCCAAAGCATAAATGAAGATATCATCGTACCATGTCTTCCATCCATAGTGCAGTCACCATCTCCTCCATCTCCAAAACCTCGAGCCATATCTCCTCCACTACAAGATATCTTGTCATCCCACCAGCTACATCAAGATCCTATCCTTCCATCTCCCCCACTCCATGCTTCCATCTTACCACCTATCCAAGCTATTCCACCATCTATAATCTACCCTCTTGGTTCACTTACATTCATCCATGGTGGCCCTCTCTCAGCAGAAGAATTAAGAACAGTATCTCCCCATTGCAATACACCTAATAAATCACTTCTACCATTTTCTGCAAGCAAAAAATTTCCTCAGCTTGTTCAAATGCTCAATCGATGGCATTATCAAGGTCAAGGTTTAGGACCACAAGAGCAAGGAATCAGAGAGCCTATTATTGCACAAAAAAATCTAGGATTTCATGGTCTTGGATATGTATCCAAAGGCTCACCATCTAAAGGTGTTGGTACACCACACCCCCAAACCAAGCCTATCTCCAAGCCCACCATGCCAGCCTCCCATCACTCCTTCAAGAAATCTTATGTCATCCCCCCTTCACCATCTTTGCAACCCAAAACAACCTACCATATCCCCCCTTCATCCGCTAAATCCATTTTGGGTCCCTATGTCCCAAAATCTACTATCCTCCATCCTCCTATCAGCCATCATAAAAATCTTATTCCATCCATTTCTATGCAAGATCAACAAAGGCACATATCAGGGCACACCATCCATCATCATCCCCCTACATGCTCTTTCATATCCTCTCCATCTAACAAAGCTTCTCCTAACCATCTTCCCAAAGCTTACCACAGCAATGTGAATGCCAACTTCAAGATGCATAAAGCTAAAAATCCACATCCTAGGCAATCATATGTCTATTCTAAAAGACATACTCCAAAAAGGAAAAATCCAATCAAAGAATGCAAAACAATGCAAAAGCCTATAAAAAGAAAATCCAAAACCATGTGGATCCCCAAGAAAAAAGTTGAAACCCAATGCATAATGGCATCCACCATTGCTAATCCCCCATCTAGTGACTCATGTCCCCCATCTCCTAGCTCCATCTTGGGTGCCTATATCCCCAAGCACGCTTCCACAAATCCTCCATCACGTTCGCATCTACCATCTATCCCCCATATGCTCTTTTCACACCCGTTCCAACATGTGCCAATGTTGCTCTTGCAAGCATCCCCATCTCATGCTCCTTTCCAGCATTTTCATCCCTCCATCTCTTACTATCAATCCCATCTAATCCGATCTATTGCATAAATCACACATCCGGTGTACCAACAGCTAGCAACAAAATTGAACATTCCAATAGCCAGTGAAAAATCCCAAAAAAGCCAAAATAGCTGAAGAAAGCCAAAATCATTCTAGCTAAGTCCAAAGTCAAAAAAAAATTAAAAAATAAATAAAGAAAATAGAAGCTTCCACTAGTGAAAACTTGGCAATTCAAGCACCTTGGACAAGTACCATGATGAAAACTTGGCAAACAAGCGTCATGCGTAATCCCGCCATCCCCAGCTTAGCCTATTACCCTCATGCTTTTGGTCATCTCTTGACATCCAACTCCATCTTCCAATCTATCCACCTATCCTCCATCCTCCAGCTTCCATCTCACACCATCCACTAATCTTATGTAGCTTTAGCCAATCATCTCAGCCATCATCCATCTCACTAGCCCCTTCAGCTTTTTCCATCCTAGCTTCAATCCTATCACATCCATCATAAGACCTCCTTCCGCATGTTATCTTTTGATTGGGGGCACTATATTCCTTGGAGATCTTGTCTTGTCCATCCTCCCTTGTCATTGGTATCTAGCTCTAGGCTATCCTCATGCAAACCCAATGTCATCTCTTTATATCCATCATAATCCTAGCTATCTACCATCCTATCCAGCCATCTCATCCTTCTTCTCTAGCTATCCTTGGTCACAAAATCTCTCATCATCATTGGATGCATCTTGTCAAATCCATATCTTTTGTTATCACCTCATCCTTAGCTTCTGCCTCTTGCACCAACTTGAGCCATCCCGCTATCCTCTCATCCTGAGCTTTTTATCCATCTATATCATACCTATCATTGGTCCATTAGCATGTACCATATCTTGATTAGCCCACTTTTAAATATCTTGGTCCGTTAGCTTGTACATCCTCTTTAGCTTAGTACCATTGTATCTATCTAGCTTTCATGTCAGTTCCTCCTTGATCAACATCTTGCACACATTGCACAACCCTTGGTTAGCTATTCCAATGCATCCTTTAGCTAGATTTCCTGTCACCAAAGTGTTATCTTTCTTAGTTCAGCTTTCCAGACGCATCACTCATCCAAATCCACCAGCATAGGTGCTCTCTGATAGGTCCTTGCAGGATATAGCTTTTCTCATGTCTGATCTTGGTCCGTTAATACCTCGTCCTACCCATCTCATTGGCAAATGGTTCTCTTTTGGATTTTCGCTTTCTTTTGATTTGGACTCTTCCCTTTTGGGTCTTGAACTATCTTTTCCAACCAATCTCCTTGTTCCCTCCTCAAGGTTGCCATGATCTTCCATATCATGGTATACTGTGAATGGGGCAATCAGAGCGTAAGGTCTTGATCATGTCTTTTGCTTGTTTTCTTTTTTGCTTGTGGGTTACCCAGTGTCGTTTCCACACTGCTTCCTCTTGGATTCATGTGTGATACTGGGGCAATCCTTGCGTGTTTGTTTTGAGTCAGTTTGTCAGTCCTCTGGACAGTTGGTGAAAAGGCCTTGATGTTCTTGGTAACCTTGGAAATTAACCAACAGTCCTATAGAAAATCTAGTGCTCAACTACATGGTGGTACTTCTCTTTGAAGTATCCCCCCCGCTCAAAAAGCTTCAATGGTTTTCCTTCATCTCCATTATCCCCCATCCATATCCAGCATTCGTCTCTCCTACCCTAGCTGATGCATCAGTATCTCTTTGAATCACTCATCACTCTTAGCTTTAGGGATCCACAATCCTAGTCTTAGGGATCCACCAATCCAAATCAACCCACCAAGCCTCATCTTTCGAGATCCACAATCCTAGTCCTAGGGATCTCCGAAACCCATCTTCCGCCAATCTAACTCTTTGAAATCCTATTGCATCAGCTTTATAATCCCCTCATCCATCTCTCTATCCTAGATTCCTTTTTATAGCACTCCACTCCTTCATCCCCCCAATCCCAAAAGTCTTAAGCTTGTTTCCTCTTGTGCCCCTGATTTCCCTTTATCATCCTCTCGTAGTGAGATTTTGAGCTAACCAAACCTCTTCTCTTAAGAAAATTTGAGTCTCCTTGCTCATCCCAAATTCTTGTACATTTCAAGAAGCCATCGAGCCTCGCTTTCTCTCCCCGCTGCCTTCTTGAGGGGGCATCTCACAGTCCATTCTCTCCTCTTCTGCTCTAGCCTTGGGCATCTTATTTTCTTATCTTTGATGCCATGCCACTTGCGGCATCACATCAAAGAGGGGAAAAATGTAGACACCTAAAAACCTTTAGAAAATAAAGTATTTTTATTTTCTGAAAAAATCTCTGATGACATCATCATTTATTAATTAATTATTTAATTAATTAATTAATTAATTTTTATGCCATTAAATCCCTTTATCTTAATTAAAAATATTTAATTAAGGAATCCCTCCCTAAAATGTTTAAATCTTATTTAAACATTATTTCCTTATTTATTAATTATTTAATTAATAAATTGATCAAAAATCCTAAAAAAAATTTTAAAAAAATTTCCTTATGACCAATAACCTCTTCCAAAATCTTCTAATCCATCTTTAATTTTGATTAAAGGCTAATCCCATCATTTCCTACCCCTAATCCCAACTCAAAATATTTAATTAAGATTAAATATTAATCCTCATGTTTATTAAAAAAGTTTTAATAAATATCTCCTCAACCCAAACCCTTGAAATAAATAAAACTTTATTTATTTCTTAAAAATCTAATTTATCCTCATCCTAAGAAGTTCTAGACTCTTCTAGAAAGTCTTCATCCTCATCCTAGGAAATTCTAGACTATTCTAAAAAGTCTTTATCCTCATCCAAAGTCTAGACTCTTCTAGAAGATGTCTTTAAACCTAATCCTAATCCCCTCCTAACCTTGTCACATTCCCTAAACATGGGTTAAGACTTACTAACCCAAGCCAAAGTTAACAAATATCTCCTCCTTCACCCACCCTCATTAAATGCCATCCACTTTCTTATCCCTAAGCTAATCCTAAACCATCCTAATCCATCCTCTAATCATTTGCACAAGCCTAAGCAAGCTTAAAACCCTCCTAATCAAGTCCAAGTCGAAATTGCTCTCATCACCCTCAAAATATCTCAACCATAAAACTTTATGAAGCCCACTAGGCCATAAATGACTCTTCCAAGCCCTTTTATTGCTCTTACAAATCATTATGAGGGTCTTTATGAAAATTTTATCCCTTGAGCCTCCTTTGTTGACTCATCCTTCCCCTTTCCTCCATCCTCTCACCATGTGACATGTGTCACTCCTTGATTGGCTATAAGGAAGCACAATCCATGTGCTCTCCTCTCATGCAATCTGAGCCCTCCATGAGCTTTTTCCCATCCTTGCATCTTAGCCCTCAATCCCTCAAGCCTCTTGCCTATAAATTGGATCCTTCCCCTTTGCAAAATAACACAATCCATGAAGTAAATTTATAATGCTATTTTGAGAGCCAAATCCATACTAAAGCCATCTATCCACACCAAAAATCCACAATCATCCATTGAAGCCTTTGGAAGCATATTGAGCATACATCCTATCCATTTAGATAAAGCCACTCAACAAGAGAGCTTCTCATTGAGAGAGCCCATTAATGGCTCATATTTTCAATTGAGAGCTCATCTTAGTCTATCTTGAAGTTTATGAATTTTTTTTAGTTTGTAGAAGCTTTATTTAAATTTGGTTTCTATTAGCATACTAACATTGCTCATATACAGTTGTAACTTTGAAGTTTGGGGTATCTAATGAGAGACAGTTTAAACATCACATACTAAGACTTGTTTTCTAAACTAAAAGTATTAAATAGTCAAAATTGTCTTATTTTCCACACTCAATTATCATATTAATGTGAGATTTTTTTAAATGACCATCTAAGAACTATACAATTTTTTATTTAAAAAACCCTACATGTTCAAAATGTGGTGCTCTTTCTAATACATTTGTTGTCAATGCATTCTAGGCAAAGGTTGGTCGTGATAAAGATTTTGAAGAAGCATTACAAGCTCTTAAGGGAAGCCAATGTGATGTGTCATATGAAGCAACTAAAATCCTAGTGTGTATCTTTGTTTATTCTAGATATATATATATATTTTTCATTCATTGGGATCAACTAGGTCAGCTTCCAATTTCAATTTAAGCTAAAATTTGAGTAAAACTTTGGAGCTAATCAATTCCAATGAAGACGTTAAAAAAATAGTTGATTGTTGTTCATATTAGGTTATCAATTTATTGAATATATTATATAGGAATATATAGAGGAGTTGGAAAATCTACCCAAGACCAAAATACTTGATTTGTTTCATAGAAACTATGCTCCTACTATCATTGTAAGAAATATACTCAACAATTTGTTGGTTCTCCATAATTTATCTAATCATCCACAGTTCCTTCCAATAATCCATTCATCATTTACAACTTCATAATATGTACTATACTTGATGAAATTTTGTTTGTTGAATCTTAATTATTTATCCAGTCATCCTTTACAACTTAACAATTGTGTTTTCTATGTCAAGTTGGTGTTGGCCTAGTGGTATGCCAACAAATTGGTGGAATCAATGGTGTTATATTTTACACTAGTGCAATCTTTGAGGCTACTAGTGAGAAGCTAAGTTAGGATATTAGATGTTTCTCTTTCATTTCTACTGATATAAATGTGTTCTTTTCTATTTTAGATGTAATATAATTGTTATGATTAGATAAATTAGGATAGGGTTCAAACCTGTACTATTATATTGTGGTGACTGATCAGGAAAGTATTGTGCATACTTCATAAATTCTTAATTATAACCCTAAAGCAATTAAAATACTTGTATAAAAGGGCTTAGGGTTAGGGATTATTTCATAAGGTGTGATGCGAAATTGATTCTTGCAATGGTATTGAGTTGTAAGGGATTACAGATTGTAATCAAGTTGTAATCGCTGGATCATAAAAATATTGGACTTGCTATTTGGTGGACGTAGCCTAGGGATTGGGTGAACCATGTTAAATCTTGGTGTTTTGTGTTCTTTTCTATGTGATATATTATTATTTTTTTTATTGGTTATATTTGCATGTAATTGTTATTTTTGTCCATGGTTTAATCCTTATAAGTGGTATCAGAGCCTAGTAATTTTTTAGTTATCCTCTACAAGAAAGTTTCATGGTTGAGTAGGAGCAATGGTAGATGAGGGTAAGTTGAGGGTTGATAGGTTTAATGGAAAAAACTTCCAGTTATGGAAGATGCAAATGGAAGAGTATCTATATTAGAAGGATTTATGGAAGTTATTGGAGGCAAAGCCAAGAATCAAGGATCTATGTCAAATGATGAATGGGATCTTTTGGATACAAATGCACTTGGAAACATTTGATTATGCCTAGCACCATCAGTGGCATTTAATATTACAAAAGAAAAGATGATAGAAGAATTGATGAAAACCCTAGTGACACTGTATGAAAAGCCCTCTACTTCAAACAAGGTATTTCTCATGAAGCATTTATTTAATATAAAAATGGTAGAAGGTGGATCTATTATAGATCATTTAAATGAGTTTAATACTATTACTAGTCAGTTATCTTCTATGGGTATCAATTTTGAAGAAAAAATTAGGGCTCTCTTGATTTTGTGTTCTTTGTCTAAAAGCTAGAATGGCTTGGTAATGACTGTGAGTAATTATGTTCCTAGATCTAGAACCCTAAAATATGATGATGTGATTGTGATGCAGGAGCATCCAGAGGTATAAGGGCAATCCTGTGTCACCCAAGAAATGTACTTAGACTTAGTTTCTATTTTATGTGTTTTCATTTTTGGATACCCATTTGGGTCAAATAAAGGTTCCAACTCTCATAGTTCCACTATTAATGTTCTAGGTTAGAGTTTTTAATCACCTTGGGATACATGTAAATGTCAAAAAAATAGGAGTATGTAATTGAGCCATCATTTTAGTGAGCTAGAAGGTGCAAATTGGCCGGATGAATGTAATTGTAATTTAGATCATTCCAAAAAAAGAATTAGGTCAAAAGGCCCCATGGTTTGAAAGTTATTGCAGTTTTTCAATTTCTGGAGACATCCTAAGAATGCTTCAAAGTCATGTTAGGGGCATTAAATGACCTCAAACAGGGCTGAAAATGGGGGACAAGTGAAGCTGGTCCATAGGGCTATATAGTGCTTTGAGAGCTTTTCGAAAATATAAATGGTTCGTCAATTAGAGCTACAGTTCAAAAGTTATGCCTCCTGAAAGTTCGATTATCATTTCTGAATTCTTCTAATTTTGCGCCGACTTCTAGAGCCTTCTATTTGGTCAGTGGATACCAACTAGCACTTTCTAGAATGTATTCCTAATCCTTAACCCTTCGGGGCCTATTTAAGAACAATTTTTGGCATTATCAAAAGCAGTTTGGAGTGGAGTTTGAGAGAAGGTACTGGGAGAAGAATTTATCTCCAGATTTATTTGCTATTGTAAGCCCATAGGGCATGTTTTGGAGTCTGTTTCTCTGCACCAAGTGTACTAGCATATTTTCATAGTTAATAAAATTTTCCCCTTTCCTGTTGTGTCCATTCTATGCTTGGGTTGTGTCCCCATCAAGTGGTATCAGAGTAGGTTTTCTTGAGTGTGTAGACAGAGCGCCGACTGTGAGGCAGTTTGCACCAGGACTGTGTGGTTGTGGGTTTGAGTTAACAAGATACCTCCATGAAGAGAGTGTTGTGGAAGGGCTAGAGCTATTAATCCTAAGGAGGTTAAAGCCCTCCAAAGGTAGGTACAAGCGTTGCAAGAGGAGCTCCGTAGAGGAACAAATGTTACTGCAGGTGACAAAAGTGAGGATGACAATGAAGAAGAAGAAATTGGACTAGAAGGAGAAGTTGATGGGGAAGTTCTAAATCAGGTAGAGGAGAGGCTTTTTAGGGCCATTACTAAGTTTGGCAAAAGACTTACAATTGATGTGGGTGTATTTTCAAGAAATCTGAAACCAGATGAGTTGATTGACTAGATCAATGAACTAGAAGAGTACTTTGAGTATGAGGATATCAGGGATCCAGATAGGGTTAAGTTTGCAAAGGCCAAACTAAAAGGACATTCCAAAACCCAGTGGCAAGAGGTTCAATTGGAAAGAAATAGAAGAGGAAAGGAGAAGATCACAAGGTGGGATCGCATGGTGGACAAACTAAAGAAGCAGTTCATTCTTGTTGACTATGAGCTTGATTTGTTTAAGAAGATGCATGGGTTAAAGCAAGTAGCAAAATCAGTCCAAAAATATATAGAGGATTTTTATTGACTTCTGATTAGAGCAGGGCATGCAGAAGCGAATAAGGAGAAGGTTGCTCATTATATCAGTGGGTTACGACCAAACATCTAGGAGGAATTAAGTCTGGTAAGAATGACCAGCATTCAGGAGGCATCCCAGTTTTCCCTACAAGTTGAAAAGAAGCTAAATAAAATATTTGAAGGGAGACAAAGAGGGCATGGTCAAGGAGGAAGGGGTAGTGGTAGGTCATCTGGAGATTGAAATGAAACCCAAAAGAAAAATGAAGATGTGGGTACTAACGGGAACCAGAGGAATGAGCATTTCAACCACTCCCATGATCAAGACTTTGGAAATCAAAGAGGAAGAGGTAGAAGACATGGACAAGGAAGAGGAGGCTTCCATGGTACCTATTTCCATTGCAATGAAGAAGGTCATCATGCCTTTGAATGACCTCAATGACAAGAAAGGACAGATAGGAGAGCTAAGGGTCAAGCCAGGGTTGCTCATGTGGATGAGGATGCACAATCATCACATTCAGAGGATGCAGAAAGAGGAGATACTTTACTAAATGAAAGGGTCATACTAAGTGGTGAGATTGAACTAGGACAAAGGAGGAGTTTATTCTATATCAAGTGCAAGTGTGAGGATAAATGTTGTGATGTAATCATTGATGGTGGTAGAACTGATAACTTGGTATTAGAGGAGATGGTCTCTAAGTTGAAGGTCAAGAGGGAGAAACACCCCCAGCCCTATCGGATTGCTTGGGTGAAAGATGATCATAAGGTCCTGGTAATTGAACAATGTTTAGTGAAGTTCAAAATTGGGAGTTACCATGATGAAGTTCTCTGTGATGTTATTCCAATGAATGTTTTCCATCTATTGTTGGGTATACAGTGGTAGTTTGATAGGCATGTAGTACATGATGTTCATGCAAATGCATACTCTCTAACAAAGGATGGAGTTCGCCACAAATAGAAGCCCATGAAAAAGAAAGGCAAAAAGGTATGTAGTAGTGCTAGGATTTGTCTTGTTGATGGAAGGAAGTTTTTATATGGCATGAAACATCAGCGTATGTGCTATGCTTTGATCCCTAGGAAAGATAAAGAAGGTAGTAGTGAAATACCACTTGAAGTTTTAGATTTACTAGGTGAGTTTGGAGATATCATCTCTAATAATGGTCCAGAAGGATTATCACCAGTAAGGCAAATCAGTCATCAGATAGATTTAATCCTAGGAGCTAGTTTGCCTAACAAGGCTACGCACAAGATGACTCCTACTAAAATTGAGGAGCTAAACAGATAGGTTCAGGAGTTATTGAGGAAGGGTTTGATTCAGGAGAGCCTGAGTCCATGTTTAGTACCTGCAGTACTAGCACCAAAGAAGGATGGAGAGTGGAGGATGTGTACAGACTCTCGAGCTATAAACAGGATAACCATCAAGTATCGGTTTCCTTTGCCAAGAATGGATGATCTTATGGACTACTTGAGTGGAGCTCAGTACTTCACAAAGATAGATCTCAAGAGTGGCTATCATCAGATACAGATATGAGAAGGAGATGAGTGGAAAATAGCCTTCAAGACCAAGGAGGGTCTTTATGAGTGGTTAGTCATGCCCTTTGGATTGACGAATGCCCCAAGCACCTTCATGCAGCTTATGAATGAGGTACTTAAGAAGTTCTTGGGAAAATTTGTTATTGTCTATTTGGATGATATTTTAATTTTCAGCAAGACTTTGGAAGAACATTTATTGCATATTCATAGTGTCCTTGAAAGGTTAAGGGAAGAGAAACTGTTAATTAATCTGAAGAAGTGTATCTTTGCAAAAAGGGAGTTAGTCTACTTGGGGTTTGTTATATCACCTGAAGGTCTCAAAATGGATCCAGAGAAGGTAAAAGCCATCTTGGAATGGCCTACTCCAAGGTCTGCTACTAAGGTAAGATCATTTCATGGTCTGGTTAGTTTTACATGAAGTTCGTTAAAAATTTTAGTGGCATATGTGCACCCCTGACGGACACAATAAGAGGGGATAGAAAAGAGTTCAAATGGACTGCGGCAGCTGTGAGAAGTTTTGAATTGCTGAAGAATAAGGTGACAGAACAACCTGTGTTGGCACTTCCAAATTTTAGAAAGGTGTTCCAGGTGGATTGTGATGCTAGTGGCAGCGCTATTGGGGCTTTATTAAGCCAAAAAGGTAAGCCTATTACATATTTTAGTGAAAAATTGAATGATGCGAAAAAGAAGTATTATGTTTATGATCAAGAGTTCTATGCAATAGTTCAAGCTTTAAAGAAATGGAGGCATTATCTATTGCCAAAGGAATTTTTTTTATATGTTGATCACCAGGCATTACAATACCTAAATAGCCAAGGTAAATTGAATCAGAGCCATATGAAGTGGGTAGAGTTTTTGTAGAGCTATACATTTGTATTGAAGCATAGAAGTGGAAAATCTAACAGGGTTGCAGATGCACTAAGTAGGAGATAGTTGTTGCTTATAGTAATGTAGGTTGAAGTAGTTGGGTTTGATGAACTCAATAATTTGTACCCTATGGATCCTAATTTTGCTGAAGCGTGAAAAGCTTGTAAAGAGCCTGTTGCTGTAGATAGAACCAAGTGGCTAGACTATTTGATTCAAGATGGTATGTTGTTCAAGGGTAGTCAATTATGCATTCCAAGGAGTTCCATGAGGAAAAATCTGATTAAGGAGAAACATATTGGAGGGATGGCAGGACATTTTGGTCGAGATAAGACCATTGCCATTCTCAAAGAACATTATTTTTGGCCTCAAATGTCATAGGATGTGAAGAAGTTTGTACAGAATTGCCAAGTTTGTCAAGTGGCCAAGGGATTTAATCACAATACTGGACTATGTCAGCCATTGCTTGTTCCATCAAAGCCATGAGAGGACATAAGTATGGATTTTTTTCTTGGATTGTCGAGGACACAAAGGGGTAATGACATAGTATTTGTGGTGGTTAATAGGTTCTCCAAAATGGCACATTTCATTCCATGCCACAAAACTCATGATGTTTTCCATATTGCAGACTTGTTTTTCAGAGAGGTGGTAAGACTACATGGTCTCCCAAAGAGTATAGTTTCTGACAGAGATACTAAATTTGTGGGGTATTTCTGGAAAACATTGTGAAAGAATTTGAGAACAGACTTGAAATTTAGTTCCGCACATCACCCGTAGACTGACAGCCAAACAAAAGTGGTAAATAGAAGTCTAGGCAATTTGCTAAGATGTTAAGTTGGGGATAAGCCCAAGGGGTGGGATTTGATTCTACCACAAGTAGAGTTTTCTTACAATAACTCTATAAACAAGAGTACTGGTAGATCACCGTTCCAAATTGTATATGGAAGTAGCCTAAGGACCGCACTAGAATTGAGGAAGATAGAGCAAGGGGAGAGGACAAGTGTTGAAGCTGAAGAATTTGCTGAACATATCAAGTGTTTACATGAGGAGGTCCAAGCACACATTACCAAGATGAACCAACAGTATAAAGCTAGGGCTGATCAAAGGAGAAGACATAAGGAGTTCCAAGTAGGGGATCTAGTCATGGTACACTTAAGAAAAGAAAGATTTACAGCCAGTACTTACAACAAGCTGAAGATGAAGAAATTTGGCCCCTGCAAAATTTTGAAGAAACATGACTCAGGAAATGCATATGAAGTAGAGTTGCCAGATGGAATTCACATTTTTCCTATTTTCAACATTGTAAACTTAACAGAGTATCATGATGATGGTGTAGATGAGGAGCTGATGTTAGAGTCATGTCCAATTCCTACTTCTAAGAAGGAGGAGATAGACGAGATTCCAAATAGTTGTGTGGGTAGGAGTACTAGAAATAGATAGTATAAAGAGTATCTGGTCAAGTGGAAAGGACGGTCGATAGAGGACTCAACTTGGATATCAGCAACTAAGGTTTCCCATTTGGGATTTCCACTACTATTCATAAAGTGATAGGGTCAATTTTCAATCTACCCTGGGTGTCTGATGTAGGAGCATCTAGAGGTATAAGGGCAATCCTGTGTCACCCAAAAAATGTACTTAGACTTAGTTTCTATTTTATGTGTTTTCATTTTTGGATACCCATTTGGGTCAAATAAAGGTTCCAACTCTCACAATTCCACTATTAGTGTTCTGGGTTAGAGTTTTTAATCACCTTGGGATACGTGTAAATGCCAAAAAAAATAGGAGTATGTAATTGAGCCATCATTTTGGTGAACTAGAAGGTGTAAATTGGCCAGATGGATGTAATTGTAATTTAGAGCATTCTAGAAAAAGAATCAGGTCAAAAGGCCTCACGGTTTGAAAGTTATCATAGTTTTTCAATTTTTGGAGACATCCTAAGAATGCTTCAAAGTTAGGTTAGGGGCATTAAATGACCTCTAACAAGGTTAAAAAATGGGAGACAAGTGCATCTCGCCTATAGGGCTATAGAGCACTTTGAGAGCTTTTCGAAAATGTAAATTGTTCATCAATCGGAGCTACAATTCAAAAGTTATGCCTCCCAGAAGTTCGGTTATCGTTTTTGGATTCTTCTAATTTTGCACCGACTTCTAACGTGGCTTCTAGAGCCTTCTATTTGGTCGGTGGATGCCAACTAGCACTTTCTAGAATGTATTCCTAATCCTTAACCCTTCGGGGCCTATTTAAGAACATTTATGGCATTGTAAAAGGCAGTTCAGAGTGGAGTTTGAGAGAAGGTACTGGGAGAAGAATTTATCTCTAGATTTATGCTATTGTAAGCCCATAGGGCATGTTTTGGAGTCCGTTTCTCTACACTGAGTGTACTAGCATATTTTCAGAGTTAATAAAATTTTCCCCTTTTCTGTTGTGTCCATTCTGTGCTTGGGTTGTGTCCCCATCAGATTGGTATTATTTTGAGTGAGGAAACTTATAGAAAAACCTCAAGTAGATCTACATCAGGAAGTGCTTTGAATGCAAAAAGCAAAGGCAAAATGACTGAGAGGTGAAATAATTCTTGAAATCATGAGAAATCAAAAAGAAAGTCAAAGGGGAGGAGGTCTCAATCGAGAGGAGCGAACGACTGCTAGTACTATGGGAAACCAGGGCACAAAAAGAAAGATTGCTGGAATTGAAAGAAAAATGAAGGAGATAAATCAGATGGAGAGAAGGAGGTAAATGTGGTAAGTAACAAATCTAAAGAAGATGCTTTTCTTCTTTCTTTAGAAAGTGTTGATGATTCATGAGTTTTAGATTTTGGTGCTTCATTTCATGCTACACCTCATAGAGGTTATTTTATTGATTATGTCCAAGGGGATTTTGGGCTTGTTTATTTGGGGGATAATGAACCCTGTCAAATTGTTGGAAAGGGAAAAATTAAGATTAATTTGTAGAATGGGACTCATTGGCTACTATATGAGGTAAGACATGTTCCAAGGCTGAGTAGGAATTTAATTTTAGTAGGGCAACTTGGCGATAAGGGTTGTGTAGTTACTTTTAATGATAAAAATTGGAAGGTTTCAAAAAGTTCCCTTGTAGTAACAAAAGGTGTGAAAGTAAGCACCTTATAACTTTGTCCAGGTCATGTTGTTCCTTCTACTTTAATTGTTTCAGTGAAAAATGAATGTTCAGGAACAATTTTTGTAGTTGAGTAGGGAGAACAAATAGCTATTGTAGATTCTGATACAGCACTGTGGCACAACAGACTTGGGCATATGAGTGAGAAAGGTATGAAAGTACTTCATTCAAAGAAATTTTTACTACGTCTGAAATGTGTTAATATGGATTTTTGTGAAAGTTGTGTGATGATAAACAAAAGAGAGTGAGTTTTACAAAGACTAGGAAGGAAAATAAAAGGGAGAAATTAGAGCTTGTGCATATCAATGTATGGGGACCGGCTCAGGTATCTTCCCTTGGTGGCTCTCATTACTATGTTACTTGTTGATGACGCAACTAGAAAAGTATGGGTTTATTTCCTTAGACATAAATATGATGTATTTCAAATTTTTAAGAAATGGAAATGCTTGGTTGAAAATGAGACTGGTAAAAAATTAAAATATCTTAGATCTGATAATGGTGGTGAGTATTGTAGTTATGAATTTGAATATTATTGCTCCACTAATGGTAATCATAGATAGAAAATTGTTCCAAGGACTCCACAAGAAAATGGAGTGGTTGAATGCATGAATAGGACTATAATGGAGCATGCAAGGATCATGAAGTTGCATATTGGGTTGCCCTTACACATGTGGGCGGAGGCTGTCAATACTGCTATATATTTGATTAATAGAGGTCCCTCTACTCCTTTGTTCTGTGGTATTCCAAAGGAGACATGGAGTGGTAAGAAGGTGAGTTATTCTTTTCTCAAAACCTTCGGTTGTAAAGCATTTGCTCACATAGACTCTAAAAATAGAACCAAGCTAGAAGCTAAGTCAAAAAAATGTGTATTTTTTGGATATGGCATTAATGAATTTGGTTATAGGATTTGGGATTTTGAAAATCATAAAATTGTAAGAAGTAGGGATATCATATTCAATGAGAAAGTGTTGTACAAAGATCTATTGCAGCAACATGAGAAGAAAGAATATGATTATATAGTGTTGGATGATACTCCAAAAGCTAATGTTCCAACCATTCCTCATGATGTGCAACAACCACAACAACAAATACCACATACACTAGTGATTGTTAGACAACCAAAAAGGCAAATTAGACCTCCAAAAAGATTCTCTCCCTCTTCGTATTCTATTTTACTTACTAATGTTGGTGAACCTAAAAGTTATTATGAAGCTATGCAAGTGGATACTAAGATTTAGTGAGAGTCTGCAATGAAAGATGAAATGGACTCTTTGCTGAAGAATAAGACATGGGATTTGTGCAAGTTACCTATAGGTAAAAAGGCTTTATAGAATAAGTGGGTTTATAGGTTGAAAGAAGAGGATGGAGGTAAGAAAATATTTAAAGCCAAGTTAGATGTAAAAGGATTTGCATGGATAAAGGGAATTGATTTTGATGAGATATTTTCTCCTATTGTTAACATGACTTCTATATGTACTGTTTTAAGCCTAATGGCTATTGAAGATTTGCATTTAGAGTAGCTAGTGTTAAAATAGCCTTCCTTCATGGTGATTTGGATGAAGAGATATGTATGGCTCAGCCATAGGGATTTGTGGTCAAAGATAAGGAGAACTTAGTGTGCAAATTGAAGAAAAGTTTATATGGCTTGAAGCAAGCACCTCGGCAATGGTATCTAAATTTTGACAGTTTTATGCATGAGCATGGTTATAGTAGGTGTCATTCATATCATTGTGTTACTTTAAGAGATTGGATGATGATAGCTACATTATTTTATATTTATATATTGATGATATGCTTGTAGCTAGGTCTAACATTGATCACATTAAGGGGTTGAAAAGCCAATTAGCACATGCATTTGCTATGAAGGATTTGGGGGTAGCAAAACAAATCCTTGGTATGAAGATTTGTGAAGATAGGAAAAATAGAACATTTACGCTATCTTAGGTTGATTATGTTGAGAAGGTGTTGCAACATTTCTCTATGGAGAATGTTAAAGTTGTCTACACACCTTTACTTGGTCATTTGAAGTTGACTAAGTAGTTGTGTCTCAAGACACAGGAAGAGGAGGACAAGATGTCCAAGGTACCATTTGCTTTAGTTGTAGGAAGCTTTATGTATGCTATGGTATGTACTAAGCTAGATATTGCACATGTAGTGGGAGTCATTAGCAGGTATATGAGTCATCCAAGAATTGAGCATTGGAATGCAGTCAAATGGATTCTCAAATATTTGAGAGGAACATCCAATAAGTGTTTACACTTTAGGGGCTCTACTACTAATTTGCAGGGCTATGTTGACTCATATTTGGCAGAGGATATTGATACCAGGTGGAGTACTATAGGTTACATCTTTAGTATTGGTGGGGCTGCCGTGAGCTAGGTTTCTAGGTTACAAAAGGTTAATGCTTTATCCACTACAGAGGAAAAGTATGTAGCTACTATAGAGGAAACTAAGTAGATGATATGGCTTTACTTTTTCTTGCAAGAATTGGGACATCCTCAGAAGGATAGTTATTTGTTCATAGATATTCAGAGTGCCATTCATCTTGAAAAGAATTTAGCTATGCATTCAAAACCAAACACAAACAATTGCGGTACCATTTCATTCGGTCAGTTTTGGAGGGTGGACAGTTAAAGCTGGAGAAGATGCATACTAATGACAATCCAACAGATATGTTGACAAAGGTAGTAACAAGGGAGAAGTTGAACTCCTCTTCAGCTTCGATTGGTCTTCTAGACTGAATATGAATAAAAGAACCATATAGTCTAGGGTGGTTTGATCCAGTGGGAGCCCCATGTGGTAGTGGTATTGCTACAAGATTAGTCTCCAAGTGGGAGATTGTTGTTTAGTGTGGAGCCTAATCAGTCCCCAAGTGGGAGATTGTTAGATTGTGGTGATTGATCAGGAAAGTACTGTACATACTTCATAAATTCTTTGGGGTTCAAGGCATTGCCCCAAAATTATTATTTTTTGGGCCCTATTTTATCAAGATTTTGGGCCAACATGTAATTATTAATTATAACCCTAAAGTGGTTAAAATACTTGTATAAAAGGGCTTAGGGTTAGGGATTGTTTAATAAGGTGTGATGCGAAATTGCTTCTTGTAGTGGTATTGAGCTATAAGGAATTATAGATTGTAATCAAGTTGTAATCACTAGATCATAAAAATATTGGACTTGCTATTTGGTGGACGTAGCCTAGGGATTGGGTGAACTATGTTAAATCTTGGTGCCTTGTGTTCTTTTCTGTGTGATCTATTATTTTTTCTGTTATTGGTTATATTTTCATGTAATTGTTATTTTTGTCTGTGGTTTAATCCTTACACATACAATAAAGAAACAAAAAGATCATAAAAAGTAATATCAAGTCGAAACTACAGGCATAAGGAATTCGTAAGAGATCAAAAAACTTTTGGACTTTAATGTAATATAATTAATTTGGACTTCATTGTAGGCTATTCTTCGGGTCAGACATCATCAGTTGTAATTGCTATAATTCAGTTTCCAACAATGGTCAATTCCATATAAGAATATCTTATTTAGTTCCTCTCAATGATCAAACATGTTTGTATTACTTATTAATTAGAAAGTGGTGCTTGGCAGGTGCCAATGACAGTAGTAGGTACAATGTTGATGGAAAAATCTGGTAGGAGACCACTTCTAATGGTATGAGTTAGGTCCTGAATATAGACTATTATAAGGACATTTACTATGTATTAATTTGAACAATAATAAAGAAAACTTTCTTCAGATTGCTATAGGAGGAATGAGTATTAGTTGCCTTATTGTTGGATTGTCATTCTACATACTGGTAATTACACTTTCCTATCATTATAACACTTTATGTCCACTAACTCAATTTAATGGGATTTCATTTCATTTACCTAATGCTAATACAAAAGAAAGTGGCCATTTCTCTTGTCAAATCATCTAAGACTATAAAGGGAATGACATTGTTGTGTCAATGTGTTTTAAAATGGAACTATTGTCGACAAGCATATATTTTCTATTTGATAATTGAGTTCTAATGTTACTTTAGTCCACAAATTGGCAACCAATTTTTCAACATAATTACCAAGTACATAAATTACAGAAAATGACAATTAGATAGAACATCAAATTTATGATGTTTATTTTGAATTATTTTGACCTACCTTGTTCTACAGGAACACTCTACACAATCTGTTTTACAATTGATTGGGAGTAGGCTAGCTCTAATTGGTCTATTGGTGAGTATTACATCATTAACTAGGCAATATTTTATTCGAATCTCAATAATTTAGTATCCATTTTTTATAAAAATTATTGTTTATAACATCTTCTTGTATTTATGTTGTACAGGTCTATATTGCAACATTTTCATTAGGGATTGGCGAAATTCCATGGGTTATAATGTTTGAGGTTAGTTCTCATTAGAAAAGTGAATTGACTAGGTTAAGAAGAAAATGCAGAGATGAAGTCAATCTATCAATAAACAATAATGAATCAAAACTTCCTACCTTATCATTTCTTCTGAGTTTAGTACCCAACTCTTTTGATTAACAGAGGCTAGACATTATTCTTGAGAAGAATGGACCTCATGATCATTATAAAGAGACTTTTCTTTAATGAGAAGACCCAATGTCTTATAGATTAGTTCCTCTGTACACCCTCATCCTCACCCACCTTGAAAATATCTAGAGAGATTTTCATCTAAATCATTCTTTCATTCAGACTCTTCATTCTCTAAGGCATTTAATGTTTATATCCCACTTCAATCATTCTCAACACCCTGGTGTAATCCTTGGATCATTAGGAATGCCTGCCCCTGGCTACATATGCATGTACCCTACCACTATAGAATCTCTCTATCAATAACTGAGCTTTGAAACATGGGTTATAACTTAATCCCTAGGCCACATTAATTTAAAACAAATCCTTAACTATGAAATAGATAAAACAATTTAGTAAACCAATTAGTTTTGGAGCTTGCAAGTGTTCTCCAAAAGTTTTACACCACTAATATAGATTGAAAAGACAATTTTGCAATGAAATTTTGGTAATTGAACTTTAGTCTTTAGGTCACATTAGTCAAAATTGAACCCAACCTTCCAAATATTAAAAGCAATTATATCAATAATCAATGGTTTATTTATATTGATAATCAATTTATATGAATTTCATAATCTATAGATTTATCTGTGTTTGGTTTGATGTAGATATTTCCTATAAATATGAAGGGCAACACTGTTAGCTTGGTGTCTTTTGTTTCTTGGTTTGGTGGTTGGCTTGTTACAATTACTTTTAATTCTCTCTTGTCGTGGAGTCCAACAAGTTAGATCAATGAAATAATTCGGTCAACTTTTCCTATTTTGATATTGTCTCTCATTAGTTGTAAGAGTGCTTGAATGGAGAAATGTTAAATGTGTTTTGATTTCTTTTTGGGAGGTTTCTAGATTTCGTTCTTGCAATCTATCAGTATACCTTTCTTCCTTTGTGATTTATTATTTTGATGCATCATAGAGTATGCTGTCAAAATTCTGTGATCTATGTATCAAACTTTTCTTATCTAGCTCAGTATCTTCAATATAAATAATAATTCAAATATTTAAGGTCTTTAATGTAGATCTATAGAGTATGACTGTCAAATTTATTTTGAATTTGAATGCTCTTGAAATTGTTTGCATATATTTTATCTTTGTCAATGTTTTCTATGATCCATTATCACCTTGTGTTTTCTAGATCATTGTTTCAAAAATGCATTATAGAGTATGATCCATGTTCTTACAATCCATCGTCAGGATTATTATTATTATTTTAATTCATTATATTGATGGGTGTTCAAACTCTTTGAAAATCTTTATTATAGACCAATAAAGTAAGAATGCCTAATTTGTTTTCAGATTTAGTTATTTTTATCATTTTTTCCTATCAATATTTTAGATCATGTTCTATGATCTACCATCACAACTTTTTTGTTCTCTAACTTCCTATCTTGATCATGATAGATAATGGAGTATGTTCCATTGCCATAATGTCTTGTTAATAACTCATAAATATTGATGCAAAAGAGATTTATGAAGTCATATCAAAATCTTTGAAATTCATTAAATTCTAAGAAAAATAGTGTACACTAAGTAAACTACTTATAAACAAAATCTTTATTCGCTCTGAATTTTCATTTTTTGAGTTGATTGTGTATTTTTGTAAACTCGGAATTAGAAATCATAGCTTTATCTATCATCATAACTTTTCTCTTTTCAAGCTCATTATCTTGTCTAATCCATTATAAACCTGACCACACTCATATGAAAAAGTCTTAATTTGTATCTTAAATTGGAAAGCTTTTAGACTTGATTGCAAGTATCTCCAAAATTATATTTATGATCTAGCATGACTTTTTGTTTCTTTTCAAGCTCACTACACTAAATGATACATCATGGTAGTTCTCTTTTCACTAATTCATTGTCTAGATTATAGATTCTAAAATATGAATTGCAAAGTCAATGCAAAAATGTTATACACGATCAAAGTGAATTGTCCTCATTCTATTCGTTTTGTTTTGGTGTTTATTTTATAGGAAGAGTATTTGGGGTCGTTCAATATGATGACATTCTAACTTGTGTCTTTTCAAAACTTGTTTAAACTAACCAAGTAAAAATGAATCTTAAAGGACACCAAAAGAAAATTATAGTCTTGGCATTTTCACATACTTTGAATGTATTAGTATCTTCTGGGGCCAATGCCCAGGTTTTTCTTCATTTTGTATATCCATTGCCATCGCATTTTGTACATTCACATGTTTATAGATTCAAATTACTAAATGTTTGGCCAATGTTCTGGCAGCTCTTTTTCTGGAGCATTGATAGATGGGAGAAGTGAGAGTCAAAAATTTTACAAGTGCAGACAGGAAGATCATCATCACAGGTTGGGGATACAAGAGTACAGTTCCATAATGATCAAGTTCACTTGTTGGTTGTTCATGAGAGCCAGCTTGCTATTTATGATGCTTCTAAGTTTGACCATTTGCATTATGTAAGTCTTTGTTAGCAATTTAGAATTCAAATTTAGTAAGTGATAATGATATAAGCTACCTTCTCTATATGAGTGTAAACTGATATCACGTTTTTTTGTACTATAGTGGACACCTCATGATTCTCTATCTACTCCCATTTCAAGTGTGGTATATTCATGCGACAGCCTTCTCGTAGTTACAGGCTACTGTGATGGTGTCATTGGAGTATTTGATGTAGAGAGCTTGAGGCCACACTGTCATATTGCACCTTCTGCATATTTAACTTCAGGCATGAATAGGTAAGTTGGCCCAGGAAGGAAAAAGTTATGTTATGTATGGATAAATGGATCCCCAAGTATTTTATGATTTAACTCAAAATGTATCCTTTGATTATTCATGCAGTGTCTATCCTCTAGTAATTGCATCACATCCATTTGACTCAAATCAATTTGCTCTTGGAATGATTAACAGAGTAGTTTATGTCATTGAACCTTTAGAATCAACAGAAAGTGGGGTGTGGGACCTCCTCCAGATAATGGTATCGTTGGATCAAATCCAAAATTAAGCAATCAAGGTTTAGAACCAGCTCCAAGGTAGTTCATCATATTAGAACATGGCAAATGGTGCCTTGTACTACCTTTTTATGTTTATCACTTCCCTGTCTGCAACTCCACAATCGATATTGATGACAATCTTTTGCCCTCATCGTGCTCCTTTCAATATAGAAATAGGCTCGGTGATTGATTGTGTTTTAATATTATGTCTTGGATTCTCTTGCCAAGGAATTGATCAACAAGTAGCCAAATAAGGGGTTATAGTTATATATGCACTCTTATGATGATGTGATTGGGACTGTAAGTTTTTTTCTCACATTTATCTATTTGAAAAATAGAGATTAGTTAGTGTTATTGGCTTTCATTCCTGATAAATAATTCTTTCCTAATTTTATTTTTCCCTACTGTCTTCACAAGCAATGGTGTCTAAAGAACCAAAATTTAGATAGGTTGTGCGAATTATTGCAAAGGCTTTGCTCTCATAGGAGCCTTTTAAATTGCACAAAATTTGATTCTAAAGCATAATTGCTCAGTGGAGACTTAGGATATCATGCACATTTCTTCCTCCTTCCGATTGTGTTGTATGAAATAAATCATGTGATATGAACAAAAAAATGGTGTGAGGGTAGAAATGTGCATGATACCCTAAGTCTCATGCACCAAACAATTATGCTTTAGAATCCAATTTTGTGTAGTTTAAAAGGCTCCTATGAGAACAAAGCTTTTGCAATAATTGGCACAGCCCGTCTAAATTTCTACCAACCATTGGTCTCAATTTTGACCAACATGTCTTCCCTTTGTTGTCAAATGTATGGTACCACCGTAGAAAATTAAGGGGTCTTGGTCACAATTTTGACAATGGTTGAAAGGGATCTTGGTCACAATTTTGACGACAGTTGGTCTTTTTTGTCATCGAGCATTTGGCTTTACCATCAAAAAAGTCAAGGGATGTACATCAAAATTTTGACCAATGATGGACACAAATGAGGAAATAAGAGATTAGGTTGGACTAAGGAAATTGATGAAACTCGCATTGGTAAGTCAAAATTTTGATGCATAATTACTGTGATGAAAAATTGACTAAAAAAGATCGACGATAGGTTTAGTCATCTATTCGACCAACTCTAGTTGCAATTTTGACCTTTTCTCATCAAAATTTAGGGCTAAATTTACTAGTGATGCATGAATTTGATTTATTAGATATCTTCATATTAAGTTATGGTATCTATCTAATTGGTCTCCTTTGATTGGGGTTAAATTCATTTAGACTAAGGATTACATTTATTTCTTATATATCCAATGGTTGATGGGGTGCACACTATCTTTTGAGGTTTGATGATTAGATTATCTAGGATTGATTCTATATTGCCCAAATGGAATAAGGACCGATCTTTGTATATTCATCATAAGTTGATATGTACAATTATAGATCAATGCAATTCTCTCCACAAGTATTGCATATGTTTATTCTCAATATTTCATTCACATTTAAATTTCTCCTTGATAAATACTTGTCATCTCAAGAGTATCAATTATAAAGTTTCCATTATTAATCTTTATTTTTTCTGTAAGGAGCATTGATTTAGGTACAACTACCTAGGTTTTGCAGAGCCTAAAGTGTGAAGATTGAATAGTTTTCATTCAGTCTTCTTCATTGACCAAAATTGTGTTGATTTCCCAGTATCAAGCTGGCAAGGTTGTAGGAATTCAACTAACAATTTTGAGAACCAACAACTCTTCATGATTTAAGACAAGTCTCTTGATACATCATGTGTGTTGTACCAATCACATCCTCATAGATCTCTGCAAATTTCTTAGAAGGATTGAATCCTTTTGAGGCATGGCATATAAAAAAAGCAATTATGAAATACTTCAAAGTATTTGGTTGTCCAACATACATACAAATATATTCATGGAAATACAAGACACCTCTACCAAGGATTGAATAATATTTGGATATGAAGAAAGTGTTAAGGCAAAAAGGCTTATGGATCTCGTGACTCATGAGATATTCAAAGAGAGGAATATTCACTTTGAGGAAAGCTCACCCAACTTATAGTGACAATAGTGGAATTGATTTAGATGCTTCATCTACCTCAACCTAGATACATAAGATTGTTTATTTTCTTGGTAGACTTAAGGTTGAGGATACACCTTCATCGCCATCTTCTACTAGACTTTGTTGGGTCAGATTGACTCTTGATTCAATAAGTCTTCTTGTGGCGGATCCTTAAAAGAGTTGAAGGAAAAGGTCACAACATCAACAAAAATTCTACATGCACACATTGGTAAAGTGTTAGGCTCATGTGATTTAGTAAAATCGGGTAAACAATATCTTCTAGTTATGACATTAGGGGATTGCTACTTGACAATTAGTGTGAGTTTGTTTGTGGAGTTCAACATTGCAAACATGGGAGGCATAATTGATGTCGCACATCTTCTCTTTTATGAGGATGATCCTTCTTCAATTATTTTGAGGGAATACTCTAACCCTCTTATCCATTCTCTACATAATAAGTCTTTTGAGGTTGATGTAATTATGGATACTTATGCACATCAGTAATAGGATATCTCTTTGTCATTAGAAGTGACACTTGGTTTATTGGGACATGTTCTACATCCATCCTTGTTTGATCTTGACTTGTTCTTTGTAGTGGTATTTGATGGGGCAACCTTCAATATTGACACATGGACAATTGAGAAGGTTTTCAAAGACAACATATTTTTGAGGTTTCTTCCTTCGAATTGGGGAGGTGTCCCATATACACCTATGACATTATTTCTTCTTGAGGGGGGGAGTTGTTTGGCGTTCATGGACCAACTTCTACATTCATCATGTAGCAATTATACTTGACAGACAATCTAGATTAGGGTAGGGAGGTGGGGGAGGGGGGAGGGGGGGACCTTTTCCTCATATGTGGTTTTGTCTCTCTCATACTTCTTGATTATATATGCACAATGTATGCTATAATGGGGGGCAAGTGTATGTCTTGATTACTCCATCCATCCATGCATCTTATTTTTTGTCATCTCTCTTTTTGGGGGTTGAAGTGTTCCCATGAGGTTTTCTTTATTTCTCCACTTAATGAGAGATCACATTGCATGCTTTTGCACTTGCATATTGTACATGGGTACCTAAAATGGCCTAGTTGTCAGGACTCATGATGCATTGTTATCTAGCATAGTGAGCTTAAATTTATTTCCCTAAGTTGCACTTAAGGGGAGGTATTGTTGTAATTAATTCATTCAAATTAAACTTAAGTAAAGTGCATTGAGGATAATGCATTTGCATATTAATTGTCATGTAGACATATGAGTTTTTATTTCATTTTAGCATATGGCATGTAGGAGAAATCCACCGAGGTGGAGTTAGTTCTTATCTCATAACTCTTTATGTGCAAGATCCACCTTAGTGCTCTTACCACATTATCATCATCTCCTTATTGCACATGTTGCGTGCAATTTTTTGTGTGATGGAGAATGATCCACCTCTAGTGGACATGTGATTCCAGCCTGTATGTTTGATAGGTCATCACTTACATATCTCTTAGTTATCACACATTACTTGTATACTTAGGTATATGTACTTTGTATTTATCCATTATTGTTTGATTATTGATCATCATTGAATCTAGTCAATTAAGGATCATATCATTTTTTCTCTCTTGCTTGTGCTATCTCTTGAGCTTCTAGATCTTGGCTTTTGCATTCTTTATCTTAGAGAAATTCTTATATATGTTATTACAAAGTCCATTGGCAATATCCTTCTCAACATAGAGTAGACTCAGATCACCTTCTTTTTGTAACAAAACATTTTCTTTTGTATTTACATAAAAATACTCTTCATAAATCTTAGAAGCAAGTATTGTTATCCATTGCATTTAAGAGCTCACCCATGGTCTAGCAGTGAACTAGGATGACCTCCATATAAAAGATCTTAAGTTTTGATCTCACTTACTAATATATTTGACTTGACTCACTTTGCCTAAAAAAATATTAAATTATTTATTCATAAAACTATCAAATAATTAATATGGATTTATTTATATTAATTGAAAAATATTATATCAAATTAATCTAAAATTAAATTTGGAGAATATTTATTTCCTTGGCAATAATATTAATAATTAAATAATATAATAATTATTTTATAAAATAATAATAGTAAAGTGTATAAAACGACTAATATCAAAATTTCTCTCAGTAATTTTATAAATATCACAAAGTTTTGTGAAGTAACATAATCATCTATTTTAAAACCAAAACATTTTTTTAATCTCTATAATTGAAACAAATATATATTTAATATTTAAGTATTCTAAAAATCAATAATTTTTATATTTACAAATATCAAAAAGATTTGAGGAAAGTGAGAAGACATAAAATACATAGTTAAAAGCAGGTTCAAATGTGACTGCACATTTAAACATCATTTCAACAATACCTTTAAGACTTTTGTGGCTCACCTTTTACCTAGTAAATAAATGAACTTAAAAAGCTTTAATGACACATTGTTAGAATGGTTATTTGAAGTCCGAAGGGACCCCGCTCAATGAATAAATCGTGGGCAAATATTAAGCTGAGCGGAAAAGACAATTATTCCAAAAAGAGTTGATCACGTTTATTTGAAATGATGATGAGACGCGCGTAAAAAGATGCAGTCACAGTGGGAACATCGAGTGAACAGGAATACTAACATGACAATTAACAACGACTGACCTTTAATGGAAGTCACGAGTTCGAAACCCGGTGGAGCCCGATTTCTAGTCCCATGTCCGCGTTGAACAATCTACATGTTCTGTATTTAAAATCGAAGGCAGCAATGGTTACCCTAACGCAATCTGAACCTGAACCTGATTCCTCCTACCAGAAGAAAAATTACAGTCTAAAATCTCAAGCCCGCCATGAAATTGAAGTGGAATTTCAATTGTTTCGCTTCTGCCAGGGTAAGCGAGCCTGTAAAACCCTCTCTGTCAGAAAATCGTTCGAAACGCGGCAGAAAATCGGTGCCTTCTCAGGTAAAGATTGATTCAGATCGCGCAGAAGAAATGAAAGGCAAGGCTTTTGTGAGAATTGTTTCGTTTTCTCACGGGGGAGAAGTGATTCCTGTCGCATTTGTTTCCCCAAATAGAAGAACGTTCGATGCGCCGGTTTCTGTCGAATCACAGAAAATCGATCAATGTGTTAAAACAGGGGAGCAGAAGAGCACAAGGGTGGATCGGCGGTCATGGGTTCGAATCGTTGTAAAGGAGTCTGAGATTTCCGGTCCCAAGATACGAACGGTCCAGAAGGCTCCAAATACGATGAGGGATTCGATCCCTCGACCTCGAGCTGATGCAAGCAAAGTAAATGCTAGGGAGCTGAAAAAGCCTTTGTTGCATTTTCCTGTAAGGAAAGTGGAAGGATTCAATTCAGCAATCAGTTTATCAGTTTTTGTGATCATCCTGGCAAGCCTCTTCTGGGGCAAGTTTGTGGCCATTGCGTGTACCTGTGTATGGTGCTACGCAGTTCCCGTGTTTAAAAGCATGGCGAAAATCAATCCAGCAGCTACTGAGAAGGATTCAAGAAGTTCCAACAGAAGTTTGATACGGAGTAATTTGCACAGAAGTGATCGCGTCAAGGGTTGAGAAAGATCTTTTGGTTTTTTTAATTGTAAAAAGGGGATTTGGATCCCATTCAAACCTGTGACAAAAGATATAATACTGGTACAAAGTTGTTTCTAACGTTCTGTTGAGATCTGTGCTGGTTAAAAGCTCTGAAGATTCAAAACTTCAGGGATCATGTTTCTGTGAATTGCTTATCTTCATTGTCACTACTTCAGCTGTGCCTTGTGAGCTCCACACCTTGTTGAAATTGTGTAATTTTTTCATTACGGCTAATTAAAAACAACCAGGGAGGCATTCATGAAACCCCCACTAATTCCCCAATGCATAACGGGGGAGAGGAAAAAGCTATTTGTCATTTCAAAAACAGATATTTTTATTTTGGATTCCCCAAAAAATGCTACAATTTTTTTTTTCTCTCAATCAAAGGTCAAAGGTTTCTTGCTTGCCCTTATTTCCCATTGCAAAAAATCTACAAATTTTTCATCTTCGTTATGCTCTCTTGTTGGACGTGATGAAGGTCGATTCAAAAATGGACACACAATCAAAATTTAGAAACAATAAGAATAAAATTATAGATTGTGGAAATCTACTAGCATCAAAGGTTTTTGCTTGTACCCATGAAGTTTAATTTGTACTAGCAACTCCCATTACAACACAATCCTCAAGCATTCTTGTACAATACTAAATTGTACTTTCAAAGTTTAATGGATGTATTGATAGTTATTCAAGAACACTTGCACTTGATATGCAAAAATGGTATGGCTAGGTGATCTTATGGGAATTGCCTATCCAGTCAATTATTTAACAGTTTAGATAAGAGGTATATCTTTGATGTGATTGTGCTTTTTTGTTTTGTTTTGTTTTGTTTAAGAATAAAGGAGAATAATATATTAAAAAACGGTCTCCAAGAGGGTTGTAATCTTATCAAAATTTTCTTGCATTATAATGATATCTATGGGGGAACTTCTTTGGAGTCCTTTGTTAGCTCTTATTGGAGAATTACTGACATGAAGTCTAATAGTCGTGTTAGTTTTGTTATAGATACCTCTAATCACCGCTCTTAAAAGAGCCTCAAAAAAGGAAAACATATTTACTAATAACTGATCCCACATGTACTAATAATTGATCATTTTAAAGAAAAAATTAGCTTTTTTGGTTGGTGATTGACCAATTTGTGCACCACTATTGGGACATTTCATAAAGATTATTGAAACATTTAACTGCAACTATTGGTGTTTTTTGAGTGAGCTACTATTGGTTCATGAACATAGCAGGTACCAGGCGAGCATTTTGAATGACAGATTTTGAATACTTTGTGTTCCACGATCCCTATAGAGAGGTCTATGAATACCCAAAAGCTAGAAACTTAGCTTTAAGCTCTTCACTCACCTATGAAGGTTCATTAAAACAATCAACAAAAATTGACTTATGGTTTAGGAGTTCTAAGTGTATGAAGTTAGCTTGGGCCGCAACTATTGGGTCATTTCCCCTATATCTATTGGTATTTGTGGAACATGCTTGTAAGCATTTCATATTGAGAAAACACATCTACAAAAAGTATAAAGATTAAAGCATAAATCTTCTACAATCCATACTAATTTAGATTGATGATTTTTGGATTTGAATTTGTTAGGATTATTTCTATCAAAGTTTCAAATCATGCTCCATTATTGCTTATCGAGATGAGAAAATCATGATTGTATTTCATATTTTTTACTTGGTGTATGTGAAGATAATGTGCCACTAGGTGATAATACAACCTTTACATCCTATTTCATTATTATGTGTGATACATACATACATACATACATATATATGTGTGTGTGTGTGTGTGTGTGTGGCTAAGAAATATGTTGAGAACAATTTTTACATTATACAAGCCCCATCTCAACTAGAATTGACCTTGAAGGGCATTGCATTAATGCATTTGAGAAAAGATCTAGTAACAATGCTTATACTAGTGAGATCTTTCATATAATCATTTGAGGCACGTCACAATTTTACTTAACCTTCACCAAGTAAATTTCTAGTGACTTATTTTATGAAGTGTGATGATAAATGTGATCCATTTCTTTATTTAAGGACCTTCCAAGATTTGTGCTTAAACATTTTTATGAAGATGTGTTGTTTGGTACATTGTTTCGAACAAGGTTGAGTGGTCATCCATTTAGTGGGTTTAGATAATGCTTTTATGAAAAAATTTCATTGTAATATTGGGCCTAGTGAATTTTGTTCTTAAACAATCTAATAAAAGATTTGGGATTTCGACCTTTCTAGGAATGAAGAATGCAAGTATAGTGAGAAATAAAGTAACTGGTTGTGCAAGTAAATGTAAACAAAAAATTCCAACAAATAGACCTAAAGATTTGCATTATAAGTTACTTATGATTGAGATTACAATCTAGATTAGTTTGTATAAGGTGTTTTTTAAGGGTCTAGGGAAAGTTAGAGGTATGGGGTGAACCCAACTCACCCTATACTAGCAAGTATTAAATGGAAATTCTATTGACTAAAATTGTCGGCCTGACTTCTCTTTGACAATCTTCACACCTACACCACCTAAAACATGTATTGGTACGCAACAAAAAAGGGGGGGGAAATGGTTGTGGAAAGGGGTTTTCTTTGGTCAAACACCTATTTAGGAATCAACATTGAAATTGAATTAAAAGTGTTTGAAATGAGAAAGAAGTGTGTTGTTAGTAGCAAAGGTTTGATATGAAGGATACAAAAGTCTTATACCCTGATGATGCAAATGCTTCTTGCAATTGGACCATAGGTGTTGATGCATTAGCATGAATCCGCAAAGATCTAAGAGGACATCAGAAAAGACACGCTTGTATCATGATTGTTGAATGCTTACCACAAATGAAGGATGAAATGCATTGGTTGTTTGATATGTTTTCAGTGTTCTCTGGATGCTTTTTGAATGAATTCTTGATTTCTTTAATGCATAGATTGATAGATTGATTGTGTATGATCTTATATTTCCCAAGGAGGGATGTAGCTTTGTATTTATACCTCTCATATCCCATTTGGATCCCAAATCACAAATAAAGATAAGGAAGATTATAAATCCCACTACACAATGAAATAAAATCCACAATTCATATTTGCTTGCAAGCTACAAAGTGTGTGGTATCTTTCCATGTTTGGGTTGAGTTAGACCTGCACTACACCTATAGGCTTGTTGTGTATTAGTAATTTTGGGCTCCACTTTTAATTGAGAGTCAGTTGGGTTATTAGGATTCCAAGAATGTATTTAAAGTTGAGCTTAATCTCAAGGAAACTATGAACAACCATAATTAAATAGGGCCTATTTATGCAAGAGGAAAATAAATGAAAGGTTGAATTAAAGAGGAAAACCTAAAATTAATGGCCTAAATAAAAACTAATTCCACAAAGGGGATAAATTTAAATATTAATTAGTTGCATAGGGGGATAACTATACACTAAAATGAATGATAAATAGGTATAAATTGCACACCTTAGTGAAATGCTTTTAATTTATGAGGGAGTACAAATCCATACACATGGGGGGAGGGAGAGAGAGAGAGAGAGAATAAACAAGAATGAAGGAGATAAGACACAACTAAGTTCAAGGAATGAAATAATCAAACTAAGGATCTTAACTCATACTTGACCATGTACAAGGATACACAAAAGCTAAAAAAATGAAAAATATATAACTAAAGGTAAAAGTCAAAAGAAAAAGTCAAATTACACATGACATGAGGGTTGATAATAAACACAAGGGCTCCAAGAAACTAGTTGAAAAGATCTCAGTGAATAAAATGTCTCAATCACTAATATAATATTCAAAATGGTATTGCAAGAACACAAGTGGTATTATAGGAAGAGTAAGAGAACAAAGCATAAATGAGACGAGGTTCCATGATCAATCAAATTTCAATTGTTTTATTCTTATGAGATCATAAAGGAGAAAGAGAAAGGAAGCCATAAATTAAATAAACTCTTAATGTGTGTTATCCTAAGTGATCCATAAATGAGGAAAAAACTCCTCTGGATAACATATTGTGTTGTGCTTTTTGATGTACGTGATAAGAGGACGAAGAGTGGGAAACATTATAAAAACTTGTGTAATGCTAGTTCCACTTGTGTATAAAAAAATTCATCACACTTATACAAACCATTAAACTTGAAAGAACCCATGGTAAAGAACATCCCAAGAGGTGGCCTATAGCTTTCTATCTATTATGTACAAGGATTCAAGATAGTATGGTGGATCTTAATGAACCTAGTTAAGAAACCCTTGCAAGGGGAATCATAGAATGGAAGATTCAAGGAGTATAAGCAAGAGTGCCAATATCCAAGAATCACAAGTATGCAATGTCCAACGCGTGCTAAAGATAAGTGAAATGCATGATTAAACTAACAAGAATGAAAGAGTTACAAAACCCCTAATTAGACTATGTCAGCTAAGCTAATGCATAAAAGAACTCTAAGGTAAGAATGAAAGTAAGATATAATGGAAGTAAAGCAAAGTGAGAGAAAATATGCTCAAGAGTGTGCAAGTAGACAAAATGACAACATTAGAGTGAAAGAATGAGATATGAGAGAGAAAGGAGAGAACCTCCTTTGAAATGGAAATGGATTGTAGGGACAAAGAGGCAAAATCCAATTGTGGAGAATCAATATCAAGTTGACTTTGGTGCACAAGAATCTAAAGATGCAAAATCAATGGTAGTGTTTAAGAGGCAAAATATGTGTGGAGAAGAAAGGAGATTCCACCCACCTTGAGAAGTGTCCCCTCACATGTGTAGAAAAAAAAAATTTATTTTTATTTTTAAAATAAAAATAATTATTTTCATGTGCACACTTAGGATAAGAAAGATTTTAGAGACTTATATTTAATTAAAAGTGGGCATGATTCTTTTAATTGAATAGGAACTTAGGATAAGGTGGTCAAATATAAAGTATTTGAAACAAAATTGAAATTTGATCAAAGATGATAGATAAAAGAGATTTAGTCTAGCATTCAGGAATTTAATTTTAAAATGCAGAAAGGGGCATCATAGTTTACTAGACCATTTTTTGGTGATGACATTTTGCCCTCTTTGAGTCAATGTGTGATTGATTTGGGAATGCATTGAGTCAAAGAATGGAGATGTCAAGTTGATAGATAGATCTAGCTTTGAATTTGATCAAACAAAGATGAGAGAGATAGATAGAACAAATCAGATCCCATAACAATACAACGAGAAATAATGATCTAAAATAAACAGATCAAGACAAGTTAGGACCCATAATGAAAAGATGAGAACCAAAATGTCTTGATAAATCTAGATCAAGAATTTGTCCTAGAACAAATCAGAAGATAGATAGATCAAGAATCTACCATAGAACAAAGTAGAAGATATATTAGATGTAACAAAACCAAATTGTAGATTACAAATATAGTATTCCTACTTCCTGTTGTGGTGTCCACAACACACGCCCCATTCCTCACGAGGAATGGAGACCCCCTAATTTTTTTCAAACTCTCGGACTCACAATTCGAGAGTTAGAAAAAAATTTGTTAGAGTTAAAAGTATTAGAGTTGTCGAAAATTAAAAAAACACAAAAAATTAGAAAATTAAAAAACACAAAAAAAAAAGAAGAAAATTGAAAAACACAAAAAAATTAAATTAAATTAAAAAACACAATTTTTTTAAATTAAAAAAAGGAAAAATAAAAAACAAAACAAAACAAGGGCACAAGCGTGTGTGTAGATGGGGTGTGCACTACGTGCCACGCACCCGGTCCAGCGCAGGGGTTATAAAACCCCCCCTTCAACCCTTCACACTTCACTTTTTTCCATTTTGCATTTTTTTAGCTGCTACAACACAAGGTAAAGGTGTCGAGCACCCCTCTTCCATTGGCGCCAAGCACCCCTCCAATCTTCATGCACCCTTAGTGTTGTGCTCTTGGGCTATGCACCCTTCGCGTTGCATGCCGTAGGCCACGCATCGCGAGTTGCATGCTTTTGGTGCTGTGTGTCATGGGCCACACTTACCCCATTAGTGCCACGTGCTTTCTCATGGCACCATGTGCCTAAATAGTGATAAATTTTCAAAAAAAATAAAAATTCTAAAAAAATAAATAAATAAAAATAAAAATTACAAATACCCAAATTGGGCATTTTTTGTTTGTTATGCTTATTTCAATTCATAGTTAATTTTTATGGGCTAATACATGTTTTTTTTTTCTCACAATGTGCAGGTGATTTAATGGTGTCCACATCCAGAGCAACCCAAATCTGTCATCTTCAAATTCTAAGGTGTACCATTGAAGTCGAGATTCCACAGTGATTACACAGAAATCAGAGATACCGACCTTGGACACACAGATCTAGGAAAATTCCTAAGAATTTGCAACAAACCAATAAAGAGGTCAACTTTGGTGTCCACGTTGATTCGTTCTGGGTTAGTGAACACAGTGTCTCACCCCATGTCAATACAATCGGCTAAGCTAATCATGGCCCTATTACAACATTTCATTCCTGGTGAAAGAGTAGTCAAGAGTGTCACCGGAGAGATGGTTTTGGATCTATGACCATACAACATTGAAAGGGTCTTCCATCTTCTGAGAGCAAACCAGTTCATCTAGCTCTCATATGAAACAGTTGAGAGATGGTGCCGAGAGCACCAACAGGAGGCCATTGACATCATACAGTCTTCATACCTCATTGAGAAGCCTCCTTGGGGAAAGATAATAGGCATGGTAGACATGACTCAGGGATACATGAAGGAGGATATTGGATACTCCATCATTCTTTTGATTAGAGTCATAAGCTTACCCGCAGCAGGCCATCTCAACACTTTTATGGTCAACATCATTGAGACCATCAAATAGGCAAAGATACCACTAGATTGGGCCACCACACTAAGTGAAAACTTGTGTGAGCAACTGAGGACAGTGAAGGAAAAAAAGAAGTTTTATATGACTTCTTATGTGGTATACCTGCTTGTAGCAAGGGCAAAAAACTATCTCAGTTTGTATAGGAGAGATAGTATGCAGGACCCCAATGCCTAGCCATATATAGTCTGCCCTTAGCTGGTGAAGAAGAAGCTCTCAAGGTAGAGAAAATAGTACAGAATCATCAATGATACATTCATCTTTGTGATCATTTGATTCATTGAGGGAGACTATGGGAAGAGGTTATCTAATGAAGCCAAAGCACAAGTCATAACTCTCAGAGCCTACTTCATCCAGTTCAAGACGTTTACCTATCTACAGGTAGCTGGTGCATCCATCAATCCTAAGAAGCTCCTCAGATACCCAAGTGAAAAACTAGTGCTATTGGAGATATCCCGACAAATTGAGTTAGCCTATGAGAAGATAAAGAGGCAACAAAGACCTTGTTGGGCATGGCCATTGGTCATTGGACCATATCAGGTAAAGAGGAAGCAAGATATTCTGTCCTTCGAGTGGGAGTGAGAGAACTATCCCCTTGAAGAGTACAACTCTCCCCAACACAATTTTGATAATGTTGGGATGGAGAGTCTGGCAGGAAAGGACTTCCATCATGAGGATGCTATTGAAGATCACTGGATGAATGCCACAATTGACTACAATGTCTGCATTAGGGACTATTGTAGGATGACTTTGTATCTATAGAAAAGGCTCTCCAGTTGAACATCCCAGAGGAGATAAGGAAACATGATTCGAAGGAGTTACTAGACCTCCTATTCAATGCTGAGAAAATTGATGAAAGACCCATTATGAATGCTGAGGTTGATAGGGAGGAGGTTGATGATATTAATCATTGTGTGAGGCATGCCATTAGAATGACAAAGGATTGGATCAAGAAACCTTTTCCACTAGATCCAATTCTTGACACAATGATCTTCCATGCACATGCTCATCCAAAAAGAGGTAGAGGAAAGAAAGTAACAATTCCTACCTTTGTAGCTCAGTCTCCTATCAGGCCATAAATAGTGTACTAGCTTGATCACTCAGTTGGATATTATCACCCTCCTAAGAGGAAAGGAAAGAAAAAAAGAAACAAGACCTCTCCTCAGAGGATTTAGACACAATAGATGCCTCCCCAACATCAAGAACAAAGTCCACAAGGGTCCCAAGATACTAGAGCTACTCAAGTCTAGGATGAACCGTAGTTGCCTCCTGTTGTGTCTAGCCAACCAGAAGAGGGAGAGATTCCACAAGTCTCTATTCCTCCTACACAAGATGAACTAGCTTCTCCTTCTACCTCCAAGAAATAGAAGAAAAGGATTAAGATTTAGATGAAGAAAAGGAAAAGGATCAGTAGAAGATTAGTGCCTAATCCATCTATTCCTAAAAGCATTTTAAAAGGAGACAAAAGAGGAGAAAGAAGAAGAACCAGAAGAGGAGGAGGAACAAGTGCCCCTATAGGGAAGAACTTGACTAGCTAGAGCCACAGAGTTGCAAAGGAGAAAGAGTACCATGGGTACCCCGCCATCCACTCAAGCAGAACCATTAGAACTTTCTTCTTCGAAAGATGAAGTACAATAGTGGGTGGATGAACAGAATGAAGAGAGCAATGATGTTTTCTTAATGTCAGATTTTGATTTCATGCCCATAGGTACATAATTGATTAGGGATAAGATTAGGGACACCCCTACAAGTGAACCTCAACAAGAAGACTGGACACAAATGTCGCCAGATACATAGGGTCCTAATCTTACTCCTCCATCTCCACCATGAGTTACAGTGGTAGAACAGGGCTCAGTGACTCCTCCACCTTAGAGTTGAGAGGAAGAATAGGTTCAAAAGGAACCATCATCAGAGGAGTAACCGAAAAAAAGGGTGACCGATGAAGTATCGAAGGAGGGACAAATAGTGCAATATTCTCAATTGCCTTCCCAAGACATTGAGATTCAAGCTGCATGATCTATGGAGACTGAGGCTACACAAGGTGAGCCCTCACAACAAGATATAACTCCTAGCTAGAGTGCTAAGGGGAAGGAGAAAGCAAAACATACTCCTTCATCATCAAGAGCCAAGTCCTCAGCAAGATGCATCCCTAGATGGATTCGAAAGGAGATAATGAGGAGTAGTAAACCTCAATTCTATGCTTTAGAGGAAGACATTTGTGACATTGTAGAGATTTTGAATAAACTTGAGTCTTCATCACATGAGGCAACACCATTTGCATTTATCACAACCATATAGAACCAAGATTTATTTGTATAAGTGGCTCTCCCTCTTCAAGACATAGATGCAAAAGGTCTTAGCCTCGAGGATTATGAATTAAAGGATGTTATGTTGGGAAGGCCTACATGGGATTTAACCTAACAAATGATGACTATGGGAGTCAAAGAGGTTCTTAAGCACATGGAGGAAGATGATATTTAACTCCAAGCACTTCAAAGGCAAGTTGAGGTCCTAAAAGGATATCTAGCTGAAGTTGTTGGTCCTCTAGATCTTGAGCACCCTGAGCAAACTTTGAACACTATGCTTAGAGAATGAGGAGGTGTGCAACTTGACCCATTTTGAGAGCTTGTTAGGAGTGGCAAGAAAGTTTTGAAGAAAAAGGTGTTACAATCATTACAGGGAATTTCAAGTTATTGCATGCTACGCAGGAGAATGTGAATAAAATCATAGCAATTTTGAAGCAGGACTTCAGTATTATGGATGAGATGCAAGCTTAGAGTAAGGATTTGCAGACTCCACAAGTCATAAAGGGCCAAAGATACTGGGTTTTGATTGATGTATCTATTAGAGAAGAATTAGACATGATTGATGATTGGATAGAGAAGATAACAGATAGCAATAAAGTAATGGAGACATTACATGAGGAGATTCATTGGCTCAAAGACCAAGCTTGAGAGAAAATATTGGAAGTAGAGAGACACTACAAGGATGCATTCTTGGATATTTTTGAAGATGAGGAATGTGAAAAGTTGTTACCTGTAGAGACAGTAGTGGAGAATTTGAGGAAGATCTTCATGGAGGTTGCTGATGATGAGGACATCCGACAAGCCTTTAGGACAGAAGAAGCCTTGTTAGAATTGGATACCAAACTTGAGGATTTTGTTGATACCCGAATTTAGGTAGACAATTACAAACAAAAGGTAAAAGATAAGTATGAGGCTTTAGATCTTCCAAATGTGGCTAAGATTTTTGAGATGATAGAGAAATTCAAGAGAAAACATCCAAACATAGCTTTGGGATGAAGAAGGACAAAACCCAGACGCTAGAATTTGAATTTTGACCCTTAATAAATTTTTTAGAGTTTTGACCTTGTTGAGGTTTGCAGCTTCGAAATTCAGACGTGCACTAACAGTTAACTACTTGTTCCAAAAATAGTGCTTTCCATGCATCAGGAATGCATTCTGACGGTAGTTTAACTTTGACACATGCCTAGTAAAGGACCAGCTTCTATTTTTGGCACCTCCAAATACTCCTACTTTGACTTAAGGCTTCCTCCTACTTTCTCTCTCATATTTTCTTTGTTTTTGACATGTAAAGGGCTCATGCATCCAATTAATGAAAAAAATATGGATGGAGTCCCTCTAAGCACCAAATTAATTGTTAGTATGTATATATTTAGTTTGTTTTAATATTTTAAAAGCATTTGGAGTGTAGTCATTCTTGCCTGAATGTGTCATTGTTTTGTGAATTTTGTTCATGAGATTGTGATTGAGCCAAAGGTTTATTGTGTTATTTCTGGTTGTGTGATCTTTTAGTTCTAGTGTTTGCTACTGATTTACAAATTTCGCTAACATAACAAGCTTGAGAAGAGATCATCAAATTGTGCCTACCTAGCCTTTTTTCTCACACAAGCACACTTTCTATGGCCTTGCGATTTGATGAAAGGTGAAATATCATATGATTGTAAGTTTCTCACTGACAATTGCATTAGTGGATTCTAGGAAGTGTTGCTCTTGTTTTCATTGGTTTCCTACCGATTTCTTCAAAAGTTTAACTCACATCATGTTGTTTTTTGTAGCTTATGTCTGTTTAGGATTTCAATTTCAAGTTATTTCAATTTCATATTATTTTCTTTCAGATTTTTTATTTTATTTTCTAACCCCTTGTTAGAATAAGAACTCATTTTAGTTGCACTGTTAGAATTGCATTCATTGAAAAAAATAGAAAATACAAAAATATTGTTCTTTTGTGTATTATTTTGAGACAGTGAATAGATTTACTTCATTCTGAGATCATAATAGAACCAGCAAAGGCCTCCTTGTGAAAAATCACATTTATCTTCAATTGAGAGGATTTTGGTACATCGCAAGACAAATACTAAACCCTAGAGTTGATTGCAAAAGATTAGCTTTTCAATAGTGGAATTGCACAATGGATTCCTATTATTGACCTCATGCATAACAACCACCCAACACTTCCTCATAATCAAAATCAAAATGAAGTAGAGGAGATGTAGAAATGTGATAGAATTGATTAAATTGACGTAAGATAAGGTCCAAGATGATAGATACGTGATTCAAGGGTCATAGAACCCAATTTGACCACCACACATTGAAGTTATGCCCTAGTTTGGCTAGAAGAATAAATCATGAGAATTAGGTCAAGTTGAAAAGGCAAGTAAAATATAATAAAATAGAATGAATGAAGATAGTAGAAATGATGAAGAAATGAAAGACTGATGATTGCCTCAAAAGATTAGGAAAGATTAAGCCTAAAAAGGTTTAGTCAACTGTGCAAGAAGAAAAGAAATTTTAAATTGCAAATTTGATAATCAAGATAAATCCAAATTTTGATTTCAATCTTGAAAATGTTAAAATTAGGTTAGGGTCAATTTTTTTGTAGAAACCCTAGATGATAAAAATTTAGGTCAAAATGGGTTAGAAAAGTATATAAGGGGCCCAAAGGGTCATTTTCAAATCATTTGTCGCATTTGATTGTTGGAGTCTAAATCATAGAGATAGAAACACAATGGAAAAGATGAGAGTTAACATTGATTAGAGCTTGGCCAATTGCACAACAAGCCCCATCAGTACCCTGCCCCAGTAAGTGCCTGGCATTTGAGCTTGTTTTGAGTGATTTTGAGCATTTTTAGTAGTTACAGGCAAAAAATCATGAGATACTGTAGGAGTATTGTATAACTATCTTGTAGTCTATCATGTGATAGTTATGGCCTATACAAAGTATCGTCATGTAGTCATATGATGTATCATTTGAGGAGCACCCTTTAGTCATATGATATAATATGAAGTATTATATTGGAAAGAAGCATCATACTAGTAGTATATGAAGTATCGTATGAGATTTGTTCATCCAAATATGATTCACACGTAGAAATTTAGTCTATTAACTTCATTAAGACCTAGTAAATTGCTTCTGTAGTTGATTATTAATATCCTTAGTTTTATTCTAATTCTCATTGACACACACACAGATGCATTTTCCCATGTCCATGATGTGGAAGGTATTTCTATTTTTGTTTATCTAACCACCTAAGGTAGTTGGTTTGATATTTGTCCCTTAGTTGACAATTGCAGAGAGAGCCACTCTAGGAGCCGTGGGTTTCAAAGAGTTATTAAGATTATCCTATACTCAAGAAAATCATGACCTATTGATAACTTTGGCTGAGAGATGGAATAGTGAGCACCATAGCTTCCATTTATTGACAAGTGAGGTGATGATCACCTAGAGGATGTAAACCTGATTATTTACATTTTGTGTACTAGAGATTGAGCAAGTACCATTGATAAGTCCCATATATCACTGTAGTCATGCACTTACTCTATTTTATATTAATTGTGATGTGAGAGATTTGTTACAGATATAATTTGATCAATCTCTAGAGAATGGTTGAGCGACATTGTAGATAATTTTTTGAAATGAAAAAATACTAGATAGATACATCCCACAGGAGCATGTGATGGAGCAGTATAGGGATGATCATTCGATGGAGTGCATTATTTTCTCTCTGATTGGATAGTTTATGGCTATTGATAGGATCTAGAAAGGGTTTCAATGTGCGTGGGGAAGGTTGGTTATGAACCTGATGGTAGAACTTAGACAAATGGCATGAGGACTCTCCCTTCTAGCATACATGTGTCATGAGCTCTATGATATAGTCTATTGGGGTGCAAAGAGATGGGATGTGGGGCTATACTATCATGTGTATGGATGGGATCATATCACTATGGTGAATCCTGGTGTTCGATCGAGATAGAGGGGGGAACCCTTTATTTGTAGGTACTTAGGATTCATTGTACAACTACAAATCAGGGAGATACGCCCCTATTTTTGGTGAGTGCTAGATGATTTGCATTCATTTGACTAGAGGTCATATATTGGATGTGAGGATTGGGATGAGGCCAAGGATGAGTTAGTTTCATGTTCTATAGTCAACCATTGTTGGGTAGGTACCCTGGAGTAGTGGAGAAATTTCACCATCAACCAAGTATGGAGGTAGTTTGGGAGGTTACAATGAGTCAACACATAGATGATGATATACATTAGGTACACATATGAGGAGGGCCAAGGATGGGAACCTATGGTGAGGTATGGGGCCTTTTTGCAAGATATAGAGTAGCTACAATAAGTATCATTAGATCTTCTACCAATAGTGATAGATATAGGGGTGTCTCTTGATTACATGAGATAGATGAGAGAGAATCTATTCCCCATATGCACTTCCCCAGACATAGTGGTAGTGGATGGTGATGATGAAAATGATAGAGAAAGAGGGGATGGATGGTAACAGACATGAGACAAGGCAAGACTAGTGAGTCCAAGGGCTAGGCCCCTTCTAATATCCATCCTACCACTTGGTGTAGGACCATAGGGACAATGAGGGTGACAAATGAGGATGAGCTAGAGTAGGGAGAGAGTCTAGTTTAGAGGCCTTAGGTGGATAGAGATTTACAATTAGGGAAATAACATGATCATCTTGTGCCATCAAGAAGAGATGATGGGTTCACATAGAGAGTCAGGGCTCTAAAGGAAGAGTTATAGTAGGTACAAAATACCATCACTTTGTGAGACTACTGCCTCATAGATGAGAGAGATCACAATGAGGAGTATCAATAAGAGAGAGAACTAAAATGAAAAGATATAGAAAAATATGGTCCTTGAATGACATACTATTATGCAACTTATAAAGCCATAGTGCATGTAGGATAGGGACTCCCATACTACTTGCATTGTGCAAGAAGGTCAGAGGGCATAGTGCCTCCACTAGATAAGACCTAGGATCCTCCACCTCCAGCACCTCCTAAGGGGGAGGGAGACAATTGTAGTTAGTTCTTAGGGATCCTTATCATTTTGATACTTGATGTAGTGTTGAAACATTGATATTTAGATTTTGATACTTGTCTTTTATTTATACTTGATATATTACCATATATATGAGATACTAGATTTAGATCTACCATTGTTGTGTACTTACCTCTTTCTCATGTGATGTGATAGATGTATTTGGAATTTTTGACACTTATGTTTATGTATTCATTTGATGTTGATATATGTGCTTCATTCCCTTTACTCTCATTTCCATAATATGTTGCATGTTCTCAAAGATGTTGATGTCTCTCATGTATGTCTTGATCTTTCATGTGATATGGACCTATGATTGAAAATTTAGAACTTGGATATATTAGATATGATAGTAAGAATAACCCCTTTTGATGACAGGAAAGAGATGAATGAAAGACTAGATGAGGTGACAAGACACAATCAAGAAGAGAAAGATGATCGAGTGCAATGGACTACATTTCAAAGAAAGATGAAAGAGTCTTTGTCAAAACTCAAATGAAAAACTAAGCTAGAATGAAACTTTATAATGCAAACTAGTATGCAAAGTGCAAGTTTTAAGGGTCAAATAAGTAGGTCTTTTTTTATATTATCATCGAACCTTATTAGGGACATCATAAGATCATACAATCATCACTAGTGTTAACTATGAAGATATGAATATGATCTATATTAGATAGGATGTAGAAATCCAACCTATGCATCAAAGACATAAAGTTCAAGATGATTGTGCAGTTAGATTCCCTAGGTTTAGTATAGCAAGACTATGCTCACATCAAGACACAAAATGTCAAGATAGCCATAAGCATAATCTTGCAAGAGAAAACATAATGAACAAACAAGTGGGTACCTTTGAAGCCTCTGAGTGTTGAGGGGGTCCAAAGGAGAAGATGCTCAGGACACCTAAGATCCAAAAAGTACACCTACATACAAAATTGTAAAAAAAAAAAACATGATGCGTGCCCCCTATCCTCTAGTTAATGACATCCCAGAGTAACTAGGGAAGTGAACATAGCAAAAATCTTAACAATCAATACTCAAAGAAAATAAGTTAGACAAGTCTTAGTCATTTTAGGTCCAAGCATTTGTGTGAAATTCAAGTTATTATCTTCCTAGGACTCAAGTCTGTAGTTGGCAAATATTGCATCATCCTGGACTATAGAAAAAGTGTCAACTCAAGATAAAGTATCTAATAAGCATTAAGAAACACTTAATGTCAAGGGAAGTGCTTGTTAGATAATTGAGAGGAGGGTGGGGAGAGGGGGGTGGATTAGTTATGCCTATTTATCTCATAGTCCCTTCAAATATTTCATCACAATCAAAGCAAAATTAACATTAGCATCAACAACAATAACTTCAATACATGCAATCACTCTGTACACATTTCCAACATAAAACTTAACTCATACATCAACTTCATTTCAAACTATTATCCAATTGTTCCTTACAATACTTTTTGTTAGTAAATGTCCAGTAATTACCTAGTGATAATCTAGTTATTACCTAGTAAACTAAAAAACATGTAAATCAACTTGCAACACAAATAAAATTCACACTATTTTGACACCAATGTTTAACGTAGAAACCTTGTTAAGGGAAAACCCACCTGGGAACAATAACCCAAAAATTCCACTCTTTCGAAGTGATCTTTGTTAGGAGGCTACCTTGTTAAAGGTTACATGCACTTTGTTAAAGTGACATTGTTAGAGGATTTTACCCAAAGCTCATCTAGACCTTATCACTTCCTTTTTAATACTAAAAAGAGTGATTGACTTAAATGACTTACAAAAACCACTAATTGACGTTATATAAGATTTCATAGACTTTTTGGTTCCACTTGGTACTTATGAGATTTTCTATTGCAATGGTTAAATAATAACGGTATAAAGTGATCTGTTAAGAATAACAACTACCTTTACTTATTGATATCTCTATTCTTTCTATTTCTCTATCTTTTACTCACTCGGCTGATTATGTTTTCCACAAACTCCTTTCTCTTCTTTATCTTTTCTTCAATCTTCTTGGCTCACTTGACTTAACTATTTCTTCTTCATATTCAAAATCTTTTCTCTTCACAACAACCTTCAATCAATTCTCCAACTCTAGCATCAACTTTGAACCAACAACCTAAAACTATAATTTTCTCCTCCTTAAATAGATTTCACAATGCTTTTAGATTCTTCCATTTTTTTCCACTTAATTAGAATCATCGATCTTAGGTTCACAATATAATTCTTTCATATAATGAATTTAGACACATAGAAAATAAGTCTACATAGAACTTTGTTTCCATACTTATCTTTCTTCATTTTCCTTTGTCAATTCCTTCTTTAAATTTCTCCATCGTTGATCTTGAAAAAAACTTTGAATATTGCTTTATACCTTCTTGAACTTTCCAAAATTTCCATCAAAAGTTAGCCTCAGATTCCAATTTCTCACACTTGTTCATCTAGTTGTCACTCACTAAACATTAAATTTACTTAGGAAACATATACTTGGTTAATACTAGCTCACTTAGCTAACCTATGTTCTTCCTTCCTTCTTTCCAATTGCTCAGGAAATACTATAGTCAATCGGTGAGTATAGTCTCCCTTCATTAACCTTGTGAATCGATTAAGCTTGTGATCTTGAAAAATTCTTAATAATACATGATTGTAAAACAAACAAACCAATGTTGCATAATCATTATCCATCTCATTCAAGAACCCATTGAATACCTTACACAAAAACTCTATCTTCATCATACTTTCTTGAAATCATCTTCATCAGTTAAATCCTCTTCATCAATCAAATGATATGGCTCTTGCCTAAGATAGGATAATATCTAACCAAGACTTTGACATCAATGATAATATAACAACTGATATGACTATTTTAAAAATATTCATTACATCATCACCTAACAATCAATTACAATATTAGTTGTGGATAATGATATCCCCCTTTGGCATTGATGACAACACATAACATAAGATTATACATTATAAAACATCACATAAGATAATCAAATGTATGCATTGTCAACAACACAACTTTGCAATTCTAGTACTTCAAACTAATACTCAATCTATATCTTTAGTAGCAGAGAAAATTCAACATTAAATCCCCCTTTGATTGTGATTTCTTGTTCAAGTTCAACATATTCTCCCTCTTACAATATATTATCTCCTTTAGTTACACTTCTCCCCCTTGCTAGTTTATTCTCCCTCTTGAGAATATTATCCCCCTTTGACAACAATGCCAAAGGTCATTATACATTTCAATGTGAAACTTAAAAAATCTTGTAATTATATTTGTACCTTGCATGTATAGATTACATCAGATTCATCATAGTTAACTTGATAACTTCAAAGATACTACTAAAGCATGAACACTTTTGCATCAAATCCATAAGATATTTCAATTCATTCATGAATTGATGCAACATGCAACTTCACATAGTGAATTTTGGATAGGGGAAGGACCCTAGTTTACCTTTTAGATACTCAAAATCATCCTTAGGAAATGACTTGCTAAATATATCAACATTCTATTCCTTAGACTTGTTGGATACAATTGTTCAATTATGTGTTGTCTTTGATGTCACACAAATGTCATATCAGTCAAAGGATAGTGTCTACTGAGCTCAGAAGGTCAGCAAGGCAAAGGATAGTGTCTATCGAGCTTAGAAGGTCAGATAGACAAAGGATGATGTTTACCAAGCTTTCAAGGTAATCAAAGAAATTTAGTTCTTACCAAGCTCACTTGGTAATTGAAGAAAATGTGACAGAAACAGTTCTTATCGAGTTCACTCGGTCATCAAAGCTAACTTGGAAGAAGTAGTTCTTACCGAGCTCACTTGGTCATCTAAGGTAATTTGGAAGAAGTAGTTCTTACCGAGCAAACTCGGCAGCCAAAGGATCTAAGGATATTGCAATGTTAATCAAGTCAAGATGGTTAACTCAGGAAATTTTCATAAGCAATATTTATTGAGTAGGGTCAGCCAGTAAAGGATTTCATTGTCTTATGTAATAATGTTTATTTGTTCAGAGTAATATTTGTAGCTGACTAATGTACGAATTATTGGTAAATGCAACATGTAAATAGGCTGACTTGACAATCTGAATGGTATAAGTAAGAAGTCAAGTTGCAAATTTTAAAAGTATGAAGTGGAAGAATGTGGAATTAATGTAATATGAAGACTGATTGTTGTGGAAGCAGATTCAAATGATGATCAGAGATCATTGAGGAGCAGCAGAGCCATATTTGATCAAGAAGGATCTAATGATGCTGAACAGAGACCTATAATCAGAAAATTTAGTTGCCTCTTGTTCAGGTCAATTCATTGTTGCTTTCTAACCATTGTAGCAGTGATTTCAAATCTCTTAACAAGGTTGGTTTAACAGCCATTTTGTAAATCCTCTAACAAGGTGACAATTTAGTTGAATTGTTCTAAAGACCTCTAGCAAGGCCACTCCTAACAGGGTGATTAAATCCTCTAATAGGGTCACACCTAACAATGTGTATTGTAACATTTAACAGGGTTGGCTCCTAATAGGGCTCACTTCAGAAGAGGGAAAAATTGGTGACTAGTTACTTGACTTGGTTTTTCCCATATTGGGTTTCTACGTTAAATCTGGTGTCTCTTGTGTTCACTTTATTTTTAGTTACATGCATGAATGCTTGAAAAAGTAATAGTTTAATCTTACTAAGTTACAACATTTGTCTACCAAGTAAAAGCAGTAACTAGATTTTTAAGACATCTAAGGGAACTGTGAATTAATTTTGTTAGTAACTGATTCACCCCCCTTCTCAATTACTCTATCTTTAATTCCAACAAGACTTTACGTACTCAAGCCTCATTTACTTTTCTTGAACTTTCTCCCTCAAGTAATGATACTTGATTATAATATGCTTTTTTATATATATTTATATCACTTGTGTTATCATAGTAAATAGTGACATGCTTGATCACTTCTTCTTTCATTCCTTCCAATAATTGTCTGATCCACACAATATTTGAACAATTGATTGCAGCAACAACATATTTAGCTTCATCAGTAGATTGTGAAATACTAATTTTCTTCTTTATTATCCAAGTGGTCAACTTTTCTCCTAAAAATAATGCTCCTCCACTTATACTTTTTATGTCATCAACATTTCTAGCCCAATCAACATATGTGTGGATGTTAAGATTAAAGCTATCTTCTTGTCTATACCATAGGCCATAAGCTTCAACTCCTTTGAGATATTTGAATATCCTTTTCACAATAGTCAAATGTGTTTCCTTTGGATTAGATGAAAACCTTGCAATTATTCTAACAACTAGGAAAACATCCAATCTACTATGTACAACATATTGTAACTTTCTAATCATAGATCTATATTGTTTTTGATCAACCTCACTAGTAGTGTCTTCCTTTGATAATTTCACTCTGGTCACCATAGGTGTACCAATTGGTTTAGACTCATCCATCCCAAATGTTTTCAATATTTCCTTCACATACTTTGATTAAGTAATATAAATGCCTTTTGGTGTTTGACAAAATTGTAACTCAATGAAATTTTTATCTCTCCAAATATTGACATTTCAAATATAGTATTCATTTGATCAACAAACGGCTTACTCATTGTAAGCATGCTTTAAACACTCAAGTTTCAAACTTCAAAAATCAGCCTTGTAGAAACAATTCTTAAATTGTTCTAGTTTCTCAATGATTTTTACTACTAATGATGCTTTTATAAAGTTTGATTTGTAAAGAGGAAATTTCCTAAGTTCATATTGAACTTGAACCTTGAACCATATAGTTCAAAGTTTAAGTTCAAAGGCCTAGGATGCATGGTTCAAATTTACGAATCTGATCAACGAACCATGATTTGAAGTCAAAAATTTGAGAGTCAGTTCAAAATGAAGGATTGCTAGTTTCAAGATTCAAAATCATTAGTTGAAAATCCAAATTCAGATTCACCAATGTTCTATTCAGAGGTGCAGTTTGATGCTTCAAGTTCCAAAGTATAGATTTAGTTCAAAATATTAGGGTTCAAAATACAAGATCTAATTAGATATGGGTGTGACAAATGTTCTAATTATAAAGTTTATTGGAAATATTGCAAAGACATCAATGATGAGCATGGAGCAAACAATGCATTTCCTTCAAAACCTTGCAACAAAGAGACAACTTGTAGGTTCATAGTGGAAAACCCAATTACAAATGTCACATAGGCCGAAAGTCATGGGAATGACTATTATTTATAGCAGTCAAACACCGAAAAGGAAGTATCGAAACTTAATTCATTATTTTCCAAACATTGAACATGTATTGTATATGTATTGTGTGGAGAATTGAATCCATTTGGTCCAATATCAATAAGACATTTAATGAAATTGGCATCATAGATGCTATTTTTCACAACGCGTGGCTTAGAGATGGTGATTAAATGGGGGGCTTGCTTCGAGTCAAATGAGAAAAAATCCAATCGAGGGGCATGAACTTGAAAAAGACATGAGACGATGAGATAGTTGCAAGTCTAAGAGAACTTCTTCAAAGTTTGGGCTGCGATCAAAGAACGTGATGATTTAGGAGTCATGAAACTCAAATGGTAACCTGCAACACCGATTAAATTGATTCCATCACCAACATGATTTGCATCGAGGAAAGCATCGGTATTATCAAGAGAAAGCACGACAATGTTTGAAAAAATTTCACTAGCGTCAAAAGAAGATCAAGCACGAAATAGATCTTCATAGACCTACTGAAGGTGACTGCACCTTTTGACAAGGACCATGCTCTAGTGGAGACCGAGTGACCTCGTTATAAAGAAAAGTTGTGGCCACACGAAGCGCGTACTTTAGAAGTTTTGACCTGGAAATTAAGTTGGCAACATAACAATGCACTATTGGAAAACATGTCCCATGCACATCCACCACGAACACCAAAGTGTGGTTACATGCATAGATGGAGATCTATGTCATTCTTGAAGTCCACAAGCATGTCATGAGAAAAATATTGCACCATTGAGAATGTATCCTCGGGTATTCTAGCATGTGTTGAATTTCTAGGATTGTTTTAAATTTACTAATAATGCCATTGTACTGATTGTGTTCCAAATTCAAATGAAGGCTTATAATAATGAGAATAGGAGACATGTCTCATAAAGAGACATGTCTTTACAGTTAAACGTCACTAGTTAACATATTAATATAATAGTAATATAAATAACCATATATGTAACTCAGCTTAAGCATATATGTAATATTAAAATGTTAACTATATATGTAATATATTATATATAATTATATTATTATATAATAATATGTAATGTATAATAAAAAATAAATATATTATATTAAATATATATAAGATATTTGTCTTAAAAATGATTTGCCATTAGCAAGGTATCTTATGTTAAAATCAATCCGACAAAAGTACAATCTTAACATTCCCTCTTAACTAGGGAGGATTTAGAGAACACATTATGCTCTCAAGAATATGAAGAGATATCATCTCAATTTATATTAAATTCACTATGAAGCTAAATTTCTCACCTTTTATAACATACAATTGAAGCAATTTCCATAACTTTAACTAAGATGTCCTCCAACTATAATTACTTTGCAACAACCTGCCATTAAGTCCTGCAGAGAACAATCATGGAGAAAATTTGATCTGGATACAAATCCAGATGCAATGTTATCTGATTTTTTGTGTCAAATAATGCCTTGAGAGGACAGAAACGGCACCATTGATTGTCTTGATCAGGTAGATGGATCAATTAGGGGGGCGGTGCAGTGCTCTTCCTTGTCTTGCATTCATTTTGGGTTGGTTGGGATTGATTACAGAGATTAAATCACATAAAAAATCTTGACTTTCTTCATTCCTGAGCACCTGAATCAGTAGGGTCAGCAAGTCAACTAAACTTTGCATCCAAAATAGGCTACGTGGACCAATACCCTCTTTCCTTTTTGCCGCCTTGCAAGGTCTTCCCGAGTTGACCACCCCTTTCTTTACTAACTGCGCCAATTCCTCAAACCCTGACAACAACAGTCACATTAACTGTCGGCTGCATCTAACCATTACTACCTCCACCAGACCCACTAGGACACGTGTCACTGAGGTGTTATGTCACTATGCGTATCCTCCGAGCAATTTTTCATAGCAAGATAGCACCCATCGTGGATCCAGACTGATTTGACGATTGTGAAGACTCGCCGTATTACTGCGCTATCTCCTTAAAAATTTTGGGCCCACGAAACACTTGGCAACCACCTGGCATCCTCATCTCGGCGAGACTTGGCCCAACTGATCCATGTGGCACAATGGCGCTATATCGCTATGGGTAATATCCTCCCAGCTTCCCATAGTGAGCTAGCACCTACTATCGATTTGAACTGATCTGACGATCATGAAGACTCACCGTATTACTGCATTTTGCCCCTTAAAAATTTTGGGCCCATGAACCAACTCAGCACACATGGAATCCAACTCTTCCTGAACTGGTACCATCCTTGTGATTTCATAACACTCAGCCCAACTTTTCTACGTGTTGTCGAGGTTCTATGTCCCTATGGGTAATATCCTCACAGCTTTCCATAGCGAGATAGTGCCAACCGTTGATCTTCCTTGATCCAAGGGTGGAGAAATTTTCATGCATTTGAAAGGGGCGCGGGTCTAGGCTACTACTGACATCAAAAGATCTACACAGTTGTCGACAAATCAAAATCCTTCTTCCAAGCACAGTCATCCTTCCATGTTGCCCGAGGTCCCACCTTCTTTCTGATGTCGCCGCAGTATCATTTTTCGTCCGGGCACTATGTCGCTAACGGCAAGGAACATAGATTTTTTGATAGCACCATAGCACCCACCATGGATATGTTAAAACTCAGTGTCGAAGAAATAGCAAGGAAAGGGAGGACCCACCTGACACGTGGCCAAAAGGCACTATGTCGCTATGGCAAAACAACGTGCAACTTCCCATAGTGAGATAGTGCCAACTATAGATATCTCTTGATCTAACAACGGGGACTTGTAGGCTCGCAAAAACACTAAAATGCATAGGGAAGAAATATCATAAGGTTAGATCATTTAATTTTTTCGATATTCTTGGGATGTTTAAAATAACATTAAACTGAGAAGTGACCGTTGGGTAGGCAATTATTTAAAATTTAAATATTTGGCCAAGGGCACAATATGTAACATTTCTAGCGACTCACAGGGGATGCTAGCCTGCTATGCATAAGACCAGTGGCCTGAAGCATCCATTGGGTTATAGAGTCAAAAGATGTAGATCCTGCGTATACTATGAAACTCTAACCCTACCTCTGAGAGAAAACCATGAAACCTCTATCTCTATAGCTGGAGACAAAATCTTCTTTTGAAACCTTCAAAATTTCAAAACTTGCTATCTAACAAAGACAATCCTATGCTCGTGCACTTCTTAGAAAAGAAGGGAACAAATTGGAAACGAAACTAAGCTAACTATGTATATGGAACCTTCATCAGAAGCGTGGTTTGAGATAAATCCCATTGACTGGGATGGGCAAAATTTCACCACTAGGCCTGCTTAACTAAAAAGAATTGGCCTGTTTACAATTGATAATCAGATAGGGGCCCCTCCACAGTGCATCAAACTTTGAGTGTCTTCCTGGTTTTGCCCTATCTGCATCCCATTTCAGAACCAAATCTCCCTCTCAGAAGATTCTAACCCTACCCTTCCTATCAAAAATATTTTTTACCTTCTGTTGGTGTGTCTCTAGGGTCTGCATGGCTTTACTTCTCTTCTCTTCCAGCTCCATCAACTTTTCCATTCTTACTGTCATGGCATCATCTTCAATCAACTCTAGCCGATGAGCTAGCTCTAGGGATGGGAACTCCAATGAAATTGGGAGCCTTGCTTCTCTGCCATAGACTAACACAAATGGTGAATTCCCTATTGACCTTTTAGGCATTATTCTATTAGCCCACTGTGCAGTCTTCAGTTTTTTATGCCAACACCTCTAGTTATCTTCTATTGTCCTTTTCATGATCCTGATTAGGTTCTTTTTGGAGGACTCAGCCAAACCATTACCCTGAGGATAGTAATTTGAGGATGTGCTCAAATAGATATTATGGTCCACTGCCCATGCACAAATTTGAGCTCCAACAAAAGACTTTGCATTATCTAAAATAATGGTTGAAGTGGCACCAAACCTAGTCACAATTCCATCAAGGAACTCAATAAGTGAAGATTCAGTGGCATCCTTCAATGCAACTGCCTCTGTCCATCTGGTGAAGTAATCTGTAGCAGCAAAAATCCATTTGTGACTTGAATTAAAAGGATGATTGATAGGGCCTATGAAATCAATCCTCATTGAGCAAAAGGTTGGTCCACCTGAATAGGATGAAGGGGAAGAGCTGCAAGTCTTTGTTTGCCAGAGAAGAAGGCACATTTCTCACACTTCCTTACATACCTATGATAGTCATGGAACAAGGATGGTCAAAAGTAATTAGTCCTCATGATCTTCATTGCAGTTGTCCTTGCTGAGAAGTGGCCACCATCAAGACCATTATGAAGCTCTTTGATCATTCTTTTAGCTTGGTCTGTATCAAGGCATCTTAATAGGGCTCCATTAATATCTTTTCTAAAGAGGACACCGTCAACTATGACATAAGGAATTGACTATAATCTATATTGTCTCCTTTTAGTTATATCTAATCCTTGAGGGTATCCATTGCCTAACAAGAAATTTATCATATCATCCATTCAACTCCATGTGTCACTATTTCTTACCTCTTGTTGCTCTGTCAGTCTCATAATAGCTTTCTCATCTATTTTCTGAGATGATAGAATCTGTTTACATAATCCCCTCCCTCTTACCAACTTGGTAATTTGAATGTCAATATCATATTCCATCACTTTACTAATCCTGCTAGCTCTTTTCTCACTAATATCTTTGCTCAAAAGGAAATCCTTCACATTCGCATGGGGTACTAACAAATGAATCTTATTATGAGATAGGAGGTGTCTAAATTTCTTTAAAGCTCTGATGACTACAAGGGCTTGCTTCTCTATATAGTTGTATTTATCTTCATATTCTTTAAACCCTTTACTAAAGAAAGCTATGGGCTGCTCATCACCTTTATCATTTCTTTGAGTCAGGATAGCAGGAATGCTTGACTCACCACCTAGGGTATAAAGGATGAAATCTTTCTCAAAATTTGGATTCATGAGAGTAGGGGCTAAGGCTATGGCTATCTTGATCTCTTCAAAACTTTCCTTCCCTTCCTTGGTCCATGCTTGGGTTAAGGGAAACCCCAAACTCTCTGCATCTTAGGAATACTTGTCTTAGATTATCAAAATGATCTTCTACATCCTTTGACTACATAGTGATATCATCAAGGTAAACTAAGACAAACTTGTCAATCAATCTTTTGAAGGCCATCTCCATTGCCTTATGAAATGTAGCACCTGCATTAGTTAGCCCAAATGGCATCTTATAATAAGCATAGGTACCCCATTTAGTGATAAATGCAATCTTGTATCTATCAGACTCTTTAACCAGCACTTGATTGTAGCCAAAAAATCCGTCAAGAAATGAAAATCTCTTTGAACCATTGACCTTGGACAAAATCTACTCCATAGAAGGGAGAGGATGGTGATTTTTAAGGGAAGCTTGGTTAAGGTCCCTAAGGTCCACACACAATCTAATTTCTCCATTCTTCTTCCTAACAAGGACAAGGTTTGCTACCCATGATAAGTGTTTGATGGGAAAAATTATATGGGCCTCAATCAATTTGGATAGCTCTTTTCTCATTAGGGGTTCAATTTTGGGATTCACTGGTCTCTGTTTTTGTCTTACTAGTTTTAGGTCATTAATTAAATCTATGGTATGCTAAAACAACCTTGGGTCAAAGCCCTTTAAGTCATCATATGTCCAAGCAAATACATCATTAAATTCTTGACATAGATGAATAAAATTTTCTTGTTCAATTTTATAATATACCTTACCCATGTTCAAGGATTTTCCATCAGCAATCATGACTGGAGTGTAGTCATCTTCATCAGTAGCTAAGTTCATGGCTCTACCTCTTTCTTGATAATCAAGATTAAAAACACTCTCTAAGGTAATGAGACCCTTAAGAAATTTGTTAGAACTAAGATTAATGATCTAGTCACCATATTGATCCTACAGTCTTGACTGATTTCTCTTTGAAAATTCTACCTCATTCTGCAAAAAGCTCACAATTTTCTCATCAAACTCAAACACTTGCCAATGGATATTGCTATCAGGGATAGCAAGCCTTACTACCACTCTGATTTGTTGCTTCTTCTCCTCCTCAAGATTCCTTGGCACATCATAAGATGCACCTATTGCTGCAAGTCTATCAGCATGTCTATTTTCTTTTCTAGGGATGCTTTGAATATTAAATGCATTGAAACCTTCAAGAAAATTGCATACCTTATTTTTATAAGACTTTAGCAGACCATTCTTGGTGGTATTCTGATTCCTCACTTGATTAGCCACCAACTCACTGTCTCCATACACCCTTAAGGCTTGGATTCCTCTTTTTTGAGCAAGTAGGAGACCTTAAATCAAGGATTCATACTCGGTCACATTATTAGTGCAACTGAATTGGAGCCTAAAGGAGAAGTAGTACCTTATTTGTGTGGGTGAAATTAATATCACACTAGCCCCTGATCCATTCTTATTCCTTGATCCATCAAAGTACATACTCCATATCCCACTCATATCTACTTTAGTCTCCATAAGATTGGGAACTATAGCATCTTTCATGAATATACAATATGTGTTGAGACTTGTCTTAAGGGTTTCTGGCATAAGATCAAATTGATATGCATTAGCCTATTCATCCAAGAAAAAATCAGGTATCTCTACTAGGGGAGTGGTGGGCTCATTCACTATGTCACTTTCACCCATCTCTAGGATATGGCAATTCATGTTGATGGGGTTGGGGGTGTAAGATTTAGTATGATGGAGGGCTTGAGGCTCTGCTCTGATTGAAGCATTGGCTCCATATCTCATTTTAAAAGACATATTTGACCAATGAGAGGATATGAAACTACCTATTTGGGCAGTAAAGTCTCTTGATAGACAGATGGAAAAATATGGCTTGACCTCAACAACAGAGATATCTTGGGTTAGAGTACAACTAGGGCACGCATGTAAGGCCATCTCCACATTCCTAAGGATCCCTACAATCATGACAGTACTACCATCCAACTTTAATACATCCCTAACAATGGGCTCATATTTTATTCCCAAAGCATCATCAACACACCTAGGCATCATTGAACTACTAGCCCTTGAACAATTCATGCAATTATGGACTAGTTTTCCCCCTATAATTAGAGAAACATAGAATGGAGGAGGTCTAACCTTTTTACTTGTTTCTACCTCCCTTGATAGTTGTAGTAGGCTTGTGGCACTTTCCATACTAGGTGGCTGATCCTTTGGTTCAATTCTTTCCAATTCTTGCTGCAGTAACCTCTTTTGCACGGGTATAGTAGCAACAACATCCCACATTGAGATATTCACATTTGTCTTCTTCATTTGCTCTACCACACTAAATGGCATAGCAAGTGTTTTGGTAGAAGCTTTGGGAGTTGCAATTGTATGAGGTTGAGATGGAATAACCTAAGGATCACTTGCATCCTTTCTGCCATGATTTTACCTTTGCTGCTAAAAGGTACTTGATTGATTATTTGTTGCTTGCTCATGAGATATTGCATTTGAAGTTGAGGTCTGATTGGGAGGAGGAGGGACAACATCTTCCATAGCTTTTCTTTTGCTTCTAGTGTTATGAGCAATGGAATCTTGGTTTACATTACAATGCTCCTCCATCTAATGATTCATAAAAGAGCAATCACCCTATCTTTGTAGATTTGAGGCATCCTTAAATTGGTCCTCCTTGTATGATTGTTTTGCTACAAGTTCTTGGACTGTCAAAGCCATAAAAGATTCAGCCTTCTCACACATACAATAGGCATAGGAGTAGTTACAGGAGGGACAAAAACTTGATCTTGAGCCATATTGTTTTGAGGGACTATGACGCTACTTTGGTTTACATTAAGGTTGAAGCATGGCCACCCTATCTACTCTGATCAAAAGAATTGTTCCAATGATTAGGATTTGGAGGCCTACTACTACTTGGAGTTTGATATTGCAATTGATGAGGCTTACTACCTTCAGCTTACTGTCTTTCTAAAGTCACCACCTTGTTGCTTACTTTTTGCATCATAGAGGAGTTATCCTCCAGCTTCTTCCCATAACCTTGAAATCTTTTCTCTAGGTTCTTTTCTCTTTTATCCATGTTCTGCATCAGAGATTGCATCATCTCCTTGATTTCATCTATCCCATTTAAGGATGTGGAAGCTTGAGGGACTGGGACAAGGGATTGTGATGTAGAAGTTGTGGGAAGAGGAGCCATTGCTAGTTGATGATTTGGAACATTAGGGAAGAAAGGCATAGGGGGCCTTAGAGCTAGCTTACCTCCTTGTGTTAGGATGTTCTCTAATTTTATTGCTATTTCATAAGCATTAAGCAAGGTATCTCCTCCCATAGTTTGGATTGTAGTGGCAATATCACTGTTAAAAGCTCTAAGGTAATGCAAGAAGGCATTACCAGGGGTAGGCTTCACTGAACTAGGTATTCTATCCCATGTCTTTTGAAATCTATAATTAAAATCAGTCATACATTCATTGGGGGCTCTTTTTATAGTAGTCAACTGCTCTAAAAGTGACAAATAGTCACTTTTATCCTCAAAATGTTTTCACAATCCTACTCCTAATCCATCCCAATCTGTTATAGAACCATGAGCTAAACCTCTATACCATTGTAATGCTTTTCCTTTCATGGATGAGGCTAGGAGCCTAACTGCAACATCATCCTCTATAGCATGGATATTGTAGACATTTGCAACCTCTTGAATGTGTTCTAAGGGGGAGATAGAAGTTTCACCAATAAACTCTGGTATACTTTTGATGGCAGCTACTGGTATGTCATGTCTTTGGGCCAATAAGAGAGGGATCCCACCATTAAAGGTGGAAAAAGTATGAGCTCTAGGCAACGACATATAGACAAGTGATCTATTGATATTTATTGATGGCAGTCTAGGCTGAGATCTAACATCAGGAGGAGTAGAGATAGATCCTGTAGGTGTATTTGTTACTATTGCACTCCTAACTGGTGATAAAGATATTCTAGTCCTCCTTCTTCTAGGGTTATAAAATGAAAGGTCTTGATACTGAAACTTACCTCTAGAAGATGCCCTTGTTTCAACTCTGGGCATGAATCACTACAACTTTGGTCTGGAACCAGATATGTATTAGAAGCTCAGAGTTGCCAAGTACTTTGAAGAATGAGCCTCTTGAAGGCTTAAACACCAAAGCCAATACTATCTCCTCGGTATTAATCTTGAAATCTTTCCTTTTGACACCAATAGGGTTGAAGTTTTCTAAAAAGTTGTCCCACTGGGTGTGCCAAAAATTGTTGTCACTTAGGTTTGCACCCTTGTCCAAAGCCTATGCATGAGGACAACCTAGTGAAACATTGAAACAATCTCCAAGCTGTGGGACTTGAACTATGAGGTTGAGTGTTCGGAGAAGGCCAACTTCCTCTTACTATCAGGATGCACCTAACTACTCTTAGAGAGGAAAAGAGAGAAGGAGAGCATGAAAGTAAATCTACCTAATCTAATCTAAAGAGGTGATGCATGAAAATAGAGTGTTCAGACCAATCTCTTCCCATATATGCACTATTGAACTAGAATGAAACTAAGGATATACATGTTTAGACTTGCTTTAATCTAATAATCACATGCAGATCAAAAGACCAAGATGAATGACACAAGGAAAGAGAGATTCACTTATATTATCATTCATAGGCCAAGGAGATACAGTCATGCAGATCATAGATCTCTACAAAATACCAGTAAGAGGCAAAGAATTCTTTCACTTTCATACTAATGGCTGAAAGAGATAAAATAGAAAATCATGTAGTTCAAAGGCACAAGGTAATTTACACTGAGAATCTACAGAGTAGTAACAGAGAAAAATAGAGAAAGGTCAACCCCACAAATTCATAAAATTTTTTCCTTTATAGCTTAGGCATAATTGGGACGTCCTCCAACTGTAACTACTTCGCAACAACCTGCCATTAAGTCCTACAAAGAACAATCATGGAGAAAATTTGATCTGGATATGGATCCAGATGCAATGATATCTGATTTTCTGTGTCAAATAATACCTTGAGAGGATGGAAACAGTGCCATTGATTGTCTTGATCAGATAGATGGATCAACTAGGGCAGTGGTGGAGTGCTCTTCCTTGTCTCGCAGTCATTCTAGGTTGGTTGGGATTGATTACAGAGATTAAATCGCATAAAAAATCTTGACTTTCTTCATTCCTGAGCACCTGAATCAGCAGGGTTAGAAAGTCAACTAAACTTTGCATCCAAAATGGGCTACATGGACCAATAACCTCTTTCCTTTCTGCCACCTCATAAGGTCTTCTCGAGTTGACCACCCATTTCTTTACTAACTATGCCAATTCCTCAAACCTTGATCATGACAGTCACATTAACTGCTAGCCACATCTAACTGTTACTGCCTCCACTTGATGCACTGGGACATGTGTCACTAAGGCATTATGTTGCTATGCGTATCCTCCAAGCAATTTCCCATAACGAGATAGTGCCCACCATGGATCTAGACTGATCTCACGATTGTGAAGACTCGCCGTATTACCGTGCTATCTCCTTAAAACTTTTAGGCCCGCAAAACACTTGCCAACCACCTAGCATCTTCATCTTGATGAGACTTGGCCCCATTGATCCACATGGCACAATGGCACTATGTCACTATGGGTAATATCCTCACAGCTTCCCATAGCAAGATATCACCTACTGTGAATTTGAACTGATTTGATGATCATGAAGACTCGCCATATTACTGCATTTTTCCCCTTAAAACTTCTCAGCCCACGAACCAACTTAGCATACCTAGCATCCAACTCGACCTGAATTGGTACCATCCCTGCAGTTTCATAACACTCGGCCCCACTCTGGTACATGTCGTTGAAGTGCTATGTTGCTATGGGTAATATGCTCGTAGCTTTCCATAGCGAGATAGTGCCGACCATTGATCTTCTTTGATCCGAGGGTGGGGAAATTTTTGTGTGTTTGAAAGGGGTGTGGGTCTAGGCTACTACTAACATCAAAAGATCTGCATAGCTGTCGATGAATCAAAATCCCTCTTCCAAGCACAATCATCCTTCCATGTTACTTGAGGTCTCACCTTCTTTCTGATGTCGCCGTAGTATCATTTTCCGTCCGAGCGCTATGTCGCTAATAGTGAGGAACATAGATTTTTTGATAGTGCCATAGTGCCCACCGTGGATCTATCAAAACTCGGTGCTGAAGAAACAACAAGGAAAGGGAGGACCCACCTAATATGTGGCCAAAAGGTGCTATATCGCTATGGCAAAATAACTTGCAACTTTCATAGCAAGATAACGCCAACCATAGATATCTCTTGATCCAACGATGGGGACTTGCGGACCTACAGAAACACTAAAATGCACAAGGAAGAAATATCATAAGGTTAGATCATTTAATTTTTTTGATATTCTTGGGATGTTTAAAATAACATTAAATCGAGAAGTGACCATTGGGCAGGCTAGTATTTAAAATTCAACTATTTGGCGAGGGGCACAATATGTAACATAACCCTTATAGTATGTATAGAATTACAAATAAGAGAGAGATAAATGTAAAAGGTAACAATACTTATTTGCATGTGAATATTCATAGATTTTCTTCTTAGATTTTTTGAGAATGGGACATCTCCCCTCTAAAGAAGGTTTAAGTAAAAATGGAGCATTGACTATTTTACCCCATAATGTAAACTTCCCACTCATTCTATATTGTTGAAAAATTTTCCATCAAATCAAATGTGGATTCTTTTGACACCATCTCTCATGTTGATTTCCCCAAATATAGGATCTAAACCAACCCATTTCTGCAAGTAAAGAGATGATCCAAATATCGGATCTAAACCAACCCATATCTGTACTCTCATGTTATGTGTAGTCCAATAATTTCTTCCCAACTGAGATACTCTTCAATTATCGAGTTGTCTATTCAAGATGATTTTAGACAATGCTTAATCCACTTATCCAATCTAATTTGAGTTTCCCTTGCTATCCAAAATGAGCTAAAGACCTTGATGAGCTAGTTAGATAGTGGAAACATTGAATATTATTATTCCCCCTACAATGTATAATTTCCACTCATTTCATTTTATGGAGTCAAAAAATTTCTACCAATTTGCTCTAGGAGTAAGCTTGTAATCTATTTATGATCTCTATGCACCCTATTGACAAAATATTGTTCAATTGAATTGCATATTTCCTATCTCAGCTACCACTGTGGTGACCCCTTTCCTTAGTAAGTTTTTTTTTTTTCTCTTGATTTATTTAAGGTGGTAGTTAATATGAAAATCTTATTTTGACTGTAAATGTATATTCTTATTCATTGAATGGACATTTCCATTTCATACTTCCTTGCTAAAATTATGCTATCAATTACTTCCTCTCAATCAATAAGACATAGATCACTAAAGGTTAATTGAATAACATCTTCAGTCTTCTCCCTCTCTTTCAAGGTTTCCTCTAATAACATGTCAGTCTCCCTCTTTTTTCTTGCAAGGACATTCTTGAAGTAAAAGATCAAGCCACATGACTCTTATAGTATATACAAAAACACAAATAAGATATACTTCATTGATTAAATAAAATAATCAAGGATGATTTGTCTTCAAAACAATATCAGAAATACAAAGTCTGATTATATTTATTTCTTTACAATTAATAACTTATATATTACCAATAATGGCTAATTTTAATCAATTATAATTACTAATTTATAAATTAGTAATGATAACTAATATTTATTCAATTATCATTGGGTATGTGTAGGATCATGGTCAACCAAACTATGGCCTTAAGTGGCAGTGAAAAACTAGCAAATCAGGGTTATGTCAACTTGACACATAATTTTAAAGTGGTTATGCACTTTATATCATAAAGTTGTAAGAAAATAATCTGTAGAAAATTGAATTTAGTTTCTAAACTACTAGGCCTTATTTAGAGAAAAAATTATTTGATTGGTCAAAAAAGTTTGGATTTTAATGTAGTACTACAAAAATTTCATGGCAAAAATAAAAAGTAGGTGTATGTTTGAACACCTTAATCAAAATCAAATGATAATATTTTTAAATATAATTATAGATAAAAAAGTAGACTCATGCCCGGATGTGACACATATTTTTAGGTATTTTTATTCCAAATAAATAATTAAATATGAATTTTCTACTATAACTTTTCCAGAATTAAAAATTCTCACCTCTAACCACCTTAACTAATTGAAAACTTTACCAATTTTTCTCCCTTATACTAGGCAAATCATAGAATGTGATGCAACTTTTGAATTTCAAAAATGTTATACCATTTGAAAGTTATAGCTACTTTTCAATTAGTATGTTAATCAATACTTTACAATCATCTTCATTAAAAATTAACTAATAAATATTTATCGAACTCAGAATTTGATGGCAATTATATCAATGGAATCTTGAGAGTGTTATAAAAAAATCCTTTTCATTTCATTAAATTTTAATGAAAATAATATTTTCAAATGGCTACTCGAAGTTTTCATGCCAGTGAAACCTTTCTCAAACACATTTTTTGAGTTGACCAAATAGGTTTGGTAAATACCAAGCCTAATTAGGTACCCAATTTCAAATCGGGAATTGGGTATCCATAAACTAGTGGCCAAAATTCTTTCCCAAAATTTTCAATTTTTGAAATTTTGGAGGGAAACCAAAAATTAGGAAATGTGAGCATTATTATTATTACATATGATTATGATTATTATTAACTACTATTATTATATATGATTATGATTATGATTATTATTATTATTACATATGATAATGCTTATTATTATTAACTATTATTATTATATCTGATTATGATTATGATTATTATTGTTATATAAAATATATTAATATTATATCAAAATATATAGCATTATATTATTATTAAAAATAATATTTTCATGAAATGCATTGAAAGGGGTCATAAGTTAACCTATTACCCTTTTTGATGCATTTGAACCAACAAAATGAGTCCCTAGGGGTCCTAGGGCCCCTAGGGACATATATTGTCATGAAATGCATCAAAAGGGGTCATTAGTTAACCTATGACCACTTTCGACACATTCAAACTAACCAAATGGGTCCCTAGTGGTCTTAAGCCCTCTAGAGACATATGTTGTCATGAAATGCATCGAAAGGGGTCATAGGTTATCATATGACCCCTTTCGACATGATGGAACCAACCAAATAGGTCCCTAGGGGTCCTGGGCCCCTAGGGACATATGTTGTCATGAAATGAGTTGAAAGGGGTCATAGTTTAACCTATGACCCCTTTCGACACATTTGAACCAACCAAATGAGACTGTAAGGGTCATAGGACCCCTAGGGACATGTGTTGTCATGAAATGCATCAAAGGGGGTCATAGGTTAATCTATGACCCCTTTTGATGTATTTCATGGCAACATATGACCCATTTAGTTGGTTTGAATGCATCGAAAGGGGTCATAGGTTAACCTATGACCCCTTCTGATGCATTCAAACCAATCAAATGGGTCCCTAGGGGTCCTAGGGTCCCTAAGGACACATGTCATGAAATGTGTCGAAAGGTGCCATAAGTTAACCTATGACCCCTTTCAATGCATTGAAACCAACCAAATGGATCCCTAGGGGTCCTAGGGCACCTAGGCACATATGTTGTCATGAAATGCATCGAAAGGGGTCATAGGTTAACCTATGACCCCTTTCAACGCATTGGAACCAACCAAATAGTTTCCTAGGAGTCCTAGGGCCCCTAGGGATATATTGTCATGAAATGCATCAAAAGGGGTCATAGCTTAACCTATGACCCTTTTCAACACATTTGAACCAACCAAATGGGTCACTAGGGGTCCTAAGGCCCCTACAGACATATGTTGTCATGAAATGTGTCGAAAGGAGTCATAGGTTAACTTATAACCCCTTTTGATGCATTTGAACCAACGAAATAGGTCCCTATGGGTCCTAGGGTCCCTAGAGACATATGTTGTCATGAAATGCATGAAAACAACATATGTCCCTAGGGGCCCCTAGGACCCTTAGGGACCTATTTGGTTGGTTTAAATGCATTGAAAGGGGTCATATGTTAACCTATGATCCCTTTCGACATCCCTAAGGGTCCTAGAGCCTCTAGGGACATATGTTGTCATGAAAAATGTTAAAAAGTGTCATAGGTTAACCTATGATCCCTTTAGATGCATTTCATGACAACATATGTCGAAAGGGGTCATAGGTTAACCTATGACCTCTTTCAACATCCCTAAGGGTCATAGGGCCCCTAGGGACATATGTTGTCATAAAATGTGTCAAAAGGGGTCATAGGTCCCCTTCAATGCATTCAAACAAACCAAATGGGTCCCTAGGGGTCTTAGGGCCCCTAGGGACATATGTTGACATAAAATGTGTCAAAAGGGGTCATAGGTTGACCTATGGCCCCTTTGAACACATTCAAATCAACCAAATGAGTCCCTAGGGGTCCTGGGGCCCCTAGGGACATATGTCATCATTTAATGCGTCGAAAGGGGTCATAGGTTAATCTATGACACCTTTCGGCATCCCTAGGGGTCATAGGGCCCCTAGGAAAATATGTTGTCATGAAATGCATTGAAAGGGGTTATAGGTTAACCTATTACCTCTTTCAATTTATTGAAACCAACCAAATAGTTTCATAGGGGTCCTAGGGCCCCTAGGGACATATGTTGTTATGAAATGTGTCGAAACATATGACCCCTTTTGATGTCCCTAGGGGTCTTAGGGCCTCTAGGGACATATGTTGTCATGAAATGCATAAAAAGGGGTCATAGGTTAACCTATGACCCCTTTTGATGCATTCAAATCAACCAAATGGGTCCCTAAGGGTCGCAGGGCCACTAGAGACATATGTTGTCATGAAATGGGTCAAAAGGGATCATAGGTTAACCTATGACCCGTTTTGATGCATTCAAATAAACCAAATGGGTGTTTAAGGGTCTTAGGCTCCCTAGGGACATATGTTGTCATGAAATGCATCAGAAGGGTCATAGGTTGTCATAGGTTAACCTATGACCCCTTTTGATGCATTCAAACCAACCAAATGGGTCCCTAGGGGTCCTAAGGCCCCTAGGGACATGTGTTGTCATAAAATGCATTGAAAGGGGTCATAGGTTAACCTATGACCCCTTTCAATGCATTTGAACCAACCAAATGGGTCCCTAGGTGTCATAGGGTCCCTAGGGACATATGTTGTCATGGAATGCATTGAAAGAGGTCATAAGTTATAATATGACCCCTTTTGATGCATTGAAACCAACCAAATGGGTCCCTAGGGGTTGTAGGGCCCCTAGGGACATATGTTGTTATGAAATGCATCAAAAGGAGTCATAGGTTAACCTATGACCTTTTTGGATGCATTTGAACCAACCAAATAGGTCCCTAGGGGTCTTAGGACCCCTAGGGAAATATGTTGTCATAAAATGCATCAAAAGGGGTCATAGGTTCGACGCATTCAAACCAACCAAATGTGTCCCTAGGGGTCCTAGGGCCCCTAGGGACATATTTTGTCATGAACTATCTCTAAATGTCCCTAGGGGTCGTAGGGCCCCTAGGGATATATGTTGTCATGAAATGTGTTGAAAGGGGTCATAGGTTAACCTATGACCTCTTTCGATGCATTGGAACCGACCAAACAAGTCCCTAGGGGTCCTAGGGATATATGTTGTCATGAAATGTGTCGAAAGGGGTCATAAGTTAACTTATGACCCCTTTCGACATCCCTAGGGGTCATAAGTTAACTTATGACCCCTTTCGACATCCCTAGGGGTCCTAAGGCCCTTAGGGACATATGTTGTCATGAAATGCATCAAGATTTCAATGCATTCAAACCAACCAAATGGGTCCCTAGGGGTCCTAGGGCCTCTAGGGACATATATTGTCATGAAATGCATCGAAAGGAGTCATATGTTAGGTTTCATAGGTTAACCTATGACCCCTTTTGACATCCCTAGGGATCCTAGGGCCCCTAGGGACTTATGTTGTCATGAAATGCATCGAAAGGGGTCATAGGTTGAGCTATGACCCCTTTTGATGTCCCTAGGGGTGCTATGGACATATGTTGTCATGAAATGTGTCGAAAGGGGTCATAGGTTAACCTATGACCCCTTTTGACGCATTTGAACCAATCAAATGGGTCCCTATATATATGAATATGTTATATTTATAGGTCATAATAATAATAATAATATATATTACTCTATTATATTTAATAATAATAGTAAAAATTATAATAATATAATATAATAATCATATATATATATATATATTAATATATTATATTTATTGGTCATAATAATAATAATAACAATAATAATATATATTACTATATTACATTTAATAATAATAGTAAAAATCATAATAATATAATATAATAATCATATATAGTAATCATAAATAATAATCAAATTTATTCACATTGCCCACGCTTTCCAAATCTTGACTTCCCTCCAAAATTTGGGCATCCATTTCGAGTACCTAATATCATACCAGGTATCCGATTTGGGATCGGGTACCCAAGATACTGGCATGCTTTTTCCAACATATTCCCTGTCACCGCAAACCTGACAATCACATTTTTTGTGGGCCATTTTCACGAATTTGGAGAAAACTAATTTTTTGGGGCCCATACAATTGAAAAAGGTTCTATAATGTATGATTAAGTGTCCAATATTGTTTTTTGAGTGGGGAGCAGTAGTCAGCAAAAGGCTAAATGCAAAAGGAAGGTATCAAATGAAGACATTGTAGCATATAGGGAAAGGGACAAGGTAAATCACCAAAGGAAGAGACAAGGTATGTTAAATGTGAGTCAAGTTGATGATGTATTGATCAAAGGTGAAATCATAGAGTCAAATAATGAATATGTGTAGTTAGGGAATGAAAATGTACCAATTGATAATAATAATGCCAAGATTGAAAATTTGGAGAATGAAATTTTACCAGTTTATAATGTAAATTGCATGATTGACTATGTTGAAAATGACAATGCATAGGAATGTTACATATCTCCTAATTATAATCAACATGAAGGTTCTAGAACACTAAAATGGATAATTGAAATTGATGAAATGATTATTACCAATTTGGAAGGGAAAAAATTAGAAAGAACCATTTGGTTATATGGGCTTAAGACTATATAAAATGTTTTTTGACAACAAGACAGTGGTGGAGCAATGTCAACTTTTTATGCACTTATTAAAGATGCAAAAGATGAGACCTATGCTTTCCAAATTGAAGATTCATGTCAATAAAAAATTGGGAAAAAAATGCCATTATTGTGAAGAATATTTTTAGTATTTTCAATAGCATTGGGAAAAATAGCAAGGAGAAGGATAAGAAATCTATTCAAAGGGTTATTACAACCTCTTTGGTAAGTAATCATTTAAGAAAAGGTAGATATATGAGACAAAATTGTATTGACTTGAACCTAAATTGTACTACTTTGAGAAGAGCACTTAGTAGATGAGAGAAAATTGATGATCCTCTTCAAAATGAAACATGGGCTTTTGGTGGGAGACTTCCACATTTTGATAAGAAGCTATCCGATGATGTGAAGGAAGAAATTACATAGTTTTGGCACTCTAGCTCAAGAGTATCACCCAATGCTAAAGACGTGTTAAAGTTGAGAATTGGCATTAGAGACCACATGTCACATCCTAAACATTATTTGGAGGTAAGTCAAACTATGTTGTTCAAACAATTTAGAGAGAGCCATCCAAGATTGCATATATCACAAAGGGCTTTTGAATCTTTGAAGCCATTTTATTGTGTGCCACTTAAAATTCAGAATAAATGTTGCAAATATCATGTGGAGTTTTCTATGCACCATAAACTATTATGCCCCATCCATTCTACTTTGATATTAAAGAAATGTTGGAGAATTGTGGTGCTAGCAGTCTTCCAAAATCATGAAGAGACTTGCTAGATCAATTTTTATGTCATAGAGTTGATGGTTGTTTCTTTTATAGAAATGCTTGCTTAAATGAGAAGTGTTTAGAATGTGGTGGATTACCCAAGTTTGACACATGTTTCCATGAGGGGTTCAAACAAGATCTTGGGAAGAAAATAGTTAAAAAAATAGTATATGAAATGGTGAAATACACATTGAAGAGTGGGGGTGAGGGCTCTAGATGTGAATTAGTTGCACATATCATTTGGTCAGATAGTTTCACAGGTCAATTCAAGAATGTTCACATTTTTTATTAGTTCTATAGGATGCACATAGAAAGGGGGTGTCTCATATTTGGAGTTTTTTTGAATCTAATCATGGGAAAGGGGAACATGATGGAGTAGGGGCATGTGTGAAGAGAGCTCTAGTTAAGGAGAAATTGAAGATTTCAGAAGTAGATCTTCTTGATTCTTGTAGCATTATTGATTGGTGTAGTTCGACATTATCACAGGGGGGGACTCTTGATTCAGTAGTTCAAAGCTTCTTTTGGTTAGTTGAGGAATGGTCCATATGTGATAGATTAGATTGTACTATAGTGAGAGACTCATCAAAAATGCATTCATTCTAGAGCTCTGATTTTAGTACATGGACCATTTGGAAATGACAACTAGCTTGCTTTTGTCCTAGTTGTTTTCAATGTAATTGGGATCACTGTGAGTTGAGTGAGTGGGAAGACACATGGGCTCTACATTATCTTACTCCATTGTCTATCCTACCCTCTATTAGAATTGATGACATGGAAAGTTCACTTGAACATAACCATCTATCAGATCTTCTTCAACCAAGACATGTCTTTGCATTAGTTGCACCATAGGGGAATGATGAGAAATTAGATTATTGGTTAGCACATTGTGTAAGAGGTAAAATTTTTTTTTGTACAACTGATCATAGATGATGATGGATTTACATATCCTACTAGTTCAGTGGTTGTTGCTGGAACATGGCTGTGGACATACATGCTTAGAAGGAATGGAATTCTTGCATTCAAAGACTATTAGAAGCACAAAACAATTCTCATACATTCACATCTTATTATAGAAAAAAATGTAAAGTTGTAGAAGCATCATGGAAGACCATAAGTAAAAGAACTTTTTACTATTACTAATTTTGATCATAAAGCCCTATTGGAGACCCTAAAACAGAGATGACCCTACTGGAACACTTGACTAGGTATATTTACTTATGTTATTTTGTTCATAATGATTTGGTGAACTGATGATTATCTTGTTTAATACAATAAGTTACTAATATTTTTTTTGATATTGGAATGTATGTACATCTTGAAGAGTAGCCACACATGAAGATAAAAAACTAAATAAGGAGTAGAATGAAGAAAAATCTATTCTATTTTTGACACTACTTTTTTTGACACTACAATTTTTGACGCTACTATTTTTGACACTACAATTTTTGGTAGTTGTGTATTGATGTAATAATGATGAGACACTTGAGATATTGTAAATGTAAACTTTTTGATTGAATATAAGAAACAAAGATGATTTTACTTAATGCAATTTATGTGAAGGGACCTAAAAAATGATGATTTTAATATATACTAAGACCAAACTTGCACTGTGCCCAATGCTGAAAACTTGAGATAGGTAAAAAATAATGTTTTTAGTTAATGCTAACCCTAGTGACACCATTGTTCTAGTTGCAAAGATCCTCCATCATTTGTGACCACCCCATATCAAATAGTCTCCAAGGTGCTCTAAGTGCATATCGAGGTCGATCTTTCAAGGGTCATAACTTGGAGTTTGTGAGGGCTATTGATGAAATACTGAATGCTATAGGATGGTCATGCCAAGGCCTATAATAACCTATCTCATTTTTGAGAGATCACATTCCATTTGGATTCGGCATATCAATCTCGCTCGATGCCAAAACTCATAGTGTGCCTTAGTTCATAGGTGCATCACAACATAACTTCGAAACTCTTGATTTTGGCATAAAATCATCAGTTCCATTAGCTCTGGATGGGTAGGGGAACCTTAGTAGCACCTTTGTTCTAGCCACGAAGAGCTTTCATCATCTACAGCCACCCCATACTAAAGAGTCTCCAAGGTGCTCTAAGTGTGTATTAAGGTCAATCTTCCAAGGGTCGTAACTCAGAGCTCATGAGGGCTATCAATGAAATGTCAAATGCTACAGGATGGTCATGTTGAGGCTTAAAATAAATTATCTCATTTTTTAGAGATTATATTCTATTTGGATTCAGCACAAGGATCCTGCTTAATGCCAAAACTCGCAGTGTGCCTCAGTTCATAGCTACATCATAGTGTAATTTTGAAATCACTAATCTTGGGATCGAATCATCAAAAACATTAGCTCCATATGGGTGGGTAAACCCTAGTAAGATCTTTTTTCTAACCATAGAGACCTTTGATCATCCATGGCCACCCTGTACCAAGGAGTCTCCAAGGTGCTTTAAGTGTGTGTCGAGGTCAATCTTTCGAGGGTCATAACTTAGAGATTGTGAGGGCTATTAATGAAATATTAAATGCTATAGGATAGTCATGCCAAGGCCTAAAATAACCTATCTCATTTTTGAGAGATCACATTCCATTTGGATTCAACACAACAATCTCACTCAATGCCAAAACTCACAGTGTGCCTCAGTTCATAGGTGCATCGCAGCGTAACTTTGAAACCATTGATCTTGGCATCAAATCATTGTCACCATTAGCTTTGGATGGGTGGGTGAACCCTAGTGAAACCCTTGTTCTGACCGTGGAGAGCCTCCATCATTTGTGGCCACCTTGTACCAGAGAGTCTCCAAGGTGCTCTAAGTGCATGTTAAGATTGATCTTTTGAGGGTTGTAACTCAGAGCTCAAGAGGGCTATCAATGAAACATTGAATGCTATAAGAAAATCATGTCGAGGCCTAAAATTACCTATCTCATTTTTGAGAGATCACATTCCATTTGGGTTGGGCACAATGATCTCGCTCGATGCCAAAACTCACAGTGTGTCTTAGTTCACAGGGGCATTATAGCATAACTTTGAAACCATTGATCTTGGCCCATTAGCTTTGGATGGGTGGGTGAACCCTAGTGAAAACCTTATTTTGGCTGCAAAGAGCCTTGATCATTCATAACCACCTTGTATCAAAGAGTCTCCAAGGTGCTCTAAGTGCATGTTGAGGTCGATCTTCCTAGGGTCATAACTCAGTGCTCATGAGGGCTATCAATGAAATTTTGAATGCTAAAAGATGGTTATGCCAAGGCCTAAAATAACCTATCTCATTTTTAAGAGATCACATTCCGTATGGATTCAGCTTAGTTATTTCACTTGATGCCAAAACTTGCAGTGTGCCTCAGTTCATAGGTGCATCATAGTGTAACTTTGAAATCACGGATCTTGGCATCAAATCATCAGTACCATTAGCTTTGGATGGGTGGGTGAACCCTAGTAACACCCTTGTTTTGGTTGTGGAGAGCCTCAATCATTCGCGACCACCCTGGTGTAGGAGCACCTAGGTAGGCTAGTTTGTACCTAGTGATTCTTTCTTGTCATTTTGACTTGTAGTGATTCTAGCCACATCACTAGTGGTTTAATAAGACCTATTAGGTCCTTAGGTAAGGTTAACTTAGTTGCTAAGTGGATTTTTGCTCCGAAGTTGTTGTTATGCCTATATGTTGCTCAATAGGGGTTAGGTTGACCAAAGTGGTAGACACGTTGATCAAGGATGAAAAACCATCTTGGAATGTATAAATAAACCAAATAGGAGCCCTTACCAATCTTGGTTAACTCATCTAATTAAGAATTTTAAGTTCTAGCAAAAATTGCTCAAAATTGCAAAAGTTGGAAAATTGCAATTTTGCAACTTTTTCTTGCAAGGTTGAAAATTAGTGCAAAGAACTAGTTAGGGGTTTGAGAATGAAAAAAAAAGGTTGGAAAAACCTATATAAGTCCATTCTTGATCAGTTTCAAGGGCTGTAAGTGTTTGACTCATACATTGTATGGGTTGGACATTGAAATGCATAGGACCCACTATGTAAATGAAAGTTTTTGGTGTTCTTTTGGATTGAGAATGTGGATATTTTTCTTGGAGTATTTATTTTAATGTTTCTTCTTGTTTTCTAAGAATTCAATCAAGGTTTTTTTGTTTGTCTAAGTTCTGTACATAAATTTCTTATTTTAGACTAGTTTCTTGTAAAAAAATTGCAGCATTTTGGTTTATTGGAGTTTTCCTCCTATTCCCACCACAAAAATGGCTTGAAAACATGGTAAGTGGGAGGTTACTCACTGTACATCATTTTTCCAAAATAAGGGCTCAAGAAAATGAAGGCAACCATTCTTATGGTGATGCCCTAGGCAAGAAAAGTGTCTTGGCTAGTGGAAATATAGTTGTAACCAACAACATATCACGTGCTGGGTGATTGAAAATGTGAAAAAAAGTATAGGAAGTGGTATGGAATGTTACTATAGTACTCTTGGTGCAATTTGAGGTGATGGTGTGCTCTAGAAAGAAAGATATGCAAGATTTTGCTAAACTGGGTTCAAAACCCCCTTCTAGCTTTGGTTTTTAGCCTTTTTGCATTTTGGGTGTTTGGTATATCATGGAGGCCTAAAAGTGATGTAATTTTCTCTAATTTTAAAAAGGGTATTCATATCCTTAATTTTTTTAAGGCTTTTTATGTGGTTTTTGTGAGCAATACACATCTCCAAGTGTTAAAACCCTCTTTTCTTGGTTTGTAGTAGCAACACTTTATCATATTAGTGCATTTTGTTCCAACAAATTTCTTTGGTGGATTGTTTCAAGTTGAATCATTATATTTTGGACATGTTTAGGTAGTTGAAATATTAACTATGCCTTTTTTGGAGTTGTGGCATGCTAAATGTCTTGTTTTGGCATTCTTGAAATGCACTTGTTGCAACACTAATGACAAAGGTTGGAAAAAAACCAGTAAGAACTTCATTTGGAACTTGTTCTTGAGATGCAAAATGCAAAATGACATATGCTCAAGGTGTTAGAATACCCTCCTACCATGATAATAGTGTGAGGTGTGAAATGTCCTTGTTATGACTGTGATTTTAATTTGATAACAATAAAAACTAGTTGAAATTTGTTTGAGATATTGATTTTTAGCTATTGTAGAGCTGTTGGTTGATACAAACTCATACATATAAATGTCATGATGCCGATGGAAGCCTTGAAACTTTCTTGTATTGCCAAAATGTCATGTGGGCTTGGTAAGCTGAATCTGTAGTAAAGTCTCACAATAACACTTGTTCTCATTTTTCTTTGGGAAGTTGATGTACCGTAGTGAGGGAGGTGGATCTTAGTTGGACCCATACTGGAAGAAGCAAGAAGAATATAGAAAGGTCCTTAATTTGACCTTTGGAAGTCCTAATAAGGACTAGTTAGTGTGAGCAAGCATTGTAGTACATCACACCCTGTACCAAAGAGTCTTTTAGGTGCTCTAAGTGGATCTCAAGGTTGATCTTCTGAGGGTCTTAACTTGGAGCTCATGGGGGCTATCGATGAAATATTGAATGCTATAAGATAGTCATGCCAAGGCCTACAACAAACTATCTCATTTTTTAGAGATCACATTCCATTTGAATTCGAAACAATAATCTCGCTCAATGCTGAAACTCATAGTGTGCCTTAGTTCATAGGTCATCACAACATAACTTTGAAACCATTGATCTTGGAATCGAATCATTAGTGCTGTTAGCTTTGAATGGGTAGGTGAACCCTAGTGGCACCCTTGTTCTAGCCGTTGAGAGCCTTCATCATTCACAACCACCCCATATCGAAGAGTCTCCAAGGTGCTTTAAGTGCATCTCGAGGTTGATCTTCCAAGGGTCATAACTCAGAGCTTGTGGGGACTATCGATAAAATGTCAAATGCTATAGGAAAGCCATGCCAAGGCCTATAATAACCTATCTCATTTCCAAGGTGCTCTAAGTGTGTTTGGGCAAGTGAACCATAGTGACATCTTAAGGGATTGCAAAGGTTACTTCAAATTAAATATATATGATAGCATTTCAAATTAAACATTGCATCAAAATTTGATAATAAAGGTTGTTAAAATGTTATTAAAAAATTATTGCATTTGAACCTAATATAAAAAACATAATCAAAATGAATGATATTCCATAAACATAAACAATACGCATGATCCACAATAAATTGAATAATACTATACTAAATTAATATGTATATCATTGTGCACATAAATCAAAAAAATATATCAAAATGCATGTATCCATAGAAAAATTACACAAATATATATCAAATTTCATGTATCCATAGACAATTACACAAATATATATCAAAATACATAGATCCATATACAAAATGTGGCTGATCATGTCATTGAAATGTGTATAATATCAATGTTTTTGTATACAATGTGGCATATTTCATCTCAAAATGTCTCATGACACATCCTATGACAACTATACTAACGTAGATTACTGGTGGATGATCAAAATGCAACATCTTCACTGCACTAGGTGGATCAAATGCCTCCTACATAAACAAAAAAGGAAAACCCAAAGTTAGACTACTAAATTTATATGATTCTATGTATCTAATATTGAATTACTCAAATGCATACTGATCTTTTTTTAATGAATATTTATAGTATTAAACTTTCATCATAAATACCTCTCTTTTTGACCTCCTACACTAATTAGGAGTCCTCTCATATGTCCTTGACAATGCCTTAACCTCATTGATTGTGGCCTATGTATGTTCAAGTATGATCATCAGATGAATCTACAACTTAAATTATAAAATTATAATTCATAGCATGCTAAATTTATAACATATAATCAAGAATTCAAACTAAAACTTACCTGTGTTGACTCCTCCTTTGGATATAATGGCTGCGTTAGCAAAGATACAAAACTCTAGCATCCAACTTCTTGTGCACTAGGTGTTTCCTATGAGATACAAAATACTAGTTTTTAATATAATAGAAATTAGTTTTGAATTTATTTATGAAAATAAGGAAAAAAATAAATAAATGATACTTATACATATGATGGGGCTCTCATTGCGAATGGAAATGCTAGAGGGTCTATGGTGTGGAATTTGCCTAGACTCATCACTAGTAGCCACACCCTATACAATAAAGAATGTAATTAAATTTCATTGCCACAAAAATTTTACAAGAATAAATAAATATTTAATCACTTTAAAAGTACCTAATTACCTTTCCCTTGTCAATGGGTCATGCCTCATCCCCTGCACTTTGCCCCCCACTGAGAGGTGATATGTACAAGAGAAAAGAAAGATTAAAAACCATATATGCTCCAATATCAAATAGAAAAAATAATAAGAACACAATATAATGTAACATAGATGTCTCAAGGCCAAATGAAATAGCTGAGACCATGACATTATCAACCTTTCTGAGCTCCTCCTTAGTCATTAACTAAACATGAATAAAGATCACATACATGTATAAGTAAATATGGGTTAAAGATTAAAATTAATCTATTATAAAGATTAACTTTAAATTGCAAATGTCATAACAAAAAAATGTATACACGTATTGACACAAAAGGACTCTACACCTCTAAATTCCCCTCCTCTCTCATGTCAAGGTTTGTAGCCTCTATATGTGCATTTGGTGTATCCTACTCAAATATAAACTCATATTCAAAAAGATCACCTATAGGACCTAGACAAATATTCTTGCACATTATGAAAGTATGGGGCACACAAACATGTGATGAGCTTGTAGATGATGAACTCGCACCAACATCATCAACATGAGAGACAACACTAACCTAGCCTAGGATATCAATAGGCTACTCAATCTATGGATGGCTTTAATAGCCTGAGAGCTAGCCTCTGCAATGATATCAAGATGCTGCACTGAAGGAGGGGGGGAGACATCAATAGGGGGGACAAAAGTGCTAGCTTTCTTCCCCTAGGAAAAAGGTCTATCTTGAGGAGCTCCTCCTCCTACACCCATGTTGGGCTTCACACTCCAATAATTCACCTTGAGGCCCAACAAAAATTTGGCATACAATTTTTTAATGAAATAAAATGGTACCCCTAAATTGCTGTGTGGAGGGATGTCAAAAACCATCCACCAACAATCTCAAAAGTTTACACACATAGCCTCATTTGTGCACCATTTAATTGATAGTTTGGGCTTTGTGCATTCTACTTGTTTACTAGTTTTTGGGTCCATGAAAAGGCTAACCATATCATCTTTAGTTATATTTAGCTCTGCAACCTCATCATAGTCCAACCTATCATCAAACATGGCATGCATTTGGTCACACTAGTGAAGAGAAGCATTTTGTTCATTGGTCAGTGCTTCAATATTATCCACTATGGTGTTTGAAATGGATAACATGGGAGCTAATGCAGGTATAGTATTATATGTGGTTCACAAAACCCTCAATTCGGCGAGATTTTCAAATGTCAAATCTTCAATTTGAGGAGGGTTTTAAGGGGGTAGGAGATCATTTGGTGGACAATTTTGAGGGGGCATTGGATCATTTGGTGGACAGTTTTGAGGGGGCACTGGATCATTTTGTGGAGGGATATGAGGAACATTATTTCTTGCCTTAGTATCATCATTTGGGTCAGCCATACCTATTAATTTGCAAAACATAATTTCTATTAAAAATAACCTAAATTTCAACAATTTCTATTAAAAAAACCTAATTTTTAACAAATTCAATTAAAAATAACTAACTTATTCTAATATTCATTCAAAAAATAAAAATAAAAATTAAAAAAAACTTAAAAAAACTTACCCTTATCGTATACCCATTTCGAAATTTGATACCCAAATAAAAGCGAACTCTCAAACAAAAAAAATGCAATGTGAAAAGAGCTCTCAAGTTTTTTTAATTTTAAAATCAATGTTACAAGTTTCAAGTATCCGATTTCATATCGAGTACTCAATATAATATCAGGTGTTGGTCCTAACTTTTTAGCTTTGGTATCAGGATGGGTAGAAAAAATTCAGAGTGGATTTTGAAATGCTTTTAGATATTTTCAAACTCTATTTTTTTCACATAACCACTTTTTGGCACACCATGATCCTGAACATAACCCATTACTAATTTATAATTAGTAATGTTGCTATGTTTTTAAGTATTAATATAAACATAATCAATATTATTGTGTGTGGCAAGTATGGATTGGAAACTAATGCTTACCTTTCCAACATACCCATAGGCAATGATCTGCTTGATGCTTGTTTTCTCAAATTATTTTGTATGATTTTACATACTTCCTTTCATAGGATCCACATGTAAACATATGTATGTGTACATTGTTCTACTTTTAAAGTCACATACAATGATTCACTGGATCTTCCACTATGTTAAGGTTATAATAAGGTATAAGAAGATATGTTTGAAACTCCACATTAAATTTCCCTTATCTCTCTATTTGATTGATTTATGTTTCAAAATGTTGAAGGGTGAATGTTTGATTCCCATTCCAAAAACATTTCTCATCTGTCATAACTAATGTTCACATTGAGAGAATGGTGTTTAAATAGATGACATTAGATTAAATTTTTGAACTAGTTGACACAAACTACACATAAGCTTTCATGTTTGGTACAAAAAAATGCATTAGTCAAAGCAATTGCAACATCCAATTTAATGTGCCTAGATGAGGCTTGTGCATAGTTCATTACCCATTTTAGAAAGGACATGGTTAAATAAATCCTCCAAATTTCTAAGAACATTGAGTGTAGCAAGATGGGTGATAATTACTATATTATTTTGTTCCATACAAAGACTAACTAGTTCCAATGTGTCTTTTCTTACATTTCCTAACAAGTCTTGGCTAGTTGGATGGATCTCCAATAAAGAGTTGCTCTTCATATATTTTCATTGTGATGTTAATAAATTACTTGGCACCAATTTTTTGAGAGATCGCATCCCTATTGTGTAACTTCAAGAGCATTTGATTTGCTATAGATTTATGCTATCACATATTCATTTGTAACACACATATTGTTTTTGAAGCAGATGACTTGAAATATTGAAATCATCAAATTTCTTGTTGACATCTTTTGCAAAACAAGATATTATGCTTAATCAATGAAGTTGTTATCCTAATCATATTGAGTGATAATCTATGTACACATATTAATCCTTCACCAGTATGGAAAGGGAACATATATTATACTGTCGGTGCTAACTAGTTTTGAATTTGCCATGATTTAGAAAGCCAAAAGGAAAACTCTTAGGTTGCAGCCAGAGTTCTGAGAATTGTCCACACATGGGCCATAAAAGTTAGCATTCCATAGAGATTATAGTATGATGATAGAGCATCAAGGGGGAATCATCATTCTTTGCTAACTATCAACAACAATTTCTAAGTGGTTTTGTTCCATGTTGACTCATTCTAATATGAACACATTGGTGAGATTAATTTATGAAGAATAAAGCTTTCAAACTTCTCTACATTTGTAATTTGGCTCTGATACCATGTTGAGTTTCTAGTATTGCTACAAATGTAATGATAATTCCATTGTATTGATTGTGATAAAAATGTAAATGAAGGCTTATAAATATGAGAGGAGGAGACATGTCTCATGAAGAGACATGTCTCTACGGTTAAGCATCACTAGTTAAAATATTAATATAATAGTACTATAAATAACCATATATGTAACTCATCTTAAGAATATATGTAATATTAATATGTTAACCATATACGTAATATAATATAATATTATTATATAATAATATATAATATATAATATATTATTATATAATATTGTATAATGTATAATATATATATATATAACATATAATACACACACACACACACACACACACACAAATATATATATATATATATATATATATATATATATATATATATATATATATATATATATATATATATATATATATATATATATATATATATATATATATATATATATACACACACATACATATAAAAGATATTTATCTTAAAGATGATTTACCATCAACATAGTATCTTATGTTAAAATCAATTTGACAGAAGCTACAACCTTAACAATGTGCATGAAAATTCAATGATGCCCACTATATATCTAATATGTTTGAAATAATGCTTATAAGGATAAGTGGGAAGACATAGTTAAAGGAAAGAAACAATGATAAATCTCTACTACAATTTTTTGAAGCCTTCAAAGATAATTATGACTATTTCTTAATAAGGGTCAAGTCAACAGGTCAATATGTTTTCCAAAGAGTGCCATATGTAGAGGATGTTGGTGCATGCTATGTGTGAATTTTTAAATAATCTTGGCTTGGAGAAAATTTGTGTAGTTTTGATAGAATTTAATATCTATAGTCTCATAATCATATGGTGTGCATGCTGTTGATATTAGTATGTCTGAATCAACATTTGGAGTCATTATAGAGACTGATTATTATTTGGTTGTGAGAAGAGAAAATATCATATACTTCACTTCTCGACCGAATAAAGAAGATAAAATTACAAGCATCAATGGTCATGGTAGACTTGAAGATGCGAGTTTGTAATAGACCTCTATCTATTCTAGATCAATTTTGAGAGGGTCTCCCTTGATATCCCTAAATGCAACCTATCTAATCAAGAGCCATATGTCACTTAAAGATAAAACATAATCTTAGTAACTATAAAGATGACAAATATCAAAAGATAAAGGAGGTCAATGTAAATGTTTAAACAATAAAATCATGAAGGTAGGACAAATACCATATAAACCTTTTGATTAGATGTGTGCCTATACATCAAGATTGTCTCTCCTAATGTTGGGTAGAAGATTAGAAGATAGGAAAAGTTTTTACAAACCCTTGGAGAATTAGTTATGGAATTCTATGAGCCAACTCATACTTAAAAGGATTTTCAAGATTCAGTAATGAAACAAAAAAAGGGATCCTATCATGCCCAAAATCTCAATGACAAAACACAACAATTTTTTTAAAATTAATTATTATTTTATTATTATAATTATAATTATTATCCTTATAATTTAGAGTATCACAAGTTAGTATAAACATATTGCAATTAAATTGTTCACTCAAGTCAAGTTGTAGCTAGGGTTTGCAAATAGATGAGTAAACAAGGTATAACTATTCTTTAACATTTTGGATTGACTCATTTGTCTCAAATATCGACATCCATTTTGAAGTGACACCTTGATGGTTAAATTAAAATGAGAAACCTTATGGTTCCCATATTACTAGGTACCTTTAATAATCTTAATTTGTGTGTTACAATACTGTTACAATCTATTAGTTATTATGTATACATATCACAAGTGATATACTATGCAATACAATTTATGTATGCAACACCCCAATAGTATCTTAACATATAGGTACATATATATACTACAATATCTGATACCTATTACATACCAATCGTATTATCCATAAAGTATTGGAGGTAGTACTTATAAAGTAACATATGATGGACATACTATTAAATGCATATATTATTCCTCATCTATGTTAACAACTAAATTCAACTAATTACTACTACTAACTAAAAGACACTATACTCACTCAACCCACTAACTACTAATAAAAAAATTACTAACAAATTGAAGATCGTCAATTTATTATATGCCACCTACTTGATATGTAGACCATGCATCAAATCTAACTTCTAACATGTATTTAATTTAGTAGATGACTTTGTTAACCACAATATTATCAACTTCCCTATTAAGTAGTCTTATGCAATGACCATGGGAAGTTCACTCCCCTTTAATACTAATTAAATGCATGTCATAAGGGTTTTTAACTTTCTAATTAAATTCCATTAGTTAACATTATTATCACTCTAATAAAATCTCATACTTTTATTTTGTAGCAATACTTAACTATATCCCAATCTAATCGCCCTCTTACTAACAAAAATACTTAATTCATAAACCTAAAATATTTACTGCGATAACATTGTTCTAATACCAATTTCCTTCCTACACAAAATTTTATTTTTGACAATATTTCCTTGCAATAGCTTCTATCTAATTCCAATATTCCTACAATTATTTATAATGCCATATCATTTTTTATTTCCATTACTATATATATATATATATATATATATATATATATATATATATATATATATATATATATATATATATATATATATATATATATATATATATATATATATATATATATATATATATATATATATATATATATATATATATATATATATATATATATATATACATACATATATATATATAACCATAACATACAAGATAGTTTTTTTTTTTTTAAACCAATAAATACATACATTAAGTACTATCATTACCTCTCACTTCCTACTAACTAGGGTACCACTTTTCTAAATAATAAAAAATTCTCACTAGCTTGACACTTATTAACTAATCATTTATCTAACATATTTCCTAATACCAATATGTTTATTACAACTACCTCTTAATCCTTCTTTCCAAACCCAATGCACATTAAGTCTACAACAATAGTTTCCTATCCTTCACTAACACTACCACTTATTTTAACTAAATATTGAGTGCTAAGTGTTGGCCACCCTCCTTAGCTAACCCAAGACCAACTAAATATGAGTGGAGTGGGCATTTAATGCCATTGACAAGGCTCGAACTTGGACGGTACTCCTATCCCCACTAACACATTGAGCTATTCCAAGTGCTCATTCCTCCATGCATCGTCACTACAATACTGAGCTATTCCAAGTGCTCATTCCTCCATGCATCCTCACTACAACACTGAGCTATTCCAAGTGTTCATTCCTCCATGCATACCCACTACCAATAGTGGTCCTCCATGGGAAAAGGTGCGATGAGAGAGGGCTTGGTTTGTGTGCTGGATAGAGAATAGGGTGGGTGGCCATCATTAGTCTTGGGAAGTGCTCATATGTGGTACATTGCTACTTGCTTTCATAAAGACATTTTAAAAAAAAGGAGTACCTCCCCTACTAAAGTATATGAGTCAATTTTTTCTTATTGGAGGAAGGCATGAGATAATTTCCATATTAATTTTTTTTAATTTTTTTTTTAATATATTTTTTTCTTCTTCTTTAATTTATTGGGAGGTGATGATTTAGTCACATAGTCATAGTCACATGAGTGGCATGAACTCTCTTCATGTGTTCTAGGATTGGGTGATTGAACCTATGTACTTACCTTTATGTGTCACAATCATGTTTCAATTGTCTATGTTATTATTGAAAGAATATTATGTTTATTAAATTTTTTTGGGAGATGATACCTTGTGAATATTATAATGGACTATGATAGGAAAGGAACTAATTTTCACTTATCCATACAAAGTCTAGAGAACAAATACATACTACCAGATTTATCATTCATGTAAGTCGGAGTAATGGTTTCTAGTTAGTTGATTTTCCCTTACTTGAGTGTTGTATAAGAAAAGATGTTAATGTTAATACCCTTATTAATGTATCAAATAGAAGGTTTCATTGAAGTCTATAGTTTTATTTAAATTGAAGTCTAAGAGTCTTAACATTCTACTCACTTGCAAATGATAATTTTGAGTCTTGTAATACTTTTGAACATGATTAATCCTGGACTCAACTAGCTCATTCCTTCAAGACTACAATAAGACTATGAATAAAACTTGTAAACTACATCACAACAATATTTACAAGATCAACTTGGATGAGTACATAGTTTTTCTCAATATTTCATAAATTCAAAAGGAATAATACAAACCTACAATTATAAACCAACTTCCACATCTTCTTGCATTCAAGACATATCAATGAAAACAACAATAAATTTTCATAGGGTTCTTTCACAATCCCTTAACTTCTACCATGCAACCATGCATTTCAAAAATGTGAATAGATGGAGATTCCTCCATTTCAATGCACTACTTAAGGGACATAGGTAGAGGGATTCAACTCTTACAATGAAATATACAATAACATGGAGAAGGGTTGATTCCTTCAACTAAATAATACATCAACACAACACTTGATTCTTCCATAATGCCAAGAGAATGATCACAACTTCTTCATAGATCCCATTCTCACAAACCTACAAAGGGAAACATAAAATTAAGAACCATGGAGGCTCACCTCCTATCCTAGGCTTCTATGAAGCCACCCATCAAGCAGGGGAAACAAGGCTCAAATGGGATATGCACATACAACATTTGCTAATGCATGAAAAAATACAACACTACACATAACAATACCTGCCAAGGTTTTCACATTGATTCACCATTAGAATCATTAACACATTGGGTGAAGGTGGACTCTTTAAAGAGGAGAATGCCATATCCATAATACAAAATCAAATTGCAATTGCAATTTTTCCTCTCAAGGCTATCATAAAATCTCCTCCTTCTCACACAAACACTTATACCTCCAAAACAAAAAAAGGCATATGGCTTCAATAGAGCCCATACTCCATGAAAGAAATAACAATCTCCTCATCATGAGGTAGGTTTTCTCAACTACAATGTTGAGCCCAACTAACCCCTTCACCCAAGGCTTCTCTTCCCCCACAAGGGTGAGCCTTCATAGCTTTAAACAATTTCACATTCAACCAAAACAAAGAGATTAAAGAAGAAAACCAAAAAATGCATAAAACACAAAGCACAATCATAACACAATACAATATTACAATAACAACACATGATCCCAGAGCAACACTCCATACTTGCAGATTCATTATGCGATGCTAAAACATAATGGACATAATTTGAACACCAACCTTGGTCCAAGCTAAAGGAAATGCTAGTTGATGAAGAGTTCCCTTAGTCCTTCCTCCAAACCTTGTCTCTAAACTTAGAGAGTGTGTGAACACCCCATTAATTTGTCTAAGACTCTCTAAAAAGGTCTTTCCACTAACTATTTTATCAAAAACACCAAGCCACTTCCTCTTACAAACTTGTCTCCCCATAAGTTTTCTATTTTTGACTGAGAGGAAACATGGTAAAGAGCTTATGTGACAACTCCATTTTTGAATTGATGGAAGAAGGCATTGGTAAAGGGGCTTCCTAGGATATCTAGGTAGTATCATGGTCAAAATTAGGTCCCTAACATGTTATACTATCATATGCGTAGCTTATTTTCACACAAAAGGCACTTTGGGACCACCTAAAAACCCTTGAAAACTCAAGTATAATTTCCAATTTCCTTTGATTGTGACCCATATTTCCCCTTTGTCAAGTGGGTTTCTTAGTCATTAACAAGGTGATTAGTTTAAAAATAAAATGCTCCCATGACCAACCCTAGGTGAGATATTGTTAACATAAAAAAACCTACAAGTGTCAAGTGACATGCTAAAGCACATTATGCATCATCATGACATGTCTCTAATCCATTTTGATATTAAAAATTTCACACACAAGAAAGCTTACATTTATGAAATAAAATACATCACAATGAGGCTTTTGAATCTTCCAAGGATTCACCTTGGCTAAACCATGTTCACATAGGTTTGGACCTTGTTTCCCCCAATAATTTTCATGGTTCCACTTCCTACACACTGAATTCGAGTATTTGTAGTCCAAGGAGGTCATATAAAATACATACCATAAATGCATATAACTTCAAATGTTACATAATCCATATTAACATGATCTAATTTTTTTTTATAATCATTTCAAATAAAACATTCAAAACATTAAAATATCAAAATCTACATATCACATTTAGTCATAAATCATCATAATCAATTTAACATTTTGCATCACATCATAATCCATTTTCTATCAAAATGATGAAATGCTGAATCTATATTGCTAAACCAGCCAACATGAAAGTTAATTCTAATTACACACCTCAGATCAAAACAACCAAAATGTAATCATCACAACTAGTATACTCGATTCAATTAAACATAGTTTGATTACTGACACTATCTCATTATCATTATGAGATATCACATGATAAATCATATATCTCTAAAATCACTAATGTTAGGAAATTAGGATATTTATACAATCATGTTTGCATAGGTTCAAAATTAGTCATTAGGTAAACCCATTATATCTATTAGTCAATATATTATATTTTCATCTTAATCATCATGTATTATAGCCTATCCACCTAATACTACTTGTACAAAAATTGAATTATTATATTTACATCATGCAAAGCTCTACCGAGTAGGCCATTATCTAAATTGGTAACAATTTCTATCTATAATAATTATTAATACTCACAAGGGTGGGTGTTAATTCATATTTACACAATGACCACCTAAAAATAATTTTCTTAATAGATCACAACATATTATGAACCCATCAACATAGTTTTCTATGTCATGCCTGACCACTACTTCGAGTTTTTTCTGCATATTAGGACTTTGATGTTATAAGTTCCTTTCAGTTGTTATGTTTGTCATTCTATAGAATTTGGTTATTTTACTGTCCTTTGGAACACAAGACATATACTGAATGTATTTTCTATTCAGAACTATTTTAGCAGTGAAGGTGATTTAGGATTTTGTGATTTGAAACTAGCTTATAAATAACTGCATGTTGATTTGGTATCGATTATGTTTATTATGTTTCTAACTCAATGTAAATTTCTTTCTGTGTTTGTATGCTTTGGAAAGAATGTTAAATATATTGTATGTTTAACTTGACATTTCAAATACATTTGAAAGTTAATATGATGTATGCATTTATAACGTGTCATTTGTATTTTCGTATGTTTGGCTGAGAAGGGATTGAATTATTTCATTGGATTTGTTTTTAGTATAGCATATAGACTTATGCTGTAAAGGGATTAGATTCTTCTGTATACATACACCTTAAGATAATTTTGATTACTTGATATATATATATATATATATATATATATATATATATATATATATATATATATATATATATATATATATATATATATATATATATATATATACATACTTGTGATTAAAAAGGGTTTAAATACCCTAAGTTGTGATTGGCATAAACATTTTTTATTTTTAAAAGGGTTTAAATACCTCTTTGGTATCATGTAACCCTAAATGGGTATCGAATGCCATGAAAGAGGGAACATATTTATTAAAGCCAAAACATGGCGATGACATTGTGACTGTCATGAGCATGGCCCTATGAAGTGTTGCAGTTGAATAAATGTAAGTTAATGAAGGTATTATGTCATTTTGGTTTCTTGTTGAGATTGGGCCGAAAACTTGGCCGCATTGCTCTGTTTTGCTAAACACCTATGATGCTAGTTGCTTAGGAATCAACATCATGGAGGAATTTGTTGAAAGGACATTCATTCTAATGACGCCGAGCATTGTTGAGTTTCTCACTATCAATCAACCTCTTGCATTGCATTCAGGTTCTCCTATTGAATACCTTATCCTCTGTTTCAAACAAGTTTATTTGCTTTGGCATTTTGGAAGTGTGGTTTTGAGTTGGGTTTTTCGGCTTTGACGGCGAGTTGTTGAAGTGCTTCGAGTTGAACATTTACCATCTACTAATTTGCAAGTAGGGGCAATTTCTTACCCTACTCTCTCTATCGATATAATTTGCAATTTTTTTTTTCATTATGCATGTATTAATTTGTAATGAGGAATATTTGACATTCAAGCGTGGATATATGCAAACTTGGGCACTGTGTACGGCACAGGTCTGCACTTATCCATACTTGAGTGTGGAGTATAGAGAATTTTTTTGAGATTTGTTGTATACATATATTTCGGGCTTTGCCCCAAACATGTGGTTTCCACCAAATTGAACCTAGTAAGAATTACATGCTTGCAACTGTATAAATTGCATGGATTAAGGTTTAGTCATAGCATCAAATAGTTGGCATGAATATTGAGGCACAATTATTGTTGTACAGTTTGCATGAAGTTAAGATTTTGTTATTGTATAAATTTTTTTTTGTAAGATTTTAGGGTTATGAAATTTGCCATACACAGCCAATATTATAAGGATTAAAGGGAATTTATATTGTGTTTCATGAAAGTTTTGAGGTGTTAAACACGAGCCCATCTTATGAAAATATATATACTCACAGGTATGCCATTATGTCCAACCCATAGAGGTTGTTTAAGACATGGATTATTATTTAATAAAAGGTTTTTTTTATATGGAATTTAGTTGTATGAAACCTAAAGTATAGACCAGGTATCAATGCTGTATGAAACTGAGGGAAGACATCAGGCCTTATAGTTAGTATTAAACTTAATTAATCATGAACTAGCAATAATCATCATAATGTTATTTTGTGATTTAAAATAATGTCGGATAGTCCCCATTGAAATTTATGGAAGTTTGGCCACATACACGAGCTCGCATTAGGTTGCAGACTTGTGACTGATTAAGGGCACAATTACTCTATTTTTAAGATATAAATGATTTAAAATGAGGTTTATGTCATTGTTTAAATAAAAAAACAAAATAGTATGCTTGAATTCTATAGCTTGGTTATTATATATTAAAACAGTAACATAGTGAACAGTATGTGACATTTAATGGTAATGACATTTTGTCAAATAGTTAAAAGGAAGCTCAATTCAAGTAGAAAATTCTCTACGATAGCATAAACTAACCATTAAAATAGGATGGAATTGAGTCATACTTAATTGTTGTTTGTGAAACTATTCATAACTGAATAAGACATTATTTTTATAAACAAAAAACAAGGATAGATCCTGTTATTGCAATATCTACAGGGTCATTATGTGAACAGTTGGTGTGCTTCTTATAACTTTAGGGATTTGCATCCTAATTACTTCTAGTTATTGGCATGATGTAAGTTACTTTGCATATTTGTGAAGTGCATTTTGAATTGATCTCAGATATTATATTTTTATATGTTGTTGTAGTTATAATTGGGTGGTGGCTTATTGTCAAATAGTGGTAAAACTTCAATAGACATTTGAATATTCAATGACATCGTAAAGGATCATTTGTTAAAGCATTGGCTACACTTGGATTCAATTATGTTTAGTATATGCTATGAAGTATCTTAATAGCATTTATGGATTGTTTTGAGATAATATGTTGAAACATAATCCTTTTTATTTATATAGATGTATTTTAGTTTATAATTGAAATGGAAAGTTGTTTCATTTATGAGGTAGATTTATGATATATGTTTGATGATATGTCATTTAAAGCAAGAATATCATATGTGTATTTTTTTTATTATCTTGGTCATTTCGAAGGATAAGTTTAGTTTATTATAATAGTTGGAATAAGTAGTATAGTACTATGACTGGTAAATATCATTAAACTGATTTAGCAAGTTTAGTTATATTTACGAGATCATAATATTGTAGTATTTATTTCTATTTTTAAAATAACCTAAGTTTACTTTCAAATTTGACATTAGAATATAAAATTTTTGTTAAAAGATGAAGAGTGTAATATCATGTGAAAATTGACTGTTATTTGTTGCATGTATATTCTTAGAATATCTGTTTGATGTGTATTTTAAGGATAGCTGTAATGAACGTATATCGAGGTGGCTGAATATCAATTTATTCTATTCAGTTAATTAATTCAGTGATAATTTTAAGATGAATGGGGTGGGTTAATTACATACAAAAGATAATTGGCCTTACCTATGACTTAAACTAGTAAGGTTAAGTACAAAGAACAAGACAAGTCTCTATTACATCATTTCACGAGTACCATAGAGAATCCCACTATGAGTTCTCTATGAGCTTACCACATATGGATGTAGTATCTCAGCACCATAGTGATGAAACCTCAGTATATATATGATTCATTTACTAGTTATTCTTAGTGCAAGTTTAATTTTGCATTGTTAAGACAATGTTTACTTCTTGCATATTAAATTTAGAATTGCATTATGTTATGTGGTTCAAATATCTGCATTATGGTTTTGTGTATGTTTATTCTAACATGTATGTAGATGGACTACACTTTTCAAGTCAGTGTGTACTGAGCCCTCTTTGTGTTGTGTTCCAATTCTGTGTGTTTTTAGGTGTTTCAGGTTGATTATCAGGTGGCTAAGGTTGATTTATTTAAAGATCATTCTAACCTAATGTAGTCTCATATTGTTAGGTCAATTCGTTCATGTTTGTAAATCATTATTGTCTTCCCTAGTCTAGTTTAATTGATATAACTTCCATTTACCAACATATAGCACTGTTAACCTATGTAAGGTGTCATTTACTCAAAATTGTTCCTCTTTCTTGATTATTCTTACCCTTAACATTTATTTTCTTGGTAATTCTTATTTCTATATACACTACCCTATGCTTGACAATTATTTTCTTTCAATGTTTTTATATTCTCTATTAATTATTATAGACTAACTTTATTCTTTACCATCCTAAGTTATTTTCTCTCCTAGTCACTGACTAAGTTTTATGATTGTAGTCCAAAATTTAACTTATCGATGATGGATTTCTTCCCTTGATGGGGTTGTTTATTTTTCCATTAGTATTCGAATAATGCAATTTTTTCAATTAAATATCCATTTTTAATTACTATTTGTCAAATGCAGACACTTGGTTGTCACTGTGTTATATTCTTGGTTGAGTCTTAGTTTTACAACTTGGTAATTGTGTACTATCTTGTTTGGCATAACTATTAGATATTGGGCCAATAATCATATTGCATGGTTTCTACTCCAAGTTCCTTGTTCTTACTTTGATCATTCTACTAGTTCTCTATCACCACATTCTTATCCATTATTGAAATGATTACACCGTCTTACTTAAACATAACAATTCAAATTCCCATTAAATATTTTACAACTTCTAACACTCTTACTTAGGGTCCCTAACATGGTGTCTATTCAACAATCTATTTCTATGCTATCTATGGTTTGAATGAATTCATAAGACAATATTGGTGTTCTGGGGGCCCTATCTAAAAGTTTTATATCCTATAATCAAGATGATCTTATGGTGTCCTTGTCCCTTGAATAAATTATCAGGAATACTTCTTGGTATGGTCGTTTCACAAATTGTAGTACAACACACTTATCCACAAGAAAATGTCTTGTATATAACTTAAATAAAAGTGTGGTCACAATGATAAATTTTCAATTAAAAATAAGGGATGTCCCCAAGAGGCAGTGGGATCATAACAAGAAATCAATGAAATAAATACTACACATAGTTGATAAAATAAATCAAGAGTAGTAGTGATGAAAAATTTAAAGAGTCGGGCAGTCATACCAACGTTTCTTGATGGGAAAAAGAGAAAGGTTGTCTTCTAGCTACATTAGAAATCAATGGTATGTGAAGATACTATCTTGTATTTTTTTTAGTCGTTTTCCCACAATAGGTAAGAGTGTGATTCAACTCTTATCATTGATGGGGTTCTTGAGTCTAGGAGCTCATTCTTCAATTGATGATGGTTGCTTACCTTTCTACCTATTATTATCAAGAACTACTTAAAGTTTTCTGGAGGCAAAAATTCTACACTACTTATACAACTGGCCCTTTGGCTATACAAAAGGGGGGTAAAAGCACAAACCTATGCCACCTTTTATAAAGAAACGGGATATTAGAATGTGACAGTTCAACATTGATGACAAAAAATATGGTATTTGTGTTTAAAATATGAAGATGATGTAAACTGATGAAATGTGTAGAATTTGATGAATTTTATGCCTATAATTTTTATAATTTTTTTTAGTAAGAATTTATTCATTTTATTTTATTTTGAAGTCCCTTTTTTAACTTTAAAAAATATAGGGTGTAGTTCCCATCAAATAAGTATATGCAAATCATCTTTTTTTATTCTAATTTGAGAATATCTTATAGATGACATGTATAACTAGCGAAAAAAAAAGAAACAATTATTTTTGATGTATATTTTCTTTGTTATAAGTACTCAAGTTCGACCTTATTAGAATCCAATAGTTTTTTTTCCTCCTGTCAAAACTTTCCTATCAAATCTATACATTCTTGAAAAAAATTACATATTCATGAAGAGGATTCTCTCCTCTAAAGATAAATGTATATTTTTTATTTTTTTGATATTATTTACTATTTTTTTTCCTTTTTTGAGGGAGCATCTTCTAAAATGTTGAAATATCGACTTATAATATTTTGAGATTATAACATATTATAACTAATCAAAACACTCAAAAATTTATATAATGATGATATTGAATTTGAGATCTATAAAAGAGTATTTTTAGTTTTTGAAAAAAATTGAGTTTTGATAGAGAAATAAGATTTGACCAAAATAGGTTTTGGTATCATAAATGGTGACACAGATCTATGCTTTTACCTAGGGATCATGTCTAGTGTCACTCACCTTGAAATTTGATGCTAAAAGGGTTGTGACTAGGAGGACCAATGAGATCTCTTTATACTAACCTAGTACACTTTCCTAATAAGCACCATTCAAGGTGTAATGATGAATTCTTTGAGGAATAGGTCTTCACTAAGTATTTGTGGTAGGTATGTTAGTTTGTTGTGACTAATCATAGAAGTACTATACATACTTCATAATTCTTTGGGGTTCAGGGCATTGCCCCAAAAAAAATTTCAGCTCCTATTTGTGTCTTATTTAGATAGGCATACTCTAACCCTAAAGTAGGAGTGTGTGCGCATATATATATATATATATATATATATATATATATATATATATATATATATATATATATATATATATATATATATATATATATATATATATATATATATATAGCTCAAGGTTAGGGATGGTGTGAAAATGTGATGTATAATGAGAGAGGTTATTCTTGTGGTGGCATTGAGCTACAAGGGTTTGTAGCATAATCACTAGATAATAAGAAGGGTTGGATGACTATGTAGGTTAATGTAGCCCAGGTTTTTGGGTGGACTGCATTAATTCTATGTGTTATCTATGTTCTTATGGTTTTCCTCTTTTTTTTTTTCAATTTAATGTTTATTTGTATATTGTTTCGAATCTGTCAAATTCTAACAAGATATTACATATAGGGGTACTTATAAAGCTAGCATCTTGAAATATCACATTACAACGGACATCTCCTACTTCCTATTCTCATGTATGGCTTTTATTTTTGAAAAAATATATAGAGTCACTATCACAATAGTTGAGTCATAAAACATTACCATCAACGTATACTATTTGATCATTATTCCACTAAAACTACATGGTGGGGTGGCTCTCAAAACCTTATAACTCTCTTCTATTTGTTATTCTTACCAATTTTAATTATGAATATTGTGCCAATACAAAGGAACAAAACTTGGTTCATGAAGATTCCTCAATTTTACGTAGGGATATACTATCATTGATAAGTCATAAATTTTCCCAATCCTTTTGAACCTTGGTATGTCTTGAAACTTCTTTTATGTGTGATATGATCATGGTCCACTTAGATCTTATAGCTAGCTATTAAGGGGGTGTTATACATATTTCCTTAGGAAGACATACTATCTTCTACCATAAAATTATTTACTTTCTTTATTGTACTATTATGTCATTAATATCAAATCATTTTATATTATTAATCATTTAAGATCACTTAGCCCTAATTTTTTAGGTTTGTTAGAAATAGTAGTCCACCGGTATAACTAAGAGAGGGGGGGGGTGAATCAATTTTATATATATCAATCTTAACAAATTCTTAATTAATCAACCAAAGAAGACAACAACCATAAAGTAGCGCGCATACACAAATACACTAGATATGTTGATTAGGGAAACCCTTGATCAAAGGGAAAACCCTAGTGGGAATGATGCCCACAAAATAATGTACTAATCTTAATATTCTTTGCTAAAAGATGGACCCTATAAGGAGTCTGTTACAAAACTTAGTACAAAGAGTCCCTATTAGGAGACTTTGAATCCCTATTAGAAGATTCCAACCCTGTTAGGAGTTGTGGAAGGCAATTGAACCCACTATCCAAATAGCTTCAAGATTAGATCAACAAACCCACTATCCAATTGATCTTGGTACCATTCCTTTATAATAATAGATATGTGACAATATTTCACTTCTTTCTATGTCTAGTATGTCAAACTTCTTCACCTTCAGATCATTCAATTAGATTTGGAACTCTTTATCCATTAGTAGTAACCCTTAAGCTCACTTACACACATTAGCAGATTACTTTGCTCCTCTACTTCACAATTTGCAAGTCTCCATTGCTTCTTGATCTCAATGATGATGTCTAAAACTTGGAAAATATCTTTCCTTTACATCATACTCAATATTAATTCCTTGAGTCGACTCCATGAAAAACTCATTTAATTAATGTTGTTGGCTCATAGTTATACACAAACTTTCAAACATGTGACTTTCATCCCTACACAGTTGCTAAGGTCATCAGTGGTTAGTAAAATTCTTCTAGTTAACTACACAACCCTTCATTCCAAACACAATGTGCTATATCAATCATACAATAGAAACTATTTTCCCATGCTCTAGTTCCCTATGGTTTTTTATAAATCATTAATATCTTCCATACGCTATTGAGTTAGGTTCTGCACACTTGCCCACATCTCAAATACATGCAATAGTATATGCTAGTAACTACACATAGGCAGATATGCAATGTGATATCTTTAATACATGAAACTTAGTCTACTACTCTGTCAATCTTTTACAAACTTATTGCTATGTTGTCATCAATGAAAAACATAGTCATAACACTATTCTACAAGGCTCCCCCATAACATTGGCATTCATGCTAACAATCTCCCACTTTGGCATTGATAGAAACATAGATGAAAAAATCTAGTTTCAAGAATACAAAAAATATTCATGCAAATATTTTATTTGCAACATTTCTCCTTCATAGTACAAAATCTCTCTATTGTTTTTAATATCACTCTCTCTCCCCCATTGATATCAATGTCAAAGGTGGTACAAGAATTGAACAAATAACAATATATCAACACGACCGCAAATTGGTCTATTGCTTTACAAATTTTTCATATCATTCTATAAAAAATATAAGTGTCAAAAGAGATTTTTACATACCAATTTCCTATTGCCAAGAGTCCTTGGTTGACTCTATTCATCATAGGTACTCCCCCATTAAGGAAGCATTACCATTCATTCCAGTCTAACAATGGTGCTGTGTACCCTGGACTAATGCACTTTTGCATCTTCTACTCTAAGCTAGGTAGGGGCATAACCCTAAGCATACTTCTTAGGTACTCAAAGGTATCCTTTGGTAAGGCTTTTGTGAAAATTTCTACAATCTATTTCTTAGTATTAATGTACTCTAATATGATTTCTTTCTTTGCAACTTTTTCTTTTAGAACATGATACTTTATTGCTATGTGCTTAGTTTTGGAATGCAAAACAATGTTCTTAGACATGCTAATAGTACTTGTGTTATCATAGTAAATGATAGTAGGTTATGTGAATGTAATTCCAAAATCCTTCATCATCTACTTCATCCATATAACTTGATTATAGTTGTTTGCTACTGTAACATACTCTGCCTCTGCAATGCTTTGTGAGGTACAATCTTGCTTCTTGCTAATCCAAGAAACTAGTCTACCAAATGCCATAATCTGATGTTCCTTTCAGATATCTAAATATCCTTTTTACTACTGCATAGTGATTTTCTTTAGGATCAACTTGAAATCTTGCTAAAACTCCAACTGCAATTAGCTATATCTGGTTTGCTATGAGTTAGATATTGCAATCCTCCAATCATAGACTTGTACTTCTTTTTTTCAATAGTAGATGTCTCATCTTTGCTTGATAACTTATGACCAATTACCATATGAGTGCCAATAAATTTACAATTTTTTGGACCGAATCTTTTCAACAAATCTTTTAAGTACTTGGTCTGCAAGATAAAGATACCTTCTCTGTTCTAAAAAATCTACAATTGCAAGAAAAATTTCATTTCACCTATCATGCTCATTTCAAATTTATTCTTCATGTCTTCTAAGAATTTGTTACTGGCTTCATCATTTCTACCAAAAATGATGTCATCAACAAATACAATGATTATTAGTAAGCCATCTTCTATTTTCTTCAAGTACAAGTTACCATCTTCTATTCCTTTAGCGAATCCAAGCTTTGCTAAGTATTTGTCCAACCTTGCATACCAATTTCTTGGTGCTTGTTTTAATCCATACAATGCTTTCTTTAGTTTGAATACGCATTTAGTGCCAATCACATTTTTTTCCATAGGTCTAGGAACTAATTCCCATGTGTTATTTTTAATTATTTGTTGGAGTTCTTCCTTCATTGCTTCTTTCTAGTAGTCATCTTTGATTACTTCATCTACGCTTCTTGGTTCTACGTGAGATATCAGACATAGTTCTTCATTAATTCTGCTCCATGTCATTGCTCCTTTTTCCTTCCTATTATTTGATTTGCAGGATGATTTCTTATCAAGTTCCTATTTGGAGTAGGAGTTGCTACTTCAATTCTTGTTTTTGGCACTGCACTTTGTTCTTCTCTCACATCTTCAACTTGCACATTATTTTGCATGTCATTGTTAGTCTTGAAAAATAACTCATTACTTCTGTTAGTCATTCTAGAGTAATCATTTCCATTGGAGTTATAATCCAATATCTTTTCCTAGGTACCAAAATTTTCATCAATTTCAACATTTGCACACTCTACTATAGTTTTTGTTCTATAGTTGAAACATCTATAAGCTTTACTTTTCAATGAATAACCGATAAACATACCTTCTTCGCTCCTTGGATCAAACTTATTGATATCATCATCACTTTTTATGTAACATTTTCTTCCAAATATCCTAAAGTACTTGACTGATGGTGAGTGACCAAACCATAATTCACAGGGTGTTTTGTTCATACCCTTCCTAATCTACACTTAGTTCAGTGTGTATACTGTTGTATTGATTGCTTCTCTCCAAAAAGTCTTTGGTAAATCATTCTCAAATAACATAGCTCTTGTAGCTTTATCAATTGACTTGTTTCTTCTTTTAGAAATCCCATTCTACTCAAATGTATGGGTGAAGATAGTTGTCTCTTGATGCCATGCTCTTCATAATAGATATTGAAATCTCTAGAGGTAAATTCTCCTCCTCTATCTAATCTTAAGCTTTTGATTTTAACTCCAGATTCATTTTCAACTTCATTCTTAAATATCTTGAATTTCTCAAATGCTTTTGATTTTTCTCTAAGAAAAGCTACCCACATCATTCTAGTGAAATCATCAAAAAGAATCATAAAGCACCTTTCTCCATAGAATCCTCTTGTTCTTGCAAGACCACTCAGATTTGTATGAACTGATTTCAACTTTTGTGTAGTACAAAACTATTTGCTAGGATATGAGACTCTCTTCTACTTAACCAAAATACATTCTTACAAATAGTGTCAGTAGGCTTAGTGATCTTGGGTAAATCTCTTACAACAAGTGTACTACTAGCCTTAATAGTGTTATCAAAGTTAATATGGAAAAATCTTTTGTGCCATAACCAACTGTTGTCAATCTTTTCTACCAAACATGTTATTTTAGTGGAGTTTAATTGAAATACATTACCTCTAGTTTTTCTACCAATGCCAAGTAGTTTATCGTCCTTATTCTTGATAATGCATGTGTCATTACCAAATTGTAGTTGATAGCCTTTGTCCATAAGCTATCCAACACTCAATAGGTTATGCTTCAGTCCATCAACAAAGTAAACATCACCAGTGTATGTTTTACCATCAAGTGTTGTAGATCCAATTCCTATAATATGACGGGCTACATTGTTTCCTACTTTGACAATTCCTCCATCATGGCTTCTGAATTTGACAAACTTTCTCATATCACCAGTCATATGATGTGAACAACCACTATCAATGATCCAATATTTCTTTTCAACTTGTGATATTAGCACACTTTCTTCTCTAGTTTCTCTATCAAGATCATCCTCCTTTATAGCTAAAAACCCTAATTCATCTTCGCTCATGTTATGATCAGATTCCTCTTCTTCTTCTTCATTAGCATATAAAAAATTTCTAGATCTTCTAGACTTGAACCTTCCCTTAAACTTTCTTTCTCTTTTAGGACACTTGGATGCTTAATGACCATATTCATTACATATCCAACATTTGAAGATATTCCTACCATCTTTTTCTCTTTCCATAAGAAGAGATACTTTGTCTTGGATCTTTTCATCAATGGACTTGCTACTGCTAGAAATGTATCCCTATGCTTTTGTATTCCTTGCTAAACTAGGTTTGATGTTTAGTACATTAAATGCTATCTCAACTTTTGCAAATTCTCTAGACTATTTTAGATCAAATTTTGCAGCTTCCAATCTACCAAGAAATGTTTCTTTGGTGAAATTAGTAGTACAGGGTATCATCGACTAAATCATTTGTTCTACTATCCTGAAAGGTGGTGTCAAGCTTTTCAAAGTCTTCCATATCACTTCATCATCAAACTTCTTTCCATCATGGGATGTGATTCCTACAACAATTTCAGATATTCTCTCAACATAGCTTCTTACAGATTCATCTTCCATCATTATAGCATCTTGAAATGCTCAATACAAATTTTACAATCTCACCCTTTTTGCATGTGTATCACCCTCATAATTAGCTTCTAGAGTTTTCCAAAATTTATGAGATGTTTTGAGTGATTTCACCTGATTCTACTCACTTTTAGGTAATGATGACAATATTACTTCTCTTGCCCTTATGTTGCACATAAATACTTCTCTTTGTTCCTTGGTACAAGTTTCAAGATTATCTTCTTCTAGAATGTTTTTTGATGTCTTGGTTACAAGCCAATATCTTGGACCCATGCACAAGAGATGAGTCTTCATTTTATCTTTTTAGTTGTTGTAGTTTGTGCCATCAAATCTAGGGCTTTCCTTCCTAAATAGATTATCCATGGATCTCCCAAATTGTTAAACTTCCCTTTAGGAACTTGATGCTTTGATACCAATTGTTAGAAATAGTAGTCCACCAATATAACTGAGGGGGGGGGGAGGTGAATTAGTTATATATATCAATCTTAAAAAATTCTTAATTAATCAACTAAAGTAGACAACAACCATAAAGTAGTGCTCATACATAAATATACCAGATATGTTGACTAGGGAAACTCTTGATCGGAGGGAAAACCATGGTAGGAATGATGGCCACAAAATAATGTACTAATCTGAATATTCCTTGTTAAAGGATGGACCCTCTTAGGAGTTTGTTAAAGACTTAGTATAAAGAGTCCTTGCTAGGAGATTTTGAATCCCTATTAGAAGATTCCAACCCTGTTAGGAGTTGTGGAAGGTAGCTGAACCCACTATCCAAAAAACTTTAGGATAAGATCAATGAGCCCACTATCTAATTGATCTTGGTACTATTCCTTTCAGAATAATAGATATATGACAATCTTTTACTTCTTTCTCTATCTAGTGCATTAGACTTCTTCACCTTCAAATCATGCAATTAGATCTGGAACTCTGTATCTATCAACAATAACCCTTAAGGTCAGTTATGTGCATTTGCAAATTACTCTGCTCCTCTACTTCACAATTCACAAGTCTCCACTACTTCTCAATCTCAATGACAGTGTCTAAAACTTGGAAAAAATCTTTCCTTTATATTTGATGGGGACACAACCCAAGCACAGAATGGACACAACAAGAAAGGGAAAATTTTATTAACTGTGAGAAAATGCTAATACATTCAGTACAGAGAAAATAGACTTCAAAACATGCCCTAAGGGCTTACAATAGTATAAATCTGGAGATAATTTCTCCTTTCAGTACCTCCTCTCAAACTCCACTTCGAATTTCCTTTTACAATGCCAAAAATGTTCTTAAATAGACCCCAGAGGGTTAAGGATTAGGAATACATTCTAGAAAGTTCTAGTAGGCATCCATCGACCAAATAGAAGGCTCTAGAAGTCACATTAGAATTCAATGCAAAATTAGAAGAATCCAAAAATGGTAATCGAACTTCCAGGAGGCATAACTTTTGAACCATAGCTCCGATTGGCGTATCGTTTACATTTTTGAAAAGCTCTCAAAGTGCTCTATAGCCCTATGGACCAGCTTTTCTCATCCCCCATTTTTTGGCCCTATTAAAGGTCATTTAATTCCCCTAACTTAACTTTGAAGCATTCTTAGGATGTCTCCAGAAATTGAAAAACTGCAATAACTTTCAAACCGTGGGGCCTTTTGACCTGATTCTTTTTTTGGAATGCTCTAAATTAAAATGAAAATCTTTCGACCAATTTACACCTTCTAGTTCACCAAAATGATGGCTCAATTACATACTCCTATTTTTTTGGCATTTACACATATCCTAAGGTGATTAAAAACTCTATCTTAAAATACTGATAGTGGAACTGTGAGAGTTGGAACCTTTATTTGACCCAAATGGGTATCCAAAAATGAAAACACCTAAAATAGAAACTAAGTCTAAGTACATTTTTTTTTGGGTGACACAGGATTGCCCTTATACCTCTAGATGCTCTTGCATCAATATCATACTCAATATTAATTCCTTGAGTTAGCTCCATACACTTGATATTAATTCCTTGAGTGTACTCCATGAAATAATCATTCAATTAATGTTGTCAGCTCACAGTTATACACAAACTTTCACATGTGCAACTTTTGTACTTGTGCACTTGTTGATGTCATCAATGGTTAGTAAACTTCCTCTAGTTAACTATGTAACCCTTCATTCCAAACACAATGTGCTATATCAATCATACAATCAAAACTATTTTCTCATGCTCTGGTTCCCTGTGACTCTCTGTAAATCATTAATATCTTCTGCAAGTTGTTGGTTTAATTTTTGTATACTTTCTCACATGTCAAATACATGCTACAGTATATGTTAGTAACTATACATAGGTAGATACACAATGTGATGTCTTTAATACATGAAACTCACTCTATTTCTTTGTTAATCTTTTACAAACTTATTGCTATGTTGTCATCAATGACAAACAAAATCATAACACTATTCTACAAGGCTCCCCCATAACATCAGCATTCATGCTAATAATATTCTCACCTGAATCATTGATGGAGGTCACTAGTTTGAAAGAAAAGTTCATTGAAGTCCACTTTCCTTACTAACATTTAAGTTATATATTCGTTCATGGACCCAGTAACACCCAATGTGGCGAACTTGGCTATGATACTAGAATGTCATTCCCAAAATCTCAAAGACAAAACAAAGACTTTAAAAATAATAATAATAATAATAATAATTATAACTTAGAGTATCACAAGCTAGTATAAACATATTGCAATTAAGTTGTTCACTCAAGTCAAGTTGCAACTAGGGTAGATGAGTAAACAAGGTATAGCTATTCTTTAACATTTTGGATTGACTCATTTGTCTCAAATATCAATATCCATTTTGAAGTGACACCTTGATGGTTAGATTACAATGAGAAACCTTATGGTTCCCATATTACTAGGTACCTTTAATAATTTTAATTTGTGTGGTACAATGCTGTTGTGATCTATTATTTAGTATGTATGCATATCACAAGTGATATACTATGCAATACAATCTATGCATGCAACACCCCAATAGCATCTTAACATATAGGTACATATATATACTACACTATCCAATACCTATTATATACCAATCATATTATTCATAAAGTATTGGAGGTAGTACTTATAAAGTAACATATGATGGACATACTATTCAATGTATATATTATTACTTATCTATGTTAACAACTAAATTCAACTAATTACTACTACTAACTAAAAGACACCATACTCACTCAACCCACTAACTAATAAAAAAAATTACTAACAAATTGAAGATCACCAATTTATTATATGCCACCTACTTGATATGTAGACCATGCATAAAATCTAACTTCTAATATGTATTGAATTTAGTAGATGACTTTGTTAACCACAATATTATCAACTTCCCTAATAAGTAGTCTTATGCAATGAACATGGGGAAGTTCACTCCCCTTTAATACTAATTAAATGCATTCCATAAGTATTTTTAACTTACTAATCAAATTCCATTAGTTAATGTTATTATCACTCTTTTCAAATATCATACTTCCATTTGCTAGCAATATTTAACTATATCCCAATCTAATCCCCCTCTTACTAATACCAACATTTGATTCATAAACCTAAAATATTTACTCTAATAACATTGTTCTAATACCAATTTCCTTCCCATTCACAATATTATTTTTGACAATTTTCCCTTGTACTAGCTTCGATCTAATTCCAATATTCCTACCATTATTTAATAATTCCATATCATTATTTATTTCCATTACTATATATATATATATATATATATATTGGAATTAGATCGAAGCTAGGAATATTGGAATATTGGAATATTGGAATTCTTTCTACTCTAAAATGTCAACCACAACCTACAAGATAGTTTTTTTTTTAAAGCAATAAATACATTACATTAAGTATGATCATTACCTATCACTTCCTACTAACTAGGGTACAACTATTCTAAATAATAATAAATTCTGACTGCCTTGCCACTTACTAACTAATAATTTATCTAACATATTTCCTAATAACAATATGTTTATTACAACTACCTCTTAACCATTCTTTCCAAACCTAATGTACACTAAGTCTAACAATAATAATTTCCTATCCTTCACTAACACTACCACTTATTTTAACTAAATGTTGAGTGCTAAGCATTGACCACCTTGCTTAGCAGATCCAAGACCAGCTACACATGAGTGGAGGGGGCATTTAATGCCATTGACAAGGCCTAAAATTGGGTGGCACTCCTGTCCCCACTACAATACTAAGCTATTCCAAATGCTCATTCCTCCATGTATCCCCAATACCAATAGAGCTCCTCCATGGAGAAAAGGTACGATGAGAGAGGGCTTGGTTTGCATGCTAGCCAAAGAATAGGGTGGGTGGCCATCATTAGTCTTGGGAAGTGCTCATATGTGGTGCATTGCTACTTGCTTTCATAAACACATTTAAACAAAAAAGGAATACCTCCCCTATTAAAGCATATGAGTCAATTTTTTCTTATTGGAAGAAGGCATGAGATGATTTCCATATTACTTTTTCTAAAATTATTTTTATATATTTTTTTCTTCTTTTTTAATATATTGGGTGGTGATGATTTAATCACAGTCATAGTCACATGAGTGACATTAACTCTTTTCATGTGTTCTAGGATTGGGTGATTGAAGCTATGTCCTTACCTTTATGTGTCACAATCATGTTTCAATTGTCTATGCTATTATTCAAAGAATATTATGTTTATTGAATTTTTGTGGGAGAAGATACCTTGAGGATATTCCTTGTGAATATTATAATGGATTGTAAGAGGAAAGGAACTAATTTTCACTTATCCATACAAAGTCTAGAGAAAAAATACGTATTACCAAATTTTTTGTTCAGGTAAGCTTGAGTAATGGTTTCTAGTTAGTTAATTTTCCCTTATTTAAGTGTTGTAGAAAAAAAGGTGTTAATGCTAATACCCTTATTAATGTATCAAATAGAAGATTTTATTGAAGTCTATAGTTTTATTGAAATTTAAGTCTAAGAGTCTTAACATTCTACTCACTTGCAAATGATAATTTTGAGTCTTGTAATACTTTTGAACATGATCAATCTTGGACTCAACTAACTCATTCCTTCAAGACTACAATAAGACTATGAATAAAACTTGTAAACTACAACATAACAATATTTACAAGTTCAACTTGGATGAGTACAAAGTTTTTCTCAATATTTCATAAAATCAAAAGGAATAATATAAACCTACAATTCTAACCCAACTTCCACATCTTATCGCATGCAAGAAATGTCAATGAAAACAAAAATAAATTTTCACAGGATTCTTTCACAATCCCTTCACTGCTACCATGCAACTATGTATTTCAAAAATGTGAATAGATGGAGATTCCTCCATTTGAATGCACTACTTAAGGTACATAGGTAGAGGGATTCAACTCTTACAATGAAATAGAAAATAACATGGAGAAGGGTTGATTCCTTCAACTAAATAATACATTAACACAACACTTGATTCTTCCATAATGTTAAGAAAATGACCCCAACTTCTTTTTAGATCCCATTCTCACAAACCTGCAAAGAGAAACATAAAATCAAGAACCATGGAGGCTCACCTCCCATCCTAGGCTTCTATGAAGCCACCCACCGAGCAGGGGAAAAAAGGTCCAAATAGGATACATACATACAACATTTGCTAATGCATGAAAAATACAACACTACACATAACAATCCCTTCCAAGGTTTACATATTGATTTACCATTGGAATCATTAACACATTGGGTGAAGGTGGACTCTTCAAAGAGGAGAATGCCTTATCCATAACAAAAAATCAAATTGCCATTGCATTTTCACCTCTCAAGGCTTTCATAAAATCTTCTCCTTTTACACATACACTTATACTTCCAAAAGTAAAAAAGGCATATGGCTTCAATGGAGCCCATACTCTATGAAAGAAATAACAAACTCCTCATTACAAGGTAGGTTTTCTCAACTACAATGGTGAGCCCAACTAACCCCCTCACCCAAGGCTTCTCTTCCCTCCCAATGGTGAGTGAAGCCTTCACACCCATAAAAAATTTCACATTCAACCAAACAAAAGAGATCAAGGAAGAAAACCAAAAATATGCATAAAACACAAAGCATAACCACAACACAATACAAGATTACAATAACAACACATGATCTCATAGCAACACTCCATAATTGCAGATTCATTACGCAATGCTAAAACAAAATGGAAATGATTTGAGCACCAAACTTGGTCCAAGAAAAAGGTAATGCTAGTTGATGAAGAGCTCCCTTAGTCATCCATCCAAAACCCTAATTGTCTCTAAACTTAGAGAGTGGGTGAACACCCAACTAATTTGTCCAAGACTGTCTAAAAAGGTCTTCCCACTAACTATTTTAGTGAAAACACCAAGCCACTTCCTCTTACAAACTTGTCTTCCCCTAAGTTTGCTATTTTTGACTTGGTGTAAATAGAGGAAAGAGCTCATGTGACAACTCCATTTTCGAATTGATGGAAGAAGGAATTGGTAAAGGGCCCCCCTAGGCTATCTAGGCACTCTCATGGTCAAATTTAGGTCCCTAACATGTTATACTATCATATGGATAGCTTATTTTCACACAAAAGGAACTTTGGGACCACCTAATGACCCTTCAAAACCCTAGTCAAGTTTAATTTCGAATTTTCTTTGATTTTGACCCATCCTTCCCCTTGTCAAGTGAGTTTACTTAGTCATTAACAAGGTGATTAGTTTAAAAATAAAATGCTACCATGACCAACCTTAGGTGACATGTCATTAACACAAGAAAACATACAAGTGTCAAGTGACAACTAAATCATATTACACATCATCATGACATGTCTCTAATACATTTTGATATTAAAAATTTTGCACACAAACAAGCTTAAATTTATGAAATAAAATACATCAGAATGACGCTTTTGAAACTTCCAAAGATTCACCATGGCTAAACCATATTCACATAGGTTTGGACCTTATATCCTCCAATAATTTCCATCATTCTACTTCCTACACACTGAATTTGAGTATCAGTAGTCCAAGGAGGTCATATAAAACACATATCATACATGCATATAAATTCAAATGTTATGTAATCCATATTAACATGATCCAATTATTTTTAGTCTTTTTGATTAAAAAATTCAAAATGTTAAAATATCAAAATCCACACATCACATTTAATCATAAATCATCATAATCAATTTAACATTTTCATATCACATCATAATCCATTTCCTATCAAAATGATGAAAAGTTGAATCTATATTGCTAAACTAGCTAATATGAAAATTAGTTCCAATTATATACCTCAGACCAAAACCACCAAAATGTAATCATCACAACTAGTATACTTGATTCAATTAAACATACTTGATTACTAACACTATCTCATTATCATTATGAGATATTACATGATAAATCATATATCTCTAAAATCACTAATGTTAGGAAATTAGGATGTTTTCATAATCATGTCTACATATGTTCAAAATTAGTCATTAGGTAAACCCATTATATTTGTTAGTCAATATATTATATTTTCATCTTAATCGTCATGAATTGTAGGCTATCTACCTAGTACTACTTGTACACCAATTGACTTATTATATTTACATCATGCTGAGCTCTATTGAATAGGCCTTTATCTAAATTGATGAAAATTTTTGTCTATAATTATTATTAGTACTCACAAGGGTGGGTGTTAATTCATATTTACACAATGGCCACCTAAAAAAAATGTCTTAATAGATGATAACATTCTATGATCCCATCAACACAATTTTCTATGTTATAACATCTCAAGTCTTTATTCCATAGAGTCTTAGCTTGCCAACTTGATAAAATTTTGAATATGATACTCATGATACTAATGACTACAATGTATATCATTCTTAATAAGAACTTATGTCCAATATTAATAAGAAGGATGCCAATCATGACATACCTAAATCTCGGAACCTACTTATCAATATTCTATCATAAGGTATATGGTAACAGTCTATAATTCACATACCATACATGATAGACAAAGACATGACATCTCACCTCCTTACACTTCCTAGTTCTGTGTTATTTAGGGTTTATAACATGGTACTAGGGAAGGGGCCTTATAGATCCGCATAGTACTAGTTCTTTTTTGCAAAGGTCCTATGGTTAAAGGGGAGAGAGAGAATATATTAGTATGATTTTGTAGTAGAGAAGAGAAGGAAATTTTATATTGTTTATTTCCTAATTAGTTTGGATATCTTGATAGGGTTGTAGGCACAAATAACCCTATGGTTATTTCTGTTATGCATTTGAATTCAAGGGAAGTTTATGCATTCTAGATCATGTGGTCTAATTGCTTATCTTTTTGATTGAAATCAATCTTGTGGTTATTTCTTTCTTATTCAAACACAATTCTATTATTATGTTAAATCATGAAACTTATTAGTTTTTGTAATCGTATTTTATGATTTGAGATATTTAATCATTCGATTTCTCTACAATATGGAAGATTTAGTGAGTGACATTATGGTCATCTATTAGTTCTTCTTTTGATTATCTAAGTATAAAAATACATTTATTTCATAGTGATGAGTGAATGTTAAAAAGCCTTCATGTCATCTAGTTAAAGACACAATCTGTAATTAATTCATTAAATATATTTATAAGGGAAATGAACTTTCATATCAAAACTCAGAGAGTAGTTGCATATAACATTATAAATGACTCAAATGTTAGTTCTATTTGTCTTCTCACTTGGGCATTTAAGGGTTATTTTTGAAGTTATTTTTGAGAGGACAAACATTTTTTCTAACACTCATCATATCATTTCCTCAAAATATTATGTCATCAACAAATATTTCAGCGATTAACAACTTTTCTTGTCCTTGATTTTTTAGATACATATTACTATTTTCACTTGTTCTAGAAAATCCTACAAGGAAAGTTACAATGAAAAGTCATTATCATTTCCACATAATCTGATGCAGGAGCATCCAGAGGTATAAGGGCAATCCTGTGTCACCCAAAAAAAAATGTACTTAGACTTAGTTTCTATTTTATGTCTTTACATTTTTGGATACCCATTTGGCTCAAGTAAAGGTTCCAACTCTCATAGTTCAACTATCAGTGCATTTAAAAATCTTGAAAAAATAGGAGCATGCAATTTGACCATCATTTTGGTGACCTAGAAGGTGTGACTTGGCCAGATGAATGTAATCGAGATTTAGAGCATTCCAGAAAAAGAATCAGGTCAAAAGGCCCCATGGTTTGAAAGTTATTGCAGTTTTTCGGGTTTTGGAGACCCCATAAGAATGCTTCAAAGTTAGGTTTGGGGCATTAAATGACCTCAAAAAGGGTCAAAAAATGGGGGACGAGAAAAGATTGTCGATAGGGCTATAGAGCGCTTTGAGAGCTTTCTAAAAATGTAAACGGTTCATCAATCGGAGTTACGGTTCAAAAGTTATGCCTCCCGAAAGTTCGGCTACCGTTTCTGGATTCTTCTAAAATTGCACCGACTTCTAACGCAGCTTCTGGAACCTTCTATTTTGTCGGTGGATGCCTACTAGCACTTTCTAGAACATACTCCTAGTCCTTAACCCTCCGGGGTCTATTTAAGGAGATTTCTGGCATTGTAAAAGGCAGTTTGGATTGGAGCTTGAGAGGAGGTGCTAAAAGGAGAAATATTCTCCAGATTTAGGCTATTGTAAGCCCATAGGGCATGTTTTGAGTTTATTTTCTCTGCACTGTTTGTACCAGATTATTTTCTCAGTTAATATAATTTCCCCTTTCTATTGTGTCTATTCTGGTTGTTGGGTTGTGTCCCCATCAAGTGGTATCAGAGCGGGTTTTCCTGAGTGTGTAGACAGAGCGCCGACTGTGAGGCAGTTTGCACCAAGACTGTGTGGTTGTGGGTTCGAGTTAGAAGATGCCTCCATGAAGAGAGTGTGGTGGAAGGGCCAGAGCTATTGATCCTGAGGAGGTTAGAGCCCTCCAGAGACAGGTACAAGCATTGCAAGAGGAGCTTCGTAGAGGAGCAAATATTGTCGCAGATGACAATAGTGAGGATGACAATGAAGAGGAAGTAATGGAAGTTGACGGGGAAGTTCTGAATCCTGTAGAGGAAAGGCTTTTTAGGGCCATTTCTAGGTTTGGGAAAAGACCTACAATTGAAGTGGGTATATTTTTGGAAAATTTGAAACCAGATGAGTTGATCGATTGGATCAATGAACTGGACGAATACTTTGAGTATGAGGATATAAGGGACCCAGATAGGGTTAAGTTTGCAAAGGCCAAACTAAAAGGCCATGCCAAAATCTGGTGGCAAGAGATTCAACTGGAAAGACTTAGAAGAGGAAAGGAGAAGATCACAAGATGGGATCGCATGGTGGACAAATTGAAGAAGCAGTTCATTCCTGTGGACTACGAGCTTGATCTGTTTAAGAAGATGCATGGGTTAAAGCAAGCAGGAAGATTAGTCCAAGAATATACAGAGGAGTTTTACCGACTCCTAATTAGAGTGGGGCATGCAGAAGCAAATAAGGAGAAGGTTGCTCATTATATCAGTGGGTTACGACCTAGCATCCAGGAGGAACTAAGTCTGGTAAGAATGACCAGTGTTGAAGAAGCATACCAGTTTGCCCTACGAGTTGAAGAGAAGCTGAGTAAAAGGTTTGAAGGAAGACAAAGAGGGCGTGGTCAAGGAGGAAGGGGAAGTGGTAGATCATCTGGAGGCCGCAATGAAACTCAAAAGAAAAATGAAGATGAGGGTACTAGCAGGAACTAGAGGAATGAGGGTTTCAACCGCTCTCGTGATCAAGACTTTGGAAATCAAAGAGGAAGAGGTAGAGGACGTGGACAAGGAAGAGGAGGCTTCTGTGGTACCTGTTTCCATTGCAATGAAGAAGGTCATCGTGCCTTTGAATGCCCTCAACGACAAGGAAGGACAGATAGGAGAGCTGAGGGCCAAGCTAGGGTTGCTCATGTGGATGAGGATGCACAATCATCACATTCAGAGGATGCAGAAAGAGGAGAGACCTTGGTAAATGAAAGAGTCCTACTAAGTGGTGAGAATGAACTAGGACAACGGAGGAGTTTGTTTCGTACCAGATGCAAGTGTGAGGATAAATGTTGTGATGTGATCATTGATGGTGGTAGCACTGATAACTTGGTATCCGAAGAGATGGTCTCTAAGCTGAAGCTCAAGAGGGAGAAACATCCCCAGCCCTATCAGATTTCTTGGGTAAAAGATGATCATAAGGTCCTGGTAAGTGAACAATGTTTAGTAAAATTCAAAATTGGGAGTTACCATGATGAAGTTCTTTGTGATGTTATTTCGATGGATGTTTGCCATCTATTGTTGGGTAGACCATGGCAGTTTGATAGACATGCAATACATGATGGACATGCAAACACATACTCTCTGATAAAGGATGGAGTTCACCAAAAATTGAAGCCCATGAAAAAGGAAGGTGAAAAGGTATGTAGCAGTGCTAGGATTTTTCTTGTTGATGGAAGGAAGTTTTTAGATGGCATGAAACATCAGCGCATGTGCTATGCTTTGATTCCTAGGAAAGATAAAGAAGGTAGTAGTGAAATACCATTTGAAGTTTCAGATTTACTAGGGGAATTTGGAGATATTATCTCTGATAATGTTCCAGATGGATTGCCACCAGTAAGGCAAATCAGTCATCAGATAGATCTGATTCCAGGAGCTAGTTTTCCTAACAAGGCTGCTCACAGGATGACTCCTACTGAAACAGAGGAGCTAAATAGACAGGTTTAGGAGCTGTTGAGGAAGGGCTTGATTCGAGAGAGTCTGAGTCCATGTGCAGTACCTGCAGTACTCGCACCAAAAAAGGATGGAGAGTGGAGGATGTGTACAGATTCTCGAGCTATAAATAGGATAACCATCAAGTACCGGTTTCCTTTACCAAGGATGGATGATCTTATGGACTGCTTGAGTGGAGCTCAGTACTTCACAAAGATAGATCTAAAGAGTGGCTATCATCAGATACAAATTCGAGAAGAAGATGAGCAGAAAACAGCCTTCAAGACCAAGGAGGGTCTTTATGAGTGGTTAGTCATGCCCTTTGGATTGACAAACGCCCCAAGCACCTTCATGCGGCTCATGAATGAGGTACTTAAGAAGTTCTTGGGAAAATTTGTTATTGTCTATTTGGATGATATTTTAATTTTCAACAAGACTTTGGAAGAACATTTACTACATATTCGTAGTGTCTTTGAAAGGCTAAGGGAAGAGAAATTTTTAATTAATCTAAAGAAGTGTGTCTTTGCAAAAAGGGAGTTAGTCTATTTGGGATTTGTTATATCACCTGAAGGTCTCAAAATGGATCCAGAGAAGGTAAAAGCCATCTTGGAATGGCCTACTCCAAGGTCTGCTACTGAGGTAAGATCATTTCATGGTCTGGTTAGTTTTTACAGGAAGTTTATTAAGAATTTCAGTGGCATATGTGCACCTCTAACTGATACAATAAGAGGGGATAGAAAAGATTTCAAATGGACTGCATCAGCTGCGAGAAGTTTTGAATTGCTGAAGAAGAAGGTGACTGAACAGCCTGTGTTGGCACTTCCAGATTTCAGAAAAGTATTCCAGGTGGATTGTGATGCCAGTGGTAGTGCTATTGGGGCTATACTAAGCCAAGAAGGTAATCCTATTGCATATTTTAGTGAAAAATTGAATGATGCAAAGAAGAAGTATTCTGTTTATGATCAAGAGTTCTATGCAATAGTTCAGGCCTTAAAGAAATGGAGGCATTATTTATTGCCAAAGGAATTTGTTTTGTATACTGATCATCAAGCATTACAGTACCTAAATAGCCAAGGTAAATTGAATCAGAGGCATATGAAGTGGGTAGAATTCTTGCAGAGTTATACATTTGTGTTGAAGCATAGAAGTGGAAAATCTAACAGGGTTGCAGATGCATTAAGTAGGAGACAGTTGTTGCTTACAAAAATGCAGGTTGAAGTAGTTGGGTTTGATGAACTCAAGAATTTGTACCCCGAGGATCCTGATTTTGCTGAAGCATGGAAAGCTTGTAAAGAACCTGTGGCTGTAGATAGAACCAAGTGGTTAGACTATTTGATTCAAGATGGCATGTTGTTCAAAGGTAGTCAATTGTGCATTCCAAGGAGTTCCATGAGGGAAAATCTGATTAAGGAGAAACACAGTGGAGGGATGGCAGGACATTTTGGTCGGGATAAGACCATTGCCATTCTTAGAGAACATTATTTTTGGCCTCAAATTACACAGGATGTGAAGAAGTTTGTACAGAGTTGCCAAGTTTGTCAAGTTGCCAAGGGGTTTAGTCAAAATACTGGCCTATATCAGCCATTGCCTGTTCCATCAAGGCCATGGGAGGACATAAGTATGGATTTTGTTCTTGGATTTCCAAGGACACAAAGGGGTAATGACTTAGTATTCGTGGTGGTTGATAGGTTCTCCAAAATGGCACATTTCATTCCATGCCACAAAACTCATGATGCTGTCCATATTGCAGACTTGTTTTTCAAAGAGGTGGTAAGACTACATGGTTTTCCAAGGAGTATAGTTTCTGATCGAGATACTAAATTTGTGGGGTATTTCTGGAGGACATTGTGGAAGAAGTTGAGAACAGACTTGAAATTCAGTTCCACACATCACCTACAGACTGATGGCCAAACAGAAGTGGTAAATAGAAGTCTGGGCAATTTGCTGAGATGTTTAGTTGGAGATAAGCCCAAGGGATGGGATTTGATTCTACCACAGGCAGAGTTTTCTTATAATAACTCTGTAAATAGGAGTACTGGAAAATCACCATTTCAAATTGTATATGGAAATAGCCCAAGGACTGCACCAGAATTGAGGAAGATAGAACAAGGGGAGAGAACAAGTGATGAAGCTGAAGAATTTGCTGAATACATCAAGCGTCTGCATGAGGAGGTTCAAGCACACATTATCAAGATGAATCAAGAGTATAAGGCTAGGGCTGATGCAAGGAGAAGACATAAGGAATTCCAAGTAGGGGATCTAGTCATGGTGCACTTACGAAAAGAAAGATTTCCAGTTGGTACTTACAACAAGCTAAAAATGAAGAAATTTGGCCCCTGCAAAGTTTTGAAGAAACATAACTCAGGAAATGCATATGAGGTGGAGCTGCCAGATGGTATTCACATTTCTCCCATTTTCAACATTGTAGATTTAACAGAGTATCATGATGATGGTGCAGATGAGGAGCTAGTTTTAGAGCCATGCCCAATTCCTGCTTCTAAGAAGGAGGAGATAGAAGACATTCTAGATCATCGTGTGGGTAGGAGTACCAAAAATAGGCAGTATGAAGAGTATTTGGTCAAATGGAAAGGACAACCGATCGAAGACTCAACTTGGATTTCAGTAGTTGAGGTTTCCCATTTGGGATTTCCTCTACCATCCATAAAGTGACAGGGTCACTTTTCAATCTACCCTGGGTGTCTGATGCAGGAGTATCCAGAGGTATAAGGGCAATCCTGTGTCACCCAAAAAAAAAATGTACTTAGACTTAGTTTCTATTTTATGTCTTTACATTTTTGGATACCCATTTGGCTCAAATAAAGGTTCCAACTCTCATAGTTCAACTATCAGTGCATTTAAAAATCTCGAAAAAATAGGAGCATGCAATTTGACCATCATTTTGGTGACCTAGAAGGTGTGACTTGGCCAGATGAATGTAATCGAGATTTAGAGCATTCCAGAAAAAGAATCAGGTCAAAAGGCCCCACGGTTTGAAAGTTATTGCAGTTTTTCGGGTTTTGGAGACCCCCTAAGAATGCTTCAAAGTCAGGTTTGGGCATTAAATGACCTCAAAAAGGGTCAAAAAATGGGGGACGAGCGAAGATTGTCCATAGGGCCATAGAGCACTTCGAGAGCTTTTTGAAAATGTAAACGGTTCGTCAATCGGAGTTACGGTTCAAAAGTTATGCCTCTCGGAAGTTCGGCTACCGTTTCTGGATTCTTCTAGAATTGCACCGACTTCTAACGCAGCTTCCAGAACCTTCTATTTTGTCGGTGGATGCCTACTAGCACTTTCTAGAACGTACTCCTAGTCCTTAACCCTCTGGGGTCTATTTAAGGAGATTTCTGGCATTGTAAAAGGCAGTTCGGATTGGAGCTTGAGAGGAGGTGCTAAAAGGAGAAATATTCTCCAGATTTAGGCTATTGTAAGCCCGTAGGGCATGTTTTGAGTTTATTTTCTCTGCACTGTTTGTACTAGCTTATTTTCTCAGTTAATATAATTTCCCCTTTCTATTGTGTCTATTCTGGTTGTTGGGTTGTGTCCCCATCATAATCCATAATATATTTGAAATAAATATGCAATTAAAATCCACATGAAAGAGAGTAGACAACATACCCACAAAAAATGTGACACAAGATATACCTTGGGAAACCCTCAGTAAAGAAAAAAACCTAGCCTCCAAAAGCATCCATTACTATGTATTATTTAGTAAAAACCTCATTGCAATACAACCATGGAAGCCTTTGAAGACATTGCTAAAACCAAGAAATCCATGTGAACAAGCATGAATTACATTCCATGCCATGCTCTCAACCTTTACAAATTCTTCCTTGGTTAACTTGTCAAGCCTTATCTTGCTGAACTTTCATTTTTGTCCTTTTTCTCTTCTCCTTTTGTCTTATCTCTACAAATAATCTTGTGGTTTCTTATATAGTAGAAAGATCCCCCAAAACCACCAAGTGGTATAATATAAACCAAGTACTACCTAACCCATTGACCCACATTTAATATTGGACATTTATTTATTTTTCCAAATATTAAATAATTACATCAAATACTATCTTAATGTTACAATACAGCTCATTAAGTATATCCCATAGGAATATTTACATGTTGTGTCTCCATCTAAGTGATCCTCAATGAAACATTACATAATAAAATAAAATAATATAATAGAATAATATTATACAAAGTGTGCAACACCCATCATCTCAACAATTTGCCACTTGTTGTATACATTACATAGCTCAATCCATAGCCACACATATGAAAAAGGAAACTATCCCTTGATGGGGACACAACCCAAGAACAGAATGGACACAACAGAAAAAGGAAATTGTATTAACTAAAAAAAATAAGCTAGTACATTCAGTACAGAGAAAATAAACTTCAAAACATGCCCTAAGGGCTTACAATAGCATAAATTTGGAGATAATTTCTCCTTTCAGTACCTCCTCTCAAACTCCACTCCGAACTGCCTTTTACAATGCCAAGAATCTCCTTAAATAGACCTTGGAGGATTAAGGACTAGGAATACATTCTAGAAAGTTCTAGTAGGCATCCACCAACCAAATAGAAGGCTCCAGAAGCTATGTTAGAAGTTGGCACAAATCTAAAAGAATCTAGAAACGATAACCGAACTTTCGGGAGGCATAACTTTTGAACTGTAGCTCCGATTGACGAATCGTTTACATTTTTGAAAAGATCTCGAAGCGCTCTATAGCCCCATGGAAAAGCTTTGCTCGTTCCCCATTTTTTGGCCCTTTTCAATGTCATTTAATGCCCCTAACTTGACTTTGAAGCATTCTTAGGAGGTCTCCAAAACCCAAAAAATTGTAATAACTTTCAAACCATGGGGCCTTTTGACCTGATTCTTTTTTTGGAATGTTCTAAATCACAATTACATTCATCTAGCTAGTTCACACCTTCTAGTTTACTAAAATGATGGCCCAATTACATGCTCCTATTTTTTCAAGATTTTCTAGCGCACTGATAGTGGAACTATGAGAGTTGGAACCTTTATTTGACCCAAATGGGTGTCCAAAAATGAAAACACATTAAATAGAAACTAAGTCTAAGTACATTTTTTGGGTGACATAGGATTGCCCTTATACCTCTGGATGCTCCTACATCATCCCTACTAGAACATCCACCATCATGGATCAAAGTACACCATGTGCTCCATACCCACAAAAAAAAAAGTATCCAACATCTCAAATATGAATGATGCCACCTCCTATTATGCCATTCCCACCAGACATACATTGAAGCCACCCAAAGAGAAATCCACCCAACCTACCACATAAGAAGATCATAAAATCTTGTACCTGCTAAAATCTCAAGTACAAACACCTAATCCAAAGGTAATCACATGAATCCATAATTGTCAAAATCCATAGCTAAATTGATGCCCACAACAAGTGTTATACCCATCTAACTATCCATACCTCCAATGTTATACCAAGTGAATCTCACATCATTAACATATCCAATCTATGACCTAAAATTACAAGCCTCAAGAGAAATACTTGCCATGTATACAACCAAGAAGCTCCCATTACAAAAGATAATGTGGAATCGATAACCAATCCACTCACAACATCTCATAGAAGTGATTCCATGTAGTATCAAAACCATCCATAGTATATAAACTAATAAACTACAAGAAAAATTCTCATACCAAGTCTCCAATGCTCTCTGAAGTTCTCCACAAACAACAAAGAGAAAAGATAAAGGAATAAACATGTCATCTTTCACATGACATACGTGAACAAAAAATAGTGATCATAATCTTTAACAAATCTCAAGTCCAATGTTAGTAAAACTAAACATCCAAGAAGATAACCAAGACCAAAAAGAAACCATGCAAAATATAATCTGTATCATGTCCTTCTACACATAGCTCTAGATGTAAATTGTGCCAAGTAATATCTCCTCCATAAAACCCCAATCAAGAAGCCATAACAAAACCCAAACCATACCATATAAATAATCATGGGTGTAAGCCTCTCACAAGAAGATAAAACTCATAAACCATTCCTAAACCATGAAATAATTATTCCTAATCCAAAGAACATGCCCAATATAAAACCATCTCCCAAACTCAACTAGAATAACAACATATACACAAGGAGATAATGAATGGTAAACCATCTCTCAAATGAATCCTCTAGAACTAACTCATATACCATAGCTCAAGATTCATATTCCTAAACCATGAAATAATGGCCTATACCTCTCATAGTAAACCACCAAGTAAACCAAGAGTGGGGAATGAGAATGCTCATCAAGATATCAAAGTCTCCAATCAAAACTCATCTAACAATAATATCCTCTCAAGTCCATATCAAGTGAATGCCCCTATGAATTACTTGTAAAAAACCATAAAATATCCCAACAAATACTTCTCTAATCACAAGAGGAATCAACATCACTATTGTCTTTAAGTATGGATGAGTACTTGTAACCAATAATCCATGCCAACTCCAAATGCAAAATAGCAATATAATGAAGTATATAGAAAATGATCAATGTAATCAATACCAAGAAACTAAACCAAGATCAATGTCAAAGATCTAACCATGGCCTCAAGAACATAAGCATAACAACGCGATCTAAACTACCTCAACCAAGAGTGATAGAATTCTCCATATGAACATGCCATAACATAATGTGTATCAAAAGCATACTATGACATAATAATGAGACCATATTAATATCAAGGATAGTATGTCAAATGAAAAGCATAAACTACACCTTTACCAAGAATCCCATGAGTCCTCAAGATGAAACCATCTCCAAACACCATGAAGAACCAAGTGCACCATGAAAATGTCAAAGACACTTTTTCAATAATAAGATCTAAGACACCCTCCAACATCTACACACACACACACACTCTCTCTCTCTCTCTCTCTATATATATATATATATATATATATCAATGGTAACAACTCCCACTCTACCATGGTATAGAGTTACCTATGACATCATAACATCCATCTCTTACATGAAGATCTTCTAGGTTTATACACACACAATAAAAGTGTTAGTACCAAGTGCGACCAAGATCTTCCTCCTAGGAAGATAAAAACCAAACTAGGAACCAATCCTACACTGTCACATCATCAGTATCACGAGCTCCCATTAAACTGTGTATCCAAGTTATCCATGACACCATGATGAAAAAAACCATCATTTAACCTCAAATTCAACCAAAGAATTAAACCATCAAATAAATCAAAGTGCACATATGGAGCTTGTAAAAAATAAACCAAATAACCATGATCCTTAACCAAAGAAGATATTCTACCATAACTAAATCAGGAATCAAAACTAATGAGAATAAAAAAAGTACTTGTATATCCAATAATTATTGAAATTGATTCAAGATCTACTGCACACCTCCCAAGAATCACTACATGCAAACACCTATCACAAAAAGAGAAGCAAAAAATTATGAATATTGGAATTGTCAGATCCATAGATGAGACATACTTGATGAGAAAAAAGAGAAATTGCTATAATAAAAATGAATTGGTTAACAATTACAAAGAGTGATTATTCTTATAAAGGAGATAAAAACCCTAAAAAGGTCTAACCTAGGTTGCATAATACTAATTAATAAAAGAATTAATTATTAGATGCCTAAAGTTGAGCTTAAGAAAACTAGAGTTAATTAGGAAGTATCTAATTACTCTAACACCCCACCTTAAGATAAACTTAGGGAGTAGCTAAAAACCTATAAAATACTATAGAAAGTATATTTGGGTCCCAAAAACAAGGCCTAATGAGGTACCCAAGTAGAACAAAATCTTTGAAAAGAGGAGAAATAGAGAAAACCACATGGGCAAAACCCTACTCCAAAAAGAGATGGAAAAACATGCTAAAAGAAACTAGTGAAGAATTGAAGAAGCCTTCAAACAAAGGAATTTCCCAGAATATAGGGATAAAATATGATCATGAAGAACATCATTGAAGCATGTAGAAGCTTCAAAACTATGTCAAAAGTAACTATTGATTTGAAGAACCACCACTGAAATAGAACCTAACCAGGTAGAGAAGACTATAATCTACATCGAATCAAGAGGCATACAAAGGAAAATAGTTGAACTCAAAGATACATATTACATAAAATGACAAAGCTTGAAGAGATAATTAATCAAACATGGAAGTGTGCAACCAAAGTAGGAACAAAAAGAAGCGTGTCTATGTGGTAAATGATCCATCTTACTAGAATGCATAGGTACCCAACCACTGCATCCACCTGGTACATAGAAAAAAAAGCTGAATACACAACTCACTCCATAAAAAAAATAAAGCATGAGAAACAATAGAAAAAAATCCCCTAATGCAAACAAGGGTGAGGTGACAAGCAACTAGAAAAGTGGGCCAAAAAAAATTGCAAGTCAAGGAACCACGATCAAGATGGATAAAAGAGTACATATTTGTGTACTGAGGTGATCAATCTCATAAATTTCATGAGGCTAATCACACAAAAGGGAAGCTTACTAGACAAAGGAAGATGGAAAATAAAGGAAAAAAATCAACCTCCCATGGCACTTTAATCATGAGTATTTCATGTACAATAAGGCACAAGATATGGTGAATCTAAAGAATAAAATAATCTTCATGAGTGTCCTTAGATCACACTGCTTGAATCAGAAGGCAAAACAAGACAAAACTACTGAAATGAAAATATAGTTGGAATATGACTCTTTATCTCACCATGGTTGCAAGAATGCATGCAAATGATGTCTAAATAGACCAAAAGAGACATAAGACTAATACAATAGATAGTACAAGTCATGACGAATCATCTGAAGCAACAATATTGATCCTCAAACCTGAAACAACCAAGATATCCATTAGAATGCAAAAATGGAAAAGACTAAATACAATGTGCCTGTAGAAGAACCTAGAAAAATAAACATCACTAAAAAGATATTAGAAAGACCTTTCCAATGATATAAAGAATTGCCAAATAAAAGATCAGATGTGTAAGATATGTCTCCCAGAGTACAAAACTATGCCCCTAACTTTGATAGTAGAAAAAACCATTATAAAAAATCAAAACTGAAAACTAAATATACCACTATGATGGCTTTGGAACTAGTTTTCTGGTGATATCTAGTTTGCAAAGCCTTGAGCCCATATGCCTAAGATATGAGCAAAAATACAAAGGTGGTTCCAAACAAAGCTTGAAGGGGTGACAAGAATGCTGATACAGTGTTGACATGGTGCTGGCATCGACAAGTGATGAGTGCAAATTTGATAGTCAAATGGTTGTTGAGGCAAAATATGGCCTAAAAATGACCCTTGAAAGAAAAAAAATTCTAGCTATTAGAAATATATGCCAAGCAAAGAGCCGATGTTGGAGAAAAATATCTAGTGGCCAATAAGTGACACAGGAAGGGAATGAGAACAACCAAGGCCAAAGACACACCCAACTATTCGCCTACCTATGCAGAGTCACATAATAGAAACCAATAAAAAATACAAACAATTGAGAGATAGAGGAAGTAAATGCCTTCATTCATATATTCATCCAAAGATCAACTACATGCCCAACTGTAAGGCCTTCTGGATTACAACCACATATATCAAATCAATTACAATCTATGATGATCAAAATTCATGTTTTTCTCTCCCCTATCTCTACCTCTAAGACCCTAACTAAGGTCTCTTAAATACATGCATGGTTACAAGTTAGCTTGTTGCAAATACAACCAAATAAACTCTCATATTAAATGCTAGGACAAGCCACAAGTAAACTCATAGCAGATATCTAACACTAAACTAAATGCAAAGGTTAGCCTCAATAAGAAACTAGACACAGACAACTTGGTAAATGAAGACTCCAAGAAATACTAACACTCAATATCCAAATAAATTTGGCAACCACACAAACTCGACATCCAAAGGATGACTTGATGACCAAAGAACACTCAATAACAAAGGATGACTTGGCAACCAAAGACACTCGGCAGCCAAAGACAATTGATACCAATTGTGAACTTGACATCAACTAGGAAGCTTAACATCCACTAAATGCTAGGCAAAAATTGAGAACTTGACAATGCAAGACATTGCAACTAAAAAAAAACTAAGAAAACTAAAAACATGCAGGATAACAGTGCAACCTAGAATGCTTCTACATCAGACAACCAAGGTAGAAAGAAATGATTCTCTTGAATCATACAAATGTTACAACCTAAGCTGAATCCAACTCAGATTGAGAAATCCATGTATCATCTTCTTGTAGGTCTATTTTTCCATTTTACCAAATACTCATAGTAGTCTTGTCCTCTCATGCTCTTATCAACACTCTTCTCCAATATCTATTCAACTTCTTCAATCTTCTTCTTAGGACAGTCATCTTGTAGTGCCTGCCCCTAGGTCATATTTTGTTATCATTGTCAAACTCTTTTAGGGCTAGTTTTATGTTGATGGTTAGCAACATTGTTTTGAGACTATCAGATATTGTGCTATGGATTTAGTTGATATGTGATGAGATTACTTAGACTCTACATTTCATGTATGCATGATGATTATTACATTATTTTCAGTTATTGATTAGTTAGATGGTTTATTATCACATGTGTTTTCTTATAGATACTTACCCCATACTTGCATGTGTATGGTGTGTGTGTTTGTTCTTGGATGACATTTATGATGTGGTTAAGGAAGGGAGTCGTAGTCACCTACTAGTCGAGATTTACATGATGCACCACTTCCTGCCATTGCCTATCTAGCTTAGTTATATTGTGTATGTACATGCGTGAATTTTATGCAGGTTGTAGGTACCAAGTATCGACTTCCCTGAATTGCCAAGATGAGTGTACCCTATCGCATTATCTCAATGGTAAGAGAGGGGAGATAAATTCTCAAGTCCAAATCCCAACCCTTTAAGCCATTTGTCCTAATTGGAAATTAGGACAAGTATCTGAGTTGAGTACCCTTTGAATGCATCAGATGAGTAATTCATGATATTAACCCTTTTGGTTTGATTTTGTATAAGTTTTGCTATGATAGATTTTTCGTAATTAAACCTAATTAAAATATTTAATTAATAGTTTAATTTAATGGAAAATTAATATGATATTTTAATATTTATTTTCATTTCATTAATTGGAAAATTAATTAGATAAAAAGAATTAATTTAGAGATAAAAGTTATGAGTTTAAAGTTGGAATGTGATACTATTTATTTAAGTTAATAAATATTTAGTAATTAAGTTTCAAAAATAAATGTAAAAGTGGAAAAGATATTAAAATTATTAAAAGATTATAAGTTGCATGATGTGTGCATGTGATTAAAATATAAATATATTAAGATAAAACAAGTGGAGTTATTAAAGTGAGTGCATAAGATTTAAAAATTAATAAATTAAATTGAAAAGAGTAAAGTGAATATTAAATTAATTAATGTGCATTATTTTAATATTTAGGAGTTTGCAAATTTTCGGGAGTTGTCATGTAGGAAACATAGGAGTTTGCGCTCTAATTATGCACGTGTTGTCAACAACACATGAGTTAGTGCATAAATTAAGCACATGGTGTCTACAACCTTATGACTCATCTAGAAGGTTGGGAAAGACTCATGCTTAGTTGTCAACACCTTCTAGTTGCTTCTAGAGACATTCTAGGTGCTTCCTCAGAGTTCTTTATAATGAGGCACTCTTAGAAGCTTAGTGAGAGCATTTGGAGTGTGGTTGGAGGACCGGGAACGTGGGAGAAGGAAGGAGCTTCCTCTGCAGATTCTAAGGAGAAGTGATTTAGCATCAGTGTCTGGGTAGACACTTGTGACTTTGCTTATGTTATTTTCGCTTCTTGCACTTCCTGTCTTCTTTGTGTCTTCTGAATTCTCTCTAAGGATTTTCATATCTTGGTTGTATGCATTTTTATCATGGGTAGTTAAATTCTATATGATAAATTTTCATATGCGTAGATCTGAGAAAATTATGGGACTAGGATTTTTAGATGCCTGTGGACAAACCTATTAGAAGGACCATTTAGGCAAATCTAGAGAAAATTCTTAATTTATAAAATTGGAAAAAAATCCATTTTGTTTAAAATTATACATATATATATCTGATCGCAAATGTTATTGCAAATGTATTCTTTTAAAATATACATCTACATTTACAAATCTTTGTATATATATATATATATATACACATACACATACACATACTCATACACATACATACATATACATATATATACATATACATATACATATACATATACATATACATGTATATATATATATATATATATATATATATATATATATATATATATATATATATATATATATATATATATATATATATATATATATATATATATATATATGCATATGCATATGCATATGCATATAAACACTGATCTTTGAAATGTGTCATAGAGAAATCGATTTAAATGAAATCATTTTAATAAAAGAAAATTTTAAATGCGTGTTTGATTAAACGTTTTTGAAAATGTTTATAGAATTTTTTTTATTGAAGGTCGTGGGGGGGACTGACCTGCACCTTGTACCCTACCTGCAATCAAATGTAGAGTACCTGCATCGCAGGTACTACGTCGACAATAGGTACCTTGTACCGCTGTCACCATAGGCCCTACGACTTCAGGGTACCTGCGTATCATGGTAGTGGTATTATTAATAGAGTTTGCGTTTGTTTTTATTTTATTTTTATATTGCATGTTTTATAAAAATTAAAAAAATGTTTATGATATATGTATTTTTTTTTGAAATTGATTTTTAATAATTCGATTTTCATAAATATCATTAATAAATAATTTCTTTTAAAATATTAAATATTATATATATTAATAATTATTAACTATTAACTTATAATTATTAATTGTATGAAATTGTTAATGAGATTTTATAAAGAGGTAGTTATAATTAAATATTAGAAATCAATTAGAATGTTTTTATGGGGATGTTTAATAGAATGCAAGGATATTTTTAAAAATGATTATAAAATTGAGTTTATTATTTATTAATGTTTGTTGGGTCTAGCAAATTATTAAGTAAATAATAGCATAAATAGTTATTAATTAATCCAATTAAAGTTAATTTAGTTGAGATTAATTAATAATTGAGATTATAGATATTAATCAATTTGAATTGGTTAATAATTAGAGGAGTATTAATTAATTGATTTATCAATCAACGTACATAGGAGGAATTTATTTGAGATATTAGTATTTGGTATTGGGGGTTTACTATAACTTGTTATTAGTAAAAGTATTAGTTTGAATATTGATGGAATGGAATATAGTTGATTTTTAGTTCATGAAATTATTGCTAATTATTAATCATATTGTCGATATAGATATGTAATTATTAATTAATTTAATCAATTATAGAATTACTTAAATTTGATTGATAATTAAAGTTATGCAATAAAGTGTTAATTGTTATGATTATTTGTAATATCGATTTCAAGGAAATTTAAAACTAATTATTTAAAGTTGATAAGTATTATTCTAATGTTTTGAATAATGTGAATGATTTTATCTAAAAGTCTATGGTAACTAGTTCAATGATTTAATAAGTAAATAATTATCTTTTGACTATTTTAGATAATTGTTTTAAAATAATGGAGGGATAATTCTATGTTGACTTGGAAATTAAACGTAGAATCTTATACAATTGGAGTATACTTGCAAACAAAAAACTGAAACCCCACACTTAAGTATGTAAATTTAGCAAACAAAAATATGTGCTTGCATTATGTTTTCTCTATGCTTCTTGTTTTGGGTTTTTGGGTTGACTAGTGTTGACCAGTTATATGACATCCACTAGAGGCTCGGGGGTTATGTGATTGTGTTGTCATGATGATGTTTTGATCTTGATCTTTATAAACCCAACCATGGTAATGTGATGGCATGCTCTATGAGATGTTTGTAATTACTGATTGTTATTGCTCATCAGTATTCTTGAGTGAAGCTGAGTTATATGTATCTGAGACACTTGTCTTAACCATTTTTGAGTCATCAATCAGTTATTCTTGGATTACTTTCCAGTCGCCATGATGGGACCAAAATGTTGATTTATTTCTTGATGATGTCATGTTGTGACATGTTTGACACAACCATTTTGGAGTCTTCAATCAGTATGATTTTGAGATATATTTTGGTTATTGAGAACCAATGGATACTTTTGATTATCAATGATACCTTCAGTTGCCAATAGAGAACTGTTGTGGTCATGATTATCTATGGATGCTTTTCTTGTGCTCATGGAGATTTAATGCTCTTATTATGGATTATTCTTTTGGTATTTCTTTCCAGTCGCTTGTATAGGACTGTGGTGATTTTGAGATTTATGATTCCATGAGCTTAGGTTAGGTTATCTACTTCTAGTGTCGAGAAGTGGCTTGCAATGGGGGTTGGGGCCCTAAGTGGCTACCAGGGTAACTCATTGTAAGTTGTTTTAATAAGTGAAAACATTTACACTAAATGGGGATTAAATGGACCTAATAAGATAATTGTTTTTTTCTTGCCCATGTCTCGAGTGCTATTACAGACTAGGATGGGAGTAGAGAGAATGTGTGGTTGTGACTTTGCATTTCGTAGTATGCCTCGTCAGTATGAGAGGATACTAGTGGCTGTATAGGGATCACTAGGGGCTGAGGTCTATTGAGAGACTGCCAGGGTAACTCTAGCATGATCTGTGCGATGTCACTTTCCTACTTGCATAGTAGGTTTCCTACATGTCTTTGTGTGCCTCTAGGATTAAATGTCATTTTGTGATTGGAACATTTGAGTTAGTACACTTTTAGGATTCTTGGACTTAGAGAGTATTTATGCTATGTGATTTGATAACCTATTTGGGACTTGAGACTATCTCCTCAGCATGGTGGGAGTGGACCATTTAGGTTCCACGCGGTCGGGTGGTAGTGCTTTTTCACTCTTATCATTTGAGATCTGTCTGAGACACTATGGCTGATGCATTCTTTGTTGGCATCTATCTTCATGGATTATGATGGTGGACATGTATCCTTACATTGATGATTTGCATATGTTAGATGATGTTATCTTATGCTTTACTTTGCATTGTTAGATTACTTTTTGCATATGATGTAGTATGATTTAGGAGTGACATTCCTACTATGATAATACTGATGATATCTTTGGTGACTTTGGATGTTACACATAGAGGGATGGCTAGGATCCATGATGGTCTAATGATGCTATTTATAGTTGGGAGGAACTGTGCACTTAGTTAATTATGTTAGATGATTTATGGTTATGATGATGTATCATGTATGATATGTGGTTTCATTTATGTTATTGCATCATGGATTAGAGATAGTATGATGATGTACTTTATTTACACGGATGTATATTCTTTTATGCCTTTCATACCCCGTGACATGTGCAGTGGATGATTGAGCATTTAGAAATGTAATTTATGAATGTTGGGCTTTTCATTATTATTTCATTTGGATGTATTATTAGATGGAATCATTAATACTAGTTGGTTTAGATGCTATTCAATGTTAAGGGATTCTTAAAGAATGTAACCTGTTATGTTATGTTATGATTTACCTTCAGTTGGATATGGTTATTGCTTTCGCTACTAAGTTATGAATGGTTTTACTTTCATGTTCAAAAAAAAAAAAAAAAATGCCACCAAACTTAGTGAAACTTTAGGTTAATTCTTTGGATCCCTTGGAAGGGCATTACACATCTAATACATCCAATTCATCTTCTAACTCATGATATTTGTATAAATCAGCAACATTGACTATAGGAGATACATCCATGCCATTAGGTAACTCAACTTCATAAGCATTACCATTGTCAAACTTCCTCAAGATCTTACAAGGTCCAAACTTCTTCATTTCTAACTTACTGTATGTTCCAATAAGAAATGTTCCTTTCTTCAAATGAACCATCACCTCATCACCAATTTCAAAAGCATGATGTCTTCTAGACTTATCAACATTCTCCTTGTACTTCTAGTTACTTTGTTTCATCCTCAATTTCACTTCCTTATGCAAAGACTCCATAAAATCAAAAAATTCTTTCCCTACAACACTTCTCTTTTCTTCACCAGCAACATTCCTCAAATCTAATACTCCTCTAGGCTACATTCCTATGTTTTTCTTATACTCCTATTTACAAAATTATTATATGCAAATTTGGCTTGTGCTAATACCATCTCTCAATTACTTGGCTTATCTCCAACTAAACATCTTAGCAAATTATGCAACCTTCTATTGATAACCTCTATCTATCCATCTATCTATGGATAGAATGTACAAATAAACTTCAACTCATTACCCATCTTATTCCACAAAGTCTTCCAAAAATAATCAACAAACTTAGTGTCTCTATCAAAAATAGTACTTCTTGGTAATCCAGGTAATCTCACAATCTCTTTGAAAAAAAGTTTGACAACATGCTTAACATTTGATTTCTTCTTACATGGTATGAAATGAGCCATCTTAGAAAATCTATCCACAACAAAAAATATAGAATCATAGCCCTTCATTGTTTTAGGAAATCCAAGAACAAAATCCATACTAATGTCACTCCAAGGTTTCTTAGGAATAGTAATAGGTGTATACAAACTAGTATTTTGACTTACTCCTTTTGCAACTTGAAAAACTCCACAATTCCTTACAAATTTATCAACATCCTTATACATTTGAGGCCAATAATACTTCTCCTTTAACACACCTAATGTTTTATCAATTCCAAAATGTCTAGCCAATGCACCACTATGATTTTCCTTAATCAAATTAACTCTCATGGAACTTCTAGGGCTACACAATTGAATTCCTTTGAAAAACATACCTTCTTGAATGAAATATTCATCATACTTACTTGTGTGATCTATTAGATTTGGTGCTCTGTACTCTCTCCATGCCTCAAAAAAATTAGGATCTATATCATACAACTCTTTCATTTCATCAAAACCAAGAACTTCAACCTTCATCTCACTCAATAAAGAATGTCTTTTGCTCAATGCATTAGCAACTCTATTAGTAACTCCACTCTTATTCTTGATAACAAATATGAAACTCTACAAGTACTCAACCCACTTCAAATGTCTCTGATTTATGTTGACTTTCCAAGTACTATAATTTTTTATGATCAATATATAACACAAACTCCCCAGGAATCAAATAATTTCTCCACTTCTTTAATGCTTGGACAATAGCATAAAACTCTTAATCATACACATAATATTTCCTTTTAGCATCATTCAACTTCTCACTAAAGAAACAAATAGGTTTAACCTTCTTGACTCAACACAACTCCTTTTGCACTACCACTTGCATCACATTCACCTTGAAATACCTTATTGAAATAAAGCCAATATAGGCAACTCAATGACCTTTTGTTTCAAAGTCTCAAAACTCTTATTAGCTCCATGCGTCTACTTGAAATCATTTTTATCTCCTCTCATTATCCCAGTCATAGAATTACAAAGAGAACTAAAATTTCTTATAAACATTTTGTAAAAACTAGCCAAACCATGAAATGATCTTACCTCACCCACATTCTTAGGTATAGGGAACTCTAAAATTTCTTTAACCTTCTCAAGATCCATCTTCAAACCATCAGATAAAATCACAATTCCCAAATACACAATCTCCTCTTGCATAAAAGAACACTTTTTTAGATTAATCATCAACTTCTCTTCTTTCAATCTTTGCAATTCTTATCTAACATGCTCAAGATGTTCTTCCTTAGCCTTACTGAATATCAAAATTTCATCCAAAGAAACACTCACAAACTTACCCATGAATACTTTTAGAACTTCATTCATTAAGCTCATGAAGGTACTTAGTACATTAGTCAAACCAAAAGGAATAACTGACCATTCATACAAACCGTCTTTTGTCTTGAAAGCAACCTTCCACTCATCACCTTCTCTAATTCTAATATGATGATAGCCACTCTTTAAATCAATCTTGGTAAAATACTTTTCTCCACTCAAAAAATCCATTATGTCATCCATCCTTGGCATAGGAAACCTATATTTCACTATGATCTTGTTAATAGATTTGGAATTAGTACACATTCTCTATTTTCTATTCTTTTTAGGTGCTAATACAAAAGGTACAACACATGGCCTCAAACTTTCTTTGATCAAACCTTTATGCAATAATTCATGCACTTTCCTATTAAGTTCTCCATTCTCTATAGGTGTCAATCTATATGGTTCTTTATTCAGCAACTTAGCTCTAAGAATCAGGTCCATATAATGACTTATACTTCTCATAGGAGGCAAACCATCAGGAAAATCTTCTGTGACAATATCCTTGTATTCATTTAGCAAATTTTCAATCTCTGCTAGTACTCGGCTTCTATCATTTTTTGTTGCTTGGTCACCACTATTTTCTATCACACGGTTGCTATTGGCACAACTCAATTTCCCCAAAATTATAGAAAAAAAACTTGATTCCTTTTCGTTTCATTTTCAAATTGTTTTCCATTAAGCATGCAAATTCTCATAGTAGTACAATTAACCTCATTTGGACTTTCAACCATAGGTAGAAATATTTGTCATTTCCCATTTACAAAAAGAGTATATTGATTCAATCTTCCATCATGTATAGCATATCTATAATATTTCCAAGGTCTACTTAATAGAATATGACAACAATCCATAGCAATAATATCACACAAAACTTCATCAAAGTAATGTCCAATCTTGAACTTCACAATACATTTCTCACTTACCGGTATCTTATGCTCCTCTTTGATTCGTGAAACATGATAGGGTTTAGGATGCTTTAGCCTACACAACTACAACTTTGTAACCAACTCTTCTAATGCCAAATTTATAGAACTTCCACTGTCAATGATCGCCTTGCAACATTTTCTAGCCATCTTACATCTGGTTTTGAAAAGACTTCTCCTAACGATAGGTTCCTCATCATTTCCCTTATTATGTAAGGTTCTTCTCATCTTTAGATTCTCTCCAGCCTTAGGTCCACTAGGTGAACCCTCAATGTCTCATTGAATCACAATATTTATATTACCTTTCCCACTTTTAGAAGATCTACATTCAAAGGATCTATGTCCTAATCTACCACATCTAAAATAATTACTACAAAATCTACCTCTAGAATAACAATTACCTCTTCCTCAGTAAGAACTAGTACCTCCTCGATAAGAATCACCACCTTTTGACTTAGTCTTTCCTTTTTCATCATTCTTGCATTTAGATATACCCTTATCTTGTATAGAATTGTTTGATCTACCACCTTCTCCATAAGATCTACCTCTACTTCCCTGGAATCTACCACCTCTACCTCGTTATCTTTGTTCATGCTTCTTTTTCAAGATCTTAGCTTTCAAGGCATATTGGTATGTTTCTTCCACACTTTCTAGTTCACAAAACTTATCTCATCTTGAATTTCAAATCTCAATCCATTTATGTACCTTGCAATTTTCTCAACATCATCATCCACATGTCTGAATATGATGTCCAATCTATAAAATTCCTTAGTATGCTCCTTCAAAGTCATGTCTCTTTGCCTCAAATTTTGCATCTTTCTCAAAAGTACCTATATATCAAATAATTGTTGAAATTGATTAAAGATCAACCCCATAGATCCAAAGAATAACCTACATGCAAACACATATCACAAAAGAGATAAGCAAAAATTTATGAAGGTTGGGATTGCTAGATCCATAGATGAGACATTCTTGATGAGCACAAAGAGAAATTACTATGATAAAAAATGAATTGGTTAATAACTAAAAAGAGATATTGTCTTATAAAGGAGGTCAAAACCCTAAAAAGGTCTAACCTAGGTTGCATCATAATAATTAATAAAAGAATTAACTATTAGATATCTAAAGTTTAGCTTAAGAAAACTAGAGTTAATTAGGAAATATCTAATTACTCTAACACCCCCCTTAAGATAAACTTAGGGAGTAGCTAAAAACTTATAAACTAATACATAAATTAGATTTGGGTCCCAACAAAAAGGCCTAATGAGGTACCTAAGCACAATAAAATATTTGAAAAGAAGAGAAATAAAGAAAACCACATGGAAAAAACCCTACTCTAAAAAGAGATGGAAAAAATGCTAAAAGAAACTAGTGAATGAATAAAGAAGCCTTCAAACTAAGGAATGTCCTAGAAGATAGGAACAAAAGATGATCATGAAGAACATCAATGAAGCACATGGAAGCTACAAAACTTTGTCAAAAGTAACTTCTAATTTGAAGGACCTCCACTAAAATAAAACATGACCAGGTAGAGAAGACTATAATCTACATCAAATTGGGAGGCACATAAAGGTAAACAATTGAACTTAAAGATACAGATGAAATAAAATGCCAAAGCCTAAAGAGCTTATCAATCAAACATGGAAGGTTGAAACCAAAGTAGGAACAAAAATATGAGTGTCTATATGGTAAATCATCCATCTCACTAAAATTTATATGTACTTAGCCACTACATCTGCCTAGTACATATGAAAAAAAAAAAGAATACATAACTCACTCCATCAAACCAAGGAGGCATGATAAACAACAGAAAAAACTCCCTTGATAAAAACAAGGCTGAGGTGACAAGCAACTAGAAAAGTGGGCCAAAAAATACTACATGACAAGGAACCATGATTAAGATGCACAAAAGAGTACATATGTGCGTACTCAGGTGATCAATCTTAGACATGTTGTGAGGCTAATGGTGCAAAAGGGAATCTCACTAGAAAAAAGAAGATGGAAAATAAAGGAAAAACATCAACCCCTTCATGGCACTTTAATCATGAATACTACATGTACAATAAGGCACAAGATATAGTGAATCTGAACAATATATTAATCTTCATGAGTGTCCTTAGATCACACTGCTAAAATCAGAAGGAAAAACAAGACAAAACTACTAAAATAAAAATATAGATGGAATATGGCTCTTTATCTTAGTGTGTTTGGAAGAATGCATACAAATAATGTCTAAATAGACCAGAAGAGACATAAGACTAATACAATAGATAGTACAAGTCATTATGAATCATCTGAAGCAACAAAATCAATCTAGGGACCTAAAATAGCCATGATATCCATCAAAATGCAAAAGATTGAATAGAATGTTCCTATAGAATAATCTGGGAAAACAAACAACATCACTAAAAGGAGCTCAGAAGGACCTTTCCAATGATATAAATAATTCCCAAATTGAAGATCAGATTTGTAAGATATGTCTTCTAGAGTGCAAAACTGTACCCCTAAATTTGATAGAAGAAAAAACCATAAAAAAACATCAAAATTGAAAACTAACTATACCACTATGATGGCCTTGAAACCAAATTTTCACTAATATCTTGTTTGCAAAATGTGTAGTCCATATGCCTAAGATATGAGAAAAAAATGCAAAGTTGGGTCCAAATAGAGCCTGAAGGGGTGATGAGAATGCTGATATAGTGTTGACATGGCACTAATGTCAGCAAGTGATGAGCCCAAATTGGATGGTCAAATGGCCGTTGAGGCAAAAAATTCTTGAAGAATTACCCTTGTTAAAAAAAAATCTAGCTATTAGAAACATATACCGAGCAAAGAGCTAGTGTCAAAGAAAAATATCTAGTGACCAATAAGTGACATGGGGAGGGAACAAGAAAAACTAGGGCCAAAGGCACACCTAGCTATTCACCCACCTACGTACAGTCACATAGCAGAAACCAATAGAAAATAAAAACAACTCATGCAATAGAGGAAGTAAATGCCTTCACTCATATATTCATCCAAAGATCAAATACATACCGAGCTATAAGGCTTTCAGGGTTACAACCACATATATCAAATTAATTACAATCTACGATGATCAAACTTTGTGTTTTACTCTCCCACACCTCTACCTCTAAGACCCTAACTAAGGTCTCTTAAATACATGCATAACCACAAGTTGGCATATTGTAAATATAACCAAATAAACTCCCATATTAAATGCTAGGACAAGCCACAAGTTGACACATAGCAAATATCTAACAATAAACTAAATGTAAAGGTTGGTCTTAACAAGAGACTATATATAGACAACTTGACAAATGAAGACTTCAATAAATACTAATACTTGACATCCAAATGAACTTGATAACTGTTACCTCTGGTTTTACCGCCAAGCATTTAAATTTGAAAGCGTGGCTCGTGCAATGGTTAGTCTTGAATTAGTATTTTAATGTTACAACCTGCAAGTTTCTGGCCGTCAGATCTAAGCGGTACCGACGGTTGGTGCCATCGTGCTATAAAATAAATGCACGATATTTATTATAGCGCGATGATGCCCTAAAAACATGTTGCAGGGGTGGGTCCGACATTCTACGGGTCAGAAAAGGTTCTTTGACGCCCTTGGCACTATGTCGCTATCGCATATCGGCCAAAAAATCTCGATAGCGACATAGCGCTCGGCGAAAATATCCACGGCGGCGAGTTTCAATGACCGGCAGAATCAGGTGTTACGGCGACAAATCAGAAGGAAACACGTGTGTCAGGTCAGAGTTTTGTCGGCACGGCTAACACAGTCGGGGCTTACGATCACCACCGTTGATCAGCTTGGATCAACGATAAGCGCCATCGTGCTATGGAGGAGTTGCATGAGGGTTATGATAGAGACATCGCACCCTGGTGACACGTGTCAGGTGGGGCCGTGTCTCAAGGCGATGCCAGGTGTATCGACATGGAGGGTGAAAGCATGAGGTATGATGAGTCCTCACGATTGTTGGATTGGGTCGCATCAATGGATGGTGCCATGTCGCTATGGTGGAGATGCACAGATTTTATCATGGCAACATAGCGATCATCCGCCACGTCGATTGATAGGACCAAGTCTCACCAAGGATTGCTAGGTTTCATCCAGAGTGCGGTGCAGTTGCAGACATGGCGCCAAGTGGGATGGGTCCGGTCACAGATCGTAGAGTACGGCAGGTCAGAAGTTTCATGGTGGTGGGCAAACAAGTTTCACGGCCTGGAGGTTTCAAAAAATGGTGAGGCGCTATGGCACCAACGGAAAACCCATGCATTTTTCGATGGCGACATATCGCCCAAACAAAAAGTTCACCATGGCAAGGAATGATCAGACGGATAGGTCCCAACGGGTACCGTGCAAGTGCGGTCGACATGACGAATCAGATGAGGACACATGTAAATCTCAGGGCACGCTGTCTGTGGGTGCTATGATGCTATGGGAATTTGGCCTCGATTTTTGCATAGCGACATGGCACCTACCTGACATGTGGTCGCTCTGCGGATCAGGTCTTGGGTTGCCAGCTAGTGTTTCATCAAACCAAATAGGGAAGTGCCATGTGTACGAGTCAGTGCACAGTGTATAGCGGGCCCAGTAGTCTCAGCATAAATGGCGAGTCTTCACGATCGTCGAATCCATAGGGATCTGCGACTGGCGCTGTCTCGCTATCAAGAACTGCCCAGGAGTTAACGTCAGCAACATAGCGCCCGTGCACCACGTGTCCTAGTGGGGCCATATTTCATGCCGCCGTTGCAGTTAGATTTAAGTAACCAACAAACCAACAAGGAGACGCCATGTATCAGTGAGCCTGGTGAATCAATAGAGAAGGAGGGTTGTGGGAGGTCAAGTTTTGTGATCGTCAGATCTACGAAGATCAGCGGTGGGCGCTATCTCGCCATGGAGAAGTCGCATGAGTTTTATGATAGCGAGTTAGTGCCCGTGTGCCTCGTGTCCTCGTGGGCTTGGATTTGGAAGCGCAGTAAGTAAGACGGTTGGCAGTTGGCGGTCATTGCAATCGTCGCAGTCAATGTGGCAGTTAACGTAAGGTTACGATAGGATGATGAAAGGTGGCACAGTCAGGTTGAAACCCTTAGGTGCTATGGCGCTATCGAGATCTTTGAAGACTTTTTTGATAGTGACATAGCGCCCAGTCGCACGAAAAGGGTGGTAAGCGCCCAGTCAAACATAAGAGATTGCCAGGGTGGCAAGATCAAAGGTGTGATTGGCCTGCATGGCCCAGTTGGCTCGTCGAGCCTGTTTGACTGATCGATTCTGATGGGTGCACAAATCATGAATGATGAGAAATCTAGGTTTTGCCACAATCTGATAGTGGGATTAATTGCTACCAACTTAGAATGAATGCCAAGCATAGGAAGACACTCCATCCATCCGGTCGATCCATCTACCATGTCAGGGAATGTTGTGGCATCGTTCCTATCTTCTCCAGGCTCTTTCTCAGAGGGATATCAGATTTCTTGGTATGCAGGCCATGTTCAATCAGATCTTTGGTTGGATTATCAGGATGGAAAGTTAATGCCAGTAGGTGAGAAGTGAATGTAATGCAGAAATCTTCAGTTATGCCTAATCTATAAAGGCAATTTGGTGATCTGTTCTTAGGGTCGACTCTTCCTAATTTCCTCTGCTGCTGCTTGCAGACTTGCGGTGTAAAATCCCTTTGTCTCTGAGCTAGATAAACATCCTGTATCATCTCTTTCAGTCATCAACATGTATGTGTATCGTTTTGCCTCTCATTGATGTATTGTTGAGATCAGTGGTCTGCATACTGTATCTATCTTTGGCCTATTGAATAATATACAAGTGAAATCTTCTATTCTTGGTGTTATTTAGTTGGTCTCTTGATTTGTATGTGGTTGTTGGTTGATATAAGTCTGAATGAATGTATGACCTTGAATGTTACCCTAGTTTCGTAGTGCATATATGGGCAGAAATGAGTCTGAACACTCTGTTTTGGTGCATCACTGCCTTAGATTAGACTAGGTAGACTTTCTTTAATGCTCTCTTTCTCCCTTTCCCTTCTGAGAATAGATAGGTGCGCCCTGACAGTAAGAGGAAGCCGGCCTTCTTTGGAGACTCAACCTCGCAATTCAAGTCCCACAGCTTGGAGGTTGTTTCCATGTTTCACTAGGTTGTGCTCGCGCATAGGCCTTGGACAAGGGTGCAAACCTAAGTGACAACAGTTTTTGGCATGCTTGGTGGGACCCATATCAAAAGATTTTAGGTCTACTGGTGTCAAGAAGAAAGAATTCTAGAGATAAATGCTGAAGAAGTAGTGCTGGCTTCAGTTTTCAAGCCTTCAAGAGGTTGATTCTTCAAGTACTTGGTGACTTTGAACATCAAAAAAGTCTGGTTCCAGACCAAGTTTGCAGTAATTCATGCCCAGGACTGAAACAAGGGCGTCTTCTAGAGGTAAATTTCAATATCAAGAGCTTTCTCTTTCAAATCCTAGGAGAAGAAGGACTAAAACTTCATTATCACCAGTTAGGGGTAGAATAACAGTTGGTATACCTGTAAGATCTGTCTCTACTCACCCTACTATTCGAACTCAGTCTAGATTACCATCAACACTCATCAATAGAACACTTGTTTATATGGCATAGCCAAGAGTTCATGCTTTTGCCACCTTTAATGGTGGAAGTCCTATGTTGTTAGCCCAAAGACATGATATACCAATATCTGCACTAAAAATTATACCTGATTTTACTGGTGAAACTTCTATTTCCCCTTTAGAGCATATCCAAGAGGTAGCGAATGTCTGCAATATTCATGGTATTACAGAAGATGATGTTTCCATCAGACTTCTAGCCTCATCCTTAAAAGGAAAAGCATTACAGTGGTATAGAGGCTTAGCTCATGGTTCCATAACTGATTGGGATGGACTAGGAGTAGGATTATGCAAACATTTTGAGGATAAGAATGACCATTTGTCACTACTAGAGCAACTAACTACAATAAAAAGAGCCCCCCATGAATGTATGACTGATTTTAATTACAGATTCCAAAAGACATGGGATAGAATACCTACTATAGTGAAACCTACCCCTGGTAATGCCTTCTTGCATTACCTTAGAGCTTTCAATAGTGACATTGCCACTACAATCCAAACTATGGGAGGAAATACATTACCGAATGCTTATGAGACAGCTATAAAAGCTGAGAACATCCTAATACAAGGAGGAAAGTTGGCTCCAAGGCCTCCTATGCCTTTCTTCCCTGATGTTCCCAACCACCAACCAGAAATAGCCCCCCTTCCTACAATTTCTACATCACAAGCCCTTACTCCAGTTCCCCAAGCTTCCACATCCTCAAACGGAATAGATGAACTCAAGGAAATGCTCCAAGGTCTAGTGCTGAATAAAGATAAAAGAGAGAGGACTCTGGATAAAAAATTGCAAGAGCAGGGGAAGGAGTTGAAGGACCAAGGGAAGAGATTAGAGGATAGTTTTTCTCTAATACAAAAAATGAGTAACAAGGTGGTGGCCTTAGAAAGGCAGCAAGCCCAAGGTGGCAAGCCCCCCCAATTACAACATCAGGCTCCAAGTGGTGGTAGGCCTCCTAATCATTGGAATAGCTCTTTTGATCAGAATAGGCAAAATAGTCATGCTACTGCTTCAAGCTCAAATCAGAATAGAGCTTTACTTCCTCAAAATAACTTAGCCCAAGATCAAGACTTCTGTCCTTCATGTAACTAATCTTATGCCTATTGCCTATGTCAGAAGGCAGAATCTTATTTGGCCCTAACTGTCCAGGAGTCCACAATAAAGAAATCATACAAGGAAGATCATCCCAAGGAGGCCCCATATGTTCAGAGGCAGGGTGATTGCTCTTTTATGAATCACCAGATGGAGGAGCATTGTAATATAAACTAGGATTCCGTTGCTCATAACACAAGAAGCAAGAAGAGAGCTACAGAACATACTACCCACCTTTCTCCTAAGAAGGCCTCAACTTCGAGTGTTACACCTCATACACAAACAACAAATGAGCAGATGAACACTTCACAATAGCAAAGGCAAGGTCCAAGAAAAGAGGATGTAAGTGATCCCTATGTTGCTCCATCTTAGCCACTCATGAGTACAACTCCCAAAGTTTCTGCCAAAATTCCTAATGCACCCTTGAGTGTGGTAGAGCAAATGAAGAAAACCAATGTAAGCATTTCCATGTGGGATGCCGTTGCCACCATACCAATGCAGAAAAGGATGCTGCAGTAAGAATTGGAAAAGATCAAACCCAAAGATCAGTCACCCACCATGGAGAGTGACACTAGTTTAGTACAACCAGCAGGTGATGTGGAGACAAATAAAAGGGTTAGACCTCCTCCATTCTATGTTTCTCTGATTATAGGGGGCAAGTTAGTCCATAATTGCATGATAGATTTGGGGGCTAGTAGCTCAGTAATGCCTAGGTGTGTTGCTGATGCTTTAGGAATGAAATATGAGCCCATTATTAGGGATGTGTTACAACTAGATGGGAGTACTGTCAAAATCGTAGGCATCCTTAGGAATGTAGAAATGGCCCTACATGCATGCCCTGGTTGTACTGTGATTCAAGACATATCTGTTACTGAAGTCAAACCCTATTTTGCCATCTGTCTTTCAAGAGACTTCACTGCCCAAATAGGTGGATTCATATCTGGTGATTGGTCTTATATGTTGTTTAAGACCAGATATGGGGCCAATGCTTCAATTAGAGCAGAACCTCAAGCCCTTCATCACACTGAACCCTACACCCCCGACCTCATTAATATGAATTGCCCTATTCTAGAGATGGATGAAAATGACATAGTAAATGAGCCTGCCACCTCCATAGCAGAGATTCCTAATTTCTTCCTAGATGAGTGGGCAAATACATGTCAGTTTGAGCCTATGTCGGAAACTCTTGAGATAGGCCTTAGTACATATTGCATAATAGAGGAGGAGGCTCAAGTTCCTGATCTTGTTGGAGCTAATGATGACATAAGTAGAATATGGAGTATGTACTTTGATGTCTCAAGGAATAGAAATGGATCAGGGGCTGGTGTTATGTTGATCTCTCCTGCACAAATAAGATACTACTCTTTTAGGCTCCAATTTAGTTGTACCAATAATGTGGCCGAGTATGAATCTTTGATCCAAGGTCTCCTACTTGCCCAAAAGAGGGGAATTCAAGCCTTGAAAGTATATGGAGACAGTGAGTTGGTAGTGAACCAAGTGAGAAATCAGAATATCACCAAAAATGGCCTGTTCAAGTCTTACAAACACAGAGTCTGGGATTTACTTGAGGGTTTCCAAGCATTTAATATCCAGAGCATTCCTAGGAAAGAAAACAAATATGCTGATAGACTTGCAGCAGTGGGTGCATCTCATGATGTGCCAGGGAATCTTGAGGAAGAGAAGAAGCAACAAATAAAGGTGGTAGTAAGGCCTACTATTCCTGATAATAATACTCATTAGCAAGTGTTTGAGTCTGATGAGCAGATTGTGAGTTTCTTGCAGAATGAAGTAGAATTTTCAGAAAGAAATCAGTCAAGACTACAAGATCAGTATGGTGATCAGATCATTCACCTCAGTTCCAACAAGTTGCCCAAGGGTCCCATTACCTTGGAGAGTGTCTTTAATCCTGATGATCAGACAAGAGGCAAAGGAATAAATCTAGCTGTAGAAAAGGATGATCATGCCCCAGTTACTATTGCGGATGGAAAATCTCTTAACATGGGGAAGGTATGTTCTGAAGTGGAGCAAGAAAATTTCATTCATCTATGTCAAGAATTTAATGATGTGTTTTCTTGGACATATGATGGCTTAAGGGGGTTTGACCCTAGTCTGTTTCAGCATACCATAGATTTAGTTGATAGGGTCAAACCAGTAAGGCAAAAACAGAGGCCAGTGAATCCCAAGATTGAACCCTTAATGAGGAAGGAACTATCCAAGTTGATTGAAGCTAACATAATTTTTCCTATCAAACACTCATCATGGGTGGCTAACCTTGTCCCTGTAAGGAAGAAGAATGGAGAAATCAGATTGTGTGTGGACTTTAGGGATCTTAATCAGGCTTCCCTTAAGGATCACCATCCTCTCCCTTTTATGGAGCAAATTCTATCCAAGGTCAGTGGGTCAAGGAGGTTCTCTTTTCTTGATGGATTTTCTGGTTATAACCAAGTGTTGGTTAAAGAATCTGACAGATATAAGACACCATTTACTACTAAATGGGCCACCTATGCTTATTGCAAGATGCCATTTGGACTAACAAATGCAGGTGCCACATTCCAAAAGGCAATGGAGATGGCTTCCAAAAGATTAATCGACAAGTTTGTCTTAGTATACCTTGATGATATAACTGTATATTCCAAGAATGTAGAAGATCATCTTGATCATTTGAGACAGGTATTTCTAAGATGTAGAGAGTTTGGGGTTTCCCTCAACCTAGCCAAGTGTGTCTTTGCTACAAGCCAAGGAAAATTACTGGGACACATTGTATCTAAGGATGGGTTGACCATTGATCCAGAAAGAAAAAAAGCAATACTTGCCCTTCCTCTCCATAAACACAAGAAGGGGCTGCAAAGTTTCCTTGGTAGGATAAATTTTGTAAGAAGGTTTATTCCTAATCTTGCCATCATGGTGAAACCCCTCACAGCCATGCTTAAGAAAGATATGGTCTTCTCATGGACCAAGGAGGGGAAGGAGAGTTTTGAAGAAATCAAGGCAGCCATAGCCTCAGCCCCACTCTCATGAACCCAAATTTTGAGAAAGATTTCATCCTCTACACTTTGGGTGGTGAGTCAAGTGTTTCTGCTGTCTTGACTCAGACAAATGACAAGAATGAGGAGCAGCCCATAGCCTTCTTTAGTGAAGGACTCAAGGAATATGAAGATGAGTATAGCTTTGTTGAGAAGCAAGCCCTTGAAGTCATTAGAGCCTTGAATAAATTTAGACACCTCTTATCCCACAATAGGATCCATTTGTTGGTGCCCCATGCGAGTGTAAAAGACTTCCTATTAAGAAAGGACATCAGTGAAAAGAGAGCTGGATGGATCACTAGGGTAATGGAATATGATGTTGATATTCAGATTACCAAATTGGTAAGAGGGAGAGGATTATGCAAAGAAATGTTATCAGGTTAGGATTCAGATGAAGGGACTGCTATGGTAATTGCAGAGCAGCAGGAGGAAAGAAATGTTAATGCCCCAAGGAGCTAGATGGATGACATGAGGAACTTTTAATGAGGGAATGGATACCCTCAGGGATTGGATAGAGCTAAAAGAAGACAATATAGACTGCAGTCCATTCCCTATGTTGTGATTGATGATATCCTATTCAGGAGGGATTTTAATGGGACCCTGCTGAGATGTATTGAAGAGGATCAGGTTGAGAGGATGATTAAAGAACTTCATAATGGCCCTGATGGTGGCCACTTCTTTGCAAGAACAACTGCCATGAAGATCATGAGGGCTGGATATTATTGGCCATCTTTGTTCCATGATTTTTATAGGTATGTGAGAAAATGTGAGAAATGTGCTTTTTTCTCAGGCAAACAGAGACTTGCAGCTCTTCCTCTTCATCCTATTCAGGTGGATCAGCCCTTCACCTAGTGGGGGTTGGATTTTATAGGCCCCATTAATCCTCCATCTAGTGTAGGTCATAAATGGATCTTGGCTGCTACCGATTATTTCACTAGGTGGATAGAGGCAGTTGCCTTGAAGGATGCTACAGAGCCATCAGTTGTTGAATTCCTTGATGGAATTGTATCTAGGTTTGGAGCTCCTTCTACTATCATCTCAGATAATGCCAAATCTTTTGTTGGAACCCAGATTTGTGCATGGGCAATGAGTCACAATATCTATCTGAGCACATCATCAAATTACTACCCCTAGGGTAATGGTTTAGCTGAATCTTCCAACAAAAATCTAATCAGAATCATAAGGAGAACGATAGAAGACAATCAGAGGGTCTGGCATAAAAAATTAAGGACTGCTCTGTGGGCTGATAGGATAACACCCAAGAGATCTATTGGGAATTCACCTTTTGTGCTGGTATATGGTAGGGAGGCCAGACTTCCAATCTTGTTGGAATTCCCATCCTTGGAGTTGGCTCATCAGCTGGAATTGGTTGAAAATAGTTCCATGTCAGTAAGAATGGCAGAGTTGATTGAACTGGAAGAAAAGAGAAACAAAGCTATGCAAACCCTGGAGATACACCAGCAGTAGATGAAGAAGAGTTTTGATAAGAAGGCAAGGGCCAGAATCTTCAGAGAGGGAGATTTAGTTCTCAAGTGGGACTCAGACAGAGAAAAACTAGGAAGGCACTCCAAATTTGATCCACTTTGGAGTGGCCCTTATCTAATCTCCAGTTGCAAACAGGCCAATGCGTTCCAGCTAAGCAGGCCAAATGGTGAAATTCTGCCCATCCTAGTCAATGGGATCCATTTGAAGCCCTATTTCTGAAAAGGTTGTGAATCCATGTACATAGTTAGTTTAGTTTCTTCCTGTTGTTCTTGTTTTACAATAAGTGCGCGTGCATATGGTTCACTTCTTGAGTTGCCAGTTCTCGAAGTTTTGACAAGTCTCAGGTTGCTGAGGAGGTCCTATTTTTTGTTTCCAAGTTGCAGAGCCAAAGTTCAAGGGTTTTTAATGTTTTGATTTCCTCATTAAGGGTTAGGGTTTCTTGCAGCTCTCGGTTCTGTACTTTCTAGGCCCTCTTTTCCGACTCCATGGCCCAATGGATCATTCTCAGGCACTGGTCATGCATTGAGCAGGCTCATGCCCCCTGCGAGTCACCAGAAGTGTTACCTCTGGTTTTACCGCAAAGGATTTAAATTTGAAAGCGTGGCTCGTGCAACGGTTAGTCTCGAATTAGTATTTTAATGTTACGACCTGCAAGTTTTTGGCCGTCAGATCTAAGTAGTACCGACGGTTGGTGCCATCGCGCTATAAAGGAAATGCACGATATTTATTATAGCGCGATGATGCCCTGAAGACATGTTGCAGGGGTGGGTTTGATGTTTCACAACTTGAAAAAGGTTCTTTGACGCCCTTGGCACTATGTCGCTATCGCATATCGGCCAAAAAATCTCCATAGCGACATAGCGCCAGGCGAAAATATTCACGACGACGAGTTTCAATGATCGGCAGAATCAAGTGTTGCAGTAACAAATCAGAAGGAACCACGTGTGTTAGGTCAGAGTTTTGTCGCCACGGCTAACACAATCGAGGCTTATGATCACCACCGTCGATCAGCTCAGATCAACGGTAAGCGCCATCGCGCTATGGAGGAGTTGCGCGAGGGTTATGACAGCGACATCGTGCCCTGGTGACACGTGTCAGGTGGGGCCGTGTCTCAAGGCAATGCTAGGTGTATCGACATGGAGGGCGAAAGCACGAGGTACGATGAGTCCTCACAATCGTCGGATTGGGTCGCATCAACGGATGGCACCATCTCGCTATGGCGGAGATGCATAGATTTTATCATGGTGACATAGCGACCATCCACCACGTGGATCGACAGGACCAAGTCTCACCAAGGATTGCCAGGTGTCATCCAGAGTGCGGTGCAGTTGCAGACATGGTGCCGAGTGGGATGGGTCCGATCGTAGATCGTAGAGTACGACAGATTTGAAGTTTCATGGCGATGGGCAAACAAGTTTCACGGCTTGGAGGTTTCAAAAAATGGTGAGGCGCTATGGTGCCAACAAAAAACCCATGCATTTTCCGTTGGCGACATAGCGCCCAAACGAAAAGTTCACCGTGGCAAGGAATGATCAGACGGATAGGTCCCAGCGGGTACCGTGCAAGTGCGATCGACGTGGTGAATCGGATGAAGACACATGTAAATCTTAGGGCATGCTATTAGTGGGCGCTATGGTGCTATGGGAATTTGGCCTCGATTTTTGCATAGCGACATGGCGCCTAACTAACATGTGGTCCCTTTGCAGATCAGGTCTTGGGTTGCCAGCTAGTGTTTCATCAAACCAAATAGGGAAGTGCCATGTGTACGAGTTAGTGCACAGCGTACAGTGGGCCCAGTAGTCTCAACATGAATGGTGAGTCTTCACAATCGTCAGATCTGCAATGATCTGCGACTGGCGCTGTCTCGCTATCGAGAACTACCCAGGAGTTAATGTCGGTGACATAGCGCCCATGCACCACGTGTCCTAGCGGGGCCACATTTCATGCCGCCCGTGCAGTCAGATTTAAGTAACCAACAGACCAACAAGGAGATGCCACGTATCAGTGGGCCTGGTGAATCAATAGAGAAGGAGGGTCGTGGGAGTTCAAGTTTTGTGACTGTTAGATCTATAGAGATTAGCGGCGAGCGCTATCTCGCCATGGAGAAGCCACGTGAGTTTTATGATAGCGAGTTAGCGCCCATGCGCCGCGTGTCCTCGTGGACCCAGATTTGGAAGTGCAGTAAGTAAGACGGTTGGCGGTTGGCGGTCATTGCAATCATCGCAGTCAACGTGGCGGTTAACGTAAGGTTACAGGAGGATGATGAAAGGTGGCGCAGTCAGGTTGAAACCCTTAGGCACTATGGCGCTATTGAGATCTTCAAAGACTTTTCTGATAGCGACATAGCGCCCAGTCGCACGGAAAGGGTGGTAAGCCCCCAGTCAAACGTAAGAGACTGCCAAGGTGGCGAGATCGAAGGTGTGATTGGCCTGCATGGCCTAGTTGGCTCGTCGAGCCTGTTTGACTGATCGATTCTGATGGGTGCACAAATCATGAATGATGAGAAATCTGGGTTTTGCCACAATCTGATAGTGGGATTAATTGCTACCAACTCGGAATGAATGCCAAGTGCAGGAAGACACTCCATCCATTCGGTCGATCCATCTACCATGTCAAGGAATGTTGTGGCGCCGTTCTTGTCTTCTTCGGGCTCTTTCTCAGAGGGATATCAGATTTCTTGGTATGTAGGCCATGTTCAATCAGATCTTTGATTGGATTCTCAAGATGGAAAGTTAATGCCAGTAGGTGAGAAGTGAATGTAATGCAGAAATCTTCAGTTATGCCTAAGCTATAAAGGCAATTTGGTGATCTGTTCTTAGGGTCGACTATTCCTGATTTTCTTTGCTGCTGCTTGCAGACTTGCAGTGTAAAATCCCTTTGTCTCTGAGCTAGATAAACATCCTGTATCATCTCTTTCAACCATCCACGTGTATGTGTATCATTTTGCCTCTCATTGATGTATTGTTGAGATTAGTGGTCTGCATACTGTATCTATCTTTGGCCTATTGAATAATATACAAGTGAAATCTTCTATTCTTGGTGTTATTTAGTTGGTCTCCTGATCTGTATGTGGCTATTGGTCAATATAAGTCTGAATGAATGTATGAACTTGAATGTTACCCTAGTTTCGTAGTGCATATATGGGCAGAAATGAGTCTGAACACTCCGTTTTGGTGCATGACCACCTTAGATTAGACTAGGTAGACTTGCTTTAATGCTTTCTTTCTCCCTTTCCCTTCTGAGAATAGATAGGTGCACCCTAACAGTAAGAGGAAGCCGGCCTTCTCCAGAGACTCAACCTCGCAATTCAAGTCCCACAGCTTGGAGGTTGTTTCCATGTTTCACTAGGTTGTCCTCGCGCATAGGCCTTGGACAAGGGTGCAAACCTAAGTGACAAAAATAACCACACAAACTTAGCATCCAAAGGATGACTCGATAACAAAGAATGACAACCAAAGACACTCTAGAGCAACTATGAACTTGACATCAACTAGGAAGCTCGACATCCATTAAATACTCAATAACAACTAAGAACTTGGCAATGCAAGATATTGCAACTTAGTAAAAACTAAGAAAAGCGAAGACATGCCAAATAGCAGTGCAACCCAGGATGCTCCTACATTAATTAGCATGTGCCAGAAATGATATGTGTGGATACTTTTTAAATAAAAAACATATCATTTTAAATAAAAAATGCCAATTTTTTTTGCAAAACTAATGCAAATATCTCATGCTTAAATGGAGGAAAATAAACATTATTCATGCCAAAAATGAGGGGCTTGTATGGTACTATGAATGGCATGGGCCCAAAAAGCATCACCAACTCCACAAAGAGCACTCACATCAAACATTGAGGCCAAGAAATAAGGATGTTGACTCAGCTCAGAAGGGCCACATACAAATGGAAAACACTGCAATACCTGTTAAAAACATGAAGTAGTTTTAAAGCTCAAAACCACTTAGGAAACTCCCAATCATATTAACTATCTATCAGCCATCTACAAAAAATAAGCCACTACCCAAAAAGAAAGAGAACAACTCCATCAAAGGATGCACAGGAAAAAGTGGCTGGGTGTGGCCTCCAAAAAACTATGAAGCAAGATCCTAGCCCAATAAAAAGGGATGCATCCAAAACAATATTCATACCTCCAATTAAAATGTGTGAAGGGAGGAGCAAAAAGATATCACCAATCACCATAGTCAATGGATATAGAAACAAAATTTCCTTTCAATCTCATAAACAATAAACTTCTTGATTAGCATATAAAACACCTCTATGTGTGTGTGTGTGAATAGAAGCTCCCATTAAAACCAATGGATTCACAGTCCAAGTCTTGGAACCCACAACAAAAAGGGCTCAAAACTCATGAAACTACCAAATCTACCCAAAAGCATTGGTGGTAAGGTGTGGTATGCCTCCCAGGTTGCTAGTAGTTTCAAGAGCCCCCCAAAACTAGAAATTGTAGAGGGTCTTTAAAACCTCCAATTGCATCAAAAAATGCAAACCGAGGGGAAGCACGAAAAAATGTAGTCACTAGACAAATACATTCAAACCTCCACTGATCACACATGCATGGATCTATGCTATGTGGGGGCATGATTCCTGGGATCTCCAAAAAAGGTGTCAACAAATGTAACAAACACTCATGGAAAGGAGTCTCTAAAAAGGTGCCAAATCTACCAAAGAACATGCCCTCCAAACATAAATCATGTGCTCAAAATACAAGTTCAGCCTTAAGTCCCCCACTGCTAGTAGACATGGAAAAGACAACTTTTGTAGGTCCTTTAGGATAAATGTCATTATGCTCAAAGAAATGACATTTTATGATGCAACAACAACTTGCCACATGAATGACAGAATATCACTCACTTGTAAGGGATGTCATTCCTTTCTACCTTTTCTACCCCTCAAATCACTACTCAAAAAAAAAATCTTCACAATGATAGCCCCATGATAGTCATAAATAATTATTCCTACTCTAGATTCATTTTCAATGCTAACACTATCATGATCCTTTTCATAAACAAGTTTGTGCCACCTTTCTCCAAAATCTACCCAAACCACTATTTGAGCCAACAAGCAATGCATTAATGTAAGAATGAGGCACACATTTACCTACGTTAACAACCTTTTCTCCATAAAAATCCACCGATGATATTACTAAAGGACCTAAAAAATTAGGATCCAAACTCCAACAATTGTTGTCAAAATTGACAATGGCAAGGAGGTCTTTGCTAATGTGGTGAGCTGATGGTGAGAGTAGAAGGGAGAAGGCTTGAAACTTAGGGCTTGAAGATCTTTAGCAAGAGGAAGAGGAGATCCCATGCAAATAATCCTTTAAAAAATTGTCACTAACTTGGAGAGGAGTCTCGTGCCATTATCCATCCACTAATCATGCATAAGCTACTCATGAAAGCTCAAAAAATCATTGAGCTTGACCAAAAAATAATGGCAAAGCATAAACTACCATATCAAACAATATATGCCTAAAAAAGGGTCACTAATTTCAATGATAAAAAAGGCCCATGGGGGTTGAAAGCATGTGGTGCTTCCTCACAATAAATACTACACAACCAATATCAACATTCGGTGAAGCTAAAGAGTTCATAGTCAGAATGTGCGCCTCCCAAAAGGAGAACTTGGCTCAAAATGTACACTAACTCTCTTGGTGCATTAAATGAGGCCTGCATGTAGATTTTGTATTGGCCTTTTACCAAGGCATGTAACTATATGAATCATTTTGTGCCATAGAAAAGGAAAGAACTCCTTCCAACTCTAATAAAAAATGCACTTCCTCCAACACCAAAGCTCCTTCTTTGGAATTTCAAATCATAGGTACAAGTCTAGCATTAATAGATCGCATGTACCATAAGAAATGCCAAGACACCATAAAAAAATTTCCAAAAGGGTGTGATCTATAGACAACTGAAAAATTATTTCTTCGATTTGCATGGCAAGCAAAAAGCCTTGCATGCAAAAATAAAAAACCTTAGATTTTAATAGAATTTAAACTAGACATATTTTATATGGAAATGGGGGTTTTCAAGTGCTTTGAGCTCAATAGTGATGTCTGTTAGGGATCATAGTGCTCCAAAAAATAGGCACCCCAAATCCAATACAAAATCCTTTGAAAGCCACAAAACTGAAAACTAATGCCAAATCTCTCAAGAACAGAATATGGGCATGAAGATTTGGATCTATGGTACCATGTTGAAATTGATGAAAGATCAACCCCATAGCTCCCAAGAATCACCTACATGCAAAAACCTATCATAGACGAGAGAAGCAAAAAGATATGGAGGCTATAATTGCTAGATCCATAGATGAGACATTCTTGATGAGAAAAAAGAAAAATTTCTATAATAAAAAATGAATTGGTTAATAATTACAAAGAGAGATCATCCTTATAAAGGAGATCAAAACCCTAGAAATGTCTAACCTAGGTTGTATCATAATAATTAATAAAAGAATTAATTATTAGATGCTTAAAGTTTAGCTGAGTTAATTAGGAAATATCTAACTACACTAATAATAATGTCATGCCAAAATCCATGGCACCATGATCACATCTATGAACTGAGAAACTACCTCTCAAATTTTCTAGCTTGTCAACATAAAATTGTCAACTAAAATCTTCCATCATGATTGTACCTAGTAACAACATTTTATCCCATTTACATGAAGATAAATTAATAAATCATGTGAATAAGGGAATAGACAATCCAACTCCAAGAAAAAAATATGAATATGCATCAATAATGAAAGATCAATGGGCAAAGAAAATATCCAAACCATAAATGCAACCTGTAAGTATAGATTGCTTATAACACTGCACAACTTGTAGACCCAACAAGTCATCATAGATAACCAAACCAAAAAATAATAACCATATCATCATGAGACTAATATAAAATATAAAATGAGTATGCAATAGCATAAAACTCCCAATCACCAAAACATACAATGTCATGAACTCACAATGTTACCATAGTCAATATATATCATAAACCATTCATATCTATATATCATTGACTAAACCTTCTAAATCTACTCCAACTATGAACCAATATATATGTAGAGATCTCTAAGAGATTTCTGTTGACTACTCAAAGGCCTAACTCTTTGTGGCCAAGTTATGCTCAAAATAAATAATATCTAACTTTTAGGCTCATAAAACCTGACAAAATATCCAAATCCCATAATCAAACTTGTTTGAATTTTTAGTTATTTGAATTAGCTTTCCAACAACTATAAGAAGTCTAAAACCCAATATCTTGAGTGAAAGTTATGACCATTTTACCAAGAAATCATTTTTACCACTTTCATTGCATTTTTTTTGGGTGACAAATTTTTTGATGGTATTAAATTTGATGGCTATCATGGGCTTAAACTAAAAGCCTTGTTGTATTTTCTATTAGCATGACCAAACCAGGGCATATTGTATATCAAACTTTATGGAAAGGCTAATTGAGATCCAATGATGAGGTCTATTTTTACCTAGGAGGCCATCTCTGCAAGCTCCCCCTAAAACCCTGAAACATCTAAGAAACCATTTTCACCAACAATTTCACATGCCCAAAATCTACTAACATCTCGTCATAACAAAAAACGTAATACCCTTAGATTTGCAATAGAAAATCTATAAATCCCATATATATCTTTACTTTTATTTTATTCTTTTAAGCATTCCCATGGATTCAATCTAGGGTTGAAATAGCAAAACCATAGCTCTAATACCACTTGTAAGGAAACTTGCAACCAAAAAAATTACCATTTTCACATAACCCATAATAGATTTAAAATAAATATGCAATTAAAATCCACATACAAGAGAATAGACAACATACCCACAAAAATGTGACACAATATATACCTTAGGAAACCCTCATTGAGGGAAAATCTTAACTTTCAAAAGCATGCATCACCATGTATTATTGAGCAAAAAAACCTTTTCAATACAACAATGAAAGCCTTCAAAGCCATAACCACAACCAATCAATCGATGTGAACAAGCATGAATCCACACATCCCATGCCATTCTTGCAACCTTCACAAATGCTCCATTGGCTAACTTGTTAAGCCTTGTCTTGCTCGACTTTATTTTTTGTCTTTTTCCCATTCTCCTTTTGTCTTGTCTCTATAACTACTCTTGTGGTTAGTTATGTAGTATTAAGGTCCCACAAAACCACCAAGTAGTATTACATAAACCATGTGCTACCTAACCCATTGACTCAGATTTAATATTGGACGTTTAATTATTTTCCTCAATATTAAAAAATTACATCAAATACCATCACAATTTTACAATACAACTCATCAAGTATATCCCATAGGAATCTTTACATGTTGCACATCCATCTAGGTGATCCTAGATGTAATTTTATATAATAAAATTAAATAATACAATACCATAATCTCAATAAATCCTGTCTTAATTAGATTAGAATGTAACCTTTCATACCATGCTTTTGGGGCTTGTTTTAATCCATATAGTTCTTTGTTCAACTTGCAAACTATGTCCTTCTTTTCAATTACAATGAATCCTTAAGGTTGTTCAATGTATACTTCCTCTTCAAGTATTCCCTTCACAAATATGGATTTAACACCCATTTGATATACCTTTAATTTCTTGTATATAACATATGCCAATAGAGTTCTCACTCATTCCAATCTTGCAATAGGTGCAAAAGTCTCACCATACTCAATTCCCTCTTCTTTGGCATAACCTTTGCTAACCAATCTAGGCTTTTTTCTTACCACTTCTCCATTTTAGTTCACTTTATTTTTGAAAAATTCATGATTTCTATAATCACATTCTTATCAACAAGTCTTGGTACAAGTGTGCATGTGTTATTCTTTTCAATTTGATCAATCTCCTCATTCATAGCATTAATCCAACATTCATCATTCAATAAAACTTTAACTGATCTAGGCTCAAAATTAACTAGTAGACATGTAACTTCTCTCATTTTGCTTCTTCTTTACACTCCTACACTTCTATAAACAAATTTTTATTTAGGTGAATGGTTCTTTCTCACTTATTTGGCTAATATAGGTTCAGTTCTTTAATTCTTAGTATTTTCTTCACTTGGTGTGAGCTCAACTTCCTTCTAGGGTTGTATTTTCTAGTGGTTGGGTAGAACTTTTTGAGACTCGATAACCACTTTATGATACTCAAGTTCAATAATTTGATGCTTGGGTATACTTGTCTATGACTTAGGTGTTATTGTCTGATGCTCGATAGGCCTGTGATGTAACTTTAGTAGAGTACCTTGTGCATCATCATAAACATAGATAAACTTATTATAATCTTTAGGTTCCTTCTTTCTTCCTAGATCATTCTTCTCTACATCAAATATTTTATTTGTACTTTCAATCATCTTATTTGTAGCTTTTTTCAATCATTTACAAGATTTTATCTTAGATGAATATCCTAGGAATATAACTTAATCTCTTTTAACCTCAAGTTTACCATTCCCAACAACCTTGTGAGTATAAAATCTACTTCTAAATATTTGAAATAACTTACATTCAGTGTATGACCATACCTCAACTCATAAGGTGTCTTGTTTGTTCCTTTCTTCAATTGAACTTAGTTGAGTGTGTAAACAAAAGTACTACTTGTTTCTCTAGAAAATATCTGAGAGATCTCCTTCTCAATCATCAATGTCCTTGCACAACCCATGATAGATCTATTTCTTCTTTGAGAAATATCATTCTATTGTGGAGTCCTTGGTGCAGGTAAATATCTTTTGACACCAATCTTAGCACAAAAGTTAGTAAATTTAGCATACATAAATTCACCACCCCTATCAGATCTTTAAACATTTCAAAGGTTTTCCAATTTCCTTTTCAACTCTTTCTTTGTACCATAAAAACATACCAAAAGTATGTGATCTCACTTTCATGAATATTACAATCATCATCCATAAATAATATATAGTATTTATCACCATAGTAACTATCAAATCCAATTAGACCACATAAATTAGTATGCACTAATTCCAAAATTATCACTGGAAGTGCGTCTCTTACTAGAAAAATTAGACTTTATCATCATACTCAATTGACATTCTTTGCACATAGTATTATCAGGTTTTTGTAGATTTGGTAAGCCTCTCACTCTTTTCTTTTTACTGACTTTCACCATATTTTCAAAGTTTACATGACACAACCTTTTATGCCATAACCACACATCCTCAATTATGTCAAATAAACATATATCATCCATAAGATCAAGGTAGACTAAGTTACCTTTGGTTTGCAATCCTATTCCAATCAAATTACCTTCATCATCAAGGATTTTGACCTTCCTTTTCTCAAATTCTAACTTGTGAGTTGAGTTATTCAACCAAGAAACACTCAAAATATTATATTTGAGTTCTTGAACTTAGTATACATCATAACTTATGATCTTTTCATTTAGTATTAATGATCCTTTACCTTTCACTAAGTATGGAACATAACTACCAAACTTAATAGTTCCAACATCATCAATTTCTTCAAAATTTTCAAACTTACTTAGATCACTAGTCATATGATGTGAACAACCACTATAAGAAATTCAAGTACAATTTTTCCTTGTCATGTGAAATAAGTGGAGTCTTAGTCTCATACCTTTCACCATTTGGCTCTTCCTTGATTGTAACATAGACTATTTCAATTATCATAAAAACTTGTCTCAATATGCTCTGCTTCAACAATGTAACATGACTTCTTTCTTTTGTCTTTGTAATCCCTATTCTTCTTGTACTTTTAGTCTTTCTTATCATTTCTATTATATTTTCCTTGGTTAGGACACTTACAAGAAAAGTGATCAACCTCATTACATTTAAAACAAATCAAGGATAGTTTACTTGTATGTTTACCTGTACCTCTTGATAACCTTCTTACAAGCAATGCTTTAACCTCATCCAAATCATATTCAATTTTAGACTCACTTTCTTCTTTGATTTTCTTCTCTTTCTTTGGATTGATAATGGTTAGTAAAGACTTAAAATAATTTCCAATTGTAACCATATTGTTGTCATAATTGCTCAACTCAAATAAAGTCAACCGACCAACTAGACCATCAAGTGTCAGATTATTACTAGGCATAGCTATTACTTCTTGAATAGAAAAAAAACTTGATAGCATAAATAGGAAAAAGAAATCTCAAGAATTTTCTTACAATTTCAAAATCCAAGATTTGTCCTCCAGAAGATCTAATTGCACTAACAACATCCTTGATTTGGTTCACATATTGTACAACATTTTAACCTTCTTTTGTTCTCATGTCATCATACTCAACTCTTAATCTTGCTTCTTTATCTCTTCTTACATTGTCATCTCCTCCATAAACTAGCTTTAATTTTTCTCACATTTGCTTTGTAGTAGTATTGTACTTAACATCATCAAATTTATCATTAGTCAGAGTAGATGTAATATCAATCATTTTACTATGATGATTCCTCTTCTCATTCATTCAATACATGGTTAGAGGACTAGAATGCGTGACATATTTATTATCTAACCAATGTGTGGAATAATCTCCAATAGCTTGAATATGTAGCTTCATCCAGTCTTTCCATGAAATTTTTTTCTCCTTGTTTAGCTTTGGTGGTCCTCTTTTAGTAACATGACTTCTTCATTCAAACTTTCAAATAAATTGTTAGATAATTGGGTGGGGGGGGGGTGTTATTAGTTATGTCCAGTTATCTCAAAACCCCTTCAAACATTTCATCACCATCAAAGAAACATAAACATCAACAACAATAACTTTAACACATCCAATCGGTTGGTATACATTTCCAACATAAAACTTAACTCATACATCAACTTCTTTTTAAACTATTATCAAAATTTTCCTCACATTATTAATTGTTAGTAAATTTAAAGTAATCATCTAGTGATATTTAGTTATTACTAAGTTGCAGTGAATTGTAAAACATGTAAATAAACTTGCAACACAAATACCATTCACACAATTTTGACACCAATATTTAATGTGGAGAACTTGTTAAGGGAAAAAACACTTGGGACCAACAACCTAAAATTTTTACTCTTCTGAAGTGATCTCTATTAGGAGACTACCTTCTAAAAGGTTACATATACTTTGTAAAAGTGACCTTGTTAGATTATTTCACCAAAAGATCATCTAGACATTATCATTCCTTGTCTAGGACTAAAATGAGTGGCTTGATTTAAAGGACCTACAAATACCACTAATTGATGTTACTATATATGATTTCACAAACTTGTCAGCTCCACTCAATGCTTCCAAGATTTTTAGATACAATGGTTAAATTGTAATAGTATAAATTGATATGTTAAAAATAGAAAATACCCTTTCTCATTCAAATCTCTATTCTTTCTCTTTTTCTATCTTTTACTTACTCGACCAATTTTTTCTCTGAAAAACTCCTTTCTCTGAAAAACTCCTTTCTCTTCTCTATCTTTTTTTTACTCTTCTTGGCTCACTTGAATCAACTTTTTCTTCTTCACCTTCAACAACTTCACTCTTTACAAAAACCTTCAGTTAGTTCTCTAATTGCAACATTAAATTTGAACCAACAACCTAAAAAACCATTTTCTCCTCCTTAAATAGATTTTGCAATGCTTCCAAATCCTTTCATCTTTTTCTTCTTACTCAGAATCGTTGATTTAGGTTTACAATAGAATATCTTCATAAAATGAATTTAAACACATAGAAAATATAAATCTAAATATAGATTTGTGTCCATCCTTATCCTTTTTCATTTTCCTTCATCAAATCCTTCTTGAAATTCCTCTATCATTGATCTTGCAAAAAACTTTGAGTCTCCCTTTATACCTTCTCAGAATTTCCAAATTTTCCATCAAAATTTGGCCTCAAATTCCAATTTCTAAAAACTTCTTCATCTAGTTGTCACTCACTAAAAATTACATTTACATAGGAAACATATAACTTGGTTAGTACTATCTCACTTAGGAAACATTGCATTCTTCCTTCTTTCAAATCACTCAGGAAATACTATAGTCAATTGATGAATATAATCTCCCTTTATTAACCTTGTGACTTAGTTAACCTTGTGATTTTCAACACTTCTCAATAATACATGACTACAAAAATAATCTAATCAATATTTTATAGTCATTTTCCAACTCATTCAAGTAACCATTGAATACCTTACATATCAACTCTATCTTCATCACACTTTCTTCAAATCATCTTCATCAGTCAAGTCCTCTTCATCAATTAAATAATATGGTTCTTGCATGAGATAGAAAAATGTATAGCCAACTAAGAATTTGACATCAATGAAAATATATAAACTGATATGAATCTTTTACATATATTCATAATATCATCACCTAACAATCAATTACATTATCGATTTGGGTTAACAATGTTGAGAAACACTATCTAAAGGGCTATTAGAGGAACACCAACACAACCAAGTGATCTACTAATCTATACAGTTTGTGCCCCCTAGACTTAAATAAGGGTCAATTCTAAACTAGGTAAGGAAAACAAATATTAGATGAATTTAATTAAGAGAATAAAGTGACAAGATGACACATATAAGTACAAGAGTCTTAAGTAGCATATGTTTCTAGGTTTTCACTACATGATAGGATTTTTTAGCAGTTTTTACGATTTATTTTTTATATTTATTTTTTTGGTGATACATCAAACTGCCTATTGCTAGGTTTTCACTAAGATCATTTTATTGGGACATTTTATACTTTTTATGATTTTTTTAGGACCATCAAGTATGTACAAAGCTTTGACCAATGAGAGAGTCAAGAATATATCTTCTTGAGATGTAGGACATTTATAGGCTTAGGGAGATATTCTCCCTCATGTGTAGAAATATTATAAGCACTAGATCCAAAAGTAACACTAATAATATAGGGAACCAACCAATTAGTTTTGAATTTTCTTTTTTGTGCTCTCTAGAATGAACTTTCTTGTTTTAACTTTGAGACATTATTTTTCTTCAATTCTTAGAGCTCTATAGTCTTCATCAATAATCAAAACATTTAAATATACTCATAGATAAGGGATCTCAATCTCGACTAGAAAAAAAAATTCAGATTGATACAATAATACATAATGTGTAGCTCTAGTAGGCGTGTGAACTCTAGTCCTATAAGCCCATAATTTAGGGTTAATCTAAAAGTGCCAATATCTTCCTAATTTATTAACCATCCTATGAAATATTTTGAGGAGCATTTTGTTAGATGCTTTAGCTTGGCTATTTCCTCAAGGATAGTAGAATAAAGTTTAATCTTAAACTTCTTGCTTAGTTTCTTGAGATTGCTATTTTAAAACTTTCCTCCATTATGATTGATTATGGATGAAGGAATTCCATAACGATAAATTATGTGATTTAGGATGAAGAAGGAAAATTTTCCCTATAGAAACATAAATTAGAGGGACAAAATCAACCCACTTTGCAAATTATTTAGTGGTCATGATAATGAACTTATGTCTGCTAGAAGAGTTAGGATGAATTTGGCCGACTAATTCGAAAGCCACCATGAATTTTTTTAATGTTTAATAGAAAGTATAAAATATCATCCTAGTAGATGAATCAAATTTCCATGAAGCTAAAATTTCTTATAAGATTTAACATGTCACACAATATTAGTCTTCATAGTAGGTCAATAGTAACCAACCCTAAACAATTTTTGAGCTAATGCAAGGCCATTAGAATGAGACACACAAATGCCATCATGGACTTGAGCTAACAATTATTCAAAATCATCCTTTTTATAAGAATATAGGAAGCATATTGTATAAGCCCTTCCTAAACAATCCACCAAAGATGAGGTTATACCAAGAGGTATTGTGAATGAGTTGTCATTTCTTATTGTGGGTTAAGTTTTCAAGTATAATTTGATAACATAAATAAGAGTAGATAGTAGCATAGAAGGAAGAGTCATGACCAACAATAACACAAATAACTTGATCACCAAGGGAGTTATAGGTAGGGTAATGTATCTCTTTGACCAAGAATTTGAATCTAGATTCATTTTCTCACAGTTGTAGAATAGATGTCAAAGTAGCCATGGTATTTGGAGCCTTATTCTTAGCTTAGGAATATGTTGGAATATGACAAAAATAAAAAAGAAATTCCTTAAAGAATCAATCAACTTATTTCAAGGGATCAACCTGTTAGCTATGGTTTGATAATCAATAATGAATTGATTGATGAAAAGCTAAGAGTCTCCAAAGTTGTGAAATTCTTTGGTCCTCCATTAAATAGCTAGCTTAATCTTATTTGTTAGAGCCTTATATTTAACCATGTTTTCGGTGCAAGGAAATAACAACTTGTAAGATTTGAAAATTGTATATCCATGAGGGTTAAAAAACAAGATACCATCACTAACACCTTTCTAAGTGTTAGATCAAATGAAGAACATCTTCCAAGTCATCTCAATTACATACATAATAGAGGAGTTAAGAAAATTTGTCTATCTATCTACCTCTGTGTGTGTGTGTGTGTATACATACATGTATATATATATATGTATATATATGTATGTATGCATATATACACATACTATATATATAGTATGTATATATACATACATACATATATACATATATATGTATGTATACATATATATGTATATATATATGTATGTACATACATACATACATACATACATACATATATATATATATATATATATATATATATATATATATATAGGAGCATTATCCTATAGTAGAAAATCAACTAGTTGGCTAATGATGAACTATCTTTTGATAGCCTTACGATCTGTTAGTGAACAGATTTGTCCTTTCGAAATAAATGAAAATAAATGACTCCATATGCTTCAAAAGTAGAACAAAACATACTAACAATTGGATAGATTACCATTTCATTGATAATCTTCCTCTGAATTGAGAGGTACAACTCCCTCATAAAATATATTCAATGAATGTGATATTTGGTTATGTCTTTAACCTATAGATACAAAAGCATTTCTAAAATCCACCCATCAACATGGGATGAATGTGATTACCAAATTTATGAATAAAGAGAGAAGATAAATAAATAACCCTATGATCACTTATTCAACTTCTTGCATTATAGAAGAATTAAGAGGGGTTATAGATATCATTATGCAAAATGTGAATACAGGAACCATAAGATTGCATACATCACAAATTTGGTGTAATAATGCACAATTGTATCTAAAACAAGAAATAAAAGATCACAAGATCTTCTATGGGGGCATAGACCATAAGATCAAACACACACATATCTTTTTATTTCAGAAACATAATAGAATAACAATATTATTATTCCACCCCTACCATTACAATCAAACTACAAAAATACTCTCTCTTCCCTACTACAAATAGAAAATATTCTTCTCCCTCCTCCTATAGCTACAAAACTCAAGAACCAAAAAGGAAGAACCCCTTACAAATAATTTTCCCCCATTAAATAAATTTTCAAAGAGGTTGGGCAACCACCACAACTTCTTGCCAAACTCCTTTTGTCTTCTTCGACACTTTACATAATAATTATTTCTTATAAAAGAATTAGTTATTTTTTGTAAGGACCCTCCTCGTATGTAATTTTTAAATATAAATTTCTCTATAAAATATGTTATAAGAGATTAGAATGGATATAAAGTAATGTTTTACTTTCTGAATGGCCTAATGGAAATTGAGATCGGTCAAGGTACATCTGTGTTTTAATATACTTAGTGATTCAAGAACTACTGCATGATCTTGACTGTGTAAACACTAGATTTCACTAACGTTGATACAAGGCATTTTCACCTAATAATAAGGGTGTTGATTTTGGTACCTTGAGGGTTAAATTTTATGCTCTAAATAGTACAATATTCCTTAATTGGTGATATTTATGATGATAGGTATATGCATACCTAACTATGATTATTCTAGTAATTTAATCTACATTAATGGATAAGTTATGTTATATTGACTTGAGATTTTTGATGATTAAATCTGAGGCTTTTCCCAACTCATCATAACATAGTCAATACATTACTATTTTGATACTCATGACTCAATATGTTGGGACATTTTTTTTGATGCACTGAACATTATTATGCTATTTTATGATGTGTGATGCTTTACTTTTAGATATTTGATTTCATCATTTAATGCTTTATGAACATGTATAATGGTGAAGTAAATGAATGCATAACTAACACTTTGATTTTTGCAAATTTAATGGTCAAAAATATGAGTAGAATGAGATAAACAATTGATTATTAGAAAGATGGATGTTTTAAATTTACATGATTTTCCTAATACGTAATTTACATATATGCATGTGATTTCTTGAAATATTGATGTGTGCAATTAGTGTGCAGGATATTTAACTGGGAAACCTAATGGAAAGATGAAATTGAACACCTTGCTATTTGTGCTAATTTGTATTGTCTTTCTTTGAAGGTTTTTATATAGTCTTAAAATTTTCCTAACTTTTGTGGGTTTCTATTAAGTCTTTAAGGCCTAAAAACATTAAATTTAAGTATCCTAGGGGTAAGGGTATGGGTTGGGAGTACTTTCCACCCCCTTAGCCTCTTAGGTTGAATTTTAGGGTCACTCAAAAACCCTACTTTTGGTTGATTTCGAAAATTTATTGTCTCCTTCATGAGTTGGTGACTTAAATTCTACCTTGAGGTTTACCTAATGTCTAGTTGAGTTAGGAGCTTATTTAGAGGATTTTTAGAGAAGTTTTTGGGGGTTACCCAATCTCTAGTTTTTAGAGAGAAGTTTGAAGATTGAAGGAAAGGAAAGAAAAGCTCTTCTCAACTTGTCATGTTACCATAACTTTTTGTGAAGTTAGGGTTCTTTACTCTTTTGATCATGTTCTTGATATTGTTTATATTTTGATCTATGCATAAGGCATTGTGTTGTGCTTGTATTACTTGCATGTGTGTTGAGGTTGTTTTGGGAGGGATCTTAACTTGTTCTTGGATGTAATCCTTATGCTTTGATTTGAAATTTTGAGGGTTTTTCATGGGGATTGTTTTGGCATTACTCATCCTTGGATAGGGAAGAAGTGGCCAAGTATGGGAGAAGGGCCTTAGTTGGACCCCAATAGTGTAGAGTCTCCTCTCATGGTGAGAAGAGGGAAAGAGGGTAGGGTGTATGGGTGCCTACTTGTCATCACATACCTTGTATGAAAATTTGAATTCTTGTAGAAGGGAAGGAATGAAAATCCTTGTTGTATAGGCCTCGAAAGGGCATTTGTAGAAGAATGGAAGTTCTTAAATTTTAGCCCCGAAAGGGCTATGTTATGGTATGGTGATTGACATCTCCTATTGAGAAAATCCACCTCCCCCCTATTTTGGTTCAATGTTGAACCTATTATGCAAAACTGGGTTGGGAATGCATGCTTGAATTTTTCATCACATATGTTGTTTTACCTCCGGGTCAATTTTTGTTTTTCCCATGGTTCCCTCAGTGCATTGAAGATATTGGAAAAGACCTCTTGTGAAAGACCTAGAAAAGAATTCATTTGAATTGTAACATTATGTAAAAATGTATTTAAACTTGATGTATTTGGAAAAGATGTCAGGGTTTCTTACTGGTTCTTCCCGATGGAGCCTTGAACCAGGTTGATTAATAGAAGAGAAAAGATCGAGTAATGTTCTTGCATATGATGTTTTTTTGGTATTTCAATTTTTGCATATGTTTACTTGATTTATGTTAAATGGATAAAATGATGTTTCACCTTCCTGTGACAATTCTTTGATTCAAAATTGTATTCTTTTGATTGAGTTTATTTAGATAACATTGTGATATATATTAAGTAATGCAATTAAATTTAAAATGTGTAAAGAAAATTCACATTTGGATTGTACTTAAATTTCATAATTATAAATGAGTTGAGGAAGTTTAAGTTAAGTAATTCTGTTCAAATACTTATGTATTACATTTAATTCTTTTATCACTTTAAAAAAAAGAGAGTTTGCTAGTGTGTTTTATGCCCCATATATTTTGGGCATTGACATTTTTACAGTCATTTTTCAACTCTAATCAATTTCCCAAGATCTTTTACTCATACAGACTTTCCCACAACTCCATATCACAAAAATAATTAATTCTTTTTAAAGAGTTGATTATTTCAAATTCTTTTTAATGAATTAATTATTTCAATTTTTTTTTTTTTTTTTTTTTTTACATTTACCTTACCCTCCACCAACTTATCATTTATCATTTTTACTTTCAATATCACATTACAATAGTAATAATTAATTCTTTTGGAATCAATCATGTGAAAGGTTGTATTACCTTAGAAGTTTGATATTTAATTATTTTGCAAGTATTAATATTTAATTATTTAAATAATTAAACATAATGCAAAATAATTTATAATTTTTTTCTTTGAAGCTATTTTAATTTTTAACTGTTTGGGAGGGGTAATACTTAGGGTTCTAAAACCCTAGGTAACAATGGCTCTCTCTTGGGAGCTACATTTTGTGCCAGGATGTAGAGAACTCAAGAACCTTTGTCTCCTCTTTCCTAGTGCCTTATCCATTTGGTTGTAGAGTCATCATTCCACTGTTCTTGTATTTTTGATAAGGTCTTTTCTACACAATTCCTCATCAAGTAGTGTTTGCAAGAAGAGAACATAACATGGATCAAAAGTTGCTTCATTATGCAATACTTGACTCAACCTCTACAATCTCTAATATTTTCTTCATTTTCTTTGGACTTTTAATATCCAACCTTGTATTTTATAGAATGATACATCCCAAGTCATCAATGATATCGAGAAAAGTTGGTTATTTCCACCTAATTTCTCCTATCTTATCGTCATCTCATTTCCCCTCGCAATAAACATGGGTGCTCAAATATGATTAATATGTCCAACTCAGCATAAATATATTTTGGTGGGTATAGGAAGGAGTTTAGTTTCCAAGTAAGACCAACTCTAACACAAAAATCTCACTTCCAACTTTGTTAACAACCTTTTTATCATTGCGAGAGCTGCCCAAAATAGGAGCCACAAGAGTGATGATCACCAAAATTGAGGCATGATGATTGTACTATGATGAATTTGTAGCCTAGTATTGATGCTATGAAGTATGAAAACTTGATCAATTTTTTTACAGCTATGAAATAGACTTCTACTTCATTAATGAACTAATTTTCCCCACCATGAAATGCTAAAGTTGTAGTCAAGCTAGATGGGAACCAACTAAATATATTGAATCTCTCATTTCCAATTGACTTTCTTCAAAATGTTATCATAATCCAAGCACCTTAGGGACACTATTATTCACAAAATTTTGGGTTAGTTCTCTTATCACAAAAGCATCACATTGTAGATATCAAAAGTATTATAAAAGCTTGGTACTATAGGTGAGTGCACTGATGGATTATTTCTTCTAGTCAACTTTTTAAATCTTCTAGCCATCATTTCATGCCCTACATTTAACAAGGTAAAACACAACCATTTTTTTTTGTTCCTTTAAAAGGGAAATAATAGATAAGTTTAATAAGTTTAATACATACTATGTTAAATACATTGTAGAAAGTTGATGACTAGGTATTGTTGAGATCAAGTCTTGAAGTTGCATGAATAGTTTACTAGAGTTTTAGGGTTTTTAGTTTCTGATTTAAAAAAAAACATGATTCAAGTAAAGGTAAATGGGTATGGTTAAAGTACACATAAAATATTTTTCTCTTTTTTCAAGGTTTAAGCAAATAGTTGAATTCTAATTACATTTCATTAAGCTTTAGAGTTAGTACTAAAAACACATTGCACTAGCTAAAACCATAAGTGGTTTTGCTATAGGAACTCATAGCATGGGTTGATCAAGTTTTACTAATTAAACCATAGGTTCATGATTTCAAAGGCATGTCCTCAAGTCAAGGGGGTATTTGGAGTTTCCAAGTTCCCAAATTGAGTTTGAGATAGTCAAGTACAATTTAGTAAGGTTGGGATCACAAATTTCATCTCTTGATATGAGGGTGGGAACTCACCTCTCCTTGACACATTTAGGTTTTAATCAAAATTAACAACTTAATAAACCTTACTTAATCATATATCATTATGTTTGATCAATTGAATACATTATATTGGGTGCTAATTCGATGCCATACATGTATTGAAATATCTTAGATCTATCCCTTGGAGGAACTACATTTGCACTTATAAGTTAACCTATCAATTTAATAATACTTGGTTTCCATTATGAATAAAACTAAGAGAATCTATTAAAACATCAACTACTTACCATTAAATCAATTTTGACACAAAAATAATATCCTACCATACTCTTTAATTGACTATCAAGTTGTCTATGCAACCCTTCCTATAATACATCTAATCATTTAATATGAAACTTTCCATTTACAACTTTCCAAATAATAATAAAAATTTCTAATTAAATTTAAATGTATAAGTCCCAATAAAAATTTCATCACACATATTAAATACTTAAGAAAAATAAATAATTAGCAATGTATTCTTAACTAATTTTTTTTCCTATTACTACATGTCACTAACTATTCAAAATAACTACTCATTAACAATGATTCACCATCCCCTAACATCTGAACTTAAGTTCCTAATTACAACCCATAAACAAGCAGATGCCATTTAATCCTTTTTACTTATTCCTAATACTCTCCTTGTTAATTATTTAATTCAAATCAAATCAAAATATTATTATTTTACTAACCCCCTTTTAATTCTACTAACTACTAACCAACTTACCCCTATAACACATAAATCTTATACACTAACTTATCCCCTAACACTACTAACTAACTACCACTTTACTCCTAACCTTAAATAAATAATTTTTTTATATCTTTTCTAACACTTGACTCATATAATCATCAATCTCTAACATTTCAAAAAAAACATCTTTTATCCAAATGACACATGATATTACCTACCTCACTATCTACCTTACTAGTATTTTATTACCTCCCTAACATAAGACCCCATCCTATTTCAAAAAATGTTTCCTTCCTTGCCAAATGTGAGGTGACAAGCTGATTTGGCCTTGGCTAGGTGCCTAGCCACTCTTCCCAAGGTGTTTGGATGGTGGAAAATTTACAAGGTTTGAAAACACATCAATATTTGGCCTTACTTACCTTTTTCATGGGATACTACTTTCAAGGCTGAGGAAAGGGATTTCCGACTTTATGTTAGCATCAAGATAAATTTTAATGCATTCGAAAAATGGTTTCCTAAGGAAAGAAATGCCTAGGGAAAAGTGGGCCCAAGTTTTGAGGACAATGTCTTTTCATTTTCATAGAGACTAGGTGCCTAGACCATGTCTTTTCCCTTGGTGACATTTTATTCCATTTTATTCTTATTTAATGATAAGTAAGGGGGTGGTTGGCTAGGCATAGGTAATATGATTATTTCTTGGTTTTGGTTAGTGTTTTTTTTCTTAATACATGCTAAAGTTTGGGTATGTCTCTAATTTGTTGTATGTGTGTGTGTGTGTAAAATCTTATACATGTATGATGACCATTATATGTAGCTATGCCTATACTCTAGAGAATATTAGTTAATCATAGCTTTGGTGTGGATTTTACATGGGTTAGGTACTACGTAAGTACTTAGGTTAGTGTGTCTTTATGTTATTTTCTTTTGTTCTAAAAGTGGTTATTTTATTTGTATCCCATAAGAAGATTCCAAGAATATGCCCTCTTAATAAAATAATGGATGATAATAGATATCAATCCATTTTATTTTTTCTCATACAAATTTTAGAGAAATTATGAGCACCTATAGCCAACTTTCTTATAGATTTTCAAGCTAAATCCTATAAGGAGTTATATTTTTCTCTCTCTTTAACTATGAAGCTAAGGTGAATTGTTGAGGATAAATGAATGAGGTTCCTCATACTTATATAGTCTAAAGATCTATTGGTGATATGTATTCAAAATTTAACATTCTAATGTACTGAATTAATTAAAATGTTTCCTACTATAACTTGAAATACATATGGAATTGCTTGTAATTGAAAAAAAGGCGAGTCATTTTATATGATCTATTTGAAAAGAAAGAATTTTTACCTCCATTATGGAAACTACATAGTAGAGCATCTTATAGTGAAGATCACTCAATTTTACAATAACAATTCCTTCCAATAGTTTCTGTCCAATAAAAAATTCCATAGGATTTTTTTTTATGGAATTCAAAATTCTAGGCAAGGCAAGAAAAATGAGATAGTCTACATAATTCCAACATGTTTCTACAATGCAATCACCTATGCTTCAAGTTGATTTATCTATATCAATTTTTTTTTCCCACATATCAACTATGAGATATTTCTACCAATAATTTATAGGTCATCATAAGAAGAGTCTTATTTCATAACTATTCCATGTTACATTAAATCAAAAAATGTGAAAATTTCACAATGAATATTTTCCTTACAAGTAAACTATATACAAAAATATCCAAACTTTACCTTGCTCATTTTGAACACTACACAATGATAAAAATTAATCCCTCTTCACCTCACAATGAGATAACCATGGAGATTTAACATCCTAACACATTTACAATGACATGAAATTTTTGTAACTCCCTACACACTTGGTTTCCAACATTGCCAAGAATAAAACCCTAATCTCTTCATAGGAATCACCTCTTCAAAGAAACCTGCAACACAACACAAAACTTGGAACCATGGAGTCTCAGCTCCCATCCTAGGCTTCTAAGGGGAAACAAGATCCAAAAAAAATACACTCATACAACATATGATCATGCACGAGAAACTTACAAGATAACACATAATAACTCCCTTCCAAGGTTTACTCTATGATTCACCATTGAAACCATTGTGCATAGGGTGAAGGTGTTGTTTCAACAAGGAGACTTTCCATATCATCACATATCTACAATAAAATAATTTTCATGCCTTTTTGGGGCTTTCACAATTCAAAAATTTCATGCCCTTTTGGGGCTTTCACAAAAGTCCTCTAACATAGTGCCATTAACCATAACATCCTTGAATACCCAGACTTCATAATCTTCCTTTCTACAACATCATTTCCCTTATCACCCCCAAAGAAATATTTGAATGAATATGAAATATAATGGAGCCCATACTCCAAGGTTCTCAACTATTTTTTCAAGCCCAACAAAGCCCTTCACCCTGGACTTCTCTTCCCTTCCCAAAGGGTGACTGAAGCCCTCACACTCGTATCAATACTTGACATTCAAATCAAAACAAAAAGATCAAGAAGGAAAATAAAGAAACTATATGAACACAATATTCATTCAAAAACATCACAACACAATGCCCACATCCACAATACAAGATTCACAATACATTGTATGAACCCATAACAAATTTCTCCATACTTGCAGATTCAATATGCAATACAAAAGAAGGAAATGATCATGCTTTGAAACACTAAACTTGGTCCAAACTAAGGCAAAACAAGTTGTTGTAGAGCTCCCTTAGTATTCTTCCCAAAAACCCTAACTGTCTCTAAATTTAGAGAGTGGGTGAACCCCCCACTAGTTTGTCCAAGACTCTAATAATATCTTCTCACTAACTATTTTAGCAAGGACACTAAGTCACTCCCACTTACAAGCTTGTCTCCTCTAAATTTTCTATATTTTACTTAATGGGAAACATGGAAGAGAACATATGTGATAAGTCAAATTTCGAATTGGTTGGAGAATGCATGAGTAAAGGGGCCCCCTAGGTTGTCTAGTCACTATCATGGTCAAAATTAGGTCCCTAACATTTTATACTATCACATGGGTAGCTCATTTTCACATGAAAGACACTCTGGGACCACCTAGTGACCCTTCAAAACCCTATTCAAGTTCCAAATTCGAATTTCCTTTGATTGTGACCCATCCCACCCCTTATCAAGTGGGTTTACTTACTCATTAACAAGGTAATTAGTCTTAGGGTAAATTGCCACCATGATCAAAACCCTAAATAACATGTCAATTACAAATGAAGTCCCCAAGTGTCAAGTCACATATAAAAATGCATTCCACATCACCATGACATGCCCCTAATGCATCTTAACAATTAAACATTTCCACATGCAAGCAAACTCACATTTATGAAGAAAAATACTTTCACAACAAAGCTTTTGAATCTTCCAAAGATTTTCCTTGGTTCCACTTCCTGCACATTAACTCGAGCATTAGTAGTCCAAGGAGGTCATATATATATATATATATATATATATATATATATATATATATATATATATATATATATATATATATATATATATATATATATATATATATATATCATAAATGCATTAATTTTAAAATTTAATGAAGTCCCTATTAACATATTTCAAATTAAAATTCATTTCCTAATCTTTTCAAATAAATCATTCAAGATGTTAGAATATCAAATCTGCATATCATAAACCATCATAATTAGATTAAAATTTATCTACGTATGATAAATCATCGTAATCAAATTAAAATTTATCTACATATCACATTAAGTTATGAAACATCTTAATCCAATTAACATTTCACATACTATCATGTCATAAATCTGCATCCATACGAGTTCAATCATCCCATTCAAAATATTAGGTTCTATTGCATAAAAAAATCTATCCTTTAACACTAACATTATAATTTGACATTTCAAGCATTTCTACAAATTTAGTTTCTATTAAAGCAATCAAAATAATTTAGAAAATTAAATGGAATCATTAATTATATCAATTAGGTCCTAATGTGCGGATCATTAAAGTGCAGATATTAAAATAACATAAATATATAGTTTCAAAAGTATATCAAAACATCAAATTTAGAATTATCATAATGCAAATATATCATCTATACTATGGTGGGTCAGGTGAGGCCTCACACATCAAATTTTGTATTTTCCTTACATGTCAACCCTAATTAAGGATTTTTGTTTTTAAAACATCTTTAGCATCACTTAAGTAGTGAGATAATAATGGAGTTCAATCATGGATCAATTCAACCAAATCTTATTCTCTGAATAGGGCATCTCTTCTAGTAAAATACTCACTCCTTCCTTGCACAGATATGTTTTTCTCCATAATAAGAATGGAAATGTGATGAATTTATGAAAAATCTTGACACAAGTAGCATCACCTATCACTTATAATAGTGTTTGTGTCCTCCAAATGATTGCACATTTTATAATGTTTTATAATGGTGCCATCACTGACAAAAATTGGATGTTGTATTATGGTTTCATCAATTGATTTCACAAGCTCAAGATGTTTCAAGACTAGTGCTATAATAGAGTCCCCCATCTAAATCTTTGGTGAAGATGTAGAAGTGCAAGGATTAGAGGAATCCTTTGAGAAGATATATATCAAATTGCCTTGGAATATGGGATAGTTTCCAAAGTTTTATGACATAACCTTGTAGGTTCACATATTTTTCCACCATTTGATGACTTGCTAAATCACAAACCTAACCATCTAAGCTCAATGCACAATTTCATATCTACCTACAATGCTCCTAAATTTTCTATGTTGCTGCCATTGACATATATAAACTAGGAGCCATCAATATGTTCACAACCTCCTTCTACACACTTGAGCTATTTCAATTTGTAGATTCCCTTATCTATTTTATTTTAAACAATACACCACCTCATGCACTTTGTTGATAATCTCAAATTCCATACTTCATCATTGAAGAATTCCTACAGAAAGAGAGAGCCCACACTCCACATTCAATCTGATAGAAAAATAGATTTCATTTAAAATGAACTTCTCCATTAAAGTACCCTTGTGACTATTGCTTGCATAGTCATGTCATTTTCCAATTCAATGACTCCCATTTGGTAGTATATCACATGCTCCCATTACATATTTCAAAACATGAATCACAACTTCTCCTATTGTTATCAATTTTGCATTGGGACTTATCATTTATTCTTCAAAAAATCACACTAGTTGTTAAATACCACTTTTGTGGATTTGGGTACATGGTGGTATTGACAAATGAAAAGGACAAGCCACATGTCTGCTCCACAAAACTATCTTTGAACAATTTCACACGTGTTGTAGTGCATTTAAAGTCTAGGTGCTTACCTTTGATTCAAATAGAATAGTAGGATCATAACCAACTACAATCTAACCGATGATTCAACCAATAAGAAAACTCTTTTTACCAAATATTTGATTTGTGATTATAGTTTTACATTGAATATTTTACCACATATCTTAGTCTTTGAAAAAAGATAGATATAATCCCATTATATGAACCTCATCATTTATTTTTAAAAGAACCCTAATTTCTTGAAGTGTAAGCACAAAAATGTCTAGAGCCTGTGTAGTTTGAAAAAAAAAAAAATTTACTCCATTAATGAAAAGAGCCATTGGGTGACTTTGGGTTATAATTATATTTCAATGCATGAATCCAATAACTTTGGACAATGAGATTGGATAAGAAAAAGAATTTTCCAATCAATGGCAGGGCCTTCATTTCTTTAAGATTTTCAGAAAATGGATTGACTCAAGGAAAGGGAAAAGATGATGCAACTTTTGAAGGGAAGCAACAAAAAAAAAAAAGGAAATAGATAAGCCAAATTACAGAATGGAGATGGTTAATTACAATGGAGAGGGAAAAAACCTAAAAACTAAATATGACCATTTACAAGCTGGAAAAAGTATGACCCTCTTCAAACCAACTCTTGATAGAATGAAAGAATGTTTTGCACACAAGTGAGAAACATGGTCAATGTGATTTTTAACTCATGTATGGAAAATGAATGTAGAGGAGGGAAAATAAATATAGATTCAAGATTTTCTTCCACATTTTTCAAATCAATAATATCTTTTAAAAAGATAGATGGAATGTCAACTACTTTTTCCATACCTTGAGTCCTTTGATTTTTGGATCACTAATGTGATTTTTCCATTGTAATTTTCTATTCCAATTCTTCCAAAGGCATATAGTGGAAAATATTTTTTGGAGGCTGAAAATATGTGAATCATTTTCTTCTTGTTGATTGTCATTTGGTGCTTTAGGCTGTAGTAATGCCTCATTAGTATCCAAGAGATCAAACAAGAATAGTTCATAATCAACTTCATGCTCATAGGAAGAACCATCCAAGCATATTGATAGATATTGCATTGTGTGATTAGCCATACTTTTAGAAGAGTATTTGTAATCAATCTTTTTTTATGTATGTTGATCCTTCGTACCTTCTCGAACAATATCATTTGGTGAAATAGCATTAGAGGTCCCAAATATAAAAGAATAAAATTCTAAAGTTAAAAAATCTCCTAATAAGTTTTCATTTGATCGTTCACCCTCCAAACTTTTTTGAATGGGTGGTATATCAAGGCCAATGATTGAGTTAGTTGACAATGAGGCATATTCATCATCATAATCAACATGTAGATGGTAGCTCTAGCTACACGATAGGGAGTACTTTCAATCATAGGAGGGATTAGAAGATCTTCATCATTGAAAATTGCTAGAATTTGATAATAAGAGGTAGGGGGTGCTTATTTTACTACTTTGAGAATGATCCTTTTCTATTTAGGCCTTATCTTCAGATTATTCTACTATTCATAAAGAAAAATTACTACTTGTGCAATTTATTTAAACTTCATTCCACTTAGATTCATGTCATCATCTAAATTGATAGCCTCCATTTGTGCATCTTACAATGTTTGTACTCTCTGGTGCTTTAACAAAAACTTGATTTTAGTTTGTAAAGTAGCAATGAAAACACACAGTCGATTACTTTCATTTGGTTGGCTATTTTGGGGAATTCTACTAGCACACTTATTGAACCTAGCTAGAAAATCCTTGATAGGTTCCATCTCCTTTTGAATTTAAAGAACTTTAATAATAACTTAGCAACATCAAAAAAGGGCCTAAATCTTTGGAGAAATTTTACCTCGAGATCACTCCAACAAGTGATACAATCATAATGCAAATTCTAAAACAAATAAGTAGTGCTTCTAATGAGACTCACCACAAATAGTCTGACAAATATATTCTCTTCCTACACACCAAGAAAACCATAGGCAAATTTAGTAGCTTTAATGTGATCATCAGGGTCTTGATTTGCATCACCAGAAAACTTGAAGAGATATTCCATTGAACTTTTAGGTAAGGCTGAGTATTGAGATAAAGCAAATGACCCAGTCCAAGCCCCTCATGGGTGGGCTACCACCAAAGCCATAACACTATACTTCTTTCACAAAAATAAATTATAGTTGCCAACCTCTATCCTTGAGGATGTACCTTTAGATATCCAAGGAAAGCAAAGCACTGGAAATTTTATTTCTTTCCCCAGTAGAGTCACCAAAAATCTGTTAGTGAATAGATTTGTCCTTTAGAAAGAAATGAAAACAATGACTCAATATGCTTTGAAAAAAGGAAAAAATGTACTAAAAATTGGATAGATTATCATTTCATTGATAATCTTCCTTTGAATTGAGAGGTACAACTCCCTCATAAAAGATATTCAATGAATGTGATATATGGTTATGTCTTTAACCTGAAGACACAAAAGGATTTCTAACATCTACCCATCAACATGCAATGAATGTGATTACCAAGTTTATCAATAAAGAGAGAAGACAAATAAATAACTCTATGATCACTTATTCAACTTCCCGCAATACAGAAGAGTTAAGAAGGGTTATAGATATCACTATGCAAAAATGTAAGTATATGAACCATAAGATTACATACATCACAAATCTAGTGTAATAGTGCATGACTGTATCTAAAATAGGAAATAAAAGACCACAAGATCTTTCTAAACCAGAAATATGAGGGCACAAACCATAGGATTAAACACACACATATCCTTTTATTTCATAAACATAATAGAATAACAATAGTATTATTCCATTCTTGCTATTACAATTAGATTTTAAAACAAATCTCTCTTCCTTGCTATGAATAGAAAATATTCTTCTCCCTCCTATAGCTATAGAACTCCAGAACCAAAAAGGAAGAACCCCTTACAAATAATTTTTCCAAATTAAATAAATTTTCAAAGAAGTTGGGCAACCACCACAACTTCTTAATGAACCCCCTTTGTCTTCTCCAACACTTTACTATAATAATTTATTTATTTTTAAATCATTTTTCAACTTTAATCAATTGCCCAAGAGCTTTTACTCATACAAACTTTCCCACAACTCCATGTCACAAAAATAATTAATTCTTTTTAAAGAATTAATTATTTCAAATATTTTTTTTTTTTACATTTACCTTACCCTCCACCAACTTACCATTTATCATTTTTAATTTCAATATCACATTACAATAGTAATAATTAATTCTTTTGGAATTAATCATGTGAAAGGTCGTATTTCCTTAGAAGTTTGATATTTAATTATTTTTCAAGTATTAACATTTAATTATTTAAATAATTAAATGTAATGCAAAATAATTTATAATGTTTTTGCTTTGAAGGTATTTTAATTTTAAATTGTTTGGGAGGGGTATACTTAGGGTTCTAAAACCCTAGGTAACAAGATCAACATATTGAATGCCAAATTTTGAGAGAAACATCATCCAATTATCTAGTCAACTAGTAAGAGAAGATATACTTAAGAGATACATGAGAGGATACATTTTAGAAATCATGTGTATAGCATGTGCAAGTATGCAGTGTCAAAGTTTTTGGGATGAAAACACCATAACAAGGAAAGCCTTATCAATGTTGTTGTAATTTACCTCATAGGATACTAGTGTTCTACTCATTTAGTAGATATCTCTTTCTTTTACATTCTCATCATTTTGTGCTAGTAATGTGCCTACATAACTATTTGTAGATGAGATGTAGAAGATCAAAAGTTTTCCCATAATAAGAGATAATAAAATAGTAGGTTTAGCCAAGTACTTCTTGCTTTGATCAAGTTTTTTCTCAAATTATTCATTCCATATGCATGTGGATCCCTTGTGTAAGTCCTTATTATATGGTTATGATATGTTAGCTAGCTAAGATATGAACCTCTTAATAGATAGAAGGTGTCCTTGAAGAATCATTGATTAACTAATGTTGTGGGGAGGTGGCATTCACATGATAGCTTGGACCTTCTCTAGGTTGACCTTAATTCCTTAAGAAGATATTATGTATCACATTAGTTTACCCAAGGCAACACCAAAAGAAAATTTCTTAGGATTTAAGCTAAGCTAAAACTATTCCCTAAAGTCTAAAATCAATTACAAGTCATCTAGACGAGTCTCCCTTTTCTTAGATTTTGCTAGGATCCACATAGTCTTACATATTTTTGTGCATCAAGTGATGGAAGATGGTGATTATAGATCTTTGATAGGTATCACGAATCTTCTTTAATCCAAATAAATAGAAATTCCAAAAAAAGCCCCCCCATGCACACATGAAAGAAATATTCTCTTAGTCTTCTAGAACTATCTTAATTTTATTGTAGCTTAAGAACCCATCCATTAGAGAATAAATTTGATAGTTGATAGTCATATCCAATATCATGTCAATTTAAGGAAGTGTCATCCTTTAGGAAATCTTTTCTCAGGTATAAAAAATATGTGCATACTCAAATGAATATATCATGCTTGGATATAGGTATAATGTTGGAAATCCATTTAGCATAGTCTATAGCTTGTATAAATCCAATACTTTTATTTTTCAAACTTCACCAAGAGGGCTACATGTGGGTGAATCTTCCTTAATTTTTGTTTAACTAGCTTGACATGAAGATATGGATAAATGATGCATAATGAGATATATGTCAATCCCTAGCATATTTGTAACATTCCAAGCAAAATTGATCTTTTTATCTTGAAAAAACTTTGTGAAATACTCTTTTTCTTCAGCTAACAAAGATTGAGCTACATGTATGATCTAATTAGGGTTGTATAGGTTTTGTTAGCACTAATTATCCCTCCTAGAAATAATTATCAAGACTACAAAGTACCTCATCCTTGGGTGCCTCAAATAGTTTTTTACCCTTGGATACACCTTTTTTTTTAAAACTACTTTCAGCTCTACCACTGCCACAAAGTGTGTTTCACCATCATAGTGCATATTATATTTTAGTTATGTTTTGATTTCATGATTGAGATACTTGATATTGGATTCTATCATATTGGTGGTAGCTACACTAGTTGAAGAGACCATAGGTTAGTGTATTTGAGATGACACAAAATTTCATAGTCATTTTGGAATGATGGTAGTTTAGGTTGAAGTTTTTTTAAGGACCAATCAATGAGGTCAAGATACATGAGTAGGAGGGAATTAAATTAAGAGTCCAAGTCATATGAAGGGAGTCATCTCTAGTGATAAGGTATTTAGGGTCTATAAGATAGTCTTCAAACATATTCAACTAAGGATAATCCATAGTGAGGTCAACTTGGTCTACTAAGGCCAAGATTAAGAGTGTATAATATCTAATCATTAGAATTAGTACCAAGGTCACATTCCATTAAGATAATTTTTTTTTTTTTCAATCCTATCTTTGAAAGGGTCTTCCAAATCTGATTCATCAAATTTTCTAGAGGTAAACACTTTAGTACTATAATCATTTGGCTGTCCATTTTCTATTGGAATATTCAAATAGGAATAATGCTTCTGAGAGGGGAGGGGTGAATAAGAAGTACTATACTTTTAATTGAAAGTAGATTTTATGCATATAAACACATCAAACAATTATGAGAAACACATATGCATCACCACATAACACTTGAGATTTTGGTAACCTAGAAACCGGCTAGGAATAAGAAGGTAAAACTGGGGTGGGGATGATACCCACAAAAATTACTATAGTAATAATGTTTAACCACTTCTGATGGTCTACCTTGTTAAAGGCCTACCCTATTAAAGGCTTTACACTATATCAATAGTGACCTAATTAAAGGATTTCAAACACCTTACATGAAGTGTTACCTTGTTAAAGGATTTAATCACCTATTTATAGGATCTACAAAATAGCTGCTAAGCTAAACTATCACCATAGGGTTTTCTTTCTAATACAATTGATGGAGAGTATTAGGTATAATAAACCTAATAGCTTACAATCATTCGATTGCTGAATACAAGCACTTGATCTACTTTCTCTAATCTTGATCCTCTGTGATCTGATACTCTTTACTCTAAAAATTAGTTTTCCTTACACACCCTCATCCATCCACACACATACAATGGGATTTAGTCTTCCTTATAAAGATACTCAAAGACTTAGGGTTTAGGTATGGATCTACAATACATATCGATTCTCTATTTCCCGCTCATTCCTTGCACATTTACTATTGGTTGCATGCCTTCTCCAATTTTCTTATTGGCTATATGTAGATTGCATAGGAAAAAAAAAAGATTCGTTCTTATCTTTTTAATCCTTCAAGATTCATCATATGTCGGCCATGAAAATAGTTTACATCTTCATTTGTAAAGTTACAAACTCATATGTGCTTTCTATGTTGCTCGGCACTTACTGATTCCAGATGCTCAACACATATAAAAAACTGGCTTACTTGGCTCCTATTGTATTTTTTTATTGCTCAACATCATCTATGACTTGGCACTCAAATGTCACTTGGCACTTGTATCATGCTTGGCACCTAAAGTCATTTGACACTTGAACTTCACTCGGCACCTGATCTTCACTCAGTACCTAAAGGCTACTTGGCACCTAAAGGCTTTCCTAACTCAGCTCATGTTGTGGCTCGACATACATGGTGTACTTGGCTCCAATATAGAAAGTGGTTAAGTGTGTTGGCACTCAAGTGTAAAAAACTATTTTGAGGCTAACAATCTCCCCCTTTGACATGAGTGACAAAAAACACTTAACTGACCTTATGAGTACATTCACTAATCTACTTGGTAGATACAGAGGTTTTAAAACCTTAATCAAAATTTTGTAATTTAAAATATATATACCTCAAAATTATTGTAACTCCCCCTAAGTTGATTGTACTATTATCTGTGCTATCTTGGTAACCAAAATTTGATGTTGTATATCATGCTTTGACTTTTTATCTTATCTCCCCCATTCTTGTCTCCCTCATTCTGTCTCCCTCATATCTTGTCTCCCTCATATATTGTCTCCTCCTTTTTGACACTTATTTCAGAGGGTTTTAAGGGTTAAGACCATATTTCACCAAAAATGTGTTGTTTAGCTCCATAATCATCTTAAGAGCTGCATCCCAATTATGCAAAGCAATTTCCAATGATTTATGCTAGAGGGAAGTCTCTGCAGCAAGGTGAATAAGTCCTTCTAAAGTAGAAAGATTAGGGTATTTCTTGAGAACAGTTTCAGCATAGACTTATTCTTTATGGAGGATTTCCAAATGCGGGGTAATAGAAGATTGGAGCTGTAGTAGTTTTGCCTTGATGGTGGCCTCTTCTGCTGTTAATACAACTATTTCTTTTTGAGTGTGCAGCATTTGAGCAAAATGTTTCTCACTTTGAGCTAGATATTTTGGTAGCTACATGCTAGAAATATTCAAATTTCTTTCTAGACTCATTATCTTTTGGCTAGTCTCTTGTGTGAAATATGAAAAGTCACACAACTTTTTGTACAATGAGAATATATTATCAAGTACCTTTTTCACTTTGTCTATGACCTTTGCCAATTCAATCTATGAAAGTGCTATTTCACTAGATATTTTCTCATTAACTTTTCCTTAAATTTTTCTTTCAGACCATTCCATGAGTTTTGCATTTGTCTCTAGGTTTGCATTTGTCACCTATTCAACAATATCTGATAATTGTTCCATGATATGCTTGGACTCATCTGGTGCCTGAAGGCATCCATAAATATGTCTTTTATTTTATGTAAAGTTTGTTTTTGTTGATACTCCTTCCTGAGTATCTCTTGCCTCTTTCTTTTGTTTAATGCTTCCTGCACTTCATTAATTTGATCAATTTTTATTGTTTTGAGTCATAACTTGGTATGACTATCTCCTCATCTAGTTCAGGGTCTCCGTAGTGAAGTACCCTTGCAATTTTTGTAGAGCTTGATCCTAGTGCTGATATTTGTAATGGCTTTTGTTAAGGAGTCCTTGAGGTAGGAAAATTTATCAATGTTTGTATTGCCTCCTGCTCTTTAGGGGTTTCTTCTATTTTCTCCTCCTGCTGTCGACCTTGATCAGTTATTGTAATTGTAGGAAGTGCACCTTGAGTTTGTGTTGAAGGATCAGATCTAATAGTCTGTCCTATTTGTTTTATTTCTTTGTCTGCTGCTGCACTTGGCTTCTAAACTGTGGTTTCAACTATGCCTATTGAAACAACTGTTGGAATTTGGAGTTGACCACTAGTAGCTATAGAGATGATGGAAGGTGGTTCTTGTGGATTCACCTTATCTCTAATTGTGTTTTCTACTAGTTTTTGTAATTCATCCATACTGACCAATACTAGATCTGCACATAATCTTGCTTGTTGTGTAGATTGGTCAAGGATTCTTTTGAGATCTTCTACAATTAATGGATTGATGTTCTGAGTAGAAGTGTCAAGAACATCTTATACTATTATAGTTTCTGCAAGTGTGATGGGTACATGAGGAGGGCTAGAAGGTGGCAATTGTGTGTCTTGCACACTTTGATCTTGTTGCTACTCTTCCTCAGCTATTGCGATTTTAGTTTTCTTTTGTGTCTCCTCCTATGTTTCTTTCTTTTCTTCTTCTTTTCTTCTTCTTGTTTCTTTTTTTCTTCCTTCTTTTCTTCTCTACCATGCTCTATTGCTGTCTTCTCTTCTCTCCTTTTTCTTCTCTCTTCTGGTGGAGCAGTAGCTTCTTCCTTGTATTCTTCTTCAAGAAAATATTCAATCTTTTTGTACAAGTTCTTCCATGATTTTGTTGTTCTTTGTACAATATCTTCCATTTTGTTTTGGAGAATGAAGAATTCCCTTTATTTAGGTGTAAACCTAGTATTGTGCCTTTTGACTACTTTCTTTATTTGCTCCTTAGTCAAATCAGGTAGTATGCTTGCTAGGGTTGTTTCTCTCATCTCCTTCTCCATTCTTAAATAGAAATACCATTTGTCTTCTACAATTTTAGACAGTTCACCTGGCAATTGTCCATCTAGTTCAAGAGGAGTGTACTAGAACTATGCCATCATTCCATAAATTGATTCTTCTATTATATTCTGTTCTTCTTTAGTGAACTTATTGAAATCAACTTTATTTATGTTGCTTAAATCTCCATTTCCAATCTTTTTACATAAAGTATCAACTGAAAAATGGCTTACCTTTTTAGATTGATCTTCTTCATCAGTATCAGGTTGAGCTACATATTTTCTTCTTTTCCTTGGCTCTTCCTGTGTCTTCTTTATTGGTTTCTTATTTGTGGCTTCCTCTTTAGCTTTTCAAGTAGAGGCCCTTGTTTTAGCTCTGGTTGTTGGCTTTTGGGGTGATGGTGTGGTAGTTTTCTTTGGTTTGGGCTAAGCTGGAGGCTGATCTTTTGCCTTTCTCTTCTTTGGCTCGACTTGGATTGGTGCTTCCTTGGCCTCTTCTTCCTTAGCACCTTCCTCCTTGTCTTCACCTAGGCCTTGAGTTAATTCCATTGGTCCTTCCTCTTGTTCATCCTCTTCATCATCATTGTCATCATCATCTTCTTCAGCTTTAGCCTCTACCCCTTCACCAAATCTCTTCTTAATTTTCTTCATCAATTTATCTTTCTTTTTCAATGTGGAGGTAGTTTTTAATTCCATATTTATCTTTGAACTTACCATGTCATAAGTGCCAAAGTGTGGGGAACTTTTATCTGTATCTTTTGCTAATAATGTAGTTATTGCTATAGATGCTTCATCAATGTTAATTTCATAACCAAATGGCCTTAGCCATCCCACCCTTGGAGTTGCTGCTTAGATATAGGTGAAGTCAATATCAACTAAGAAGCATATATCATTAATATGTTTTTCTACTAAGGAAATTGGTATCCTCACTCCTTACTTCATGGATTTCTTGAAATCCTCAAAATAGCTTGTCATCAGGGTATCAAAATTGTCTCCCATTTGTTCATTATATTCATTTATTTGGGATATGATAGCCCTATCACTTTTCCATGTAACTTTGCCAAAAGAAGGAAATTCATTCTGAACATAAAAGAATATACAAACCAAAATTGCTCCAAATTTGCATTGGGCACCCTTTGACCTTCTTATAGCTGTTAAGTTTTTATTTATCTACTAGAGTTGCAGTTCAGCAAGATCATAAGTGTGATCCTTTTTCACCAATTTGTAACCTACATCTACCGCTATACATGGCATACTGTTGAGTCTACTGGATTGGTAGAGTTTGTGGGCAATAACTCTAACATCAAATTCAACTAGAGGATCCTAAATGGTATGAATAGTCATTCCTCTTTTGTTCCACTAAGCACCTATATTCTTTTCAATGACCTCCTTGAATTCACTTCTCAAGGTCTTGTACCAATCTAGGGTAGGATATCCAGTTACCCTATGGATTATTCTTTTTGTGAGTTTGACAGGGACATCTTCTAACCACAAACTACCATCATGAGTTTTGCTCAATACATGTTTGATCCAATCTATCTTGAACACGATGGGAAAGATCAAAACTTGTGTCAAACCCTTCCTTTCAACAATTTTGTATTCATCTTTTAATACTCCATTGACACATAACTTCACAAAGGCTTCTCTTATTTCCATGTCTCCTAGGGCTCCTATCTTGCAATTGTAGGCTCTTCTTATGTCCTAAACCATAACAACGTTTGATGGTATGCAAGAAAGGGCTCTAGCTAGGTCATTTTTGTATGTAACTTCAGGAATAGGTCAAAAATTAGGCTGCCTAACCTCATTAGACACTAGCTAGACTTCAAACGATTCTTTTTCTTGGGTTTTCTTAGAACTCAAAGCCATTTATGCAAAATAGGGTTTCCTTTACATAGAAATATGAAACTACATAGCTTTGTACAAATGAAAATACCTCAAGATCGATGAAAATGCATTGTAGGAGGTTGTAATATTCTTAGAATGCTGGATTATCTACTGTGAAGTTGCTCTGTGCTCTTTATCTCCTTTGCTTCTTGATCGCGATGAGGAAAAATGATTGAAATCATGATAATATACCCTATTTCCATCGCATTAAATGCTCAACTGCAAACTCGGCTTATGAAGGATTTTAACATCACTTGGCTTGCACTACATTTTTGTTTTACTCGACTTCCATAGAAGTTACTCAACTCAGCATCAGTCATCAACTCGGTCACTGCTAGGAACTCGACTTCCATTAAAGTTTTACTTGGCATCCAAAGATAGCTCGTCATCAAAATTTTGTCTTGGCATCTTATTTCATGTAGATTCATACTTTGCATTGCTTCTTCATGGTTTAGGGCTGATGTTTGATACTTCCTTATATGTATCAGCCCCATAGAATTATCTTGTGATTAATTGGGTGAGAAATGATCACTTGACCTTGTGGGTGAAATGACCCTTTCATTGGATGTTCTTGATTCATTCTTTTTCTGCCATGTCTTCTTCATGTTTGTTTTGATGTGTTCTACATCAATCTTTTCTTTGCCCTTGTTTGATTCAATTTTTGGTGCTTTTGACCATGTAGGACAATTTCTACGGATATGACTAGTTTTCAAGAAACTAAAACATGTGGTTTGGCTTAGCCACCTACTATAATTCCCTCTGAAATGTGTTCTTATGCAATTCTGGGGTTTATGTCCATATTCCTGACAAAAATGATAGCTATACCTGGTGTTGTAATCCCAATGGTACTGACTTTCATTTCCTTTTTTTTTTGTTGGCTGAATTGATGTCCACATAGGCTTTGATCTGCATTGAAATGCTCTATGTCCATACTTCTTACAATTATGACAATGTCCATCAAATCTTTGTGTCCTTGTAACTCTGGATCTACAATATTGTATCATATGTCCTTGCATGTTGCACTTGTGACAATCACTCTTGTTTTTGGGTGTGTTTGTCTAATTGATTCTTCTACTCCTGCAAACATTAGCAGTATGCCCCCTTTTACTACAGTAATGACAAGTAGGTTTAGAATCCTTAACTTTGTCACTTCTTTGCTCAACACTCTTTGATGATTCTCCAATTTCAGTGCTGTTGTATCCAAGTCCTGATGTATCATGGGCTGATCTTGGAAATTTCATCAACTGTTCAAAGTACTTAATGACTTCACTTGATTTGTTGAGATTCTTTGCTACCTCTCTTTCTCTGTTCAATTCATTTTGCATTTGTTCATTCTGCATCTTCAAAGTAGAGATCTCAATATCTTTCATATTGAGTTCATGATGAAGATTCATCTTTTGGGCGAGTGTATCCATTTGCATGTTTGAGATCCTTGATAATTCAGTACAATTTTTCTTCAAGTCTGTTTGTAAGATTTCTTTTTTCATCTTCCATCATGACTTTATCCTCAACTACTCTTTTCTTTTGTTTAATGATTTCACATAATATTATGGCCTGAGATTCATGTTCCATCTTGAGAGATCTTATCTCATCTGCTTGAACTTTGTTTTTCTCCATCAGTTCTGCTATTTCTACATCAAACTCTTTAATGTCTCCATTGGCAAATAGTTTTCTGGTGTCTATTTCCTTGCAGTTTTTATCATTTTCAGCTATGGCTATATCCTTTCTTCTTTTCAAGAATTTTCTCAATTCCTCCCTTGCTTCCTCTACTTTGTGTAGAGCCAGTTGCACATCAATCACTTGATTTTCAATAATCTTCCCAAGTTTGAAGACTTCCATCTTTAGATCTTTTCCTCCAAGCTGTTAGGCTTCCTTCTTGTGAGAACTTGTTGCTTTGATACCAATTGTTGGAATATTCAAATAGGAATAATGCTTCTGAGAGGGGAGGGGTGAATCAGAAGTACTATACCTTTTACCATTAAAACTTTTAACTAAAAGTAGATTGCATGCATATAAACACATTAAACAATTATGAGAAACACATATGCATCACCACATAACACTTGAGATTTTGGTAACCCATAAACCCTCCAAGAATAAGAAGGTAAAATTGGGGTGGGGATGATACCCACAAAAATTACTGCAGTAGTAATGTTTAACCACTTCTGATGGTCTGCCCTGTTAAAGGCTTTACACTATATCAATAGTGACCTGATTAAAAAATCTCAAACACCTTACATGTAGTGTTACCTTGTTAAAGGATTTAATCACCTATTTATAGGATCTACAAAATACCTGCTAAGCTAACCTATCACCATAGGGTTTTCTTTCTAATACAATTGATGGAGAGTATTAGGTATAATAAACCTGATAGCTTACAATCCTTTGATTGCTGAATACAGGCACTTGATCTACTTTCTCTAATCTTGATCCTCTATGATCTAATACTCTTTACTCTGAAAATCAGTTTTCCTTACACACCCTCATCCATCCACACACAAACAATTGGATTTAGTCTTCCTTATAAAGATACTCAAAGACTTAGGGTTAGGTATGGATCTATGATCCATATTGAATCTCTATTTCCCCATCATTCCTTGCACATTTACTATTGGTTGCATGCCTTCTCCTTTTTTCTTATTGGCTATATGTAGATTGCATAGGAAAAACAAAAGATTTGTTCTTATCTTTTTAATCCTTCGAGATTCGTCATATGTCGGCCATGAAAATAGTTTACATCTTCATTTGTAAAGTTACAAACTCATATGTTCTTTCTATGTCACTTGGCACTTACTGATACTAGATGCTTGGCACATATAACAAACTGGCTTACTCAGCTCCTGTTGTATTTCTAGATTGCTTGGCATCATCTATGACTCATCACTCAAATGCCACTCGGCACTTATATCATGCTCGACGCCTAAAGTCATTTGGCACTTGAACTTCACTCGGCACCTAATCTTCACTCGGTACCTAAAGGCTACTCAGCACCTAAATATCACTCAGCACCTGAAGGCTTTCCTAACTCAAATCATGTTGTGGCTCGACATACATGGTGTACTCAGCTCCAATATAGAAAGTGGTTAAGTGTGTTGGCACTCAAATGTCAAAAACTATTTTGAGGCTAACATTTTCTTTCCAAAGAATAAAGGTAGAGGGAATATAGTCCCCATCATCATGGCTAGAAATATTAATAGGTTGGATTCTTCTTCTAAATACCTTATGGTAGGAGGTTCTTGATCATAAATGGGTAAGTCATCATGAACACTAAAACCTAGGCCAATAGTATATTTATTTTTATGTCTATTGGTGTGTCTTAAAGGTTCAACAAGAGAATATTTTCTATTACTCAAATGACCATGACCTAGATACCCTATCTTTTTACAAAATAGTTGATTACAATTCTATTCTCCTAGTTTAGTTTATACCTTGACTCTAATAATTCCCAATGTGTGGAGAAACAAAAGGATGTTAACTACATAATGGGTTGGTGTAGCTTAATGTCATTTTCCTCTGAATTAAAAGGCACAACTCCCTTATATTTGAAAGGATTTTCATTTAGCCCTTTGTTTATTATATCAATATTGGGAGGGTTTTCTCTTAACTAGAGAAAAATAGAGGCAAAAAACCAATATTCTTGTAACCACAAACAACCTAGGCAGATTAATTTTTTGTACAAACCACAATACTAGTAGAATGGCTTCTACAACTGTCTTTTAGCTCTTCTAACTAAGACTATTTCTACTAATATTTTAACTACTATCTCTACTTCTAATAAATAAAAAGATTCAATGCAACCAAAGAGAGGAAACATACATGCATATGAGGGTCAAATGTAATTGCTTCTATTGGTAACACTTTACCAAAATGGAATCCAGTGAGTTACTAATAGGTTCACATACATTTTTCTTTCAACTCTATGAAAACTACTATAACATGCAATGCACCCAAGAAAAGAAGTAGAAATACATATGAAAGTAAAATATAATTTCTTTTTAGTGAGAACACTTATCTAAAATAGAATTTAGTAAGAAATTATCAACTTCACATGTAATTGTCCTAGAATTTCAAGGGAAAAACTAATCTAAATGCAAATGAGCAACAAACAACTAGATAAACAAGATACATGGAACTAAAAAGCTCATTCACCCAAAATTTTGTCTATCCTCTATTCAAATTTGAAAATTACATATATAGGCCATTATAGATCTAGCTAGTTACCTTAGATGATAACATTTCTGAGCATTTGAAAAGAATAGCTTAAAATAGGATTGACTAATAGTCATCCATTACAAAATACATTTATGGTAGGAGAATTTTTATATTTAGGTACACTAGTAAGAGGAATTAGAGTAGGACTAGAAGGGTGTCATGAGGAACACCACAATGCTTCCATTCTTCTTTGTTGCAATAACCTTGTGTGTCAACAATACATCCATAATCATCCTTATTTCCTTGACACCTAGGATGTAGATATTGTCATCTCTCACCACCTAGTAGTCATGGTCCTTTGTTAGATTCTCCATCATGGTAACCTTAGTCTAAAGCTTCTCTGACACTCTTTTTAGTGTTCCATTAATGGCAACCAACTCCAAAATCTTAGATTCTTGAAAGTTTGTGTGACTAGTTGAATCATCTATGAATTCAAGGAACTTTATCTTCATCCTTTCAATATCAAGCAACTAATTATTTGTACTGACATGTGACTTAGTGTGAAAGTATTTAAGATACACATATACCTTCTCAATTATCTTCTTCACAACATCATACACCCTTTTCAACTCTTGTTAAACTTTAACTAGACTCTTATATTTGAGCTCAAATGATTGTTTCCAATGAAGCAAGGGCTCTTTACTAGTTCTAAGTATGCCAAGACTAAGGGGAGCATCAAATTTCATGTCAATCACTTCTTGCATTAGCCCCAATTCATCTTTAAGTTTCTTATACTCTATTAGCATTGAGACTTTATGTGAAGATATTGCCTCTCTTAATTTATGTTTATCCAAAATTAGATTGCACAAGTTTTGAATCAAAGGGGGATCTTGTGACTTAATATCTTCAATCCAAGACTAAGCAATTTGTCCAAATCAACTCTCCTACTGCAATTTCATCAATAATTTCTTATTTTTCTCTACACTTGGGTTAAATGTGCTTGGTGTAGCACTATCTACTAGTACTATATGCAAAGGAGCCAACATAGATCTAATATAAGAAACCAATTCCTTATTGGAAACCTTCATTGTTTATTTTGCAACTTCTAACTCCTCCAATCTATCTCTAATCCTATAATTTGTGGATTTCCATATATTGACCATAGAGTCATGAATTGGAAGACCTATATCAACTAATTTTATTCAAAAGATCCCAATTCTTCTTTCATTCTGAGGTTTAGCTACCTCTACCACCATGTGTCCTATATCCAAATATCTAGCCAAAGTAGACATAGTCTTTTGCCTCTTTTCTTTAGATGTTGTTTGTGATGGTCATGTTTCTTGTGAAATCAAGTCCTTTGGTGGGGCACTCTCCTCCATTCTCATTTTCTTCCTATCAATAGTCTCTTTTAGCTAGGAATTGGCTTGAAGGATACTGAATGCTAATGTGAGAGTTGAAGGATCAAATATATTTCTAGCTATGGGAGGAGTATCCATTTTCTCACTAGAAAATGGAAAGGACACCATTTTGGTAGCAAAATACCCAGGAATATTACCTTGATATGTGCCATCTTGTTGCTAAGGAGTATAAAAGGCTTTTTAGTCACCACCTTATCCACTTTCTAAAGGATTTTCATCTAGCTGGGTGTCCTCTCAATCTAAATTGATGATTGGCATGATGAAATGTTCCCCTTCTTTACCCTTTTCTTTTTCTTTCTCTGCCTCAACTACTTCAACTTTTCCTATGTGTGGTAGAGAGCGTCCTTCACAAGTTACAAATATTTGGATGTTCTTCTTAGGTGGTTGACCTCTAGCTCCTTTGCCAACTATTTGGGAAGGAACCATAGATGTAGAGGTAAAAGCAGTTATGGTAGAGGTGGAAACTAATGAGGACTAGGGAGAACCCAAGGATGCTCGTATGGAAGAACTATTGGCTTTAATATTTTTCCTCCTTGCTCTAGTCCACTCTACCTATTTATGAGTTCTTTTCATAGTTAACTCCATTAGGGTCTCTGATTTGTCAATTATATGACCCTTAGGTGGGATGGTTAGAATAGGCTTGTCCTTTATTTCTTTTTCGTAATTTGTAGATGTCATATTAAACTTGTCATCATCAATATCATCCACATTAATGTTCATAGTATATAACTTTATTTGCTCCAAAATGAGCCTGGACCAATAACTTTCCTAAGTCTCATATTTAGTGTAATACTAAGCTTAGTAATCCTTAAGGTTTAGAATATACTTGAACCTTTCACTCATCTGGAGATTATTCTTCACAAAGCCCATAGGATCAAACTGATGCCTAATAACTTCATAATCTTTGAATTTGAACTTTCTCTAAAAGGCCTTCACAAGGTTCTTTTGCATCAAATCTTGATGCACACAAATAAGATCCTATCTCAATTGGAAAGGGGACTCCAACCCTTTTTTTAGCAACACAAAGAGTGTTTGCTTCAAGCACTTGCCTGCAAATCTCTATTAGCATGACTCTTTCATTAGGATACCTAGATAACCTACAAGGAAAAACATCAAAACCACCAATTCAAATGTAGGAAAAGAGGGGAAACTAAGTCACCACTAAAATGGCCTCTAGAGAAAATATTCTTTCAGGGAAACCCTGAAGTTCCCTACACAATCTCATAGTGAAAGCATCAATTATCTCCAAGAACTATTCATAGTTTCTTTCTAGCTAAAGACAAGGATAAAATTCATAAACTTTAGTAGACTCATAAAAATATTCATTATAGGGAAATCCTAGCCATAAGTGATGTATTTATAAGGCATAAATTAGATAGGAAGACATTCAAAATTTCTTAAAGGCCTTCGTTGAGTTCATTTAGCTTGTCAATTCATCACACAATATTTGTGCCCAATCTAGATATTTTCCTTCAACACATACAATATGAACTAAAAATAAGTGATGCTCAATGAAATTTAATGCCTCCTTCTATCCCTTTAATATTAACAACAACACCAATATATCCACAATTTCTCTTTTCATATTAGCTCCAAATAGAGTCTTAGGAAACTTACTTTTTGAATTGCTTGGTGGTTGAAACCAACTGCTTAGAATGTCACATCACCTTGAGGTTCTCTTCTCATTATATATGGAAGAATATGACCCAAAATTAATGTTGTCACAAAAAATTTCACCCACATCCAAAGTTTTTACCTAAGGACAAGCTTGTGAAACATGGAAACAACCTCCAAGTTGTGGGACTTGAACTATGAGGTTGAGTCTCTAGAGAAGGATGGATTCCTTTACTATTAGGGTGCACCTAACTAATTTTGGAGAGGAAAAGGGAGAAGGAATGCATGAAAAGAAAATCTAACTATTCTAATCTAAGGGGGTGATGCACCGAAATAGAGTTTTCAAACCAATCTCTTCCCATACATGCACTGTTGAACCATCATGACACCAAAAGATATACACATTTAGACTTTCTTTAATCTAAAAATCACATGTAGATTAGAAAACCCAAAATGAATGACACAAGGAAAGAGAAGATTCACTCATATATCATTCACAGGCCAAAAGAGATACAGTCATGCAGATTGGAAATCTCTACAAAACACCAATTAGAGGCAAATAGCTCTTGCACTTTCACATTAATGGATGAAGGAGATAAGGCAGAATGTCATATAGTTTAGAGGCAAAGGGAATTTACATTGAAGTTTTAGAGCAATATCAAAGAAGTCAGAGAAGAGTCAACCTTTTTAAAAACTACAAAAATTGCCTTTATAGTTAAGGCGTAACTGAGATATTTTCCAACTGAGATTACTCTACAATCATTGCCATTAAGTCCTATAGAGAATAATCATGGAGATTTGAAGAAAATCTGATCTTAGTACAGATCTAGATGCAATGATATCTAATCTTTGTTGGAATAGGGCCTCGAGAAGATAGAAACGGTACCATTAAACTGTCTGACCAAGTAGATGGATCAGATTAGAGGTGGTGGAGTGTTCTCTCTCATTTACCAAGTTCAACATTTATCCAAGAGTGGTTGGCATTGATCATGAGGGTTAGATTGTGAAACAAAAATCAAATTCCCCTATTTCTAGCCCTTGAATCAGCAAGATCAGTAGGTCAACTAAACTCTGTAAGAAAAATAGGCCACGTGGGCTAATCACTTCATTTCATTTTTCCACCCTGTAGAGTCTCCCTACGGTTGACCATATTTCCATAACTAACTGCGCCACCTCCTCAGAACCCTGACCGTGATGTTACATAATCACCAACTCAACTTTCAATGGTAACTGTTTAATACCTTGGTCGGGCCTACAAGGAGATGTGTTGTTTGGGCACTTCCCCACATTACTTAATCACCTCACATCTTTATATTGGGGGAAGCACACAAAAGATCCTTCATTATACTAAGCTTGCCCACAAAATTTTTTGGGCCCATGAACCACTCAGCACAACCTTGCATCTAGCTCAGCAACCTGGCCCACCTTGGTATCACTCTGTGGCATGTGCAACAAACTTGGCCCCACAAGGACTCTTGGCAACAAGGTGCTTGCCCACATTCCTTAATTTCCTTGTAACTTCATAATGCAGGGAAGCGCCAGCCCTTGATTTCATTTGAATCTAAGACGATTATAATTTTTGCATGATTGCGTATCTAGTCAACTAGATAGGCCAATGAAATGCCCTCTTCATACTCCAACTCACTTGACAACTACCATGAAAGATGAGCTATCATTATCTTTTGAGAAAGGCAAGCCCATGATGTCACACTATGCCACACATCATAAGGGCACATATCTGCAATCCTTAATTTCCTCACAACTCCATATTACAGGCATGTGCCAGCCATTGATCCTTGAAGATCTAATGGTGGAAGGTATAAATGGGAACATGTGATGCCGTGGGATAGGTGTCACTAGGGAACTTTCCTGCATTGTTAGAAGGTCTGACGAAAGGCAAAATGTGGGAATGCGGGAACCAATCAAACTACCAACTCACCCTGCCACCTTGTCCACCCTATCTGTAGAGGCTCAAAGAAGATGGACCCACCTGCCACATGGAAAAAATGCACTTACCCACATTGTCAGGAAATCTGATAGAACTCAGAATGTGGGAAAGTGGGCGCCAATAGAATCACCAGCTAGACTAAGACTTCCTCCCTCTATGGCCCATAGAAAGAACATGGACCCACCAATCCATGTGTCACAGAGGGACTTCCTTGCATTATATAAAGGTTGTGCATTTGGAGAATGTGGGAATGCGCCCATCATAGATCGCCATAGATTTGACGATATGGAAAGCTATAAAAAAAGAAGAAGGTTTGTTTGATTGTTTTATTTAATTTTTTGCATTTTAAATTCTCGAGCATTAAAATAGTATAAAAGATAGGAAATAGTCATTGGGTGGGACAACATTCAAATTCAAATTTTGGCGGGAGGCAAAATGGGTAACAATTAATTGATAGAGTTCATCTCTATCTAGAAATATGAAATAAATACAAATCTCTATCAAAGGTTAGAAACACGAAATCATAGAGCATATTTATCTACTTTATCATGTGGTTATATTGGATAATGCATTCTTGAACTAGCTCAGGGACTTGAATGGCCATAGGAAATCCTACAACTTCAAATAGGCCACTTTTCTTTAGTCTATCTATGTCTGGGTGAATTGGCTTTGAATTCTATCTTTTATGTAGATTAGATAGATTGTAGAAATGAAAATAAGTGTTAGTTAAATTCTTTAATTTTCTCAACAGACTAGGCAATTTTCTTTGCATCTTAGTCCCCAAGGCCATGAATCAAATAAACTTAGAACAACTTTGCACATAAAAAAGAATAGAGTAATTAAAAGATATCATGGGAAAAGAGCCTATAAGATTTTTTATTTGATTTGAATATAACCATTAAATTTTGAATTTCTCTCATCACACCAGTTGGGCACAAAAAGATGAGAAAATCAAGCCAATTAGGATGACAAAATGACTTTATTTGAATTAAATGTACCTTTAAGAGTGATCCATTCCACTTAACTTCATAATTTTTTACTATTTAGGCTTGAGTATGACATAAATGACACTTTTTTGATGATTAGCTATGATTTGGTTAATAAGCTCTAGAGGTCCCGAGGAACAAAAAAAATACCCCTTTAGTTAGTTAAAGAAATGACTAATCTCTCACCTATCATAACTCACTTCTTTAAAGTTTCAGGCACATAGCTATTTGGAGATTTTCTGATGCCTTTTAAACTTAGCTTATTCACTTTCAATCAAGTGCAAAGCACTCTTACTTCTTGTCCATAATTGAATGCTTCCTTCAAAGTTTTCTTTTTTTTAAATTTCTCTTGAGTGTAGCACATTACAAGAATCTCTAATGAAAATTCTATTTTCAAAGTGACCTTTCACCTTATTAGCTTAGCCCTATTCTATATTCACTTTTCATGTGCATGGTTAAAACAACACCTTTCTAAAGGGAATAATGTTTAACTAAAGTGGTTGATTCAAACATATGCAAGGCCTGAGGTTGAATCAAATAGCTACAATAAGTCTTCTAAAGGGTAATCTAATTGTAATTTGAATGTCAATAGAATGCTTACTTTTTGACATATATGCTTTCATTATTAGCCATATCTCTATTTTGTAGAAAATATGGTTACACTATAAATGAGCGGAGTGTTGAAGGAAATTCTCCACTTTGGATATTTTTCTCACCAAAAATACTCAGATGAATTCTCTATAAATATGTTCTTTCCCTTAGTGAATTTAGGATTTCAAAGCTTCACATACATACATACATACATACATACATACATACATACATACATACATACATACATATACATATACATATACATATACATATACATATACATATACATATACATATACATATACATATACATATATATATATATATATATATATATATATATATATATATATATATATAACTTCTCCAATTTCTAATTTCAGAAAATATGAGGCATGGCTCCACAATGGATATTGTGTAGCATCGAGGGTAAACTTCCAAACTTATACATTCACCTCCATATCACTCTTCAAAAATGATTTAGCATGCACAAGATCATCTATATTTCTTCCCAAAGTGAAATCAACACCGAGTATGACAAGAACTTATCCAATTTTAGTCATTTTGAAAAAGGTGCATGTGCCTACACTATGAAGAACACAACATAGCTAGGAAGATTGATTTTAGAAGTTCTTTAGCTTTATCAAAAAAGGCTCCATACTTTTCCCAATAGTTTCACAATATTCCAAGTAACTCTAAGAATAAAAATTAGACATAGATAACTTATCATTTGATCTAATTAGGGTGTTTCAAAAAATTGTGTCTTGAGGGGCACTACCTGAGCTCACAAAGTAATGAAGTTACATATCCAAAATGCATATATATTAATAAAATTGGTTGATCTGATCAAATGAATACTACAATCTCTATGAAAAGACTTTAGAGAGGTGATCTCCTCGATCTTAGAGACCAAACTAACATGTTCTAATATGTTTTTAGGTAACTAGACTGTGGATCCATGATTGCCTTGGCATAATCAAAATGTTTTTTTTTGAAATAGATTATTGAAAATAATTTATGCTTCTTCATGAGTGAATGGGTAGCTAGGATCATTCTTCTACTATCTTTGTGATCTAAAACACATCCTTTTAATTTTGTGGAAAATGAACAACTTTTGTTATACTTGTCTTAATTCTTTAAATAGTGGAACAACAAAAGCTGACTAGAACTAAGGATAAAGAGCCTCATCATGGAGCCAAAGCATAGGTTCTCCAAAATTTCCAAGTTACATGAATTTTTAATTATTGCTTCATTCTAGAAAGTTGGCCTCTAGTTACCAAGAACATGAATTTCATCTTTTTGAAGAGAATTTGTGTGCATGCAACTTAGAACATGCATTTTGGTCAAACATCCTTCATATGGGTGTTGACTTTGATATGGGTGCTTTTAGAGCATATATTGTAGTAACTAGTCTCCTCTATATTGAAAAAAATAGTTGGCATTTCCATGAACCTATAACCACCTAACTTGATTGATATCTACTTAGACTACTTTCTTAATAACCATATTGGTAAGATTACAGAGGAAGATGAGAAAGAAGGATCCCCTAGGGATAAATTAATTTGGAAATGAACTTAGTACCATGAATTATGATCAAACTAGAAGCTTGAAAAAGGGAGACTAAAAGTCTGGCAAGAGAAAGTCATAGCCTTTTCCATAGAATTTGGGAGAAACTAGAGTAGTGAGTATGACTTTATGAGGCATATCTTCTCTATAGATCCAATTCCTAATAGCTTTACCCTCTTTCTCATTTTCTAATAGGATTGAAGACTAGTTAGAGGGCCCTTGTTCTATTGTTAAAGTTGACAAGCTCACAAAAATTCCACCAAAGATCAAGTCTTGTAGAGTGAAAGGCCCCCAAAATCTAAAAGGGATAAGGGTAGGCTCACACCATAGACTATCATGGTGAAAGATCAAGGTTTCATACTCTTTGAATGTTTTCCATAGGAGCGAGGGGAAACTCAAAGTACATAAATAAAATCAAGTGTGTGTTCTCCTATTCCAATGTTCCCCATTTTGAATTTTTTCTCATAGTTAGTAAGAACAGTTTTAGCCTCATGAATAGCTCTATTACTTGGTACCAAAGACTCAATAGTACTAAGAATATTGATAGACATAGAGTTATCTTTGAGGATATATACCTCTGTACCATTTGAAGGGAACTTAATAAACATATGGTATGTGAATGAAACTACATGCATGTCATGGATCCATGGTCTCCCTAACAAACTATTTTATGCAAGAGCTATGTCAAGGGCCTGAAAGACTACATCTTTCTCAACTAGACCAACTTAGATAGGCAATACCACTAAACCTTTAAAAGCTATCTCAACTTTATCATAAGATTTTATTGTGATATTTCTCTAGAGTCAATAAAAAATTTAGATAGACCTAGCTATTGAATGACATTGAAATAACTAATTTTTTACCCAAGACCATTTTCTATTAGCACATGTCTAACATAGGTTTGATAGATTTGTACCTCAATGTGATGGGAAAGATTATGTGGATGGCTAGGATTTTTTTCATCTTCTTAAAAAATTGAGAGGTAATGTGTAGTAGAAATGTAATTGACCATGAATTTGAATTGATTAATATTAAGATTGGTGGGGACACGAGTTGTGTGCAATCCTTTTTCTAGAATCTTCATATGCAAAGGCAAGAACTCTAGCATCGTAAAGATAGATATATGTGCAAGAGTATGCTTAAATTTATAAAAATATGTTATAGGTAGAATTTGTAGAGGCAAAAGATTTTTTAAAAGAGGAAAGCCTTGATATCTTAGCATTAGATTATTTGGAAGAATTTATACCTCTAAGGATAACTTTAGGCTAGCTCCTAGTAATGGTGTTAAGTCTTTCACCATGCAAAGTATAATCTTCACCTCTAAGCATGATCAAGCATGTATTCTCACTAAAAGTTTTCTTTTGTGTGGAACCAACACCTCTCAAAATAACATAGGTCTCCCATCAACACTTTAATTTTAGTTATGTTTGTAATAATTTGGTTTCAGCATGTGAATATTTTCACTTATAGGCTCAAGCATATGAATGACATTATCACTATTTGTACAAGTATAGTTAATTTTAGCAACTCCATTTTTCTTATTAATTGTTTATGTTTCTCCTTGATTTGAAAGAGGTTATTTGAAATCCTTGTGGTCAAAAAATTTAACAAGTCCATGTTGGTCTCAAATTGGTTTTGACAATCAAGTGTCAAAACACTTAAGAAATTTCTAAGTTAATGTTGAGTATAACATAGGTGCCAAACTACAGTATGTGTCGAGCTAGAAATTTAATAGGTGCCAAGTTATTTAGGTGTTGAGCAAGTTTCAAGTGTCAAGTGATAATAGATGTTGAGTCAGCATATGTGCTAAGAAAAGTATAGGTGCTGAGCAAGATAGAGTTACTATAGGAGCCGAACAAGTAAAAAATCCTATATGTGTCGAGCATCAGCAATCAGTAAGTGCTGAGTAACATAGAATCAACATAAGAGTTTTTTCCTTCAAAAAATTAGATGTAAACTATTTTTGAGCCGACTCAAGATGAATCTCAAAGGATATAAAAGATAAGATCGAATCTATTACATTCCCTATGTAATCAGCATGGAACCAATGAAAAAATGGAAAGAACATGCAACCAATCAAAAAAATGGAAATAATTGAGTGGGAAAGATGGATGAATCTTGATTGTAGATTCATACCTAACCCTAAGTCTTGAAACCTTTTTAAGGAGGATGAAAACCTCATAATTCAGTGTCGTGTGGATTGTATGGAATGCATGAGAGAATGCTAACAAAGTTTTGAAGGAAAGGAAAGGGTTATGAAGACTTAGTGGAAGAGTAGCATTGCAAAATTAGTTGGTCAAGAATAGCGTATCAACACTATGAATAGAGTTATATTCGATCAAGAAGGATTAGATATGATTGAAATGAACAAGGATCTAGAATCAACAATTTGAAGATTGTAAGTCATTAGGTGAACACATTGTATAATAATTTCTAGCCATTGTATTAGGAGAATGAAAATCCTATGATGATAGGTTGGTTTAATAGCCATTTTGTAGAACCTTTAACAAGGTGTTAAATCCTTTAATAGGGTGACATTCCAAGTTAGTGTTTGTAAATCCTTTAGACAAGTCACTTTTAATAGGGTGTAGCACCTTTAATAGGGTAGGCCTTTCATAGGGTAGACCATTGCTGATGGTTAGACTTTGTAACCTTAACTAGTTACATATTGCTATAGTGATAAGTTGTGGGTGTCATCCCCACCTCAGTTTTACCTTCTCATTTTGGAGGATTTCTAGGTGATCAAATCTTATGTTATCTATTTTCATGCATGTCTTTACTTTCATGTTTATTAGAGATGTTAGATGCATGTGATTAATTTTAGTTAAATAAGTTTTAGAGGATAAATTTTGGTACATCTAATTCACCCACCCTCTTAGAAGTAAATTTTCCCACTTGTAAATTTCAACAATTAGTATTAGAGCCTAGTTCTCACAAGGAGGAGCCTTACAACTTGGAGGAAAAGATCTAGAAATGGAAGTCTACAAACTTGGGAAGATGATAGAGAACTAGGAAATTGAGATACACCTCATTCTACATTTTCTGGAAGAAGCTAGGGAAGAATTGAAGAAATCCTTAAAGAGAAGAAGAGAGATTTCCATAGCTAAGAATGATACACAATACAAGGAGATTAACACCTCAAAAGAATTTGCCAATAGAGATTCTAAGGAGTTTGATGTAGCAATAGAAGACCTGATGGAGAAGAATAGAGTCCAAGCAAAAGAGATTAGAAATCTCAAGATTGAACAAGAATCTCAAGCCATGATGCTTTGTGAAGTGAGTGAACAAAAGAAAAGAGATATTAAAGATAAGGCTATGATAGAAGAAGGAAAGAGAAACCTTGCTAATAGATTAGAGGAAAAGTCAATTGAGCTTGAAAGAATTTCCAACATGTAGCTAGACACCCTAAGCCAAATGATGAATGCACATCATGAGTTGAATGTCAAGGACATTGAGATCTCCACACTGAAGATGCAAAATGAACAACTACAAAATGACTTTAGAAGAGAAAAGGAAGAAAGTTTCAAAAAACCTAATGAAGCCATCAAGTATTTTGAACATCTACTGAAATCACCAAGATCTAGCAATGACACTTCAAGATTAGGATACACTAGCACTGAAAAAGGAGAGTCATCCAAGATTGCAGAAGAAAGAAGTGACAAAGGTAAGAATGCTAAACCCACTTGTCATTTTTGTTGTAAAAAGGGACATACTTCTAATGTGTGTAGGAGCAAGAATGCCAATTAGCATGACAAACCCAAAAACATGGGTCACTATCACAAGTGCAACAAGCAAGGACATCAGGCACATGACTATAGGACTAGAACCATTAGAACACCAAGATTTGAAGGTCACTACTACAATTGCAAGAAATATGGACATAGATCTTTTGAGTGTAGATCAAAGCATATGTGGACACCTAATCAACCAACAAGGTCAAATAATCATGGACATAATTACAATTGGCACTACAACACTAGGTAGAGTTGTCACTACTATCAAGAGTATGGACACATCCCTAAAAATTGCATAAGAACACATTTTAGTGTAAAGTACAATAGATGGTTGAGCCAAATTACATGCTTCAATTGTTTGAAGATTCGTCATATCAACAAAAATTTCCCAACAAGGTCAAACACACCCAACTTAGAGTTCAACAAAGGAAAAGGGAAGGTAGATGTTGAACACATCAGAGGGTAGATGAATAAAACATGGAGAAAGAAAGATGGAAGTAGCACATCCAATGAAGGGATCACTTCACCTAAAGGGTCAAATGGTCACACTACATCCAACTAAGCAAAATAATGTATGTGGAACTAAACTGATATACAAAGCTTAAACATACATCAATTCCAAGACAAGTAAGTAGTAAAAAGGAGAGATCAGCATGAATAGAGATGCAAAGTTCAAACTTCAAGTTTTTATAAGTGTCATCGAGTAAGAAAAGTTGTTTTTAGTTGTTGAGTAAAATTCTAGTAAATGTTGAGTTGTTTCTTCCAAAGTCAGTAGAAGCCAAGTGATTAATTGTAGCTGAGTTAGTAGTAGATACCAAGCAAAAGGAAATTTATATTGAAGCTGAGTAAGGGAAACTCTAGTGTATGTCAAGTATTGGAAAGACAATGAAAGCTGAGTAAAGTAGAATTTCTTAAGAAGTCAAGTGGATAGTTGTAAATGCACTAAGCATTAAATGCTATGAAATAAGGGTATATGATCAATTTTGAATGATTTTACACCATTGTGAGAAAAGTGAAAAAGATGAGAATAGTGCAAAACAATTTCCAAGTAGAGCTTGAAGCATTTGAGCATATTTTTATAAAGATTTAGCATAGTTTTGATGATTCAAGGTATTTATACTTGTGCTGAGCTATGCAGTTTCAAAAATTCTTCATGTTCAAACCCTAGTTTGAAGAAATGGACTCCAACTCTAGAAAGCCTTAGGATAAAGATCCATTTGAAGCCCAGTTAGTGTCAAATGAAGTTAAGCAACCCAATTTTAGACCTATACTTGCAGTTGCATATAAAAATTGTTGGCATAAAGTTATTTGCCATTAGTGACAATACTCACAGTTCAAACCGAGTAATACAGTGCAGACCGAATGATGGCAACACAGTTCAAATCGAGCACTATAGACACAATTCAAATCGAGCATCGAAGATACAGTTTTAACCGAGTGAAGTTGCACTTAGTGTCAACCAAGTAAAGATACACTCAATATTAACCGAGTGAAGTTGCACTTAGTGTCAACCGAGTAAAGATACACTCAGTATTAATTGAGTGAAGTTGCACTTAGTGTCAACTGAGTAAAGATGCACTCAGTATTAACTGAGTGAGGAAGCACTTAGTGATAACCAAGCTTAGGAGGTTAACGAAGAAGTTAGTTTCCACCGAGTGACACTATATCTACTGAGTCACCAATGGTTACCAAGTTCCAGGCAACGTTGTATGACTAGTATGAACCGAGCCCTTACCTCTACTAATTGCATGACAATGCCGACTAACGTAGTGGATGTTGCATATCAGAAGGTCATCAAGTCTATCTGAAGAACTCGAGTTTATTTTACCATTTGGCTGACTCAGTTATATTTTGTTTACTTTTGTTTGGCCGACCTTGCATAAATAATTATTGGAATGGTATATATATATGTAATGTATTATATCATTCAAGAGATATATATACATACAAGAAAGATACATACAAGATATAGAATATTGAAAAAGGAGGGACATAAGATATGATATGCGAATTCATCAGCAGAAAAGAATACTCAGCAAGGTCTACTAGGAGCGGAAATGATTTCATCAATCACAGAAGGTGATCTACAATAAAGAACTCAGTCAAGTTGTAAGTTGATCTGTTGGTTCATCCTAACAAGTGAATCATTCTTGTAAATCCTTTAACAGGGTAGACTTAACCATCTTTATTCAAATCTCCTAACAGAGTGCATACTTGTAAAGTATGTTTGTAAATCCTCTAACAAGGTGGATCTAGCAATCCTCTGTGCTACTAACAGGGAAGATCACCAGAAGTTATCATTGTAAGCCTTAACCGGCCAACTTCATACTATAGTAATGAAGCTTTGTGAGTATCATCCCCACCCCAATTTTACTTTCTATTTTGGAAGGTTTCTGGGTCACCAAATTTCTGTGCATATATGGTTTAAATGTTTAATAGTTCTTTTATGCAGTAGGATAGATGAGTGTATGTTGAGTATGGTTATTCTGAATTGACTTAAAAGTTTTATTGTTATTGATTCACCCCTCCCCTCTCAGTAACCTATTATATCTTGAATATTTCCAACAATTGGTATCAGAGCCTTTTGATTCTCAGGACAAAGTTTGATAGCTTGAGCAAAGATCTAAGTTATGAAGATATTCAGACTAGAGAAAGTTATTGAAAATGAAAAGTTAGATCTAGAAATGGCCACGGTTCAACTCAAAGAAGCAAAGGAGAATCTTTCTCAATCCCTAAAAAGAAGAAAGGAACTTGCAAGACAAATGAATGACCATCACTATGTTGAAGAAAAGATTGAAGATTTGTTACCATCAAGTAGTTCAGAAGAAGCTGACAAGGCAATCAAAGAACTTCTAGAAAAGAATGGATCTCTACAAGAAGAGGTAAGAAAGCTTAAAAGAGAGCAAGAAATACAGTCAATTAGGCTATGTGAAGTTTTGGAACAAAGAAACAAAGCACAAGAAGAATTGGAAGATAAAAGCCATAATCAATCCCATCAGCATGAAGACCTTATAGACCAACTTTCTAATGCAAATGAAGAAATCAGGATTCTCAGAGTACAAAATGAAAGTCTACAGAATGATTTAAGAACTGGGAGACAAATCAATGAAAGCTTGGAAAATGATCTAATCTCTAAAAGGCAAGTCAATGAAAGAATTATGAAATCCCAAGCAGATATGAATCAATTAAATCAACAAAATGAGGAAAATCTTTATAGACATAAAGGTAAAGCTGGTCTTGGATACAAAGAAGAAGGTGAATCCTCCAAACAAGGTGAACAAAGGAATAAAAAACCCACTTGTAATCACTGTGGCAAGTTAGGTCATACATCCAAAAAATGTTGGAGCAATGGAAAAGAAAAATTCAATGGTAAATGCTTCAATTGTAATCAGCATGGTCACAAAGCAAATGAGTGCAAGGAAAAACCAAAATTTGAAGGCAACTGTCACAAATGCAAAAAAACATGGTCACAAGGCTTTCCAATGTAGATCCAAATCATTCAATCCAGCTGAACAACTTGTCAAAGCCATATTTGGATGGGACTACAACACCTGGTGCAGATGTCACTATTGTGGGGAATATGGACATACTGGCATAAATTGTGCAAGACATCAGCTAAGGAAGAAGGACACTACTGTAAGGTGCTACACATGTACATAACTTGGTCATATAGCTAGAAATTGCATGACTATAGAAAGAATTGAAGATGAGAAGAAAATCAAAGTAGACAACATTCAGAAGCAAATGAAGCAACAGTGGATTCCAAAATCTACCGAACAAGATAAGTCAAGCAATGGCAATATCACTCAAGAAATGAGTGATTCCACCATTTTCAATTAATATTCATAAAAGAAAGTATGGAACTGCATCCTCCAAGAATTATCCTAAACAGTTCCACAAGAAGAAAGATGATCAGAATAGTATTCAAATACACTTTGATCCTAGTCTTAACCGAGTTTGGTCAGGTGCAATAAAGTTTCATTTACCGAGTTATATCAACCAAGCAAGGTAGGTTCATGACCTTACCAAGTTAGGTCGGTACATCAATGTTTTCTTTTGATCACCAAGTTGATAGTATCTACCAAGCAAGTCGATGACAACCTATCATTTCATCTACTGTCGTACCAAGCATTTATGATGAATGTTTCATCAAAAAGGGCAAAATTTGATCTCATTCTTCACTAGGAAATTTTAACAAAAATATGGAAAGCATAAGGAATTCAAAGAACAATTCCTACAAATTTGGTTCACTTTTGATCTGTTTATTTTTCTATGTTCAAAAGTCTTTCCATCGAAAGGATCAATAGTATGGAGAAAAGATATTCTCGTTCTTTATCAAATAAATGAGTTCATTGCAGAGTTAGGTGAAAATTTTGACAGTGTTTTGGATAATTACTTTGAAGATTTTAAGGAAAGAATGAACAATAGGTTCTGGATTCCACCTAAACTAGTTGAGGAATATAAAGAAGATGTATGCTTAATGGTAGATTGTGACAAAGTATACATACAGGCAATCAGGCCCCGAGTTGCATGGGTGAAACCTCTTCCTTATGAGGTTAATATTGATGAAACCAAAGATATCATAGAAGCACTAGTGAGTGAACCAGTAGACCCAAAGCAACCAGTCTTTGGAACTTATGATGAAGCTAAAGCCAAAATTGAGCTTTCAATCAAAATCCCTCAGGTCATTAGCAAAGGAAAGAGGAAGATTGCAAAGCTAAAAATAGAACTTGGTCCTCTGATGATTACTGAAGGGAAAGGAGAAGATGATGAAGAAGAAGAGGAAACCGAGTGAGAAAAAGAAGAGGAGCCTCAATGGAAGAAAGATAAGGTGATTATCACCAAACCTAAAAAGCAATCTAATGCAGTCTTCTCCAGGAGAACAAGACAAGGGAAGAAGGAATCTATACTTGTCAAGCCTCCACTCACATTTGAGGAAAGGTTGAAGCAATTAGAAGAAGGTACTAGCTTCACAAACTTCAAAGTATTGAAGTTTGAGACAAGAACAGAACAGGAGAAAATGCAGATTGAGGAGTTGGTATTGAATAAAATGGGAAGATGGAAATACCCTCTGGATGAGATTGCCTCTCAGATCCCTAAAGAGCTATTGGAGAGGTTGCAACCAAGATGGGAAATTGCAACCAAAACTATCAAGGATATCTTTGAGCATACCCTGAAAAATCTCCTGCCAAGTCTCACTGATGCAGAAGTGAAGAAATCACTGAAAGATCATGAAGGTAATATGATGATTAGATTCCACACTTGTTTGATACTAATCAAAGACATTGAGCATGTTGTCAATGATGCAACAAAAATGTGGAAACATGTCTATCATCTACATAAATCCAGTGAGGATATTGTTCAAATCAAGGATAGTGACAACAGTGATGATGATGACATTGAAGATATTCTAGGGGATCTGCATTCAATGATGATAAATGTTGAGCAAGGATTCAAGAAAGATGAAATGGAAGAAGATGACAAGGAAGATGAAATGGAGGAAGAAGAAGCTCATCAAGCTAAGGAGGAAGATGATCCTATAAAAATTGTAGCCAAAGTCATTGCATCTCTTCCTCACTCTCCACCTAAAGCAACTACATCAACTCTGGAGATAGCCTCTACTAGTGAGATTGTGTCCACAATAGCTTCATCAATTGCTCAATCTTCACCTGTCTCCTCTCAGCTCTGGGCACCATCTATGCAAGTGTCTACCACTTCATTAATCGAGTTGCAACCATCTTCATTGACCGAGGCATCATCAGCTACAACAATAAGTTCATCAGGCATATCAACTTCTACTGTAGAATGTACAGCAAGTGTACCCACTAGTACTTCAATTTTGACAACTTCATCTACTCCAATTTTTGCATCTATTAGTTCTCCCATACCAACCTATACATCAATCTTGGGAAGAACATCAATTTTTGATACTATTAGCACTTCTCTCAGTTTTCCTCTAGCTAGTCCTATTCTAGTTTTGTTAGCTAGTCCAGCCTCATCAACTATTGTTTCAGATTCAAAGGGAAAAGGTGAAGTCACTGCAAGAAAAGAAAAAAGATAGATGATTTCTAGCAAGGCAGTGGATGAGGAAATAGACTTGGATAAGGACATTGTCACACCTAAGATAGATCTGGATAATGCATCAGTTGATGAAATGAGAATGATCAGTCAGCTATTAGATTAGAAGGCAAGGCAAAAACAACTGAGGCATGAGAGAGACCAGGAATATAGTATTATTGAAAGTGCTAAGAATATTCTAACAGAAGCTATTGGTGTTGAAGTAGATTCTACTCAACACATTTTGAATCAGTTAGAAGAGGCTATATATAAATTCAATGAGGATACCTCTAGCCAAGAAAAATTGATTGAAAAGGCAGAGAATAAATTTGACAATAAGGTGCTTGAGCACATTGCTCAACATATTGCATTAAAATAGGTAGAACTATCTACAATTTTGAGTAATTTTGAACATACTTTTAATAATGTAACTTCACTTTTTGGTAAACTTTGTGATGTTACCGAGTATACTAAGGAAATCAAAGAAAAGTTGAATAAAATTGATGAGGATATGAAGGTCAGTGCACAAATGTTGTAGCTTGACCACAGTTCAAGTTCATCCCATCATCTCAAAATAAGATTTTTGTCAGAGAAATAGGCAGAATTGTTGAGAGAGGAAGCAAGGATTAGGTGTACTCTGATTGACATCCAAAATATGATCCTTCCTATCATGGAAACAATGCAGAAGCATATTGCCCATTCCAAAACATTGATTCGTGACAAAAACTTCTCAATTGCAGATCATATGATTGAACTCTCTGCAGAAGTTCAAATAGCACTCTCCACCAGCAAACTTTTGCAAGAAAATTGGGATAAGACATTGGCTCTTATTCTCAAGGTACATTCTGAGTTTATCTCTCATTTTGGACTCTCTGTGTATATACATATTGTTTAATTTGGCATTATTGTCAAAAAGGGGGAGATAGCACACTCCAAGAGATAATTGTGCAAATATGTGTAATGACTTGAAAATACAGTGCATATTCAGAACTGTATAATTTTTGCACATAAAATTTGAATCATAATTGTTTTTGTCACTAATGCCAAAGGGGGAGATTGTTGGCATAAAGTTATTTGCCATTAGTGACAATACTCACAGTTCAAACTGAGCACTGAAGACACAGTTCAAACTGAGCATCGAAGACACAATTTTAACCAAGTGAAGTTGTACTTAGTGTCAATCGAGTAAAGATACACTCAATATTAACCGAGTGAAGTTGCACTTAGTGTCAACTGAGTAAAGATACACTCAGTATTAATCGAGTGAAGTTGCACTTAGTGTCAACCGAGTAAAGATGCACTCAGTATTAACCGAGTGAGGAAGCACTTAGTGATAACCGAGCTCAAGAGGTTAACGAAGAAGTTAGTTTCTACCAAGTGACACTATATCTTCCAAGTCACCAATGGTTACGGAGTTCCAGGCAACGTTGTATGACTAGTATGAACCGAGCCCCTACCTCTACCAAGTGCATGATGATGCCGAGTAACGTAGTGGATGCCACGTATCAGAAGCTCATCAAGTCTGTCTGAAGAACCCGAGTTTATTTTACCATTTGGTCGACTCAGTTATATTTTGTTTACTTGTGTTTGGCCGACCTTGCATAAATAATTATTGGAATGGTATATATATGTAATGTATTATATCATTCAAGAAATATATAGATACATACAAGAAAGATACATACAAGATATATAATATTGAAAAAGGAGGGACATAAGATATGATATGCGAGTTCATCAACAAAAAAGAATACTCAACAAGGTCTACTAGGAGCGGAAATGATTTCATCAATCACAGAAGGTGATCTACAATAAAGAACTTAGTCAAGTTGTAAGTTGATCTGTCGGTTCATCCTAACAGGTGTATCATTCTTATAAATCCTTTAACAGGGTAGACTTAACCGTCTTTATTCAAATCTCCTAATAGAGTGCATACTTGTAAAGTATGTTTGTAAATCCTCTAACAAGGTGGATCTAGCAATCCTCTATGCTCTTAACAGGGAAGATCACCAGAAGTGATCATTGTAAGCCTTAACTGGCCAACTTCATACTGCAGTAACGAAGCTTTGTGGGTATCATCCCCACCCCAATTTTACTTTCTATTTTGGAAGGTTTCTGGGTCACCAAATCTCTGTGCATATATGGTTTAAATGTTTAATAGTTCTTTTATGCAGCAAGATAGATGAGTGAATGTTGTTTATGGTTATTCTGAATTGACTTAAAAGTTTTATTGTTACTGATTCACCCCTCCCCTCTCAGTAACCTATTATATCTTGAATATTTCCAACAAAAATGACCCTACTCAAGCCCTATCCATAATTCCTCCTAAGGTTGTAATGGTTCAAGATGTTAGGAGATGCTGTAACTATAAGATAGGTGCTATTGGAGACATAGAAATTAGGGAGGCATATGACAAATTATGTGAAAAAGGGAGTCTTGAAAGAAGAGTTTCAAATCATTGAGAAGAGGGCTTAACATGTACCCTAGATTTTCCTACATTTTTAAAGACCAAATGGATTAGAATTGTGCTAAGTAGGATACATGATGATAGTTTGTGGTTAGAAGATGGGCTAGTTAAAATATCAAAAAGAGTTATTGATAGGGTAATAGAGTATCCAACCCTAGAACAACCTAAAACCCTAAGGAGTGACTCCAAAGAAGCTATTGAGAAGAATATTGGAGCTAAATGGAACAAGAGAAGCATGACCATTGATACCATTAAGGATCTTCTTGTTGATTTTGCTATTAGATTCACTTCCCATAAATTCTACCAATCTAGGAGACTCAACAATATTCCCTATATTGCAGTGGATGTTGCTCATACTTATGATCTAGATAAATTGCAATTATAATAGATAATGGAAAATTTGGGAGCTATAAGAAGAACAAAGGGAGCCCAATGCAAATTTTGAGGAATTTTGATATGTATATTCTTTTATGGATAAAAGGAATTCCCTTCTTATGGAAATATAAGCTAGAAAACTAACAGGTCTATAATAGCCTAGGTAAATGAATACATTGAACAAATGGGAGCCAATTTTAAGACTATTATGACTAGTTATTTTGAAGATTTCAAGAAATCAATGAAATAGAGACTTAGGATTCTAGTTGCACTTGTGGAGTAGCACATAAATGATATTTGTCTTCTTGTTGATATTAACTATAACTACATTAAAGTAGCCATACCAAGGGTAAGATGGCTTAGGCCACTTGGTTATGAAATGAATATTGATGAGGCATCTATAACAATTACAACATTGTTAGCAGAGGAAGTAGATAAAAGTGCCCAACATTTTGACATATATGATGCAGTAAGATCTAAGGTGGATATGGAACTAAAGACTACTTCTACACTAAAGAATACTTCTACACTAAAGAAAAGGACAAATTAGTAAAGAAGCTCAAGGCCAAATTTGGAGAAGGCACATCAGAAGTAGAGGAAGAAGAAGATGATGGAGAGGAAGGTGAAGATGAAGAGAAATAGGGCCAAGAGCCACTAGCATTAACCCAAGCCATGGGAAAAGATGTTGAGGAACAAGAAGGTGTCAAGCAAGAAGAGAAAGCACCTAAGGTAGAGCCTAAGAAGAGGAAAGCATAGAAATAGCTTGCAACTTAACCTAAAGGCAAGAAAACAACTAAGCCAAGCCTAGAAAAACCCACCAAAAGGGAAGATCCAAGGGCCACAACAAAGGTGGCCAAGGAACAAGAATAGAGGAAAGCCACAAAATAGGGAGGACCAGCAGAGAAGAAACAATAGAGAAAATATGTGGTACCTCTAGAGTCAGATGAGGAAAGAACTGATTCTGATGATAACAACTAGTTTAGAGTGGTAAGACACACCACTAAATCTAACTTGGAAAATGTTTGTGACAACATTAGGGACAATGCAGACTTGTTAGGGCTTAGAGGCATTGATTTTAGTAATTTGAAAAGAGAGGAGAAAAATATGGTGGAAGAATCATTATACACCATGATGGCAAAGTTCAAGAATATTCCACTTGAACTTGATAATACTATGCGTAAGGAATTATATTCCATTGTAGAAAATAAATAACATTATTGCCTAAATATGGAGAAGGAAATAAGAGAGTCAACATTGGCTCATGTGATGCCTAAATTCACAAAAGGCCAAATAAGAAAGGCTAATAAGAAACATGGGAGCAAATTTGCACCCAAATATAGAGCATTCAACATTTTTCAAAATAAAATTGAAGATGTTGTGAAGAAGTCCACTCTAATGTGGAAAGTAATTTATGGGCTCACAACTATAAAGGAAGGATAGGAAGATCCCTTTGAGGGAAGGAACAATGATGAGGAAGAAGAAGAAAATGATAAGGAGGAAGAAGGAGAAAAGGATAAGAAAGAAGAAGAAGAAAAGGAAAAAGAAGATATTATAGTGGAGAAAGATACACAAGAGAGTGTAAAGGCAACTACTGAGGAGTATCAATAAGAAAAAAGTGTGCAAGACACACAAATGCCACCACCTAGTCCTCCACATGTAACACCCACAACTATAGAGATAGTAATTGTGAAGGATGTTCCTGACACCTCTGGTCAGAACATCAACCCATTGACTATAGAGGATCTTAAAGAGATCCTTCACATTACTACTTTACAATCATAGCTATGTACCAATCCAGTCTTGGTGAGTGTGGAGGAACTTCATAAGGTATTAGCTAAGATTACAAAAGATAAGGTGAATCCATAAGAACCACCTTGACATATTGCAACAGCTATAAGTGGACAACCACAAGAGCAAGTGGCACAAGATGTATCAACTAGGGTTGATTCCATAGTCACAATGACTTCAACTGTCAAGGAGCCAAAAAAAGAGAAAATAGGATAGAAGGATACCTCTATCATTACAACACAAGGACAAGGTGCACCTCCTCAAATCACTATAATTTATCAAGGCAGAACTAAACATGACAAGGAAGAGAGCCCTAAGGAAAAGGAATAAGAGGCAATTCAAGCACTGATAAATTTTCCTACTATAGGGACTCCCACTAGAACAACACAATAGTCAAGCACTAATGTAGTACCACTGCAAATATTAGCACCAGGCTCGAGCTCTACCAAGGTAGCAAGGGTATTTCACTATGGAGACCTTGCACTTGATGAGGAGATAGTCATTCCAATATATGACTATAAAACTATGAATATTTATTAGATTAATGAAGTGCAAGAGGCACTAGAAACGAAGAAGAAACAACAGATACTTAGGATTGACTATAAGAAAAGGTAAGCATTGATAGAAATTAAGGACATCTTTCTAGATGCATTCAACTTGTAAGTACCTTATGAGACAAAGCCCATAATGGAGCAATTATCCAACATAGTGGACTAGGTATAGAATAAAGACCTACACACCAATGCCAAATTGCTTGAATGGTCTGAAAAGAAATTCTAGATGAAGGTAAATGAGAAAATATTTGGTGAGATAGCACTTTCTCAAGTAGAATTGGAAAAGAAGATAGGGAAGGTAAAAGCAATACTTGAGAATATATTCTCACTATACTCCAAACTATGTGATTCCTTATACTTTATAAAAGAGACCAACTAGAGGATACTGAGCTTGGAGAGGAACCTTAAAGTATTTAGCATGCAGCTACCAAAGGATCTAGCTCAAAGTGAGAAGCATTTTTCTACAATGCTTCACACACAAAAAGAATTAGCTATACTCTTAGCAGATGAGGCAGACACCAAGGCCAAGCTAATACAAATTCAGTCTATTATAACCCTTCACATGGAAGTTTTGCATAAAGAACTAGCCTATGTAGAGAATGTCTTGAAGAAAGATCACAATATTTCTACATTGGAAGGCCTAGTACACCTTGCAATAGAGACAACCATCCAACTCAAATCACTGGAAATCGCATTAGACAATTGGGATGCTGCTTTGAAGATCATAATGGAGGTAAAAAAAATCCTTTTTGGTTAAGTATTCAATTAATTCATAGAACCCTTTGACATAAGTATCAAAAAGGGGGAGATAATAAATAATGAGACCCAAAAAGGGGAAGATACCCAAAGGGGGAGATATAATAAATTGTGGGAGATAATAAAATTTTGAGTTTTGAGGAGATAAGGAGATAAAGCCAAAAGGATACAAAAACTGCAAGGAAAAATGTGTGAAAGGGGGAGTAGAAACAAAGCAGAGCAGAATGATAAGGAAAAGTATGGAAACATCATGAGTCAAATCCAACATAAGGAGTTTTGAACATAGAAATGGCACATCAACTTAGGGGGAGTTATTGGTTTTGAGGTATATAGTCTTCTATAAAATTTTGAACAAGTTTTTGAAGTTTTGTACATATGTTGAATAAGATCTATATTATACTCATAGAGATCAGATTCATAATGTTTAGTTAAGTATTTTTGACACTCATGTCAAAGGGAGAGATTGTTGGTCTTAGATTGGTTTTGACAATTGAGTGTCAACACACTTAAGAAATTTCTAAGTTGATGCCAAGTATAATATAGGTGCTGAGCTATAGTATGTACTAAGCCAAAAAATCAACATGTTCCAAGCAAGACAGAGTTACTATAGGAGCTGAGCAAGTTAGAAATCCTATATGTGCCAAGCATCAACAATTAGTAAGTGCTGAGTAACAGAGAATCAACATAAGAGTTTGTGCCTTCACAAACTCAGATGCAAACCATTTTTGAGCCAACTCAAGATGAATCTCAAAGGATCTAAAATATAAGATCAAATCTATTACATTCCCTATGCAATCAACATCCAACCAATCAAAAAATAGAAAGAGCATGCAACCAATCAGAAAAATGGAAATAATTGAGTAGGAAAGATAGATAAATCTCAATCCTAAAGTCAGGAAAGAATAGATGAACAATTTTAAGGATCACATCATAAGAATTTCCCAATGTATTGAAATCATGCTTAGGCCTCAGTGCCCCTATTGATTTAGGATTTTTGGATTAATTAGTTTTAGCATCCTCTTTTTGTTTAATTTGTAGAAAAATTCTAGTTAAATTGAATATGGGTTCCTTAGTCTTAGGCACATCGAACACTCCATCATTGATAACATATTTTTTTTTATTCCAAGACCTATTCTTGTCTTTACCACTACCATTCCAATTATTAGGCTTGTTCTTATTCAAAGTGATTTCAGACTTCTTAACCAAGAAATATTCAATACATAAAGGACTCTCAACCATCCCATTGAATGCGAAATACCTTCTTCCTAAGATCATATTTTAATTTTGGTATGATATTTTTTACAAAGATATACATTTTATTGTTCTCAAAAAGTTGCCTATGATAGTTTGAGTGCAATTTTATCCATCTTTGTAGAAATGTGGAAAAAGGTTCACCTTAGTTTTTCTTGATATTATAAAAATCAAACATAGTCATGAGATATTATATATTATAAGAGTAATGCTGAAGGAATATTTGAATCAACTCATCAAAAGATCTAAGGGAAGGTGTGATTATGGTGAACCATTCCATTTCTTTTCCTTTCAAACTCCTTGGAAAAATCCTCATGAGGTAAGTAACATCATGCATAGAGTCCATTCTTGGAGCACAAAATTAACTTATGTGATTAGTGGATCCCTATTTCCATAACATTTTTCATAAGTAGGGATCTCAATGTCTTGACATAAAGGCATCATGTAAAGACTCCTATCAAAATGTAATACACATATAGATTCCATAGTAAAAGAGGACCTAGGGTTTTCCTTAATTAAAATTTGATATCTAATTCTTCAAGTCTTGTGTCTCTTGTAGAGAAATTTAAAGAGTAGTTGGATCTTTCTTTGGATGAAATATTGGTATCCTTATTGTTCTAATGTTTTCAACATTATTTTGGAAATGATCATCTTGATGAAATTTTAAGATTTCCTCTTCGATGACTTCATTATCTACTCCAATTCCATGGGAATCATGTCCATGGTTGGAAGGTATTGGTGGGGACTAAAACCACTAAGATGAGACCTTGGAGCTCTAGGAGGAGGATTAATAATCTTTTAGCTGATAACATTCACATGCATCTAATTCATCTAATAAACATGAAAGTAAAAGACATGCATGAAAATAGATAACACAAGATTTGGTAACCCAAAAACCCTCCAAAATGAGAAGGTAAAATTGGGGTGGGGATGACACTGACAAAGTACAAATGCAATAGTATGTAACTATTCAAGGTTATAATGTTTGACCACTTCCAATGGTCTACCCTATGAAAGGCCTATCCTATTAACAACTTCACACCCTGTTAAAAGTGACCTCATAAAAGGATTTACAAACATTCACTTGGAATGCTACCTTGTTAAAGGATTTACAATCGTGTTAAGGATCTACAATATGGCTGCTAAACCAATATAGTTGCTAAGCCAACCTATCAACATAGGATTTTAATTCTCATAATATAATGGTTAGAAAGTATGGAAGAATGTCTTGACTTGATAACTTGCAATCCTTAATTGCTAGTTCCAGATCCTTGTTCTACTCTATCTTCTCTAATCCTTGCTTGATCTAATATGTCACTCTTCGAAACTCTAGTACTCTACTCTTGATCAACTAGTTCTACAATGCTATTCTACTTTTAACTAAGTCTTTTTAACCCTTCTACACTTTTCTATAATTCACCCATACACTTCTCTCTCATGCATACACAATGGGGTTTCATCCTCCTTTTAAAGATTTTGAAGACTTAGGGTTAGGTATGAATCTACGATGAATATCAGATCTTCATTTCTCACTCATTTCTTGCACTTTTCCTAGTGGTTGCATGCCTTCTCCATTTTTTTATTGGCTGCATGCTAATTACATAGGTAATGCAAAAGATTCAATCTTATCTTCAAGATCCTTCAAGATTCATCCCATGTCAGCTTCAAAAATAGTTTACATCTGAATTTGTGAAGATACAAACTCATATGCTAATTTTTTGTTACTCAACACTTACTAGTTGCTGATGCTCAACACATATAGGAATTCTATGTCACTTGGCTCCTTTAGTAATTATTCTTCAATTGACACTTATAGCATTTCTATTTCACTCAACATCTATAGTAATTCTACTTTTCTCAACACTTATAGCATTTATGTTTCACTCGGCATCTATACTTTGCTTGACATCTAAGGTGACTCAACATTACATATCACTCAACACTTGAACTTCACTCATCATCTATTGAATTCTCTAGCTTGGCACACACTATAGCTAAGCTTTTTTATTATACTCAACATCATCTTGAGAATTGGTTAAGTGTGTTGACACTCAATTGTCAAAACCAATCTGAGACTAACAATCTCCCCCTTTGACATGAGTGGCAAAAAAACTTAACTAAACATTATGAATATGATCTCTATGAGTATACTACATATTCTATTTGGCATATGTACAAGACTTCAAAAAACTTGTTCAAAATTTTTTGTATACCTCAAAATCTTGTAACTCCCCTGAGTTGATGTGCCATTTTTGTAACCAAAACTCTTGTGCTGAATTTGTCTCATAATGGTGTATTTGATACTCTTTGCCTTGTTTATACTCTATATCTATATACCCTATTTCTACTTGTACTCTATATATGTTCCCCTTTCACATCTTCTTGTAGTTTTGCATCCTTTTGGCTTTATTCCCTTATTACTTCCTCAAAATGTGAATTTGAATATCTCCTTTTTGGATATTCTTTATTACTTCCATCAAAGAATGTATTATCTCCCATTCTTATTCACATCTCCCCCAAAGCATTATATCTCCCTCTTTCTATTTTCACATCTCCCTCAAAAAATTATATCTCCCCCTTTTTGACATTTATGTCAAAGGGTTCTAAGAATGAATAGAATACTTGGCCAAAATGTTTTATTTACCTCCATAATCATCTTTAGAGAAGCATCCAAATTATCTAAAGCAACTTCCAATGATTTGTGCTGGATGGTTGTCTTTATTGCAAGATGTACAAGGCCTTCTATAGTAGAAATATTAGGATCTTTCTTTAGAACATTTTTTGCATAGGCATGTTCCTTATGGAGTACTTCTAAATGTGGGTAATGGAGGATTGAATCTGTATTAATTTGGCCTTGATATTGGCCCCTTCTATTGTCAACATGTCTAACTCTTTTTGTGTGTGAAGTGTAGTTGCAAAATGCTTCTCACTTTGAGCTGGATCTTTGGGTAGCTGTGTGCTAGAAATCTTGAAATTTTGTTCCAAGCTTAGTATCCTTTGGCTAGTTTCTTGTGTGAAATATGATGAATCACACAACTTGGAGTATAATAAGAATACATTCTCAAGTACTATTTTCACTTTTTCAACCTTCTTATCCAATTCTACTTGTGAAAGTGCTATTTTACTATATATCTTTTCATTGACTTTCATCTGAAACTTCTTTTCTGACCATTATAATAATTTAATATTAGTTTCAACATCTTCATTCTATACTTGGTCCACTATGTTGGCAAATTTCTCCATGACGGACTAGGTTTCATCAAGTACTTGCAAGCTAAATGCATCAAGAAATATGTCTTTGATTTCCACAAGTGCTTGCATTTGTCTATACTCATTTTTGAGTGTCTCTTGTTTCTTCCTTCTCTCAAGTGCCTCTTGCACTTCATTTATCTATGCTAAATTCATTATTCTGGATTCATAGCTAGGTATGACTATTTCTTCATCAAGTGTAGGATCTCCATAGTAAAGTACCTTTGCAACCTTGGTGGAGCTCAAGCCTAGTGCTAAAATTTGCAATGGTACTACATTAGTGCTCAGCTTATTAGTAGTATTCCCCAAGGTAGGCATGCTTGCCAATGTTTGTATATCCTCCTACTCCTTTTTTTTAGGGGTTCTCTTCTCTTCTTTCTCCTCTTCTCTACTGCCTTGATCAATAATGATGATTTGAGGAGGTGCATCTTGGCTTTATGCAGTAGGAACATCTTGTCCTATTTGTTCCTTTGTTGGCTTCTCAATAGTTGTTGTTGTAATGACTCTATGATCAACCTTAGCAATTTTATCCTATGCTTCTTGCTCTTTAGGTTGAACTTCTATACCTATGGGAGGTTATGCAGGTGGTTCTTGTGTATTCACCTTCTCCCTAGTGACTTTTTCTATAGCCTTTTGCAACTCATCCACACTCACCAAAATTGGATTAGTACATAGTTGTGATTATAGTGTAGTTTGGTGAAGGATCTTCTTAAGATCCTGTGTAGTCAATGGGTTGATGTTCTAAGTTGAAATGTCAAGAAAATCCTTGACAATTATAATCTCTGTAGGCACTGCATTTGGAGGACTTGGTGGTGGTAGTTGGGTGTCTTGGACATTCTATTTTGGTTGCTGCTCTTCAGTTACTGCCTCTTCACCCTATGTCTTCTCCACTATTTCTTCTTCTATTTCTTTCTCTCCTTCCTCATCTTTCCCATTTTCTTCTTCTTCTTCTTCATTATTTCTCCCTTCAAATGGGTCTTCTTGTCCTTCCTTTATAGTTGTTAATCCATAAATTAGTTTCCTTATTTGTGTGGACTTTTGCACAACATCTTCTATTTGGTTTTGCAAAATTCTAAAGGCTCTATATTTGGGTGCAAATTTACACCCATTTTTTTTGCTAGCCTTAGTTATTTGACCTTTTGTTAGGCCTAGAATTACATGAGTTAATGTTCACTCCCTTATTTCTTTCTCCATTTTGAGACAGTAATGCCATTTATTTTCAACTAATGAGCTTAGCTCCTTAGGCATTGAGTTGTCTATCTCCCTAGTATTTGCCCTTTTAATTGGCTTGGCTAGGCTTAGCTTTGTTGCCTTCTTCTTCCCCTTGGGTTGCGCAACTAGTTTTTTTTGAGCTTTTCTTTTCTTGGGCTCTAGCTTGGGTGCTTCTTACTTGGCTCCTTTCTCCTCTTCAGCATCCTCCCCCATACCTTGGGTTATAGCAAGTGAACCTTGACCTTGTTTCTCCTCATCATCCTTGACTTCCTTACCTTCTTCTTCTTCTTCTTCTTCTTCTTCTACTTCTGCAGTGCCCTCACCAAATTTGGCCTTTATCTTCTTAACAAGTTTATCCTTCTTTTTCAAAGTGGAGGCAATCTTTAACTCCATATCCACTTTTAATCTCACCACATCATAGGTTCCAAAATATTGTGCATATTTTTCTATTTCCTCTACTAATAATGTAGTTATTACTACTAATATTTCATCTATGTTAATTTCATGGCCAAGTGGTCTTAACCATCTCACTCTTGGTATAGCAGCTTGAATGTATGTATAGTCAATATCTACATGAAAACATACATCATTTACATGTTTCTCTACTAAGGAAACTAGAATTCTTATCCTTTTCTTTATTGAATTCTTGAAGTCTTCAAAATAGCTAGTCATTAAGGTCTCAAAATTAGCTCCCATCTGCTCTATGTATTCATTAACTTGAGCTATTATTAGTTTTCCATGTAACTTTGCCAAAAGAAGGAAACTCATTCTGAACATAAAAGAATATACAAATCAAAATAGCACCAAATTTGCATTGGGCTCCCTTGGTTCTCCTAATTGCTACTAAATTCTCATTAATCTATTGTAGTTGCAGTTCTACAAGATCATAAGTATGATCCTTTTTCGCCAATTTGTAGCCTATATCTACTACAATTTAGGGCACATTGTTGAGTCTGTTGGATTGGTAGAACTTGTGTGCAATCACCCTAATAGAAAAATCAACAAGAGGGTCTTGAATGGTATATATTTTCATCCCTCTCTTGTTCCACTTAGCACCAATATTCTTCTCAATTGCCTCCTTGGAATCACTCCAAAGGGTCTTTGGCCGATCTAGGGTTGGGTACCCTGTCACTCTATGTACAATTGTCTTTGTGATTTTTATTGGGCCATCCTCCAACCATAAGATTCCATCATGTATTTAGCTAAGCACTAGTCTAATCCATTCAATTTTGAAAATGGTGGGGAATTCTAAGGCTCATGTCAATCCCTTCTTCTCAATAATCTAGTATTCCTTTAACACTCCATTGTCACATAGTTTCTCATAGGCTTTCGTCATCTCCATGTCACCTATATCTCCAATCTTGTAATTGTAACATCTTCTTACATCCTAAACCATAACTACTTTGGGGGGTTATGATAGATAGGGCTCCAACTATGTTGTTTCTATATGCTACCTTTGGTATTGGGTGGAAATCAGGTTGTTTCACCTCATTGGACACTAGCTGAACTTCAAATGGTTCCTTCTCCTGAGTTTTCCTAGAGCTAGAAGCCATTTTTGTAATCTAGGGTTTGTACACAAAGAAAATATGAAACTATGTAGCTTGGCACAAACATAAATACCTCAAGATCAATGAAATCATGTTGAAATGCTATTAAAATCTACTTAATCACTAGATTCTCTACTTTGAACTCACTCTACACTCTTTCTAATCTTTTCTCGTTGTTTGCGATGATTCAAAATGATTCAAAATGCGATAATATACCCTATTTTCATTGCATTTAATGCTTAGTCTTGTTACAACTATCCACTCAACTTCTAAAGGATTCTACACTACTCAACTTCCATTGCCTTTTCAACCACTCAGCATCCACAGGAGTATTCTTTACTTGGCTTCAACTGAATTTTCCTCTTTACTTGACTTCCTCTACCAACACAGCTCCAACTAATCATTCAACTTCTACTTTTTTGTTAGTTAACTTGGCATGAACTAGTATTTTACTCAACATTTGACAGCAACTTAGCAATACTTGCAAAATCTTGAAAATTTTGACTTTGCATCTCTATTCATACTGATTTCTTCTTTTTAGTACTTGCTTGTTTTAGGAACTGATGTATCATAAAGCTTTATAAATCAGCCCCTCATGCATTTTCTTTTCTTAGTTTTATCAACTATGACCACTTGACCTATTAGGTGAAGTGATCCCTTCATTTGATGTGCTACACTCATCTTTCTTCTTCCATGTCTTATTCATTTCTCCTTTGATGTGTTCAACATCTACCTTCTCTTTTCCTTTGTTGTTCATTGAATTGGGTGCCTTTGACCTTGTTGGGCAATTCCTGCTGATATGACCAGCCTTCAAGCAACTAAAACATGTGGTTTGGCTTAACCGTTTGTTGTAGTTCCCTTTGAAATATGTCCTTATGCAATTTTCAAGAATGTGTCCATATTCCTGACAGTAATGACAACTATACTTGGTGTTGTAGTCCTACTTCTAGTGATGTCCATGATTACCTTCCCTTGCTACCTAATTTGGTGTCCACATAGTCTTTGATCTACACTCAAAAGCCCTATGTCCATACTTCTTGTAGTTGTAGTAGTGACCTTCAAATTTTGGTGTTCTGATAGTCCTAGTCCTGTAGTTGTGTGCTTGATGTCCTTGCTTTTTGCATTTATGAAAATGAATTTCATTCTTAAGTTTTTCATGCTGATGGGAATTCTTGCTCCTACACACATTAGAGGTATGTCCCTTTTTAGCACAAAAATGACAAGTAGGTTTAGTGTTCTTACCTTTGTTACTCCTTTCTTTTGTAGTCTTAGACAACTCTCCTTGTTTAGTGCTAGTGTATCCTAGTCCTAAAGTATCATTACTAGACCTTAGTGATTTTAGTAGCTGATCAAAGTACTTGATGGCCTCATTAGGTTTGTTAAAGCTCTTTACAATCTCCTTTTCTCTTTTTAGGTCATTTTTAAGTTGTTCATTTTGCATCTTTAGTGTAGAGATCTCAATATCCTTGATATTTAGTTCATGATGTGCATTCATCATCTAACTCAAGGTGTCTAGCTACATGTTTAAAATTCTTGCAAGATCAATTGACTTTTCTTTTAGTCTATTGGCAAGGTTTGTCTTGTCTTCTTCTAGAATAGCCTTGTCTTCAATGGCTCTTTTATTCTATTCAGTCAGCTCGCAAAGCATCAGAGCTTGTGATTCTTGTTCAAGCTTAAGTGTTCTGATTTCTTCTGCTTGAGCTCTACTCTTCTCCATCAAGTCTGCTATTGCTGCATCAAACACTTTGGAATCTCCATTTGAAAATATGTTTGAGGTGTCAATCTCCTTGTACTATGTATCATTCTCAACTATGGCAATCTCTCTTCTTCTCTTTAAGGATTTTCTCAGTTCTTCTCTAGCTTCTTCCAAAGCATGCAAAGAAAGTTGTATATCAATTGCCTAATTCTCTATGATCTTCCCAAGTTTGTAGACTTCCATTTCTAGATCTTTTCTCCAAGCTGTAAGGCTTCTCCTTGTGAGAACTTAGCTCTAATACCAATTGTTGGAATTTACAAGTGGGAAGATTTACTTCTACGAGGGGGGGGCTGTGAATAAGAGGTGACTAACTTTAGCCCTATTTAAAATATTTTAGCTAATAAAATTCACATCCATCTAATTCATCTAATAAACATGAAAGTAAAAGACATGCATGAAAATAGATAACACAAGATTTGGTAACCTAGAAACTCTTCAAAATGAGAAAGTAAAACTGAGGTGGGGATGACACCCACAAAGTACTACTGCAACACTATGTAACTATTCAAGGTTACAATGTTTGACCACTTCCAATGGTCTACCCTATGGAAGGCCTATCCTTTTAAAGACTATACACCCTGTTAAAAGTGACCTCATAAAAGGATTTACAAACATTCACTTGGAATGCTACCCTATTAAAGGATTTACAATCCTATTATGGATTTATAATATGGCTGCCAAGCCAACCTATCAAAATAGGATTTTCATTCTCACAATACAATGGTTAGAAAGTATGGTAGAATGTCTTAACTTGATAACTTGCAATCCTTAATTGTTGATTCTAGATCCTTGTTCTACTCTATCTACTCTAATCCTTGCCTTATTTGATATGTCACTCTTTGAAACTCTAGTACTCTGTTCTTGATCAACTAGATTCTGCAATATTATTTTTCTTTTCAGTAAGTCTTTTCACCCTTTCTCACTTCACTATAATTCACCCACACACTTCTCTCTCATGCATATATAATGGGGTTTCATCCTCCTTTTAAAGATTTTGAAGACTTAGGGTTAGGTATGAATCTATGACTGATATTAAATCTTCATTTCCTGCTCATTTCTTGCACTTTTCCTATTGGTTGCATGCCTTCTCCATTTTTCTTATTGGTTTCTTGCTAATTACATAGGTAATGTGAAAGATTTGATCTTATCTAAAAAATCCTTCAAGATTCATCTCATATCGGCTTCAAAAATGATTTACATCTAAGTTTGTGAAGATATAAACTCATATGCTAGTTCTGTGTTACTCGACACTTACTAGTTGCTGATGCTCAACACATATGGGAATTCTATCTCACTTGACTCCTATAGTAATTCTACTTCACTCAGCACTTATAGCATTTCTATTTCACTTGGCATCTATAGTAATTTTGCTTCACTCGATACTTATAGCATTTCTATTTCACTCAACATCTATACTCTTCTCAACATCTATAGTGACTTGGAATCACATATCACTCAGCACTTGAACTTCACTCAACACCTAAAGTTCACTCGGCACCTACTAAATTCTCTGGCTCAACACACACTGTAGCTTGGCTTTCATATTATACTCAGAATCATCTTAAGAATTGGTTAAGTGTTTTGATACTCAATTGTCAAAACCAATTTGAGACTAATAGGCCCTTCTCTCTCTCTCTCTCTCTCTCTCTCTCTCTCTCTCTCTCTCTCTCTATTTATTTATCTAAACTTCTTAATATGAGAAAATAGATCATCTAATAATCTAGTTCTATCTTTCATAGACATGGTGAAAGGACAACTTGTTAGATTTATTTAGAAAAATTGAGAGGCGAGGGGGGGAGGGTGGGGGGGAGAGGGTGTGAATAAGTTATCCAAGGTCTAGATGTACATATTTAACTTTTAATCACTTCAAATACTTTAGATCTAAACAATCAATAGCTCAGTCTCTATAGAAAACAATCAGTAACATAAACTTGTAGTCCATTATCCAAATACTAAAAAAAATTTAAAATATAAAATATTAATAGTAAAACCTCTTAGATAACATCCACACAATTATGACACTAGGATTTAACATGGAAACCCAATTTTGGAAAAACTACCAGTAACATTTCACTCATTTTCACTCTTTTGAAGTAAGCTCTATTAGGAGCCAACCTTGTTAAAGGTTACAAAACACATTGTTAAACATGACCTTGTTAAATGAGTTAATCATTTTATTTGGAGTGACCTTGTTAGAGGACTTAAGAATATTGCATTAAAATTTCACCTTGATTAAAGGATTTCAATACTGATACAATAGTTAGAAAGTAAAAATAGATTTGATCTTTCGAATACAAATCACTTTGTAAATATAGATCATAATTTAGTTCATATGTTGGTCTACTAATAGGGATCCATTGTCATCTCTATCTCAGATCTATGTGGAATCCCTTCATGCAATCACACTTCACTTCTTGATAGCTCTTCTCAGCCTCCTGCTCAAGTTTTCCAATCAATATCATCAATAACTGCTCCAACCTTATTAGATATTCACCAACTCTACTAAGCTCTAGAAATTTATCCCTTGTACCTCCTTAAAAAAATAATTCTAATCTTTTACCATTTAAAAATTCACAAAAGATCTTAGGATTTGGTCAAATTCATCAAATCCTTCCATCATTTCATTTCCTCTTTTCTCTTCTAGAAACTTCTCCAAACTTATCCTTGAATTATCTCTTAGAAATGTTCAAACAATATTTCCCTTGAATTATATGTTCTATCTCATTGATCCTTATCTTTAACACCTTTACATATTCCAAAAAATCAACTATGTTGGTTGGAAATCATGACTTCCTCATAATTTGTCAAACATTGTCCCTTGACCTACACTATGTTCTGATACTCAGTCATTAGTAGATTACTTGGTCACTACTAAATTTTATGTTAGGCACACTTACTATCCCTCAGTCAATACTGATGCTCAGTTGTCACTATAGTCTCTTGGCTTATATCTTGGCACTCGATCAACTCAAGCATCACTAAACTTATACTTCAAGTTCCTTAATTATTTTCTCTCTTTCTTAGTCAAGCCTATGCACTTGGTCATTATTTGATCACTTCTTCTAGGATTCAATACAACTATGTTCTTCACTTATAACATGATTAAAGAATGACTTTATATTGTCAAAGTCCAACTGATTCAATTTCACATTTTTAATTCCTCATAGCTCAAACTTTCCTCTACGTCCTTTGTTATGTCTTTCTTCTCAAATCCTCTTCATCAATCATCTTGATATGGCACTCTATTCAGATAGAAATCTATCTTACCAATAAGGTTTGACATCAATGAAAATATAAAAACTATTCCAATTATAGTTTCCAACAATATCCCTCTTTGGCATTGATGGCAACATCTCTAGTTACCATGCAGTCCAACACATGTACTTGCTTTTAGAATCTCCCTCTATGTTTAGTATAAGATATTCATTAATATCCTTATTTTCATTCAGATTTGCATCTTTGCGTCCAACAATCTCTCTCTTTTAGTTTTATTTTGATTCTTATCCATATAGCTTTGATATGCAACACATAAACTCATATCAGACCATGAAATCAATAAGCTTCCTCTATATTTCTTGCAACACCTTGCATATATATACTATATATGATCTTCCTCACTTACATTCTCTCCCTCTTTGAAACTAATTCCAAAGACACTTCATTATTCTCATACATCTCTACTATGTAGATAGCTTCATGTCAAAATTGGATTCACCTCTATCATCTGTTCTTATGACTGATACAACATTTTGTTCTCCTTCCTTCACTACTTTAGGTAGCTCCTAAAGTATGACTTCCTACATCAACTTGTAAGATATTTTGATCAACTCATTTAATGAAGAGCTCTATCTAAGCTTAATTAGCCTTGTCTAGGGGAAGCACCCCTAATTTACCTCTTAGATACTCAAGTGCATCCTTAGGTAAAGCCTTGGTAAAAAAATTCTCCTTATTTTTCACATACTCCAATCTCACTTCTTTTTCTTGAGCTAACTCTCTCAAGTGATGATACTTGATAGCAATAAGCTTGGTCTTTGTGTGCATCACAAGTTTATTTGATAATATAGAAATTGTGTTGTCACAATAGATAAAAATAGGATCAATGATATCTTCCTTCATCCCTTCCAACAATTGCTTGATCCACATAATATTAGAGCAAGTCATTATTAATTCATCATATTCATCTTTTGATGTTGATTGTGAAACACAATTCTAAATTTTTCTTGTCCATGAGACTAGTCTCTTTCCTAGAAAGAATTCTATACCACTAGTACTTTTTTTTTCATCAACATTTTCTACCCAATCAACATCTATGTACACTTTCAGTTCAAACTTGTCATTCTTCTTGTAATATAAGCCATAATATTTTATTCCTTTCAAATACCTTTGTTATAAATATAGGAGGAGTGCCTAAGAGGGAAGGGGTGAATCAGTTAACACTAAAATAAATCCCATATCCCTTAGATGTCAACACAAGACACAAACACTATTGAAAATATTGAAGCTCAACAAACACACAAGTACTCAATTTACACTAGTAAATGTTGTAACTTGATAAACACTGAAATAACAATTGTAACTTGAAAAATTATTAACATGAAAAAATTATGATATTATCTATGATTAGCCTTACTTAACTTAGTTGCATACACATAAAAGAAATAGCATGAACACAAGTGACACCAAGATTTAAGGTAGAAACCCAATTTGAGAAAAATCACCAATTGCAACTAGTTACTGATTTTCGCTCTTTTGGAGTAAGCCTTGTTAGGAGCCAACCTTATATAGGTTACAAAATACACTATTAGATGTGACCCTTTTAGAATATTTTATCACTTTTTTAGGAGTGGCCTTGTTAGAGGTCTTGAGACACTTTAATATAGAAATGCCACCTTTTTATAGGATTTACAAATAGTTGTTAAGACAACTTTGTTAAGAGATTTAGATCACTGCTAGAATGGTTAGAGAGTAACAATTAGATGAGCTAATTTTTTATGCAACTAAATTGCTTATTATAAATCTCAATTGGTGCTTATATACTTGATCCTTACTGATCACATGTATCTTTGGAGCTCCTCAAGGATATTTTTCTTATCCTTGTAATTCACTTCCTCTAATCATCTTCTATTCTTCCATTTACTTTCTCAAATTCAATCCTCAACCTGACCTTATACTTATACCTTATGCATTGTCAAGTCAGCTTGAATACACCTTAGAATAATTAATATTCATTTCCTTAGTCAGCTAGAACCAAAAATCAAATCCATTGAAATTAATATGACAAAACAAGAAAATCCTTCATTAGCCAACACTTGTCAATAGACACTAACTTATAAATTATTTTTCTATGTTAACCAAGTGAAATTAGTTAACACAACATCTTCACAAATTTTTTTTGGTAACTAAGTGAGCTTGGTTAACACTGGTTCCATCCAACTTTTTATTCATTAACCGAGTGAGCTTTATTAACATTCAAATTCTGCAATCTTTTCTTCAACACTTGAGTGAACCTAGTAGGCACTACCTTTTAAACTTGGCAAACTCTAGAATGCTTGGTAGACACAAGAAACTATCTTCATCAACTGAGTGAGCTCTTCATACATTAATAGGCAAAGATATGACATTTTGTGCAACATCAAAGATAATACACAATTAACCAATTATTTTCAACAACTTTAGTATCCCTTTTATTACCGTCATATGATTCTCCTTAGAACTTGTAGAAAATCTTGCAACAATCCCAAATTCCAATGCAATATCATGTCTGTTGTGAACAACATATTGCAACTTTCAAATTATTGATGTATACAATGTGTTGGTCACATTAATAGAATAATCATTCTTAGATAGCTTATGTCTTTTAGTGATAGATATGCTGACTAGTCTTGAATTGTCCATCTTAGATTTTTTCAATATCTCCTTGATGTATTTTGACTAAGTAATGTAGATACCTTGATTCATTTGATATACTTATAAACCAACAAATAATTTGATCTCACCAAACATAGACATTTCAAATTCCTATTTCATTGCATCTACAAATGATTTTCATAATGCATCCTATTCTCCAAATAGGATATCATTAACAAATACCTCAGCTAGCAATATCTCTTTACAACCGTTAGTCTTCAAATATAGGTTATTATTGTCATTAGTTCTAGAAAATGCAATATTTACCAAATAATTGTATAGTCTTTAATACCATTCTCTAGGGGCTTGTTTCAAACCATATAGAGATATTTGTAGTTTACATACCATGTTCTTCTTGCTAGGATCAACAAATACTTCTGGTTATTCTATGTAAACCTCTTATTTAAGTATTCCATTTAGAAATATAGATTTTGACATCCATTTGGTACACTTTAAATCCTTTACAAGAAGAATATGAAAGTAGTGTTCTAATTCCTCCCAATCTTGCAACTAAGGAAAATGTTTCCCCATAGTCAATTCCTTCTTCTTGTGCATATCCTTTGCATACAAATCTATATTTTTTCCTTGTGACTTCTCCTTTCTTATTCAGCTTGTTCTTGAATATCCACTTTGTTCCAATAATATTCTTGTCCTTAGGTCTAGGTACTAGTGTCCAAAATTTTCTATTTTTTATTTTTTCAATTTGTTTATTCATTGCATGAATCCAATCTTTATTCTCTGAAGCATCTTTTACTAATTTAGGGTCAAATTCACTAAGTAAGCATGTATCACTTCTTAGTATTTTCCTATTCATACCTCCAAGTTATTTTTTACCAATGATTTGTTTATGTGCATGATGTCTTCTCACATAATTTTCTAGTGTAGGTTCTTTTCTTTTTTCTTCTTGCACAAGTTCATCTTAATTTTTTTTATTTCAAGTTCATTTTGTATCTTTGCTTCATATTCTTTTTTAGGTTCTACTTGCTCAAGATTGTCTTCTTGATTTTTGACATCTACTTCATGTATCTTAGCATCATTCTGTTGACGCTCAACACCTAAAATTTGTTTCTTGGTAACTTGTTACTGTGATTCAACATTCTGTAGTTGCTATTTCTTGGTATTATTTTTCTCTAGTTTAGGTAAGGTGCAATGAACACCTTCATGGACATATATGAATGTGTTGTAGTCTTCAATTTTTGTCTTGGATTTAACTTCACTCTTTTCTACATATTCATAAGCTTTGATCTTAGTGGAATAACCTATAAATATTCCTTCATAATGTTAGCATCAAGTTCTCCATCTTGTTATCCTTTAGTATATAAAATTTTCTTCTAAAAACTTTAAAATACTTCACATTTAGTACATACCCATACCATAACTCAAAGGGTGTAACAATTTTACCTTTGTTGACTTGTACTCCATTCAAAGTATATAATTCTATACATACAACTTCTCTCCAATATTTCCATGACACATTCTTCTCCATCATCAATGTTCTAGAACAATCCATGATTGATTTGTTTCTCCTTTTAGCTATTCCATTTTGGGGAGGGGTCTTAGGTGATGAAATCTTCCTTTTTGTTCCTCTATCATTGCAGAATATATTGAATTCATTAGAGATAAACTCTCATCCTCTATCACATCTCAAGTGAATTAGGCTCTTACCTATTTCCTTCACAACTTTGGCCAAATACCACTTAAACAACTGAAAAGCATTAGATTTTTCTTTAAGAAAAATTATAGTCATCAACAAATAGAATGAAATATTTGTCTCCATAGTAGTTTTTCACACTAATGGGTCCACAAGGTAAGTATGAACCAATTCCAAAACATCAATAGATGAGTACATCTTTCTCTTGAAACTAGACTTTGTCATTTTTCCCAATTGACATTGCATTATCAGGTTTCTTCAATCTTGGTAATACTCTTACTCTTTTCATCTTAATAACACTTACCAAATTATACAAGTTCATATGACATAAGGTGATCCCACAATAGCGGGTGCCACTTTTTGACCAATTTTTACACTAAAATCAATATTTTTGAAATAAACCTCACATTTGAGTGACCATACCTCTAAAACTATTAAAATTTTGAAGATGATGTAAACTAGTGTTTTCTAGTACTTTGTTCCTACTTTTTAAGCATATTTTATTTTCAAAAAAATCATTTAAGCCAAGTTTTTCTTCTCTCTCAAAAATTGTACATATGAAAAATCAATATTTTTAAAGAGTGACAATCTACTTAACAAACATAACTTTATTTCTGCAAATGATAATAAGGTAATTCTTTTGAAGTTGGATTTGTAACATCAATATCTAGAGGATCCATTTAGTTTGATTTAGTTTGATTAAATTTTGTATAGTCTATGAAGTTTTGAAGTGACATTAATCATAATTCAAACATATGTTCATTTTGACAAGCATAACTTGAACTCAATATATCATAAATTAGTTTCTCTTTTTTTGATAGAAAGCTAACTTAGTAACCTATTTCCTAGAGTTTTTTCAGAAAATATTTGACCTAATTTACAAATTTTCCCACAAAGTGTTGAAGTTAGTTGATGTTCAATCGTTAATCAAGCTATAATGAGTTAAAAATCATATTTGAAAGTCTTAATAAATGTATTACCTATGAAAATTATAGTCCTTGGAAATCTTGCTCTAAGAAAGAAACGCAATTTGACATTTAAAGATTGACAATAGGAGGTCATTTGATCCCAACTTTGAGGGTTAAAAGGCCATTTTAATTTTTTTTATGAAAATAACATAGTTTTTTTTTAAAAACCATGTTTGCATGAACATAGTGTTCGCACAAACATATCTGTCAAAAAATCTAGCAACTAGATTTTTTTTTTTTTTTAAATTACGTTTTCTCAAACACCTAATTAAATCATATAAAAATTAAACAATTTAAAAAAAAAAAATTAAAGACAAATTTTTGAAGATGATGGCAATTTTTTAAGGCAAAGGTGATTTTTCAATTTTTTGAGGGCAAAGGCGAAGGATTTTTGTTGAAGATGGATTTTTGAAGAATATTATTGAAAAAAATTCATAAGAGCTATATATTCAAGGAGAATTCATGAATTTTATGAGAAGATATAATTTTAAGAGAATTTTTTAAAATAATAAATGGGAAATAAGATAGGAAGACAAAACAAACATGTAAGGAACATATCCGATGAAGCAAAACAAAAAAATCTTCAAGAAACATTGGCATGTTATCATAGAAATGAATAATGTATGTAATTTCTTGAATTTAATTATGTTTCAATCTTATTTTTTTGTCTACTTTGATTCATTTATAAATGTGTTGCAAATAATCAAGGTGAAGGTGAAGAAAATGTTGATGGAGGCTCAACACTAGTAGAAGAAGTACATATGGCAGAAGGGTCAAGATCACTCCCTACATAATCTCAAACAATGAATGTTGAAAAAGGTTCAAGATCACTCCCTAAAGAAGTTCAATTAATGAAAGTCAAAGAAGGGTCATAATTGCTTCCTAAAGAATCTCAAACAATGAATGTTGGAGAAGGCTCAAGATCACTCCCTATAGAAATTTAAGTAACAAAAAGTCAGAGAAGGGTTAGGATCATTTGCTCCTACTGGTATGGATGAACTCATAAATATTTCTCAAACTATCAAGAATGGAATTTCTCATAAAAATTTAGATCATTTACTTAAAATGGATGTGGATAAATTGATAACACTTGTAACTACTATTCAACACTTAAGTATGTCTAAGAAAAGATCAATGAATAAGACAATGAGAGAAATAATGACTAAATCTGATAACATTGAAATACTTGAACAAACTTAGTTGCCTTCACTTTTTCTTACCCAATAGAAGCTACAAGTCGCATTGAAATTGTTAGGTGTAAACACAACATTGAAGAAGAGAAAAATTTCTAACATACAAATTGATATGATTGAAAATGTTAAACAAGGTTTGAGAAATATAGGAAAGTGGTCTCAAACTAAAGATAGGTCCATGACAAGAAAAGTGATGTTGATGTTTGTTTTAAATAAGAATATGACCCAAAATAGACAAATATCTTCAATTTCATCTTAAATGAGTTTTAGTAGAAAAATAATGAGAAAATATGTTAAGAGAAGATTAATTTTGAATAATAGTACTATTATTTAGAGAAGATTATTTAGTCATTTATTTAATCACTTTAATTTATTTGATCTTGTGATTTTACCTAATGACCAAATTAGTCATTTATTTAGATATTTATACTTATGAGTTATAAAAATATAGTAGAATTTGACCACTTTTAGTCATGTGGTCATTTATTTGTCCAAATTCTATTAGTGTATGGAAAGCAATTAGGAAATTATGTGTAGAGCACCTCATTTTGATAGGATTAATGAGGGAATAAAAAATTTAGTCATATCATTTTGGATTGATAACACTTATCCTTCATCAAATAGTAGAGATGTTATTAGACATATTATTTCATTTGGTTAATATTAAAATCATACAGAACACTGGTTGGACACAACACAACATGAGTTATATGTGTCATTTTGTAGTGAGCATCCTAATATCAAAATTGGGAAAAAATTGTTTGAAAGATTGAAGCCATACTTTGTGAGGTCAAAAAAAGTGTTTGAAACTTGTTATTGTCATTATCATATTGAATTTGATCTCCACTATTAGGTATTTCAAAATTTTGTAGAAGACACATATGATTTTCATGGTGCTCCTCCTAGTAGGAAAAGTAAGTTTATATCATCCATTTTATGTGATCAAATAGATGATATAGTTGGTCAAATAAATTGCATAGAAGAAATATGTGAAACATGTGGTAAATTGGCCATTTTTCCTTTGGAAATTGAAAATATTGATGTAACAAAAAGGATGAATTGCAAAAGTTACAATTATGTAAAAGATGAAACAAAGTTGGGGAAAGAGGTAAAACTGTTAGAATATGTTGAAGAGGAGTTACCTATTATAACATTTATGGACACATTAAAGAATTTGATTCAACCTTATATTCATCACACATTTTTTGCAAAGTGGCAAGCACACAATTTAAAATTTTGAGAGATAATTTCCCACTTAGAATTATTCTATTTATCATTGATTTTATAGAAAACTATTCTATTGTTCATCAAAAGTAATTCAATTAGATTTTTTTCTAAGTAGGTTACTACTATGGTACATATTTGTTATAGACATGCACAGTTATATTTGGATGGTGTTCATAGTATACTTAAAGCACAAGTCATTAAAAAGGAATATCAATTTTATATAAGTGATGATAAATAACATGGCATTCACTATGTGTAACAATTCTTCAATAAGTTTTTTTCTTATTTGAAAGAAAGAGACACAAATATTAATAAACATTATGTTTGGTATGATGGATATGCTACACAGTTCAAATCATCTAGACTAATTTTATACATTATGTAGATATCATTGTAATAAAAATATAAAACACATATGGAGTTTCTTTGAGAGTGGGTATGGAAAAGGTGAACTCGATGGTGCTGGAGCTTGCATCAAATGTGCTCTACAAAAGTGTCAAATGAATTATAAGGGAGTTCATATAAATAATGAAAATGATGTTGTTGAATGGTGTAAGACACATTTTGCATCAGATGAGGTTGGGACATCATCAAGAATGAGTCAAATGGTACCATATAGAATCTTTTGGGAGATAATAGGCATGGATGTGTAAATTTGTTTAAATTTTATGAAATTAAGTTTTAAAATATATTTTTCAAGTTTTATCTTGATTCATTGAATTTTAAATTTAATTTGTCCATAGTTTTGTAATGAAATTTTAGGTGTTAATTGGAAAAACATGCATGGTTACAAGAGGATAGAAAAGACACGTTTGTTACATTTAGTAACGAGTACAAATAATCACAATTGGACATTAAAGACAAGAGAATACTCATGTTTTTGTGATAGTTGCATTGATGAAGACTATCAACAATGGATTAATCAAACACGTGGATACATAGGTGCATGGCTTTTGGTACCACTTGATATTATAGATAAAATTGATAAAGATGAAAATGAGATTTTTGATGATATTCCATTGATTTCTATCAATTGCGATCATATCTCTGGATTGGAAAAAGTGGGTAAGTATCATAAAAATTAATCTCAACTTGCTATTTAATTTTCAATGAATTGTCTTATATAATGTACATGTACATACTTGTTTTGTAGGAGATGTCTTTGTAGTGATTCTTGAGCCAAAAAATCATGAAGGTGTCAATTATTATGTATTGCAATGTACTACAGAGAGGACAAAGTTATATGTGATCCTAAAGAAAGTGATGAAATTATTTTCTCCATAGGTGTACATGCTTAATTTATATACATACATGTGCACATACTATTTGTAAAAATATTTTCCTTTTGATTTAACTCTTAGATGCCCAAGTTTGTGAACAATATCTGGTTATAACAGTTGGAAAGTTGCTTCTAAAAAGAATAACCTTCCTTTGAATTCTTAGGTACAGCTCCCTATTGTAGTATAATTTGTAATAAATTATGTTTATTTCCAAGTTTGAAATGGGGTATGTTCTTAACCTGAGAACAGGAGAGGTGAACTAAGTTAGACCTAAATAGGAACTAACTTAGGCAAGAAATGGTATTTAAGATGGATTAAGTCTATGAATTCACACATCTTATGAACCCACAAAGCTTAATGATTTAGTAATGCATACTAACTAATACCAAACTAATTCAACAAGAAAATAACTATAGAGAAAGAAGGATTATCTTTAAGGAAAACACAAAAGGGATTTCTCTTGAACCTATGATAACAATACTATCATCTTCAGTTCACTATCTCGAAATAGGGGAGTGAAGCTCTGTTCATTCCTTGATTTAATTTAGATAAAAAGAAAACATAAAATTAACACAAAATAGAATGGAAAAGACAATAATTGACACAAAATACCATTCAATTTTCTCTGCAACATCCAATATTTCACACCAAAAATTAGCCGACCTTTTATTAATCTTTCATTCTAGTACATATAGGATTTTGAGATGACCGCTACAAAGGAATTTAAATTAGTTCATCTCTTCAGAAATGAAAAATGGAAAGGGTCCAATTTTTACATTATAATCATTACATCAAAATATGAAGGAAGTGGAATATGAATCACTTTGCCTTCTTTCCCTTTTTTGATTTTGACCTATAGGCCTTAGTAGCAACAATAATTGGAATCAATTCTTCATGCCTATGTACATGTACACTAGTATATCTTAAGAGCCATTTAGAATGCTCTCTAGCTAAATCCTTAACAACATTTAACCAATCTTGTATCTCTTCCATAGCCACGTGTACACATTTGCCAAGTTTCTGGAGCTCAAAAACTTTTTTTGGTACCTAGAAGATATCCCCATCAAATTATCTATGAAGTTGGAGCAGTTTGATGATACTTATCCCAATGATTCCCTTCCCTTGTCCACTAGTCTAGAAATCTATATGCAGACCTCTCAAGAATTCATAGTCTCTATCTTGATCCTTCTTTACTGTAACTTTAGTTTCCTTAAGCCCTCCCTCTACTACCATGATCACCTTAGACTTGAACTGCATGATTTGAAGCCGCTCAAATATAATTCATCTCCTTTAGCAAAAATCTTTGTTTCAATAGCTTCCTTAGTCTTCATATGGGTAATCATCTTAAACAAAGAGACACAATCTTCACTTTTAACCTTTTCTATTGCTAGGGTAGCTCTATTAGTTGAAATGTTGTCTTTCTCTATTCTAGCCTTAGTATAGCATTGCCAATCTATTCTATGATAGCAAGTCCTTCTAGTTTGAGTTTCCCACTCCATTCTTTATAGATTTATCTGAAGTTTTTTATCTTCTTGGAGCTAGGAGATGAGTGATTGGACATTAATAATATTAGGATCACTAGTGATAGGCATTATGGAGATGCTCGCCAATGGGGTGACCAATTTCCTAATGAAGTTGTTTAGTTCTTGGATTTCTACCTTCATTATGACATTTGATAATTTGAGACTTTCAAGTTGTTCCTCTATTACCTTATTTGTTGACTTCCACAAGCCAACCTTAGTGTCATGTCCAACCTCCTTGAGATCCAAAAAGTGTAAGGAAAATCATCTGTAGACATATATTTGATTCTTCCTTCCTTGGTAGGCTTTGCAATCTCCATTGTCAGATACCCTATTTCAAGATCTTGTCCAAGGATGGACAAGGTCTTCTACTTTTTGACCTTGTTCAGTTTTGATCCAAAGCAAATATCAAGAGACAAAGTATCCTTATTGGGGTCTCCTTCATCTTTCATCTTTCTCTTTCTACCTAGGGTTTCCTCCAGACATGAATCTATGCCTATCACCTTGGAGGTAGTCTTGAGGGAGTTTATGCTAAATATCTTTCTCTTGAATAGGGTGATTTTTTTTCAACTAAAGAGAAAGGATTCTTCAGGGCCTATGAAATAAGATTTGAAGAATTTGGACCCTTATCTACCTCTGAAGTCTTCTTTATTACCTTGTTAGATTTTGTAGACTTGTTATCACTACTTCCTCCATCTCCTAGATCCACTACTTGCACTTGGGGACTAGTTGATAGGAGAAATGCATCACTTACAGATGGAACTGGGCTACAATGAGGTGAGAGGGAAAGAGTTACTACACCATCTTTTGATTCCTCTACCTTCTTCTCAACTTCTGAGGGAGTTCCAATCACTAGGAGGGAGCCATCCTAACAAGTCTTAGCCAAGGGAATAATTTTCTTGGGAGGTTGATCACCTCCATTTGATTATTGAGTAGGCCCTTGGGTAATGGCCAAAGTTGCTGCTAATGTGCCACCTTGGGAGGAGGAAGCTGCTGCAAGTATTGGAGAAGCTTGAGCGGATGCACTTTTGCTTCAACTCCTTTTGGTTGTGGTCTATTTGACCCATTTATCAATCCTTTTGATAATTTGACCCATCATTATGTCTAGCTCTTCCCCTAAAACCTCATGACATTCTAAGCTTATCAAAGTACCTCTTAGGTTGGTTAGGTAAGTCGTTACTATACATGTTTTGACCATTATCTTCTATTCCATCTAAATTAATATCAATTTTATACATTTTTACTTGATCAACTATTAGTCTGGAAAAAGAATGATCACGGCTCTCAAACTCATCATTACATTCGGCCTAGTAGTCTTCAATGGTGGTGATGTAATTGACTACACTCTCGATCTACAACACTTCCCTTGCATACCCATTTAGATCAAACACAGGTTTCAAGACTTCATATATTTCCAACTTATACTTCATTTCAAACACCTTCAACATGTTCTTAGCATTAGAACAAGTATGATAGCTGAAGGCTCCCACCTTCATGGGAAACTTGTGCCCTTTCTTCCTCAAACTCCTACTCAACATTCACTTGAATAGTTTTCCACACAATCCTGATCAGTGTGATCATATCACCAGTAGCTTCAAGGGGAAAGAATCAAAAGCTACAAGATGTAAATAAGAAAAGGATGAGAATTGGATGAAATAACTTCCAAATTTGCTAATGGCTACCATGGCTTTAGGACTGAATCTTCTTTCGAGACATCCTTGAATCTCTCTGCAAATTCTCATAGTGAATGCATCATTAACTTTTCCATACTCTGCATATTTATTTTTCAGTTGTAAGCATGAGTAAAACTCATAAGACTTCACATCATCAAGAAAATTTTCCACTCTTGGGAGGCCTAGCCATAATTGTAAAGAAGCCAACATGTTAATGAGGAAAAAGGACATATAGAATGTATTGTAAAACTTTGCAACATGAAGAGCATTGGACAAAATCTCACTCACCTCATGAGCCCAATTAATATATTGGGTATTAGAGTAGATGACTTGCACTAAAAAGAAATATTGCTCAACAAATTCAAAGCTTCTACCTCACCTTTCAGTCTATGTAGAAGGACCAAGATATCAATAATCTCAATTTTGAGATTAGTCCCAAATAGGGTCTTAGGGACCTTACTCTTAGTGCTCTGTGGTTTTTGGAATCATGTCTGCATGATTTACTTCCTCTCGATCATATTATTTGTGGAGAACTTGGAAATGGCTCCTTTGAATGTCAAATCTAAAAATTCCTCTCATTTTACAACTCATAGGAAATTCACCATAGTTTTCCTATCAATTGAAATCAGCATCATGTCATCTGGTAGCACAATTTTCCTTGTGTCTAGGTTGTAATGGTTTATACAATCATAGATCAAATCTAGGGCCTAGAATAAAACTAAAAAAATAACTACCTCAACCAACCCACGTCCTTAGAGCTTCTTAGTAATGGGATGAATTCGCTCTGACTTCACTCTCTTTTGGAAATCCTCCATGTTGTAAAAATCCTTCATGTTTCCATATATATGGGAGCCTTAATTCATCTGTTGATCTTTGAATTCATGCCACATGAATGCATTGAAGGAGAGATCCATAGAAATAGTAAATGCATGGTTTTAATAGATAGCTTAATAGTAACTTTCTATTTTCCCATACTTACTTTCCCATTTTCCTTTAAGTTTTGGGAAGCTAACAATAGAGTACTCTATGGAAAATATTTACTAGGTTGAATTATATTTATTAAATCTCTCCCTTAATTCTTAGATTCTTTCTATTATCATCTTGAGATGTTTTATGCACAAATTATGGGCCCAATCTACTTACTAGCTTGATATTATTTAAGATTCAAGAAATTGTCATGGGTTGAAAATGCACCGAGGAGAAGATGATTTGTACTTTTTTGCCAATCCTCCCCTATTAATTGACCTTTAAACCATTGTCCTTTTTGGGTTCTAAAATGTCTAAGTGAGGTGTGAAAATTTTGTAGGGGCCTGCTTATTGTTTCTTTTCCTTTAGAATTGCCTTTTGCGAAAAACCAACTTCATGGGTTGAAAACCCATTGAGGAGAAGTTCATTCTAAGTTTTCTAATAGAAATGATTATGAAAGATATGATGAATCTTTAACATTTTTTGAGGTAATAATTATAAAGGGAACATGGATTTTTCATAGAATACCTTTCTATTTTCTCGTTCTTGATCCATATGTATCATTTGGTGCCCTTCACGAGAAATTGTCTTCATGGGTTAGAAACCTGCCAAGGAGCAGATGAATTTTGAATTTCTATAAGCCTCTATCTCTATTGATAAAGTGATAGGTTGAAAGTGGATTTAACTTGTAAATGATCATTGCATGAGCAACATGAATCTCCATTGGACTAGGCACTAAGCTACCCTTAAGATCACTTTGACAAAATGGAAAACCACTTGTCTATGAAATGTGGAGAAAGGGAAAATGAGAAATCTGATGGAGACTCATTCCACCTAAGGGGGCTTAGACCTAGACTCAAACACAACTAGGAACTCAATAAAACACAAGCATTCACTTTTACTAATTGGTTAGAGGATGAAAAGTGGGGCAACACTTACATATATGGATTTATATATATCTAGGTAACTTTATATCAATCAAATATTAAAATATTTAAATTTGTTGTGTAGATTCTATTGTGTCAATATAGGGAACATATTTGAAGAAAATCAAAATAGTCCAACATGGAGTAAACTTTGTTGATTATCAACCTAACAATAAGGTTTTAAAATACAACCACTCGGTTGTTTCCACTAGGTTTTGTTTACATCCAATCAAATTTACGCATGGATGTTGCAAGTGGAGACTAAAAAATGAAGATCATGAGAAGATATTACATGTTGTAAGTGAACGTCATGGTTAAATTGGGCCTTCATATAGTCTAATTTATTTAAACAAAATTTTAGGATCTTTAAATGTGAACTTTTTGTTTTTGTTAATTATTTTTTCGAATATACATGAGCACCATGGTTTCAAGGATTTCAAAAATTATATTTATAATTTTAAAAATAATTTTCAAATTGATAAAATATATATTTATTGTATGTAAAAATTGATTTATATGTTTATTATGTATACTATTTTTTGAAAAATATTTATTTTGATTTTTTTTTATGTAAACTCTCTCTCTCTCTCTCTCTCTCTCTCTCTCTCTCTCTCTCTCTCTCTCTCTCTCTCTCTCTCTCTCCTCTCTTCCCCTTCTCTTTTCTCTTCCCCTCCCCCCCCTCTCCCTATCTACCCCTTCACTTCTCTCTTCCTTTTCTCTCTATCCCCCTTCCTTTTATCTCTTTTTCCTTTCTCTCTCTCTTCCCCTCCTACCCACTCTCTCTCTCCCCCTTCCTTTTCTCTCTCTTTTAATTTTCTCTCTTCCCCTTCCCTTTCTCTCTCTTCCCCTCTCTCTCCCTTCTCTTTTCTTATCCTCTTCCCCTCCCCCCTCCCCCCTCTCTCTCTTCCCCTTCCCTTCTCTCTTCCCTTTATCTCTCTTCCCCTTCTCTTTTCTCTTCCCCTTCCCTCTCTCTCTCTTCCCCTTCCCTTCTTTCTTCCCTTTCTCTCTCTCCCCCTTTCTTTTCAAATTGATTTATATGTTCATCAAGTATAAAAACTTATTTATTATGTGCAATAGTTTGTTAGAAATATTTTAAATGAAGATATATACTAATTTATTTATTTATTTTATTTTAATATATATTTATTTATGTGAACTCTCTCTTACCTTCTACTCCTCCCCTCTCCCTCCCTCTCTCTTCCCTTTCTTTCTCTACCCTTCTACATAAATTTAATTATTTATTATATATTTATTTTAAACATACATTTACAAAATTAATGTACATATAAATATTAAAATGTTAGCTCATATAAATCTCTGTAATCTACTAAAATACAAAAATATACATGTACGTCTCAAGGATAAAAATCTAGATCATATACATACAAGTTTGAAAAAAATACATGTAAGTCTTGAATAAACATGTATATGTAAAATAAATAGTGATATACATGTACATGTAAGTTTCAAATAAACATGTAATCTAGGTACTGAAATACATGTATGTAAGTCTCTATAACAGGTAAATATGTATACATAGTATCGAATATATAAATGCATCAAAATATAGATATATCTAGTATTGTTGGAGGGACCTCTCAAGATGCATACAAATAGAACAACCCTTTGATTGAATCTCCTATACATTTTGTGGCTGAGGGAAAACAACTAAGCCCTACAAATATATATGCATTAGATCTATCTAAACATATATATACATGTGTACATGAATACAAGTGCATATAGTTTCAAACATAAATAAATTTACAAACTATTTAAATCTTGTATCTGAATACTACTGGGTGTCTCAGTAGAATCCTTTCTTTGGCGTACATGACCTTACCCAACACTAGATGTAATAATGTGCTCGACAACCTATGCCTACAAATTTTATTTTATTTATATTATATATTATAAGTTTTTGATATCTATCTAAACTATTTTCAAATTGTATATTCAAATTTAAAATATTATATATGTACCTAGGTATCAGGAGCTGGAGGATGATCATCACACTCCATCATATCATCTGTCAATGCACCTCTAGTACCAGTGTCAATATCTTGTCCTAATACACCAACAATATCTCTTGAAGCTCCAACACCTATTGAAGCACCCTAAATGCCATAATCTCCTGAAGCACCCAAGCCAACCCTAGAGTTTGCAACTATAGTTAGTCATGATGAGTGAAGTGGCATGTGTAAATAGTTGGATAATGGTGTAGAATTAGTGCCTTGGAATAACATGTCCATGAACAATGATGATCCCATACTATGACTGGTATCAATTTGAGCTATCCCTCATGACTACTCATCAAAATAATCAAGGACCTCAGCTATGATCTTGACATCTCCAACTTGTATGCCCAAGCTATCTAAAGAGTGTTGTGAGCTTAGTGTAGAATGTTTTGAGCTATGTTGTATGGAAAATGTCGATGGTGTGGTTTATGCTTGTGGAACTATAAGGTGTTGAAAATACAATAGGAAAGTAAACTTTAAGAAGGGGGGGAAGGGGGGTGAATCAGATGTTAATATATCGATTATATATGGTAGATGTGTGCATAATGCTCCCCAAGTTTAGAATATGACTCTTAACTTCCCTTGTGAAGAGTGTAGTGCTATTTAGTTTGGTATACAAAGAGAAAATATTCTCTAGTATCTTCTTCACACTTTCTATTTTGGTTGCTAATTCAACTTGTATTAGTGCAATATCACTTAATACCTTTTCATCTACTTTATATTGGGACTTTCTCTTAGACCATTCAAGTAATTTGACATTAGAATCTAGGTTTTTGTCATTCAGCTTCTCCACTAAGCTAGTTAACTATTCAATTATTGGCTTGTTTTCCTTTGGAGCTGGCAGACTGAGTACATCAACAAAAATATCTAGGTAAAAGCACAAACTTGTGTCACCCTTTTATAAAGGAAAAGGCTAACAAAAGTATAATTGTTCATCTTCAATGACATAAAATTGGTAGTATTATTTAGATTTTGATTATTAAGCAAACTAATGAAAGGTGTATAAATGGATAAAGTTTAGGATTATAATTTTTAATAATTATTTGAATAAGAATTGATATATTTTCCTAATTTATAAAGACAATTTTTATATGCTAAAAATGCTAAAAATTAGGGATCTAGTTCCCACCAAAAAACTATATGGATATAAACTTATTTCTCTTCAATCTTAAATTATGTTATAGATAACATATATAGGTAGAATAATCAAAAGTAAAAATTGGCTTTAGACCTATGTTTTATCTTTTATAATGATTCAAATTTCAGCTCACCTTAAATCGATAGTTTTCATCTCCCACCACATTTTTCAAAACAAATCTATTCTAACCAAAAGAAAAAGTATACATTCTTCAAGAGGACTCTTTTCTCTAGAATGTCACATAAATTTTGTTTTTTTTTTTTTTTATATGATTTAATAATTTTTCCTTTCTCAAAATTGACATCTTCTCAAGTGTTAAAATACATACTTGTAGAATCTTTTAATTATAACATACTATATCTAATTAAAACACTATAAACTCTATATGAGAATATTATTGACTCTAAGCTCCATAAAATGTTGTTTATATGTTATTTAAAAAATATCATAAAAATAATAAGAGTCACTGAAATGTCTCCTTTTTGAAATAATTTTATTTCTTTAGTAATTGGATACAAACTAGTATAAAACATGCATTTAACAAACATTTCCAGTTTGAAAAGTGTGACACCATATATAACTTACCTACAATGAATTTTGCTAGATCATATGTTTGGATAAAATTTATTTTTAAATAGAAATACTCAAATTCAGTCATTTTGATAAGTTATCCTAAAAGGTGAGACACAACTTTGTACTTTTACATGTCTTTGATATCAATCAAGGCTTGCTTCTGCCTATGCTCTTGTATGAGCAATTCTTGATGCTTCTTCTTTGCTAGGGCTTCCTAGAGTATACTCATTTTCTCAATAGTAATAGTTGCATAATAAAATTTGGGGGACTTAATTAATTCATCCAAGTTTACATTAACAAATGATGTAACTTCAACTCTCTTGGATGTACTTGGACCTAGCCTTGAGGATTGTAATGGTGTGGCTTCTATGCTCAGTCTCTGAAGAGCTTGACTAGGAGGAGTGGTAGATTTCAATAATGTTACCAATGTTTGCATTGCTATTTTCTCCTCTAACTTTGTTGTCAAACTTGACTCTTTAGGTGTGCCCTTCTCTTCTTCTGTATTATTAGTAACACCTTAATTATGTGTTGTAGGTGTAGGAGTATCTACCTAACCTATTTGAATTTGAGATTCTTCATTCTTTTCTATCTAATCTTTCTACTCTCCAGTTGTCTCACTCTTGTCATGTACACTTTCCTCTATAGTGACTAAGATTGGAGTACTTTGTGCCATTATAACGATGGTAGGAGTAGTTGTCTCCTTTTGATATGCCACAAGGGGTACTGTTGGTTGTATCACTGTGAATTGAGGAGGGACTAAAGGTGTAATTTGTGTCTATACTACCTCCCCTATAGATACCTTATCTACTTTCGCAATCAAATCAATACTCACTAGTAGAGGATTCTCACAAAGTTTAGCTTAGGTGGTGGATTCCACCAGTATACTTTTTAAGTAATTTTGTATGAGGGGATTGATGTTTTGAGTGACAATATTAGAAACATCCTTTATCTTTATAATTTCATCTTCTTTGTTTACCTCACATGAAGGACTAACACTCAGCACTAGTGTATCTGGTACACTCTATTTTTTTGTCTGCTCATCCTCAACTAGTGCCTATGTGTTTATGTTCATGTTCATGCCTCCCTCAACTTTATCTTGTTCAATGCCTGTGGGATGTTGTTGAACCATATAGTGATTTCCACATCAAAGTAGTCTTTTGTACAAAATCCTCAATGTTATTCTACAATATACTTAATGCCCTATATTTTGGTGCAAATTTTCTAGTATGTTTCTTAATGGCTTTTTCCATTGCACCCTTACTTAGTTCTAGCATTACCTAGGCAAGTGCTATTTCTCTTTTTTTTTTTCAGTATTTAGACAATAATGCCACTTCTACTCAACTCTCTCATAAAAACACTTGGGTATGGAGTTCGCAAATTCAAGTGGAGCCTTTTCAAATATTTCCATCATGGCATATATTGCCTCTTCAACTTGATTCTTTTTCAATTGTTCCAAGATTGTCAAACTCAATGTGAGAGAATCCAGAAAAATCAACATGATTTCTAATATTCTCACATAGATTATCTAAATCTAAAGAAGAACTATGACTTAGCACTTGAAACTAGCTGTTGCCATCATATTTAGTCTGCTCTTTATCAGATTTAGCTAGAGCAACATATTTTCTCCTCGATCTCATCTGAGATTCTTCACCCTTGCTAGCTTGACTAGCTCTTTTCTCTTTTGGCTTGGATACTTCCTTAGCATTTTGTGTAGTATCCCTTGTGCTAGCCCTAGTTGTGTGTATTATAGGCTAAGTAGGTTTTGCAACCTTTGTTGGTTTGTTTACTATAGGTGCTTTATCTTTTCTTTTCTTCTATTCAATAGCTATTGGTGCTTCAGTTGCTTCTTCTCCCTTGAAATCTTCTATAATTTCTACTTCCTCTTCTTGTTTGTCCCCTCCTTGACCTTGGGTGATGGAAAGTGGTGCTTGGACAAGTGCATTCTCTTCTTATTCATCATCATCATCATCTTCATCTTCTTCTGCCCCTTCACCAAATTTATCTTTCAGTTTCTTTACCATTTTACTCTTCTTTCGAATGACTAAAGTAGTCTTCAAGTCCATTGTAATTTTTGACTTGGCCATATCATAGTTCCCAAAAGTTGTAGCCTCTTTGTCCACTTCTTCTACAAGTAATGTTGTTATTGCTGTAGAGGTTTCATCAATGTTGATTTCATATGCCATTGGTCTTAACCATCTAATTGTTGCAGAGGTTTCATCAATGTTGATTTCATATCCCATTGGTCTTAACCATCTAACTCTAGGAATTGCTACCTGGACATATGTAAACTTAGTGTCAACTAGGAAGAAAATATCATCAAAATGTTTCTCCACTAATGAAATTGGTATCGTCAGTCTTTTCTTCATTATTTTCTTGAAGTCTTCAAAGTAGCTTGTCATGAATGACTCAAATTTATCACCTAGTTGCTCAATAAATTCACCTATTTGCACTATAATAGATCTATTTACCTTCCATGCAACTTTACCAAAAGTAGGAAACATATTCTATACATAAAAGAATATACGTACAAGAATAGATCCAAATTTTTAGTGTGCACTTTTGGTCTTCCTTATGCCTCCCAAATTCTTAGTCAATTGTTGCAACTACAACTTGGCAAGGTCATAAGCACAATCTTTCTTCACTATTTTGTATCCCACATCTACTACAATACGTGGAACATTGTTAAGCTTGTAGGATTGATAGAACTTATGTGCTATTATCATCACTTCAAAAGCAATTAAGGGATTTGTGATTATATCTATTGTCATCCCTTGTTTATTCCACATAGCCCCTGTATTCCTTTTAATTACCTCTTTTGCTTCACTTCTCAATGTCTTTGGCCAATCTAGGGTCAGATACCCTATATCTCTATGCACAATTTTCTTGGTGATTTTCACTAGTCCATTATCTAACCATATAGAATTACCATGTATCCTACTCAAAACCATCTTTATCCATTCTGTCTTGAAGACATTGGGGAAATCTAGGGCATGGGTTAACCCTTTCTTCTCAACAATTTTGAATTCCACCTTCAATGCTCCATTTTAACATAATTTCCCATGTCTCCCTAATTTCCATGTCTTCTATGCTTCCAACCTTACATGTACAACAATATCTAATATATTGGATCATTAAGACTTGAAGTGGTATCATTGACAATGTACCAGATGGATCTTGTTTATAAGCTATGTCTTTACAATTCTATAGTGATGGTGTTGAGTGACTGTTGAATCTATTTGCAAAGGCTCAAAATAATTTCTCTGGTTTGTCTAGATATTTGTGCTTTCCTTCAAATTTGAATAATGTTAAATGAGTAGAAATCAATCATATAGACCTCAAAACCTTGTAATTAATGCTTAGTTCTTACACAACTATAAGCTTGGCTTCAATAAAGATTTCAAAGCACTCGTCTTCCATGAAGTTTTCTTTCCACTCGGCAACCACTATGAGCTCAGTCAACAATAACAATTGTGATAGTTTAGCATTAACTAATACTTCACTCAAAAACCATAGTGAAACTTTTCATGCTCGCTAGCAACATGAAAACTAACAAAACTAAAATATTTCTTCTTGATTCTTAACAAATCTTTGCATCTTTCTTCATGCATTTGTAATCTTTTTAGCACTAAATCCTTGGAATTGATGTAAAGCATATCCTTTTAGATATTAGTCATACTTACCTCTTTATTTCTTAATTAGAGGAGGTGTGATCACCTAACCCATTGGGCAAAGTGATCCCTTCTTCACTTGATGTGTTGCAATGTTCTTTTCTCTTCCATGTCTTTAATTCATATCTAATATTCTCAACATCTACCTTTGTTAAACTCACTATTTGGTGCCTTTTACTTTGTTGGACAATTTCTACTTATGTGACCAATCTTCAAACAACTAAAACATGTGGTTTGACTCAACCATCTATTGTAGTCACTTCTAAAATGTGTTCTTATGCAATTTTCAACATGTCCATATTCTTGATAGTAATGACAACTATACATGTATTATTATCCCAATTATAAGAGTTTCTATCGTGCCTTACCTTTTTCTACTTGTTTAATGACCATTTAGGCTTTAATCTACACTCATATTCTCTATGTCCATACTTCTAATAGTTATAGAAATATCCTTCAAATCTTTGTGAGCTTGTGATCTTGGTTCTACATTCATGTGCCTGATGTCCTTGTTTGTTACATTTATGGTAATAACCCATGAGTTTTTTCTTAGGGTTTTGATTTGCAGTCCTACTCCTACAAAAATTAGTAGTATGACCTATCTTACCAAAATTATGAAAAGTAGGTTTGCAGTTCTTATGTTTGTTACTTCTCTCTTTGCCAATTTTGGATGTTTCTCCTTCTTCAATACTAGTGTATCCCAATCCAGAAGCATCACTGCTGGATCTAGGGGATCTCACCAATTGTTCAAAGTATTTGAGAGCTTCATTAGGTTTATTGAAACTATTAGCAAACTCTTTTTCTCTTTTTAGGTCATTTCTTAGTTGTTCATTTAGAAACTTCAGTGTTGTGATCTCAATATCCTTTACATTTAATTCATGATTTGTAGTCATCATTTGACTCAAGGTTTCCAATTGCATGTTAGCAATCCTAGTTACCTTTGATGTTTTCTCTTCTAGTCTATTGGTCAAAATCCTTTTGTCATATTCAATCATGACTTTTTTCCTCTTGAACTTTTTTTTTCTCTCGATCACTTCACATACCAATATTGATTAGATCTCCTATTCTCTCTTTATATTTATGACCTCTTTAGTTATAATTCCATTATTCTCTATCAGATCTGCAACTACTACATCAAATTCATTAAATTTTCCATCTACAAATAATTTAGTAGTGTCGATCTCTAGGTATTGTGTGTCATTCTCATGAATAGTAATTTTCTTCCTTCTCTTCAATGATCTCTTTAACTCATTTCTTGCTTCATTTAGATGATGTAGGGAAAGTTGTACTTCAATTGTCTGGTTCTTAATAGTCTTTCCCAATTTGTAGACTGCCATCTCCAAGATCTTTCCTCAAAGATACAAAGCTTTTCTTTCAAAGAACTAGGCTCTAATACCAATTTTTGGACATACAATAGGAAATTAAATTCTAAGAAGGGAGGTATGGGTGAATTAGCACTAAAAACTTTAAACGTTTAAAACTATTCACCACACATCTATTTCATAGTCTATGCATATAAATTGCAATACCAAATTAAGCATATACATTCATAGCATGAAAGTAAATATTCAACACATGTATGAAACAAGATATTTGTTTACCCAAAATCCCTCCAAGGAGAAGGTAAAATTGGGTTGGGGATGACACCCACAAATCTTGACTACTGCAGTAATAAAGTATATCTAATGAAGGTTACAATGTTTGACCATGAAACATGATCTACCCTATTAAAGGCTTACAAGACTATTAGATCTTACCCTATTAAAGGATTTAAAGCACCCTTCTAAAAGTGTGCTTGGTAAGAGGACTTTAACTTATAATGAAGTAAGCACCCTGTCAAAGGATTTACAAGAGCATGTTAGAACTACTCTATTAAGATGTTTAACTGATTGACCTATTAAAATGTTTCAGTAATGATCTCTCAATTAGCACTCTATTTCTTGATGTCAGATCACCTCTATACTAATGTGTACTTGATCCTTTCTAATCAGATTTACCTTTGCTATTCTCTATTTCCTTTCCTCTATTCTCCTTCTAACTAATTATGCAATGTAACTCAATTCATAACACCTTAATTACCATGAATGCTCTATTTGTGCATGTAAAAAACTCTCTTCAAAACTCCTTTGCATTACTTTTTATCCTTTTAAATTTTAGATTTTATCTTCCTTAAGAAGACCTAGGTGATTTAGGGTTAGGAATGAATCAATGGTAGTGATTCACCCATATTTCCACTTAAACCTTCCATTTCTCTAATTAGATTGATCTCATGCAAAGGGATTCACAATTAAGGTTCATCCTTATCAACAAAGATCATAATATAATACTTAAGTTAGCCCAAAAATAGTTTACATAATAGTCTGTGCCAATACAAATAACTATGTCAAAACTATATTACTTAGCATTTGAAGTCCCTAGTGCTTAGCACTAACTGCTACTTCAATGCTATCACTCAACATGCACTACTTTCTTGACACTTGAATAACTCAACACATACTATCTTCTCGGCATCTGAGTAACTTGGCACTTGAGTTGGTTGGCAGTCACTATTTACTCGACATGCACTATCTTATATGTTTTGGTTGACATATGTTACTTTTTTAGTATGAACTAAGTAGATGACTTAAGTGTATAGACAGTCATTAGTCAAAACCAATTTGAGATGAACATAAGGGTATTGATGGAATGTAATGGTGTCCATCACTGAGTGAACTAGTATCCCCTGTGTATCAAAAATATACTATATACTCTACAACAAGTCCTTCAAAAAATAAAATGCTAGACCCATATGTGTGTGCTGTCCAAAAGAGAAAAAACATCAACTAATAATGGCAGTCCAACAACTCTATATGCCTCATCAGGGGAGGTGCCTGCTCAATGCCTTTGAAGATTCTTGACCTAGATGAATCTGTTGAGTGTGAATATACTAAATAAGAGAGTCATATGAGATAATGGTAGATGTAGATGTGATGTGTGCAATACTATGAATTGTTCCCCTCTAGGAAGCAATCACTACTCAATTGATAATAGGAGCTAGTGCTAGTGTCACTAGAGGAAGTCTCTACCCCATGAACTGTTAGACATCTAGAGGTGGCAAAAGCTCTACATTGTGATACTAGTTATGATCTATGATCTGACCATACCCCTATCTGCAATAATATGGAATATCTAAGTAGTTGATGTTGAGCCCCACGTAGAACTCAACATATAACTACTGTGGAAAATAAAGAGGAATCTGATAGTTATTAAGATAACAACCATGTATGGCTAAGAAATGAGAATAGGTCATACTAGCAATAATAAGATCTATACATTATGTCATCACCCTTAGGATGATGGCCATGCTTATTCTTTGGAGTCATAGCTATAATAATTGAGATAATAAAATTATTAACTTCTCTAACCAAAAAGAAGATTAATAAAATTATTCCAAAAATGTATTTTGACCACCCACTATTAACCACCAAAAGAAAAAAAGGTTATGTAGGAAATCCAAAATGTGTGTTTTGGAGAAGATACTTAACCTCTCTATGCCAAATATGAGAGGTTAATTAACCTCAAGAAATGCTAGTTATACTTCCTATATCCAAACTATAGAGAAAAAGTACAAGACATCTCCTCATCTTAATCAAAGTATGAGCATAGGGAAATGAGATAATTAGTTAGAGTTTTCTAGTGAGAAAATGTGCTTCCCAAAGGTGTAGCATCATACAGAATGATTACTTTCCAAATTGATATATAATGTAATTTTCATAAAGGTGTTTGAAATTTTTTTGTCAAAGATCTTTTGGATGAGCACAATAAAGGTGGAAAAAGCTAGTGAATCTCCCTATCCAATAATAATATTAATATCCTAAGCAAAAATAGAAGCTTCCAAAAGTACATGATAATTGTGTGAAAGGATCCCTCAACAACTTATCACTCCATGGAATGTAATGATTCTAGAATGTAAAAATGAAGTTGTTGGAAGATCATTAAATCCTTTTAGGTAGAGTTAAGTCCAAAAATAGTTTCATAATCATAAATAAAGAATGGAAATTTTTGTGAAATCATAACTCTTGAACCTCATAGCTAGAGACATTTGGAAAAAGTATAGGAGATTTGAGTACTATGTTGGTGAGATGTCTTTAAAAGATGAATAGCTACTGATGCCTAAAATGAAATCTACAGATTGTAACATTAAATAGATTGATTCCAAGGTCAACTCCTCCATATTTAAACAATTAACATTACAATAATTATTAGGGTGAAGTTGTTCCACAAAATTCTAAAATAGTTTCATTTAATAAGTGAGATTGTTTTCAAGAGAATTCTCTAGTAAGTTCCATATACATAATATATGGGAAGATTTGAGGAGTTTTTATATGCTCACAATGATGGTGGTCATCCACTACACTCAAGTTGTAGATCACATCTATATATTTTATAGAAATCCCACAAAGAAATATGTAAGAAAAAGGAGTGTGTCATGACAACTGATAAAAAAATGCCTATAGGAATTCAAGTTAGATGCTTGATTGATCCACATCTCAAATGCTACTAGCTCCTAGATAATGTATGATAACTATTTTACATAAGGAATAATGGAGATGGAAACAATCATTTCATAAGTCATACAAGCTTAATTATAAAGTTTGTGTTGTTGAACTACATCAAATCTTGGAAAGGTGGAGATAATAGATGGAAGGAATATGATGGGTTGGTTTTGATTTACCAACCTCCATGCACATACCAAGATGGGATCCTTCGAACATGGCTATAAAATTGTATTCCAAAGCTATTCAATAGCTTGGTTGTAGCCTAGAGAAGCATACACTTGACAAGTGAATTGATCAACATAATGACTCAATGTCATGGATTACTATAGAAGGAAATGGTGCATGGATATGTGGAGCACATAATATTAAATTAATGATGGTATCTTCTAGAGTAAGTATCTCCAAGAGATTTGGAAGATATACATTAAAAAGTATCTTTGAAAAGTCCTTTAATAAAATGTGGAATAAGTGTAATTAGATGGTGTATGGGTTGAACTATTAGCATGAATGATGATGGTATTCCTTTGAGGGAGCATCCTAAGCATTGATTGAACAATTGGGGAGATTTTTACATGATTGACATGTTACATTTATGACTATATTTTCAATTGATGTCAACATAGAATTGCTTCTATGAAGATTAGAAGAGTAACAAACAAAGAATAAAGTCATATGAACTATGTATTAATGATCAAGTCAAGTATAGTTAAGGATATATTCTACACTATATCCTATTGACATGGATAAATGCACATATTGAGAGGCAAAGACATGAAAAAAATATGCTTGATTTATAGAAGATAGTATGTAGATTGAATATCTAATATGTGGTTTCTGATGATTGATTTCTATCTCTTAACTAAGACAGAATCATAAGCATAGCTAGATTGTGACACCAGACAATATGATGATGACATTAGCAAGTGCACAAGGTCTAATTGTTGGTAATAATAATGGGAAAGTAAGTTCTAAGAGGGGGAGGGATGGGGGTTAATCAACACTTAAAACTTTTACCTCTAAAATAATTCACCATTCATCCATCTCATAAATTAACATGTAAATTGAAATAAGTAACCATGCATCACATCCAAAGTATAAAATAAATCAACACATAACATATACTATTTTGGTTACCCAAAAACCCTCCAACAAGAAGGTAATATTGGGGTGGGGATGACACCCACAAATCTTCACTACCATAGTTGTAAAGTGTGGCATATTATGGCTAATTTTTTTTATCATAATCTATGATCTACCCTATGAAAGGTCTACACTATTAAAGGATTACAAGACTATTAGGTATCACTTTTATTAAAGGATTTAAACTCACAACTAAGTAAACACTCTATTAGGAGATTTATAAATGTCTATTAGGACTACTTTGCTAAGAGATTTACTCTATATCACCTGTTAAAATGATTCATCATGTGATACTTTTCTTAGCACCTTCCTGCTTGGTATCAAATCTCCTATTTATTTTTTATCTCATGATCTTCCTTATCAGATCTATCTTCTCTATCCTTACACTACTTATCTCTGTTATGTTCAAACTAATTATACATTATAGTTCCATAGCTTAGCCATCATTTCCACCTTGAAATTCTCTCCCTTAGGGTCTACCTCTTTTTGTAGGCATTATGGAGATGTGCTAGGTCAAAATCAATGACTGCAGTTGATCCTTATTGCCACCTAAATCTTCCCTTAATCTAATTGGCTACATGTATTGCATTGGTATTCATAATATGACTAGATCCTTATTTTTAATAACAAAAATTCATGTTCAGTTGGACAAAAATGGTTTACATAGAATTTTGTGCCATAACAAACATCTATGTCAAAGAATGCTAACTCAACACCAATGTACTCTCATGCTCAGTCTTCACTATTCTCTTTATAAGATACTCAACTTCTGAATGGCTTGACACTTTCTCTTTCTTGACACCTTAATCATTCAGGACATGAGTGGCTTGGTACACATTGACTACTTGATACATACTAGTGCTCAACACAAACTATCATATTACTCAACATGTATTGTCAAGAGGCTTATGCTCAGCATACACTATGCACTCAACTTGCACTAGTTTTTTGCTAGATAATGACTAAGTGTTTTTTCACTACTTTGTCAAAACCATAATGAATTAAAAATATCCCCTTTGACATGAGTGGAAAAAATAGTTTTTCATGGCATATACAATCTTATTTTATGCATAAGTTAGACAATATATCATCTCTATTCAACTTTAATACAAAATATCAAAATTTGTAGACACATTGTCTCTCATACCTTATTACTCCCCTTGAGTATATACTTCATTTCATTTTTATTACTCATTTTAAGTAGATATATGCCTTGAAAAAATTCTTCAAAACTTAAAAAATCTTCAAAATCCTCATTTTTTGACACTTGTATCACTTGGGTGGTACACCTATAGTGTATTTGTCAAAAAATCACTTATGTAGTTCAAGTATGATTCCCAAAATGGAATTCCAATTTTCTCTAGCTACATTTAAAGATTGAATCTCTATTTCTAGATTTGTTTCTATATCTACTTGATGTAAGAGCATCCTGGGTGTAAGAGAAATCTTGCATTACCCAAAAATATTTGCATTTCACTCTTTTCTATCTTAATAAGGACTAGTAGATAGGGTGGTTACTATTTATGGGAAATTGCTATTTTTGGTAAGTTTGTCATATGAGCTTGGAATATTCTCATTTTCTACAAGAAGGTTCATTTTAAAGTTGTAAGGCTACCATAAAATCTCATTGCTCAAGCATAAGTATCAAAGAAGTTATTTTAGATTTATGGTGGAAAAATTTGTTGAAAAATCTTCAAGCTCACCATTGGAGGCCTTAGAATGCCCATGAGGTTTGAAAAATTGATGGAAGGCTGCTAGCATGGTTTTAAGCCTATAGATCAAGAGGTTGCATTTTTGAAAGGTGGTTATAATAGCCAATCAGAGAAATAGTTTTTGAATTATGGCCTTCAAAAGTTGGGCTACCAAAATTTTGAAAATAATTTGTCAAAAATGTATTTGGCCAACTCTATGTGTATTGCTAGGGTCTATTGGCCCTAGGTATTAAGTTTGAGCATCTAGAACCTTCTCGAGTGGCATACAACCACGTATTTAAGAAAGGCCTAAACATTGTCTAGGACAAATTTGGGTGATAGTTTGCAGTACTATCTTGAAGATTATTGTATTTAAGGTGCCCATTTGGGTAAGCATATTATAATTGAGAATTTTGTTCAAGTCCATGTTTTGTTCTCACATTTTCTATTATTTCTTTGTCTTTGTTATGAGTTTATTGTATTAAGGGGAGCTCCCTAAATCAAGTGGTATTAGAGCTAGAGTTCTTGAGTGTGTGGATAGATTGCCAACTATGAGGCAGTTCACACCAAGACCATAGTTTGGGCTGAGCGTGTACACCAATTATCAATTGTGAGGCAATTTACACTACGGTTTCAATGGAAGTGTAAAAATGCCTCCAAAAAGAGCATGTGATGGAAGAGTTGTAGATGTTACACTTAAGGGTTTTTGAGCCCTCCAAAGACAAATGCAAGCATTGGAAGAAAAAATGCATAAAGAAATAACTCTTCCCATAAGAGATGAAAGTGAGGATGAGGATGAAGTGGAAGAAAATGTCAAAGTGGAGGCAGTTCTAAATAGAGAGGAAGAGAGGCTTTTTAGGGTCATCTCCAAGATTGGAAAAAAACCTAAGTTTGAGGTTACCACATTTTTGAGAAACCTTAACCCAAAGGATTTGATCGATTGGATCAACAAACTAGAGGAGTACTTTGAGTATGAATATATTGATGGTGCGGATAGGGTCAAGATTGTGAAGGAAAAACTAAAAGGGCATGCAAAGATCTAGTGGTAGGAGGTTTAGTTGGAGTGAAATAGAAAGGGAAAGGACAAAATCAATAGATGGGATTAGATGAAAGATAAACTGAAGTGACAATTCATTCCCATGGATTATGAGTTTGATCTACTGAAGAAAATGCAAGGGTTGAAGCAAGTAGGAAAATCTATTCAAGAGTATACCGAAGAGTTCTATAGAGTTCTCATTAGAACTGGCCATGTAGAAACCAATAAGGAGAAAGTTTCCTATTATCTTAATGGGTTAAGGCCAAACATTTAGGATGAGCTAGGTCTAGTTCAAATGAGTAGTACTGAGGAGGCATACCAATTTTCCCTAAGAGTTGAGGAGAAATTGAGCAATAATTTTAACAATAAGATCAGTGGAAGAGGTTGTGGTGGAAGATTTGGTGGATAATCTTATGGTGGTCATAATGATGATCAAAAGAATAAGGATGAGACTAGAAGTAGAAGTTAGAACCAGAGGGGAAACAATTTCAATCATTTCCATGATAAAAAAAATAGAGATTAGAGAAGAAGAGGAAGAGGACAAGGATCTAGAAGAGGAGGCTTCTGTGGAAAATGTTTTCAGTATGGAGAATAAGGGCATGGAGCATTTGAATGTACCCAATGCCAAGGAAGGATAGATCAAATAACACAAGGATAGGCAAGAGCTACACATGTTGATGAAGATGCTAAAAGAGGAGAGGTCCTAGTTAACCGAAGAGTCTTGTTGAGTGGTTAGAATGAACTTGAACAAAGAAGGATCTTGATTCACACAAGGTGTAGATGTGAGGATAAATGTGTTGGAAATATAGATGGAGTAACTGAGGGGGGGGGGGGGGGGTGTGAATCAGTTACTACAAAAAAAATCCATTGATCCCTTAGATGTCTTAAAAACTAGTTACTGTTGTCACTCGGTAGCTACATATAAAAATGTTGCAACTTGGTAGATGTACTATATGTTAACTTATTACTGATCTTTAAGCATTCACAAAAAGTTGACATGCATGCATAAAGAAATAACATGAACACAAGAGACACTAGATTTAACATGGAAACCTAATATGGAAAAAACCATCAAGTAACTAGCTACTAATTTTCACTCTTATGAAGTGAGCCCTATTAGGAGCCAACCCTATTAAAGGTTATGAAATAGACTATTAGGTGTGACCTTGTTAAAGGATTTAATCACCGTGCTAGGAGTTGCCTTGATAGAGGACTTTAGAACAATTCATTAGAACTATCACCTTGTTAGAGGATTTACAAATGGCTATTAAACCAAATCTATTAAGAGATTTAAAAATCACTACTAAAATGGTGAGAAAGAAAAAATGAGTTGACCTAAATGAGATGCAACTGACTTGCTAATATAGATCTCTGCTTTGCTTTACTAGATCCTCTCTGATCGAATACAACTTTGTTGCTCCTCAAGGATATTTGATCCTTCAAAATTCACTCACACTTTCCTCTTGTCATAATGAATACACTTTCATGCTCATTCATTAAATTTTAGAATTCACAACTTGACCTTTTATTTATACCATACAAATTGTCAAGTTGGCTCATTTACAAGTTACAATTACCATTAATCATTACATCAATCAGCTACAATTATTACATGAAACAATTAAACTTTATTTCCCAAAATAATGAAATCCTTCATTGGCCAACCTTGCTCAGTAAACACTACTCCATAAATGATTTTCAGTGTTAACCAACTGAAGCTCAATGAACACTGCAAAGTCTATAAAATCCTTTGGAGATTGAGTAAACTCAGTAAACACTAACTTTCCTTTTCTAACCTTGTGAGTTTGGTAGAAATTGACTTTTTCCACAAAAACCTTCAATGCCAAAGTGAGCTCAGTAGAAACTATTTCCACAAAGTAACTTTTAGGAATGCTCGATAGACTCTGGAATTTGCTTTGGTGACCAACTAAGCTTGGTAGACTCTATCTGATAACTCATATGACATTTGTGTAACATTAAAAACAACACACAATTGAATAGTTGTATCCAACAATCTCCCTCTTTGGCATTGATGGCAACACAACATGTCATAGCAGATGAAATTTGAGAACAAGTCTTTTAATGAAAGAACATTTCTCCCTTTTAGATTTTATGCCACAAACTTCTCTAATGTTGTAATCTCCCTTTGTGAAGGAATTACATAACTTCTTTTCAAACAGCAAACAAATTCAAATTTTAGAAAGATATGACAATACACTCTCCCTCTTTGACAACACATGCCAAAGACAACGCAAGCCAAATTAGAAACAATGTACCTTGAGTACTAATTCATATGCAATTTTTCCATGACTATGCTACATCAACTAAAAAATATTCAACTTGGTTCCTGTTGATACATCATTAAAATTTTATTTTAGTGAGCTTTAGATAGGGGAATGACCCCTAACTTACCTCTTAGATACAAGAATGCATACTTAGGTAATGGCTTGGTGAATATGTTAGCAATTTGTTCTTTTGTATGGACATATTCCAATCTAATCTCCTTATCTAGCACCAATTCTCTGACAAAGTGATACTTTATTGCAACATGCTTAGTTTTTTAATGCATCACTAGATTTTTAGATATGTTGATTGCAATTGTGTTGTCACAAAACATAACCATAGGTTCTTTGATCTCTACCTTCATGCCTTCCAATAACTACTTAAACCAAACAATATTGGAACAATTCACTACTACAACATACTTTTCTTCTACTGTAGATTATGATGCACAATTTTGCTTTTTACTTGTCCAAGAAACCAACCTTTTTCCAAGAAAGAATGCTCCTCCACTTGTGCTTTTTCTATCATCAATGTTTCCTGCACAATTTGCATTAGTAGACACTTTCGAGTCTAGGTTACCTCAAAAATTGTACCACAGTCCATAATCTTTAGTGCCTTTCAACTATCTCATGATCCTTTTGATTGCCATCATGTGATTTTCTCTTGGTTTTTCTAAAAATTAGCTACAATACCAACTACAAGAGCAATATCTGGCCTTGTATGAACTACATACTACAACTTTCCAATCATTGATCTATATAAGGTTTGATCTAGCTCTTTTGATTCATCGTCCTTGGTAAGATTTAGTCTAGTACACATAGGAGTCCCAACTGGTTTACAATCTTCTATACCAAAATTTTTGAGCATCTCCTTGATGTATTTAGATTGAGTGATGTAGATACCATTCTTGCTCTATTGAATTTGAATACCAACAAAGAATTTTTTCTCACCAAACATTGACATCTCAAATTCCTTTTTCATTTTCTCTAAAAATTCTTTGCATAAATCATCATTCCCTATAAACAAAGTATCATCCACAAATATTTTTTCCAAAACAATCTTATTATCTAGTCCTTCCTTGATGTACAAGCTACTATTATCATTAGTTCTTTGAAAATAGTTCTAAATAAGATAGTTATTCAATCTTTGATACCATGCTTTAGGGGCTTGTTTAAGACTATACAATGATTTGTGTAATTTGCAGAACATGTCCTTCTTGTCTGGATCAAAAAAACTTTCAGGTTGCTCAATGTAGACTTCTTCAGCTAGAATACCATTGAGAAATGTAGATTTGACATCCATCTAATATACCTTAAATCTTTTATATGTAGCATATGCAAGTAAGGTCCTGACACCTTCCAATCTTGCAACAGGAGAAAAAGTCTCTCCATAGTCTATTCCTTCTTTTTGAGAGTAACCTTTCAATACCGATCTAGCTTTGTTTCTTGATACCTTACCATCCTCATTCAACTTATTTTTGAATACTCACTTAGTTCCAATCACATTTTTATCTTTAGGCCTAGGTACAAGAGTCCATGTTTTTTTCTTCTCTATTTTCTCTATCTCTTCATTCATAGCCTCAATCCAACTTTTATTTTCCAATGCATCTTTGACATTTCTAGGTTCAAAATCAGCAAGTAAACAAGTACCTTTTAGCTTACTTTTTGTCCTAGTACCTTCAAATTTGTCTCCAATGATATGATCTGGTGCATAATGTCTCCTAACATACTTAGCCAATACAACTTCCTATCCTTTTGACTGAGATCCACTATCTTCACTTTCAATTTAAATTTCTTGCTCTAGTTGATTTGACTATTACTCAGGTCTTTTAGACTCGGTAGGCATTGGCTCAATAGCATCTAAATATGACTTGGGTTCTTGCAACTCAGTTTGAACTTCTTGCAACTTAGTAACTGAAGACTTAGGAGTAGAATTTTTTTGATTGACAGATGTGTCTGGCATTGTATTAGGTTCAATCAAAACAAATCTCCTATAATCTTCTGGTTCTTTTTTTCTTTTTTCTTTAGTCCTTTTTGCAAACTCATCATCTTTTACATGTACACTTTCTATGACTTTGTGAGTAGGAAAATTCAAATATCTATATGCCTTACTCTTGCAAGTGTAGAACAAGAATTAGTATGCAAAGAACATTAACAAATAAAGTAAACATTCACAAACCAAAAACTAAATTCACATATATGCTTAGATAAAGAAAGCAAACAAAAAGTGCAAACCTCACAAGAGAAAACACTTCATGCTTTCTTGATTCTGTGGATGTGTCCTTTTTCTGTGGATGTATGCTCAAGATGCTCAAAAGCTGCTTCAATGGAGATGGGTAATGGAAAATTGGTAGCTTTGTGAGCTCTCAATTTGGCATTATAAGGGTAATATTGATGGCTTTGGTTCTCAAAATAGCATGGTAACTTTAGCTCAAAGATTGTTGATGAAATGGCTTGGGATGGGATTCAATTTATAGGCTAAGGGGTAGAGAGATGGAGGGCTTAGATGCAAGGATGGATGAAGGCTTAAGGAGGGCTAAGATGCACTCAAAGGGGAGCACATGGATTGTGCTTGTTTAGCACCAATGGGAAGGTGACACTTGTCACAAGGAGGATGAGTGTGAGAGGGTAGCATAAAGGGTTGGTTAAAGTCATGATGAGTGGGGTTGAGTATGTAAGAGGGATGTAAGAGGAATGAGTGTGGAAGAGGGAAGAGTGTGGAAGATGAGTGTAAGAGTCATGAGTGGGCTTGTAAGAGTCTTTAATGTTTTGTAAGAGCACTGATGACTTAGTGGTTGGGTTTTTTGAGGGGAGACTTTGGTTTGGATTAGGAAAGTCTTAAACTTGTTTAAGGAATGTGACAACATTAGGGGGTGGATTAGGCTTGGGTTTAGGATTAGATTAGGGATGTTAGAGATGTGCAAGTGGATGGAATTAATGAGGGTGGGTGAGTTAGTGGCTAAGCTTGGTTAGTATGGGTGGATGGGGTGGATTAGGCTAAATGGAGGATTAGAGATAGGTTAGGGGTTTTTGAATTTGAGAATTTTATTTATCAAATAGATTTATTTAATAAATGGGGATTTTTGGAATTAGATAGAAGAATAGGATTTAATTGATAAATAATAGATTATTTGATTTATCAATTAGGACTATAGATGATTAATTAAATTAATCAACTAGGGATGGCAAAGGATTAATTAAATAAGAATTTAATTAATGATGCCTTTAGAGATGGCTAAATTAGATTACCAAAGTAGTGTAATCAAATTTCGGTGTCTACAGCAAGAATATCCCAAAAACATACCTTCATCACCCTTCACATCAAATTTGCCTTTTCTAGATTCTTTCAAAATGAAACATTTACTTCCAAATACTTTTAGGTAACTTAAATTGGGTTTATAGCCATGCCATAACTCATAAGGAGTTTTGAATGAGTCCTTCTTCAGCTGTACTTGGTTCAAGGTATGAACTGTAGTGTTGATAGCTTTCTTCTAGTATTTGATAGCAATGTTCTTTTCAATCATTAAAGTTCTTACATAGTCCATGATAGATCTGTTCCTCCTTTTAGCTATTCCATTCTACTCGGGAGTACCAGGTACTGATACCTATCTTTTGATTCCTCTTTGAATGCAAAAGTTATTAAATTTATGGGAGATGAATTCACCACCTCTGTCTATCCTCAAACATTTTAGTCTTTTGCCTATTTCTTTCTCTACTCTGGCCAAATACCATTTGAACTTCTCAAATGCTTCTAATTTCTCTCTTAGATACATGACAATCATCATTCTATAGTAATCATCAACAAAAAGAATGAAGAACTTTTCTCTAGTATAACTCTAAATTCCAATAGGTCCACACAATTTTTATTTTTTAAAGCAAACATGGCAAGCCACTATAATATTTATCAATCTAATTCAACGAGGTCAATTGGAAAAGAATCAGTGAAGAAAACCCAGCATCATCCCTAAAGTTTACATGTAAATATATATATATATATATATATATATATATATATATATATATATATATATATATATATATATATATATATATATATATATATATATAGAAAATAATTACAAAAGGTTATCACCCATCTTAAGATAACCCACTTTAATCTTCTGTATACATATAAAATAAGTTTGGCAACAAATAGACTTAGAGCTACAACATAAGAGAAACCTCCAATTGAAAAAAGATAATTTCTGAGAAAAAAAATTGCTATGCAATTTTGCCCAAACTGAAAGGACACAAAAAAAAGAGCTAGAGACCAAAAAAGAGAATTCCATAGCCAAATCATGAAACTGAATTGTGAACTAGCCAATCTAAATCAGAGTTATTTCAAAACTTCTTCAAATTGATAGTTCTTAATTTTAAAGCTAGTCTATCCCATCTTACCAATCTGACAAGTCTTGCATAGACCAACATTAGGTTTCTTTATACTAGGAATGCCTCTTACTTTCCTGAATTTGCTTATTTTCACTAGGTTATCCAATTTCACATGACATAACCTTCTGTGCTATAACAAACTTTATTCAGCTTGAGCAATAAAACATGAACACTCACCAAGTTCAAGATAGAAAAAGTTACCTTTTGTCTATATGCCTGATCCAATTAGCTTTCCTTTGTTATCCAACAATCTTTCTTTTCCATGCATGAATTTCACCTTGAATCCATTATTGAGTAGCTATGCCACACTCAACAGATTGTGTTTTAGTCCTTCAACCCAATAGGCATTATCACATACAAGCTCTTTGGTTAGTGAGATTCTTCCTCTTCCTCTTATGCAACAAGGTTCACTATTACCAAACCTCACACTACCACCATCATAGTCTTCAAAATGTTCAAACTTAGTTTTGTCACTAGTCATATGATGTGAACAACCATTATCTATGATCAATGTATCATTTTTTCTCACTTGAGAGATAAGTGCCATCTTATCTTCCTCATCATTATTAGATTCATCTTTCACAGCAATGTAAACAATTTCATCCTCACTATTGTCAAAATCCTTAGCCATGAAACATGTTTTCCTACCTTTGTCCTTGAATGATCTAAAGTCTTTCTTGCCATTTCACTTGTGACCTTTCTTCTCATCCTTGTTTTGCTAGTTTGGGCACCTAGTAGCAATATGACTAATTTCCTCACATGAAAAATAGATTAGAGGAACTTTACCTTTATATTTTCTTTTTCCTCTAGAATACTTCCTTGCTAGTAGAGCTTGAACCACCTCAAGATCACTATCAAAACTTTGTTATGATTCTTCTTCAATTTCTAACTAAGAATCCTTTATCTTCTTGCCCTTTTCTTTGAGTAAAAGCTTGGCTTCAAATGTTGATTCAATGTTCCTAGAAGCTAGAACATAGTTGTCATAGTTATCTAGCTCAATTCTAGTCAATATTCCTACTATGGCCTCTAAATTTATCTTATTTTTTGCTTCACATCTTCTTTCTTGAATTGTAGAAATTCTAATTACATAAATGGGAAGTAGTGTTCTAAGAACATTACTTACAACTGTTTCTTCTTTGATATCTACTCTAGCAGCTTTGATTGCACTGATGCTTGCTTTGACTCTTTCAACATACTTGGCAATGTTTTCATCCTCTCTCATCCTCATCTAATTAGATTATCCTCTTACAATTTCTACTTTAGCTCTCCTCACATTATCATCACCTCCATAGATTTCTTTCAGCTTGTTCCACACTTCAAAGGCAATTTTGCAGTCCTTGATATCATCAAATTCTTCATAGCTTAGGGTAGATGCAATGTCTATCATCATGGTGTTATGAGTCTTCTTCTTAGCAATGTCATTGACAAATAGTGTATCAGAAGGAGTTACGTATGCTTCATCAAGATATTTCAATCCTGTATCTCCAATAGAAGCTAGATGGAGTCTCATGAGGCCTTTCCATGCTAAAAAGTTATCCCTATTAAGCCTTGGAATTTCCCTCTTGTAAGACATCCTAATATTTTTCTTAGATCCTTGAAATCCTTTTTGTAAGCACCAAAAGTTCTAATACCAATTATTGGAAATATAGATGGAGTAACTAAGAGGTGGGGTGAATTAGTTACTACAAAAAAAATCCACAGATCCCTTAGATGTCTTAATAACTACTTACTATTGTCACTTGATAGCCACATAGAAAAATGGTGTAACTCAGTAGATGTACTATATGTTAACTTATTATTGATCTTTGAGCATTCAAAATTTTTTAACATGCATGCATAAAGAAATAACATGAACACAAGAGACACCAGATTTAACATGGAAACTCAATGTGGGAAAAACCACCAAGTAACTAGCTACTAATTTTCCCTCTTCTAAAGTGAGTTCTTTTAGGAGCCAACCTTGTTAAAGGTTACAAAGTACACTATTAGGTGTGACCTTGTTAAAGGATTTAATCACCCTTCTAGGAGTGGCCTTGCTAGAGGGCTATAGAACAATTCAATAGAACTATTACCATGTTAAAGGATTTACAAAATGCTTGTTAAACCAACTCTATTAAGAGATTTAGAAATCACTGCTACAATGGTGAGAAAATAACAATGAGTTGACTTGAATGAGATGCAACTAACTTGTTGATATAGGTCTTTGCTCTACTTCACTAGATCCTCTCTGATCAAATACAATTTTTCTACTCCTCAAGGTAATCTAATCCTTCTTCAAAATTCACTCACACTTTCCTCTTCTCACAATCAATACACTTGCATGTTCATTCATAACATTTTAGAACTCACAACTTGACCTTTTATTTATACCATACAAATTGTCAAGTTGGCTCATTTACAAGTTACAATTACCATTAATTATTACATCAGTCAGCTACATTTATTACATGAAACAATTAAACTTTATTTCTCAAAAAAATGAAATCCTTCATTGGCTGACCCTACTTGGTAAACACTACTCCATAAATAATTTCCAATGTTAATCAACTAAAGCTTGGTGAACACTGTAGACTCTATAAAATCCTTTGGAGACTGAGTGAACTTGGTAAAAATTGGCTTTCCTTCGCTGACCTTGTGAGCTTGGTAGAAACTGACTTCTACCATAGAAACCTTTGATGCCTGAGTGAGCTTAGTAGAAACTATTTCCATAGAGTAACTTTCAGGAATGCTTGGTAGACTCTAGAATTTTCTTTGGTGACCAACTAAGCTCGATAGACTTTGTCTGATAAATAATATGAAATTTGTGTAACATCAAAGATAACACACAATTGAACAATTGTATCCAACTAAATGTTGTGAAGGGATCATTGATGGTGGAAGTACTAAAAATCTAGTTAGTAATGATGGTCACCAAGTTGAAGTTGAAAAGCCACAAACACTCACATCCATACCATATTGGTTGGGTATGAGATGGAAATAAGGTCATGGTCAATGAGAAGTGCTCAATGAAGTTCAAGATTGGAAGGTAATAGGATGAGGTACTATGAAATGTCATACCTATGGACATATATCATATGTTGTTGGGTAGGCCGTGGCAATTTGACATGCATGCTATAAATGATAGGCAAGAAAATAACTACACTCTAACTAAGGATTGAGTAAAACATAAGTTTAAGCCATTGAAGGATAAAGAAAAAAAGGTATGTAGGGCTACCAAAATATTTTTTTTTGATAGAAAAGAGTTTTTTAAAGGTATGAAGCATGAGCATATGTGTTTTTCTATAATTCCTAAAGATAGTAAAGAAGAAGTAGAGAAGGTACCTATAGAAGTTGTAGATATGTTGAGAGAGTTTTCTAATATAGTATCAAATAATGTACTTGAAGGATTGCCCCCAATGAGGAAGATTAGTCACCATGTTCTAGGAGCCAATTTTCCAAATGAGGCAGTGCATAGAATGACACCAACAGAAAGTGAAGAGTTGAAAAGGCAAGTTCATGAGTTATTGTAGAAGGGGTTGATTTGAGAGAGTCCAAGTCCATGTGTTGTACTAGAAATATTAGCACCAAATAAAAAATGGAGAATGGAGGATGTACACAGATTCTTGCATTATTAACAAGATCACAATAAAGTATAGATATCCATTGCCAAGCATGGATGATATTATGGACTATTTGAGTGGACATAAGTATTTCATAATGATAGATCTAAAGAGTGGGTACCATCATATTCATATCAAAGAAGGTAATGAGTGGAAGACTTATTTTAAGACAAGGGAATGAGTATATGAATGGTTAGTCATGTCTTTTGGGCTAATCAATGCATGAAGCACTTTCATGAGGCTCATGAATGAGGTACTGAAGGAGTTTTTGGGTAAGTTTTTCATTGTTTACCTAGATGATATGTTGATCTTTAGTAAGACATTAGAGGAGAATTTGATTCATATTCACAAGGTGTTTGATAAGTTGAGAGAAGAAAAGTTGTTGATAAAACTGAAGAAGTGTAGTTTTGTAAAGAAAGAGTTGGTGTACCTAGGATTTGTAGTCTCAAGAGAAGGTCTTAAAATGGACCTAGAGAAAGTGAAGGCTATCCTTGAATGGCCTACTTCAAGGAGTGCAATAGAGGTAAGATATTTTCATGGACTGGCTACATTTTATAGAAACATCATATAGAGTTTTGGCAGTATTTGTGGACCCTTGACTAAAAGAATGAAAGAGGATAGGAAAGAGTTCAAATGGATTGTAGGAGAAATTAAGAGTTTTATTTTGTTGAAATAGAATGTTACTGAGCAACTTGTTTAATACTTCATGATTTTGACAAGGTGTTTCAAGTAGACTATGATGCTAGTGGTACTACAATAGGAGTTGTTTTGAGCTAGGAAGGTAGACCTATTGCTTATTTTAGTGAGAAGTTGAATAATGCAAAAAGAAAATTTTCTATTTATGATCAAGAAATTTATGCTATAGTTCAAGCATTGAAGAAGTGGAGACACTATCTTCTTCCTAAGGAGTTCATTTTATATACTAATCATCAAGCTTTGCAATATTTGAATAGTCAAGGAAATTGAAATAAAGGCATTTAAAGTGGGTTGAGTTTTTGCAAAATTGTACATTTGTTTTGAAACATAGGACTAGGAAGTCTAACAAAGTTGTGGGTGCTCTTAGTAGAAGACAACTTCTTCTAACAAAAATGTAGATAGATGTGGTTGGGTTCAAGGTACTCAACACATTGTATCCAGGTGATCCTAATTTTGGTGAAGTGTGGAAGGCTTGTACAATTGAAAACAGAAAGTGATTGGATTTCATGATCCAAGATAATATGTTGTTCAAAGGAAGCTAGTTGTGCACTCCCAAAAGTTCAATGAGAGAGAATCTCATTAAGGAGAAGCATAGTGGAGGATTGACTAGACATTTTGGTAGAGATAAAACCATAGCTTTGGTTGTTGAAAAGTATTACTAGCTATAGTTGAAGCAAGATGTGATGAAATTTGTACAAAGTTGAGAGTATGTTAGATGGTGAAGGGAGTGAAGTAGAATAGAGGGTTGTATCAGCCATTACCTCTACTAGAGAAGCCATGGGAGGATATCAAAATGGATTTTGTTCTTGGATTATCAAGGACACAACACATGCATGATTCTATTTTTGTGGTGGTTGAAAGGTTTTCAAAGATGGTACATTTTATTCCTTGCAAGAAGACTATTAATGTTGTTCATGTAGTAGAGTTGTTTATTAGAGAAGTGGTAAGATTACATGGATAGCCAAAGAGTATAGTTTCAAGTCAAGATACCAAATTTTTTGGGTATTTCTAGCATACATTATGGAAGAAGTTGAAGACAAATTTGAAGTTCAGTTCATCACATCATCCATAGACTAATGGATAGACAGAAGTTGTGAATCATAGTTTGGGAAACTTGCTAAGATGCCTAGTTGGAGGTAAACCAAAAGGATGGGATATGATTTTACCATGGGTGGAATTTACATATAATAATTCTGTCAATAGGAGTACTAGTAAATGACCATTCTAGATTGTATATGAGAGTAGTCCTAGAAATGCTTCTGAACTGAGGTAGTTGGATAAAGGAGAGATAAGTAGTGTTGAAGGAAAATATTTTGCTAAACATTTGAAGAACATCCATGCAGAGGTGAGGAAGCACATCATAAAGATGAATACACAATATAAAGCTAAGGTAGATGCAGAAAGGATATATAAAGAATTTTAGATTAGAGATGAAGTCATGGTTCATTTGAGAAAGGAGTGTTTTATATTGGGTACATATAATAAGTTGAAGATGAAGAAGTTTGGACTGTACAAAATAGTGAAGAGGCATGATTCTTGAAATGTGTATGAAGTGGATTTTCTCGCTGAATTGAATATTTCACTAATATTTAATATTTTAGATTTGATAGAGTATTATGAAGAAGGTAATGGAGATAAAGTTGTAGAAGTGCAGTGGAGCATTCGAGTAGCTTGTTTAGCTACAAAGAAGATTGAGAAAATACTAGACAATTGTGATGGAAAAAGTACCTGAAAAAGAACTTATGAGCTTAGAATGTTCACATTTTCTATAGGAAGGGTCATTTTAATGTTGTAAACCTACCATAAAAATTTCATTGCTCAAGTATAAGTATCAGAGAAGTTATTGCATATTTTCAATGGAAAAATTTGGTGAAAAATCTTTAGGCTCACTGTTGGAGGCATTAGAGTGCCTGGTTGAGGTCTAAAAACTTGATGGAAGGGCATTAGCATGGGTTTGAGCCTATAGATCAAGTGCTGATATCTCCAAAAGGTGGTTATAATAGCCAATCTAAGCAAAAATTCATGAGTTATGGCCTTCAGAAGTTGGGCTACCAAAATTTTTAAAATAATTTGTCAAAAATGTATTTGGCCAATTCTATGTGTATTGTTAGGGTCTGTCAGCCCTAGGTATTAAGTTTGAGCATGTAGAACCTTCTTGGGTGGTATAGAACTGCTTATTTAGAAATTCTTGACATTATCTAGGACAACTCTGGGTGATGGTTTGCAACATTGTCTTGTAGATTACTATATTAAAGGCACCCATTTGGGTTAGCATATTGTAATTGAGAATTCTATAATTTCACATTTGGGGCCATAATAAGAAGTCCATATTTTGTTCTTGCATTTTCTATTGTTTCTTTGTTTCTATTATGAGTTTATGGTATTAAGGGGAGCTCCTTATATCCAGTGATATCAATGCTAGAGTTCTTGAGTGTGTGGATAGATCACTGACTATGAGGTAATTCGTACCAGGGCTATGGTTTGGGTTGAGCATGTATATAGATTGCTGATTGTGAGATAGTTTGCACTAGGGTTTCAATGAAAGCATGAAAATGCCTCCATGAAGAGAGCATGGCAAAAGAGCTATAGGTGTTAGACCTGAGGGTTTTTGAGCCCTCCAAAGGCAAATACAAGCATTGGAAGAACAAATGTGTAGAGGAATAAACCTTCCTATAAGAGATGAAAGCAAGGATAAGGATGAAGTAGAAGAAAATGTTGAAGCAGAGGTAGTTCTAAATCCAGAGGAAGAAAGACCCATAGGAGTTGATCGATTGGATCAATGAACTAGAGGAGTACTTTGAGTATGAAGATATTGATGATCCTAATAGGGTCAACTTTGCAAAGGAAAAACTAAAAGGGTATGTGAAGATCTAGTGGTAGGAGGTTCAGTTGGAGTGAAATAGAAAGGGAAAGGACAAAATCACTAGATGGGATTGGATGAAAGATAAACTAAAGCTACGATTCATTCTCATGGATTATGAGCTTGAACTATTCAAGAAAATGCAAGGGTTGAAGAAAGAAAGAAAATCTGTTCAAGAGTATATCGAAGAGTTCTACTGAGTTCTCATTAGAACTGGCTATGTGGAAGTTAATAAGGAGAAAATTGCCCATTATCTTAATGGGTTAAGGCCAAGCATTAAAGATGAGCTAAGTCTAGTTCAAATGAGAAATATTGAGGATTCATACTAGTTTTCCCTAAGAGTTGAGGAGAAATTGGGCAAGAAGTTTAACAATAAGTACAATGGAAGAGATCATGGTGGAAGATCCATTGGATGATATTATAGTGGTCATAATGATGATCAAAAGAACAAGGATGAGACTGGAAGTAGCAATCAAAACTAGAGAGGAAAATTTTTTCAACCATTTCCATGATCAAAACAATAGAGATTAGAGAGGAAGAGATAGAGGACAAGGATTTGGAAGAGAAGGCTTCCATGTAAAATATTTTCACTATGGAGAAGAAGGGTATAGAGCATTCAAATGTACCCAACACCAAGGAAGGAAAGATCAAAGAATAGAAGGTTAGGAAAAATTTGTACATGTTGATAAAGATGTTAGATCCTCACATTCAGAAGATGCTAAAAGAGGAGAAGTTCTAGTTAATCAAAGAGTCTTTTTGAGTTGTGAGAATGAACTAGAACAAAGAAGGATCTTGTTTCACACAAGGTGTAGATGTGAAGATAAGTGTTTTGATGTGATCATTTATGGTGGAGGTACTTACAATCTAGTGTCAGAAATGATGGTCACCAAGTTGAAGCTAAAAAGGCAGAAACAGTCGCATCCATACCATATTGCTTTCATGCAAGATGACCATAAGGTCATGGCCAATGAAAAGGTCTCGATGAAGCTCAAGATTGGAAGCTAGCATGGTGAGGTACTATGTGATATCATACCTATGGACATATGTCATATGTTGTTGGGTAGGTCATGGTAGTTTGACAGACATGCTATACATGATGGGTGAGAAAATACCTACAATCTAACTAAGGATGGAGTGAAACATAAGTTGAAGCCATTGAAGGATAACAAAGAAAAGGTATGTAGTTCTTGTAAAATATTTTTTGTTGATAGAAAATAATTTCTTAAAGGTATGAAGCATGAGCATGTGTTTTACTATAATTTCTAAAGATAGTAAAGAAGAAGTAGAGGAGATACCTAAAAAAGTTGAAGATATGTTGAGAGAGTTTTCTAATATAGTATCAGATAATGTACCTGAAGGATTGTCCATAGTAAGGAAGATTAGTCACCACATATTTGGTTCCAGGAGCTAGTTTCCCAAAAAAGGTAGCACATAGAATTACACCAACAGAAAGTGAAGAATTGAACATGCAAGTTCATGAGTTATTGCAGAAGGGGTTGATTCGAGATAGTCTAAGTCCATGTGCTAAACCAACAGTATTATCACCAAAGAAGAATGGAGAATGGAGGATGTGCACAGATTCTCATGCTATCAACAAGATCACAATAAAGTTTAGATTTCCATTGTCAAGGATGGATGATATTATGGACAGTTTGAGTGGAGCTAAGTATTTGACAAATATAGATATGAAGAGTGGGTACCATTAGATTCATATTAGAGAAGGTGATGAGTTGAATATTTCTTTCAAGACAAGGGAAAGACTATATGAGTGGTTAATCATGAATTTTAAGCTAACCAATGCACCAAGGACTTTCATGAGGCTGATGAATGAGGTACTGAAGGAGTTTTTGGGTAAGTTTGTTATTGTTTAGCTAGATGATATATTGATCATTAATAAGACATTAGAGGGGCATTTTATTCATATTTGTAAGGTGTTTGATAAGTTGAGAGAAGAAAAGTTGTCGATAAACCTGAAGAAGTGTAGTTTTGTAAAGAAAGAGTTAGTGTACCTAGGTTTTGTAGTATCAGGAGAAGGTCTTAAAATAGACCCAGAGAAAGTGAGGGCTATCCTTGAATGGCCTAATCCAAGGAGTGTAGCAGAGGTAAGATCTTTTCATGGACTGGCTACATTTTATAGAAAGTTCATAAGAAGTTTTAGCAGTATTTGTGGACCCTTGACTGAAACAATGAGAGGGGATAGGAAAGAGTTTAAATGGACTGTAGGAGCAAATAAGAGTTTCAATCTATTACTGAGCAACCTGTTTTAGCACTTCTTGATTTTAAAAAGGTGTTTAAAGTAGACTGTGATGCTAGTGGTACTACAATAGGAGTTGTTTTGAGCTAGGAAGGTAGACTTGTTGCTTATTTTAGTGAAAAGTTGAATGATGTAAAAAGAAAATGTTCTATTTATGACCAGAAATTTTATGCTATAGTTCAAGCATTGAAGAAGTGGAGACACTATATTCTTCCTAAAGATTTTTCTTTATATACTGATCATCAAGCTTTGTAATATTTGAATAGTAAAGGAAAATTGAACTAAAGACATTTAAAGTGGGTTGAGTTTTTGCAGAGTTATACATTTTTTTTGAAACATAAGAGTGGAAGTCTAAGAAAGTTTCAAATGCTCTTAGTAGAAGACAAATTTTGTTGACAAAAATGTAGATAGAGGTGGTTGGGTTCAAGGAACTCGGTACATTGTATCTAGGTGATCCTAATTTTGGTGAAGTGTGGAAGGCTTGTACAGAACCTGTTACACTTGATAGGACAAAGTGGTTGGATTTTGTGATCTAGGATAATATGTTGTTCAAAGGAAGCTAGTTGTGCATTCCCAAAAGTTCAATAAGAGAGAATCTCATCAAGGAGAAGCATAGTGGGGGATTGGTTGGACATTTTGGAATAGATAAAATCATAGCTTCAGTTGCTGAAAATTATTATTGGCCATAGTTGAAACAAGATGTGATGAAATTTGTACAAAGTTGTAGAGTATGTTAGATGGTAAAGGGAGTGAAGAAAAAAACAAGGTTGTATCAACCATTACCTATACCAGTGAAGTTGTGGGAGGATATCAGGATGGATTTTTTTCTTGGATTACCAAGGACATAGTGCAAGCATGGTACTATTTTTGTGGTCGTTGATAGGTTTTCAAAGATGACACATTTTATTCCTTGCAAGAAAACTATTGATGCTATTCATGTAGTAGAGTTATTTCTCAGAGGAGAGGTGAGATTACATGGTCTGCCAAAGAGTATAGTTTTAGATTGAGAAACCAAATTTGTTGGGTATTTTTGGTATACATTATGGAAGAAGTTGAAGAAAGATTTTAAGTTTAGTTCATCACATTATCCATAGACTAATGGATAGACAGAAGCTGTGAATCATAGTTTGGGAAACTTTCTAAGGTGCTTGGTTGGAGATAAACCAAAAGGATGGGATATGATTTTACCATAGGTAGAATTTGCATATAATAATTTTGTCAATAGGAGTAATAGTAAATCACCATTCCAGATTGTATATGGGAGTAGTCCTAGAAATTATTTTGAACTAAGGTAGTTTGGTAAAGAAGAGATAAGTAGTGTTGAAGAAAAATATTTTGCTAAACATTTGAAGAATATCCATGAGGAGGTGAGGAAGCACATCATAAAGATGAATACATAGTATAAGGCTAAGGTAGATGTAAAAATGAGATATAAGGAATTTTAGATTGGAGATGAAGTTATGGTTTATTTGAGAAAGGAGCATTTTCTAGTGGGTACACATAATAAGTTGAAGATGAAGAAGTTTGGACCGAGCAAGATAGTGAAGAGGCATAATTTTGGAAATACATATGAAGTGGAGTTGCTTGTTGAATTGATTATTTCACTAGTATTTAATATTTTAGATTTGACAGAGTATTATGATGGAGGTGATGGAGATGAAGTTGCAAAAGCACAGTGAAGCATTCCAACAACTAGTTTGGCTACAAAGGAGATTGAGGAGATACTAGATAGTCATGTTCAAAAATGTACCAAAAATAGAACTTATGAGGAATATTTGGTCAAATGGAAAGGGAAACTAGCTGAGGATTCATCATGGTTAGCAAAGGAGGAGGTTAACCATCTTGGTTTTCCTCTAAACACCTGAGATGTGATGAGGTCACTTCTCAAATTACTCTCGATGTTTGATATAGGAGCATCTGGTGTAAGAGAAATCATTCATCACCCAAAAATATTCATATTTCAATCTTTTCTATCTTAATAAGGACTAGTAGATAGGGTGGTTACTATTTATGAGAACTTTTTATTTTTAGTAAGTTTGTCATATGAGCTCAAAATGTTCTCATTTTCTACATGAAGGTTTTTTTTAAAGTTGTAAGCCTACCATAAAAATCTCATTGCTCAAGCATAAGTATCAGAGAAATTATTATAGATTTTCAATGGAAAAATTTGCTAAAGCACAGTGGAGCATTCTAGCAACTAGTTCGGCTACAAAGGAGATTGAGGAGATACTAGTTAGTCGTATTCAAAAATGTACCAAAAATAGAACTTATGAAGAATATTTGGTCAAATGGAAAGGGAAACTAGTTGAGGATTCATCATGGTTAGCAAAGGAGGAGGTTAACCATCTTGGTTTTCCTCTAAACACCTGAGATGTGATGAGGTCACTTCTCAAATTACTCTAGGTGTCTAATGTAGGAGCATCTTGGGTGTAAGAGAAATCATTCATCACCCAAAAATATTCATATTTCAATCTTTTCTATCTTAATAAGGACTAGTAGACAGGGTGGTTACTATTTATGGGAACTTGCTATTTTTAGTAAGTTTTTCATATGAGCTCAAAATATTTTCATTTTCTACACAAAGGTTCATTTTAAAGTTGTAAGCCTACCATAAAAATCTCATTGCTAAAGCATAAGTATCAGAGAAATTATTACAGATTTAAAATGGAAAAATTTGCTGAAAAATCTTTAGGTTCACCATTAGAGGCCTTAGATGAAGTCCAAAAACTCATCGGAAGGGCACTAGCATAGTTTCCAGCTTGTGGATTAGGATCTGGCATTTTTGAAAGGTGTTTATAATAGCCAATCAGAGTAACAGTTTGTGAGTTATGGCTTTCAAAAGTTGGGCTACCAAAATTTCTAAAATAATTTTTCAAAAATATATTTGGTGAACTCTATGTGTATTGTTAGGGTCTATCAGCCCTAGGTATTAAGTTTGAGCATCTAGAACCTTCCTAGGCAGCATACAACTTCCTATTTAAGAAAGACTTGAACATTGTCTAGGATAGCTCTTGGTGATGGTTTGCAACATTGTCTTGTAGATTACTATATTGAAGGTGTTCATTTGGGCTAGTCTATTGTAATTGAGAATTCTATAATTTTGCATTTGTGGCGATAATAAGAAGTCCATATTTTGTTCTCACATTTTTTTTTATTTCTTTGTTTTTGTTATGAGTTTATCATATTGAGGGGAGCTCCTTGCATCATTACTTCACCTTCTTATGTAGAAAGATGTGAATCTTTCTTGAACAATGTTTCTGCAAAGGCTAGTTCCTTCTACAAAACTTCCATGTGTGGGGTCAGCATGGATTGAATGTTAATCATATTTGATTATATGTTTGCATCCTTTTCTTGCAACTTGGAAAGCCTACTTTGTGTCAATGATAACCTTTGAAAATGCACTTGACTAGTGCTAGGAGATTGCCTCAATGTAGTACCTATTAATTATAAATCTCCTTGTATCTTGTCAATTAACTATTGATTTTCTTTAGTAAAGATATTAACATCACATAATTTTCTATAAAGAGAGAAAATTTTATCCAAAACTATGTTCGCACTCTCCATCTTAGTTGCCAAATCTACTTGCCTTAGTGCAATGGTACTAGATATATTTTCCATAACCTTAGTGTGAAAATTCCTTTGAGACTATTCCATGAACTTTACATTGGTCTCTCAATCTCATCCTTTATTTTATCAACTATATGTACAAGTTGATCTAAGATAGGCTTATTGGAAAATGAATCTGAAATATCAAAAGCATCTACAAAATATCTCTAATATCATGTAGAACTAGTTTTTGCTTATGCTCCCTTCTCAAGATTTCTTTCCTTGATTTCCTTTGAACAACCTCTTGAAGAACTATTATTTCTTCAAGTATGATTATTGTTGGATCAAACTATGGTAGGAAAATCACTTCATCTATACTCACATCCTCAAATGATGTATTTTGACCACTCCTAGGTGTACTAGTACTCAACCTTGATATTAGCAATGGTGTAGCTTGAATACTCAGCCTTTGAAGAGTTTTGCTACTATGAAGAGGTTTAGTGACTAGTAAATTGATTGATTTCTATATGGCTACCTATTTCTTTATCTTAGTAGTCATCTTATTCTCTTCCTATTGTTCAATCTCCGTTTGGTCTTTAATGGGTTTCAATGAGGTGAGTGTAGGATTATCTTCCTTATCCTCTTTCTCTTTATTATCCTCTTTGTCAATTATGACAAGTGCTGGCAACCTTGAGCATTGTACAATTGGTAGTAATGTAGATATGGTATCTTCCTCCTTCTCCTTCATCTCAATGAAAATAGTAGGCATTGAAAATGGTGCTTATTTAAGTTCACCTTTCTAGTCCAGAGTTACACTTTGATCTATTGTTTGTTCATGTGATTCCTTCTCCTTAACTTTTGCAACATGTGGGGGCACAATAGATGTGTTTTCCTATTGTGTCTTAGTGGATGAAATCTCATCCTTTTGAGATTCATTAATCCTTACCAATATTTGATTTATTTATGGAATAACACTATTGGTGGATTCCTATTGCAATCTCTTTAAATATTCCTCACTCAAAAGATTTACTTTCTATGTAGAGTTATCAAGTATGTCCTCAATAGTCACTAAGTCCTATTGACTCTCTTTTTCACCATGTGTAGGACTGGTGCTTGACTCATTAACATTCTATGCATCTTATGAATCTTCCTCAACTGTGTAATCCTGAGTTGTTTCATCATATCCTATTTCATTCTTTTCTACCTTTGTTCCTTTCTTCTCTTCTACTATTTGTGTGGTCAACCCAAATATTGTTTTCCAAAGTATTTTTATCTAGGTTACCATGTCTTCAACTCTACTTCTCAAAATGTGAAAGGATATATATTTAGGAGAAAATCTCCCTTTGTGTTTCTTTGCAACCTTTGCAATCATTTTCTTATCAAATTCAAGCATAACTTGAGCTAAAGTAACCTCCTTGATTTATTTTTTAGTCCACATCTTGAACTTCCATTTCTTCTTGACTCTTTTATATAAGCTTTTAGGTAATGAGTTAGCAATATCTAATGGATTGGTTTAAAAAGTAGCCATCATATCATAAATAGCTTTTTCAATATTATTCTTATCTCCATTGTCTAACTTATCAAAATCAAAATGTTAAAAACCTAATAAATTTGTATTATTCTTTATTTAGTCACATAGGTTTTCAATATTAGATGAAGGATTATGAATTACTACTTTGAATTGAATAATGTCATCTAATTCCTCCTAAAGTTTCAAACTCCTATTCAATATCTTACAAAGCATTCTTGACTCTACTATATCACCCTTCTTTTTACTTTTTTTTGATTGAGCGTCCTTGGCTTGTACAATGGTAGCCCTTGTGCTTGAAATTTTCAAAGGTGCGCCTAGATTTTTTTGTTACTTCTTTGCCACTTTCTTTGGTTTCTCTACTTTTTTTTTGTTGAGCCTTCCTCTTCTTTTTAGTTTTCTTTGGTTATAGCTTAGCTTCCTCTTCATCTTCCAAAGCTTTATCTTCTCCTTGTCCTTGTGCAAGTTGTAAAGGTCCTCCTTCTTCTTCTTCACCAATCTTTTCTTACAATTTCTTCACCAATTTGTTCTTCTTTCTAATGATAGTGGTAGCTTGCAAGTTTATAGTTATCCTTGATTTGGCTTCATCATAATTCCCAAAGGATGTAGCATCCTTATCAATCTCTTCTTCCAATAATGTAGTTATGGTTGTTGATGCCTCATCAATATTTATCTTATATGGTAATGGTCTCAACCATCTAACCATTTGAATAGCTGCCTGAACATAGGTATAGTTGACATCTATTAGGAAAAAAATATCATTATTGTTGAAAATATTGTTAGTTAGATCTATTTATGATTTTCATTTATGGAAACATATACTCAACATTTTATTTATGTATTCAAAGATAGAAAATTGTCTAAGTATTAGACAATTTACATGAGTATAGTGTATAGATCTTATTAATACAAATAATGCATAGAGAGTTAAGCTTATGCACATCTAAGGAAGGTTCATATCATTTTCATTATGATTTGTACTAGTGTACATATGTGTACAATAAATATGATGCAAGTTACAATAAGTTTAAATGTGCTAGTATTTAACAGTGTAGAATAAAGCATTACAAAAAATATAGTTGTACAACTTTAGGAATTATTTTGATTAAAAAATAATTATTAAGTCATGTCAAGATGGCTATGTGAATATTATTTTATATTATGTCAAGCATGTAAAGACATGGAAGCCGACTGAGAAAAAATTTGTGAATGCACAAGGTATAAGTAAAGATCTTATGTTAAGAAAATAGTGTGTAAGTGTGTTGTGTAACAAATAGATGTGATGGACAAATACTGTGGAAGTTACATGGTTAGATCTGACATGTGAACTATTGTGAGAACCATTTAGAAGGCTTATGTGATGTAAAATCTGATGTAAAGATTACAGCAAGTGCAGTTACAACAAGAAGTAAGTATTGTATATATATCTTTCTATGAAGGAACTTAATTGTATAAATTGCGTGTTAGGGTAGTGGGATTTTCTTGCATAAATTTTAATTGATCTACCAACTCCTACTAAGGTTGCAACAACTCCTCATAGGGTTGAGGCTTCTAACAAGGACTCGAGACACTATATGTACTTCATAGACTCCTAACAGGATCAATAGCCTTAACTAGATCCTATTGTTTAGTGAATCATCTAGTGGGTATCATCCGCACCATGGTTTTCACTTGGCCAGGGTTTCCCTAGTTAACAAAAAATTGTATTATGAGCTCTCTATGTGTATGATTATATTTATTATTCAACATTGTTTCTTTACTTTCATATGCAAGTTATAAAGTAATTAACAATATTTAGTTGTGGGAAAAAGTTTGTAGAATACTAATTCACTCCCTCCTCTTAGTATTATCTATTTCTAACAATTGGTATCAAATCATGGTTACTTTTAAGAGGCTTAACAACTTAAGTAAGATCCTAGTGAATCTAGAATAGTTGAAGAAGAATCGTGAAGAATCTCTTGAATAGATTGACCTTCTTACTAAAGAGAGAGACAACTTAAAATATAGATACAAAGATGCAAAATTTTACATTGGAAAACTAAAAGATGATATTGATGATCTAAATTGTGGCAAGGAATCATTTGTGTAGACTAGTGTTAATGATGATAAAAAAAATCTCAAAAAAGAGAATGAGATCTTGACATGTGAGTTGAAAATTGTTGAGCTTAAGTTGAGTCTTAAGACTGGTGGCATAATAGTGAACCTGATCTAAAATCTAAGAATGTAGACCTTAGATCATAATTAAGTCAAGTGACATCTGAATTAGATTCTATTAAGATAGAGCATAAAGAGTTGGAAAAATACAACATCATCATGAAAGGAGAATTAACACAAGAAAACCAATAGTTAGAGAAACTTTACACAAGTTCTGAGAAAATTTATGAACAAATATTTCATTAAAGACCTTCTTATGACAAGACAGGCCTTGGATATCTTCTTGGAGAGAAGTTATCAAAGAAAGATGAGATTATGATAGAAGCAAATTCTATAGGAGAAATCCCTCAAGAAAAGTTTACACGGTCTGATGAAGTTGAGAAAACTGAATTGACAAATAAATTTGATGAATTTAGAACAATAGAGCAAGTTGAAGAACCTAAGCAAGATCATTCATCCAAAGAGGTATGACATGAATTCAAGGGTAAATTTTTCACATGCAATAAATTTGGACATATGAAGAGAGATTTTATAGGTTATTCTTTTAAACCCATTACTAATTTATATTGTTATAATTGTCATGGTTATGGACATAAGGCAGTATAATGTAAGAAACCTAAGTTTGTTAATGATGATAATAATAGTAGAATGTTTATAAATACTAACCTATAGGTAATGGAAGAAGTAGATTAGAGAGCATATCTAATAATGGAGAGAAAGCTAATGGTGAAAGGAGGAGGTTTTTTTTTTACAAATGTAACAATCTTGGACATCTTGCAAGGAATTGCAGAGTACTTGAGAGTCAAAATGGAAACAATTAGAGAAGGAATGCACCTATGTGCCATTTATGCAATAAATTTGGACACACAACAAGATTTTGTAGAATAGATAGAGGGAACTTTAATGGGAACCCTAATCACAAAAGGAATAATGGGAATGATAGAAGGAATGAAAATGGAGGCAACAATAGTCAGAAAGAAGTAGTCAAGGAACATGTTGAGCAATTCAAAGAATCATTTGTGAAGGCTTGTAATTGAGAGAGTTCACATACAATATTGGAAGAGAAATTCTTTGATGCACCTTGTGAAAAGTTGAAGACATAGATTGTTTGTGGCTCAACCTACCTGAATTAAGCTATTGTAGTAAGTAGTATAGCATTAGTGATTAGAATTAATGTTAGAGAGTGAGTTAGAGATTGTGTAGTTAAAAAAAGGTAGAAGACATAGAGAGAAAGATATGTGTTAGTGTGCAAGTCTTGATGTGATTGTAGTAAGCAGGAATTGTAAGATCAAGGTCACTGATAAACAAAGACAATATTTTGAGTTTTTGGTAGATTTGGATTTATTGCACAATTTGACCTAAAATGATTTAGAGACCAAAAACAAGATTTTATGTACCATTTCTTCATGTGAAGTGTCTTGAGTGAATTTAAGATAGATTTGACAACAATTGAAGTGTGAAGCAGGTTTGTGAAGTCAAAAGTTGCAGAAGCCATAAAATTGCAAATTTAAGGTATTTTACAATATATTGAAACCAATTTCTTGAAGTATTTACATTATTGAAGAATGCCTAGTCAAAGAGTGCATGATGTTAGTGATAGACCAAGGTATGAGTTCAAAAAACACCCATTTGTTTCTTTACTATATGATCCTATAGGTGCATTTTCACAAGTTCTAGAAAATATATTACATGTAGAGGATATAAGGAATTATGTACATTACAAAATAAAGAGTATAGGTGATGAGGAGATTCAAAAGGACTTAGGAGTCATGTGTAATAATGACTTATCCCTAAAGTCTAAGTATCCTCACCTTGAAGATTTGAATTTAGAGAAGCATGTGTTCTACACAAAATTTAACAATCATGAGTGGACCTAAATTATACTAAGCAGAGTTCATGATTATATGTTCTAGTTAGGTGATGTGAAGAGTGTCATTAAATTATGACCTAATCCACAAGGTCACAAGATTTAGAAATGATTAATGTAAACCTATTAATGAGAAAAATGTTAGGAAATTAGTAGAGACAAACTTGAAAACCAAGTTTGACTAAAGAAATATGAGGGTTGATCATATTTAGGATAAAGTAGTTAAATTGTTGACTAAAACCTTAGGGTAAAAGTTGAACCATGGATCGAGGGTAAACTCTATACTAGCTGGATTCATTCATACAACATATGTGATGGACATTAAAAGGAGAAAAGTAAATTTGTGTGACATTGTTAGAGTGCAAATTTTGGAAAATATTGCAAAGATAAAGAAAACTAAGAGCACAGTATTTAGATTTGAGTCCCTATTGACTCATTTATTCTTTTATGTTACTAATAAGTTTCATAGAGTAATTAATTGGGATAGAAGTGAGTGCACAATGAAGATTGTAACTTAAAGCTACACATCTAAACTTGAGAATGTTAGAGGCATTGATATTGATAGAATGATGAGGCATTTTAAATCTAAGATGAAATTGAGGTATAGGATACCTCTCTCTATGGTAGATAAGTATAAGGATGATTTCTACTTCATGGTGGAAACTAATAACACATGCATGGCAGTAGCAATACCTAGAGTGAAGTTCATTGAGCCTATGTGCTATGAGATGAGAACATAACTTATTGAAGGGTATGCATAGATCATACTCAAGTCTGAGTAGGATATAGAATGTCGTAGATGGAAGATATATGATGAAAGTTCAATAATTGTAGAGTCTGAGCTCCATAGCAAGGAGAGTAAAAAGAAAGTAGAGAAGGAGATAGATTCTATACTCAACAAAACTGGCATGATCAGACAAGAATTCAATGAGATAAAGGGAATTTCACTAGAGATGAAGGCCAATGGATAGATAGAAGTATTGAAAAAAACACCTATTATAGTGGCAAGACCTTCAGAAGGTGTAATAGTGGCACAACCATGTGAGCAAGCTCCCATTGCACCATATGCAATAGTTTCACAATTACAACTTGTAAGAGAAAATTATGAGCAATCAATGAGATAGTCAAAGGTAGAAGCACCAAAGTCAAGAAGAATGGTGAAGGTTAAGAAAGAATCTGCATCCCAAGCAAAGAAATGAGTGAAGCAAATCAGTAGTGGGCTTGGTAAAAAGAGGAAAACCATGCAAGTGAGCAGTTCTAAAAGCTTAGAGGATGATGATGAAGATAAACCTATTTAGCAAGATGCATAGGAAACCAAGAGAACCATAGGAAAGAAAGCATGGAAACCTAAGGTAGAGATTCTGAAAATGCAGATTTTAAATGATGACAATTTTTTTTAGTTGGATAAATTTTATAGTATGTACAATAGTATGGATAGGAGGCAATTAGGGAATGCTTTAATTATAAATATTATTCTAAGGAATAAAATATTTGATAGTATTTAGAATAAGATTCTAGAAGACCTATAAATTAGGTTGATCAATAGGAAGAGAAGGGTAGTAGAAGAAGATCTGAATATGAGGATCTCATCCATAAACAAGTTATGTGATGTTGGATCAAAAGAAGAATTTGAGACAATTTTTAAGGGTATTAAGCCCTTGCTAAGGAACAAAAGAACAAAAATACTTCTGATGGGAAGCAATTTTGAAGAAGTAAGGTAAGAAATAGAGGAGGATAAAATGGAATATATGTCCATACTACCTAAGGAGAGTGCGCAAGCGAAGGTTGACAATCTAGTGTATGTATAGGAAGATACACTTTCTAATGAAGAGGAAGTGGTAGAAGGGACACATCAAGAACTATGTCCACCTCACATTGTTATTGGTACAAAATCCATGCAAGTGGATAGTACACACATTACTGTGGACAAAAAGGAGAATCCATTTGTAGTGTATGGGGCAAATATTGTTGGCAATATCACTACCTATATCATTTCTAATGATGAAGAGGATGAGAAGAAGAAGAAGAAAGAGGATGAGGAAAAGAAGATTGTAGAGGAATAGATAAGAAAGAATACTATATATTTAGTAGTATTAGCAGCTGGAACATTAGCAATAATACCTATTCCATCTGATGATGAAGACTAGAAACAGCTATTGGGAACTTTGAGCAAATTGTTTGAGAAATAAAAATCTCTAAACTCTTTAGAGAAGACTCTTGTTGAAGTCTTGGAGTGCATGCAGAAGATAGTTTCTACAACTATAGCTAATCCAAAATTGAAAGCTAAGGCAAAAGAGTTGGTAAACAAATTTGATGGGGAATTCACAACCTTAGTTGAAGTAGTAGCAGCGCAAGCACAAAGAAATCTTGATGCAACACTATTCAACATAGTGTGTACCAATATGTGCAATGATTTGAAGTCACTTGATGGAAACATCAAGGGATTGAGATAGTGTATTGCTGAAGGTAAGAAATTATATGGATGGTCTACAATATCCTATACTTATTTATCTAATTTTGACGTAGAGATCAAAGGCCATATGAGTGAGCTTCAGTCACTCACTACAAGATTGCAGCAAACTGAGATCAAAATTGAAGATTTAGAGAATGAGATTAAGAAGATCGACAATGCTACTAGAAGCATTGAATTTGACAAGAAAAAATTAATAAGAAGATTCTCTATTCTTAGATATCAAGCACCCAAGGTTGTAATTTTGTAGAGGCAATTGGAGGAATGTCATTCAACAAATAATTCCTATGAGAAGTTCTCCTATATTGACTTGAGCACAGTTGAAGTTGCATCCTATGCAATTTGCATACTCATCAATATATTAGATACAATCAAAGGCAATTGGAAGAAGGACTTTAATAGGCTAAAGATTGATTTTGCAGATTGCATATCTAGAATGACGAGCTGATCAACACAAGACAGTAGTTTTTGTGATACAATTTTTTTTGACACCTTTGCCATCGATGTCATAGGGGGAGTATTATGTAGAGAAAATTGTATAAATGTAAATATATATGTAAGGGGGATCTTATGTATGTATCAATGTAAAGGAGTGATAAGGAATGTAATGATCCATCAAAACATGAATAAAATTGTTATGTTTTGAAGGCAATTTGAATATAGCTATTTTATTTTATTTTTGTTGTGTATGACATCATTTTAGGACTTAACCAATTTTCCCACTTAACCAATTTTCCCAAATATTTCCATCAATGTCAAAGGGGGAGATTTTTGGCAATAGAGTTAGTTAGATGTATTAATGATTTTCATTTATGGAAACATACACTCAACATTACATTTATATATTTAGAGATAAAAAAATTGTCTTAGTATTAGACAATTTGTAGGTGTACAATATACATATCTTATTAGTATGAATGATGCACAGAGAGTTAAGATTATGTGTAGCTAAGGAAGGTTTGTAACATTTTCATAATGATGTTTACCAGTGCACATATGTGTAGGGTTAGTATGGTGCAAGTTATAGTAAGTTTAAATGTGATGGTATTTAATAGTGTAGAACAAAGCATTATAGAAAATAGAGTTGTACAACTTTAGGAATTATTTTGATTTCAAAATAATTACTAAGTCATTTTAAGTTGATTATGTGGATACTATTTTATATTATTTCAATTGTTTAAAGACATGGAAGCTGACTGAGCAATAATTTTTGAATGTGTAAGGTATAAGTAAAGATCTTATGTTGCACAAATAGTGTGTAAGTATGTTGTGCAATGAATAGATGTGAGACATAGATACTGTGGAAGTTCATGATTAGATGTGAAATTTCAACTATTGTAAGAACCATTTGCAAGGCTTATGTGATGTGAAATCTTATGTAAAGGTTAGAGTAAGTGTGAGTTATAGCAACAAGCAAGTATTGTATGTATATTTGTTCTATGAAGGAACTGAATTGTATAAATTGTACATTAGGGTAGTGGGCTCTTCTTGCATACATTTTAATTGATCTACCAACTCCTAATAGGGTTGAGGCTTCTAACAAGGCCTAGTCCTCTAACAAGTACTTGAGACACTATATGTACTTCATAGACTCCTAATAGGGTCAATATCCTTAACCAAATCCTATTGTTTAGTGAGTCATCTAGTGGGTATCATCCCCATTGAGATTTTCCCTTGGTCAAGGTTATCCTATTTAATAAATAATGGTGTTATGAGTTCTCTATGTATATGGTTATATTTATTGTTCAACATTTTTTGTTTACTTTCATATGCAAGTTATAAAGTAATTAACAACATTTAGTTGTGGGAAAAAGTTTGTAGAATATTGATTCACACCCTCTTTCAGTATTATCTATTTCTAACAATTATAATGTTTCTCCACTAGAGGTACAAGAGTTCTTGACCTTTGCTTCACTGATTTCTTGAAATATTCAAAATTTTCTCCTAATTGTTTAGTAAATTCACCTATCTATTGGGTAACAGTCTAAGTAGACTTCCATAATACCTTGCCAAATGTAGGAAATGTGTTTTGCACATAGAAGAATAGATAGATAATGAGTGAACAAAACTTACATGAAAAACTCTTTTCCTTTATGACAGCTTCAAGATTTTCTAATAGTTGTGGAAGCTATAGCTTGGCTAGATCATTGGTATGCTCTTTCTTTATGATCTTGTAACCTGTGTCAATGACAATGTATGTCACATTGTTGAGTAGGTTCGACTGGTAGAATTTATGTACTATCACTCTTACTATGAATGCAATAATAGGATCTTCAATTGTATTGATTGGAATTCCCCTCTTTTTCCATATGGCTCTAGTATTCTTCTCAATTACTTATTTTGCATCACTCCTCAATATCTTTGACCATCTAGGGTAGGATACCCTATCACTCTATGAATGATCCTCTTTGGTATTTGAACAGGTCTATTCTCTAACCATAACACATTGTCATTTATTGCGCTCAATAAAATCTTTATCCATTCTATTTTGAAAACTTGGGGAAAATCTAGGGCACACATGAACCCTTTTCACTCTATGATTTTGTTTTCTTCCTTTACAACACTGTTCTAACATAAATTTTGATAGGTCTATTTGTCCTCTAAGTCTCCAACTTCTCCAAACTTGCATGTATAACAACATCTAACATCCTAATTCATCAAAACCCTAGGCAGAATAGTCGATAACATACTAGATAGATCTCCCATGTATGCAATCTCTGGTATAGGGTAAAATGTGGTTGTCGAATATCATTACTAATTAGTTGTACATTGGTAACCTCTTTACCTTCCTTTCCTACTCCCATCAATGACCTTGCTACCATTTTTCACATTGCAAAATAATATAACTTGACACAAGTGAAATACCTTTCAATTTGATGTAAAATGTCATGTAGAAGTTGGGTCTAGTATGCAGTAGGGTATTTTTTAGTGGTGAATTTTTGTAATTTTACAAATTTTAGAATTTTTTGGCTAGTAATTTGGTTAATAATTTAATATTTAATGCAACCTAAATCACCACATTTTTATTAAATTTAATTCTAAAATATTTAAAATTGCTTAATAATTTATTTTATTAAAAAAATTAAACTCAAAGATTTGCCACAATATTCGATACATGATTAGATCTGATTCACCTAAATGTTATATATTATCAAAGAAAATAAATTTAGTTCACCAATAATTGTCATAATTATTAGTTACTTTAGGGATATATTACCAATATTTAGTTTTAACTATCAATTTAAAATATAATGTAACTATCCTCATAATTTCCATGAGATTAAACATGTTCAATTTTGATTTGTACTATTCCATGACAATTAGCAAACTTCCTATTATTACTAAGATTTTCCAATATTTTCTACTCAAGAATTATGATTTCAAAATAATCATGAATGTAAATAATCTTTAAAATAAAAAATTGAGAGATTTGTTGATAAAATTAATTTGGTTTTTTAAAATTATGAAAGATTTGCCAATAATTTATATCTTTTTTTGGAGGGGAGTTTCTTAAAGTTTGCACTAGTATGCAGTCGCTATAATCACTTTCTCAAATCACCTTCGTGCTCTTCAATCTTTTGGTAAATGCAAATGACTTGAAAAATTGAGTATATAGCCTTCAAAACCTTGCAATTAATGCTTAGTGCATTAATAGTTGTAAGCTTGGTTTCTACAAGATTTTTAATTCACTCGGTTATCATATGAAAATCACTACAGTACCTCATTTCTCAGTACTTACTACAATACTTCCAATACTTGGAAACAACAAAGAATATAACATAATGATAGATTGTCTCTTTCTTCTAACCACTTCATTGCATCTTAATATATGTTTATAGATCCTTTTCATTACATGAAATCTTGGAACTAATGCAAAATATATCATTTTAGATGTTTGTTCCACACATACCTTTGATTGCCTATTTGGAGGTGATGTGATCACTTGATCCATTGGATAAAGTGACCTCATTTGGCTTGATGTGATGTAATCATCCTTCTTTCTCCATGTCTTGTTCATCTACATCTTTACCTTCTCAACATATACCTTTCCTTTACCTTTGCTAAATTCATTCCTCAATGTAGGTGACCAAGTTGGATAGTTTCTACTTACATGACTGACCTTAAGACAACTAAAGCATACAATTTCATTCAACCATCTATTGTAATTACCTCTAAAATGTGTCCTAATGCAATTTACTACAACATGACCATACTCACCATGATAATGACATATGTGCCTTGCATTGTAATCCTAATCAAAAGAATTTCCATGTGATGATGTACCTTGGTTTGCTTGTTTGATGTCTGCTTAGGCTTGGATTTGCATTCATATGCCTTGTGTCCATACTTCTGACAGTTGTAATAGTGTCCTTTAATCTCTAATTATTGGTGGTCTTTGTCCTCATTCATGTGCTTGATGTTTGTGCTTCTTGTAGTTATGACAATGTCCCTTGAATTTCTTCTTAGGGCTTTGATTTTCAGTGTTGCTCCTGCAGACATTTGTTGTGTGACCCAATTGTCCATAGTGATGAGAAGTGGGGTTGTTTTTCTTTCCCTTATCTTTCCTTTGCTCACCACTTCTAGATGTTTCTCCTTTCTTAATAGTAGAATATCCCAATCCAGTAGTATCATCATTTTTCCTTGGTGTACTCATTAGTTTCTCAAATTACTTTATGGCTTCATTAGGCTTGTTAAGATTTTACTTTTCTATCATCATTTCATTCTATAGTAAGTCATTCTATGTTTCCAAAGTTTTAATCACAATGTCTTTCATATTTAGTTCTTAAGTTTTAATCATTAGCTGATTCATCAAATCCAATTGAATGCTTTTTAAGTTTTACACATATGATGACTTTTCCTCAATTCTATTAGGTAGTAGTCTTTTATCTTCTTCAAACATGACTCTTTCTTTTTCAACTTTATTTTCTAGTTCAGCTATCTCACATAACAATACTGATTGAGTTTCTTGTTCCCTTTTTAGATTCCTAACTTCTTCATTTAGGGCACTATTATTTTCCATCAAATCTAAAATTGCTGCATCAAATTCTTCAGAGTTCTTATCCTCAACTAATCCAATAATGTCTTCTTGATATTGAGTTTCATTTTGTTGAATGGCCAATTCCTTTCTTTTCTTTAATGAATCTTGTAGTTCATATCTTGCCTCCTTAAGTTGATGCAGGGTAAGTTGTATTTCAATCTTCTGATTCTTAATAGTATTTCCTACTTTGTAGACTTCATCTTCAAGATCTTACCTCCAAAGCTATCAAACTTTCCTTTTTAGAGAACAAAGCTCTGATACCAATTATTGGAAATAACTATGCGAAAGTAAGTTCTTGGAGGGGGGGTGGGGTGAATTAGCACTATTTTTACCTCTAAAATAATTCAACATTCATCCATCTCATATCTTAATATGTCAACTAAAATAAGTAATCATGCATCACATCCAAAGCATAAAATAAATCAACACATAACACATAAGATTTTGGTTACCCAAAAACCCTCCAATGAGAAGGTAAAACTAGGGTGGGGATGGTACCCTTAAATATTTACTTTTGTACTTGTAAAATGTAGCCTATTATGACTACAACATTTTAATCATAATATATGATCTACCTTTTGAAAGGTATGCCCTATTAAAGACTTACAAGAATGTTAGGTCTCATTTTGACTAAATGATTTATACTCACAAATAAGTAAGAACTATGTTAGGAGATTTGCAATAGTCTATTAGGACTACTCTGTTAAGATATTTACTCTATATCACTTGTTAAAATGATTCAACACTTGATCCTTCTATTAAGACCTTGCTACTTGATGTTAGATCTCCTCTTTATTGGTTATCTCTTGATCATCCTGACTAGATTGATCTTCCCTATCCTTTGACTACTTATCTCCATTCTGCTCAAACTAATTTTGCATTTTAGTTCCATACCTTAAGCATCATTTCCACCTTGAAATGCTCTCAATACTCTTAGTATTTTTCTCCTTGGACATGTAATACTTCTCTTCACATCCTCATTCACATACTTACCCCCCTCAAGATTTAGCTCTTTTTGTAGGCATTATGGAGATGGGATAGGTCATAATTAATGGCTATGGTTGATCCTTATTGCTACCTAACTCTTCTCTTAATTTGATTTGATATATGTATTGCATAGGGATTCATAATATGACTAGATCCTTATTTCTTAATATCAAAAATTCATGTTAATGTCAGCCAAAAAAGGTTTACATAAAAGTTTGTGCCATAACAAGCATCTATGTCAAGGACTGGTAACTTAACACTAATAGAATTTAATGCTCAACCTTCACTATGGTCTTTATATTGATATTTAGCTTCTGAATGGCTTTAAACTTACTCTTGCTCAGCACTTGAATCACTTGACACACACTATTTGCTTGGATCCTTCCGATTTCTTGACACATGAGTGACTCAACACACAGTGACTGCTTGACACATACTAGTGCTCAACACTAACTGTCATATTACTTGACATGTATTGTTTGGAGGCTTATGGTTAGCCTATACTATGCACTCAACTTGCACTATTCTTTGCTAGATAATGACTAAGTATTTTGTCACTACTTTGTTAAAATCATAATGAGATTAATAATCCCCCCTTTGACATTTGTAGCAAAAACACTTTGTCATGGCATATACAATCTTATTTTATGCATAAGTTAGACAATATATCATCTCTATTTGCTTCTATACAAAATTTCAAAATCTCAAAATTTAAAAAACTGATGTCTCCCATACCTTATTACTCCCTTGAGTAAATACTTCATTTCATTTTTGTTACTCCTTCTGAGTAGATATTTGCATTGACAAAATTTCCCAAAATTTAACAAATCTTCAAAATCCCTCTTTTTTGACACTTATGTTATTTTGGTGGTACACTTATAGTGTATTCATCAAAAAATGGCTTATTTAGTTTAAGTATGATTTCCAAAGAAGAATCCCAATTTTCTTTGCCTGCATCTAAAGATTGAATATGTATTTCTAGATTCAATGCCATATCTACTAGACCTTCTTGTGTAGAAAGATGAGAATCTTTCTTCAACAATATTTCTACAAAGGCTAGTTCCTTCTACAAAACTTCCATGTGTGGGGTTAGCATGGACTGAACGTTGATCAAAGTTGATCATATATTTGCATTCTTTGCTTGCAACTTGGCAAGCCTACTCTATGTCAGACATAAAACTTGGCTAGTGCCAGGAGATTACCTCAATGTAGTACCTATTAATTGTAAATCTCCTTGTAACTAGTTAATTGACTATTGAGAATCTTTAGTAAAGATATCAGCATAACATAATTTTCTATATAGAGAGAAAATTTTATCCAAAATTGTCTTCATAGTCTCCATCATAGTTTCTAAATCAACATATCTTAATACAATGACACTAGATATCTTGTCCATAACCTTAGTATGAAATTTCCTTTCAAACCATTTGGATAACTTAACATTGGTCACTAAATATTCATCCTTTATCTTATTAACTATATGTACAAGTTTCTCTAAGATAGGCTTATTGGAAAATGAATTTGAAATATCAAAAGCATCTAAAAATATCTCCAATATCATGCAAAACCAATTTTTTCTTATGCTCCCTTATAGAGATTTCTTCCATTGATTTCCTTTGAATAGCCTCTTGAAGAACAACCATTTCTTTAAGCGTGACTATTTTTGGATCAAACTATTGTAGAAAAATCAATTCATCTAGACTCACATCCTTAAATGATATAGTCTCGCCACTCTTAGGTATACTAGTACTTGACCTTGATAAGTGTAATGGTGTAGCTTGAGTGCTTGACCTTTGAAGAGTCTAGCTACTAGAAAGAGGTGTAGTGATTGGTAAAGTGAATAGTGTTTATATGGCTATCTATTCCTCTATCTTAATAGTCATGTTATTCTTGTTATCTTGCTCAACCTTTGTTTGATCTTTAATTGGTTTTAGTGAGGTGAGTGTAGGATTCTCTTCCTTATCCTCTTTCTTTTTATTACTCTCTTTGTCAATTATGACAAGTGTAGGGAACCTTGAGCACTGTAGACTCGGTAGTAGTGTAGCTATGGTATCTGCCTCTTTTTCCTTCACCTAAATGACAATAATGGGCATTGATGATGGTTATTGGTTAGGTTAATCTTTTCTAGTCTAGGGTTACACTTTCATCTATTGTTTTTTCATGTGATTCCTTATCCTTAACTTCTACAACATGTGGGGGCACAATAGATGTGTCTTGTTGTTGAGTCTTAGTGGATGCAATCTCAACCTTTTGAGATTCATCAATCCTTACCAATATAGGATTTGTGCATGGAATAATAGTATTGGTGGATTATAATTGTAGTCTCTTTAAATCTTCCTCACTTAATGGATTCAAATTTTGTGTAGAGTTATCATGTATGTTCATTAGTCACCAAGTCTTGTTTACTCTCTTTCTCTCCACATGTAGGACTAGTGCTTGACTCATTAACATTCTATGCATCTTGTGCATATTCCTCAACTATGTCATCCTAAGATATTTCATCCTATTCTATTTCATTCTTTTCTATCTCTATTCATTTCTTCTCTTCCACTATTTATGTGGTCAAGCCATAGATCATTTTCCAAAGTAATTTTCTCTCCATTAATACCTCTTCAACTCTACTTCTCAAAATGTGAAAGGCTTATGCAACAAGTAAGAAATTTAAAGTGAATCAGATGGATGTAAAGTCAACATTTCTAAATAGACAACTTGAAGAATAAGATTAAATTGAGAAGCCTAAAGGATTTCCTTTAATAGAGGAAAGGAACATGATATGAAAATTGAAGAAACCATTGAATGGTCTAAAGAAAGCATCTAGAATTTGATATGCAAGATTGGAAAAATATTTGGCAAAATTGGGATTCACAAAAAGTACAATAGATAATAACTTATATTTGAGATAAATTTAGAATGGTATGTTGATCATTGTGATATTTTTTGATGACATAATATTTGGATGGAATGGTGAAGCAAGTGATAAGTTTGTTGATGAGATGAAGAATGAGTTTGAGATGAGTATGATTAGTGAGATGGATTTTTTCTTGGGTTTAAAGATTGAAATAAATAGTGATGGTATTTTCTTATCACAAGCTAATTATTTGAAAGACTTGTTGAAAATGATTGGCTTAAAAAATTTTAATCATGTTTGTACACATACAATAACTAGTCACAAGTTATCTAGAAAGGATGAGACACCTATAGTTGAGAAAAATAAGTATAGATCTATGATTGGAGGTTTTTGACATCTGACTCACACTAGACAAGATATAGAAAATGTAGTTGGGATAGTAGTGGCTCAAGATTTCAATTTGATCCTAATGAATCACATTATGCAATAGTAAAGTGGATATTTAGACATCTAAAGAGTACACCTAATTTTGGACCATAGTATGATAGATCAAGTGATTTCACTTTGTGTGCTTATATTGATGTGGATTGGGCAAGAACTATGGATGATAGAAAGAGAACTAGTGGTGGTGCATTTTTCCTTGGAGGAAGATTGGTTTATTGGCTAAGAAAGAAATAGGATTCTATTTCATAGAGTACAATTGAAGTAGAGTATGTAGCAAAGGAAAAAAATTGTAATCAGATCATGTGGATGAAGCATATGCTAAAGTACAGTGAGTATGTCTAAGAATGTCGTGTTATATTCTAAGACTAAGCATATATATATTAAGTATCATGTTTTAAGAGAGAAATTTGTAGAGAAAAAAATCAAGCTAGAGTATGCAAGTACAAAAGAGAAGATTATAGATATCTTTACGAAACCTTTTCCTAAAGATACATTTGAATACTTGTGAGGTATGCTTGTGGTTATGCCCCTACCTACTTTTGAGTAGATGATGTAAAGAGTGCATCAATCCAATGGTTTAGAGCACTATTTTTATTTATACTGAATGTTGATTCTTCCTATATGGGGGAGTATCTATAATAATAAGAGTCATAAAGGACTCTTGATAGTTGTTTTAGAATAGTGTCATTGGATACTTGAGCTGATTGAAGACTTTGAGCAAAATATTGACATAATGAAGTCTTTGTCATTGATGTCAATGGTGGTGAGATTGCATCAAAAATATCTTTAGGTAAGGCTTTTGTGAATATGTCAAAAATTTGTTCTTTGGTGTGCACATATTCTAACTTCACTTCTTTTTCTTGAACTAATTCCCTTAAGTAGTGAGACTTGATAACTCAATGTGCTTTGCCTTAGTGTGCATGACTATATTCTTTGAAATGTTGATGGCACTTATGTTATCACAATAGATAATTATTAGATCTGTAATTTCTTCTTTCATACCTTTTGTTAATTTCTTTATCCACATTGTTGACAATAAGGTCAAAGTTTATTTATTAATGACTCACACTTAGTCAATTGGTTAAGCTACTACTAAGCTTATCTTACAATTTGTAGTGTTAACCAAGTAATCCAATTACTCTTAGGTAATATAGTTTTTACCGAGTTCTATAGTTTCTACCAAGTTTTAGAATCTTTGTATAGCTCATGATGAGCAATATCTACTGAGTTATTTAGTGATAGTGCTAACAAAGCTTCATAGTATTAACCAAGTTTCATAGTGTCAACCATGGTCTCCAGTTTATACCAAGCTCACAGTGTTAGTGTTGACTGACCCAAGGAGTTTTAGTGAAGTGACTCAGTTTATATGTCAAGTTTCATAGTGCTCACCAAGTCACACAAGTGTTGAATGAGTTCAAGCTACTTGGAAGTGATTATTATGAATCAAGATTCTATGTCTACCGAGTGCATGACAATGCCAAGTGTTGACAATGGTTGCCAAGTATCAGAACCTCACCAAGTTTGTCTTTTAAACTTGACTTCCAATAGTTGGGCCAACTTTGTGATCTTGATGGAAACCTATGTTGTAGCTGACTCTGATGAATTGTGATTTGGATTGGTATATATCTAATGAATGGCATCATATCCAAATAAGTACAAAGAAAATATATAGAGTAGAAGGGAGAATTGAGAAGGCTACAAGTAGTATAAGGGACAATAAAGATTTATCTATCACAACCAAAAAATTAGAGTTGCAGATTAGAGATCAATCATTGGTTCATCCTAAGAGGTGTATCAATTAAATCCTTTATCCAGGTACACTTAATAGTCTTTGAAAATTCTCTTTACTGAGTGCATACTTCATTGTATGTTTTTTTAAATCCTTTCACAAGGTGGACCTGTTGAGCTATCATTTTGCACGATGCTTAAGGGTACAAATCCTTTCAAACTCCTCTCTTGAAAAGTTAATTTGGGATCAACTCCAAGGTTCCAAGTGATCTTATGACCTACTAGAATCTTCTCAATTGAAGATAAATGTATTTTTCCATAGGGAATCCTTTGTTGGTTCTGACTAATTCATAGAAGATTTTGAATCTACTTGCTATCTCAAAAGAATTACCACACAAAAAGAAATATATTTTTCTATTTTTTCTTATTTTTTGAATGAATGAAATCTAACAATATAACTATATGAATTCCTAAATTAACCAAGGGTTAGAAAAAAAAATAACAAAGATAGGGTAACAAAAAATTTAAGCAAATAACATGAAATGTAAATTTCCTAACAGACATAAGGTATAGAAATAATGCATGTGCAACTAAGGCTTTGAAAAGATTAGTGGGTAACCAATGAAAATAGGAGAAATAATTCATTAACTCCACTGATGCAATTTTTTATGGGAATTCAATAACCATAAGATGTTTCACTTTTTAGCAGATTGCAAGGCCACAAAAAGTGCACTCATGAGACAAAAAAGTTATGCAAGAAGAAAATGGATGATCTCTTCTCAAACTAAGTACATTAGTAAAATTTTCAAAATTGTAGCAAACACCAAAGTTAAAAGGTTTCTTAATCAAAATTATACAATAAAACTATTGGCTCAATCACATTCCATGAACATACATTCACAAAATATGACACACTTAGGCAAGAATCACTACACTCCAAATGCAAGCACCAATAGCATATATTATTACATCAAAATAATGGCTTGGAATACATATTATATTCCTAAATTTATAAAAAATATTCTTCTTAAGTTGTGTTGAGATTGAAAGATATCTTTATGCAAAGATATGCTTCTAAACTAATAAAACAAATCTATTTATGTACAAACCAACTATCTAACTAGTGCTTAGCAGAAATCCATCCATATTTATATCATTAAATGGATACATTAGCCTTTACATGTCTTAAAAAAAATAAAGCATGAGAAAATAAGAATAAGAAAGCCCTTAGATGATGTAGGAGTATCTGGAAGTGCCAAAAATAGAAGCTTCATCTTCACTAGGTTTTTGTAGGAGTTAAATTGTCGTCATAATGCATTTCTGATGCATGGAAACTTCTAAATTTAGAACTGGCAGTTATCTGTCGACAGACCTCTAACTTCTTCAAAAAAAATTGGTACACCTTGAAAGAAGTCCACCTTGGAAGTAGTGCATCTAGTGCATCTGGTGCAGCTATGCACTTGTGCACCTTGAAAGCAAGTCCAAAAAATGTAAAATTTTACCAAGTGTCAAAACTAAAATTCTAGCTTTTGGGTTTTGTTCCCCTTTATACCAGAGCTATGTTAGGGTATTTGCTCTTGAATTTCTCAATAATCTCCATGACTTGGGTCATATCCAAAAAATCTAAAACTTCATATTTTTCCTTCACCTTTTTCCTATAGTTGCCCACCTTGATGTAAGTCTTCACAAAATCTCCTAGTTTTATATCCAAGTCTAGTAATGCTTCTTCAATCCTGAGTGCTTGTCTAATATCATTATATTTAGAAGCTTCTTCAAAAGTATTCTATAATTGTTCAACAACTACTTCTATAGCCACCAATTTTTCCCTTGAATCATCTTCAAAAATATCTAAGCACGCATCACTATATTGTTTCTTTGCCTCCAAAATTTTCTCTTGGGTTTGATCCTTGAGCTTATGAATATCCACATGTAATGTTTCCATTACTTTATTACCATCTGCAATCTTTTCAATCCAATCATCAATTTTATCTAGCTCTTCTATTATATATACATCCATTAACATTTGATACCTTTGACCCTTGATTGACTATAGTGCTTGTAGGTCCTTTCCCCAGGTATGTACTTCATCCATTAAACAAAAATATTGGTTCAAAATAGCCACCAACTTATCTACATTATTCTACATATGGTGTAGTAGTTTAAGATTTCCTTGTATAATCTATAGACCTTTCTCTTCAAAACTTTCTCACCATTGTTGACAAGCTTTCAAAAATGGGTCAAGTTGCACATTATCTTTATCCCTTTTCTCAAGCACTACATTCAAAGTCTCCTTGAGATTTTTAGGATCTAATGGGCTGACTACTTTGTTTAGATATCCCTTTAGGATCACATCCTACTTTTGAAGTGTCATCAATTCTATCTCATCCTATTTTAAGTGCCTAAACACTTCTTTGATTCTCGTTGTCACCATTAATTTGGTAGTATCCATCATGGGTTTTTAAAGCACAACCTCCCTAATTTGATAATCTTTTAGAGTCAATTCCTTAATATCTACATGTAGAGGAGGGATAGCAACATGAGAAAACAAATCCTAATTCTGATCACTCATCACAAAGGTTAGTGCTCATGCATCTTTTAGAGATGACTCATGCTTTTTGAGAGCTTCAATAAATTCTCTTATTCCCTCTTCCTCAATATCATACCACTACCTCTTATTTCTAATCACCTCTTTCCTCAACCATCTCAGAATATGTTCCATCAGATATTTACCTTTTGAAGAAGAAGGAATTTGTTTTTCTATGCTCTTTCCCTTATCACTCCTCTCTGAAGTCTTCTTCTTTTGTGAGAGATCCATATTGGGATTCTTAGTATCTTTGGAGTCCATAGTTCTCACCTTTATATCTTGAGAAGTCTGATGAGGCTTTCACATATTTGTCCTTCCTCTAACACTTCATTGGCAAGTATTTTTTGTGGCTCTTCTTCCTATTCCACTTAGACTTGTTCTTCTTCATTGCTAGGAGGGAGAGGAGTAGTTGAACCTTTATTACACAAAATTTCACTTGATTTGGTGAAGATGGAGCTTCTTCAAGTCCTTGAAGCTAAGATGGAAACTGACTCCAATCCTCTTGTTGAGTTTGATTATTCAGAGTATCCCTTATTTTATCTCACACCAACTTATTGCCAACTAACATAAAATCAAAATATAACATCTGAAAGACATAAACCCCTTCACCCTCCTACTGATTAATCTATTGCTACAAATCATCCTCTAAAGTGGTAGACTGAATAGGCTGAGTGAGAAAGGATTTTTGTGTAATTGTGGAGCTTCTTCTCTATTCCAACTCTTTCACTTTAGAAAGATGAGTCCTCTAAATCAAAGGAAGGTTATCTTCTTTGTCTTCATCATGCTCTTAAACCCTTCTAGAATGACTTCTAGGGTTGATGGAAAATGATAACTCTTCTAATCACCTTTTGTCTCCTCTTGACCATAGTTTTGATCTTTCTTCTCTTAGGAGCCAATGGGGAGGCTTGTACTTCCTATTGAGGAGGAGACACTATTTGTACTTTGTTTTAGTTCCTCCTTGCTCTTGTTCAATTGGTGTCACTTGAGGATTATCCTTGGTCTATGTAGCTTCTACATTCTATGACCTTTGTACATTATTTACCCATTGTTGTGATGGTGCTTGAGTTAGTTCTTCTTAAAGCTTCACTTTTTGAGGTGAAGTTCTTTTCCTCTTTCCTTTACCCTTCTGAGCTTTATATATCCAACGTCTCTATTAGGTTGGAGCACTATTTATAGCCTCACTAGGTACTGAGCTATGAAAGTGGGCACTATTACCTTGGCTCCTCTACACTTTTTTGGGTGGGCTATAGCTTTGAAGACTACTACTTAAGGAATTAGATGTAGTTTGAAAGATCTTTTGATCCAATCCTTGGTCAAATTGATGATGTGCATGGCCCTATGATTAATATCTGAGTTCTACTCATCAATCTCTTCATTTATAATAGGTTGATCAAATTTTTTATCTCTATTATACAATGGATCCATGAATTCTTCTATTTCTTGTTGTACTACATTTAAAGGGAACTTTATTTTCAAAAAATTTCTTGCCAAATAGTCATCCTACAATAATCCCTTATATGAATAGCATAGTCATCTACTACATTCATCTAATGGTCCTCAATTGCATCTTCATGTTGCAATTGTTTTCCCACTAAGTATTTCACTCTTCCAATGTTATCAAAATAGGGATAGGGAGAATTATATTCATCCAAGGGATATTGATCCCATTCAGACTCAAAAGATGAAATATCTTGTCTCTAGACCACACTAAAATATCCTATAGTAATGGGCTACACCTAGGTTATCTTGTGTTGCTTCCTTACTTTTTCATATATGGACAAGATTTGTCATGCTATCTCCAACAATATGAGCCTGTCACATAGATACCTAGGGAGCTTCTTGGGATTGATAGTCATACTTGCTACCCTCAAATAAGTGAATGTCCTATATTGGATGTAATAGGTGCCAATTTTTGAAATCTTTGCCACTACCTCATCTAACATCCTTTTTTCATAATACCCTTCAATGAACTAGATAATTGCAAAAATAAAGGCATCATTCACTATTGTGTATTTTTTGTTGTGCTCTAGAAGCTTTTTCTTTATGAACTAAGGGTATATTATATAGGGCCACACATTTTCATCTTGCATGTTGCCCTATTTGAATAGTCCTAGATAGTCTATTTCTCTCGCACCTAACATGTACACCAAATAGGATTTCATGTAAAACTTATAGTTGTTCTTAACTACCATCAGCTACTCATCAAAGTTCTCATTAAGAATCAAAGCCCAATCACATGGTATCTTTGTTGTCTTGATAGTCTCAATGAACTATACCATTTATATATTTAGGTGTCCTATTATCGATAACCCCATGAATCTACTCAAAAGTATTATAGAATATCTAATATCCTCTTTCATATAACCCCTTGTCATGTCCACTTTGCCTACTATGTGTCCAAGAAGAGTCATCTCAATGAGGTATGAGGACTAGATGATTTTAGATGCTTCTGCTACATGTTCTCTATACCACATTTTTGCCTAATGAAATGTCAATTTGATATATTGATCTAGCCTCAAAAAATGGAATACCTTTTCTATGTTCTTAGGTTTGAGATCTAACATGATCTCTCTAGTTATACCCTTTACCATCCTTTCTTCAAAGACATAGTCTTCCACTAGTGCCATGATCAATTCCAAAGATTGTACCGATATAGAGTGTGATGCTACATAGAATAGCCCTAATTTGAGAAGAGTAAATATCATTGGGGACCTCTATGTAGGTTTGTTAGACAACACTAGGAATGTATTCTAGTTGGTATGGCCAAGTTTAGTATCTTGGATCTCCAATTAGTTATCTTGGAAGTGTGACTTTGTAGGAAAACCTTGAAACTTGAAAACCACTAGTTTCAGGACCATCTTTGTAGCAAGGGAGGATGATGAAGAAGCCATTGAATCTACACAAAATCAAGTTTCGTTAGTCTTAAATATTGAAAAAATTAATTTGGACACACCCTAGTGATGATAATAAAAAAATATAGAAACCCTAATTTACCAAAACTATTAAAAACCTATTTCTAACCCTAAAAAGCAAAAAAGGAAAAACCTGGTGCACCTTAGACATGTGCTATGTGTGCCTTACTACACTTAAACTTCTAATATTGTAGGTGTGCACCTAGTACACCTCATTGGGTGCACTATATGCTCACCTCATTGTGCAAATTGCAAGGTGAGTGTAAAACAAAAGGGGGCACACTTCGCACACCTCATGGGGTGCTCCAAGTGTGCACCCTTTTTTCTTTAGTTAAATGTTTATCAATAGTGAAGGTGTGCAGCTATGCACCTTCAACTATGTGTAAATTTTTTTTCATTTTTAAATTTTTAGGTTAATGTAGAAATTGTGCACCTAGATAAGTTCATAGCTATGCACCTTGTTTTGGGTTTTTTAATGATGTGTTAAGTGTAAGGGTGCTGAAGTGGTAGAATTATGCACCCAAAGAGCTATACAGGTGTGAGGTGGGGAGCATAGAAGAAAAAATAAGGTGAGGAGAGGGGGGGTCCCATGTTTTATATGTATAATTGCCTTATTGCGCACTTCCAAGAAGGAAGTGTTTTTTCTTGAAGAACTTAGTGCACTAACACACCTAATCAGGTATGCTAGGTTTGCTAGTGTACCCTTTTACTTAGAAAAAAAATTTTCCTCTTCAAAACATAGTTTCAAGGGATTTGGGTTCTAGGTAGAGACCCTAAATTAGGTAAAATCACTAGGAAAAACTCTAAAAAGACTTGGATCCTAAACTAGGATTTTGAAAAGCTAAAAAATAAAATAGGGAGTCCTCATTTTTAGGAAAAATAGGGCATGCATTGTGAGACCACAAATAGGACCTAACAGTTCTTATTGCTCCTAACAAGGTAGATCATTAGAAGTGATCAATTGTAAGCCTTAACCGACCAACTTTTATGTTGCAATACTAAAGCTTGTGGGTATCATCCCAACCCCAATTTTACTTTCTATTTGGAAGGTTTCTGGGTCACCATATCTTGTGTCAAAGTGTTATGAATGTTTTACTACGTTCATTCTCTCATGCATGCAATTAGATCAAAATATTACATGAAGGATTAATTGGTGAAATAAGTTAAAGTTTTATTGGTTCCTACTTCACCCTATTGATCTTAGATTAGTTTTGACAATTGAGTGTCAACAAACTTAAGCTTTTTACTAAGCTCATGCCGAGCTAGTAACATATGCTGAGTATAATATGTATAGATACCAAGTAAATCAAGTGTTGAGTAAATAGTAAGTGTTAAGAAATTCAAGTGCTAAGTGAATAGTAGATGTTGAGCAAGTTCAAATGTTGAGCTAGATAGAATTATGGTATGTGCCAAGCATCATTATTAACAAGTATTGAGTAACACAGAATTGACCTAGTTGTTTGTGATGGCACAAACAACTATGCAAACCATTTTAGAGCCAACATATGGATAGATCTCAAAGCTTTGAAGATAAGATTGAATCTATTTGGATTCCCTATGCGATCAACATGCAACCAATCAAAAAAATGGAAGGAATTGAGCAGGAAAAATAAATGAATCTCAATTGTAGATTCATACCTAATGCTAAGCCACCAAAATCTTTTTAAAGGGAGACGAAGTCCCATATTCAATATATGAGATAGCATTAGTGAATGCATGCTAGGATGTCATACTAGTGAAGATTTGAAGGAAGTAAAAAAGGGTGAATTTATTAGTATACATTTAAGGTGACTTAGAAGAAGAAAAAAATTGTAGAATCAATTATCAGAATAGAGGATCAAGGATACAACAATTTTATACCAGATTAGAAAAGGATCAAGATGGACTAAATTGAGATCTAAAATTAGCAATACTAGATTGTAAATGTATCAGATCAAACATTCTACTATACTTTCTAACAAGTGTATTAGAGGGATGAAATCTTTTATATTAAGGTTGTTTTAACAATCATAGTGAAATCCTTTAACAGGGTGACATTCCAAGTGAGTGTTCTAAAGTCCTTTAGCTAGATACACTTTTTAACAAGGTGTTAAAATCCTTTAATAGGGTAGGATCTAACAATCCTTTGTAATCCTTTAATAGGGCAGGCATTTCATAGGGAAGATCATGAGAATCATCAAATTATGTAACCTTAACAAGTGAACTTTATTGCTGCAGTAGTGAAGTATTATGGGTGTCATCCCCACCCCAATTTTACCTTCTCATTAGAGGGTTTCTGGGTAATCATATGTGGTGTCAAGTGTTTATGTGGACATATTTACTTTACATGTTGTTTCAATATGTTTATGCATACATTATTTTAAAGTTAAAAGTTTTATTGGATAGAGATTAATACTTCTGATTCACCCCCCCTCTCATAAGTATACATTTCACATTTGTATTTCCAAAAATTGGTATCAGAGCTGAGTTCTATCTAGGAGAAGCCTTATAGCTTGGAGAAAAGATCTTGAGATGGAAGTTTACAAGTTGGGAAAGACCATTGAAAATCAAGAGATTGATAAACATCTCTTACTACAACAACTGAATGAAGCTAGCGATGCCTTGAGAAATTCACTAAAGAGAAGGAAATAGATTGCTATGGTAAAATGACACTTAGTACAAAGAGATTGACACCACAAAGTTATTTTCAGATGGTAACTCCTATGAATTTAATATAGAAATTTTAGATCTCATGGAAAAGAATAGAGCACAAGCTAAGGAAATCAAAAATTTCAAGTTGGAGCAAGAATCAAAAGCTATATTGCAATGTGAGGTGACTGAGAAAAAGAAGAAAGCAATAGAAGATAGGGCCATGATTGAAGAAGACAAAAGAATTTTAGCAAATAGATTGGAAGAAAAATTAGCAGAGCTATCTAGGATCTCAAACATGCAATTAGATACCCTAAGTCAAATGATGAATGCCCATCATGAGTTGAATGTCAAGGACATTGAGATAAATAAATTGAAGTTATAAAATGAGCAATTGCAAAATGACTTGAAAAGAGAAAAGAAGTTTTTCAAAAGTTTCAACAAGCCAAATGAAGTCATTGAGTACTTTGAACAACTACTAAAATCCCCTAGATCCAGTAAAGACACATCATTATTGAGTTTCACAAGCACTAAAGGAGGAGAAACATCCAAAATTGCTGAGGAAAGAAACAATAAAGGTAAGAATTCTAAACCTACTTATCATCATTGTGGAAGGAAAGGACATACAGATAATGTTTACAAGAGCAAGAATGCTAGTTAGAATGCTAAGACAAAGAACATGAATCATTTTCACAAGTGCAACAAACAAGGTCATCAAGCACATGAATGTAGAACCATAATCATGCATGAACCAAAATTTGAAGGACACTACTATAATCATCAAATAAGGGAAGAAGCCATGAAAATTCCTATAACTGGGATTATAACACAAGATATAGCTATCATTATTGTCAAAAGTATGGAAACACCTAAGAATTTCAAAATAATACATTTCAATGGTAGCTACAATAGGTGGTTGAGTCAAACTACATGCTTTAGCTATTTGAAGATTGGTCATATAAGCAAGCATTACCCAACAAGGACAAAGGCACCTAACTTAGAGTTTAATAAAGGAAAAGGCAAGGTGGATATTGAGCACATTAGAGGAGAGATGAAAAAAACATGGAGGAATAAAGATGGATGCAACACATAAAATGAAGGGATCACTTCACCTGAAAGCTCAAGTGATCACATCTCAACAACATAAGCAAAAAGAGGTATGTGGGACTAATATTTGAATGTTTCATCATACATCAGTTCCAAGATAGGTTAGTGCTGAAAAGGAAAAATTAGCATGAATAAGGATTTAAGTCAACAAGGAAAAACCAATGTCAAATCTTTAAGTTTTCATCTTATTGCCGAGTATGAAAAATCCTCTTCAATTGCTAAGTAAAATTCTAGTGTATGCTGAGTTGTTAGCCAAAGTTAGTTGAAGTTGAGTTAGTAATAGAAGCCAAGTAAGGCTAATTTCAATAGTTATTGAGTGACGGGAAAACCAATGGACATCGAGAAAAGTATAAATTGCATAGAAGCCAAGTTTATAGTTGTACATGCACCATGAATTAAATGTTATATTTTGAAAGGGTATAAGGTACATTTTTGCTCATTTTTGTCTACATTATGAATATAAAGGAAGAGTGAACAAGAGTCAAGAAGTGATTTATGAGTAGAGATTGAAGAATTTTCATAGAATCTAGCAAAGATCAAGCATCATTCCATCAATATAAAGGTATTCTTCATGTGTCGAGTTACGTAGTTATGTAGTTTTATACTTGTTGAAACCCTAGTTTGCAAAATGGCCTCTAGTTCTAAGAATCCTAAGGATAAGGAACCATTTGAAGTTTAGGTAGTTAGTAATGAGGTAAAAAAACTAGATTTTAGGGCTATTCCAGAGGTTTCATACAAGAATTATCTAGCAGGAGCATTATCTATTATTCCACCCAAGGTCGTAATGGTACAAGATGTGAGGAAATGTTATAACTGCAAGGTTAGAGGAATTGAATACATGGAAAGACATTATGCTTATGATAAATTATGTTAAAATGGAGTGTTGAAAGAAGAATTCAAAATTGTAAAAAGAAAGGGACTAACCCATGCCCTAGATTTCCCCACTATCTTCAAAATGGAATGGATAAGAATTGTCTTAAGTAGAATCCATGATGGATGCCTATGGCTATATGGAGGACCTATCAAAGTGTCAAAGAGGATTGTACATAAGGTTACAAGGTATCCAACCCTAGATCAGCCCAAGACCCTAAGGAGAAACTCTAAAGAAGTGATTGAGTGAAATACAGGGGCAAAGTGGAACAAGAGAGGAATGACCATTGATAGTATCAAAGATCCACTTCTTGAATTTGTAGTGAGGGTTATATCACACAAATTCTATTAGTCAAGCTAACTAAATAGTGTTCCTTGTATAGTAGTAGATTTAGGCTATAATATTGTGAAGAAAGGTCATACTTATGATCTTGCAAAGTTACAATTGCAGAAAATAATGGAGAACCTAGGAGCAATGAGGAAATCCAAAAGTGCTCAATTCAAATTTGGTTTAATTTTGGTATGCATATTCTTTTATGTTCAAAATGAATTTCCATCTTTTGTAATAGTAGGATGGAAGACCAATAGGTCTGTGGTTATGCAAATAAATGAGTACATTGAACTAATGGGAGACAATTTTGAGTCAATAATGACTAGTTATTTTGAAGACTTCAAGCAATCAATGAAATAGAGGCTAAGAATTCCTATTTCTTTGGTGGAGAAGTACTAAAATGACATTATTTTCTTGGTAGACATTTATTACACCTATATCTAGGATGTAGTACCTAGAGTGAGATGGCTAAGGCCTTTGGGTTATCAAATTAACATAGATGAGACATTAGCTACCATCACTACACTACTTGCAGAAGAAGTTGACAAGTCAGCAAAAATATTTGGTAACTATGATGTGGTGAAATCAAAGGTTGAAATGGAGTTGAAAACAACCTCAACTCTAAAAAACAAAGATAAAATGGTGAATAAGCTGAAAGCTAAATTTGGTAAAGGAGCTAAAGGCAATGATGAAGATGATGATGAAGAAGAAGAAGAGGAAGAACAAGAGCAAGGCCAAGAACCTCTTTCCCTAACCCAAGGCATGGATAAAGATGAAGAAGAAGAAGATTCCAAGGAGGAACAAGCTAAGGAAGTAGTAGTATAACAAGAACCAAAGAAGAGAAAGGTTTACACAAATCTTATAAGTTAGCCAAAGGGCAAGAAAATTGCAAAACCAAGCCTTGTAAAGGCTACTATTCCAGCCACAAGAGAAACCACAAGGGCCACCACTCAAAAGGCCAACAAGAAAATAAAAGAAAAGAAGAAGGTTACTAAACAACAAGAAACTATGTAGAAGAAATTATGGAGAAATATGTTGCACAACTTGAGTCTAATGATGAAAGGATAGAGAAGACACAAGCTAGTTTAGAGTGGTAAGTCATGCTCCCAAGTCTAATATTGAAAATATTTGTGATAATGTTAGGGACAATGCAGACATAACTAGTTTGAAAAATATTGATTTTAATAAATTGAGTAGAGAAGACCAAAATAAGGTTTAAGAATTAGTGTATGTCATGATAGAAAAATTCAAGAATATCCCTCTTGAATTTGATAATACGATGCCCAAAGACTTATATTCAATTTTTGAGAATAAATGGCATTAATGCCTAAATATGGAAAAGGAAAGAAGAGAGTCTACATTGGCACAAGTGATGCCAGAATTGTCAAAAGAGAAGATAATCAAGGAAAATAAGAAACATGGTAGCAAATTTGCACTCAAGTATAGGGCCTTCAACATACTTCAAAACAAGATTGAAGTTGTTGTAAAGAAATCCACTCAAATGTGAAAGTTGATATATGGCTTGACTACTATCAAGGAAGGAGAAGAGGATCCCTTTAAGGGAAGGAACAATGAAGAAGATGAGGATGATAAGGAAGGTGAAGCTGAGAAAGAAAGGGAAGGTAACATAGTGGAGGAGACACAACAAAAGGGAAATGAAATGGCAATAGTTGAGGAGCAACAAACAGATCAAAGTGTGCAAGACACACAATTGCCACCATTAAGTCCTCCACATGATAGAAACACACCTACAGTCACAATAAAAGTGAAAGATGTTCTTGATAGCTCAGCTTAGAACATCAATCCACTAATTGTAGAGGATCTAAAGAAGGTCCTTGACCAATCCACAATACAAGATAAATTATGTGATAATCCAGTATTTGTCAATGTGGATGAGTTACAGAAAGAAGTAGTTGACATAAGTAGGGATAGGTGAATACACAAGAACCACCTTTTTCCATCCTTATAGCTACTAGTGGTCAACATCTAGTGCAAAAATTAGAAGATACAACAACAAAGGTTGACACCACAACCAAAGATGTTATGATTGTACAATAGACTCAATCTGCAGAGGAGCCCACAAAGGAACAAGTAGTATAGGTAAAGGTATCTATAACTATTGCACAAACACAAGGTGCACCATAGATAATTGTAATTGATCAAGAAATATTAGAAGAAGACAAGGAAATTCCAAAGGAAAAGGAGTAGGAAGCCATTCAGACATTGGTTAATTTACCAACAATTGGCACTCTTACCAAAGTCCTTCAGAAGCCTAGCACTGATGCAATGCCACTTCAAATTTCTACACTAGGCTCAACCTCAACAAAAGTTTCAAGGGTACTTCACTATTGAGACCCAACACTAGATGAGGAAATAGTTATACCAAAATATGACTATGCAACCCTGAATCTAGAATAGATCAATATCATGCAAGAGGCATTGGAAAGGAAGAAGAACCAAGAAATACTCATAAAGGAGTATAAGAAAAGGAAAGCACTACAGGAGATCAAATACATCTTTTTAGATGCATTTAGCTTGCAAACACCTAATGAAACCAATCCTATATTGGAACAATTGCCTAAAATTGTTGAACAGGTGACAAATGAAGACCAAGAAATCAATGCAAAACTCATGGAATGGTCTAAAAAGAAGTTTCAAGGTAAATTTAATTAGAATATATCTAGTTGAATAGCACTGTCACAAGTAGAGGGTTCTACAAAGATAGAAAAAGTGAAGAAAGTAGTTGAGAATATATTCTCATTATACATAAAATTGTTTGGCCCCACACTCTTCACACAAGAAATGATCCAGAGGATTTTGAGTTTGGAAAGAAACCTAAAAATATCTAGTATGTAATTAGCACAAAATCTAGCTCAAAGTGAGAAGCATCTCCATATAGTACTTCACACACAAAAGGAACTAGCTATACTAACAGCAAAAGAGGCTAACACAAGAGCCAAACTAGTCTAGATTCAAGCCTCCCTAACCCCTCACATGGAAATACTATAGAAAGAACTAGCCTATGCTGAAACATGTTGGAAATATTTAGGATGAAATGTGTTACTAAGAGGGTAGGGGTGAATCAGTAACATATAAAATTTTATGCATTTTAACCATTTATCATTCATTCATCTAATCTACTGCATAAAAGAAAGATCATTCATAACACATGAACACAATGATTTGGTGACCTAGAAACCTTCCAATTAGAAAGTAAAACTGGGGTGGGAATGATGCCCACAAAACTTTTTTACTGCAGTATGAAGTTGGTTAGTTAAAGCTTACAATGATCACTTCTAGTGATCTACCCTGTTAGGAGCAAGTAGGACTTCTAGATCCACCTTGTTAGAGGATTTACAAACATGCAATGAAGTATGCACTTTTTTAGGAGATTTACAAAAGACTGTTAAGTCTACCTTGTTATAGGATTTAAAAACTAATTCACCTATTAGGATGAAACAGTGGATCTACTTACAACTTGTTTGCTGATAAGATCCTTTTGCATTGATCACCTGATGTGATAGATATAACTTTTCTGCTCCTTATGTTGACCTTGCTATATTCCTTTTGCTCTACTGTTGATACAATACCTTCTTTTCATGCGAACAATACTTTCTTATTTCATGCCAATATGTTCATATTCCATTTTTTTTAAATTTCTATTTATTCCAAAAATGACATCATACATTACATATATACCATTCCAATATTTTACAGTTACAAGGTCAGCCAAAACACAAGTGAACAAAACATTACTGAGTTGGCCCATTAGTAAACTCGGGTTCATTGAACTAACTTGGTGACCTTATGATACTCGGTATCCACTATGTTACTCAGCATTGTCATGCACTCGGTAGAAGTAGAGACTTGGTTCATACTAGTCACAGAACATTGCTTGGAACTCAATAGCCATTGGTGACTTGGTAGATGTAGTGTTACTCGGTAGAAACTATCTTCTTCGTTTACCTTTCTTAGCTCAGTAAACATTGAACCCTTTGTTTACCTTTTTCACTTAGTAAACTCTGGAATGCTTGGTGAGAATTGTTTGCCTATTGAACTTATAAGGTAACCATTGAATGCTCGGTATATACTTGAGACTAAGTGATGAGCAAGATAAGTATTCATGATAGAATAAGTGTTTGCACTAATGACAAATATATCATAATTCCAACAATCTCCCCCTTTGGAATTAGTGACAAAAACACTTATGTACAAAATTTGATGTACTGATTTACATATATCTCCCCCATACAATATGCTCGAAGTATTTACAAATATTTCTATCTTTTCTAACTCTATAACTCTATCTCCCCCTCTAAACTCTATCTCCCCCTTTTTGACAATAATGCCAAATTAAGCAATATATATTTACATAGAGATACCAAAATGGGAGATGAATTCAGAATGTACCTTGAGAATAAGAGCCAAAGTCTTATCCCAATTTTCTTGTAAAATTTTGTAGGAGGAGAGTGCTATTTGAACTTCTGCTGAAAGTTCAATCATATGATCTGCAACTGAGAAATTGTTGTCATGGATCAATGCTTTGGAGTGGAAAATGTGTTTCTACATTGTGTCCATGATAGGAAGGATCATGTTTTGGATGTCTATTAAGGTAGATCTAATCCTTGTTTCCTCTCTCAGCAATTCTGCCTACTTTTCTAACAAAAAACTGATTCGGAGATGATGGGATGAACTTGAATTGGGATCAAGTTGCAATATTTGGGCACTGCCCTTCATATCCTCATCAATTTTATTCAATTTTTCTTTGATCTCCTTTGTGTACTCGATAACATCACAAAGTTTGGCAAAAAGTGAAGTTACATTATTAAAAGAATTTTCAAAATTGGCCAAAATTGTAGACAATTCTACCTGTTTTATTGCAATGTGTTGAGCAATGTGCTCAAGCACCTTATTATAGAATTTCCTTTTAGCCTTTTCAATCAATTTTTCTTGACCAGAGGTGTCCTTGTTGAATTTATTTATAGCCTCTTCTAATTGAATCAAAATGTGTTGAGTAGAATCTACTTCAACACCTATAGCCTCTGTAATAATGTTCTTGGCATCCTCTATTATTTTGTATTCCTTATCCCTTTCAGATCTTAACTACTTCTGTGTAGCCTTCATCTCTATTAATTGACTAGCATACCTTATTTCCTCAATGGTAGCATTTTCATAGTCAATTTTTGGAATAACTATATCTTTGTCTAAATCAATTTCTTCTAGTATTTCTTTTCCAGTTATCAGAAGTCTTAATGGTTGCTTTTGTTTGACTTCTATGGCCATTGGTTTAATCTTAGGAATAGACACAATAGTAGATATGGAAGGGCTAGCAGCAAAAATTGGGATAGGACTTGAAGGATGAATGCCAATAGAAGTATTTATCAGATCAAAAATTGGAATGCTTCCCAAAAATGATGATATACCCATTATAGCAGTATCTAAATTAGTTATACTTGAAGTAGATGCAGATAATGCTTTTAAAATTGCTGGAACTGACAAAATTGTAGAATTTACTGATGTGTCACCTGATGATGTTGGAATAGAGGAGGTTGGCTCGGTGACTGAAGAAGAGGGCTATAGCTCGATAGTTGAAGTGGTAGACACTTCCACTGATGATACTTGGAGCTGTGAAGTGGCAGGTGCAAATGATAAAGAAGATGCTATCAAACCTACGGAAGCTGACTCCAACCTTGATGATGTGATAGTTTTAGGTGGAGAGTGAGGAAGAGATGCAATGATTGTTGCTACAATTTTTACTAGATCATCTTCCTCCTTATTTTCCTCTTCAACTTCTTCCTCTTTTTCTTCCTTGTCTTCCTCCATTAATGCATGTAGCTCTCCTAGTGAGACTATGATGGATGGAGAGGCAGTTGTATCATTACTGTTACTGCTGTCATCATCCTAGATTTCTACTAGATCTTCATTGGGCTTATGCAGATGATTATATTTTTCCAACATGTTCAATATCTTTGATTAAAATCAAACAAGTGTGGAATTTGATCATCATTTTTCCTTCATGATTTTTCATTACAGCCTTTATTTCTACTCCAATGAGATTTGGTTGAAGGCTTTTCAGAGATTGCTCATAGATATCTTTCACCATTTTGGTGGCTATTTCCCATCTTGGTTGCAATCTTTCTAGTAGTTCTTGGAGATTTGAGAGGCAAGCTGGTCCAGGGAGTATTTCCATTTTCCCATCTTGGAGAGTACCAGTTCCTCTATCTGCATTTTCTTAGCATCTATTCTTGTTTCAAATTTCAAAGCTTTGAAATTTGTGATGTCTGCCCTTCTTCCAATTGTTTGAGCCTTTCCTCAAATGTGAGTGAAGGTCTGACTAGTACAGGTTCCTATTTGCCTTTCTTGGTCCTCCTTGAGAATACTACAGTAGGTGTCTTCTTAGGTTTGGTAATGGTTACCTTACCTTTCTTCTTTAGAGGTTCTTCTCCTACAGATTCTTCTTCTTCTTCTTTTTCTTCTCCTCCTTCTTCTTCATCATCTTCTTCATCCTCTCCTTTACCTTTAGTTAGCATAAGAGGACCAATAGCAGTTTTTATTTTGGCTATCTTCCTCTTGCCTTTGCTTATTGCTTGAGGTAGCTTGATTTCAAGCTCTATTCTGGCCTTTGCTTCATTATAGGTTCCAAAGGCAAGAATGTTAGGGATAGTTGGTTCATTGACCAATACCTCAATGATATCTCTTGCATCATCAATATTTAATTCATAAGGCAATGGTTTTACCCATGCCACTCGGGGTATGACTGCCTATATGTACACATGATCACAGTCAACCATGAAACAGATATCATCTTTGTAATCCTCAACAAGCTTAGGAGGAATTCTGAACCTATTATTAATCCTTTCCTTAAAATCTTCAAAATAGTTATCCATGACTTTGTCAAAATTTTCATCCATTTCTGCTATGAACTCATTAATTTGATATAAAATTGGAGTGTCTTTCCTCCATACTATAGATCCTTTTGATGGAAAAACTTTTGTACATAAAAGAATAAACAAATTAACAAAGAACCAAAATTATAGGGGTTATTCTTGGAAGTCCTTATGCTTTCCATATTTTTATTCAGCTATCTTAATAGCAATTCTGACAAATCAAATTCAAGATTTTTCTTTACAATCTTAAATGCTAAATCCACAGCTTCACATAGTACACTATTCAATATGCTAAAATTGTATAACCTATATGCAATCACATAAATGCCAAATCTGAGTTCCACTTCAGATATATTGTTAAGCTTTAGTCCTCTACTGTCCCACTATGTTGGGGTTATCTTCTGTAACTCATCTCGACTTAGGGTTTTAGTGGTTTTAGCTTTGCTTAGCATAGGTAAACCCATGATTTTATGAATCATCTTTTTGGTTATCAATATGGGTTGTTCCAACCACAACTGTCCATTATGAACATGGCTTAGAACATATCTAACCCATTAACCTGGAAACTTCTTGGTAGGTGCAAAATATGGGTCAAGCCTTTTTCTTCTAAGTTTTTGTGCTTAGGTTTTAGGGCTCCATCAACACATAATTGACCTAGGGCATTATCCATATCTAATGTACCAATTTCTTGAACAACACATTTGAAATGAGTGCAAATATCATTAACAAGAACTACCTTAGGAGGGATTTTCGATTGAGCTTCGTGAATGTCAAGTGATTTTGCAACTATAGGCACTACTTTGAATTTTGGGGCTTTCCATTTGACTCCTTTTACGAGCATTTCAGAACCCTTCTTCACCTTGCTGTTGCTGGTGCTTGTGGATGCCATTGTTGCTCGGTGGATGAAAAAAATTTCAAACAATTACTTCATGAGAATTTTTTTTCAAATCACTTGTCATGCAATTGGAAATCCTTTTGGCTCTGAGAATTTTAAGTCATGGTGGAAAATGAAATCAAATTCTACCCTTTTAATGAAATACTGTCATTAAAGCTTGGTATGAAGATAGATGAGATGACATAGTGCATGCTAGCCTATCATTGAAATAATTAGTAGAACCTTGCAACTTGGTGGACTAATAGAATCTATGATACTCCCGACCTAGCTCGATAAGGTCTTTAGTCAGCCTTGCTTGGTACATGCAACTCGGTGATTAATACCATTTCTATGATCCATGTATCTAAAATAGTGTATTGATCTTTTGCACCCATTTTTATAATCTGGAACTATTTAAGATGTGGCTAGAAGATGTAGTTCCTGCATCTTCTTAAGTCTCAATTGGAAATGATGGAGTCACCCACTTCTTGAGTGACATGATCATTATTTGAACTATCTTGATCGGTAGATTTAGGAATCCACTGCTATCTCATTTGCTTTCGAATGTTATCAACTTTTGCTTTCTTTTCATCTTCAATTCTTCTAGTATTCATGCAATTCTTAGCTATATGACCAAGTTTAGTACATGTGTAACATCTTATGGTTGTATCCTTCTTTCTTAGGTGATGTCTTGCACAGTTTATCCCAATGTGTCCATATTCTCCACAATAGTGACATCTGCACCAGGTATTGTAGTCCCAACCAAATATTGCTTTGATAATTTGTTATGCTGGATTAAATACCTTTGATTTGCATTGAGATGCCTTGTGACCTAGTTTCTTGCATTTGTGACATTTTCCTTCAATTTTTTGTTTTTCCTTGGATTCATTAGCTTTGTGACCATGCTAATTGCAGTTGAAGCATTTGCCATTGAATTTTTCCTTTCTATTACTCCAACATTTGTTTGATGTATGACCTATCCTACCACAGTGATTACAAGTAGGCCTTTGATTTGTTTGTGCACCTTGTTTGGAAGTTTCACCTTCTTTCTTGTAACCAAGTCTAGCTTTACCTTTTTGTCTATGAAGATTTTTCTCACTTAGCTGATTTAATTGAGTCATGTCTGCTTGTGATTTCATCATTCTCTCATTGATTTGATTTTTAGTGTCTAGGTCATTTTCCAAACTTTCATTGATTTTTCTTTTAGATCTCAAGTCACTTTTTAAGCTTTCATTAATTTGTCTTTCAGTGATCAGATCATTCCTCAGGTCTTCATTTTCAGATCTCAAATACATAATTGCTTCATTTGCATTGGAAAGTTGATTTATAAGATCTTGATGCTGAAGGGATTGACTATTTCTTACCTCTAAGTCTTTATTTTCCTTATTTCTTTGTTCCAAGACTTCACATAGCCTGATTGATTGGATTTCTTGTTCTCTTTTGAGTTTTCTTACTTCTTCCTGTAGTGAACCATTCTTTGTCAGGAGTTCCTTGATTTCCTTATTAGCTTCATTTTAACTACTTGAAGGTAAAAGGTCTTCAATTCTTTCTTCAACATACTGATGATCATTCATTTGTCTTGCAAGTTCCTTCCTTCTTTTCAGGGATTGAGAAAGATGCTCCTTAGCTTCTTTGAGTTGAACCATGATCATTTCTAGATCTAACTTTTCATTTTCAATAGCTTTGTCAAGTTTAAATATCTCCATTGCTCTTGATCTTTGCTCAAGCTGTCAAACTTTGTCCTGAGAACCAAATTCTCTGATACCAATTGTTGGAAATATTCAGGATGAAATGTGTTATTGAGAGGGGAGGGGTGAATCAACAACATATAAAATTTTATGCATTTTAACCATTTATCATTCATTCATCTAATCTACTACATAAAAGAAAGATCAATCATTCATAACACATGAACACAATGATTTGGTGACCCAGAAACCTTCCAATTAGAAAGTAAAATTGGTGTGGGGATGATGCCCACAAAACTTCGTTATTGCAGTATGAAGTTGGTCAGTTAAAGCTTACAATGGTCACTTCTGGTGATCTACCCTATTAGGAGCAAGTAGGACTGCTAGATCCACCTTGTTAGAGGATTTACAAACATACAGTGAAGTATGCACTCTGTTAGGGGATTTACAAAAGACTGTTAAGTCTACCTTGTTATAGGATTTAAAAATTGATTCACCTATTAGGATGAAATAGTGGATCTACTTACAACTTGTTTCCTGATAAGATCATTTTGCATTGATCACCTGATGTGATAGATATAACTTTTCTACTCCTTATGCCAACCTTGTTGTATTCCTTTTGCTCTACTGCTAATAGCAATACCTTCTTTTCATGCGAACAATACTTTCTTATTTCATGCCAATATGTTCATATTCCATTTTTTTTTTCTATTTATTCCAAAAATGATATCATACATTACATATATACCATTCTAGTATTTTATAATTACAAGGTCAACCAAAACACAAGTGAACAAAACATTACTGAGTTAGCCCATTAGTAAACTTAGGTTCACTGAACTGACTCGGTGACCTTATGATACTCGGCATCCACTACATTACTCGGCATCATCATGCACTCAGTAGAAGTAGAGACTCGGTTAATACTAGTCACAGAACATTGCTTGGAACTCGGTAGGCATTGGTGACTCAGTAGATGTAGTGTTACTCGGTAGAAACTATCTTCTTCATTTACCTTGCTTAACTCGGTAAACATTGAATCCTTTGTTTACCTTTTTCACTCAGTAAACTTTGGAATGCTTGGTGAGAACTGTTTTCCTATTGAACTTATAAGGTAACCACTAAATGCTTGATATATACTTGAGACTAAGTGATGAGCAAGATAAGAATTCAAGATAGAATAAGTGTTTGCAGTAATGACAAATATATCATAATTTCAACAAAAACAATACTAAAGAAAGACCCTAATATTTATCATTGGACAACTTAGTTTACCTTGTAGTAGAGACAACCATCAAAATCAAATCATTAGATGTTGAAATACATAACGTAGATGTTGCTCTAAAAATTGTAATGGAAGTGAATAAGAACTTTCTGGATAAATACACACTCAGTGTATATGTCAAAGAGATAAAATATGGAGACAAATGTGCAAGGGGGAGATATAAATAAATAGAGAAAAGAGAAAATAAAAGGGTTGAAAATAGCAAAAAAGTAGATATCAGATAAAGAGTATTAGAATGATTGAAGACAAAGAGTAACAACAAAGGCAAATCTACTCAAAGAGATTTTGGATATAGAAAAGACACACAAACTCAGGAGGAGTCACACAATTTTGAGGTATATGATCCATTACAAAATTTTGAACAATTTTGAAGTTTTGTATATATGTTGAACTGGATGTATATTATTCTCGAGGAGATCAGATTCATCATGTATAGTTAAGTGTTTTTTCCACTCATGTCAAAGGGGGAGATTGTTGATCTTAGATTGGTTTTGACAATTGAGTGTCAACACACTTAATCTTTTTACTAGGTTCATGCCGAGCTAGTAACATATGTTGAGTATAATATATATAGATGCCAAGTAAATCAAGTGCCAAGTAAATAGTAAGTGTTAAGAAGTTCAAGTGCCAAGTGAATAGTAGATGCTAAGAAAGTTCAAGTGCCAAGGCAAATAGAATTATGGTATGTGTCAAGTATTAGTATTAATAAGTGTCGAGTAACACATAATTAACTTAGTTGTTTGTGATGGAACAAATAACTATGTAAATCATTTTTGAGCCAACATATGGATAGATCTTGAAGCTTTGAATATAAGATCAAATCTATTTGAATTCCCTATGTGATCAACATGCAACTAATCAGAAAAATGAAAGGAATTGAGCAAGAAAAATAAATAAATCTCAATCATAGGTTCATACCTAACTCTAAGCCACCAAAGTCCTTTTAAAGGGAGATAAAGCCCCATAATTCAATATATGAGAGAGAGCATTAGTGAATGCATGGGAGGAGGTGATACTAGTGAAGATCTGAAGGAAGTAAAAAGGGGTGAATTGATCAATATACATTCAAGGTGACTTAGAAGAAGGAAAAAATTGTAGAATCAGTTATCAAAATAGAGGATTGAGGATACAAAAATTTCATATCAGATCAGAAAGGATCAAGATGGACTAAATTGAGATCTAAAATCAGCAATACTAGATTGTAAGTGTATCAGATCAAACATTGTATTGTACTTTCTAACAATTGTGTTAGTGGGATGAAATCCTTTATATTAAGGTTGATTTAACAGTCATAGTGAAATCCTTTAACAAGGTGACATTCTAAGTGAGTGTTCTAAAGTCCTTTAGCCAGGCACACTTTTAATAGAGTGTTAAAATCCTTTAACAGGGTAGGATCTAAAAATCCTTTTTAAGCCTTTAATAGGGTAGATCATGAGAATGGTCAAATTATGTAACCTTAACAAGTGAACTTTATTGTTGCAGTAGTGAAGAATTGTGGGCATCATCCACACCCTAGTTTCACCTTCTCATTGGATGGTTTTTGGGTAATCATATCTAGTGTCAAGTGTTTATGTGGATGCATTTACTTTACATGTTGTTTCAATATGTTTATGTATGCATTCTTTTAAAGTTAAAAGTTTTATTTTATAGAGATTGGTACTTTTGATTCACCCAACCCCCCTCTCAGAAGCATACATTTCCCTTTTGTATTTCCAACACACCCCTCCCCTCTTAGTAACAATTGGTATTAGAGTTGTGATTCTTAGAGAATAAGTTTAGAATCTTGAGAAAAGATTAGAGCCAATGGAGGTATACAAGCTAGATAAGGCTATTGACAATGAAAAGCTTGACCTTGAATTGGCTATTGGGCATCTAAAGAAAGAAAAGGAGAAACTCTCTCAATCATTGATAAGAAGGAAAGATCTTGTAGTACAAATTAATGAAAATCTATACATTAAAGAAAGAATTGAAGATATATGTCCTAAAATTATTTCAAATGAAGCTAATGAAGCAATCAAATATCTACTTGAAAAGAATTCCAATCTTCAAGAAGTTAGAAAATTGAAAAGAGAACAAAAAATCTAGTCAGTTTAATTATGTGAAGTCATGGAAGAAAAATATGAAACAAAAGAAGGGATAGAAGAAAAGAACTATGAAATTCAATATCTATCCCTTCAACAAACAAACTTCATTGATCAAATCACTAATACAAATGAAGAACTCATGGATCTAATATTAGAGAATGATCTAAAAACTGAGAAGAAAACCAATGAAATGATGTTGAAATCTCAAGAAAGAATGAATCAAAGCATGAATCAGTTAAATGAGAAAAGTTAGTATAGACACAAAGGTTAAGCTTGAATAGAATACATAGAAGAAGGTGAATCATCCAAGCAAGGAGCTCAAAGGAATCAAAGGCCTACTTGCAATCATTATGGTAAGTTAGGTCATACATTAAAAAAAATGTTGGAGTAATTGTAAAGCAAAATTCAATGTAAAATGTTACAATTGCAATAAGCATGGACATAGAGCAAGTGAATGCAAGGAAAAACCTAAGTTTGAAGGTAAATGTCACAATTGCAAGAAATAAGGAGACAAATCTTCTGAATGCAAAACCAAGATATTGAATTCAACATAACAGATTATGAAAGCAACATTTGGATGGGACTACAATAGATGGTGTAGATTGAACTACTATGGAGAATTTGGACACATTGGAGCAAATTGTGTGAAACACCACATGAGGAAAAGAGACACCACTAGAAGATGTTTCATTTGCATAGAACTTGGACATCTTGGAAAGAATTTTAAGAACACTAGAAGGATTGAAAATGGAAAGAAAGCCAAAGCTAAGAATATTAGAAAGAAAATGAAGAAATAATGGATACCAAAATATCTTGAGAATGCAAGTCCAAGTCACAAAGAGGATGTCACTAAAGAGTTGGGTGACTCAAGCATCTCAACTTGAATTCCTATGGGAATAACTTGGACAGAGACTCTGAAGTAGACATCTCACATTAGTTCCAACTAGCTAGAAGAAAAGATCCATATCAACATTTAAAATGCACTAGGATCACCGATTGGTTACATAAATAATAGACCTTATCAAGCTAGGTCATGTCACAAAACCCTACTGAGAAAATTTGGGTTACACTAAAGTATTGTGTGTGGACATTGAGTAGTTGAAAATTCTACCGAGTAATGCTGAGACTATCGAGCTATGAATATCTGTCGAGTATTAAAAAGATAGAATTGACGGGAAGACATTCTTTCATTGATCAAGTGGTCATACCAAAGCATTTATGGCAATTGAAAAGTGAAATTTGTTAAAAGGAAGAAAATTGAATTCATTTTTCACTGTGAATTTTTTAGAGCTATTTGCAAAGAGCAATTTCTGTGCTTCCAAGTGATCTATGTGTTTGTTGTTGGAAGAATTCTCACAATTTTTTGAAACCCTACAAGACCCTACCAAGCATGGCTTCTTCTTGTAAGAAAAGGAAAGAAAAGATAAAAAGTGTTGATTCATGGAGCATAATGTGAGCTTCCAACATTCAAAATTAGTCCAATAATTGTCAAATAATTGGACCCAATAGGTGCATAATCACAAATTCCTTCCCATGTATTACTTATGCATGATATACTCTTTTATTATCACTATTCTATTCAGGAGCTAGGCACACATGAAATCCATGAGCCACTGAATGAGTTAAGTGTGAATAGAGCTCTAAAACCTTAGCATTGACATTTGGAAGAAAAGGGCTTGATGCATATTTTACATATGCCAAAGGATTTTTAGGAAAAATGGATAAGATTAATATTGAGCCATATTCACAATGGGATGTTGTGGTTAGATCAGCCCATTTTGATCACAAAAAAAATGATACATCAAATCACTAGCCTTCCCTGGTTAAAGAAAGCTAAGATGACCAAAACCCTAGGTCAAGTTAAACTAGTGAAGAAAACTCTTATAGAGTAGGATGGAAAAGGAATGAAGATAAGAAGAATCATAGATATAGAGTTGAAATTTAGAATTCATGTGATTTCCTACAAAATCTATAGCTCTAGTCAGCCAACAGTGTGTCATGAAAGGTATTTTATTTGGCTTTCAAAGTTGTGAAGAATAACATGTCACTTGACCTTGCGGAGTTGTTACTGAACTAGTTCAATAAGAACATGGAAAGCATTAGAGGTTCCAAGAACAATCCATGTAAGTTTGGTTCACTCATAACTTGTTTATTTTTCTTTGTACAAAAATTTTTCCCTTCTAAAGGAATAATTGTATGGAGGAAAGATGTACCTATTCTATATTAGACTAATGAATACATAGCAAAGATGGGTGAAAATTATGATAGTGTAATATATAACTACTTTGATACATTTAAAGAGAAGATGAATAATAGATATAGGATACAAAAGAAACTTGTAGAAGACAACAAATATGATATCTATTTCATGGTAGACTATGATAGAGTGTACATTCATGGAGTTAGATCGAGGGTGACAAGTGTTAAGCCTCTTGAATATATGGTTAACATTGATGATACAAAAGACATCATTGAGGCTCTATTGAATGAGCCTATGGATCCTAAGGAATCATATTTTGGAACTTATGAAGAAGCCAAGGCAAGGATAGAACTTGAAATTAAGCTTCCTCAAGAAATTAATAAAGGAAGAAAGAGGATAGAAAAATTGAAGCAAGCAATTTCTACTCTCCTATTGACAAAGGGAAAAGGAGATGATGTAGAAGAGGATGAAGTAGAAGAAAAAAAATATGAGGAAGAGGAGTGTTGGAGTTATTTTTGGTAAAGAACATATCAGGTAGATTTAAACCTAATACCAAGAAACAAAGACCAAGGACAAGCCTAAGGATGAGCTAAATCCTATGTTCAAAAAGGCTAAATCTTAGTTCTGGACCAACTAACAGAGTCATCAAGACTCACTTCACTTTAGGCTCTACTAAGCTAAGGTAGGAAAACCTAAGGGATTTATCTTATGAACTTGATACTTTTCTCTACAAGATTACCCTCTATAGCAGAAATGGTCAATATCCTTCTATAATCTGCTGACAAACTTCTTCATTGGAGTAGCTAATCACAACCTAGGAAAGTAACAAAAAACAAGCCATGACTGACACTTCTGGTTCTTCAAAACATAAAATGGGAAATTTTTGTTCATTTTAAGTTTAGATCTCTTGGTATAACCCAAGTATGCAATAACAAAGAACATGCATCCTTCAAGCTGACCAGTCCCTAATCCATTGGGCATTAACTAAACTTTAACATATAGATGGATACCCAAAATGTACTCATACATTTAGACATATGATATATCTATTTGACTTGCAAAAATACATCAATCTTCATAACAACTCTCATACTTATGATGAAATCCTTCTGGTGTAACCTATAACCCTTTAAGTATAAACAAGCATTTACATGGATCTTTGTTCCAATAGTAAATTCATCCTAACATACAACCTTAATGGATTGCAACTAAGTCCAAGCTCTTCTTTCTTAAACACAAAACATTACAGATAATAAAAGAAGGAGATGAGAATCAGAATGAAAATTAGAAAGGTGAAACTCTTGTATTAATTTCCTTGAAAACAATACATCATCTGCATATCAAAACTCGGAAAATACACAAAGAATGATTGTATAATATGAAATACTTCAAAAGAAATACAACATGCCACTCATAATAGAAGAACACTAAGAAAATTGGTATCACAACTATGGGAAAAATCTCAAGAAATTGGAACCAGATTGGTCTCCCAATCCTCCTAAATCTCCAAAGAATTGGTACCCTAGTGCAGGAGCACCTAGGTAGGCTAAGTGTGAAACCTAGGTATTTCTTTATTTTTGGCTTGTAGTGATGCTAGCCACATCACTATTCTAATAATAGGTCCTATGTGGTCCTTAGGTGTGTTTAGGAGACTTGGCAAGACCCAAAGTGACCAAGTTGCTAGAAGTTGCCGACTATTGTCAACTAGCTGACATAGGTCCGGAAAAGGCTAAAATGGTCTAGAAAGGTTCCAATGGCTTTGAATTGTTTATTTGAAGTCATTTTATGCATATTATATATCTACTTTGTTTTGTGCCAAATTTGGAGGTCTAACTCCATGTAGAACAAAAGTTGCTGAAATGTTGTCATGTTGTCATGACAACATTTTCTTGCAAAAAGAAACTTTTTGGCATTTGTGTGTTTAGAACATCCTAACTATTTAGAATAGTTATGGAACTGATGGAGGAGCCTGTAAAAACATGAGGACAGCCATTTTCAGGGGGTTGGACAAGTTGGTTTTGCATTTTGGACGAATTGAGCAAGTATTTTGTGGCCGGTTTTATGCATTTGAAGGCATTTTTAATAGAGGAGGATTGAAAGGCCTGATTTTTGTGTTGTAAAAGTTCTGAAATATTGTTTTTAATATTTTTTTAGTGTTGGTTTGATCATTTTAATTCGTTTGCATTAGTGTAGAAAAATCTTTTTGTTCTTGGCAAGTTGCTGATCTGAACAGGGTTGCACTTAGAAAATGGGATCTTAGGGCCACTTCCCACCATTGGAAACCTCTGGTATTTTGGGATTTGGAACTAGGATCCATGTACATTATGTATCAAGAAGGAGGGCCCTTGAAAGCATCAGAAAGCATTTTTAAGGTGATGCCCTAGGCAAGCCAAATGCAACTTGGCTAGGAATCACAGTTGGAAAATGAGCTATGGAGAGGATTGAGTGTACAAATACCTTAATCCGGCTGCACAGCGAGTAATGAGAAGGTCTAACCTTGCTCCAGTCCAAAGGAGAGGTCTTGGAAAGGTGTCTAAGGTGGTTTTCCATCACAACAGCGATAAAGCACTTGAAATCCTCATTTTTGGCCTAAAACTGTACTTTCATTGTACGGAAAGTTTGGAGGCTAGAAAATTACAGAATCTTGAAGTATTCTAAAAAGGGTATCCAAAAATATAATTTTTTTGTAGGGTTGTTAAGAAGTTTTTCAAGAAATCTTGTTTCCAGCTATTTAGGAGGGCTAATTCCTAGTAGCCTTTTTGGAGCAATTTGGTGTATCTTCCCTAGTAGATTGAATGCGCCTATGAAATCAGCATTGTTTAGGGTCATGGATGTTAGAAGGAGTCTAAAAAAACCTTAGATGAAGAACTGGTACCCTTGGAGCTATAGATGGACTTGAGGGTTAATAGCGGACTGGAGCCGGCTAGTAAGAAATTTGATGTTACTTTGTTGGTGTACCCCCAACTGAAGGATTAGGATCTCTTGAGCAAGGTCCTAGTAATTATAGGGTGTGAAGAAGCCCTAGTGGGTCTAGTGAATGACCTAAGGTAGCCCTGAGAGAGAGCTTGGGGTTTGGAAGCAAGGTTGGGGTATTACATCAGAGTGGTATCAGAGCCAGTTAAAGATTTGGGAAAGGTAGTTAATGTTGGAAACCGCTGAAGAATCAGTAGGAGAATCCATGATGGTGACAAATGTGGAGTTAGCTAAAGAAGTTGACGAGAAAAGGCAAAGAAATCAGCTTCTTGAAGAAGCACTAGAAGAGGTGAAGCAAAAACTAGATGCAATTGTAGAGGCAGCCAAGAAAAGAGATGAAGAAGAAGATGGGAATGGTAAAAGGGTAGCAGAGGAAGATATTGTACCTGAACCTAATCCTATCTTGCAAGAAGAGCCCTTCTTGAAGGCAATCAAAGCCTTAGGAGGTAAAGCTTTGGAAGGAGTGCCACTTTTCAGTGGTAAGATGGATATTGATGCAGTTATGGATTGGTTAGAGGGTATGGAGAACCACTTTGAGTGTGAGGGTATCTCAGAGGCACAGAAGGTTAAGGTTGCTAAGTCAAGGCTTAGAGGCTCAGCCTTAACATGGTGGAAGTATGTACAAGATGAAAGAGTCAGCATGGGCAAGAATCCAATTGCAAATTGGAGTGCTATGGCAAACAAAATCAAGGAGAACTTCCTACCTAAAGACTTTGAGATCCAACTCCATAAAAAGAGGCAAGGACTGAAGCAAAAAGATCTTGATGTGACCTCCTACACTGAAGAATTTTAGAGGTTGTGTTTGAGATCCAAGAAGCAAGAAGAGGAGTCACTCAAGGTGGCAAGGTATCTTGGTGGCTTGAAGTGGAACATTCAAGAGGAGCTTAGCTTATGGGCCCCTACCACTATCCAAAGATGTCATCAGCTAGCTTTGAAGGTAGAAGAAAAGAACAAGAGGAAAGGAGATTCTAACTTCAAAGATAGAGGCAAAGGCAGAAATCAGAAAAATCAAAGAGGAGGCTACCATGGCAAAGGTAGTGATCAAAAGAGCCAAAGTGAAAGCAAACCCATGGAGCAAACTATTGACCACTCTTCAAGAGGTGGTTATAATAGAGGGAGAGGCAATCAAGGAGGATCAAGTAGGGGTAGAGGAGGTAGGAGCAGCTCTCACTTTGCAACAATGAAGTGTTACAATTGTGGTCAACTAGGCCATCCTGCCTATAGGTGCTCGGACAAACCCTCTTCCTCAAGCCAAGATAAAAGGCTAGCATATGCACAAGAAGATAATAGAAGTTGAAAGGATGTTGACATAGACCATATTGAGTCTAAAAAAGGTGAGAACCTCATGTTTAGGAGGGTGCTGATCAAGCAACTAGCTTCTAATGAGCCTAGACATAGAAGGGCATTGTTTAGGATCAAGTGCAAGATCCTAGGAAAAGTATGCAAGGTGGTGGTTGATTCTGGATCAACTGATAATGTAATATCAGAGGAGGCTGTTACAAAGCTCAAACTGAAGAAGATACCTCATGACAACCCTTACAAAGTCACATGGCTTAACAAAGGGCAAAGCATCCTAGTGAATGAACAAGCATGGGTGGACTTCTCAATCGCAGGATATAAAGACCGCTTATTATGTGATATTTTGCCAATGGATGCTTGTCATCTTTTGCTAGGGAGACCTTGGAAATTTGATAGGGAAGTGGTCTATGATGGCAAGGAAAATACCATAACATTTAAGAAAGGAAGCAAGACCTTCAAAATTTAGTCATTGTTAGAAGGGGATGAACCACAGTCCAAGGTGCCTAATGTGCTGCTATGTGGAGAGAAAGAGTTTATTAGAGACCTCAAGCATGAGGAGAGCCAAGGATTTGCAGTCATACTAAAGGCTGCAAGTGAAGAAAAGCCAGTCCAAGAACCTTTACTAGCAGAGGTACAAGAGTTGCTTGTAAAGTATAAGGAGATTGTTAGTGATGGTACACCAGCTACCCTACCACCAAGAAGAGTTATCAGCCATCAAATTGACTTTGTTCCAGGTGCCTCACTACCTAATAAGGAAGCCTACAAGTTAACCCCAGATCAGAACCTTGAAGTGGCAAGACAAGTCCAAGAGTTGATGGACCAAGGTTTGATCCAAAAGAGCATAAGCCCTTGTGCAGTCCCGGTGGTTTTGGCATCCAATAAGGGAGGAAAATGGAGGTTGTGTACTAATTCAAGGGCCATTAACTGCATTACAATCAGGTATAGGTTTCCTATTCCAAGAATTGAAGACCTTATGGATTGTCTAGGAGGTGATATGTATTTCACTAAGCTGGACTTGAAAAGTGGGTATCACCAAATTAGAATAAAGGAGGGAGATGAATGGAAGACAGCATTTAAGACTACTGATGGTCTTTATGAATGGCTTGTGATGCCATTTGGTCTTTCCAATGCCCCTAGCACCTTCATGAGGCTCATGAACGAAGTGCTCAAAGACTTCACAGGCAGATTTGTGGTGGTGTATTTGGATGATATCCTCATCTACAGCAAGACCAAAGAGGAACATGTCAAGCATGTAGAAGCGGTTTTGAAGAGGCTTTATGAGGAGAAGCTATCTATCAACCTTGAGAAGTGTGACTTCTTCAAGCAAGAGTTGGTGTATCTAGGCTTTGTGGTGTCTAAAGGAACTTTGAAGATGGACAAGGAGAAAGTTGTTGCTATCCTAAGTTGGCCTACACCTACCACATCTAGTGAGGTAAGAAGTTTCCACGGTTTGTCTCAATTTTATAGTAAGTTCATTAGGAACTTTAGTGGTATTTGTGCACCATTTCTTGATACCATAAAGGGGGGAGTCAAGTCCAAGTTTAGGTGGACTTTAGAGGCTGAAAAGTCATTTGATATGTTAAAAAAACAAGTAGCTACTCAACCCATCCTAAAATTGCCTAGCTTTGAAAAGTTGTTCACCTTAGAATGTGATGCAAGTGGCCTAGCAGTGGGTGGGGTGTTGAGTCAAGAAGGTAGACCAGTAGCCTTCTATAGTGAAAAGCTAAATGAGGCCAAGAAGAAATACTCATCCTATGATCTAGAATTGTATGCCTTAGTCCAGTGTCTTAGGAAGTGGAGACACTATTTGTTGCCAAAAGAATTTGTTGTGTTTACAGATAATCAAGCTCTTAGCTACATCAACACATAGGAGAAGTTGAGCAATAGGCACTTGAAGTGGATGGAATATTTGCAGGCCTTCACCTTTACAATCAATCATAAGAAAGGACAAATGAACAAGGTTGCTGATGCATTAAGTAGAAGGGTTTTAACAATCCAAGAGATTCAGCTCCATAGCATTGGAGTGGAGAGTTTTCAGAATCTTTACAAGAATGATGAGGACTTTGCTGAAGCCTATAAGGTATGCATGGATTTTGGAAACCACTTTCATAGAAGATTTTCATAATACACTTTGCAAAATGGGTTGCTATTTAAGGGTAACCAGTTGTGTGTACCAAGAGGTTCCATGAGAGAGAACCTAATACAAGAGAAGCATAATGGCAGCTTGAGTGGGCATTTTGGTATCAGCAAGACAATAGAACTAGTGCAAAGGTTCTATTATTGGCCTAAATTGGTCAAAGATGTAACCAAGTATGTGGAGCAATGTATGGTGTGTATGAAGGCAAAAGGAGGAATGAGCAATGCAGGTCTTTACCAGCCCTTACCAATTCCTAGCAGACCATGGGATTGTGTAAGTATGGATTTCATTGTTGGTTTGCCTAAAACTAAGCAAGGGTATGATAGCATTTATGTTGTTGTTGATAGATTCAGTAGAATGGGACATTTAATTCCATGTAAGACAACTAATGATGCAAGTCATATAGCTCATTTGTTTTTCAAAGAGGTTGTAAGGATTCATGGACTTCCATTAAGCATTGTGTCGGATCGAGATGTGAAATTCATGAGTCACTTTTGGAAGACTTTATGGAAGAAGCTTGGCACTAACATGTCTTTTGGTTCAGCTTACCATCCTCAAACTGATGGTCAAACTGAGGTGGTTAATAAAACTTTAGGTAACCTTCTTAGGTGCCTGACTAAGGAGTATGGTCAGACTTGGGATGTTATCATCTCACAAGCAGAATATGCCTACAATGATAGCAAGAATAGGACTACCAGAAAGAGTCCTTTTGAAATTGTTTATGGCATGCACCCAAGAGGTGTGTGTGAACTAAGGTGTCTTGGAAACATGGATCAGATTAGTGGTCAAGCTGAAGACTTTGTACAAACCATGAAGGAGATTCAGGAGCAAGTCAAGAAGACTATTCAAGACAACACTCTAAAACTCAAAGCCAAGGTGGATGAAAAGAAGAAGGATGTTCAGTTTGCTGTTGGGGACTATGTGATGGTCCATTTGAACAAAGAAAGGCTTCAAAAAGGCATTCCTACTAAGTTACAGATGAAGAGGGTAGGGCCTTGCAAAATATTGGCTAAATATGGAGCAAATGCCTATAAGGTAGATTTACCTTCCGATTTGGGCATATCCCCTATTTTTAATGTGCAAGACTTGGTGGCATACAAAGTTGACCCATCTCATCTCAGTCCCGATGTTCATGAAGATCTTGAACTTGCTTCAACACCTACAAACAACAAGTTGGAGGTAGAAAAGGTGTTAGATTCAAGGGTAAAGAAGACTACAAGGCACAAGGTTTACATGGAACACCTCATCAAATGGAAGGAGAAACCAATTTTAGAGGCTACATGGGTTGCTGAGACAGAGTTCAAGAAGGTTGGCATACCTCTAGATTTGTTGCAAACTGATCCACCTTGAGTTCTTTGTTGGAGGGGGGAGTATGGTCCTGGAGCACCTAGGTAGGCTAAGTGTGAAACCTAGGTATTTCTTTATTTTTGGCTTGTAGTGATGCTAGCCACATCACTATTCTAATAATAGGTCCTATGTGGTCCTTAGGTGTGTTTAGGAGACTTGGCAAGACCCAAAGTAACCAAGTTGCTAGAACTTGCCGACTATTGTCAACTAGCTGACTTAGGTCCGGAAAAGGCTAAAATGGTCTAGAAAGGTTCCAATGGCTTTGAATTGTTTATTTGAAGTCATTTTATGCATATTATATGTCTACTTTGTTTTGTTCCAAATTTGGAGGTCTAACTCCATGTAGAACAAAAGTTGCTGAAATGTTGTCATGTTGTCATGACAACATTTTCTTGCAAAAAGCAACTTTTTGGCATTTGTGTGTTTAGAAAGTCTTAACTATTTAGAAAAGTTATGGAACTAATGGAGGAGCCTGTAAAAATGTGAGGACAGCCATTTTCAGGGGGTTGGACAAGTTGGTTTTGCATTTTGTACGAATTGAGCAAGTATTTTGTGGCCGATTTTATGCATTTGAAGGCATTTTTAATAGAGGAGGATTGAATAGCCTAATTTTTGTGTTGGAAAAGTTCTGAAATATTGTTTTTAATCTTTTTGTAGTGTTGGTTTGATCATTTTAATTCATTTGCATTAGTGTAGAAAAATCTTTTTGTTCTTGGCAAGTTGCTGATCTGAACAGGGCTGCACTTAGAAAATGGGATCTTAGGGCCACTTCCCACCATTGGAAACCTCTGGTATTTTGGGATTTGGAACTAGGATCCATGTACATTATGTATCAAGAAGGAGGGCCCTTGAAAGCATCAGAAAGCATTTTTAAGGTGATGCCCTAGGCAAGCCAAATGCAACTTGGCTAGGAATCACAGTTGGAAAATGAGTTATGGAGAGGATTGAGTGTACAAATACCTTAATCTGGCTAGACAGCAAGTAATGAGAAGGTCTAACCTTGCTCCAGTCCAAAGGAGAGGTCTTGGAAAGGTGTCTAAGGTGGTTTTCCATCACAATAGCGATAAAGCACTTGAAATCCTCATTTTTGGCCTAAAACTGTACTTTCATTGTACGGAAAGTTTGGAGGCTAGAAAATTACAGAATCTTGAAGTATTCTAAAAAGGGTATCCAAAAATATAATTTTTTTGTAGGGTTGTTAAGAAGTTTTTCAAGAAATCTTGTTTCCAGCTATTTAGGAGGGCTAATTCCTAGTAGCCTTTTTGGAGCAATTTGGTGTATCTTCCCTAGTAGATTGAATGCGCCTATGAAATCAGCATTGTTTAGGGTCATGGATGTTAGAAGGAGTCTAAAAAAACCCTAGATGAAGAACTGGTACCCTTGGAGCTATAGATGGACTTGAGGGTTAATAGCGGACTGGAGCCGGCTAGTAAGAAATTTGATGTTACTTTGTTGGTGTACCCCCAACTGAAGGATTAGGATCTCTTGAGCAAGGTCCTAGTAATTATAGGGTGTGAAGAAGCCCTAGTGGGTCTAGTGAATGACCTAAGGTAGCCCTGAGAGAGAGCTTGGGGTTTGGAAGCAAGGTTGGGGTGTTACATCAGAGTGGTATCAGAGCCAGTTAAAGATTTGGGAAAGGTAGTTAATGTTGGAAGCCACTGAAGAATCAGTAGGAGAATCCATGATGGTGACAAATGTGGAGTTAGCTAAATAAGTTGATGAGCAAAGGCAAAGAAATCAGCTTCTTGAAGAAGCACTAGAAGAGGTGAAGCAAAAACTAGATGCAGTTGTAGAGGCAGCCAAGAAAAGAGATGAAGAAGAAGATGAGAATGGTAAAAAGGTAGCAGAGGAAGATATTGTACCTGAACCTGATCCTATATTGCAAGAAGAGCCCTTCTTGAAGGCAATCAAAGCCTTAGGAGGTAAAGCTTTGGAAGGAGTGCCACTTTTCAGTGGTAAGATGGATATTGATGCACTTATGGATTGGTTAGAGGGTATGGAGAACCACTTTGAGTGTGAGGGTAGCTCAGAGGCACAGAAGGTTAAGGTTGCTAAGTCAAGGCTTAGAGGCTCAGCCTTAACATGGTGGAAGTATGTACAAGATGAAAGAGTCAGCATGGGCAAGAATCCAATTGCAAATTGGAGTGCTATGGCAAACAAAATCAAGGAGAACTTCCTACCTAAAGACTTTGAGATCCAACTCCATAAAAAGAGGCAAGGACTGAAGCAAAAAGATCTTGATGTGACCTCCTACACTGAAGAATTTCAGAGGTTGTGTTTGAGATCCAAGAAGCAAGAAGAGGAGTCACTCAAGGTGGCAAGGTATCTTGGTGGCTTGAAGTGGAACATTCAAGAGGAGCTTAGCTTATGGGCCCCTACCACTATCCAAAGATGTCATCAGCTAGCTTTGAAGGTAGAAGAAAAGAACAAGAGGAAAGGAGATTCTAACTTCAAAGATAGAAGCAAAGGCAGAAATCAGAAAAATCAAAGAGGAGGCTACCATGGCAAAGGTAGTGATCAAAAGAGCCAAAGTGAAAGCAAACCCATGGAGCAAACTATTGACCACTCTTCAAGAGGTGGTTATAATAGAGGGAGAGGAAATCAAGGAGGATCAAGTAGGAAATCAAGGAAAACAAGTAGCTACTCAACCCATCCTAAAATTGCCTAGCTTTGAAAAGTTGTTCACCTTAGAATGTGATGCAAGTGGCCTAGCAGTGGGTGGGGTGTTGAGTCAAGAAGGTAGACCAGTAGCCTTCTATAGTGAAAAGCTAAATGAGGCCAAGAAGAAATACTCATCCTATGATCTAGAATTGTATGCCTTAGTCTAGTGTCTTAGGAAGTGGAGACACTATTTTTTGCCAAAAGAATTTGTTGTGTTTACAGATAATCAAGCTCTTAGCTACATCAACACACAGGAGAAGTTGAGAAATAGGCACTTGAAGTGGATGGAATATTTGCAGGCCTTCACCTTTACAATCAAGCATAAGAAAGGACAAATGAACAAGGTTGCTGATGCATTAAGTAGAAGGGTTTTAACAATCCAAGAGATTCAGCTCCATAGCATTGGAGTGGAGAGTTTTCAGAATCTTTACAAGAATGATGAGGACTTTGCTGAAGCCTATAAGGTATGCATGGATTTTGGAAACCACTTTCATAGAAGATTTTCATAATACACTTTGCAAAATGGGTTGCTATTTAAGGGTAACCAGTTGTGTGTACCAAGAGGTTCAATGAGAGAGAACCTAATACAGGAGAAGCATAATGGCAGCTTGAGTGGGCATTTTGGTATCAACAAGACAATAGAACTAGTGCAAAGGTTCTATTATTGGCCTAAATTGGTCAAAGATGTAACCAAGTATGTGGAGCAATGTATGGTGTGTATGAAGGCAAAAGGAGGAATGAGCAATGCAGGTCTTTACTAGCCCTTACCAATTCCTAGCAGACCATGGGATTGTGTAAGTATGGATTTCATTGTTGGTTTGCCTAAAACTAAGCAAGGGTATGATAGCATTTATGTTGTTGTTGATAGATTCAGTAGAATGGGACATTTCATTCCATGTAAGACAACTAATGATGCAAGTCATATAGCTCATTTGTTTTTCAAAGAGGTTGTAAGGATTCATGGACTTCCATTAAGCATTTTGTCAGATCGAGATGTGAAATTCATGAGTCACTTTTGGAAGACTTTATGGAAGAAGCTTGGCACTAACATGTCTTTTGGTTCAGCTTACCATCCTCAAACTGATGGTCAAACTGAGGTGGTTAATAGAACTTTAGGTAACCTTCTTAGGTGCCTGACTAAGGAGTATGGTCAGACTTGGGATGTTATCATCTCACAAGCAGAATATGCCTACAATGATAGCAAGAATAGGACTACCGGAAAGAGTCCTTTTGAAATTGTTTATGGCATGCACCCAAGAGGTGTGTGTGAACTAAGGTGTCTTGGAAACATGGATCAGATTAGTGGTCAAGCTGAAGACTTTGTACAAACCATGAAGGAGATTCAGGAGCAAGTCAAGAAGACTATTCAAGACAACACTCTAAAACTCAAAGCCAAGGTGGATGAAAAGAAGAAGGATGTTCAGTTTGCTGTTGGGGACTATGTGATGGTCCATTTGAACAAAGCAAGGCTTCAAAAAGGCATTCCTACTAAGTTACAGATGAAGAGGGTAGGGCCTTGCAAAATATTGGCTAAATATGGAGCAAATGCCTATAAGGTAGATTTACCTTCCGATTTGGGCATATCCCCTATTTTTAATGTGCAAGACTTGGTGGCATACAAAGGTGACCCATCTCAGCTCAGTCCCGATGTTCATGAAGATCTTGAACTTGCTTCAACACCTACAAACAACAAGTTGGAGGTAGAAAAGGTGTTAGATTCAAGGGTAAAGAAGACTACAAGGCACAAGGTTTACATGGAACACCTCATCAAATGGAAGGAGAAACCAATTTCAGAGGCTATATGGGTTGCTGAGACAAAGTTCAAGAAGGTTGTCATACCTCTAGATTTGTTGCAAACTGATCCACCTTGAGTTCTTTGTTGGAGGGGGGAGTATGGTGCAGGAGCACCTAGGTAGGCTAAGTGTGAAACCTAGGTATTTCTTTATTTTTGTCTTGTAGTGATGCTAGCCACATCACTATTCTAATAATAGGTCCTATGTGGTCCTTAGGTGTGTTTAGGAGACTTGGCAAGACCCAAAGTGACCAAGTTGCTAGAAGTTGCCGACTATTGTCAACTAGCTGACTTAGGTCCGGAAAAGGCTAAAATGGTCTAGAAAGGTTCCAATGGCTTTGAATTGTTTATTTGAAGTCATTTTATGCATATTATATGTCTACTTTGTTTTGTGCCAAATTTGGAGGTCTAACTCCATGTAGAACAAAAGTTGTTGAAATGTTGTCATGTTGTCATGACAACATTTTCTTGCAAAAAGCAACTTTTTGGCATTTGTGTGTTTAGAACGTCCTAATTATTTAGAACAGTTATGGAACTGATGAAGGAGCCTGTAAAAATGTGAGGATAGCCATTTTCAGCGGGTTGGACAAGTTGGTTTTGCATTTTGTACGAATTGAGCAAGTATTTTGTGGCCGGTTTTATGCATTTGAAGGCATTTTTAATAGAGGAGGATTGAATGGCCTGATGTTTGTGTTGGAAAAGTTTTGAAATATTGTTTTTAATCTTTTTGTAGTGTTGGTTTGATCATATTAATTCGTTTGCATTAGTGTAGAAAAATCTTTTTGTTCTTGGCAAGTTGCTGATCTGAACAGGGCTGTACTTAGAAAATGGGATCTTAGGGCTACTTCCCACCATTGGAAACCTTTGGTATTTTGGGATTTGGAACTAGGATCCATGTACATTATGTATCAAGAAGGAGGGCCCTTGAAAGCATCAGAAAGCATTTTTAAGGTGATGCCCTAGGCAAGCCAAATGCAACTTGGCTAGGAATCACAGTTGGAAAATGAGTTATGGAGAGGATTGAGTGTACAAATACCTTAATCCAGCTGCACAACGAGTAATGAGAAGGTCTAACCTTGCTCCAGTCCAAAGGAGAGGTCTTGGAAAGGTGTCTAAGGTGGTTTTCCATCACAACAGCGATAAAGCACTTGAAATCCTCATTTTTGGCCTAAAACTGTACTTTCATTGTACGGAAAGTTTGGAGGCTAGAAAATTATAGAATCTTGAAGTATTCTAAAAAGGGTATCCAAAAATATAATTTTTTTGTAGGGTTGTTAAGAAGTTTTTCAAGAAATCTTGTTTCCAGCTATTTAGGAGGGCTAATTCCTAGTAGCCTTTTTGGAGCAATTTGGCGTATCTTCCCTAGTAGATTGAATGAGCCTATGAAATCAGCATTGTTTAGGGTCATGGATGTTAGAAGGAGTCTAAAAAAACCCTAGATGAAGAACTGGTACCCTTGGAGCTATAGATGGACTTGAGGGTTAATAGCGGACTGGAGCCGGCTAGTAAGAAATTTTATGTTACTTTGTTGGTGTACCCCCAACTGAAGGATTAGGATCTCTTGAGCAAGGTCCTAGTAATTATAGGGTGTGAAGAAGCCCTAGTGGGTCTAGTGAATGACCTAAGGTAGCCCTGAGAGAGAGCTTGGGGTTTGGAAGCAAGGTTGGGGTGTTACATCATACCCTTACAAAGAGCATAAAAGGAAGATATATAAGAGAGAAGATATTTCAGGAATTGGAAGGTGAATTTGACATTTGTCCCCTTTGAAATAATCTTCAACCTAAAGTTTTCTGAAACTGAACTTCCTCATTTACCTACAACTAGAAACCATAAATGATGCCAAAATATTTGATACATTCCCTTTTTATTTGCAAAATATCTCATGGAGAAAATATTAGGAATTCATCACAAATTGTATTGAAGCTTCAAATCTAATTTAAACATGTCACATCTACCCTTTGCCTGTAAATTCACTTGTGTTATTGCCAAAAAACATAATTGCCTCAACCACCTTCAAAAATATTTAATTCATCCTTCAAATTTCTAGAGAAGTCAAATCAAATAAAATTGTCTATATCTAATTGCAATTTCATCTACAACATTAAAATTGCACATTTCATCGTAAAGCCCTCGAAATCAAAAAACCTCTTGTAGTTGCTATCGGCTGACACCTGCTGAAAATTTGATTGTTAAAAGGGAAAATTTACTCTTTTCGAATTTTGACAGTATTTTACTCTACCTATTTTGGATAAACAATGCCCCCTGAGACTATTCTGAAAATATGCCTCCCAGACTGAACAGAGCATGTTTAAAATTTGAAAAAATTTAAAAGTTCATATAGTTGAACTATATAAAACTTTAAAAATAAATCAAATATTTCCATTTGAAAATCTGAGCATTCAAATCATTTGAAATTTGATTTTTATTACATTTCCCTTTCTCCCCCTATCTACCACATCCATATATGCCATGTGTCAATCCTAGATTCGCTGAGTAGGCCCCACTTTATCTTTCCATTTCAAATGTGTGAAATAGTTAAAATTTATGAATTTTATCCACCTACAATATTTTGACCAGTTGTAACATCATAGGTCCTTTTGTGTCTCTCCATGATCTTATGAAAACCATGTGTTTTAAATATTTGAAATTTGACATTTTGAAAATATTCCTCACATTAATATATTAATTCTTTAAACTCCCCTCTCTGACTATATGATGAACATTTTAAGATATAATTAATATATCAATTATATTAACCTTTCAACCTCCTCCTTGTATTAATCGTTCACCTCAAAATTCATCTTTATGATCTTACAAAATTTTGTAAGGTTGTAGCCTTTATATTCTAAACCCCTAATCTCCCAACTTGGTGTAATATTGTGGGCCTCAAAATTTCTCCCTACGACCATGCGATGGGTGATGGAATTGCACCATGTGGTACTTTTCAAATATTGGTTGACTTTCACTACCGCAGGCCCCTCCATTCACCAACTTGACATCTTGGAAGACATGTGTCTTAAGACACATTACCTTTTGAGTGCCTAGGTATATGAAAAATGAACATCTTTCCCACCTTGCCAATGTGGGATATTGGAAACAAATCCTCATGCAATATTCTTGCCTTGGACATGGGTATCTTTTTTACCCATGATGTTGCCATGGATTCTTTGTTCACTACCTCCCACATGGAAACCAAGTGTAGAGACCCCTACAAGAGTCGTCTCCCACCAAAAATGTGGAGCTCCATCTTTGAAGTCGTGAGTGCCTATGCTACATGGAACTGTGGATGCTTTGACTTTGCTACGTGTTTCCTCATGTGGGCTACTCCATGCCCTTTGAGGCTCCCCTGTCATGGGCTATTCCAATAAATGCTTGGCTCCCAATGGATGATGCCTCATTCCTACATGTAGTGACAATCTCCAGGCATGGGCCTCCTAAAATGTGGGAAGCCTGTTCACAGTGCATGAATTGCCCCATGATACTAGCTTGCAGTTTATCAAAGGTGGGGTGCTCTTTAATATGGGTGTGAGAGCCCCCTTTTTCATTATGTCTTTATGCTATCTAGCTCCCTCTGCCTGCATATGGATGAATCCCTCAGTCTGCGGCTAGTATGATTGCACTCATCCAACATTGCATTTAATCCAACATTGTGGATGATAGGGTGGAGTCTTATTTTCTTCACCATTTTCCAAATCAATGCCCTACATTCATTAATTGTATGGAGCTCTCTATTATAAAAAATTTTGCCATGTAGATGCCTTGCTTTAAAACAATGTCTTTCTTATTGTAAAATTTGCATCTTCAAACACCAAGTGGGTGGAGATAATCAAAGATATATTATGCTTGGAAAAAACACACTCTTTTGAGGAAAATTATATGGAAAAGGCTATATATTATTATCATGGTAATTTATAAATCATTGTGGCAACTCAATGGGAAAAAACTTGAAAACTCAAGACATGTCATTGATGTCATAACACTTGAACTTATCTAATGGAATCAACTGGGCCCAAAGTGGGTCCAGCTAAATTGTTTTTTCATTTTCGAGCACTTGACATGGAAAATTGATCCATTAACTTTCTTGAACTGACTGGAACCTGATTTGATCATAGATCAATCATTAAAAACTCATTTTACTTTGCTCTTTGCAAACTGTGATTTTTTGATGACAGGGCAAGTTGGTTGGCCTTAAAAATTGATTCAAACATCTGATCAAACCCTAAAACTCTGGACTTCTATTCTCTCTAACACATTCAATAGGCCTACAAAATCTCATTGCATGACGACATTAGGGTCAAAAGATATTAACCTCCGACCATGCCAACTTAAAATCACCTGTACATAAACATGTTAGAAAGTTGGGAATTGTGTTCAGTTTGAGCTCTAAAAATTGAGCTGGGCACTTGAGGTTCTAAAAACTAAGGAACTAGTTCTTTGTCATGAGGAGAATATAATTCTATGATTTGGGCTCATTAAAAATCATAAGATGCATTTGGTGAAGGTATGAAGCTGGCTACCTAGATTTACAAGACAGGAAACAGTAGTAAAAAAATGCTTTTATGAATGGAATGACCCCAAGAAAGTGTGCAAAATGATTTGTCAAGACTTAAAAACTGACATAATTTTAGAATTTTTAGTATACAATTTAGGGGAAGAAACCATTCAGTCCCATCAATCATGAACTGAAAGATATGACATCCTGAACTAGGCTCCCAATCAATCTACACTTCTGATTACTAGTGAAACTTTAAAATTTACAAATGGAATTACATTTGAAAGCCGACCAAATGGATTCATCATAAGCTCAAATATGGAGCATATAAAGTCTCTAACCTATAAAATATGATGCAAAAGGAATTTTCTTATTTGGGTCAACTGGTCAAAAGTTATAGCTTGTCAAACAGGTCTACCTGGAAATATGAACAATATGCAAATTTACAATAGAGGTAACTGACCAACTTTGAGGGGTTTGAAACCTAGTAAAATGGATTCAAAATGACTTGAAACTTGGAACATAGGTTCTCTATTATGTATATTAAACATCCTCAAAGTGGTGACTCATGAAACATAATTGGGTGAAAGATATTCAAATGCAAACATGCTCTTCTATTGTTTTTTGACACTTGGGCAGAAAATGCACAACTGAAGACTACTCAAAATGGAACTTTGCAAAAATGGCTCAGAATGTTAGTTTATCACTACAAAACATATGGATAGGCTGAATGAGGGTGTTAGAAACATGAAACACCATTTAGGCATTAATTCTATAGCTAGGTATATAAGCATGAAAAGCGTTCATAGGGGGCTCAAAGCAACTCAAAATTTGAAATGGACAATCAAAACGAGAATGCAATTTTGAGTGCCAACAAGGAGCCTATAAGAAAGAAAGGTAAAGTTATCATAACCAGATCTACTAAATTATCCACTACAGTATTCACAAGAAGAGCATCAAAATATAGGAAGAAATTGGAGTTAGGTGAGGAGAATGTGGAGCAAATTATTTTTAAAAAGCTACACTTCAAGAAAAGTTGAAGGAAATGGAAGAAGGAGATAGAATGGAAAATTTCAAATTTCTTAGATAAGAAACTAGGAATACAAATGAGAAAAAGTAGATTGAGGACATGATGTCAAAACTGGGAAAATGGAAGTACTCTCCTAATCAACTTGCTTAGAAAATTCCAAAGAGCTTTTGCAAGAAATGAAACCTAAATGGGAGAATGAAAGGAAAACTAAAAAAGACATATTTGATAGACTCTAAAGCAACTCATGTTGAGGCTCAGTGAAAAAGTGGTGAAAGAATCTTTGAAGACAAATGAAGAAAAAATCACTCTTAAGTCCAACACGTCTCGTACTAATGAAAGACATAGAATCTATTGTAAAATCTGCCACTAACACATGGAAGAACATTTACAACCTACATCAACCGAGTGAATTTTTTGTTCATGTTAGTGACAAAGATAATGAAGATAACAAGAAAGATGGTGACAATGATGATGAAGAAGATGTAAATCTAGATGATAATTTGGAAGAATAGGAAGCTACATAGGAAATCTCCCTGAGATTCAGAGTATTGAGGAAACTAACCTAGAAAAGATCGTAGTAGCAATAATGGCCACATTTCCTCACTCTCCAAGAAAAGCTTTAATTCCATCAAGCTCTAAGAAAGCTTCTACTGAGTTGGTTGTGGCAACCACTACAACACCAAGCACCCAACCAATCTTTGTACCTATTCAACTAAGTACTACATTGACTAAAGTGAATAACACTTCTTCTACTAAGTAGTAAGTCCCTCCATCAACATTAGATTTGATAATGTAGCAACAAGGTATTTCTAGTGTCAATGCCATATAAAATTTTGTTTCTAGCCCCTCAATTTCTGCTATTGTTTCTATTCCACATTTAGCTAGTACAAGGACAGTTGAGCACAAGTCTCAATTGAGTACTAAAGTTTCAAACAAGGATAAAGGTAAAGAAGAAGATATTGATCTAGATGAGGATATAATTATCCCAAATTGGGATATCTCTACTTTGAATCTTGATCAAATGAACAGCATGGATGAATTGTTGCAAAAGAGAGCTAAGAAACGTAAGCATAAAGAAGAGAAGGGCAAGGAAATACAAATGCTTGAAGATGTAAAGAACATACTTGTAGATGCACTAGTATTGAGGTTGATAGTTTACAACCTATTTTGGACCAGTTAGAAGAATTTGTCTCAAAATTCAATGAAGATTTGAATGGACAAGACAAGTTGCTACAAAGAGAAGAAAGGAATTTTGAGAACAAGGTATTCGAACAAGTGGCACAAAAAATTACAATAAGCCAAGTAGAATTGTCTATAATTCTTAGTTCATTGAAAACATCCACAAAGAATGTTACTTTATGATGCATGATGCGAAAAAAAATGTTGACAATTTGCATGTTGGTTTTATTGTCCTTGTTGAGGTGGAAGCTTGTGGCAAAGATGAAGATTGTTGTATATCTTTCTTTTGGAGTCAAAGTGTGGGACACACTTTTCTATCTACCAGGGGAGTCTAATGCAGGAGCATCTTGCATGGGAAAATTAAATTTGAAAAAAATAAAATAAAATAAAAAATAAATTGTGGAGGAGAGAGAAAGTGATGAAAATAGAAGGAAAAATAATAAAAAAATAAAATAAGGGGAAAAGAAGAAAAGAAGAATAAAAAAATGAATTTCTATTTTCAAGGTGCATAATTGGCATAAATAGAAAAATAATAAAAATAGTTGTCATTCCATTAATCGAGGTGTGTAGGTGGCAATTTAGAAGTTTGTGGAAAGTTCCTTAAATCATGCATTTAATATTTGTTGTGATCCATAAAGCAATGTAATTTTCTAATTGGGCCACATGGTGGTGCTTAGTTGTATTTGGGTGGAAATTCTAGAAGGTTGTAGATATTGTAGAAGGTTGTGGATATTCTAGAATGTTGTGGATAGATCATGCATTGGGTGGTAAGTGCCTATTTAAGGAAGGCTTATGTTCATTTGTAATTAAGCTCTTCAAGTAGAAGCTCTTCAAGTGTAAGCCCTTGTAGTCAAGCTCTTCAAGTGTAAGCCCTTGTAGTGAAGCTCTTCGAATGTAATTTCTTGTAGAAGCTCTATGAATGTAATCTCTTGTAAGGAAGCTCTCAAGGTGTAGTGAACAAGCTGTTTTGTTGTAAGCTCTTCTAGTTGGAAGTCCTTGTGAGGAAGCTCTCTTATATTATAAGAATTTGGAGTCCTTTGATTTGGAGAATATTGTAATGAATTGCAAGTATTAATGGGTGCTTTATGAAGAATTTTTGTCATCTCTTTGTCTCCATCTTGTTGCATTTTTGGTTTTGAGTTGGTATGGGTGGTGCGGCCCTACATAAGTAGTATCAAAGCATACATTTGTCAGTGGTAGCAGAGCATGTCTACATCACTTTATAATCTAGTAAGTTGTGTGATACATCTATCTTTACCCAAGGAATCAAAGAAAAAATAATATAAGATAGATGAAGACTTGAAGGCAAGTGCACATGAGTTGTCACTTGACCCAAGCTATAGTTTTTCTCACTATTCAAAAATCAAATATCTGACAAATTTGCAAGCATAATTATTAAGGGAAGAAGCTAGGATTAGGGCCACACTTGTAGAAATCGAAGATATGATTCTTCCAAAAATTGATGCATTGCAGAGACACATTGCACATGCCAAGAAACGCATCCATGATGATAACTTCTCCATAGCTGATCACATGATGGAGTTATTAGCAAAATTATAGGTTGCATTTCATGTAAGCAAGGTGTTATAGGAAAATTGGGACAAGACAATGGCATTGATTTTAAAGGTACATTCTAACTTCTTGTCACATTTTGGCACTACCATTTAGTATACACCTTTGACATTTATGTCGAAAAGAGGGAGAAGTATAGTATAATATAAGATGAATGTATATATGGAGAGTATTGGGGAGAAGTATAATATGAGATATATGTATGTGGGAGCAACATAGTATTATACAAATACATGTACAAATAATTAAAAAACATCTTTTAGAAAATAATTTTTTGAAAGATCTCAAAAATAGAGTATGTTACCAAGTTGTAGACACAAAAAGGAGATACAAAATATTTTGGACTTGAAATTATGAGTATTCAATTTTAGATTGATAAGTGTTTTTGTCACCAATGCCAAAGGGGAGATCCTTGACATTAAGGTCAAAGTTTTTTTATTAGTGACTCATAGTTAGTCAATTGGTTAAGTTTCTACCAAGCTTATCTTGTAGTTTGTAGTGTTAAACAAGTAATCTAGTTACTACTAGGTAACATAGTTGTTACCAAGTTGTATAGTTACTAACTAGTTTCAAAATCTTTATATAGTTCATGACAAGTAGTATCTATTGATTTGTTTAGTGATTGTACTAATCGAGCTTCACAATATTAACTGAATTGCACAGTATTAACCATGGTCTCCAGTTTATATTGAGTTCACAATGTTAGTCTTGATCAAGCCATGGAGTGTCAACTAAGTGATTCCATTTATATGTCAAGTTTTGAAGTGCTCACTGAGTCACATAAGTGCTAACTAAGTTAAAGCTACCTAGAAGTGATTAATATGATCTGAGCCTCTATGTCTATTGAGTGCATGATGCTGTTGAGTATTGATAATGGTGTTCGAGTATTAGAACCTCACCAAGTTTGTCTTTCTAACCCAAGTGCTAGTAGTTGGGCCTATATATGAGCAATGTTAGTATGCTAATAGAAACCAAATTTAAATAAAGCTTCTACAAACTAAACAAAATTCATAAAATTCAAGATAGACTAAGATGAGCTCTTAATTGAGAATATGAGTCATTAATGGACTCTCTCAATAAGAAGCTCTCTTGTTGAGTAGCTTTATCTAAATGGATAGGATGTATGCTCAATATGCTTCCAAAGGCTTCAATGGATGATTGTGGATTTTTGGTGTGGATAGATGGCTTTAGTATGGATTTGGCTCTCAAAATAGCATTATAAATTTACTTCATGGATTGTGTTATTTTGCAAAGGGGAAGGATCCAATTTATAGGCAAGAGGCTTGAGGGTTTGAGGGCTAAGATGCAAGGATGGGAAAAAGCTTATGGAGGGCTCAGATTGCATGAGAGGAGAGCACATGGATTGTGCTTCCTTATAGCCAATCAAGGAGTGACACATGTCACATGGTGAGAGGATGGAGGAAAGGGGAAGGATGAGTCAACAAAGGAGGCTCAAGGGATAAAATCTTCATAAAGACCCTCATAATGACTTGTAAGAGCAATAAAAGGGCTTGTAAGAGTCATTTATGACCTAGTGGACTTCATAAAGTTTTATGGTTGAGATATTTTGAGGGTGATGAGAGCAATTTCGACTTGGACTTGATTAGGAAGGTTTTAAGCTTGTTTAGGCTTATGCAAATGATTAGAGGATGGGTTAGGATGGTTTAGGATTAGCTTAGGGATAGGCAAGTGGATGGCATTTAATGAGGGTGGGTGAAGGAGGAGATATTTGTTAACTTTGGCTTGGGTTAGGAAGTTTTAACTCATGTTTAGGGAATGTGACAAGGTTAGGAGGGGATTAGGATTAGTTTTAAAGACATCTTCTAGAAGAGTCTAGGCTTTGGATGAGGATGAAGACTTTCTAGAAGAGTCTAGAATTTCCTAGGATGAGGATGAAGACTTTCTAGAAGAGTCTAGAACTTCTTAGGATGAGGATAAATTAGATTTTTAGGAAATAAATAAAGTTTTATTTATTTCAAGGGTTTGGGTTGAGGATATATTTATTAAAAATTTTTTAATAAACATGAGGATTAATATTTAATCTTAATTAAATATTTTGAGTTGGGATTAGGGGTAAGAAATGATGGGATTAGCCTTTAATCGAAATTAAAGAAGGATTAGAAGATTTTGGATGAGGTTATTGGTCATAAGGAAATTGGCCAAGTTTTGGGCAAAAAATAAATTTTTTATTTATTTTAGGATTTTTGGTCAATTTATTAATTAAATAATTAATAAATAAGGAAATAATGTTTAAATAAGATTTAAACATTTTTGGGAGGGATTCCTTAATTAAATATTTTTAATTAAGATAAAGGGATTTAATGGCATAAAAATTAATTAATTAATTAAATAATTAATTAATTAATTAATGATGATGTCATCAGGACTTTTTCAGAAAATAAAAATACTTTATTTTCTAAAGGTTTTTAGGTGTCTACAGGGCCAACTTTGTGATTTGGATTGAAACCTATGTTGTATCCAACTTTGATGAATTATGATTTGGATTGGTATATATGTAATGAATTGTATCATATAAAAATAAGTAAGTATGAAGAAACTATAGAGTGTAGAAGTGTGAATTGAGAAGGCTACAAGCAATATAAGGGAAAACAAAGATTTATTTTTCACAGCAAGGTGATCTTTACATTTGAAAGGAATCTCAACTAGTGAATCAGAGTTGTAGATCAAAGATTAGCCATTAGTTCATCCTAATAGGTGTATTAGTTAAATCTTTTAACCAGGTAGAATTAGAAGTCTTTGACAAATCTCTTTACTAAGTGCATACTTCATTGTATGTTTTGTAAATCTTCTCACAAGGTAGATCTAGTAGTCCTTATTACTCCTAATAGGGTAGCATCATAAGTGATCAATTGTAAGCTTTAACTAGCCAACTTTATACTATATTAGTAAAGCTTGTGGGTATCATCCCCACCCTTATTTTACTTTCTATTTGGAAGGTTTCTAGGTCACAATATGTTGTGTCAAAGTGTTATGAATGTTCTACTATTTTAATTCTCTCATGCATGCAATTAGATCATAACATTATATGAAGGATTAATTGTTGAAATAAGTGAAAGTTTATTTCTTTCTTATTCACCCCTCCCCTCTTAGTAACCTTTCCTATCTAATATTTCCAACACATATGATATTTGAATAGTTCATTGTTGTAACTACCACATACTCAAGTTCACCCGTTGATTGGGAAATACAATTTTGCTTCTGGTCTCTCCATGATACTAATCTCTTTCCTAGAAAGAATGAATCTCTATTAGTGCTTTTTCTATCATCAATATTTTGTCCCAAATTTGAGTTAGTGAATACCTTTAGTTCAAATCTATCACTTTTCTTGTAATACAATCCATAATCTTTTGTACATTTTAGATGTCTCATTATCCTTTTCATTGCCATCATGTGATTCTCTTTTGGATTTGCTGAAAATTTAGCAACTATCCCAACTACTATAGCAATATTCGGTTTTCCATCAACACCATATTGTAATTTTCCAATCATGGATTTGTATAATGTATGGTTCACATCAACAGATTCATCATTCTTAGATAGCTTATGTCCTTTATACATAGGTGTGCTCACTAGCCTTGAATCTTCCATACCAAAAGTCTTTAGTATCTCCTTGATGTATTTGGATTTAGTAATAAAAATACCAAATTAATTTGACATTCTTGTAATCCAACGAATAATTTGATTTGACCAAACATAGACATTTGAAATTTCTTCTTCATTTCATCTGCAAATGATTTGCATAATGCTTCTCTTCCCCCAAATATAATATAATCAACAAATATTTTAGATAATAGTACTTCATTGTTCTTAGCATTCTTCAAATATAGATTGTTGTTATCATTTTTCATTTCAAAACCAAATTTTACCAAATAATTATGTAATCTTTCATACCTTGATCTTGCAGTTTATTTCAATCCATAAAGGGCTTTGTTTGGTTTACATACCATTTTCTTCTTGTTTAGATTTGAAAATCCTCCATGTTGTTCAGTGTAAACTTCTTCATCAAGTATACCATTTAAAAATGAAGATTTGACATCCATTTGATATATCTTGAAATTATTGTAGGATGAGTATGCAAGTAGAGTTTTGACTCCTTTAAGTATTGCCACTAGAGAAAAAGTTTCTCCATAATCAACTCCTTCTTCTTGAGCATAACCTTTACATATCAGTCTTGCCTTTTTTCTTGTTACTTCACTATTTTCATTGATTTTTTTCTAAAAACCCAATTTGTTCCAATAATTTTTTTTTTAAGGTCTTGGCACTAAAGTCCAAGTATTGTTCTTCTCAATCTAGTCAATTTCCTCATTCATTTCTTTAATCTGATCTTCATGATCTAAAGCATCTTTTACTAATTTGGGATCAAATTCACAAAGTAAGAACATGTCATCTTTGAGTCTTTTCCTTGTCATAACACTTGATTCAGCATCACCAATGATTTATTTAGGTTTTTGATGTCTTCTCACATACTTTGCTAACATAGATAGTTTCCTTCTTTGTTCTTCTACAGGTTCATCTTGAAAAATAATCTCAAGCTCATTTTCTCTTTCTTGTTCAAGCTCTAGCTCATGTTTCACATGCTCAAAATTTTCTATCTGATGGTCAACATTGTCTGTCTATGACTCAACATCTTCAGTTTGTTTCTCAAAACCCACTCTTTGCTGCTCAAAAATTAGTATTTGCACTTCATCATTTCCTATTTGTTGGGAAACTATAGCTTGATATTCTTGTTCACTTTGAGTATTGGGAGCATCATCATCCACATAGATGAATGTACTATAATCTTTAGGTTCTTCATTATATGAAATGTCACTTCTTTCTACAAAATCATCAACTCTCACATTTGCACTTTCCACAACTTTATTAGTGTTACAATTCAAACATTTGTAAGATTTTATTTTCATGGAATATCCCAAGAATATACCTTCATCATTGTTTGCATCAAGTTTTCCATTTCTATTATCTTTAAGTATATAGCATCTACTTCCAAAGATTTTGAAATATTTTACATTAGGAGCATATCCATACCACAATTCAAAAGGTATAAAATTTTTAACTTTCTTGACTTATACTCTATTTAGGGTATATACACTTTTCTCCATCATTAATGTTCTTTTATAGTTCATTATTAATATGTTTCTCCTTTTAGTTATCCCATTCTAAGGAGGGGTCCTTGATGTTGACATCTATCTTTTGATTCCTCTATCACTACTAAATGTATTGAACTCATTTGAGATGAATTCACCACCTCTATCAGATCTCATGCACTTTAGACTCTTCCCTATTTCTTTTTCAATGATGGCTAAATACCACTTAAATAACTAAATGAATCAAATTTATCTATAGGAAACATTATAGTCGTCATCCTAGAGTAATAATCAAATATTAGAATAAAACACTTGTCTCCACATAGCTTTGAACATAAATACATCCATACAGGTAAGTATGAACCAATTCCAAAATATCACTAGCAATGTATGTTTTTCTCTTAAAACTAGACTTGGACATTTTTCCCAATTGACATTGTTTACACATGGCATTATTAGAATTCTTTAGTTTAGGTAACCCTCTTACTTTATTCATCTTACTGATGTTTACCAAAATGTCAAAGTTCACATGACATAATCTTTTGTGTCATAACCAAACATCTTCTTATTGTGTAAACAAACATTAATCATTACCTCTAGATAAAACAAGTTACCTCTTGTTTGATCATCAGTTCCAATTATCTTTGCATCAACATCATGTATCTTGGTCTTCCTATTATGAAATTCAACTCTATAACCTAATTTTCTCAGATGAGAAATACACAACAAATTTTTATTTAAGTCCTTCAACCCAATAAACATTGTCACATTTTATCTTGATAGTCAGTTGAATACTACCTTTACCTTACACAACACATGGGATATCATTACCAAATTTAATACATCCACCTTTTTATGGTCCAATATCTCAAATTTATTTTTATCACCAATCATATGATTGTACCATCCACTATCAATTATCCATTTGTCTCTTTTTTAAACATATGAGATCAATGCAATTTTGTCGTCTTCATCAAAATCTTCTTTCATAGAAATATAGAAAACTTTATCATCATCACTCTCAAATTCATTGTCATTTTCTTCTTTATAAATATAAAAAGATTTATTACCTTTTTCATCCTTGTTTCTTTTGTACTATTGGTCATCTCTTCTTCCTTATTACTCTTTTTCCTTCCTTTCATCTTTATCCTCTTTATCAGGAAACCTAGCAGCAATACAACCAAGCTTGTTGCATGAGAAAAAAATAATAGGTAGTTTACCTTTGTATTTACCTTATCCTCTTCCAAATATTTTTGCGATGAGGGCTTGAAGTTGATCAATCTCATCATCAAAATTGTCACTATCACTCTTCACATGTTTACCTTTCCTTTTGCTAAGAACTAATTTTGACTTGAAGGTAGATTCAATAGTAGCAGGTGTATAGTTATCAAAGTTAGACATCTCAAAAGTAATAAGTCTACCAATTACACTTTCTAAGGTCAAAGGGTTACTTGGTGTGTATCTTAGTTCTTGGATTTATGAAACTCTAATGGCATATATAGGGAGTAGCATCCTCAATATCTTTCTTATTACTATTTCATCTTTGATTTCTCCATTTTCACCATGAATAGCATTAACAACTTCTTTGATTCTTGTGTAGTATTGTACTATATTCTCACATTCCATCATTTTCATTGTTGGATACAATTGTTCAATTGTGTGTTATCTTTGATGTTACACAAATGTCATATCAGTTATAAGTGAGAGTCTACTGAGCTCAATTGGTCAGCAAGGCAAAAGATAATGTCTACTGAGCTCAGAAGGTTAGCAAAGATAGTTTATAGTGTCTACCAAGTGTTCTTAGGCTTTACCTTGTGCAAACAGTTGTTACCAAGCTTTCAAGGTTAAGCAAGAAAATTCAGTGTCTAGCAAGATTTCTCAGTCATCAAAGGAAAATATGGCAGAAAACAATTCTTACCAAGCTCTCATGAACAACGAAAGAAATTCAGTTCTTGCCAAGTTAACTCAGTAGCCAAAGGATTTTGCAGTGTTAACTGAGTTGAGATGGTTAACTCAGGAAACAGTGTTTATCGAATAGGGTCAGCCAATGAAAGATTTCATTATTTTGTAAAATAAAGTTTATTTGTTTAATATAATATTTTTAGCTGACTGATGTATGGTTTATTGGTAAATGTAATGTGTGAATGAGCTGACTTGATAATCTAAATGGTATATATAAGAGGTCAAGTTGTGAATTTTAAGTGTGTGATGGATTTGATGTGAAATGAATGTGAAGGAGGATTGATTAATGTAAGAGAAAATTTTGAAGGATGATCAGAGATTATTGAGGAGTAGCGAAGCTATATTTGATCAAGGAAGATCTATTGGTGGAGAATAGAGATCTGTAATCAACAAATTCAATTGCATCATATTTAGGTCAATTTATTGTTACTTTCTAACCATTGTAGCAATGATTTCAAAATCTCTTAACAGAGTTGGTTTAGCAACCATTTTGTAAATCCTCTAACAAAGTGATAGTTTAGTTGAATTGTTTTAAAGACCTCTAGCAAGGCCACTCTTAATAGGTTGATTAAATCCTCTAATAGGGTCACACCTAACAGTGTGTTTTGTAACCTTTAATAAAGTTGGCTCCTAAAAGGGCTCACTTAAAAAGAGTGAAAATTGGTAGTTAGTTACTTGGTGCTTTTTCCTATATTGGGTTTCCACATTAAATCTGGTGTCTTTTGTGTTCATGTTATTTACTTTCACATGCATGTTAATAATTATGAATGCTTAATGACTAGTAACAAATAAATATATCGAGTTATAGCATTTTGTGAAGTGATTACCGAGTATCAGTAGTAACCAGCTATTTTAGACATCTAAGGGATTTGTGGTAACTAATTCACCCCCCCTCTTAGTTACTCCATCTATAATTCCAACAATTGGTATTAGAGCTTTTAGCGCTTGCAGGAAAAGATTTCAAGGATCTAAGCCAAAGGTCAAGATGTCTTATAAGAGGGAAATTCCAAGACTTAATAGGGACAACTTCTTAGCATGGCAGGGGTTGATGAGACTTCATCTAGCTTCTATTGGTGATATAGGGCTAAAGTACCTTGATGAAAAATATGCAGAACCTGTTGGTACATTATCTGTCAATGATATTGCTAAAAAGAAGACTCACAACAACATGATGATAGATATTGCATCTTCCCTAATTTATGAAGAATTTGATGATATCAAAGATTGCAAAACTACCTTTGAAATGTGGAACAAGCTGAAAGAGATCTATGGAGGTGATGATAATGTGAGAAGAGCCAAAGCAAAAAGTTTGAGAGCTCAATTTGATCAAATGAGGATGAGTGAAGATGAAAAAATTGCAAAAAAATGTTGAAAGAGTTAAAGCATGTGTTAGTGAAATCAAAGCCTCTAGAGGAGATATCAGGGAGGAAATAGTTATAAGAAAAGTTCTTAGAACACTAGTTCCCATTTATGCAATCAAAGTTTCTACAATTCAAGAAAGAAGAAGCAAATCACAAGGTAAATTTAGAGGCCATAGTTGGAAGATTGATTGCATTTGAGCTAGATAACTATGAAAATTATGTTCTAGCTACCAAGAATGTTGAATCAACATTTGAAGCCAAGCTTTCACTCAAGGAGAAAGGCAAGAAGGTAAAGGATTCTCAGTCAAATAGTGATGAAGAATCAAAATAGAGTCCAGACAGTGATCTTGAGGTGGTTGAAGCTCTGCTAGCAAGGAAATATTCAAGAGGCAAAGGGAAATACAAAGATAAGGTTCCTCTAATCTATTTTTCTTGTGAAGAAATTGGGCATATTGCTACTAGGTGCCCCAATAAGCAAAACAAGGATGAGAAGAAAGGTCACAAGTGCAATGGCAAGAAAGACTTCAAATAATTCAAGGATAAAGGTAAGAAAACATGTTTCATCGCTAAAGATTATAATGATTTTGATGATGAAGAAGAAGATGAAATTATTTAAATTACTATAAAGGATGAGTCTAATAAAGATGAGGAAATGGCACTTATTTCTCATATAAGAAAAAATGATACATGGATTATAGATAGTGGTTGTTCTCATCACATGATTGGCGATAAAACTAAGTTTGAACATTTTGAAGATTATGATGGTGGCAATGTAAGGTTTGGTAATAATGAACCTTGCTACATAAAAGGAAAAAGAAGAATCTCACTAACCAAGGAACTTGTATGTGATAATACATATTGGGTAGAAGGACTAAAACACAATATGTTAAGTGTGGTACAGTTACTCAATAATGGAATCAAAGTGGGGTTTATGCATGGAAAAGCAAGACTATTGGATGGTAAAGGAAAGCTGATTGGATTAGGCACTCAAACAAAAGGTAACTTGTTTTATCTTGAACTTGGTGAATGTTCATGTTTTATTGCTCAAGTTGAAGAAAGTTGGTTATGGCATACGAGGTTGTGTCATGTAAACTTTGATAATTTGGTGAAAATAAGTAAATTTAGGAAAGTAAGAGGCATTCCTAACATTAAGAAACCTAAGGTTCGTCTATGCAAGAATTGTCAAATCGAAAAGATGGGAAAGACTAGCTTTTAAAGAAAAAACTATTAGTTTGAAGAACTTTTAGAAATTTTACATACTGATTTATGTGGACTTATTGGAATTGAATGTTACATTGGTGAAAGGTTCTTCATTCTTTTTGTTGATGATTACTCAAGAATGATGAATATCATGTACCTAAGAGAGAAATCAGAAGCATTTGAAAAGTTTAAATGGTATTTGGCCAGAGTAGAAAAGGAAATAGGAAAAAGACTAAAATGTTTAAGGTCAAGTAGAGGTGGTGAATTAATTTCACATGAGTTCAATAACTTTTGCATTGAAAGGAGAATCAAAATATAGGTTCCAACACCTAGAACTCCTGAACAAAATGGAATAGATGAAAGAAGGAACAGATCTATCATGGACTATGCAAGAACCTTAATGATTGAAAAGAGAATTGCTATCAAATACTTGAAGGAAGCTATTAGCATTGCATTTCATACCTTGAACCAAGTACAACTGAAGAAGGACTCATTCAAAACCCCCTATGAGTTATGTTATGGATACAAACCAAATGTAAGTTACCTAAAAGTATTTGGAAGCAAATGTTACATTTTGAAAGAATCTAGAAAAGGTAAATTTTGTCATGCCCTAAAACTAGCAAGGTAAAAATACAACTAAATTTTTTTATTTTTTTATTATTGTTATTTTTTTAAATTAATTTATTACTATTTTTATTATTGGCTCTAGAGCTACTTCTATTATTAGCATTACATCTACTGCATTCAACTACATCTCTATAGTGCAAGACTTCTAGGTTAATTCATGATTTAGTTAAATATAATTATTTAATTTTCTATTTGTTTACTTGCTAACTTTATTGTCATTGTTTTATACATGTGTCCCTATGACATAGAGCTTACCATTGGTAATTAAATGTATGCCTTATCACCACCAGAAGCTAATATTCAACTTACTTGGCAAGGTAGTTTTTTAGTCGGTCTATGAAAGCTTCATTATTGTCAATTGGTTTAGTGTTTTGATTTATTAGAATATTGTTATTAAAAGTAATAATACAAACTTACATTTATTATATATATATATATATATATATATATTATTTTTTTTATATTTTTTTTTTAAATTTCTTTTCTTTAATGATAATGTAAATTTCAAATCTTATATTATCTCCAAAAGAACAATATTATTACCACATAAAATCTAGCACTTATATTCCTCAACAGCATGACTTAATAATCAATAATTTAAACACTACTAAGTTATTATTTTCTTGAGAACCCAAAAGATTTATTTGCAAATATAATAACACTAAGTTTGTTACAAGAGAATTTATAATAATTATGTTAAGTACTACACATGAATTAATAACAAAAAGGTTAATACTAACTACCTAGGCTCTAGAAAACATGTTCCCAAAACTCTATGTGTTCCCTTCCAACCTACTATGGTGAGGCACTCAAGAAATGGGAAATCTGACATGAAGTCAGAGGTACCTCCCATCACATCCCAAAGACATCGATGTGTCTTATCTAGCGCTAGGTGTAGGTTGTTCTTTTTATAACAATTATTTTTACATGGGCCACCTAGCAACATGCCCCCCAACCGCTTTTTTTGATGGGAAGTAGACATGGGCGGTAGTTTTAGTGGGCCCTCATGTCACCTCCATAAGGTAGCCCCCCCCCCCTCAAAAAGCTTTCCTAGGCCTTGGTGAATTTGAGCGCCCAATACATGGGGCCCAAATTTTAAATTGGGTTAACATAAGAATATAACAATAGGTGGGAATGATAGGATAGTTTATTTAGTTCATTTATTTGATTTTCCATCAATATTATTATCATGTTTTCTAGACTGTTTTGGATATTGGTCACTATCAATGAGAGGAATTTGATAAGAACTTGAGTGTTCAGCTAGTATTAGCAATACTAGGCTTAGGCCTAAGTCACTTCTTTACAAATTGTAAGTTCAGCTAAGAGTTTTAAGTACATGTCCATATTGTATTAGTTTGTATTCTAGGGGCATTATTTTTCTTTCTCCCATACATTTTCCAGAGAGGAAAATGTGGGTCTACAACAAATCTAATTTGAATTGATTAAATGCTACTTCTCTCAACCAACCTCCTTATTTTGAGTATGAATGTTGTATCACAAAAAGTTCTAAGTGGATATATGTATAGTAGAAGAGTATTGTCTACTAGTAGATTTATTTGATCTTCAAGAAGAAAATTCAACATGAATGAAGATTAAACATATATAATGAACTATCAAGCAAAAATGATTCCCAAGTTATAGTATGCACAACCTACGACTTTTCATGTTTCTATACATTTTTTTTTTGTAATTAACAACTATATTCCTAATCATAAATCTACATGTCACTTAAAAAAATACACATCTATAATACATCAAGAGAAGAATTAACTACAATCTTTCTTCATAACATATGAAATTTAACATAGAGAACTTCATTACAATAAAGGTATGAGCATATAATTTTTTTTTCTTTCAACCTTCCTTCTACAATTTACAATGATAAACCCTAATACAAATATCTTATACATCATGAACTAACTCTTCCATAACTCATAAAACTTCAAATGATCACTTCTTAACAAGGATACATACATACATGTACAACATTCCGAAATCTTTCCCCCTTACATAGTTTTCATGGTAGAAATGGCACAATCACCCTACATCATAATGAGACAACACAAAAGTCCTTCAAAATCATAAGCATTGAGAAACATATACAATGAGCCTATTTCACTCCTGTGGGTCTTATCCTTTTTAGACAAGGGTGAAACCCCATCACTTCATAGCATACATCTTCATGAAACCTACACATAACACACACAAATAGGAACCATGGAGGCTCACCTCCCAACCTAGGCTTTTATGAAGCCACCCACCGAGCAGGGGAAACAAGGACCAAATAGGTTACACACATACCTCACAAAATTTTCCATGAATACACAACACAACACAAATCAACACCCTTCCATGGATTACACAATGATTCATCATTAGAATCATAAAATGTTGGGTGAATGTGGGCTCTTCAAGGAGGAGAGATTCTAACAACATAAATATCATATTGCTAATGCACTGCCTCTCAAGGCCTTCAAAAACAACCACCTTTCCTTCCTCCACCAACCTCCTTATACCTCTCAACAACAAGATTCATGGCCATGATGGAGCCCATGCTCCATGATAATAACAAACCTCATCATGAGGTAGAAAAAAAAAATTTCTTTTCTCTCCTACAATGTCAAGCCCAACTTATGCCCTTCACCCAAGGCTTCTCTGCCCTCCCAAGGGTGAGTGAAGCCTTCACACCCAAAATCACATTCAACATTCACATTCAAACAAGAAAACAACCACAAAACAAAGGAAGAACAACAAACAAAACCAAGAAAGGATACCAAAAGCACAAGGAACATTCACTACTTCTCAACACAATGACAAGATTGTAACACAAGATTTACAATGCAATGCATACTCCATTGATAACTTTTCACACTTGCAGATTTTCTTATCCATACTAAAGAAAAGAATAAAAGAACATGTTTAAGTCACCAACCTTGGTCCAAGCTAGGATAGGGATAGTTGTAGAAGAGCTCCCTTAATCTCCCTCCAAAACTTAGCTATCTCTAAAATTAGAGAGTGGGTGAACAACCCACTAACTTGTCACTCCCCCCCTAAAAGACTCTTCACTAACCATTTTTAGTAAGAACATCAAGCCTCCCTTTCTTACATTGTTGCTCCTCCAAAATAAGAAGGTTGACCAAGTGGGGTTGTGAGGGTTCTATCATGGAAAAACTCCGAATTTCGAATTGGTCTCAGTTAGCTTGTTTAAGGGGTTCCCATGACTAGGAAAATATTAAAATAATTAAATTTAGGCCCCTAACCTACTATACTACCATTAGGTTGACTTTTTAACAATAAAATAACACCTTAGGATCCCATTTAGACCCCCTAAACTCCTTGTCAAGTTTTAATTCGAATTCTAACATGATGTGACCCATCCAAACACTCTCTCCCAAATGGGAGTACTTAAGCATTAATTTGAAAAGAAGGAAGAGGACCAAGATTGAGTAACCTTGAGACCAACACCATAGGTGACATGTCATCAACACATAGACTATACAAGTGTCAAGTGACACACATAAAAAAATACATTACATTTTCCTTGACATGCCCTTAATGCACCTAGGTTATGATTAAACATATTCACAAGAAAGCAAGAAATCATGCAATTACGAAGAAAATTACTTTCACAATGAGGCTTTTGAATCTTCCAAAGATTTGCCTTGGTTAAACTATGTCACAAGGTTTGGAACTTGTTTCCACCAAGAATTTCCATGGTTCCACTTCTTGCACAATAAACTCGAGCATCAGTAGTCCAAGGAGTCATATAACATATATAACATATAAGTGTATAGTGATAATCATAATTCAGGTAAATTTTCCTATTTAAATCATTCAAGATGTTAGAATATGAAATCTAAATAACATAAGCCATCAGATTAACATCTATGTGCATATCAAAATCAATTTATCATTTACTAGTGTATCATAAATCATCATAACCGCTTCTCTGAATATCATAATCATTCATCTTATAAAGCATCATAACCAAATTGGCATCTATCCATAATCAACTTAACATTTAGCATCACATCAAAATTCTAATAATATCAATTCATAAGATTGCATCCATATATTTTCAGCCATTTCCTATACAATAGTAGGTTCTAAGTGCATATGATAATGTAAACCACTACTACTAAGTATCAAAATGTGTAAATAAAATAATCCACAGTCCATCAAGTCTCAAATAGCCGTCCAAATATCTAGATCCTGAATATCCAATATGTAAATAAAATATTCATGCTATGACGGGTTGGGGTGAAGCCTCACAAATTTGATGTAAACAATGATGAAGGAATATTTTTGGGATATTCTTGCAAAATTAAATCATATAGATGTTTGAATCTGTCTACTCACAAAGTCATAGAAAGTGCACATGTAAAAGTTGACAAGTTTGCATAAAGAACTAAAGAAGAAAGCAAAAGGGAGCTATAAGATTAAAGGAGATTTGTTTACATTGAACCTAATACAATGCCAGATACACCTATCAATCAAGAATCTTCAACTCTCAAGTCTTCAATAATTGAGTTGTAGGAAGTTCAAATCAAGCCAATACCTATCAAGCTGCAAGGACCCAAGTTACAAATAGGAGCTACTGAATCAACAACTACTTAGCCCAAGCAACCAGAATCTAAAGCTGAAGTGCAAGAGGATGAAAATGCAAAGTGTTCAAAAGACAAGGAACATGTATTAGCCAAGTATGTTAGAAGGCATCATACACTAGATAAGATCATTGGAGATAAATCTAAAGGAACTATGACAAGAAGTAAGTTGAAAGGAACTTGTTTACTTGCTGATTTTGAACCTAAAAATGTGAAAGATGCACTACAAAATGAAAGTTGGATTGAAGTTATGAATGAAGAAATAGAGCAGATAGAGAAAAAAAAAACATGGACTCTTGTACCTAGGCCTAGAGACAAAAATGTGATTGGAACTAAGTGGGTATTTAGAAACAAGTTAAATGAAGATGGTAAGGTGTCAAGGAATAAAGTTAGACTAGTATGCAAAAGATAATTTCAAGAAGAAGGTGTAGACTATGGAGAGACTTTTGCTCCTATTGCAATATTAGAAGGTGTCAAAATGTTACTTGCATATGCCACATACAAGGGATTCAAATTTTATCAAATGGATGTCAAGTCAATATTTCTCAATGGTATACTAGATGAAGAGGTTTACATTGAACAACCTAAAGGTTTTGTTTATCTAGACAAGAAAAACATGGTCTACAAATTGCATAAAGCATTGTATGGTCTGAAACAAGCCCCGAGAGCATGGTATGAAAGACTACACAACTATCTTATTTAGATTAGTTTTCAAAGAACTAATGATAATAGTAGTTTTTATATCAAGGAAGGACCAGATAATAAGATTATTTTGGTAGAAATATTTGTAGATGATACTTTATTCATAAGAAATGATGATCTTTGCAAAGAATTTTTAGAACAAATGAACAAGGAATTTGAAATGCCAATGTTTGGTGAGATAAAATTCTTTCTTGGTCTTCAAATTCAACAGAATAAGAATGACATCTACATCACTCAATCTAAATATATCAAGGAGATACTGAAAAAGTTTGGTATGGAAGACTACAAACCAGTTGGAACACCTATGTGTACTAGATTGAAACTTACCAAGGATGATGAATCAAAGGAAGTGGATCAGACATTGTATAGATCTATGACTGGAAAGTTGTAGTATGTAGTGCATACAAGACTAGACATTGCTCTTACAGTTGGTATTGTAGCTAGATTTTTAGAAAAACCAAAAGAAAACCACATGATGGCAATCAAAAGGATCATGAGATACTTGAAAGGAACTGAAGATTATGGATTATGGTATAAACTTGGAGGAAATTTGGATTTAAAAGTGTTTACTGATGCAGATTGGACAGGGAACAATGATGATAGAAAAAGTACAAGTGGAGGAGCTTTCTTTCTTGGAAAGAGGTTGGTTTATTAGACAAGTAAAAAGTAGAACTATACATCCCAATCCACAACAAAGGCTGAATATGTTGCTACAATAGTAAACTGCTCAAACATTGTTTTGTTCAAACAATTATTGGAAGGTACGAAGGAAGAAATCAAAGAACCTATTGTTATGTTTTGTGACAATACAAGTGCAATTAACATATACAAAAATCTAGTGATGCATTCAAAAACAAAGCATATAGCAATAAAGTATCACTTTGTCAAAGAATTGGTGTAGGATAAGCAGATCAGACTAGAATATGTCCACACAAAGGAACAAATTCCTGACATATTCAAAAAGCCTTTACCTAAGGATGCATTCCTATATCTAAGAGGTAAGTTAGGGGTCATTCCTCTATCTAAAGCTCACTAAAATATAGTTTTAGTGATACATCAATAGGAACGCAATTGAAGATCTATCAGTTGACGTAGCAAAGAAATGAAGACATTGCATATAAGGTGTATTGAATTTCATTTAAGTTCGAAGTTGTGTTGTCTTTGGCATGTGTTGTCAAATAGGGAGAGTTTACTGTCATATTTTTTTGAAATTTGCAAGAAAAAGATAATTTATGCAAGAGGGAGAGATCACTATGAAAGAGGGAGATTGTTGTATTTGTGGAATGAAATGTAAAAAAAAGGTGAAGCATTCTTTCAATAAATACTTATTTTCAAATTTCATTCTACTATGACATGTTATGTTACCATCAATGCCAAAGAGGGAGATTGTTGGATACAATTGTTCAATTATGTGTTATCTTTAATGTTACACAAATGTCATATCAGTTATCAGTCAAAGTCTACTAAGCTCAGTTGGTAAGCAAGGAAAAAGACAATTTCTACTAAGATCAAAAGGTTAGCAAAGAAAGTTTACAATATCTACTAGGCATTCTCAGGCTTTTTCTTGTGCAAATAGTTGTTATCAAGCTTTCAAGGTCAAGCAAGACAATTCAGTGTCTACTGAGATTACTTGGTCATCAAAGGAAAATATGGTAGAAAACAATTCTTATCGAGCTCTCATGAATAAAAAAGGAAATTTAGTTCTTACTGAGTTAACTTGGTAGCCAAAGGATTTTGTAGTGTTAACCAAGTTGAGATGGTTAACTTAGGAAATTATTTCTAGAACAGTGTTTATTGAGGTCAGCCAATGAAATATTTCATTATTTTTAAAAATAAAGTTTATTTGTTTAATGCAATATTTGTAGTTGAGTGTTGTATGGTTTATTGGTAAATATAACTTGTGAATGAGCCGACTTGATAATTTGAATGGTATATATAAGAGGTCAAGTTGTGAATTCTAAGTGTGTGATGGATTTGATGTGAAATGAATGTGAAATAGGATTGATTATTGTAAGAGAAAATTTTGAAGGATGATCAGAGATGATTGAGGAGCACCAAAGCTATATTTGATCAGGGAGGATCTATTGGTGGAGAATAGAGATATGTAATCAGAAAATTCAATTGCATCATATTCAGGTCAATTCATTGTTACTTTCTAACCATTGTAGCAGTGATTTCAAAATCTCTTAACATAGTTGGTTTAGCAGCCATTTTGCAAATCCTCTAACAAGGTGATAGTTTAGTTGAATTTTTCTAAAGACCTCTAGCAAGGCCACTCTTAACAGGGTGATTAAATCCTCTAATAGGGTCACACCTAACAGTGTGTTTTGTAACCTTTAACTAGATTGGCTCCTAATAGGGTTCACTTCAGAAGAGTGAAAATTGGTAGCTAGTTACTTGGTGGTTTTTCCCATATTGGGTTTCAAAGTTAAATTTGGTGTTTTTTGTGTTCATGTTACTTACTTTTGCATGCATGTTAATAATTATGAATTCTTAAAGACCAGTAACAAATTCATCTACCAAGTTACAACATTTTGTGAAGTGATTACCGAGTATCAACAATAACTAGTTGTTTAAGACATCTAAGGGATCTATGAATTTTTTTTTGTGGTAATTGATTCACTCCCCCCCCCCTCTTAGTTACTCCATCTATAATTCCAACATTTCATGTCATCGAATTTTCCTCTCAGCCTTTCTAATTTGGCTCTCAAGACATTATGAAATGTCCCTTTTCTAATTTTGTATGATATTTCCAACCTCTAATCAGATCTTTAAGATCAAGAAACTAATATCACAAAGATCCACCAAATTTCTCAAGAAACCCCAAATCGGGTATGCCAGAAATTGTGCCAAAAGCTTCACAGCTTCACCTATTATTAATAAATCTGAAAGTGGACATTTTTACAAGAATTTCAGCAGAATAACAGCCTACAAAATGAAATTTCCAGATCCATATAGCCTTTACACAACAGTTCTCAAATGTAGGACAAAAACTATGCTCATCGGGCTCTCGAAATTAACACAAAAATGCCCGAAAACACCACAAAAACACTAATAATCTATCTCAGAAGTTTAATCACATCCCAATACATATATTCAGCTCTATTTTAACACCTTAAAGTCTAAAATACAGCATAAACCCAAACTGATATGAAATACTCAACTGAAAACACCAAACTCATACAAAAAACACACCCGAAAACCCACAAATCTGCACTGTTTAGCACAAAGGCAAACTCTATATGAGCATGCACATGGAATGGCTTAAAACTCCTATCCTTAGCCTTCCTAGGAACCTATAAACTCACATTCTTGGGTCTCCCTAGAAACCTGTAAACTCCCGTTCTTGGGTCTCCTTCTCCACAGGTTTGGCAGCCTCTGAAGAATAACAAAGAAATGAGCAAAATCAAGTTCTGGAATCAGCCCAAAATGCCTCCAAACCCCTTAAAAGAGGGCATAACCATAACTCACATCCAAGAGAGGTTAATAAAACATATTTTAATAATAATTTTCATTTATTAGTCCAACGGTTTCCAAAGATTAACCCCCTCTTTTCGAAACTTCACTTTCTTGGACCTGCCTGCCTTAGCAAAGATTATTATTTTTTAATTATTTGAAAAGGGGACATGACAATTCCTCCCCTCCCAAACATTTCTTTTCCTCAAGCAATGGTTAAACAATAAACCAATCAATCCACCTAGATCCCAAATGTAGTCATGAACTATACTACTACCAATTAACACAGGCTCCTGCAATATCCTCTGCAATATGACCAAGAGGAATCCATAATCAAACTGACAATTATAGCTCAACCAAACTCCAAAATCACCACTACCACAGTCAAAAACCCATGAGACACAAACTCTTATAACATCAAAACCCAAGTAAAGTGGAAAAATCAAACTACCAACACAATAAATACCATCAACACATCCCACTGGCCTATACGGAATGTACAATCCAACTCTGCAACAATGGTGAACACTCTCGAATGAAACTGTACCAAGTATGGAGAATCCACACACTGTACAACTCCTACAGTCAACACAAATCTGCAAATCACCAGCCACTATCTCATAACCATAACTCCCATGCACTACTGATGGTGAAAAGACATTACAAGATAAAGAGTAAGAAATGGAATCCAAACCAAATTTGCCTGCCTTTAACTCCTCAAAACAAGGATCAAATGCTAAGTGATGTACATACCCTGCAATATAATGTTGATTAAAAAAACCAACCTCAGTTAATAGCTCACCATGAACAAGTGATACAACCCACTATGACTGATCACTAGCTAAGTCAGGAGATGTCATAGCCAAAGGAGTATAATCAATAACAACACCCACTGAAGCATCACTCCCAAACTCCTGCTCTAAGTCACATATTATCAAGCTAACAATTGCAGAACCTATCACCATGTCATGCCCATCACAACTCTCATCTTGAGGCATCAAACTGTCCCATAACTGATGATAAGCACTAGGAACCAAAGTACATCTCTGTATCATCATCTCATCAACATGGTCATCAAAGGTAAATTGATGAGTGTACCTCACAGTGTAATGCTGATAGAATTCACCAATCTCAGTCAGTGGCTCAGACTATAATCTAGATGAAACTAACTGCAATTGATCATTAACCATGTTGGAACTGACTACTACCTCTGAAGATATCACCAAGGGAGTAGTATTACTAGCAGGAACCATGCCAACTGTCGACTCACCAACATCACACATGATCTTTGATACATCTCTAGTCTTCATGCGATTAGTACTAGAGGCCACCACCATGTCAGGCATACAAAAATCTGCTACAACACCCAACTCAACTGAACCTGACTCTAGTGGGAATGAACCTGATATGCCAATGTTAGTATCAAGGATGGATGCATCCCCATCTCCATTGTCTCTGACAATCTCGGCCATGGACATCCTCGGATCACCAAACACCATAGCTTGTGACTGTATAGAATCAGGTAAAGACTATAGTTTCTCTAACTCCATGGTCACCTTAGCCAAATGAAACTGTGACTCCTTGAAAGCCAACTGTGTACTCTCAAGAATCTCAGAAGTCACCTCAAGCTGCTCAGTAAGCTCACTCACCTCATCTTCCTTGGCCAACAATGCATCATATGTTGTACTACCCCACTCCATAAGATAGTCTCTGTTGGCTACCAAATGCATATAATTCTATCTCAAAATCCGAATAGCCTCCCATAAAGAGTGGATCTCTGTCAAGGAAAGATAATTGCCTTCCTGCTCATCACTAGTAGGATAACCCCATCCATAAACTGCTAACAACTGACGAGCAACATCGAAATGCTGGCAAGTGATAGAAATGTCTCGGTCACTAACTCTCAATTGATTAGACACATGATGGCACTGGCTTGACTATCTCCTACAAACCTCCTCTGATGCACTGTCTAAAGGAGTATCCTCAAAGTTACTAGTCTCTAGAGTATTACCATCCATATCTTGTGAATCAAATCTAAAGCTCATATCAACATACGGAGTATCAAAAACATTAGCATTGCTGTCCAACTCCTCTATACCCAAGGAAACTAAGTCTTCAAAACTGCCCACTGCATCCTCCTGGATGTCATCAATGCCAATATGATCCTGGGACTCATCTATACACACTGCCAAATATGAAATATCATCAACACATTCCAACAAGTATGGTTGACTGGATATATGAACAAAGCCCAACATTGGTGTATAAAAATTAATACCAACATTAGACAAGATACTGGCACAAGAAAAGACAACACCGTGTAATATTCTAATCAAATCCATGATAGCACCCAAACAAACACTGCTACCAAAAAGTGTTAAAGATCTCCAATCAACTGAATCCCAAATGCCAATATAACAATCTCGAGTCCATATTCGTAAACTAGAATCAACTGGTAACTCAAGCAAACTCCTCACCTAAGTAATATGACCAATACCAACTAACTCCACATACCTATCTTGATGAGATAATGAAGTCACAAAACTATCTTTGTTCACCTTTAGCTAGCTGGACAAATCATGTGAAGTACTACCAGCCTCAACCTCATGTGATGAAGCATCTAACTGTGTCTGGTACTCTTTCTCAGCGAAGTCATGAATGCTCAATGTCTGCTCATCTCTACTAGGTATCTCACCATCCTGCACAACAACATCCTCATAATCATCATCTGAACCCACTACACTGTAGTCAATGCCTGTTGTAACTATACCATCCTGAATACCTGTGGCATCACCCTTTGACGACCTATAAACAATTGTTTCAATTTGAGTATCAAGTTGACCGTTACTATCAATCTGTGTAATATCCTTTCCCACCGCCTCCTGTGGCAAAGTAGAATCTGAGACCTCTACCTGGCTATCAGCTAGTTTCTCAAACTTCTCATGCAAGTTCTTGGGAATTGTGTCATCTATCCTGTGAAAAAATCTGCCAAATAGAAATCCAGTCAACTTATCCACCTTAGCTAGGTTGGACAATATGTCATTCATTATACAATGTTGCTCAACCAACTGTTCAGACATGTCATGGCTTATTTTCATAAGTTTATCTCGAATGTCTAAATAACCATCCTTTCTACTGTTTTGACTCTAGATATCAATTGTCCAAGATCATGTCCTCTGAGACTCTGTACTATACCTATCCATACTGGATAAAGTAGAGTGTAACCCCAATAGGATATAACTTCTTCAAACACCAAGAACTAACATACAAATGATTAGAAGTAGCATGCAACCATAGATTTTGACATGCAACTGATTAGAAGCAACATGCAACCACCAAATTCACCAAGAACTAACATGAAAATGATTAGAAGTAGCATGCAACCATAAATTTTGACATGCAGCTGATTAGAAGCAACATGAAATCATAAATTATGACATGCAAGATCTGGGTAGTTGTCAAAACTGACATGCAAGATCTGGGTAGTTGTCAAAACTGACATGCAAGATCTGGGTAGTTGTCAAAACTAACATGCAAACTTCTACAACCACCAAATTCACCAAGAACTAACATGAAAATGACTAGAAGTAGCATGCAACCATAAATTTTGACATGCATCTGATTAGAAGCAACATGCAATCATAAATTATGACATGCAAGATCTGGGTAGTTGTCAAAACTGACATGCAAGATCTGGGTAGTTGTCAAAACTAACATGCAAGCTTCTACAAGCCCTCAGGCTGGCAAGATCATGGCTCTAATACCACTGAAATGTCCATTTTCTGATTTTTTATGATATTTCCAACCTCTAATCAGATCTTTAAGATCAAGCAACTAATATCACAAAGATCCACCAAATTTCTCAAGAAACTCCAAATCGGGTATGCTAGAAATTGTGCCAAAAGCTTCACAGCTTCACCTATTATTAATAAATCTGAAAATGGACATTTTTACAAAAATTTCAGCAGCATAACAGCCTACAAAATGACATTTCCATATCTGTATAGCCTTTACACAACAGTTCTCAAATGTAGGACAAAAACTATGCTCATCAGGCTCCCGAAATTAACACAAAAATGCCCGAAAACACCACAAAAACACTAATACTCTATCTCAGAAGTTTAATCACATCCCAATAGATATATTCAGCTCTATTTTAACACCTTAAAGACTGAAATATAGCAGTAACCCAAACTGATATGAAATACTCAACTGAAAACACCAAACTCATACAAAAAACACACCCGAAAACTCACAAATCTGCACTGTTTAGCACAAAGGCAAACTCTTTATGAGAATGCACATGGAATGGCTTCAAAATCCCATCCTTAGCCTTCTTATAAACCTATAAACTCCTGTTCTTGGGTCTCCTTCTCCACAGGTTTGGCAGCCTCTGAAGAATAACAAAGAAATGAGAAAAATCAAGTTCTGGAATCAGCCCAAAATACCTCCAAACCCCTTAAAAGATGGCATAACCATAACTCACATCCAAGAGAGGTTAATGAAACATATTTTAATAATAATTTTTATTTATTAGTCCAACGGTTTCCAAAGATTAACCCCCTCTTTCCGAAACTTCACTTTCTTGGGCCTGCCTGCCTTAGCAAAGATTATTATTTTTTAATTATTTGAAAAGGGGACATGACACATTATCATCACATCCATATATGATTTTTAATTTATCCCCTAGTTTCTTCGCACTATCACAATCGTTTAAGCCATCAAACTTAACATAGCTTAGGGATGAGGCAATCTCTAACATTGCTTGATTGTGTTCTTGCTTCTTCTTTAGTTCGTTAGATGTCAGAGGAGTAGTTGTTACCTTCACATATTCCTTGTCCAAAAAGTTGATAGCTGCAATATCACTGATACTAGATATTTGCAACCTCATCAAGGTCTGCAATGCATGAAATTTCTCCTTGTTCAACTTTGGTGCATATCTCTTATCAGTCATGATCTTTAGCTTTAAGTACCTTCAAAATTTTCTTTGTAAGCACTAAGATTTGATACCAATTGTTAAAGATTTTTTAGAATAATTGAGAGGACAAGGGGGGCTAGTTGAATTAGTTACTTAGAGTCCATAACTACCATTTGAACAATTAAACATAAATATTAAATGTTCTACTTATCCAGTTGTTGCTTGGTCACTATTATAATGATAAAATTAACATCTCAAACATAACATGCTTTTCTTAATGAAAACATCATCAAATGTAAAAACATATAAATCATTCAACATAGGTATGACAATAGGATTTTACATGCAAATCCAATTTGGGAAAAGACCACTAGTAGCATGTCACCACTTTTTCACTCTTTTGAAGTGATCCCTATTAGGAGCCAACCCTATTAAAGGTTTACAATAGACATTGTTAGATGTAGTTAGAGGGTTTAATCACCCTATTAGTAGTGGCTTTGTTAGAGGACTTTGATCATTCCATTTAGAATTTCACATTGTTAAATGATTTACATAGACTATTAAGTCTTCCAAATGACTGTTAGGTCAACCTTTATTAAAAGGATTTCAATACAAATTATTTATAATGATTAGAAAGAAAATAATAGATTTTGATCTATATGATTATAACTCACTTTTCAAGTTTAGATCACTATTTGATTAATGTGTTGAGTGACTAATAAGTTCTCCATAGTTTTTTTTCTTGCTAAGCTTGGATACCCTTCAAGTAATCAATCTTTCCCTTCAAAAACACTTAATACTTCTTAGATTCACTTATCAATATCAACAACATTTGTGTAAGAAATCTCCTTTAGCTTCACATTCACTCTCACTCTAGCACTCTTTCCATTTGACTTTACACCTCTTTATATATGCAATTCTTTCTTTACCATTTTCCACGATCACCATAGATCTTAGGGTTTATGATTAGGTTCAACATGATTCATTGTATCTATCCATCTTCTTGATCTTCTTCTAGAAAGTTGTTTGGAATCTATCTATTAGGTTTTTACCTAATCCTCACCTCAAATTTAATGATCCAACTCATTATTCTTATCTTCAAAATAATTTTCATCTCCCAAGAAATAAATTGAGTTGGTTGAGAATAATGATTTCCTTGAATCCATTCTTAATAGTGTTACTTGACAATTACTAAATTCTTACACTTAGTCAACACTTAACACTCACTCACTATAAAAAATTCTAGCTCATCATCGACTAACTTTCTTAGTTGATACTAATGTTTAGTCAACATTAGATTTTCTTTGCACTTATTGTGGCTTAGTTAACACTAGCATCATTCGACATTCCTTATCCTTTTATTGTATTTCTCATCTTGGGTTAACTTTCTTCATATAGAAAATCACTTTGATTTATCAAAGTATATCTAATCAAATGTCCATTGTAGCTTCCTTTTCATAACTCAACCTTTCCTCTAGGTGCTATAGTTATGAGAAATTTCTCAAGTCCTCTTTATCAATCAAATAGATATGACATTTAGATTAATTAAAAATATATCTTACTAATAGATTTGACATCAATGCCAAAACAAAAATTGTCCCAACTATAAGTTTCCAACAAGAATGAGATTGTATAGAATATGTATTGATGATGAGGTCAAGTGTAGTTAAGGATATATTCTATATTATATCCTGATGACATGGATAAGTGCACATATAGAGAGTCAAAGAGATGCAAAAGATATTCTTTGATTATAGAAGACAATAAGAAAATAGAGTATCTAATTAGTAGTTTCTGATGATTTATTCTTATCTCTTGATTGAGATAGAATCACAATAAGCATAGTTAGAATGTGACACTATACAATTTGATGATGAAATCAACAAGTATGCAAGGTCTGAGGTCACACGTGTGGAAAGTTGTAAAGATTATGAATTGATAATAATTTGTAATTGCAAAAAGATGTAATATTTTGTAATATCTTAATGAGGTCCTATTTTAATTAATTGAGAAATCCTCAAGGTTCAGTTCAGGAATTATTTTAAGGATATAGTATAAAGGAAACATATTTTCCTTATTTTGAGGTATGCAACTGAAGTGTGATTTGTGAAGTATTTAGTAAATGTGAGTAAGTGATCTAAGGGACTATTTTATGAAAATTTGGTGATCTAGTATCAAGACCAGAAGAGGTTTGGTTGGGTCAAAGGATAGAGAAGGAGTTATAAATTTCTATTATTTTTCAAGGAATAATATAGAGGTAAGTTGGATATAGAGTTCAATGGTCTTTCCCTTGAAGCTATTTTAACAGTGGGTCCATCTACCTTCTACAACTCCTAACTTTTGTGATGTAGAGCGTAATCAAACTTTGGAGGTTTATTCAAGACATTTTTCCCCTAGGTTATTTCTATGGGGGTTTCAACATGGATTCAACTTCTTGTTCTGATATTAAGCTATAAGGGATTGTGGATTTTAATCACTATGTAATAATAATATTGGACTTGTTGTTAGTGGACATAGCCCAGGAATTGGGTGAACCATGTTAAATCCTTGTGTCTTGTGTTCTGTTTTGTGCTATTTTTTATTTTCTAATATTGGTTATATTTGCATGTAACCATTATTTATGTCTATGGTTAATCCTAACAAGTGGTATCAGAGCTAAACTATTGTCATTTTTTTTAGCTAGACCATTGTCATTTTTTAAAGCTATCCTCTATAGGAAGGTATCACAATTGAATGGCAGTCTCACAGTTGAGTGGGAGTCTCATGGTTGATGATGGTAAGCTAAAGGGTAAGAAGTTTATGGGTAGAACTTTTAGTTACAAAAAATGCAAATGGAAGATTATCTTTATTAGAAGGATTTATGGAAGCCACTAGAAGGAAGAACCAAGAAATAAGGAACTATGATAGAAGAGGATTGGGAAATTTTAGACAAAAAATAACTTGGAAGCATTTGATTATTCCTAGCACCTTCAGTGAAATTTAACATTACAAAAGTGGAGACAATGGAAGAGTTGATACAAAGTCTAGAAAAGATGTATGAAAAGTGCTCCAATTCAAACAAGATATTTCTCATGAAGTGTTTATTGAATATGAATATGACAAAAGGTGGATCTATTGTAGATCATTTAAATGAGTTTAATACTATTACTAGTTAGTTATTTTCTTTTATATTCAATTTTGATTAAAAAATTAGGGCTCTCTTGATTTTATGTTCCTTTCTTGAAAGCTGGAATGGCTTGGTAATGGCTGTGAGTAATTCTATTTATGGATCTAATACCCTTAAATTTGATAATGTGATTGGTGTTATTCAAAGGGAGGAAAATCATAGGGAAAACTTAGGTGGATCTACATTAGGGAGTATTTTGAATGCACAAAGAAGAGTTTGAATGATTGAGAGAGGAAAAAATTCTAGAAATTTTGTGAAATCAAGAGGAAAGTCAAAGTGAAAGAGGTCTCAATCCAGAGGACCAAGAGATTGCTGGTACTATGGGAATCTAGGGCATAAGAATAAACATTGGTTGACTCAAAAGAACAATAAAGAAGATAAAACAAAAATGGAAGAAGGAGAAAAATGTACTAAGTAAAAAATTTGAAGAGGATGCTATGTTTCTTTCTTTAGAAAGTAGTGATGATTCTTGGGTTTTGGATTCTGGGGCTTCAATTCATGCTACACCCCATAAAGGTTATTTTATTGATTATTTCTAAGGGGATTTAGGGCTTTTTTATTTGGGGGATAATGAACCTTATCATATTTTTTTGATAAGAAAAATAGGTTTTACAAGGATCTTGAAACCCAAAAGTTAATACATATCAAAAGGCTGATAATAAGAAACAAAAGCCTAGCCACAATGCTGTGGCCAACCAAAAGGATAGGATGACAGATAGACCAAAAGCCAAAAACTAAAAACTATAGAAACCAAACAATCCAAAAGATAGGTAATGCAAAACTACTATTACTACACCATTCTTTCAAACTCCTGCATCATTTCTACCACTTCATAGGCTCTTTGGATCTCCTCAACCATATTCTCCTACTTTTTCTGACCTGTCTAATCCAAGTTGTTGAAGGTAATATTCATATTCATTTCCTCATCCATCATATCTCTAGCTCTACTTGTTCCTCATTATCCTCCAGGAAACCCTTGGCTTTTAGCTTTCCAGCAAGAGAAGAGATGTTTTCATTTAGAGAAGTTAGAATTGAAATCATCTACTTTGCCAAGTTATGATTGTAATTTTCTAGATTCTAAATTCTTTTTTCAACCAACCTGAGGCCATCCCCTTGATCTGTCAAATTTCCATGTTCTAACTTCTTCCCTTGGTATTCCAGCCGACACATTCTTTCTTTGACCTCCTCCAGTTCATGGTAGAGCCATTTAATTGACCTAAAATTGTTAATCATACTATTTCTAGCATTATTAATCAAATTCATGCCAATTTCTCTTGCATTATCAATAATAGCCACCAGTGTTAGATAAATGAGATCTTCCATTTGGAGTTTTCCTTCTTTAGCTTCATTGGTTTGGGGCTTCAAGACTTCTCTCACAATTCCTATTTTTGAGGTTCTAACATTAAAAATTTTCAAAGCCATGTGCCTGTCTTTAATAACCACCTCTCCACTCTCATCCTTTGTCTTCTCCTTATCATGTTCTTGAGGGGGAATTGAGGAAAGAGGAATGGTGGTGATCTTTAGCCCAAAATCCATTTTTCCCTCTAGGGATATGCTCTCCTCCTTAGACCTCATCTATTTTTTAGCTGCTAGCTCCTCCTTCTTAACATCCTCCTTCTCCTTATTCTCTTCATTAGTATCCATATCATCCCCTTCCTCATTATATTCTTCATCTCATTGACAAACACTTTTAAACCCAATCCCCCTAGGGCTTTTCTCTCATGGGGCTTTAGTTGATGAAGAAAATTTTTGCTCAAAAACCTTAGCCTTCTTTCCAGATGAACGATTAACATCCTCATCCTCCGAACTTATACTCTAAACATCATCTATGTCAGACAAGAAGTTTTAACTCCCCATCTCCTCGGATACAATAGCTACCTAGGTGAGGGTTTTGCTTCTAGATTGAGCCTTGAAATGCTCATAAATCAAAAGTAGTAAATCCACATGCATGGCTGGAGTAGAAGTATGATTTTTCTTGTGTACAAAAATATTCTTATGCATAGAATTGTATAAATAAAAAGGGAAAGAGACTTTAATCCCATAACAAAAATGATTGAGTAGAACAAAATGATGTGTTCTAACCCTATGAAATCTTGTATCCAAAGATATATACTCAATAATAGCCCTCAAAACATACCTCCATATTTTCTTTATTGAGTCATATTATGTTTTTCTTTTGACCAATTTCTTATTTTCTCTCATATTTTTTGCAAAATCTTTCATAGAATTCACAGACACCTTCTTATCTCTATAAAACTTCAATCCCTCATCCAAAATTTTAGTTATATGAGCAATGATGTACATAGTCACTTGATATGAGACCCCATCAACTTTGACTCTTCCATCCTTCCATGAATTTACTATAAGATCAATAATCACAAGGTTGTATCCATGGATCTTGGCTATATATTTAGCAATTCCTCCCTTTTCTAACTTCTCCCATAATTTAGTTCTTTACTTCCATTTTTTTACCTCACCTACTAGTTCTTTCCTACTTCTTTCCCCCACCATCTTTGTAATCTCAACACTTACTATTCTCATAAACTCTTTCCTCTAGAACCCTTTCTCAACCCTCTGTATATTCTAATGGAAACCGCTTTGATCTTTGTCAATTTGAATACCACTAAAATGGTGCATAAAATAATTGACCCATAAAATGTGTTGATTTGACACTAATAACAACATTCCCTATTCCATTCATATTTACCATTATTGCACTTACTTACACCCATAGTCTCATTTATATCCATAATTATCTTTGGATTTCACCCTTACTTCCCTAGATTTTTTCTAGCACAATTAGGCTTGTTGCACTTACCAAAATATTCCCATCAGTATTCCAAATCATTGCCATGTCTTTCTTTACTAGATCAGTGGCAAACCAATCAGTCACTGAGTTTGCTTCCCTATATTCATGACTGATGTGGATGCTATCAAATTTTTCAAGTGTTATACATATTTCTTCCATGATGTTAGCTATCATCCATAATGGTTGGGGAGCCCCTTTAATACATCTAATGATATTATTTGAGTCCCCCTCCAATCATAAATTTTTAACTCCCTTATCCAAAGCTAATTTCACTGTGTTGAGAGTTACATTGGCTTCAACATAATAGTTTGTCTAATGTCCCAATGGGTAAGAGAAAGCAACAATCCCTTCACCATTGTAGTTTCTTATAATACCTCCACATCCCAAAGGACTAGGATTCCCTTTTTCCATGCCATAAAAGTTTTCTTTATGCCACTCGTCAGGTGGAAGCTTCCATTTCACCTCATATCTTTTAAATCTCTTGTCATTTTCCTTCTCCTTTTTCTTACCACCATTTCAATGTCTCCCCCCTTTCTAAATTGGTAATTTTCCTTCGTATGACTATTAATTTTATCCACCAAAACATAAGAAGGTTCCTCCCTATCTCTAAATATTCTATTTTTTCTTTCCTTCCAAACTCCTAAGAAGAAGTGAGGTAAAGACTAGGTGATTAAATCTTGAAAATTTGTGCCTTTATACATGTTATTCCATTGACAAAAGAAATCTAGCACATTACCTAGCATGCACCAAATGATGCCAAAATTCTTAGTAACAAGGTTCAACACTTTCCTAGAATAAAGATAATGGATAAACATATGATTAACTGACTTCTCTTGATGCTTACACAAAATACATCTATTTGGGATATAGTGGCCTCTCTTCTTCAAGTTTTCTAGTGTAAGAAATTTATTTTGTAAAACTAGCCAAAAAAATATATTAATCTTATGAGTAAGGCCAGGCACCCAGGCCCTGGCCCAAGGATGTTTATCCTTCAAGCTCCAAAGAGAATTATATCCTGATGCAACTGAGTAACAACCATTAGGATTATATTCCCATATTAGTTCATCCTTCTTATTATCAAGAATCATTGAGTTCATCATCAACATTATTTGCTTGAGATCATTTGAGATAAAAGATAGCTCTCTCCATCCCTAGTCAATTCTGTAGTCTCTAATTTTTAAGCCAAATTTCCTAATACACATATTTTACCAATTACCATAAATAGGATTATTAATTAGAGGACCCTAAATCAACAAGTTGTCATGCTAGAAGAGAATGCCATCATCATTACCCACTTTCAACTTAGTCTTGGCTTTGGCTAGGTGTCTTGCCTTAAGGATACCATTCCAAATGACTAAATTATTTGGTATGTCAACATTATTGAGCAAGAACTTTAGAGAAGGCCTTCTAATATGCTTCTCCACTAAAATATCTCTCCACTCCCTCGTGCTATTGAAAATGTGCCAAATCTGTTTGGCTAGGAGAGTCTTATTGAGAAGTTCTAATTTCCTTATACCAAGATCACTATAGCTCTTAGGGAGACAAACATTATCCCAAACTACTAGAGGATATCTTTTATGTTCCTCAAGACCAGACCATAGAAAATCTCTCTAGTTAGAGGCCTTGCCTTGACCCATCCTAGCATCGATGATACATTATTATTTTGATACTCATGACTCGATATGTCAAAACATTATTTGATGCACTGAACATTATTATGCTATTTATGATGTATGATGCTTTACTTTTAGATATTTGATTTCATCATTTAATGCTTTATGAACATGTACGATGATGGAGTAAATGAATGCAAAATTAGCACTTTGATTATGCAAGTTTAACAGTCAAAAATATGAGTAGAAGTAGATAAATAATTGATTATTAGAAAAATGGATGTTTTAATTTATATGATTTTTCTGATACGTAAATTTCATATTGCATGTGATTTCTTCAACCTATTGATGTGTGCAATTAGTGTGCAGGATATGTAGCTGGGAAACCTAATGGAAAGACGGAACTAAACCCCCTTGTTAATTTGTGCTATCTTTGCATTGTCTTCTTTGAAGGTTGTTATTTGATTTTATTATTCTCCTAGCTTTTAAATGTTCTTATTATGTCTTAAAGGCTTAAAAACATCAAATTTAAGTGCCCTAGGGGTAAGGGTATGGGTGGGGAGTACTTTCCACCCCCTTAGCCTCCTTGTTTGACTTTTAGGGCCACTCAAAAACCCTACTTTTGGTTGATTGCGAAAATGGATTGTCATCTACTTGAGTTGGACTAAAACTTCATCTTGAGTTTTCTTGAAGTCTAGTTTAAGTTTTGGGGTTGTCACCCAATCTCTAGTTTTGGAGAAAGTTTGAAGATTGAAGGAAGAAAGTGAAAAGCTCTTCTCAACTTTCCATTTTACCATAACTTTTTGTGAAGGTAGGAGTTCTTCACTCTTTTCTTTTGTGCTTCATGTTGTTCATGCTTGAATCATGCTTATGACATTGTGTTGTTTCTTTGTAATGCTTGCTTGTGTGTTAAAGTAGTTTTGGGAGGGATCTTAACTTGTTTCTTGATGTTGTTCTTGTGCTTCTCTTGATATTTTATTTTGAGGGGATTCCATGGGGATTGTTTTGGCATTACTCACCCTTGGATAGGGAAGAAGTGGCCATGTGCGGAGGAATGGCCTTAGTTGGACCTCAATGGTGTAGAGTCTTCTCTCATGGTGAGAGGAGGGAAATAGGGCAGGGTGTATGGGCCCCTACTTATCATCTCATAACTTATTATTGTGAATTCTTGAATATGGAAAGGAATGAAAATCCTTGTGGAAATAGTCTCGAAAGGGCCTTGTAGAAGAACATAAGTTCTTGAAGTTTTAGCCTTGAAAATGTTATGTTATGTTATGGTGATTGACGTCTCCCATTGGGAAAATCCACCTGCCCCTAGTCAGGTTCTATGTTTGGACCTATTGTGCAAAACCAGGATGAGATGCATGCTTAAATTGTTCTTCATGTTTTGTTGTTTTACTTAGGCCAGTTCTCGTCTTCTCCATGTCTCTCCCTTGATGCCATTGAAAGAAATAGAAGAGAAATTCATTGAATTATAACATCATGTTAAATGTATTTAATTTTTTATGTATTGGCAAAGACATCAGGTTTTCTTATTGGTTCTTTCCCGATGGAGCCTTGAATTAGGTTGATAATAAGAGAGAAAAGATTGATAAATCATCTTGCATTGTATTCGATGTTGTTTTTAATTTGTGCACATGTGAGTGGAAAGATAGATTAAATGATGATGTTTTTCAAAGAATAAGATCTTCAAGTTCAGATATGTTAAAGAAAGGAAATTGGGATGTTAGAGTTTTCAATTCAGTGTCATCTGTATTTCAAAGAAATATACTATATATATATATATATACAACCCCTTGTGCCTTCTATGTGTTGTAAAATTCAATTGGAAGATATACATATATCCTTGTTATATGATTAATTGTAGTCATAAATAAATAAAGAAAAATTTATATACTAGAATTAGAATACTCGACAAAAAAAACATGTCTCAAATAAGGAGAGATCATATCTCAAGAAGGAGAAGCTTATGTAAGTTTAAAATGGAAGACCAATAAACCTTACAGATCGACACTCAAAGAGAATTAGCTTGGAAAAAAAAAAGAGAAAATGCACCTCATTACTATAAGGTCCCACCAAAGAAAAATATGTTTCAAGAAAAAAAAATAGAATGTTAGGAATATTCTCCACATTTCAAAATGGGCACCTATAGGAGCGTTTCACTCTTTGGATTTTCTATGGAGAGTGGTTATTCTTTCAAACGACCACAGAGAATATCCCTTGCGAGATTCTCATTATAACATTTGTAGAAAAAAAAAAGAGAGAAAGTTCACCTTAAGTAAATTAGAAGTTTTACCTACTCTCGGATATATTATCTTTAATCTATATCTACTTTCAATTCTAAACCCATCCATGAAGTTTAAAATTCTTAAATGCTCGGGGTTTTTCTTATATAGGCAATATCTTCCTCTGACACGCGATTCTGATCCTACTTATGCGCAGACCCTCTGTTATCCTAATTGTCGCATTTATGCCCACATCCTCTATCAACGTACTTCCTTCTAGTTAGCGCCTATCTCATTTTGAAAGGGAAGAGAATATTTTATTTATTGTTCATGGGTGAAGTGGGGGTGTATCCCACTGAATTAGGTGAGAGCTATCCTAGATAGATAGATAGATAGATAAAATTTTAACGTCCACGAGGCCAAAAATAGCCTATGGGACAGCAAGACAACTCAAGCAGACTTAAGTAGCGCTGTTCGCCTCTTGTGTAGACTAATGATGAGCCCCCCCAATTGCTCAATGTACTCTTCGTTGAACAGGTTATGCCAAGACCTGTCACATATAGTATCCGCAAACTTATCCCTGCTATCCTTGTAGGCCTCACATTCTAGAATAAAGTGTTGTTCAGTTTCCACTTTCCCAGAATTGCAAAATCTGCAAATTCTCTCTTCCCAAGCCTCCTTTGGCCTCTTCCAATGCCCGGTCTCACAACGAAGTTGGTGAGAGTTGGTTCTCAGCTGAGCAATAAGAATTTTAGCTCTCCAAGAAATGTTGGCTCCTATGTACACTTTTTTGAGTTGATCATAAGTGGGGTTGAACTCATTTATATAATATAGTTTCTTCCTCCCAATCTCGCTTCCCCAATTTCTCTTGTAGAATTTCTCCATAACAAAGACCTTTATTTCTTTATTACTTGTGGGGCACATATTGAAATGAATATTCCATTTACTCATCCACTTGATGTTTTGTTGCATCCATGTCCTTTTTCGCTTACATAGTGTGTCACTAAAGACAACTTTCGGCCATCTATCCTCTTCCATTTTTTTGATTCTTTTTAGATAGCTTAAAAGGCGAACCATAGCAAGTGCCTCAATAGGCGCAGCCCCCATTTCACTTAGCATGATGTCATATGGAACAGTGCTTTTAATTTTAAACTTGCTTGTAATCAAGCGCTTTTGGATTCCTTCGATTTGTTTCCATTGTGCTATAGTAGTGCTGCTGGCCCATAATTCACACCCATAAAGAACAACTGGCAGCACAAGAAGACCAAACAAGGTTTGAATAGTTTTCCAATCCCACAACTCCGCTTCACGACACCTATTCTGAAGAGCGTAGAAAGCCTTCCATCCACCTAATGTCCTTTTATACCTGCAGCTAGACCAGCTTAGTTTTTTGTTGAAATCGATGCCAAGGTATTTATATTCTGCAACTTCTTCGAGAACACTTCCATTGTAATAAAATTCATGTTGATGCTATTTTTTATTATTAGAGAAAATCATAACCTTGGTTTTGCTGATATTGACTTGCATCCCCACCATTCTACAAAAGCGCTCAAGAGAAGATAGATGGTCTTGCAAACCACAAGCAGATTTGGCAATTAAAATGAGGTCGTCCGCATATAGGAGTAGCTTTATAACAAATTCTCCTAGCTGAATGCCTTCACACTCATGCGTGTTTAACCACTCTTCCAGTTTGTCAATATATAAACCAAATAAAGTAGGGGATAAAGGGCAGCCCTGTTTGACCCTGATATCGCTCCTAAAACATTCTGAAATGCCATCTGAAGTTCTGATTTTGACTTTCACCTCTTCGTACATTCTATGAGCAGCAGCTCTGAGATGCCTAGGAATCCCCAATTCTTCCATCCTCAACCAAAGCTTGTCTCTCAGAACGGTATCAAAAGCCTTTTTGAAGTCAACAAAGCAACAAAAAACCTCTTCTTTTTTCTCCCACTCTTTTTCAATAATGTGTCTCAGAGTGACACAGTGATCCACTGTCGAGTGCTTTGGCCTAAAACCAGCTTGCCCTTTAGCACGTTTATGATTTTCTTCTACCCATTTTCTGATCCTAGTTTCTATCATGCTGCCAAAAATTTTAGCAAAGAGGGGATTGATCATTATAGTCCTGTAGTTGGAGGGATTGTTAACATCACCACTCTTAAACGCTAGCCTGCCAGGATCGATGTGGTCACAGGCACTTTATGGTGCGCAGGCTGGACATTGGTAAAGGGTGGACATTGCGTATGGTGTGGGCAGAGCACTTAATGAGGGGGTGTGACATGTCCCATACGCAGATCAAGGTTGCATCAACTAGCGTCCTCTTATTTCCTTTGTGTCTCAACACTGAGTGGTGTGACTCGGACGTGACGTGGGAGCATGATAGATTTAAATGGTGGGCGGTTATGTAGGTTTGAAACTTGGTTAATGGCAGTGTAGGTTCTAATTTGCTATGATTCTTTAAAAAATGTGGGCTGCGGTTTTAGTGCAGATGTGAGTTTATTGTGTTTTTCTCTAGTCATTAGCTAAGGTTACGTTTTAAGTACAATAGCATTTGATTGGGTTAGTTTTAGAAATTAGATTTGTATTAATTTAATATTAGTTTAGTTGATGTTGAGTTCAGCTGTAAACATTTTTTAATGCATATTAGTTATGTTACTTATTTAGTAGGTTCAGTTAGTATTTTAAGTTGCAGATCTTTATTATTATTTGTAAGTTATTTCCTTAACATAAGTAGTATAATTTTTGAATAATTTTATTTGTGCTGGTGTAATTTTTTTTTGTGTGTTTAGGTATTGCAACGAACAATGAAAAATTAAAATTGTATGTTGTAGAATATGGATTTATTTTGTTAAGATGCATTATTTAACACGTAATATCACTAAGGGTAATATATTATGTTGTTTTTTTTAATGACACTTTAGCTTAGGATTAATTAAAATTATATTAGCATAGCAAAATAATCTGATTTCCAATTGATTGAACATATTAATTATTAGTCTATGTATTATGGGTTTGTTATTATTACTCCATTATTTCTTTCAACTTTTATATAGAGAAAAGATAGCGATTAGTTAAAGGGGAAATTTTGTTGTTCATGATTGAGTCACTATGTCAATTTGATTTAACAATATATATATATATATATATATATATATATATATATATATATATATATATATATATATATATATATATATATATATATATATATATATATATATATATATATATATATATATATATATATAGTCTTGATTTAAAGAATAATACCTAGTTTTGACGTATATTAAATGAATGAACTTTTGTATCAATAAATCATATAGGTTGGGGAATATATTGCTTAGTGGATATTTTATTGATTATTGTGACCTGAATTAATGGAAAAATAGGGCATCTATTAAGCTTGTGCTAAGGTTTTAACAATGTAATGTTTTGAGGGCAATTTAAAATAATTAAGTACTAGATCCTTTAATGAATTTAACTTAATTAATTATTTTAATTACTTGATTTAGCAATGTATTGTCTAAATCTAAAATGACTAAATTCTGCATTTGTTATCAAAATGAGTTGTAACCTCGTTATATTGTTGAGAACTTGCACCTAACTCCAAGTACCTATGGCTATCTAAATTGCTTAAACTACTCTAACAATTAGTTTCATTATAGTTAAACTTTTAAAATCCTTTACGACCATGTTATCTTATTTAATCATAGTTAATCTTCTGAACATCTGTCGACCTTATTATCTTATTAGTTCAAAAACAAAAATGTGTGCATTTTCTCTCTCTCTTATATTTTGGGCATGACATCTAGATCTTTTCCATTTTATTATCAAATTTGGTTGGTATTCCAAAGAGGCTTAGGACATACATCGAGAGATTATGAAGAGTGCACTTAGCCAAAAGATATTTACATACCTAGCTTAGTGTGGCTCCTTTCCACCCAACCAACTTCTTGTTGAATCCATCAAGAATTCCATTCTAGAAAGAATCAGGAGGCTTAGTTCCCATTAGGAGACAAAGATAGCTTGAGTGTAGCTTATCAATCCCACACCCAAGAATCCTAGCTATCTTCATTTGTCTATAAATAGGAGTATTGGTAAATAAAATTGAACTTTTCTCCCAGTTAATTAGCTAGCCTGATCCTCTGATATACACATCCAAAAGATCCCTCATCACTTTAGCATCCTTAACAAAAGCTTCCCCTCCCATAATAGTGTCATCTACAAACTCTTGATGAGTAAAAGAAACATTCCCAAAAGAGGGCATGATCCCTCTTAGTCTCTATTCCTATCTATTCTTCTCAATCAACCTAAAAATACAATCAACCATAATAATGAATAGAATAGGAAAGAGGGGGTCACCCTACCTTAAACCTCTTGAATGTTTGAAGAAATTAGAAGGAGCCCCATTGACCATAATAGCAAGCGATGAAGTAGAAATAAGTTGAGAAATAAGCTTGAGAACATCTTGATCAAAGCCAAAAGCTTGGAGGATGGAATCAAGGAAAGTCCAATCCACTTGGTCATAGGCCTTTGAAAGATCTAGCTTTAGTAGCAAACCTTCTCTTTTTCCTATTTCAAGGGAGTGAATAACTTCATGAACCATCATGATAGAGTCCAAAATTTTCCTACCAAGGAAAAAACTCATCTATTGCTAAGAAATGATCAAAGGAAGAATATATAGAATTTTGGTTGTTAACACCTTTGAAATGATATTGTAAAAAGAATTACAAAGACTTATAGGCCTAAATTGATCCATAGAATCAACCCCTAGAACTTTGGGAATGAGAACTTGGAAAGTAGAATTAAGTTCTTTAAGAAGGCTTCTAGCCCAAAAAAATTCTTGAACAACCTTAACCACATCTTCCATAACCACCTCCTAATAAACCTAAAAAAAGAAAGTTGGAAAACCATCCAGCCCAAGGGTTTTATCAGCTGGCAAAGAAAACAAATCTTGTTTCACCTCTTGAGCTTTAGGAATCACCCTCAACATTTTCTTGTGATGAGGTTGGATAATCTGAGGGAGACAAGACACTATTTTACTCTAATCCACCACTAATAACATGGGGTCCTAGGAAAGAAGAGAAGAGAAAAAAGAAACAGCTTCAGTATAAGTATCATTCTCCCTAGTCAAAGTAGCCTGGCCATTTTTAATTCATGAAATCCTATTATTAGCTCCATGCTTTAGAGTGGAGAGCTGAAAAAACTTGGTATTCTGATCACCCTCTTTAACCTAGTTAATCCTTGATCTTTGTTTCTATAAATTCTCTTCTTTACTTATAATATTATGTAAATCAATAAGAATAGACATCTCAATATTCCTATTTTGTTCATTATACCCATCCTGTTGTATTAAATCTTGAATTGAGCTAAGCTCATCTGAAATCTCTTCTTTCTCCTGAAAGATATGGCCAAAATCTTTCTTGTTCCAGATTTTAATCATCCATTTCATATTACTCAATTTCTTGGAGACTCTAAACATAATAGTTCCTTCCACTTCCATACTTAACCAATTGGATATAAAGTTTAATAGATCTAGATGAGGAATCCACATCTTTTCAAATTGAACAGGATAATTCCTCCCGAGCTCAAGAGAAACAACCGAGAGAGATATGAGGGAGTGGTTTGACCCTACTCTAGGGAGAAGGGACAACCTGCAAGAGAAAGACTTCAACCAATTTAGAGAGATGAGAGCTCTATCCAATCTAACCTGAATACACTCATTACCAATTCTTTTATTGGACTGAGTGTAGACTCCACTTGTGAGATCAATATCCAAAAGAGCCAAGCTATTTATGAAATTAGAAAGATCCAACTTACTTTCCAAATCCAATGCCAAACCTCCTAATTTTTCCTCATTAGTGAGTGGAGGATTGAAATCTACCTTTATTAAAATCACTATTCTAGACCAAAACCCCAAGCTTAGTCCAATAATTCTTCCTTTCCCTTTTAGTATTTGGGGCATAGACATTCAAAAGAAACTAGGAATTTCATTGGTATTGATGTGAAACACTTTACATAAGAGAGTATTGCCTTCATTATACAAGGGAGTAACTTTAAATTTTTTATTATTAAAAAGAGTAAGCAAACCTCTTGATGCCCCCTCAAAATATATTATCTCACCATCCATATTATTACTGAAGGAGATCTTATCTAGGGCCTCCTTCTTCATTTTTGTCTCTTGAATCAACATTATATTATGTCTTTGATCTCTTATCATATTCCTAAGAAATTTCTATTTATGGACCCCATTTAGTCCCCTAATATTCCAAGATATTATCTTCATTTCTGAAGAGTAGAACACTCCAAGATGGTTCGTTGGGTCCCATCCACCAAATTCCTTTCAGCCTCCTATTACAAGACTTGGTTTGCATTCTTCGTGCCTAGTGTCTTTGGCCTAACTCCCAAATCTAGTTTACCACAACTCTTGGTCTATGTTGGTGAAACTGGGGAGGGTTCCCTACTATTCTTCCTTTTAGTCTTTAAATGACTTCCTTTTTTTTTTTTCCCTCTAGCCATTCATCTATCCTTGCCTTCTTACTAGGAGAAGAAAATTTAACCATAGTGCCAAATCTCTCTTCCAAATTACAAGAAACAAATTGGTCCTTCCAAAGAGATGAATAAATCTCCATGATTCCCTACTACTTTTGAATACCCTTCCTAGACTCCATTATCTCTTGATTTTCCCACATCACCTCCACTTCCTTATTCAAAACTTGATCACCCTTTCTCTCCAAATGAAGTGGTAACTTGTTGATTTCCTAAAGTTGAATTTCATTCTGAATCCTATCCTCATGGGTTGTAGCTTTTAAATTCTTCTTATTCAAGCCTACATAACCCCCTTGTAAGCCACTTTCTTGAGATCCATCCATCTCTAAATTTACTAGAATGTCCTTCTCAATGATATGGGAAATAGGTTGCTTTTCTGGGATATCCACCTCTTTTTCCTTGAAAAATCTAGATATCCTAATTGGAACTTCCACCTCTATGATTTTAGAGCTAAGCAAAACTAGTCCATCCATCTCTAAATTTGCTAGAATATCTTTCTCTATGATCTGGGACCTAAACTATTTTTTTGGGATATCCACCTCTTTGTCCTCAGAAGATCCATGTATCTTAATTTGGACTTCCACCTCTATGATCTTAGGACCACACAAAACTAGAATGACTTCCTTTTCAACCTTTAATCCATTTTGGTCTAGTTTATTCCCTCCTTTAATAGGGACTTCCACTGTTGGCTCCTGAGTCTTTTGACCATCCTTAAATTTCTTCTTTTTCTTGATCTTTTTCTCCTTTCTAGATTTGGAAACTGTGGATTTCCTTATCTTTTCAACTTTTACCTTAGAACACTAATTCACCTTATGACCTTATTTCAAACAATGAAAAAAAGAAAAGGGAACACTTTCATAGACCAACTTCTATATATGCATTTCGAGCTTAGAATGAAGTCATACAACCTCCAACATATCATACCCTTCTCAAACTCCAATACAAATTCGAGCATACATTAGTCTTCTTCTATAAGCTATTATTAAGTCTATTGATAGAAGTTCATGAAATGAGTTTTCTATTTCCACAAACACATCCTCATTCTAAAACTGTAGAGGTAACTTTAGAAGTCTAACTCAGATTGGAGCTTGCACAAAAGAAGAATCATTCAAATCCAGCTTTGAAGTCCACTTCTAGAGAACCAGGGTTGAGTAACCTATAATCCAAGGTCCTTTCCACAAAATGCTTGAAAAATCCTCACTACAAGAAAAATCAAAAGACAAGAAGCCTTTTTCCATCACTATTATAGTGACATGTCCCTTGAGATTCCTTTTTTTTTGTTTATACAATCTAACAATATCTATATTAGACCTTTGCCTAATAAACTTATAGACCAAAGTAGAAGCCATTGTAGCAGTGCTATGATCTACCAGCTTGTCTAGTATTACAATCGCACAAGAACCCTTCTCCAAACTAGAGAGTAATTTAATCAGTGGAAAAGAAGACTTACCAGTAGGTTTGACTCCAAAAAGAGATGACCATTTTGTCAAAAGTACCTTAGACTGATCCACCTTGGATGGCAAAAAATACTTGTCTAAACCTTTGCCCTTGACACATGGGTCCCCATCTCCATTCTTTGTCACATCTCCAATCTCTACAGTTCCCTAACTCTCTACTTCCCCTCCCTGTGACTCATGTTTTTGATCCCATCCTCCCAGAGGATTCTCACCCAAGATAGGTTTTGAATTTTGAAAAGTTGCACTTCTCCATCCTCTTCCTTGTCTACTCACACTTGCCATTTTCAAAAACAACCCAAATTTATTTCAAGTATAGATTGGTGTTATCATCAACCCTATTAGATTGTTGGAAAGGGAAAAGTTAAGATTGAGTTGTAGAATGAGAATCATTGTCTGTAACTACATAAGGTAAGACATGTTCCAAGGTTGGGTAGGAATTTAATTTCAACATGGCAACTCAGTAATGAAGGATGCGTAGTTACTTTCAATAATTAAAATTGGAAGGTTTCAAAAGGCTCCCTTGTACTATAAAAAGGTGTGAAAGTAGGTAATTTATATCTTTGTACATGTCATACTGTTATTTCTATATTAATTATTTCAGACGAATATTCAGGAGAAATTGTTGCAGTTGAATAGGGAGGACTAGTAGTAGTTGTAGATTATGATACAACACTATGACACTACAAACTTGGGCACATGAGTGAAAAATTTATGAAATTACTACATTCAAAGAAATTTTTACTAGGTCTGAAATGTGTCAATATGGATTTTTGTGAAATTTGTGTATATGAAAAATAAAAGAGAGTTAGTTTTGTGAAGAGTGGGTAGGAAAAGAAAAATAATAAATTAGAGCTTGTCCATACACAGATGTATGTGGACTAGATTGTTAGAAATAGAAATTACTTGGGTGGGGGGGCAAGGAAAGAGAGGGCGGGGTGGGGGGGTGAAACAGTAATCTACAAGCTTTTTTCGGCAACTGTATATTATTAATTACTTTAAATCATACATAACAAAGTAATACCCTCTAATGGCTTACGAGAACATTTTCAAATCAAAGAAGAAAGGGGGAGTAGGAATTAGAAAGCTGAAACAATTCAACTATGCTCTACAAGTGAAATAGATTTGGAGACTGTTCAATACCAATGGTAAATGGAGAGATTGTTATATTGCTATTAGGATTTAACTGTGTGATTTTAAGTCAAAAACATTAACCCATGTTTCATGAGTAGTGATTCAACATGAATCCATCTCTCATTAGAATAAATAGAACACTTAGCACTCATTGGATCTAGGTGATGCTCATAGGGGTGAAGCATGGGGACTTCCTCGAAGGTCAACCATCCTAGTACTACTCCATCCTAAGTGGGTTTAACTATAGAGTTTCCTCCATGGTTAAACCCAAATCTTCCAACCCCATTTGAAAATCCTTCACCAAGTGTTGTGGCTTATGAATTATTCATTAGAAAGCCCCTTAAGCTCATTAATTGATAAGTAGGAGATGATTTCCTCAACAAGTCAAATTGGATTCAACTGTGTAATTTTGAGTCAAAATCATTGACCCATGAGTAGTGATTCAACATGAATCCATTTCTCATGAGAATAAATGGAACACTTACCACTCATTGGATCTAGGTAATGCTCACATGGGTGAAGCACCGGGACTTCCCAAGTCTATAGTGTCATAGCATTGTATCATATTCTCCTACTTATCAATTAATGAGCTTAAGGGGCTTTATAATGAATGATTCGTAAGGCACAACACTTGGTGAAGGTTTTGCAAATGGGGTTGCAAGCTTTGGGTTTAGCCATAGAGGAAAATTTGTAGTTCAACACGCTCAGGCTAGAGTAGTACTAGGATGGGTGACCTCCTAGGAAGTCTTGGTGCTTCACCCCTATGAGCATCACCTAGATCCAATGAGTGCTAAGTGTTCCATTTATTCTCATGAGAGATGGATTCATGTTGAATCACTACTCATGAAACATGGGTCAATGAGTTTGACTCAAAATCACACAGTTAAGTCCTAATAGCAATATCACAATTTGACTTGTTGTGGAAATGATCTCCTCCTTATCAAATGGAGAGATATTCTAAAGTTAAAGTATGTTTCTAATGTCAATCTCAAATAGTTCATCAATAGGGATCCTTACCCTAGGAGCTCTAATATCTAGAATGGCCTTTTGAGGATGAAGAGTTTAGCCTTTTAGAAAGAGAAATGGCAACTAGGTAATGGTGCAGATATTAATTTTTGACATGATGACTGGCTTAGATTTGGACCTCTTTGGGACATTAAGCCTTTTAATAGATGGGCTAATGTTTGGATAGAAAGATTTTGGAGCAAGGTGAGTGACTACATGATCCATAATGAGTGGATTGATCTGGTTGAGATGTCCTAGGAGGTCAATCCACTAATGGACATGGTTAGGCATATTCCTTTATCCCATAACAAAGATTCTATTATTTGGGGGGAGATTGTAAATGGCATTTATACAATGGCCTTTGGCTATGAGACTTTGCAAAACTATGGCTTGACCCCTATGTGCGCCAAAGCCTACTACCTAGAGATCATCCCAAAAATTAACATTTTCTTCTTGATTATGCTCCAAAATCATATCCTTATATTGGACAACCTCACTAGAGGGGAAATATGATGCCCAACAGATGCATTTTATGAAAAAATCATTGTGAGAGTGTTGAACCTATTTTTATTCACTATTTTTTCATTTTAACTATTTGGTCTCTTTTCCTATCTATTTTCAACATGTCTTGATGCTTCCCATCCAACATTTTGGGGCTCTTTGAACAATGGCGCCTTGGGAAGTTAGGGAGTGACACCATGGATTTTTGGAACTGGACCTTACCCCATGTGTGTTAGGGGGTTTGGAAAGAGCAGAGCAATACAATATTTAGGGATAAGGAAACAAAGGCAGACATTATTTTCCACAAATGCCTAAATTCCTTGATAGAAAACTACACCAAAATCAAAGGCCCTATCCCCTCTCTCCGTACAAAGGGTAAGGAAAATAACAAGAGGGATGGATGTAGATGGAATCTTTCACCTAAGGATGATATAAGGCTAATCTTGATGGGGTAGCCAAAGGAAACCTAGGAAAGGATGGGCTGGGAGGCATCATCAGAAATGCTCTTGGTAAAGGGATTTCTATGATTGCTACCCCCCTTTGAATACAAACTAATCATTATGTGGAGGTTATTGTAGCTCACCATACTATTAAACTGGGAAGAGAAATGGGAGTGAAATATCTCTAGCTAGAAGGAGATTCAAAAAATATTATTGATTGCCTAAATGAGAAAAATACACCAACATGGATGACTATGAATATCATTGATGATTGCATTCAACATCTCAAGACCTTTAAAAAATGTATGTGGCACATGAGTATCAAGAAGGAAATTATGTGGTAGATAGGATGGCTGACTAGGTAGTTATGTACAATGAAGTGGCTAAGTGGATAGATGGATATAATATTCTGTTAGAAATTAATGAGTCATTGAAAGGGAAAGGATCTCGGGTAGATTGGGTATCATAAAAAGTCCATTATGATTGTTAATGAGTTACAAGGAGTAGTCATAAATACAATGTGTAGATTTATTATGATTGTTAGTGATTTATGGAGAATGTGTAGAATTGTGATGTGGAAGTACAATAGCACTTGTACTTCTCACATCAACAATATCCATCAACTTACTTCAAGGACCGATTTTGGGCAAAAAATTCACAACGTGGAAAAAAGGTCCAAGAAAATGTGGAGCACCAAAGTTTTTCTAGATTTGAAGGGCTTCAATACTAGATATAGAGCTTGCACAAAGGAAGATATCATTGTGGGGGCAAGACACAGAAGGGAACCAGAGGACAAAGCCTAGAAGTGGCAGAGACATTTCAAGGTGTGGAACATTCTAAGAAAAGGAAAAATCACAAATTTCATTGAACAGCTCCATGGTGGGAAGTCCTCTATTACTAGGAGTATGGTAAAGAGATGGAATGAGGGAATAGTTAAAATTTATGGGGTGGATATCATGGTGATGGAGGATGTCATATCCACTATTACTGGCATTCCCATCATGGGAATGAAATTCTACTAAGACAGGAAAATCTTGGGGCAAGCAGTGGTGGAATACAAAAAGGATCAAGAGGAAAAAAAGGCACTAGTTAGGAAAGGAACTCATTATATTTAAAGCTCCATCAAGCTACTATTGAGGTTTGTACTATGGGTTATCATCAAATATATCTCCCTCAACACTAGATTTGACCACCTTTGCACTGACCACTTCGTGTTAGTCAACCACTTCAAGTATGTGGCAAAAATTTATATTCCCTTCTGCCTCTACTCTTCTATGAATGAGAACATTAATGATTATCAAGAGAAGCATACTAGGAATCTGATGCTCCATGAGGGGCTTTTAATGTTAATCTATGAATTCTTTAAGGCTAGGGCAATGGGGAAACAAATTAAGAATAGGAAGGAGGGAAAGAAGGGCAAAGGGGAATCCAAAGAGTTAGAAGAGGACTATTTGCCTTCTAATACAAAGGAAAGCCTTGAGATGCCTATGGAATTAGAGGGGGATTACTCCCCATAGCATGACTCTAGTAAAAAGTCATCAAAACATAAAGAAAGGAGAAAAAAGCTCTTCTTAATCCTAAGCAAGGCCTTGACACCTCCTCAGATAGGAACTATAATGAAAGGGCTAAAGGCATGGATATGAGGGATGAAAGTGAAAAAGGAAAGGAGGATCTTATAGAATGGGATGGCATGGAGAGGAATAGGAGCAAGAGAAACATCACCATCAAAATATCAAAAAACAAAGAGGACAAGATCACAACTTCCTGGAGCTAGAAAAGGAAACTCTCTAAGGCCAAGGAGGATAAATAGGGGGTGGATAAGGAAGGGATGGAAGGAGACCTCAATAAAAATGAAATGGAAGACTAGGAGGAGGGCTATGAGGAATTTGGTACCAACAAATATAAATGCTCGATCATGGGAAAGGATAGGAGTGTGGTATGGTAGAATTTTGATACAACTTCTACCAAAATGGGGATCAATTGTGAGTTGATAAAAAATGTGGTCAAAGAGAATAAAGAGGGTAAAATCCAAATGGAAGAGTTGATCAACCTCACCCTGGTGATTTTTAGTGACACCACTAAGGAAAATCTAGAAATGGATGTCCTCAACAATGCCAAAACAATGTGGTAGACAACTTTTGCACCACCAAGTGGATTTTTCATGAAATCCAAGAGCTCAAATACAGGGCGAGTAGCTTGGAAAGGAAGAACTATAGCTTGAAGAATAGGATAATGAAGGTGTTGGCACTAAAAATTGCATGGTCAATTTTTGAGCCCTGTTGAGAAATTTGAGCCCTATAAACATTTTTAAATGAGATTGTACGCAACTGTCAGTTTGAGGCCTAAAAGGTGTTTAATGTTTCTAACACCTTCCATTCAGCCCGTCTACATGTTCCATGAAGTTAAATTGTCATTTCGAGCCATTCTATGAAGTCTTGTTTTGAGAAATTGTCAAATCAGCATTTTACCCCAACTGTCAAACAGTGACAGGAAGCTATGTTTGCCATTGAATATCTCGCACCTAGAAAGGTTCTGTGACTTTCCACTTTGAGAGTATCTAGTGTCCATACTCAAGACCCTATGTTTTAGATTTTGATTCATTTTGAGTCCGTTAGCCTAGGTTTTGAATCCCTCAAAGTTGGTCAGTTACTATTTTCATACTTTTGCAATTAATTTTGAATTCTGGGAAGCCCTGTCTAACCTGTAATAACTTTGACCCAATTGACCATAATGCTAAATTTCCTTTTGTGTTGTATTGTAGACGTCAGAGAATTCTTATGCTTCAATTCTTAACTCTTGAAGAATCCGTTTGATATGTTTTTGAACGCAATTCCAAACACAATTTGCAACTTTTTACTGGTGTCAGTATTTGCAGATTTGTCAGAACCCTTGTTCGTGATGTTATAACTCTTAATCCGTGATTGGTGAGTTCAAATTGAATATACCCCTATGTTCTACTCCAAAAATACTTTAAGTGTGTCAGTTTGTGAATCATGATGAATCCGTCTACACACTTTTCCAGGCCCTTTCCATTCGCAAAATATGATTTTATGCCAGTATTTCCAATCTGCTAATTCTGAGTAACCTATTTTGACTGATCACCATTCACACCCTGTGATTCATCATGAGCCCAAATCACAGATCCATATTTTCCTCATGACAAAGATTCAATGCCCCAATTTTTATTTCCCCATGTGCTCATTTGCCCAATTTTTAAGGCCAATTCCAAACTCAGTTTATTGTTTTCTGACATTTTCATGCAGGTGATTCTGAGAAGACAACTTTGATAGCGAATATCTTTTGATTAGGAATTCATCATAAGATGAGATCTGACAGGGTAAAAGAGTGTAGAACAGAGAATCAGTATGTTTGATTTTAGAGCCCGGTCAGAGGTTTGGGTCAGTTTTTAAGGCCAGTCAACGGACCATCTGGCACCAATTTGATAGTTTGCAAAATATGGTGAAATAACTTTTAATGATCAATCAATGCTTGATTTTGAGTTTAATTAGTATTAGATTGATCAATAGGTTACTTTGTAATGTCAGTCGACCGAAAATAAAAAAAAATTTAGCCGGACCCACTCTGGGGCCCGATAGACTCTAGTTAGATTGTCAAGATGTTTGGGCGTGGAACATTGCATTCAGGGATTTGAAATGTTTGTAATGGTAAAATTTTAGTTATATTCTTTTTAGGTTGAAAGAAAAATGTGGATTATAGTTTGAGTGAGGCTTCTTCATTGATGATTCGTTGATAAGACATTCAAAACATATCATTCAAAGGCAACATTGGCAAATCTAAACACTCAACATTTAATGAAGGTAGTCATGAAGAAACCTAGCCATTTTAAAAGAAATGGTACACTCACCCTTGAAAGACATTGCAAATAAATAGAAAAAGTTGGCAAATTTGAAAGGGTATCTTCAAAGGAATGCAAACATGAAGGAGAGGGCAGTACTAAATACAAAGGTCAAAGATTCAAGTCAAACAATAAAAGAAGATCATTGCTCACAGCTGGTGTAAAAAATAGTCAATGATACCTAACAAAGGAAGAGGCAATTGGTGAGTAGGGGAACCAACCACATCTTCAGAGGAAGCTTCATGCTCATTGAAGACTTCCTAACACAAGGTAGAGCATATATAAAAAACAAGACCACACCTTTGAATAAGATTTCAACGCTTTGAAAGCAATGGGAAGGATAGCTAAAACAAAGAGGGAAATCAAATTTAAAAAAGGGAGAGCTCCCAAGCATTAGCATCTATGTCCAAGAAAGAGAGCCACATTTTCACAGAGGAGCCATGGCGGATCTGGAGGCAGGGGAGCACTTTGAACATGGGCAGAAATGCTGAGCAGGAGCTGTTGATTATCAGGTGATAAAGCTTAGTCAACATGTAAGGACGAATAGTCATTCACAGTGAAGTCAGAGGCATCATATGAAACAGAGAACACTCGTGAAAAGCCTCCGTAAGAGTTCCAAAGCAGCGAACAAAGAAATCAGAGAATCCCATGTTTAAGAGAGAGCTCTCATGCCAATCTGGAAGCTGTCCACGTTTTAAAACAAGAGGAGGCCGCACAAAAATAAATAAATAAATTTCCATGTATGGTAGTAGACCACCACCATGTGATAAAGAAAGGATAGACCAACTCAAGTTCCATGGGAAATGTAGATTCAAAGGAAGTCCACATGGGATGCAAGGAAAAAAACATTTAAAATAGTTTATCCCACATTTGCCATGGGGAAAGAATCTTATGTCTTTAAATTGTAAAGCACTCATATTGAGAATTAAAAGCATTGGATTTTGTAAAGGTGAGGTAATGTGTAGCCAGGCCCCCTAAAAATGACTTGGAGGTGTGATGTCAGCAGGGTCCAAGAGATACAATTTTAACCGAAAACACAGTCCAAAAATGGTGACGTCAGCAAGGGATAGGCGTCAGAAAAGCAAAAAATCTGGCTAGTCGCTATGTCGCTAGTTGGAAAATCTAAAAAATTTTGGCTAGTGACTTAGTGAGTCGCCGAAATTTTTTAGAAATCTGGTGACCGATGAGAGGGAATTGTGGCTAGCGACTTAGCGAGTTGCCAAAAAATTTTAGAAATTCGACGACCGATGAGATGCTCCAGATGAGAGGGAATTGTGACATGTGGTGCATCCAGTGGTCCTCACTTACTCGCCAAGCAGAAAATGTATGACAATTAACATAGCGAGTTAGCGAGAAGACGACACGTGGCAGATGGTGCAAATCGAGTGATCCAATCAGAAGATGCCATGTGGCACTAGTCAAACTTAAGGTTGACCCCAAATTCAAAGAAAATTGAAATTAAAGAATAAAAAACAATAATATTTTATTATTATTTTTATAAAACATGCATGTTCAGTTATCCAAGAGATATTTTTTCTAAAGTTTTGACTTTAGAATTTTTAAATTTTTCAAATTTAAAAAATCAAAGTTGCAAGCCTGAACCTTCTAGCAGGGGACTAATTTTTGAAATAAGATTCTGGAGGTTTCCAACAGGCCAGATAGGCAATGTTATATATTGTCAAAATTGGGAGAAGACAAACTTTCTGATGTTGGAGTTGGTTTTTGCACAGGTATCAGTCAGTTTGAGTTACACAAGGTTTTCTATCAGGTACCTGAATTGCAACCATATTTAGACCAGGAAGTTCAGTTTTGATATTTTGTCAAGATAATGACCTGAATATTAGTAGAAGGCAGTGGAAATGCAGTTAGGGTTGAATTTGTTCAGATTTACTCAGTAAAAACTCATTTTCAATGGCTTTTTCATGGGGCAATCAGATATTTTGGTGATTCATAAAGCTTTTCATCATTAAGTAGAGATATTTTGCAAATCAGTTGTAGATAATGATGAAACAAAATTAGATCAGATGGGATGAAAGAAAAAAGAGGTTACTCAGTTGCACAAGATCAAATTTCAAGTGGACACTTGTCATCTTTAGAACAGATCCAAGAATTCTTTCTCTTCTATATCTTTCTTTCTTTCTTCCATTTGAAGGGTTCCAGTTCCAATTTTTTTTTTGTTACTGAGAAACCACTATTGGTAGAGAATTTGCAGTCATTCTATGAGACCACTTTGTTGGATCTAGATCTATGATTCCACCCACATTCTTCAGCAATATTCTTCTTGTATGAATAGCAGTAGGAAGATAAATATAGATAGTTCAGATATGTTAGGTTGTTTTCATGTCTTTCATTTCATGCATATGATTGTATATTTTCAAGGAAATAATGCAAAGAGTAGTAGATGATTAAGTTTTAGTTGAATCTTGTCTCCATTCTCATTGAATTTCAATGTTTTACGATCTCTGAACAAAGATTTTAGGTCGTAGTTGTAGTCCCCTAAGATTGTATGTTGTTTCATTGTTGCTGATAGTTCAAGGAATTGTGTAAATGCTTCATAGAAATCAACAGGGTTGCAGATTTATTGAGGAGGATATCAGGTAAGAATGAGATTTTAAACTAAACATAGATGTCTATTTACAAGTCAAATAGATAGATCTATATTTGAAGATTCACACATGTCTCAGATATTCATATGTATGTTTGTGATCCATGAATTTTCCCAATGGACTAGGCACTAATAAACTACAGGGTCATTACTTTCTCACTACTGCATATCTGAGGGTTGTTGAAATCAAGATCAAAAATCAAATGCTTTTCCCCTTTCATGTTGAAGAGCTATCATAGAATGCCCTCACTCAGCTTATGAGGTTCATAGATCTACATCTAGCTATCATAGGTCTGTGTTATTTCATGATTTCTTAGAAGAAATAAGGGTTTTATCTACTTTGAATAGATTCAGTGTATGCTTTGATAACTGGTACCATATAAAGAATCTATAGGTCCACCCGCCTAGGTTTTGCAGAGCCTGAAGAAGAAGAAGGGTCATGTCTTATAGTTGGCCTGGTGTCGGAATGGATGTGTTGATAATGGGAGTTAGCTGCCCCTAAATGCATCAGTTTCTCATTGGGATAATTGGAAACGGGTACCATTTTTAAACACCAACAAAAGGAAGAAAAGAGCATGGACAATAGAATGGAGGAGGTTAAGAAGAAAGTCCAAATGATGGAGAGCTCAATGTAGATTATAGTGGAACAAAGCTATAATATTCTCAAAGAGGCTAATAAAAATATTAATTTACTCATTAACAATATGGAGGAGCAAAAATCAATAAGTAGGAGGACCCTACCTCCCATAGTGCAAAGGACATGACCTTTGATGATAGCTTGAGGAAGTGTACTAGATCTAGCATGAGGAAGAAGGACACCTTGGAACTTGACTAGGAACTTTCAAACTTGAAGGAGGTGGCTAGTAGAATGTCAAAGCTAGAAATTAGTGTAGTAGAAATGCTAAGAAATATCTCCTAAGTACCTTGGCTTTTCTTGGCTTGTCTTAGTTTTTATCTTGACTCCCTAGCTTTTTACTAGTTTTATCCTTTAGTATGGAGAGTTATTTCAGCTAGTAGCTTTTAGTTTCTTTTGATACTTTAAGCATTCTTTTTTGCTTGTTCTTTGTAATGTAAGGGTTTCTAGGCCCAGTTAAAACCTATTTTCCTTAATAAAAAACAAAGTAATAAAGTAATTCTAAACAACAATAGTAACCATGCACAAAGATAACTCATAACACCATATTTTTTTAACTAGGGAAACCCTGGTGGGGATGACACCCACTAGATAATATACTGATTTATAAGTTCCTTATTAGAGGATAGACCTTGTTAGGAGTCTTTGAGAAAATTCAGCATAGAGAATCCCTATTAAGAGACTTTGAATCCTTGTTAGGAGATTCCAACCTTGTTAGGAGTTTTAGTACAATAGATGCAAGATGAGCCCACTGCCCAAACATGCACTTCCAATTACAAGAAGAGCTCACTTCTCAAACAAGTAATTAAACTTCTAGTATATAGGTACTGTAACTTCTTTCTTGACTAATCTCTAATCTTTAGCATGATCTTAGATCACAAAAATAGCTTTACAAAACTTTGCATGTATCACTTTCACAAAAGTTGGTATACAATTACTCAACACAACATATCACAACTTCTACCACATTTGAATTTGCAAGATGTCCTTTGCATAAACACCACACCTTTATAAAAATTGTTGCTAGGTCAGCTAAGACCACAATATATGTTTCCAACTTAGAGTAAACATTTGGGATGTCATTCCTAATTGGTCAAGTAATTATTTTGTAAACAGAATAATTCTTTTCCTTTAATTATGTTGTCTTGTTTCATTGGTAGAACATGAATATCTCTTTTTCTATATAGTCCGTACTAACTTCTAAGGTTATACTTGTCATCATCAACATGTATAAAATCTCCATCTAACTTCCTTGGTCATAAATTGAAGTCAATAACAAGTTACATACAAAATAATACACTATTGTAAACCAAATTCATACTTAGACAATTTTCTGAGTACCCAAAGATAAATATCTTTATTTATGAGGTTTCCTATAAGCATGTACATCATGTATTGTGATAAATGACAACAATTACATATCTTCATTAACCAATTGTCAACAATCTCCCCCTTTGGTATTGATGGCAACAAAATAGGGAAAATTGGCTAAGTGTAAAAAAAAAAAAATTCAAAATCAATACAGATTCAATACATTAATCAATTATTACAACTTGTCCATCTTACATATGCTATCCCTTACAATATGAATTCATACCTTACAATTTTATCTTCTCCTTTACTTGATTTACAATTTTCTTATGCATCTTCTCTCCCTTTGACATCATTGAAAAAGGTTAGAATGTCAAAAACTATAAAAAATTGTTGTTAAAGGCTATATTCTTCTTTCTTAAATTGATAGTATCTTAATGCAATCATCAATGCTTGCCTTAAGACTATCCATACCTTTTTCCCATGTATCCTTGGCTGATTAAGAAAAGGTAATAATTGCACATAGGGCATATGATGCAATCTCAACTACATTAAGTTCAGAGTATAAAATGTTAGAATTAGTGTCCTTGGCCTTGACACATTCCTCCAATTGTTTCTCAAAAATAGATAAAGTACACTTAATGTACAATATCTTGCCATCCTATTGACATTTCTGAAGTTCCCTGATACAAGTATCAAGACTTATCAAATCATTCTTGATGTTCTAACAAATAGTGCTAAACAATTTAGCATCATGTGAAATCTATGCCTTAGTTTTTACAACTTTCAACAAATTTGAAAATTCTTCATCAAAATATTTTTAGCATTTTTTGTGCCCTCTATTCAAGATCTATGTACACTTGACTACTAGAGTACTATGTAATTTTCCAATAACCTCCATCAAGGTTCTTTGTAGGCTCTTCACTATCTTATTTTTCTCAATAAGTTTTGAAAAAGATGAGATCAAGTTAATTTGATCATCATTATCAATTGTTAGGTTAGGATGTGAAAGTGGAGTAGATGAACTAGAAGGTTTAGTGTCATCTTCCCTTTTCTTCTTTTCAGCTACTTCTTTGACTCTTCTTTCTTCTTTCTCTTTTTCTTCTTTTTCTTTTCTTTCATTTTCTCTCTTTTCTTCCTCCTCTGATCTCTTCTTCTTATCTTCCTCTAACTTCTTCTTCTTTTCTTCTTCAACTAATCTTTTCTTTTCTTCCTCAACTTTTCTTTTCATTTCATCTTCAAGCAATTTTTGCTTGGCCTATTCTAGTTTCCTCTTTTCTTCCTTTAATAACCTCTTCTTTTCTTCAATTTTCTTCAATTATTTTTCAATATCCTTGATATGAGGTTCATTCTATTTTGAAGTCTCAAAAGGGTTACTATCATCAATGTTATTAGTAACATTTTTTAAATCTATATGCATTGTGTCACTGCTTATCAAAACTTCTAAGGTTTTGGGTGTTGTTGAAGATGTTGCCTTGGATTTTGTCAAAATTTGGCTTGTAGCTTCACAGTTTCACTTCTTAACTTATCCTTCTCACCCACCATAAAAAGGAATGGTCTTACTTTTTTTTCTCAAGTAAGGTTCTAGATTGTTCAAGAATCTCTTGACTTATTCTTCATCATTAGTCTTGCATATTTTCCTTATCATAGACTTCCAAAGATCTATGTCCTCTTCTCGAGCTAGTGCCTTCTTTTCTATGAGTCTATCATAGACCTTCTAATTTACCATCCCTTCAATATCCTTGAGTTTTAGATTGTTAGCTATTATGTATCTCATAGTAGAGATATCAATTTGATATTTCTCAAAATTATTATACAAGTCATAGAATTTGTTCATCTGAACAAATTTTCCTTCATTAGCAATGGTTGAATTAATCATCTCTATCTTCAACTTCTAGGGTTGCTGGGTTTTACCTACTGACTATTTAGAAGTAGTTACCTTCTTTGTCTATTTAGCGTCTAGTTCTTGTTCTTCTTCTTCTTCACTAGACTCAACAATTAACAAAAATGTCTTTTGTCTCTTTCCTAGTCAAGTGGCTTGTTGCTTGACCCTTTTTGTCTTGGTGGTCACAACTTCCACTAATCTCTCTAATTTCCTCTTTGGCTCACTTGTACGAACATTTGACACTACTGCATATGGAATGCTCTATTTTGAAAATATCTCCACAATAGACATTGATAAAGGTTGCATATTCATTATACCTTGTTTCATAATTTGTCTGACTACCTATGACTCACTCTCAGTCATACTGGCCTCTGTTAAAGCTTTCTTCATTATTGTTTCTATCTTCTTGTGAGATGCTTTCTCCAAGGATACCTAATGAGTTGATTGGGTAATGTCATCATAAGTTCCAAATCTATATTCAGCTTGGTCCTTCTCATATTTCAACAATAAATCAATGTATCCAAATAAAATTTGTATCAACCATAACACAAATATCTTCTTTAAATCTATCTATAATTGAAGGTGCAATTTTGAATCTTTGTCTCATCTCATTTTGAAATGTTTTCATTATCAAGTTCCCACTATCCAAGATTTTATCTATTGGGTGTCTTCTACATACATTTGTGATCTTTTCCATTGTACATCTCTCATTGCTCATAATCTTTTCGACTAAAAAATATGGAAATTACTTAAGTACATGAAAAAATAAATGATTAATCAATGATTGAAATCTAAACACACCATTGTTATTCCTTTTGACTTTTTCTAGGTTCTCAAGAAGTTTCATTTTTATAATTTCACTAAGATTAACTTGTTCCTTCTCAACACATCTTATATGTTGCATAGATGAATCTGGCTGACAATTCATCAATCTTTGAACTTGAAAATATAGAGTAGGCAATGATTATACTCAAGAATCTTACATCATCTTGTTTAGTGTTGCTGATCACCATGGCCTTTCCATTATGCATTGCCTTTGTATAGCTCTCAACTTTCTTCTTAACCAATTTCTTGCCTATAGGTACACTACCTTGTTTACAAGGACTAGTTACCTTATGAATAAGGCTAACTGAAATATCAACTACACTATCTTCCATCCATAGTTTTCCATCATTTATTCTACTTAGTATGATTTTTATCCACTCATCTATGTCCAATTCTTGGTAGAAATGATATTTGAATAGGTCTAGGTCCTTCAAGTGTTCAAATCTGGGTTTCACAGTCATATCATGATTAAATACTAATTCCATATCCTTTTTCATATACTCACTCCCAATAGATTCAAACTTATTGGTAAGATAACTTCCTATATCTTCCAAATACACTACATTGTTTGGAGTAATGGATAATGTTGAGTTAGGGTCTTCTTCTACGGGTTTCATAGAAACAACCTTCAATTTTGGTCTCTTCTCATTCTCAACATTATGAACTACTAACATATCCATGATTCTATCAAATATAAACTTTTATCAAACAAATTCTATGGATAAACGTGATAAAATACCTTCTTCTTCTTCTTCTTCTTCTTCTTTCCAAAAATAGGGTTTGCTTTGAAATTTCCTTGTCAAGTCACTTCTGACATAATTGCAATCAAGTGGTAATCAAGTTTGTACTCCATTTTATTCCTTCAACTCAAACTTGCATTAATTTTGTACTTTGAAAACACAAAAAAACTACCAATCCAAATATCTTCTAAAGATCTTCTATCCAATCTTTAGATGCTATTCGAGGTTTACCATAGCTTTCTTCCATCATGACAATGCTCCACATAACTTCACTTCACGAAATTCTCTATAAAAACATAGTTTTCATGTTTTCTATAGAATTAACTTTCTTTGTTATCATAGTTACTCTTAATTCCTCCATAACTAGTTTAGATAATCTCCAAATTACAAGCTAGCTTAGATATTGTCTAAACTTATCTTAATACACCTTTTCCCAACTTCATTACCTCTAGTTTGATCTCTTGATGAAGTTTCAAATTCTAGTGTTGTGAACAAGCTTAATTAAACTTAATTGAATCAAACTCAATTATTGACTTCGATCTTCCTATCTCATTATCTTCTAGCTTTTCTTTTGAGATGTCCAATCCTTTAACAAATACCTCATTGAGTTCTTCTTGAAGTTCATTGATCACATTTATTTTTTCCTTATTGTCTTTGTTAGTTCCAAAATTCTTCTCATGGTTCCTTCTGTCATTTCTGACATTTCTTCCACCATTACATTTGTTTTCAAATTTTCTTTCATTGTTCCTTCTATCTCTAAAGTTTTTATCCATTCTGCAATATTTTACTATATGTCCAAACCTGTTGCATAACTAACATACTAGAGTTCTACTTCTAGGATTTAGTTGATCATTAGGTGCATGACAATTTCAAGTTGTGTGTCCAAATTTGTTACACTTAGAACACATAATCTTTCTTCTTTCTTCATAAGATCTTCCTTCTCTCAATGCCCTTTCATTAGATCTTCTATCTTTAGGGTGAGTATTTCTAGAAATTCTATTATTCCTTTTATCATTATCATATTTATGTTTCCTACAATCAATTACTTTATGACCCATACCATGACAATAAAAATCATTAACATGATTAAATGAGTTATTTTTACAATCTCTTTTCATATGACCTATTTCATTACATGAAAATAACTTACCTCTAAATTCATACATGTTTCCCTTGGGAGATTCCACTTGATTTGGTTCATCCAATATCTCAACTTCCTTGTCTTGTCCAAGTTCTTTAGGTTTATCATAAGATTGATTGGATTCATTCTTATCATTAGATTTTTCTTTTTCTTTTAGATCTGATCTAATCTGAGTTTTCTTCATAGACATGTTAAATAGATAACCAACACCAGTCTTATCATAAGTAGGTCTCTCTATTGACATTAAATCATCAAGCTTTTCTCTACTAAAATAAAGATTCTCAAGTTTTTTCTTGTAGTGCATTAATTCACTTTCATAATAATATTGTAGTTATGAAGTTCTTCGTGATCTTCTTTCAATGTTTCAAATTTAGATGTCTTCTTCACTAGACTTGCTCTAAGATCTATATTATTAGTTTTTAATTCAGATTTAACATTGCTAGAATCACTCCTTAGAGTCAACTTTAGATTCATAATCTTCAATTCATGCTTCAAGATCTTGTATATTATCTTCAACTTTGAATAATCATTATCACTAGTTTCAGATTTAGTAGATTTAGGCTTGTATTTGAGATGTTCAATGTTATCCTTCAATTGTCCAATGCATATTGTGGAGTCTTCATATCTATCCTTTAGCTTATTTCTTTCTTCAGTAAGGAGATCAATCTCTTCAAGTGCCTCTTCAAGGTTCTTCATCAACAATTCCATATCCATAGGGATCTTACTCAAGTTGTTAAGCTTCTTCTGAGTAACTGTGCTTTGATACCAATTTTTAGAAATAGGAATTACTATTTGGGGGGGGGGGTGAGGGGTGGGTGAATCAATAATCTAAAAAATTTAGTTGCCAACTAGATATTATTAATTACTTCAAACCATACATAAAAAATTAATAAAGTAATGTTGAACAACACTAGTAACAATGCACAAAGATAACTCATAACATTATATATTGTTAACTAGGGAAACCCTAGCCAAGGGAAAAACTCAATGGGGATGATAACCACTAGATAATATACTAATATATAATTTCCTTGCTAGAGGATGGACCCTATTAGGATTCTATTAGAAAATTCAGTATAGAGAGTCCTTTTTAGGAGACTTTGAATCTCTGTTAGGAGTTGTGCCAACCTTGTTAGGAGTTGTAGTAGAATAGATGCAAGATGAGCCCATTTCCCAAACATGCACTTCTAATTACAAGAAGAACTCACTACCAAACAATTAATTAGACTTCTAGTATATAGGTAGTGTAACTTCTTTCTTGACTTATCTCTAATATTTAGCACAATCTTTGATTACAAAAATAGATTTACAAAACTTCATATATATCACTTTCACAAAAGTTCACATACAATTGCTCAACACAACATATCACAACTTATACCATATTTGAATTTGTAAGATGTCATTTTTATAAATACCATGCCTTTATACAAATTTTTTCTAGGTCAGCGAAGACTACAATATACTTTTCCAACTTAGAGGAAACATTTGGGATGTTAGCCCTAATTGGTCAAGTAATTACTTTGTAAGCAAAATAATTTCTTTAATTTCGTTGTGTTGTTTCATTGGTAAAACATGAATATGTCTTTTTCATATAGTCTATACTGACTTCTGATGTTATACACATCATCATCAACATGTATACAATATCCATCTAACTTCGTAGTCATAATATGACATCAGTAACAAGTTACATACAAAACAATACACAAATGTAAACCAAATTCACACTTAGACAATTTTTTGAGGTTTCCTCTAAGCATGTACATCATGTGTTGTCATAAATGGCAATAATTACATATCTTCATTAGCCAATTGTCAACACAACTTAGGTATCTTCCCTTGGTGGCTCTCATTATTATGTTATAGTTATTGATGACGCAACTAGAGAAATACGAGTTTATTTTCTTAGACAAAAAATTGATGTATTTGTAACTTTTAAGAAATATAAATGTTTATTTGAGAATGAGATAGGTAAAAAGATAAAATGTTTTTGATCTAATAATGGTGGTGAGTAAGGGAGTAAAGATTTTGAATATTATTGCTCCACTAATGGTATTCATAGATAGAAAATTGTTCCAAGGACTCTACAAGAAAATGGAGTGGTTGGATGCATGAACATGACAATAATGAGGCATACAAGGAGCATGAGGTAGCATGATGGGATACCCTTAAACATGTGGGTGGAGGCTTCCAATACATCTATGTATTTGATTAATAGAGGTCCCTCTACTCCTTTGGGCTATGGTATTCCAAGGAAAGCATGGACTAGTAAGAATATGGATTATTCTTTTCTCAAAGCCTTTGGTTGTGAAGCATTTACACATATAGATTTTGAAAATAGAAGCTAAGTCAAAGAAATGTGTATTTTTTGGATATGGAATTGATGTATTTGGTTATAGGATTTGGGATTTAGAAAATCATAAAATTGTAAGAAGTAGGGATGTCATATTCAATGAGAAACTTCTCTACAAAGATCTTTTGCAGCAATATGAGAAGAAATAAAATAATTATGTGGTACTACTCCAAAAGATGTTTTTCCAACAGTTCCTTATGATTTGCAATAACTGCAACAACAAATATCACACACCCTAGTGAATGTTAGATGGTCAACAAGGCTAAGTAGACATCCAGAAAGATTTTCTCCTTCTTTGTATTCTATTTTACTTTCTAATGCTATTGAACTTGAATATTATGACGAATCTATGCAAGTGGATACAAAATTTTAGTGGGAGTCTAAAATGGAAGAAGAAATGGGTTTATATGTTGAAATAAGTTTGGATGGAGTTGAGAAGTGAATTAAAGCTGGGTTAGTGGTCAAAGGATTTGAATAGAAAAAGGACATTGGTTTTGATGAGATAGTCTCTCTTGTTGTTAAAATGACTTCTATTCACACTACTTAAGTATTGTGGCTACTATAGATTTTCATTTGGAGCATGTTGATATTAAAACAACCTTTCTCTATGGTGATTTGGTTGAAGACATATTTATGGCACAACCAAAGGGATTTAAGGTCAAAGGTAAGGATAACATAGTGTGTAGATTGAAGAAAAGTTTATATGGCTTGAAGCAAGCACCTCAACAATGGTAACTAAAATTTGATAATTTTATGCATAGGCATGGACATAGTAGTGTCATTTAGATCATTATTTTCTATTTTAAGAGTTTGAATGATGAAAACTACATTATTTTATGCTTATATGGTGATGATACGCTTGTAGCTAGGTCTAACATGGATCACATTAAGGGGTTAAAACAATAGTTAGCACATTCATTTTCTATGAAGGATTTGGGGGAAACAAAATAAATCCATGGTATGATGATTTACATAGATAGAAAGAATAGGAAATTGACATTATCTTAGGCTAAATATATTGAGGTGTTGCAATGTTTCTCAATGGAGAATGCCATAGTTGTCAGCACATCTTTACCGGGTCATTTGAAATTGACTAAGGAGATGTGTTCAAAGAAAAAAGAAGAAGAGAATAAGATTTCCAAGGTACCTTATGCTTTATTTGTAGGAAGCTTAATGTATACTATGGTATGTACTAGGCCAGATATTGCACATGTAGTGGGAGTTGTTAGTAGGTATATGAGTAATCCAAGGATCGAGCATTGGAATGAAGTCAAATGGATTCTTAGATATTTTAGAGGAACATCCAGTAAGTGTTTACATTTTGAGGGCTCTGCTACTAATTTATAGGGCTATATTGACTCATATTTGGCAAGAGATATTAGTACCAGGAAAAGTACTATAGATTATGTATTTACTATTGGTGGGACAACATGAGTTGGATTTCTTAGTTGTAGAAGAATAATGCTTTATCCACTAAAATGGAAGAGTATGTTGCTACTTAGGAGATTATATGGCTTTAGTTCTTCATGGAAGAATTGGGACACCCACAAAGGAATAATTATTTGTTCACAAATAGCCAGAGTGCCATTCATATTGGAAAGAATTCTTCTCTACATTCAAAGAAAAAACACATGCGGTTGTGATACCATTTCATTTGGTTAGTTTTGGATGATGGATAGTTAAAGCTATAGAAGATACATACAAATGATAATCCAATAGATATGTTTACCAAGGTAATAACAAGGGAAAATCTAAGCTCCTCTTAAACTTTGATTAGTCTTCTAGAATAAACAAAATAAAAGAATAGAAAATTCGAGGATGGTTTGATATTCTAGCAAGAGCTAAAATTTTAGTGGTATTATGATCAATCTCCAAGTAGGAGGTTATTATTATGGAGTTTGATCAGTCTCCAAGTGGGAGAATATTGTGATATGGAGCCTAATCAAACTTGGAGGTTTATTTGGCATAGTTTCTCTCTAGATTATTTCTATGGAGGTTTTGGGGCAATACCCCAATTGCACTCCCTATCACAATACATGGTGGGGTTGAGGGGAAGTGCCCCCACTAGGGTTTTTGGGGGCAACACCCTCAAAGCCAAAAATGATCTTATATTGTAAAATGTGCCAACTACTATTTTTCTATTGGATGACTTATTCTAGCCCTAATTTTGTAAGTGAAAAAGCTTATATAAAATGGCTTAAGGTTAGGGATTTCATTATGTATGGTTTATATTGTAGCTTTTTGTGGTGATATTGAGCTATAAGGGATTATAGATTGTAATCACTAGATAATAATATTGGACTTGTTGTTAGTGGAAATAGACCAGTGATTGGGTGAACCATATTAAATCCTTGTGTCTTGTGTTTTCTTATGTGTGATTTATTATTTTATGATATTGGTTATATTTGGATGTAACCATTATTTCTATTCATGGTTAATCCTAATACTAACAAGGTTGCCACAACTCCTAAGCAGGTTGCAATCTTCTAACAGGGATTCAGAGTCTCCTAATAGGGATTGATAATTATTGAAAGTATTTCATTGGCTCCTAATAGAGTCCATCCTCTAACAAGGAACATTTATATTAGTACATCATTTTGTGGGTACCATCCCCACCAGGGTTTTCCCTCTGATCAAGTGTTTCCCTAGTTAACATACCTAGTATTATTGTGTATGAGTATCTTGTTATAGTTGCTAATTATATTGTTTACATGCTTAAGGATAAATAAGGTTGATAAATGTTTTAATAGTTGGATAATTTATTCACCCACCTCTCACTTATCTTGGTGTACTTTACTTTCTAGCATGTACTCCACATTTCTGTGCCAATTTCCCCCATTTAATAGTGTGCATGATTGTTATATGGGAGGTATCAAAAGGGTGTAATTCATTGATTCTTTAGCAATTCTGCCAAGTTGATGCCAATCATATCAGTGTTGCACTAATGGATGTAGGAGTGCATTTCATTATTTATGAGTGTAACTTTCAAAGATATAAATTGTATAGGAACTATAAAAGTGATATTAAACAAAGTTTTATAATAATGATGTGAATTTCATTGGCAGATGAATTTTGTGCGATATATTGGGTTGGTGTCACCCTCATCTCAACGATTTGCATAAAGTCTAGATTTTTGGGAAAGGATTCAAAATCCTGCTTGAAAATGCAATAAGATTTAAAATCATTTTCTAATACTCACTATTTTTTGAAAGAGGAAAATTTTCACTAATGTATTTTTATTTATTATAGAATTCTTTACAAGCTCTAGATCATATGTAAATGACATGAATGGGTAATGATTTTTACTATAGTGGAAATGATGGATTGTAAAAGAAAGGATCACCAATAATGTATAGGCTAAAATATGGATGAGAGAACATTTTACAAATACATGGGAAGACTTTGTATTTAGTTTATGGAACATAAAAATCTCCTTATTTAGACTTGATCCCTCAAAAAGGCATGTCTTCAAGGATTGATAATGATGAACAAAGCACTTCTCATACATGTGGTAAAAGTATACATAATTCAAGACTAAATTGTTCAACATGAAGTGATTTAGGAATTGAAAGAAACCTATACTCTCTTGCTAGCAAAGTTATTTTTTAAAGGTTTTTCTCTCTCAAATTTCATATCTTCCAAGTATGATCTTGTAAATAGAAAATTTTGGCATATTCTAGTTGATTTTCCAAGTTTAATTATGTTGACCTTATGACCAAAATAATTTTGAATCAATGCCAAAACACTTAGTCATTTGATGGGTTACATTTTCACCGAGCAACACTAAGTAGACCTTGTAGACAATGTCAACCAAGCATGGAGTGTTAACTATCTAGAGTAGCTAGCCATGTTTACTAAGTAAAGAAGATAGTAGTGTTGACTAATCTACAATAGTAACTGAGTTGTTGCAGTGTCAACTAAGCTCTTTAATGTTTTTCAACTCATCAATTTTAACTACGTTCATGCCTACTTTTGAGTGATCAATGTGGACCAAGCACAGTGTGAACTAAATGCTAGAGATTTTAGTGTTCACTATGTTAATGACTATTAGAATATCACTCGAGTAGACTTTTGAACCTAAGTGTTAGCACTAAGTTGACTAGGTGAATATTGTTTAATATGATATTGTAGCTGACTTCAAAAGGTAATTATTTGTATTGGTATAAACATGAGATATCTTGTCATATCCAAGTATGAATAAAATGTATCAAATATGAAGAACATGTGAGTTTCAAGATTTACCAAAGGCTACAAACAGTATAAGGAAAAGCAAAGTCTCATCCATCATATTGAGGTGATCATTCTACATGAAAGGAATCTCATTTAGCAAACCAAGTTGTAGAGAAAAGATCAACTACTGGTTCATCATAATAGGTGCATCAATCAAATTCTCTAACAAGGTGGACTTAACAGTCTTATGAAAAATATCCTAACTGAGTACATACTTTATTATATTGTATAAATCCTTTTACAAGGTGGACTTAACAATCCTTATTGCTCCTAATGTAGAAGATCACCACAAGTAATCATTTGTAAGCCTTAACAAGAAAAAATTATATTATAGTACTAAAGCTTGAAGTCATCATCCCCACCCTAGTTTTACTTTCTATTTGGAAGGTTTTTGGGTTACCAAATATTGTGTCAAGTGTTATGAATATTTTATTACTTTCAGTCTTTCATGCATACAATTAGATCAAATTAGTTTATGAAGGATTAATTGGTAAATTAAAGTAAAAATTTTATCATTTCCTAATTCACCCCCTCTTAGTCACCTATCCTTATCTACATTTCCAAAAAGTGGTATTAGAGCATTTGATTCTCATATCAGAAGTTTAGTAGCTTGAAAAAAGATCAGAGACAATGAAAGTGTATAGACTAGACAAAGCTATTGAAAATGAAATTTTAGATCTATCGATGGCCATGGATCAATTCAAGAAATTGAAGGAGCAAATCTCTAAATCCTTGCAAAGAAGGAAAAACTAGCAACATAGATGAATGAAAATCTTTACATAGAAGAAAGAATTGAGGATATTTGACAAGACATAAGGGTAAAAGCACAAACATGTGTCTACTTGTATAAAGAAATGTGATATCAGAATGTGACAATTTAACATTAGTGACAAAAAAAATGGTATTTGTGTTTAAAATATGAAGATGATGTAAACTGATGAAATGTGTAGAATTGGATGAACTTTATGCCTATAATTTTTATAATTTTTTTGAGTAAGAATTTATTCATTTTATTTTATTTTGAAGTCCCTTTTTTAATTGTAAAAAATATAGGGTGTAGTTCCCATCAAACAAGTATATGCAAATCATCTTTTTTTGTTCTGATTTGAAAATATCTTATAGATGACATGTATAGCTAGTGCACAAAAAAAGAAATAATTATTTCTTATGTATATTTTCTTTGTTATAAGTACTCAAGTTTGACCTTATTAGAATCCAACAATTTTTTCGTCCCATCAAAACTTTTCTATCAAATCTATACCTTCTTGAAAAAAAATTACATATTCATGAAGAGGATTCTCTCCTCTAGAGATAAATATAATTTTTAAATTTTTTTGATATGATTTACTATTTTTTTTCCTTTTTTGAGGGAGCATCTTCTGAAATGTTGAAATATCAACTTATAATACTTTTAGATTATAACATATTATAACTAATCAAAACACTCAAAAATTTATATAATGATGATATTGAATCTGAGATCTATAAAAGTGTATTTTTAGTTTTTGAAAAAAATTGAGTTTTGATAGAGAAATGAGATTTGACCAAAATAGGTTTTGGTATCACAAATGGCGACATAGATTTGTGCTTTTACCCATAAATTTAGATGAAGCTGGTGCAACAATTAAAAATTTACTTGAAAATAATATCACTCTATATGAAGAAGTCAAAAAATTGAAAACTGAACAAGAAATTTAGTTAGTCAGAATGTGTGAAGACATGGAACAAAAGGGCATAGAAAAAGAAGAGAAAATATTTCTAACAAAAAAGATAAAAGAAAAGGATAATGAAATTCAACACCTATCTCTTTAGCAAGTGGATTTGATAAATCAACTCAATTGTACAAATTAAGAGCTTATTGACTTAAGGACATTTAATGCCAACATAGAAAGGAAAACCAATAAAAGGATAATGAAATATCAAGAAAGCATGAATCAATTGGACAAGAAAACTCAATTCATACACAAAGGAAAAGTTGGATTAGGCTATATAGATGAAGGTGAATCATCACAACAAGGAGCTCAGAAGAACAAAAAGCCTACATGTAATCATTGTGGAAAGACATGACATGCATCAAACGAGTGTTGGAGAAATGGTAAATCAAAATTTAGTGAAAAATGTTATAGTTGTAACAAGAAAGGCCACAGAGAAAGTGAATGCATCGAGAAAACCAAGTTTGAAGGAAAATGTTTCAAATGTAATAAACAAGGGCACAAATCTTTAAAATGCAAAATGAAGAAATGGAGTCCAATAGAAAAAATTGTGAAAGCTATCTTTGGTTAGGATTATAACATATGGTGCAGATGCCACTTGTTTGGTGAGAATTGACACATTGGAGAAAATTGCATAAGAAATCACATGAGGAAGAGAGACCCTACAAAGAGATGTTTTGTATGCAAAGAACATGGTCATCTATCCAAGAACGATATGAACCAAGCTATAGTTGAAGATAAAAAGAAAGAAAAGGCTCACAATATTAGAAATCAAATGAGGTAGAAATGGGTAAAGAAATCTCCTGAGATTGCAAGTGAAAGTCATGAGAGTGTTGACACCCAAGTCAATGAATTAGGTAATTCAACCATTTCAAACTTATTATCCATGGAGATCACTTGAACTATAATTCAAAGAAACATCTTATATCAGTTCTAGTCAACAAGAAACAAGATCCAAATCAGAATTTTAGATGCATTGGAATCACCGAGTTGAATGTCAATCTAAATCAACATCTTAGACCTTATCGAGAAAAGTCAGGTTGCATGACCTAAACCTTGTGAAGTTGAGCACAATTTAGTTCTAATCGATCTTTACCAAGTTTGAAAACCTAACCAAGCATGAATTTATATGGTGTTTACTAAGTTAAAGACTTGAGTTGAAGACTAAAGGTGTTAGTTGAGCATGTCACGTCTATCAAGTTAAACAAATTGTCACCAAGTTGTCCTTTGTATGATACATTTATGGTGACTTAAAGACAATTTTTTAATAAGAGAAAGAATTTAACAATTTAATTCTTCACCATGAATTCAACAGTGAATAGAGAAGAGAAACCCCAAGCCCCAGAGAAATTGAGAACAATCTTTTCAAGGATTATTATACCATCACTAAGCATTATGGCATCCTCATCTAGCAGCAAGGTTAAGAAGGGATCTAAGATGTTAGTAAGGAACACTATGTGTGAAAACCCAAAGTTCAAGATTTTTACTATGATTATAGAGGAATTGGACCCAGTTGGTGTGCACTCACAAATTCCACCAAAGGTACTATGAATTCATGATGTTAGATACTTTTATCACTATTAAATTCAAGAATTAGGAACTATAGAACTAAATCAAGTGTATGATGCATTGTGTGTGGATGGATAAATCCAAGACAACCAAAACTCTAGGTCAATTTGAGTTGGCAAAGAAGACTCTTGTTGAGTGGGATGGAAAAAGAATGAAGCTAAACGGAATCACTAACATGGAAATTAAGTTTGGTACTCATTTGATTGCACATGAGATATATAGTTCCAACTAAAAAAATAGTGTTGCATGTGAAGCTATGGACTTGGTTTTAAAGGTAGTCAAGAAAAATCTTTCTTTTGACGTTGCTGAGTTGTATAGCTAAACCAATTAAGAAATAACATGGAAAGCATCTAAGTATCAAAGACAAATCCATGTAACTTTTCTCCAATTTTAGTCTTCTTATTATTTTTTTTGGTTTCACAAGGCATGCCCCATTTCTCCTAATAAATGGGGACCCCCTAGTAAATGTTTTGTTATTCTAGACCACTAGTCTGGGGTTTGAGTATTTTTAGGGTTTTTTAGTATCTAAGTCTAACCTAGTCCTTTAACTAAAAAAATTAGTTGTTAGAAACTAAATATTTTAAGTGTAAAGGTGATTTTATAGGGGAAAGTTGCACACTAGTGTACCTATAATACATGCACACCTACCAAAGGTGCACATGTGTGCTAGGTACCTTAGTGTGGGAACACTTCCCTTTGGATGTATGCACCTACACATATGCAAAGGTGTGCACCCCCAAAGGGTGTGCTCCATCTTGAGGCTATAAAATTCCAGGACCCCCCCTTTCTCCCTATTTCATTTTTTCCTTCATCCCCTAGTGAGCATACCTCCACACCCTTTGAGGTGTGCCATCTTCCTACCTACACATACACTTAACACCTTAAGTTTAAAGGTGTGCATCTTGTACACCTATCCAAGTGTGCAAGGTGCACACCTTTACTCTCTCAAACTTAAAAAACCTAAAAGACTTCACATAAGTGAAAGGGGTACATATGAACACCTTACAAAGAACTAAACAAAGAACTCTTTGGCAATGGTACACACATGCACACCCTATCCAAGGTGCGTATGTGCACACCATTATTGACATAAATTGTTTTGCACAAGGTTAGGGTACACACATGTGCACCCCACAAGGTGCACATGTGCACACACAAAAGGTATGCAAGGTGCACAAAAATGCCTATTAGAGGCTAAATTGAGGTTTTTTAGGTGTTTTAATGGGTTTTAGGGTTCTGGGTCATTTTTTTAGTGATTAGGGTTTGTTTACAATTATATTTTCCACCTTCTAGACTAATGTATTTATTTTTTGTGTGGATAAAATGGCTTGCTCCTCATCCTCATTCATAGTGGAGATATCTCCAAAAGTGGTGGTCTTTAATTTTCAAGGTATCGAACCGAAATCACACTTCTAGGATGCGCATTTAGAGATTTAGGACACTGAGTTAGGTCATATTGATAGGAATGTATTCTTAGTACTTTGCAACAAACCAAATGAGAGATCCCCAATGATTTTTTCACTTATTAGATTAGGATTGGTAAATGTGGCTTCACACCTTGTATTAGTACAATCTTCAAAATTAATTATGGCCTTAGTAGAGAATTATGTATTCAAAGAAAGAGTGGTGAAAAGCATAATAGGAGAGATTGTCCTAGATCTGAGACCAAAGAACATTAAAAAAGTATACCATCTTCCAAGGACAGATTAGCACATTAGGTTGACTTATCATCAAGCATAAAGGTGGTACAAGGATCATGAACAAGAAGGTACAAAAATTATTCAATCATCATATTTGATTGATAGGACACCTGTGGGAAGAAAAGATCAAAAAGTTGACATGACTTGAGGGTATATGAAGGATGATACTAGATATTCCATTGTGGTATTGAGCAAGATTATGGGTTTACTGGTAGCAAGGCACTTGAACATTTGGATGATACATTTCCGTTAAACCATCAGAATGACTAAAATGCCAATTGACTAGGCCACAATACTTAGTGAGAATCTAGATGAACAGCTAATGGCAATTAAAATTGACCCCAGATTCTATATGATTTCATATTTGGTATATCTGTTAGTAGCAAGGACTATAGACTAACTAGGTTTATTTAAGAGGGGAAGCATGCAAGATACTAATGCATGGCCTTATGTGGTATACCCCTAGCTAGTAAAGAAGAAGTTATTGGATCAGAGTAAAGAATATAGGATAGTGATTAATGCTTTCATTTTTGCAATCATCTAATTCATTGAAGGTGATTATGCAAAATGGACATCTGTAGAGGTAGCAACAAGAATTGTAGAAATAGGCACCTACTAAATCCAATTCAAGACATTCACCTACTTAAGGGTAGAAGGTACAACTATAAATCTTAAGAACCTCACTAGGTATCCATGTGATAGACTCATTTTTCTAGAAATTACATGATATCTCTTATCTACATATGACAGAATAAGAAAACATCATAAGATGATGTGGGTATGACCCATTACCATAGGTCCATTTAGTGTCAAGAAAAAGAAGGATATCATGACTTTTGAGTTAGAATGGGATTAGTATCCCCTAGAAGATTATAACTCCCCTTGTCCATGTTTTGATAATATTGGTAGAGTTCAATACTTGGTAAGAAAACAATTTAAACATTAAGATGCCATAGAGGATCATTGGATGAATGTAGTAGATGACTATGATATCCAAATAACAAATTATTATAGGATAACTCTTTATTTGGTAGGTGGTGCCTTGAAAATAAAGGCCCCATTGAAGATTGTTCAACAAGACACTGAAGAGGTCTTAGATCCCTTGTATAATCGAGATAAGATATACAATCAACCAATCATGAATGTAGAAATTAATAGATATGAAAATGTGGATATTAATCACAAGGTGAGGCATATCATCCAGCTAACAAAGGAATGGATTAAGAATCCATTCAAGTTGGATCCAATTCTTGAAAGAATAGTCTTACAAACCACAACCTACCCATTAAAGGGAAGAGGGGTGAAAGTTACAGTACCAACATTCACAACCCAATATCCAATTAGGATGGAAAAAATGTATTAGCATGATTGGGAAGTTGGATACTTCAAGGCACATAAAGGCAAGAATAAAATGAAAAGAGTTTCTCCATAGTGAGTTCAACCTGAAGTTGAAGGGACTCAAGCCTAGGAGGAAAATTAATCCCAAGAAGCCACTCAAGCTCAAGATAATCCACAAGTGCCACCACCAAAAAGGGATAGGGACCTTAAGAAGAAGCCTCTCCCTTAGCTCCTAAGAGGAAAAGGCTAAGACTCCAATTAAAAGGACTAGAAGACAGAATGTGCAAAGTAAGGTTATTCCTATTCCTTTAGTCCTAGAAACTATTTCTAAAGAAGATGAAGAGGATGAAGAATATGAAGATGATAACCTTCCCTTGAGTAAGAGGACTCATCTAGCCAAGTCTACTAAGGCATAATGAAGAAGAAGTTCTACCATAATGTTGCCATCTATTCCTACACAACCTATTTAGGTTACAACCTTAGAGGATGAGTTACAATAGAAAAATGGCAAACAAGAGGACCAAGGGACTGATGTCTTTAAAATGTTAGATTTTGACTTCATTCCTATAGGTACTAAGCTTATAGGTGACAAGATAAGGGATACGCCAATGAATCAACCTTTGCGAGAAGATTGGAGTCAATTTCCATCTTCTCCATAATGACCTCTAGGTGCTCCATCATCACCAGGTCAATATTTATTTTTACTAGATAAAGGTTTAGCCACTCCTCTCCATTTAGTTAGTATAGAGAAAGTACAAGATTTGAAGGAAGAGGACCCACAACAAAGACCCACTGATGAAGTATCAAAAGAGGGGAAAATATATGAAGAGCCTTGACAAACTTCTTGAGATATAGAGGTAAGGATTATGGACTCAATAGACATAGGGATGCCTAATGTACACCCCTCATAGAAAGAAAGGACTCTAGAGAGGAGTGACAAGGGAAAGGGTCTAGCAAAACAAACCCCCTCTTTATCTAGGTCTTCTATGGAAACTCCTCCAGGATGTTTTAGTGTAAAGAGGTGATTGTTAGCCATAAAAAGTAGCTATAATTTAGTGAGGATGAGGGAACGAGAGAATTAGTTGAAGCCCTCAAGAAACTTGAGTTACCTAAGGGTGGTGTGCATACATTGGCCTTTATTATGAGAAACCACAATTTTGACTTGTTCACTCACATTACCATCCCTCCTCTACATGTAGATGCTAAAGATCTAACCACAAATGATTATCAAATTAAAAAGGTCTGTCTAGGAAAGCCAACTGTGGACATGGCTAAATTGATGGTCACCATAGGAATTAAAGAAGTTTTTAACCACTTGGAAAAGGATGAGTCTAACTTATTGAGCTTCTAAGGGGATATTTTCATGATCTAGTTTCTCCTTTGGACCCCAATCATCGTGAAGAAACTCTAGGTGTGGCACTTGATAGGAAGGAGAATGCAGTTGTATAATCAAATCCATTTTTGAAGGCATGTAAACAATGGAGGTAAAGTTTTGAGGAAAAAGGTGTGTAGATAATGCAAGGAAACCTTAAATTATTACACCACATGTAGAATAATGAAGTTAGGCTAGTTGCTATACTAAACCAAAATTTTGGATTGATGGATGAGATACATACCTGGGGTAAAGACCTTCAAGTGTTATGGTCAATAAAGGGGTAAAGGTATCATATGCTCAAGGATGTATATATGGGGGATGAATTAGATAAAATAGATGATTGGATTGAGAAGATTGTTGTTGGTAATAAAGTAATGGAGACATTACATGTGATATTTGTAAGCTCAAGGATCAAACCCATGAGAAGATTTTGAAAGTTGATAAGTATTACAGTGATGCTTGCCATGAGATTTTTGAAGATGAGTCAAGGGATAAAATCCTATATGTACAAAAAGTTGTCAAATAGTTTTGGAAGACCTTTGAAGAAGCTTTGATTGATGAAAACATTAGATAAGAATTTAAGATAGAGGAGGCATTGATAGAATTACATGTAAAGCTTAAAGACTTACAGAGACTCACATAGAAGTTGGAAATTATCAATAAAAAGTAAAGGATAAGTATGATGCTTTGGATTTTCTAGATGCAACCCAAATGATGGATATCATAGAGAAATTCAAGAGCAAATATCCATACATAGCTCTAGTATGAAGGGGAAGAAAACCTAGAAGCTAGAATTTTAGTTTTGACACTAAGGAAAATTTTGCATTTTTTAAATCTACCACTAAGATGCACTTCTCCAAAGGTGTGCTAGAATTTTTGAAGAAGTTAGAGGTGTGCCAATTGTTAACTGCTAGTTCGCAAATTTAGAGCTTTCTATGCATTGGAAACACATTCAGATGGCAATTTAACTCCTACAAACATCTAGAGAAGGTTGAGCTTCTATTTTTGGCATCTCTAGAGACTCCTATATCATCTAACAACTTTCTTCTTCTTATTTTCTCATGTGTTCTTTTTTTTAAGACATGCAAAGGCTCATGCACCCATTAATTGATATAAACAAGGGTGGAGTGTTGGATATGGCATTGATGAATTTGGTTATAGGCTTTGAGATTTTGCAAATCATAAAATTGTAAAAAGTAGGGATGTCATATTCAATGAGAAAGTGTTGTACAAAGATCTAATGCAACAACATGAAAAGAATGAAGATGATTATGTAGTGCTAGATGATGCGCCAAAAATTGATGTTCTAGTAATTCCTCATGATCTACAACAACCACATCAACAAATGCCACACACCCAAGTGAATGTTAGATGCTCAATAAGGCTAAGTAGACCTCTAGAAATATTTTCCCCTTCCTTGTATTCTATTTTTACTTACTGATGCTAGTGAACCTGAATGTTATGATAAAGTTGTGCATGTGGATACTAAGATTCAGTGGGATTTTGCAATGAAAGACAAAATGGAAATTTTGCTGAAAAATAAGACATGGAATTTGTTGGTCTAATTTTTTGCAGAATAAATATCCTTAAAATCATGGTAGAAAAAATCAAATTTGAATCCTTGGTTAAAATTAGGGATTTTGAGCTTTTGTTTCGTAGGTTTGAAGAACCCTACGTAAACCCTAGGTCTCCTTTGTTTATTCAAATTTAGGCATGAACATTTTAAATCTCCAAATATTTCCTTGTGTTCTTTACTTTGGCAACTTGCATCACTTTTCCTTTTAAGGAGCACCACCTGATCGTGGCAAGATCAATGGCTATCACTTTGTCATTATGATAAGATGTGAGTGAAATCACCATCATGACATAGCAACTATCATTAAGCTAAGTCATAGTGCTTGGATAGATGGAGGTAGTGATCTGAAAGGTTTCATGTTGGATTTTTCAATCATGTGTTTTTTGTTTTTGCTAAATAAACATGAAAAGTAACTAGGGATCCTAGAAATTTTTTACGCACTGATAGTCATGTCGTTGCTATCAGGAAAATCACATCTCTCACTGATAGCGAAGTAGCAACCACCTTGAAAACCCATGACAACAACCATCAAACTTCCCAATGGTCATTAAAAGTTCCAAGTGGCATAATAAATGATGATATCATTGCCATGTCAAAACCATGAATTGGGTATTTGTGATGTGACATGCTTTTACTTTTTGGCACCAAGTTTTTGTTAATACACCGGAGCTTGCTACCTCGCTATTGGAAATTTTAGGCATATCATAGTTAGCAACATAGCAAGTTGTCATGAAATAAGCACATGGTGGGACCCAAGCAATGTGGAAAGCTGACTAGGATTAAAATATAGTTTTATTTTGCTAGCTATGTAGAATTTCTCATGTATTTAGTATCCTGGACCCATGCCCCATTCATAAAACATGGGAGGGATTCTAATCATTAGATCAAGCTGAGATCAAGGATTCTCACTATATTGCTATTAAGAGTTGCTTGGAGGATATGTACAGTGACATAGCGAATATGGGGCCCACCACTATCCTTCTAACTAATGCAATAACATTCCATCCACAATATCAAGATCGAACCAATAGTTGTTGCTACTTTGCTATGGGAAGGTGTTCATTCTTTATGTATAGTGAGGTAGCGACCTGTCGACATGTGTCCTCAATTGCCAGTGGGTCCAAATAGAAGTGTCATCAAAGGAGTTGTAGACATGGTTATTTCTCATTGGATTGATTGGCCAACTTGTCAAGTGGAACACTAGTCACCTTTTTCCACATCCCTTCCTCGTAGGATTTTTAAAGATCGACAGCATAGATTTAAACACAAAAGGTGTGCCACTCTGTGCATTTATTAGATATGAAAGCTTTGTGTGTAAAAAAATAGAGTATAAGGTAGAAGATTTTCTTAGTCCTTCCTTGTGTGAATAAAGATTTCAAGCCTTTTCTGAATAGAAGTAATTAATGAGAAGATTGCATTGATTTTGGCAAGTGTGTAAAGCAATTTGTTCAAGAAGAATTTGCAGAATTACAAAAAGGAATAAGAAAGAATTTCAAGTAAGTAACTATACTATAATTTTTGTTGTGCTCTAGTCCTAAAAGATATAGTCAAAAAATACCTCCAATGGACTCATCAAATCCTAGGTTGTGGATAGCAAAGGGATTGCTTGATGAAGGTAATTGGGTCCAAGATGCTAATACCTTGCAAACTGGTTTAAATTTGTTCAAAAGATGGTTTGTAGAGAGGAAGTTGTTTACCCCACATGCCAATATATGGAATTTTGATTGAGGAAGACTAGTAGTTCCAAGTGTTTTGAGGGGTTATGATCTCCTTAAGACTATGGCAAAGAGCTATGATCAAGCCACTAAGGTAGTGAGAAGAGCAAGGGGTGAACTTGGAAAAATTAGAACCCTATTAGCAATAACATCATTCTCTAAAGAATTTTTCAAGAAAGTATACTTCAATGCTAGGGTAGTAGAGATATATAGGACCCTATGTAGAGTTTTTAGAGAGGGTGAAGAAGATTTTATACCCATGAGTTTCATGTGTATAATTACTCTTACTTTTTTTAATGCACATCTTTCTATTTAAGGGGGTAACGCATTTTGGTAGAGGAATGGTTTTGAAAAAAAAAATGATTGGGGAAGTAGAGAATGCTTATTTTTTATATATTTGAAATCCACATTACCTCCAAGACAATATGCTTCATATTAAGAGATAATCCCATAGCCCTAGGATATTGATATAACCAAGGAATAGTGAAAGGTAAAAGTGGCTCTCACAGTATAGTATAATGATGGTGAAACCCACAGGTTGAGGTTAGTTTACAATCATCAGAATAGATTTCATCATTGGTGTGCTTAGTAGTTGCATACACGGAGGAATACAAGTATCAACCAAATCAGAATAAAGAGATGTAATAGAAAGGGACCCGCAAAGGAATATTTGATCTGCATGTCTTTTTGTTATTTACAATTTTATCTTTTCTAATAGGTGTATGTAAATCTCTTGTGTAAAGGACATCTGTCAATCACATTTTCCCTTTGCTTGTTGCAACTCATGCCTATATAAATGAGTTTTTAAGGCATTGTGAGGGTCTAAAAATTTTGTATGTTTTCAAATTTTCAAGAAAATACATTCGGTCCATTCATATGTAATTGTTTTAAGTTTATTTTTAGGGATGTAATTTTCTAATGGCAAATAGAAATGTAGAACTACTATGATCTTTTGGGTTCTTTGATTGAATTCCTATTGGTTATTATATTAGTCAACAAAAAGGATAACACAAAGGGATATTTATATCAAATCTGTGTCACCATTTTCTATCTCCTTTTCATGAGTTTATCAATTTTGACATCATTTGGATCATGTTCATGTGATTGAATGCATTCTAGATGGGGTGTATATTGGTTATATTATTGCTTTTAATTCAATGAATTATGTAAATGCTTCAATAAATTAGTGGAATTCATGAGTTTATGAAGAGGATATCATGTAAGAATGGAAATTGGTGATTATAGTTGACAAATTCAATTACAAGTTAATTCAACAAGGTCTTCTGCTAATAAGTGATTGTTTGTGCCCAATGGATAAGGTACTAGTCTTATAAATTAGAGATGATTGAGAATAAATTCTGCCTCTACATGTTAAAACTATTATAAACTCAAAATCATTCATATTTTATTTTGTACAAGGTTGTAATGCTGATCATCACTCATTTACATTTAGTTTTATGAGTCATAGGTAGTTACTATTCCCAGAAACACTTGTAAACTCTAGGAGAATTAGGACTAGATCTGCTTATAAGGGATGCATACAGATTTGAAAGCATTAAAGAAATTGTTAAACTATGCATGTGCATGAGGATAGAAGATGAAAATTAGAACAAAACTAAAGATAATTGTAATACATCATTTTGCATTTGAATCATCCCCAGGTATGCCCACCTTGCTTTAGCACAGCCTGAAGAGTAGGAAACCATCCTTGGTTTCATTGAAGTTGGGTCCAAATGATCTACTTATGTAATTGATTATAGGAATTGGCTAATCTTTAGATTATTTGAGCATTATCATTCTAGTATTGAGCATTTTGTTGCCTAGTAGTTTCAAACACCAACAAGATTTATGCAAGTTACATGTAGGTAAAAGGGCTTTATAGAATAAATGGGTTTATAGGTTGAAAGAAGAGGATGGAGGTAAGAAAAGATTTAAAACTAGGTTAGTGGTAAAAGGATTTGCACAGAAAAAATGCATTGATTTTGATGAGATATTCTCTCACTTTGTTAAAATGACTTCTATTCACACTACTTTAAGTATTATGGCTATTGAAGATTTTCATTTGGAGTAGCTTGATGTTAAAATAGCCTTTCTTCATGGTGATTTAGATGAAGAGATTTATATGGTGCAGCCATAGGGAGTTGAGGTCAAAGGTAAGGAGAACATAGGGTGCAAATTGAAGAAAAGTTTATATGACTTGAAACAAGCACCTCGACAATGATATTTGAAATTTGACAAGTTTATGTATAAGCATGGATATAGAAGGTGTCACTCAAATAATTGTGTTTATTTTAAGAGGTTGGATGATAACAACTACATTATTTTAAGTTTAGATATTGATGATATGCTTGAAGTTGGGTCTAACATTGATCACATTAAGAGGTTAAAAGAACAGTTAACACATTCATTTGCTATGAAGGATTTGGGGACAACAAAGAAAATTCTTGGTATGAAGATTTGTAGAGATAGGAAGAACATGAAATTGATATTATCTCACGTTGATTATATTGCAAATGTATTGCAACATTTCTCTATGGAGAATGCTAAATTTGTCTGCACACCTTTACCTAGTCATTAAAGTTGGACAAGATACATACAAATGATAATCCAATAGATATGTTTACCAAAGTAGTAACAAGGGAGAAGCTAAACTCCTCTTTAGCTTTGGTTGGTCTTTGAGACTAAAATAAATAAAAGAACAACAGAGTCTGAGATGATTTGATATTTCAGTGGGAGCTACATGTTTAGCTATGATCAGTCTCCAAGTGGGAGGTTATTGTTGTGGAGTTTAATTACTCTCAAAGTAGGAGATTGTTGTGATGTGGAAACTAATCAAACTCAAATCTTTATTCAGTGTGGTTTTCTCCCCATATTATTTCTATAGGGGTTTGGGGGTAGCACCCTCAATATGGGGTCAAGGTGTAGTGCCCTTGTGGGGTCCTAGGGTAGCACCCTAGGTGCACTCCCTATCACAGTACAGGGCGAGATTGAGGGGCAACGCCCCCATGGGGGTTTTTGGAGGTAGCACCCTAGTAGCCAAAAATGCCCTTATATTGTAAAAGGCATTAGCTATTATTTTTCCTGTTGGATGACTTATTCTAGCCCTAATTTTATAAGTAGAAAAATCTTGTATAAAAAGGCTTTGGGTTAGGGATTTCATAATGTAATGGTTATATTGTAGCTTCTTGTAGTGTTATTTAGCTGTAAGAGATTGTAGATTGTAATCACTAAATAATAATAATATTGGACTTGATGTTGGTGGATGTAGCCTAGGGATTGGGTGAACCATGTTAAATATTGGTGTCTTGTATTCTCTTCCATGCAATCTATTATTCTCTAATATTAGTTATATTTGCATGTAACTATTATTTCTATCTAAGATTAATCCTAACATGGAGTCCAATATAACACCATTTGGAGAGTCAATTTGTACATAAATAGATTTGTTTTATTAATTAAGAAGCATATGTTTATATAAAGAGATCTCTCACTCTCAACACAAATTGAGGAGATAATTTCTTATAAATTCAAGAATGTAACATGTATTCTAGGAGGTTATTTTAATGCAATAAAATACGTTATTGGTGCTCTCATTCTAAGTGTATTTATTATCACTAGAGTGTGTTATATTTGGTGGATGTATGTTTATAGAGTGTAATGGAGCTAATGGTTTTGTTGAGTTATTTTGATTGAGCAATCTTTTAATTTTGGTGTTTGCCACGTGTTTAAAAATTCTACTGACATACTTAGTTGGAGAATAGATCACCTACTATTCATGCATAGATTTTTTTCTCACATGAGTGCACTTTTCATGGCCTTACATTTGATGAAAATTGAAACATCTTACGGTTACTAAATTTCCATTGATGATTGCATCATTGGAATTAAGGAAGCACTGCTCCTATTTTCACTAGTTACCTACCAATATTTTCAAAGGCTTAACTTATAGATGTTTTGTTACCTTATCTTTGTTATTTTCTTTTACAAAAACTTGGTTGATTTACGAATTCATATAGTTGCATAAGTTAAAACTGCATTCATTATAAACAAAAAAATACAAAAATATATTTCTTTTTGTATGAATACTTTTTGAGATAGCAATCAGATTCAACATCTTATCCAAAAATTGGTCGAACTAGAAAATGCCTCCTCATGAACACTCACATTTATCTTCAACTAAGAAGATTCTAGTAGGTCGCAAGATCACCCAGAACCTTGGAGTTGATCCCAAATTAGCTTTTCAAGAGAGGAGTTTGAAAAGATTCCTATCATTAATCATTGTGCAAAATTAGATCTAAACACTTTTATGTTTAATTTTTTTTCCTTCTAAGGAAAATGTAGCATGGAAGAATGACTTACCCATTTTTTATCAAATTAATGAATATATAACTAAAATGTGAGGTAGATTTGAGGGCATCATGGATGCATATCTTGAAACTTTCAGGGAAAGGATGTAAAGCTGATTTAGAATTCCTAAGCAGCTAGTAGAAGACTATGAACAAGACATATGTTTCCTTGTACAGTATGATAAGGTACATATTCAAGTTATTATACCCAAAGTTACATGAGTAAGACCTCTTGGTTATGAGGTGAATATTGATGATGCTGAGAACATCATTGAGGCTCTTGTCAATGAGCCTATGGACCCTAAAGCACCTTATTTTGGAACCTACATAGAAGCTAAAACTAGGATTTCACTTGAAATCAAAATTCCTCAAATTCTAAAGAGAGGAAGGAAGAAGATAGAAATGATTAAGAAGGAGATGTGAAATCTGGTTCCCCTCTTCTTCTCACATAAGGGAAGGATGATGACATTGAAGATGAAGAATAAGTAGAGGAACATGAAGAAGAAACAAAACAAGAACCACCAAAGAAGAAAGGACAAATCTACATCAAGGAGAATTACAAGGTTAACTCCTACTTTTACCACTAGCAAACCCACCATATTAAGAAAGAAACTTAGAATTGAAGATGATGAAGAAGAGAAACATATATCATTCAAAAGGTGTACTCCAACCTTTGAAGAAAGACTCAAGAGACTCAAAGAATGTGGAGGTATGGCATATTTTGATTTTCTTAAATATGAAACTATAAATAAAGAGGAGAAGATACAAATAGGAGAAGCCTTAGTAGAAAATATGGAGAAATGGAAATCCTCTCCAAGTGAATTAAGAACACAAGTTCCTTATATTCTACTTAAGGTAGTATCACATCATCGGGATAGTGTAGTAATGGTCTTTAAGGATATTTGCCATCAAACATTGAGGAAGCTACTACCAAACCTATCAGACAAAGAAGTGACCAAGGCATTGAAAAAGCATGAACAAATATTAACTCCTAAGTTGAATGCAATTCTACCAAATGATATTTACTATGTTGTACAATCCAATACAAATGTCTGGAAAAAAATTTATGGATTGAATGTTTTAAAATTTATTAAAGAATTTGTATAAATAAATGATGTGACTGAGGATGAAGAGGATAGGGAAGATCAAATAGCAAGTGAGTATCTACCTAAATTTTAGAATATTCAAGATTTAGATTTAGAAAAGGTTGTAGTAGAGGTAATGGCATCCCTCCATAATTCTCTGAGTGAAGCATTGATAACATCAAGTTTAGGGAAGACAACATCTAAGTCTTAGACCATTGCATTAAATATTGTTCAACCAAGCACTCGATTGGCTTTTGGATCTATCTTACAAAATTTAGAGATGAGTAATGTTACCACTACTTGATCTACCTAGTTACAAGATCCACCCATCTCAGACTCAAGTCAGAAAAAGTTACAAAAAGTCACTATAAGTACTCTTACACTTGTTGATGTTTCTCCAATCAGTCATGTTTTTATTGTTGCAAGTAATTTCACAACAAGTGCAATGATAATTGAAGTCAATCCTCAACCGAGCACTAAAGATATGAGTAAAGGTACATAAATCATTGCTTCACCTATTGCAAATGCTAAAGGAAAGAGATAGAAGATTCCATTGATGAAGTTGATCTAGATGAAGATATAGTAATTCTAGTTTGGGATCTCTCCAATATTACTCCTTATTAAATGGACACTCTTGGAGAACTTTGGAAGAAAAGAGCCAAATAGCAAAAGCTATGAGCATAAAAGAAGAAAAGAAATCAAGTATTGGAAGACATTAAAGGTATATTTCTTGATGCATTGAGTATTGAAATTGAGAAAAATAAGTCTATTTTGAACCAAATTGTTGACATAGTCCACAAGTTCAATGAAGACTTGAATGGTCAAGAGAAACTACTACAGAAGGTAGAGAGAAAATTTGAGAATAAGGTTTTGGATAATGTGGCATGAAAGATTGCCATAGATCAAGTGGAACTATCCATTATTTTTATTTCTTTTGAAAGTATTATTAATAATGTTGTTTCCTTGTTTGTAAAATTAAGTGATACCACAAATTTTACTAAGGAAATTAGAGACAAGTTATCAAAGATTGATACTGATATGAAGGCAAGTACAAAATAGTTGTCACTTGACCCTAGTACTAGCTCAACACATTTTGTCAAGAACATGTATTTGACCAATTTGTAGGTATAGTTATTGAGAGAAGAAGCAAGAATTAGGGCTATGCTATTAGAAATTCAAAGTTTGATAATCCAAACATGGATGCAATGCAAAAACACATTGTTCGTACAAAGACATTAATCCATGACAACAAATTTTCTATTGCTGATCATATGATGGAGTTATTAGATGAAATTTAGATAGCTTTTCATACTTCTAAAGTTTTTCAAGAAAATTGGGACTAAACCATGTCTCTAATTTGGAGATACATAGTGATTTCCTCTCACATTTTGGTATTACCATGTAAATATGAAAGGCATTTGTTTCAAAAACAAGAGGAAAATATAGCATGTGAGGAATCCAAGGTGGAAATATAATTATATATAGAATTTAAGGAGTCTTTTGTACAAGGAATAAAGAATCTATGTATATAGAAAAGATACAAAAACAATTTTGAAAAATCAAAATAGAGTCAATGTTAGCCAAGTATCAACACAATAGTCAAAACCAAGCTACAGACTTAGGTAGATTGATAGCAGGAGTTTTGAATCATCATTGTGAGTATTTTGAATTTTTTTTTGGTATGATAAGTGTTTTTGTCTCTAATGCCAAAGGGAGAGATTGTTGACCTTATGATTATACTATCTGTCAATCAATTGCAAAACACTTAGTCATTTGGTTGGTTACATTGTCACCAAGCACCATTGAGTAAACCTTGTAGATAGTATCAACTAACCATGGAGTGTTATTTGAGTAGAGAAGCTAGCCATGTTATCTAAGAAGAGCATATAGTAGTGTTTACTAAGTTGCAATAGTAACTGAGTTGTTCAAGTGTCAACTGAGCTCTTCAATGCTTTTCGAGTCATCAATGTTAATAGAGTTCACACCTAATTTTGAGTGATCAATGTGGACCAAGAACTAGTGTGAACCAAGTGCTAGAGATTGTAGTGTTCATTGTTTTGTTGACTATCATCATATCACCCAAGTGGACTTTTGAACCTGAGTGTTAGCATTGAGACAACTAGTTGAAGATTTTCTAATATGATATTGTAGCCAACTTCAAAAGGTAATTATTTGGATTGGTATAAACATGAGATATCCTGTTGTAACCAATTATGAATTAAATGTATGGAATATAAAGAGCATGCAAGTTTGAAGATTGACTAAAGGCTACAAGTATTATAAGGAAAATAAGAGTCTCATCCATCACGTTGAGGTGATCATTCTACATCAAAGGAATCTCATTCAACAACCAAGTTGTAGAGTAGAGATAAACTACTAGTTCATCCTAATAGGTGCATCAATCAAATCATCTAACAAGGTGGACTTAATGGTCTTATGCACAATCTCCTAACTGAGTACATACCTCATTGTATTGTATAAATACTTTTACAAGGTGGACTTAATAGTCCTTATTTGTCCTAACAGGATAGATCACTAGAAGTGATCATTTGTAATCCTTAACAGACCAACTTTATACTACAGTACTAAAGCTTGTGGGTATCATCCCCACCCTAGTTTTACTTCCTATTTGGAAGGTTTCTAGGTTACCAAATAGTGTGTCAAGAGTTATGAATGTTTTATTAATTTCATTCTTTCATGCATGAAATTAGATTAGATTAATTTATGAAGGATTAATTGATGAATTGAAATAAAAAATTTATTGGTTCCTGATTCCCCCTGCCCCACACACACACCCTCTTATTCACCTAGCCTTCTCTACATTTCCAACAAATTAATCTCTCTTAAAATGTAGAAAGTAGAGTTAGTTATTAACCTAGAGAGAAGGTAGTTATCTCATAAGCCTATAAATACAAGGATAATTGTAATGTAATGGGTGGAGGACTTTATGAAGGGGAAATGCCAGAGGAATTTATAAAGGGTGTGTTAGATTCACATTATATAGTTCATGTTCTTGAACTTGTATATTTTCTAGAAAATAATGATGAACTCATCTTTTCATATGTATTGAACATGTCATCATTTATTGAATCACTAGCTTCTAACAAGGTGAGTTAGTGATGTCTTCTGTAATGATGTAATTTGGTAGTCTTTCTTCTCAGAAAATATATTCATTCCATGGTATTTTGTTATGAATATATCAATATAACATATCTTTTCATAAGTAAAGGTTTGGTATTCATATTTTGACATGATTACATTTATCTTCTTGAGATCTCCTTAAAACTTTTTATCTACTATGGACTCTAATTTGGTATTCGTAGGTCTATCAATAAGATTTATGCTATTCACTTTGTTTATTTTTATTCTTTCTTTCCTTTTGTTCTTTTAGGTGAAAAGTACACAATAATTCCAAATATACCCATCATAAAAGGGAGTTGTCCCTCTTAAACATAGAGGAAGATTGCAAGTTAATTGATAGTAATCAATTACAATTTTTCCAATTGTTGGCACAGTTGTCACTATTCATAGGGTGGACAAGGCATTTCCAAAGTTTAATTCATAGTGAATAATTTATTTAACAGTAGATTATTGGTGACTCTTATAGGGAATATAAAAGGCTAGTATACATTACTCCTTCAAAATTTCAAGGTACCTTCCCAAGAATTAAGGTTGGCAACTCTATTTGAAATATTGAATATGGGTGACTCTAGGATGTAGGAGCATCTTGGGTGTAAGATCAATCTTGCATCACCCAAAAATAAATCATTTCAATTGTTTGAATAAGGGTTGTCTTAATGTAGAGTTTCTAGTTGTGGAGGCTTGCTACTTAGTAAGTTAGTCATACAAGCTTAGAATGTCCTATTTTTAGAGGTGGAAGTTCATCTAAGTCATATCAGCCTACCAGTTGAGGCTTAATACCATATCATAAGAATGAGTAAAGTTATTATTGATTTTTGGAATATATTTTTAGTATAAAAACGTTGGGCTCAGTTTTGAAGGCCTAATCATGCCTACATGTGGCCCATGAACTCAATGGATGAGCACTTTCACTGATCCGAGCTTGTAGATCAAAAGCCAAGGATTTTGAAAAGTAGTATAGTATCCAATCACAACAATAGTTCAAAATTTATGGCCTTTTGAAGTTGGGCCAACCAAAAATTCTGAAATAAATGTCAAAGGTGTAGTTCACTATGTTGGAAATACAATAGGAAAAGTAAACTACAAGAGGGGGGTGGGGTGTAAATTAGTCCTTCAAAAACTTAACAATAAATTCATTCACCACATCCATCTCTCGTGTTTCATGTAAATTGAAATAGCTAGCTAAACATATTCGTCCATAGTATGAAAGAAAATAACATTCAACATATGTGTGACACAAGATATTTGGTTACCCAAAAACACTCTAAAGAGAAGGTAAAATTGTGGTGGGGATGACACCCATAAATCTCCACTACTACAATAATGAAGTGTATCCAATGAAGGTTACAATGTTTGATCATAAATTATAATCTACAATGTAAAATGTTTTCCCTATTAAAGGCTTACAAGATTGTGATATATTACCCTATTGAAGGATTTCAACATCTTGTTAGAAGTGTGCCTGGTAAAAGGACTTTTACTTATAATGAAGTAAGCACCTTGTTAAAGGATTTTACAATAGCCTATCAAGACTACTCTGTTAAGAGTTTTAATTGATTCACTTGTTAGAATGTCTCAGCAATGATCCTATAGTTAACACTCTACTACTAGAAAATAGATCACCTCTTTCCTAATGTGTACTTGATCCTTGCTGATTAGATGTATCTCTTCTATCCTCTAATTCCTTTCTTCTATTCTCCTCTAATTGATTCTATAATGCATCTTAATTCACAACTCCTTAGTCACCATGAATGCTCTATTTGTGCATCCAAACTTCTCTCTTTTCTCCTTCCACACTCATACAAAGTTTAGGGTCAGTCCTCCTTAACAAGACCTGCATGACTTAGGGTTTGTTATGAATCAACGATTGTGATTCACCCATTTTTCCACTTAAAATGCCCCTTCAACTAATTGGTTACATGTACTACATAGGGATCCTCAATAAATATTCATCTTTATCATCTAGAATCACAAAAAAAATCCTTAAGTCACCTCAAAAATGGTTTACATAGAGGTTTGTCCCATTACAAACAACTACGTCCAAAACTATTTACTTGGTACTTGAAGTGTCTGATACTCGGCATTCACTATCTCTTTAATGGTGTAACATGGCCTTTGAATGACTTGGCATCTAAATTACTCAACACTTGCTATCTACTCAACACATTGAGTGACTTGGAACTTACTAGTTACTCAGCACATATTGTATATCTCTCACTCGACATATACTATTTGGCAAGTTATGCTCGGCATACATTACTTTTTTGACATGAACTAAGCAAATGACATAAGTATATTTTTATTCATATGTCAAAACCATTCTAAGATTAACAATATTCCCCTTTGACATGAGTGGAAAAATACATGGTCATGCATGAATATCCTTAGCTCTTCAAGCATAACTCAAATAATATCCATTTAGTATATGTCTTACATATAAAATTTCAAAACTTCAAAATTTTGCAAAACTTATGACTCATCAATCATACCTCAAGATTCAATAACTCCCCATGAGTTGGTTATTTTATTCTAATTCTAAAATTGCATACTGCTACTAATTTTTGCATATGTTGGACCGTGTTGTGCTTTGTTTGTGTCATTGACTCCTTTTTCTTCTTCTTATGTCTCCCCGTTTTTGACAATTATGCCAAAGAGTTATACAAATATAGTGTATTTGTCCAAGAAATTTTTAAGGATATTAAGTATTATCTTTAGTGCTACATTGCAGTTATCACATGCTACTTCCAATGATTTGATTTGGATAGATAACTTGGCAACAAGGTGAACCAATCCTTCATGTGTAAAAATATGGGGATATTTGTTCATCACTATTTCTACAAAGGCTATTTCCTAGTGTAATGTCTCCATGTGTGGGGTTAGCATGGACTACATACTAATCAGTGTAGCCTGAATATTAGAATCTAGAGGTTGTAATGCAACTAACCTTGAGAGTTTATAAAATTTTGGAAGTGCTTTTGATTTTGAGCCAAATAATTTGGTAGAGTATTACCTATTAGCTAAATATCTCCTTGCAGAGTGTCAATATGTTGCTACATTTCTTGTGTGAATAGATTTGTATCACACAACTTGGTGTAAAGAGAGAAAATATTCTCTAATACTTTATTTACACCCTCAATCTTGGTTGCTAACTAAACTTGGTGTAGTACAATGGCACTAGATATCTATTCATCCACCTTTGTTTGAAATTTGTTCTCAAACCATTCCAATAATTTTACATTGCCTAGAGCATCCCGCAGTATGCTCATCTACTCTATTATGATTGTTGTAAGATTATACTTTGGTAACTTAATCACCTTATCTAAGTTGATGTCACCATAGTATGTCACCTCATCAACCTTATATGTGCTAGGACTTGGCCTTGATGCTTGCAATGGTGTAGCTTCAGTACTTGGCCTATGAAGTGTTTGACTAGGAGTAGGTGTAGTAGTGTTTGGTAATGTAACCAATGTTTATATTGATATTAATTCCTTTGGATTTTTAGTCAAGATTGAATCTTCAGTCCTATCCTTCTCCTTCTCTTTGATTTTTTCTCCAACTTGTGCTAGTGCTATAGGTGCAAGACTAGCTTCCTAACTTGTTTGAATTGGTGTCCCTTCTTTCTAGATTATTGTAATTGATGGTATTGAAACATGTTGTACTTTAGTGTTAATATATAAAGGCATGGTGTCCTTCCTTTGGTATACTACCATATGCATGGAAAGTTTCACTTCTATAGATTTAGTGGGAGCAATGGATAATGTTTGTGGTTTATCCACTACAAATGCCAATTTTGTCTTCTCAGTCTCATCCACACTCACCAAAATAGGATGACTAAATAGTTGTGCCTTAGTGGTGGAATCAATCAATATCCTATGCATATCTTCCTTTGTGAGAGGTTTAATGTTTTGAATGGTGGCATCATACACATCCTTAACATTTACTATATTTTCTTGAGGACTAGCACTTGACATTTGTACTATTGGTACATTATGGTCTTCATGTTACTCTTCTTCAAATATTTCATTTGTAGTGCCTTTTCCATGTACTTCAACCATAGATTCATCATTTATTTATTCAACTACCTTTTCCTCTACTATGTCTTCACCTACTTCCTTAGGTGCTTGCTCAATAGCCTTGTGTGTTGTCAGCCCATAGATCACCTTCCATACATGTGTGCTCTATTGAACAACCTCTTTAATTTTGTTTTGTAGGATATTAATGGCTCGATAATTTGGATAAAATCTTCCCATATACTTATCAATAGCCTTTGTCATTTCATATTGGTTCAACTTTGGCATCACTCTTGCAGGTGCAGACTCTCTAATATTTCTTTCAATTGTAAGGCTATATTGCCACCTTTTCTCAACCCTATCTTGCAGGCTCTTGGGTAGAGAGTTGGGAATCTCAATTGAATTCTTCTTAAAAATTTCCATCATGGCATACATAGATTCTTCAACTTTATTATTTTCTATCTTCCCAAGTGTATCAAACTCAACATGTGTAAATCCACTTAAATTAGCATTATTCTTAATATTTTCATATAAGTTGTCAAAATCAGAAGAGGCACTATGACTTACCACTTTGAATTGGCTATTATCATTTGACTTTGTCATCTCATCTAATTTAGATGGGGCAATATAATTCCTTCATTGTTTTTGCTTAGGTTCATCTCCTTGTGTAGATGTACTAGCTCTCTTTCCTTTAGGCTTCTAAACCCTCAAGTCTTCTTGGCAGTAGCTCTTGTGCTAGCCCTAGTAACATGAACTATAGGCTTTGGTTTCACAACCCTTTTAGGTTTTCTTTTTTTTTGTCTTCTTTTATTTTCTCTTCTTTTCTTTTGTGGCAATAGGTGCTTCGTTGGCTTCTTCTCCCTAGACACCTTCATCAATTTCCACTTTTCTTTCTCCTTGGTCTTCACCTTGATCCTGTGTGAGACTAAGTGGTGCTTGGGTAGCTGCATCTTCATTATCTTTGTTATCTTCTTCATCTCCTTCTACCTCTTCACCAAATTTTTCTTTGAGTTTCTTCACACTCTTATTCTTTTTCCTCATCATAGAAGCTATCTTTAAATCCATTTTGATCTTTGACTTTGATATATCATAGTTTTCAAAAGTAGTAGCATCCTTATCTACTTCTTTTGTCAAAGCAATGATGGCTATATATGTCTCATCAACATTAATCTCATAAGGTAATGGTGTGAGACATCTCACCCTTGGAACAACAACTTGTACATATGTGAAATAAAATTCAACTAGAAAGCAAACATCATTAAAATGATTCTCTACTAGTGTTACTAGAATCCTCTATCTTTGTTTCAGTAACTCCTTGAAGTCTTCAAAGTAGCTAGTTATCAAAGACTCAGAATTATCTCTAGGTTGTTCTATAAATTTACCAATTTGCACTACAACTGATCTGTTAGTCTTCCAAGCTACTTTCCCAAAATGTGAAAAATGTGTTCTGCACATAGAAAAATATATAAACAAGTATTGAACCAAATGTGTGTTTTGCACTTTTAATTTTTCTTATGGTTCCCAAGTTTTATGATAACTACTAGAGATGTAACTTGGCAAGGTCATAAGAATGGTCTTTCTTTACTATGTTATAACCCAAATCCACAACCATACAAGGTATACTATTTAACACGTTGGATTGAAAGAACTTATGTGCAATAATTCTCACTACAAATGCAGTTATGGAATCAAAAGTTGCATCTATGGTCATTCCTATCTTGTTCCATAGTGTGCTTGTTTTCCTTTTAATTACCTCTTTTGTATCACTCCACATTGTCTTAGGTCTATCTAGGGTTGGATACCTTTTCATTCCATGAATGATCCTCTTTGTGATTTTTATAGGGCCATCCACCAACAATATAGATTTTTCATGAATTCTACTAAGAACAATCATAATCCCTTCTATTTTGAACACATTTGGAAAATCTAGTGCACGAGTTAACCCTTTTCTCTCTACAACCTTACATTATTCTTGCAATACATCATTCTCACACAATTTTCCATAAATGTGTCTTATCTCCATATCTCCAATACTTCCAACCTTACAAGTATAGCAACATCTTACATCTTGTATCATCAAAACTTGTGGTGGTATCATCGATAGCTCACAAGATTGGTCTCCTTTATATGCAATGTTATGAATTGCCTAGAAATATGGTTGTTAGATCTCATTACTTATCAATTGAAAATTCAAAACTTATTTTCCCTCTTTAACCTTAGAAATAGAAGAACTAGATGCCATATTTGATACATAGGGTTTGCAAAAATTCAAACAATGTGGCTTGACACACGATAAATACCTTCTCAAATCTGATGAATGGTGTCGAATAGTGGTTGAATTTAGTCTGTAAATTCTTGGAATGATCTCTCCAATATTCCCTAAGCTCTTCATGCTCTCTTCAATCTCAAATAATTGCAAAGGAGTCAAAAATCAACCATATAGCCCTCAAACTTTGTAATTAATGCTTAGTGCCTACACAACTATAAGCTTGGCTATAATAGCAATTCTTCCTCACTCAACTTCCATATAGTTTTCTTCCATGCTCGACAACCACAATGAGCTTGGCCAACACTATCAGCTTTGATAGCTCACCAACAACTAACTTTTTCTTGACAACCACTATGAAACTTTTCATGCTCAATAGCAACATGAAAATGGAAAAAACTCAAAGATTTTTACCAAGTTCTAAATATTACTTTGCATCTTTCTTCATGCATATGTGATCCTTTTAGAACTAATTTCTTTGGAACTGATGCATGATATATCATTTAAATATCAATTTCACACATACCTCTTGATTTCCTAGTTGGAGATGGTGTGATTACTTGATCCATTAGATGAAGTGAGCCCATTTGAACTTAATGTATTGCAATCTTCCTTTTTCTTCCATATTTTGTTCATCTATATTTTGAGTTCTTTCCTTTTCCTTTTTTGAACTCACTACTTGGTGACTTTGACTTTTTTGGACAATGTCTTCTTATGTGACTAGTCTTTAAATAACTAAAGCATGTAGTCTGACTCAACTATCTACTATAATCACTTTTAAAATTTGTTCTAATACAATTTTCAGAACCATGTCCATACTCTTGACAATAGTGAAAACTATACCTTGTATTGTAATCCCAATTGTAGGATCTACTAGTATGGTTTACCTTAGCTTTCTTTTTTGATGACCAGTTAGGCTTTGATTAGCACTCATATACTCTATGTCCATACTTCTTGTAGTTGTAGCAATGACCTTCAAATCTTTGTGCACTTGATGTCTAGGTCATACATTCATGTGTCGGATGTCCTTGCTTATTGCACTTGTGGCAGCAACCCATGAACTTCTACTTAAGATTCTAATTTGCAATCTTGCTCTTGCAAACATTTTCTGTATGACCTATCTTACCACAATTATGACAAGTAGGTTTATAGTTCTTACCAGTTTTTCTTCTTTGTTCACCAATTTTAGATGAATCTTCTTGTTCAATACTGGTGTAACCCAATCCATTAGTATCACTATTGGATCTAGGGGATCTCATCAATTGTTCAAAATACTTGATGGCTTCACTAGGTCTATTGAAACTTTTAGCAAATTCTTTTTCTCTTTTCAGATCATTTCTCAATTGTTCATTCTACAACTTTAGTGTTGTAAATCTAATATCTTTTTCATTCAATTCATAATTTGCAATCATCATTTGATTTAATGTTTCCAATTGCATGTGAAAAATTATGTTCACGTTTGATATCTTCTCTTCTAGTTTGTTGGTCATAACTTTTTGTCATCTTCAATCATGACTTTGTCTTCTTCATCTTTCTTTTTCTACTCGGTCACCTCACACAACAATACTAATTGGCCTTCTTGTTTTATCTTGAGATTTCTAACCTCTTTAGTTAGGGCTCCAATGTTTTCCATCTAATCTTAAATTGTTGCATCAAATTCACTTGTGTTTCCATCTACAAATAATCTAGTAGTATTAATCTCTTGGTAATGTGTGGCATTCTCTTCAATAGCTATCTCTTTCCTTCTCTTCAATGATCACTTCAACTAATCTCTTGCTTCATTCAACTAATGTAGGGAAAGTTGTATTTCAATCTTTTGGTTTTCAATAGTCTTTCCCAACTTCTAGACTTACATCTCCAAGATCTTTCCTCAAAGTTGCAAAGCTTTCAATTCCACAAAATTATGCTTTGACACCAATTTTTGGAAATACAATAGGTAAAGTAAAATTTGAGAGTGGGGGGGAGGGGGTGGTGAATTAGTCCTTCAAAACTTTATCCATAAATTCATTCACCACACATCCATCTTACAAGTTGAATGTAAACTGAAAAGAGCGAATAACATTAAAAATATGTATGACACAAGATATTAGGTTACCTAGAAACCCTCCAATTAGAAGGTAAAACTAGGGTTGGGATGACAACCACAAATATCCACTACTACAATAATAAAGTGTATCTAATGAAGGTTACAATATTTGATCATAAAATATGATCTACCCTATGAAAGGTCTGTCCTATTAAAGGCTTACAAGATTATTAGATCTTACCCTATAAAAGGATTTCAACACCCTATTAGAAGTGTTCCTGGTAAAATGACTTTAACTTACAATGAAGTAAGCACCATGTTAAAGGATTTACAATATCTTATTAAGAATACTTCATTAATATATTTAACTCATCCACTTATTGGAATGTCTCAACAATTATCCTATAGTTTGCACTCTGTTGCTAGATAATAGATCACCTCTTTCCTGATGTGTACTTGATCCTAATTGATCAAATGTATCTCTTCTTTCCTCTAATTCCTTTCCTCTATTCTCATCTAACTAATTCTACAATGTATCTCAATTCACAACTCCTTAGTCACCATGAATACTCTATTTGTGCATGCAAACTTCTCTATTTTCTCCTTCCACACTCACATAAAGTTTAGGGTTAGTACTCCTTAAGAAGACTTAGCTGACTTAGGGTTAGGTATGAAACAGTGGTTGTGATTCACCCACTTTTTCACTTAAAAGATCCCTTCAACTAATTGATTGCATGTCTTACTGTTAGAATTTACAAGTGGAAAGATTTACTTCTAAGGGGGGGGGGGGGGGGGGGGGGAGGGGGTGGGGGGTGAATTAGAAGTAACTAACTTTAACCTTTTCAAAACTTTTTTGATAAAAACATTCACATGCATCTAATTTATCTAATAAACATAAAAGTAAAGATATTCATGAAAATAGATAACACAAGAATTTGGTAACTTAGAAATCCTCCAAAATGAGAAGGTAAAACTAAGGTGGGGATGACACCCACAAAGTATTATTGCAACAATATGTAACTATATAAGGTTACAAAGTTTGACCACTTCTAGTGGTCTACCCTATGATAGTTTTGTTCTATTAAAGACTTTACACCCTATTAAATGAAACTAGGTTAAAGGATTTACAAACACTCACTTGGAATGTTACCCTATTAAAGGATTCATCACCTTGTTGAAAGGCTTACAACATGGCTATTAAACCAACCTATCATCATAGGATTTTTATTATTAATACAATGGCTAGAGAGAATTAGAAAGTCTTGACCTTATGACTTGAAATCTTCAATTGTTGATTCTAGATCCTTGTTCTGCTTTGTCTGTTCTAGTCCTTTCTTTATCTAATATGTCTCTCCTCGAAATTTTGATACTTTATTCTTGATTAACTAGATTTTTTAATGTTGTTTTGTTCTTTCTAAGTCTTTACAACCCTCTACACTTTTCTAGTATTCTCCCATAATCTCTTACTCATACATACATACAATGGGGTTTCATCCTCCTTTTAAAGGCTTTGAAGAATTAGGGTTAGGTATGAATCTACAATCAATATTCATTCTTCATTTCCTACTCAATTCTTTCACTTTTCCTATTGGTTGCATGTCTTCTCCATTTTTCTTATTGGTTCCATGTTGATTACATAGGTAATGCAAAAGATTCGATCTTATCTTCAAGATCTTTGAAGATTCATCCTAAGTTGGCTCAAAAAATAGTTTACATTTGATTTTGTGAAGGCACAAACTCATATGTTGATTCTGTGTTACTCGGCACTTACTAATTGCTGATGTTTAGCACATATACGAATTCTATCTCACTTGGCTCCTATAGTGATTCTATTTTTCTTGGCACCTATAGTGACTCAACATCACTTATCACTTGTCACTTGAACTATGCTCAACACCTAAAGTTCACTTGGCACCTATTAAATCTCTGTCTCAACACACACTATAGCTCAACTTTTATATTATACTTGGCATCAACTTAAGAATTGGTTAAGTGTGTTGACACTCAATTTTCAAAACAAATCTGAGACCAACAATCTCCCCCTTTGACATGAGTAGCAAAAATACTTAACTAAGCATTATGATCTCTATGAGTATACTACATGTTCTATTCAACATATGTACAAAGCTTCAAAAAACTTGTTCAAAATTTTGTAGAAGTCTATATACCTCAAAAACTTGTAACTCCCCCTGAGTTGATGTGTCATTTCTATAACCAGAATTCCCTTAAGTTGAATTTATCTCGTGCTAATATTTCATTATCTACCTTATCATTCCTTTGCCTCTATTTCTATGTATCTATTTGTTTTTACTCTATATTTGTTTTTTTGTACTCCCCCTTTGTTTCTACTTCCCTCTTTCACATCTTCTTGCAGGTTTTGCATCCTATTGGCTTTATTCCCTTAGTTCTTCTTAAAAATTTGTGTTACATGAATATCTCCCCCTTTGGATATTCTTTGTTACCTCCATCAAAGAATGTATCATCTCCTCAATTCTTATTATATGCATAATGAATATCTCCCCCTTTTATTTAGATAATGCATTATCTCCCTCTTTTTGACACTTATATCAAAGGGTCCTAAGAATGAATAGAATATTTAGCCAAAAATGTTTTATTTACCTCCATTATTATCTTCAAAGGAAATTTCTAGTGCTTTGTGTTGGATGGTTGTCTCTATTGAAAGATGTACTAGCCCTTCTAAGGTAGAAAGATTGGGGTCTTTATTTAAAACATTTTCTACATAGGCCACTTCTTTTTGTAGTACTTCTAGATGTGGGGTAATAGTAGATTGTATTTGTATCAATTTGGCCTTAACATTGGCCTCCTTTGTTGCTAATATAGCTAACTCCTTCTGAGTGTGAAGTGTTGTTGCAAAATGCTTCTCACTTTGAGCTAGATCTTTATGTAGCTATGTGCTAGATATTTTAAGATTGTGTTCCAAGCTAAATATTCTCTAGCTAGTTTCTTGTGTGAAAAATGATGAGTTACACAATTTGGAGTACAATGAGAATATATTCTCAAGTACTATTTTCACATTTTTTATTTTCTTAGCGAGTTCAACTTGTGATAGTGCTATTTCATTGGATATTTTCTCATTGACTTTCATTTGAAATTTCTTTTTAGACCATTCTAATAATTTGACATTAGTATCAAGGTCTTCAATTTGTACCTGGTCCACTATGTTGGATAATTGCCCCATGATGGGCTTTGTTTCATCAGGTATAGGCAAGCTAAATGCATCAATGAATATGTCTTTGATTTCTACCAATGCTTGCTTTTGTCTACACTCGTTTTTGAGTATCTCCTACTTCTTCTTTCTCTCTAATGCCTCTTGCACTCCATTTATCTATGCCAGGTTCATTATTTTGTAGTCATAACTAGGTATGACTATTTCCTCATCAAGTGCAAGGTCTCCACAGTGAAGTACCCTTGCTACCTTGGTGGAGCTCGAGCCTGGTGCTGAAATTTGTACTGGTATTGCATTAGTGCTCAACTACTTGGTAGGAGTCCCTAAGGTAGGCAAGTTCACTAGTTTCTATATTGCCTCTTGATCTCTTTCTTTGGGGGTTTTTCCCTCTTCCTTCTCTTCTTCTCTAATGCCTTGATCAATGATAATGATTTGAGGAGGTGCACCTTGGCTTTGTGTTGTAGGAACATCTTGTCCTATCTACTCCTTTGCTAACTCCTCAGCAGTTGTTGTTACTATTACTATGGAATCAACCTTAGTAGTTATGTCTTGTGCTACTTGCTCTTTTGGTTGATCATCTGTAGCTATGGGATGTTACAAAGGTGGTTCTTGTGTGTTCACCTTCTCCTTAGTAATCTTTGCTACAAATTTTTGTAATTCTTCCACACTCACCAAAACAAGATTTGTGCACAATTGTGATAGCAATGTGGTTTGGTGAAGGATCTTTTTGGGATCCTCTGCAGTCAATGGATTGATATTCTAACCTGAGGTGTTAGGAACATCCTTGACAATTACAATTTTTGTAGGTGTTGTATGTCGATGACTTGGTGGTGGCAATTGGGTGTCTTGGACACTTTGTCTTGGCTACTGCTACTTAGCTATTGCCTCTTCAACTTGTTATGTCTTCTTCACTGTTACCTCTTCTTCTTCTTTCTCTCCTTCCTCCTCTTTTTCATTCTCCTCTTCTTCCTCATCATTTCTTCCCTCAAAGGGATCTTCCTATCCTTTCTTGGCAGTAGTCAATCCATAAATCAATTTCCATATATGTGTGGATTTCTTTACAACATCCTCTATTTTATTCTATAAGATGCTAAAGGCTCTATATTTGGGTGCAAATTTTCTCCCATGTTTCGTACTAGCCTTGCTTATTTGACCTTTAGTAAGGTCTGGTATCACACAAGCCAATGTTCAATCCCTTATTTCTTTCTCCATATTAAGGCAATAATGCCATTTATTCTCTACAATGGAGCTTAGCTCTTTAGGCATAGAATTGTCAAGTTCAAGTGGCGTAGTCTTGAACTTGGCCATCATAGTGTAGATGGACTCTTCCACTATGTTTTTTTCTTCTCTTGAAAATTTATTAAAATCAATAGTCTTTAAACTAGTTAAATCTATATTATCTCTAATGTTATCATGAAGACTTTCCAAATTAGACTTGGTATAATGTCTTACCAATTTGAATTGATCATTGTCAAATTTCATCTTTTCTTCATCTAACTCTGGGGGTGCCACATATTTTCTTCTTCTCTTTTATTTCATAGGCCCTCCTTTATCTATGGCTTTTTAATTCTCTTGTTCCTTTGCCACCTATGTTGTTGCCCTTGTGTCTACCCTTGTAGTTGGCTTGACTGGGCTCAACTTTGTTGCTTTCTTCTTCCCCTTGGGCTATGCAACTGGCTATTTTTGTGCCTTTTCTTTTCTTTAGTTCAGCCTTGGGTGCTTCCTACTTGACACCTTCCTCTTCTTCTACATCCTCCCCCATGCCTTGGGTCAAAGCAAGTGTTTCTTGTCCTTGTTCTTCTTCATCATCGTTTGCTTCTTCACCTTCTTCTTCTTTACTTATGCCCTCACCAAATTTGGCTTTAAGTTTCTTAGCCAATGTGTCCTTCTTTTTTAGTGTGGAGGTAGTCTTTAACTCCATATCCACCTTTTATCTAACCACATTAAAATTTCCAAAATGTGGTGCACTTTTGTTCACTTCCTCAACTAGTAGTACAATTATAGTTATTGATGCCTCATCTATATTTATTTCATAGCCAAGAGGTCTTAACCATCTAACTCTTGGTATTGTATCTTGAATATAGGTGTAGTCAATATCTACAAGAAAGCATACATCATTTACATCCCTTGCTACCAATGAAACTAGTATTCTTAGGCTCTGCTTCATGGTCTTCTTGAAATCTTCAAAATAGCTAGTCATAAGGGTCTCAAAATTAGCTCCCATTTGTTCTATATATTCATTAACTTGAGCTATGATTGACTTATTTTATTTCCTGACAACTTTACCAAAAGATGAAAATTCATTTTGTACATAGAAGAATATTCAAATCAAAATATCACCAAACTTGCATTGAGCTTCCTTGGCTTTCCTTATTTCTACTAAATTTTCATTGATTTGTTGCAGTTGTAGTTTTGCAAGATCATAAGTATGACCCTTTTTCACTAATTTGTAACCCACATCCATTGCAATGCATGGTACACTATTAAGTCTACTGGATTGGTAAAATTTGTGTGCAATAACCCTAATAGAAAAGTCAACAAGAGGGTCTTGGATGGTGTTTATTGTAATTCCTCTCTTGTTCCACTCAGCACCAGTGTTCTTTTCAATTGCTTCCTTAGAATCACTCCTAAGGGTCTTTGGCCAATCTAGGGTTGGGTACCCTATCACTCTATGTACAATTCTCTTTGTTATTTTTACTAGACCATCCTCCAACTATAAACTTCCACCATGTAGCCTACTAACCACTATCTTGATCCATTTAGTTTTGAAAATTGTGGGGAATTCTAGGGCATGCATCAAACCCTTCTTCTCAACAATTTGATACTCTTCTTTCAAAACTCCATTTTCACACAATCTCTCATAGGCTTCCCTCATTTCTACATCTCTTATAGCTCTAATTTTATAGTTGTAACATCCCCTAACATCTTGGACCATAACTACCTTAGGGGGTATAATGGATAGGGCTCCAGCTGGGTCATTTTATAATGCCACTTCTAGTATTGGCTAGAAATCTAGTTTTTTTACTTTATTTGACAATAGTTGAACCTCAAATAGCTCTTTCTCCTATGTTTTCCTAGAGCTAGAAGCCATTTTTGTGATCTAGGGTTTGAACACAAAGAAAATGTGAAACTGCATAACTTGGCACAAATGTAAATACCTCAAATTTGATGAAACTGTGTTGAATCACTATTGAAATTAGCTTGAGTGATAGATTCTTTTCTTTGAAGTCATTCTACACTCTTCTTCATCTTTTCTCTTCATTTTCAATGAAGAAAAATGATTCAAAATGCTATAATGTACCCTATTTTTATAGCATTTAATGCTTAGTATGTTTACATCTGTCCACTTGGCTTCTTAAGCATTCTACATTACTCGGCTTCCATTTTCTTTTCACCACTTGACATCCATAGAAGTATCACTCACTTAGCTTCAACTAAAATTTCTCTTTACTCAGCTTCCTCTAACAACTTGGCTAAAGCTAATCATTTGGCTTCTACTAATTTTGACAGTCAACTCGGCAACACTTATGAAAACTTGAAGTTTTAACTTTGCATCTCTATTCATGTTGATCTCTTCTTTTTAGTACTTGCTTTTTTAGGAACTAATGTATGATATAGCTTTGTAAATTAGTCCCTCATGCCTTCTTGTACTTAGTTTGATGAAGTGTGACTACTTGACCTTTTAGGTTAAGTGATCCTTTCATTTGCTATGCTACTCCCATCTTTCTTCTTCCATGTCTTATTCACTTCTCCTGTGATGTGTTCAACATCTACTTTCTCTTCTTTTTATTTGAATTGGGTGTCTTTGACCTTATTGGGAAATTTCTATTGATATGACCAATCTTCAAACAACTAAAACATGTGGTTTGACTCAACCATCTACAATAGTTTCCACTGAAATATGTTCTTATGCAATTTTTAGGAATGTGTCCATATTACTGATAGTAATGATAGCTATAACTAGTGTTGTAGTCCCAATTATAGTGATTTCTATATTTATTTCCCCTTGCTAACTGATTAGGTGTCCACATAGGCTTTGATCTACACAAAAAAGCTCTATGTCCATACTTTTTGCAATTATAGCAGCGACCTTCAAATCTTGGTGTACTAATACTCCTAGTCCTGTAGTCATGTGCTTGATGTCCTTGCTTATTGCACTTACGGTAGTGACCCATATTATTAGTTTTGTCATGTTGATGGGCATTATTGTTCTTGCATACATTAGAGGTATGTCCCTTTTTACCACAGAAATGACAAGTAGATTTAGAGTTCTTACCTTTGTTACTTCTTTCTTTTGTAGTCTTGTTTGACTCTCCTTATTCATTGGTGGTGTATCCTAGTCTTGAAGTATGACTGCTAGCCCTTGGTGATTTGAGTAGCTACTCAAAGTACTTGATGGCTTCATTGGGTTTGTTGAAGCTCTCTACAATCTCCTCTCTTTTTAAGTCATTTTACAATTATTAATTTTTCATCTTCATTGTAGAGATCTCAATGTCCTTGACATTCAGTTCATGATGTGCATTCATCATCTGGCTTAGGGTGTCTAGCTGCATGTTTGAAACTCTTACAAGTTTAATTGACTTTTCTTCCAATCTGTTGGCAAGACTTCTCTTGTCATCTTCTAGCATAGCCTTATCTGTAATGGCTCTTTTCTTCTGTTTAGTCACCTCACAGAGCATTATGGCTTTTGATTCTTGTTCAATGTTGAGTGTTCTGATTTCTTCTGCTTGGGCTCTATTCTTCTCCATTAGGTTTTCTCTTGCTACATCAAACTCTTTGGAATCTCTATTTGCAAATAGTTTTGAGGTGCCAATCTCCTTGTATTGTGTATCATTATTAGCTATGGTAATCTCTCTTCTTCTCTTTAAGGATTTTCTCAGTTCTTCTCTAGCTTCTTCCAAAGTGTGTAGAGAAAGTTGTACATCAATTACCTGATTCACTATGATCTTCCCAAGTTTGTAGACTTCAATTTTTAGATCTTTTCTCCAAGTTGTAAGGCTCCTCCTTGTGAGAACTTGGCTCTGAAACCAATTGTTGGAATTTACAAGTGGTAAGATTTACTTTAGGGGGGGGGGGGTATGGGTAGGGTAGGGTGAATCAAAAGTAACTAACTTTAACCTTTTCAAAACCCTTTTACTAAAACATTCACATGCATCTAATTCATTTAATAAACATAAAAGTAAAGACATGCATAAAATAGATGTCACAAGAATTTGGTAACCCATAAACCCTCCAAAATGAGAAGGTAAAACTAGGGTGGGGATGACACCCATAAAGTATCACTATAGAAATATGTAACTATTTAAGGTTACAAAGTTTGACCACTTCCAATGGTCTGCCCTGTGAAAGGCTTGTCCTATTAAAGACTTTATTAAAAGTGACATGGTTAAAGGATTTACAAATATTCACTTGGAATGTTACCTTGTTAAAAGATTTAGCACTTTGTTGAAAGTCTTACAACATGGCTATTAAACCAACCTATCATCATAGGATTTTCATTCCTAATACAATGGCTAGAGAGTATTAGAAAGTCTTAACCTGATGACTTACAATCTTCAATTGCTGATTCCAGATCCTTGTTTTTCTTTGTTTGTTCTAATCCTTGCTCAATCTGATATGTCTCTCCTCAAAATTCTAATACTATGTTCTTGATTAATTGGATTCTATAATGCTATTATGTTCTTTCTATGTCTTTACACCTCTCTGCACTTGGCTAGCATTCTCCCATAATCTCTTTCTCATACATACATACAATGGGGTTTCATCCTCCTTTTAAAGGCTTCAAAGAATTAGGATTAGGTATGAATCTATGATCAATATTCATTCTTCATTTCTTGCTCAATTATTTCACTTTTCCTATTGGTTTCATGTTGATTACATAGGTAATGCAAAAGATTGTTAGGATTAAACCATAGACAGAAATAACAATTACATGAAAATATAACTAATAACAGAAAATAATAGATCAAATAGAAAAGAACACAAGGCACCAAGATTTCACATGGTTCACCTAAACCCTAGGCTATGTCCACCAAATAGCAAGTCCAATATTTTTACAATCTAGTGGTTACAACCTGATTACAATTTGTAATCCCTTACAGCTCAATACTGCCACAAGAACCAATTTTGCATCTCCAACTATGAAATAATCCCTAACCCTAAGCCCTTTTATACAAGAATTAAATGGCTTTAAGGTTACTACATGTTAGCCATAAATTAGCCATTACTTTAGTGGTGAATCTATGAATGGAGAATCTATGAATAGTACAAAAAAAAATTTGGGGCCCCAAAGAATTTATGAAGTATGTATAGTACTTTCCTGATTAGTCACCACATACTAACAATCTCCTACTTGGGGATTGATCAGGCTCCACATTAAACAACAATCTCCCACTTGGAGATTGATCCTATAGCGATGTCGCTACTCCATGAGGCTCCCACTAGATAAAACCACCCTGGACTCTATTGTTCTTTTATTCATGTTCAATCTAGAAGATCAACTGAAGCTGAAGAGGAGTTTAGATTCTCCCTTGTTGCCACCTTTGTCAACATATTGACTGGATTGTCATTTGATTGTATCTTCTCTAACTTTAATTGTCCATCCTCCAAAATTGACCGAATGAAATGGTACTACAACTGTATGTGTTTAGTCTTTGAATGCAGAGCTGAATTCTTTGCAAGATGAATGACACTCTGACTATCTATAAACAAATAATTATCCTTCTGAGGGTGTCCCAATTCTTCCAAGAAGAATTGAATCCATATCATCTCCTTGGCTGCTTCTGTAGTAGAAACATACTCTACCTCTATAGTGGATAGAGCATTAATCTTTTGTAACCTAGAAACCCATCTCATGGCTACCCCACCAATAGTAAAGACATAACCTATAGTACTTTGCATGGTATCAATATCCACTACCAAATTCAAGTCAAGATAGCCCTATAAATTAGTAGTAGAGCCCCCAAAGTGTAAATACTTATTGGATGTGCCTCTCAAATATTTGAAAATTCCTTTGACTACATTCCAATGCTCAATTCTTGGAATACCTGCTAACGACTCCTACATGTGCAATATCTAGCCTAGTACATACCATAACATACATCAAGCTTCCTATAGCTAAAGCATAGGGTATATTGGAAATCTTATCCTCCTCTTCCTATATATTAGGACACATCTCCTTAGTCAACCTTAAATAACTAGGTAAAGGTGTACTGACAGCTTTAGCTTTCTCCATAGAGAAATGTTGCAACACCTTCTCAACATAATTAGCCTGAGATAGTGTTAATGTTCTATTCTTCCTATCTCTACAAATCTTCATACCAAAGATTTGTTTTTTTGCCGCCAAATCCTTCATAGAAAATGCATGCGCTAACTAGCATTTCAGCCCCTTAATATGAGCCATGTTAGACCCAACTACAAGCATATCATGAACATATAAACATAAAATAATGTAGCTCTCATCATCCAACCTCTTAAAATAAACATAGTAATCTAAATGACACCTATTAAATCCATGCTCATGCATAAAACTATCAAATTTTAGATACCATTGCCGACGTGCTTGCTTCAAGCCATATAAACTTTTCTTCAATTTGCACACGAAGTTCTCCTTACCTTTGACCTCAAAACCCTGTGGCTGAGCCATATATATTTCTTCATCCAAATCACCATGAAAGAAGGTTGTTTTAATGTTAAGCTACTCTAAATTCAAATCTTTAGTAGCCACAAGACTTAAAATAGTATAGATAGAAGTCATCTTAACAATAGGAGAAAATATCTCATCAAAATCAATGCCCTTTCTCTATGCAAATCCTTTCACAACTAACCTAGCTTTAAAGCATTTCTTACCTCCATCCTCTTCTTTTAACCTATAAATCCACTTATTCTATAAAGATCTTTTACCAGTAGGCAACTTGCATAAATCTCATGTGTTATTCTTCAGCAAAGAGTCCTATTTGTCTTTCATTGTAGACTCCCACTGAATCTTAGTATCCACCTACATAGCTTCATAATAAAATTTAGGTTCACTAGCATTAGTAAGTAAAATTGAATACAAAGAGGGAGAAAATCTTTGTGGAGGTCTAATTTTCCTTGTTGACCGTCTAACATTCACAGTTGTGTGTGGTATTTGTTATTGCGATTGTTGCACATCATTAGAAATGGCTAGAACATCAGCTTTTGGAGTATCATCCAACACTACATAATCATCTTCTTTCTTCTCATGTTGCTACAACAGATCTTTGTACACCACTTTCTCATTGAATATGACACCCTTGCTTCTTACAATTTTTTGATTTTCAAAATCCAAAAGCCTATAACAAAATTCATTAATGCCATATCCAACAAAGACAAATTTTTTTAATTTAGCTTCTAGCTTGGTTCTATTTTCAGAGTGTATATGAGCAAAAGCTTCACAACCGAAGGTCTTGAGAAAAGAATAACTCAGCTTCTTACTAGTCCATGCTTCCTCTGAAATACCACAACCCAAAGGAGTAGATGGACCTCTATTAATCAAATATATAGCAATATTGACAACCTCTGCCCACATGTATAAGGGAAACCCAGCATGCAACCTCATGCTCTTTGCATGCTCCATTATAGTCTTGTTCATGCGTTCAGCCACTCCATTTTCCTATGGAGTCCTTGCAATAGTTTTCTATCTATGAATACCATTAGTGGAGCAATAATCTTCAAATTCATGACTACAATACTCACCACCATTATCAGATCTAAGACATTTTAATTTCTTACTAGTCTCATTTTCAACTAAGCATTTCCATTTCTTAAAAGTTTGAAATAGATCATATTTCTATCTAAGGAAATAAATCCATACTTTTCTAGTTGCATCATCAATAAATGTAACATAATAATGAGAGCCTCCAAGGGAATATACTAGAGCCAGTCCCCATACATTGGTATGCACAAGCTCTAATTTTTCCTTTTTGTTTTCCTTCCCAGTCTTCACAAAACTCACTCTCTTTTGTTTTCCATACGTGCAACTTTCACAAAAATCCATATTAACACATTTTAGACCTAGTAAAACTTTCTTTGAATGAAGTACTTTCATACCTTTCTCACTCATGTGCCTAAGTTTATTGTGCCATAGTGCTGTATCAGAATCTACAACAATTATTTGTTCTCCCTAGTCAACTGCAACAATTGTTCATGAACATTCATTTTTCTCTAAAACAATTAAAGTAGAAGGAACAATATGACCTGTACAAAGATATAAGGTGCCTACTTTCACACCTTTTGCTACTACAAGGGAACCTTTTGAGACCTTTCAATTTTTATCATTAAAAGTAACTACACAACCCTCACCACTGAGTTGCCCTACTAAATATAAATTCCTACTTAGCCTTGAAACATGTCTTACCTCATGTAGTAGCCAATGATTCCCATCCTACAACTTAATCTTAATTTTTTCCTTTCCAACAATCTGACAGGGTTCATTATCCCCCAAATAAATAAGCCCAAAATCCCCTTGGTCATAATCATTGAAATAACCTCTATGAGGTGTAGCATGAAATGAAGCACCAAAATCTAAAACCCATGAATCATCAACACTTTCTAAAGATAGAAGCAAAGCATCCTCTTCAAATTTGTTACTTACCACATTTGCCTCCTTGTCTCCATCTAATTTATCTCCTTCATTTTTCTTTTGATTCCAGTAATCTTTCTTTTTATGACCTGGTTTCCCACAGTACTAGCAATCATTTGGTCCTCTCAATTGATACCTCCTCTCCTTTGACTTTCCTCTTGATTTCCCATATTTTTGGAATTACTTCCTCTCTCAGTTGTTTTGCCCTTTCTTTGTGCATTCAAAGCACTTCCTGATGTAGATCCACCTAAGGATTTCCTATGAGTTTCCTCACTCAAAACAACACCAATCACATCTTCACATTTTAGGGTACTAGACCCAAGTATAGAATTACTCATAGCCATTACCAAGCCATTCCAGCTTTTAGGAAAAGAACACAAAATTAAGAGAGCTCTAATTTCTACATCAAATTTGATACCCAAAAAAGATAACTGACTAGTAATAGTATTAAACTTATTTAAATGATTTGTAATAGATCCACCTTCTTCCATTTTCATATTAAATAAATACTTCATGAGAAATACCTTGTTTGAAGTGGAGGGCTTTTATACAATATTGCTAGGGTTTTCATCAAATCTTTTGTTGTCTTCACTTTTGTAATATTAAATGACACCGATGGTGCCAGGCATAATCAAATGCTTCCAAGTGCCTTTTTTTCCAAAAGATCCCATTCATCATTTGACATAGATCCTTGATTCTTGGCTTTGCCTTCTAATGGCTTGCATAAGTCCTTCTGATAAAGATAGTCTTCCATTTGCATTTTTCATAACTAGAAGTTCTCCCCATTAAACCTATCAACCCTCAGCTTAACCTTTTCTACCATTGATCCCACTCAACCGTGAGACTCCCACTCAACTATGAGACTTTCTTGTAGATGATAACTAAAAACAACCTTGCTCTAATACCACTTGTTAGGATTAAACCATGGACATAAATAAAAATTACATGCAAATATAACCAATAACATAAAATAATAGATCACACGGAAAAGAACATAAGGTACCAAAATTTAATGTGGTTCACCCAAACCCTGGGCTACTTCCACCAAATAGAAAGTCAAATATTTTTACGATCTAGTGATTATAACCTGATTATAATCTATAATCCCTTACAGCTCAATACTACTGCAAGAACCAATTTTGCATCTCCAACTATGAAACAATCCCTAACCCTAAGCCTTTTTATACAAGTATTAAACCACTTTAGGGTTATTACATGTTGGCCATAAATTAGTGATTACTTTAGTGGAAAATCTATGAATGGTGAATCTACAAATAGTACCCAAAAAAAAAAAATTGGACCAAAAAATTTATGAAGTATGTATAGTACTTTCTTGATCAATTACCACATATTAACAAAGATTTGATCTTATCTTCAAGATCCTTTAAGATTCATCCTAAGTTGGCTCAAAAAATATTTTACATCTAAGTTTGTGAAGGAAAAAACTCATATGTTGATTTTGTGTTACTTGGCACTTACTAATTGCTAATGCTCGACACATATAGGAATTTTTCTCACTTGGCTCCTATAGTGATTCTATTTTTCTCGACACCTATAGTGACTTGACATCACTTATCACTCAACAGTTGAACTACACTTAGCACCTGAAGTTCACTTGGAACCTATTGAATCCTTGGGTCGACATATACTATAGCCTGACTTCTGTATTATACTCGACATCAACTTAAGAATTGGTTAAGTGTGTTGACACTCAATTGTCAAAACCAATCTTAGAAAAACACTTACATAGGGATCCTCAATAAATATTCTTCCTTATCATCTAGAATCACAAAAAAAATCCTTAAGTTGGCTAAAAAATGGTTTGCACATAAGTTTGTGCCATTACAAACAACTATTTCCAAAACTATTTATTTAGCACTTGAAGTGTCTGATGCTTGGCATCCACTGTCTCTTCAATGTTGTAGCAAGCCTTTGAATGACTTAGCATCCACTGATAACTTGACATCTAAATTACCCGAGACTTACTACCTACTCAACACATTGAGTGGCTCATCACTTACTAGTTACTCGACACATAATATATATCTCTTGCTTGACATATACTATCTGGCAACTTATTCTCGACATACATTACTTGTTCAGCATGAACTAAGTAAATTACTTAAGTATATCGTCACTTGTTTGAATAAACCAATTTGAGATTAATAGGCTCTCTCTCTCTCTCTCTCTCTCTCTCTCTCTCTCTCTCTCTATATATATATATATATATATATATATCTATTAGCCCTAGGTATTAAGTTTGAGTGTCTAGAACCTTCTCAAGTGGCATAAAATTTCCTATTTAAGAAATGCTAGTAAATTGTCTAGGACAACTCTAAGTGATAGTTCACAAGTTTGTCTTGTATTTTAATGTAATAGTTGTGGCCATGTGTGTAAGCATATTATAATATTGAATTTTATAATTTCATATTTGTAGTGATAATAAGAAGCCAATATTTTCTTCTCACAAATTGTTGCTATTTCTCTATTTCTATTATGTGTTTAAGGTATTAAGGGGAGCACCTTTCATCAAGTGGTATCAAAGCAGGAGTTCTTGAGTCTATAAATAGATCACCGACTATGAGAAAATTATACTAAAACCATGGTTTGGGCTAAGCGTATAGATAGATCACCAATTATGAGGCTGTTTGTACTAGGCTTTTAGGGAAAGCATGAAAATTCCTCAACAAAGAGAGCATGGTGGAAGAGTTCTAGGTGTTACACCTAAGGATTTTAAAGCTCCCTTTAGATGAAAATACAAGAACTACAAGAAAAAATGCATAGAGGAATGAATCTTGTTGTAGGAGATGATGAAAGTGAGGATAAAAGAGAAGAATAAGAATAAGAGTAAACCATAGAGTTTTGCTAAGCTCTCATTAGAATAGTCCATGAAAAATTTAATAAGGAGAAATTTTTCCATTATCTTAATGGGTTAAGGCCAAGAATTCAAGAGGAGATGATTCTCATTCAAATGACTAGTACGAAGGAGGCATACTAGTTTAACCTAAGAGTTAAGGAGAAGATGAGAAAAACATTTGATAAAAAAATAGTGGTAGAGGTCACGATGGAAGATCTGGAAAACAACCCTATGGAGGCCAAATTGATGACCAGAAGAACAAGGATGAGGCTAGAAGTAGTAATCAGAAATAGAGGAGAAATAAATCCCATAATTTCCAAGATCAAAACAATAGAGATCATAGAGGAAGAGGAAGGGGGAAAGGATTTGGAAGAGGGGGTTTTCATGGTAAATGCTTTCACTGTAAAGAAGAAGGGCACATAGAATTTGAATGTTCCCAATACCAAGGAAGGATAGATCAAAGAATCAAAGGCTAGGAAAGTCATCTCATTTTGAAGATGCTAAAAGTGGAGATTTCATAGTTAATAGAAGAGTCTTGTTGACAAGAGAAAATGAACTGAATTAAAGGATGAGTTTGTTTTGCACAAAATGAAAATGTGAAGATAAGTGTTGTGATATGATCATTGATGGTGGAAGCATTAACAATATGGTGTTAGAAAATATGGTCATGAAGTTAAATCTCCAGAGGATGAAATATCCATGTCGATATCATATTGCCGAGGTGAAGGATGATCACAAGGTCATGATAAATGAGAAATGTCTAGTGAAGTTCAAGATTGGAAGCTACTAGGATGAGGTGCTTTGTGACATCATACCTATGGGCATATGTCATATATTGTTGGGTAGGTCACTGCACTTTAACAAGCATGTTGTACATGATGGATGAGAAAATTCCTACACTCTAACAAAGGATGGAGTGAAACATAAGTTGAATCCATTGAAGGACAATGAAGAAAAGGTATGTAGTGCTTCCAAAATATGTTTTTCTAGTGGAAAGAAGTTTTTGCAAGGTATGAAGCATGAGCATGTGTTTTTTTTTGTAATCTCAAAAGATGGTAAAGAATAAGTAGAGGAGGTACCTAAAAAAGTTACAAATTTGTTAGCAGAGTTTTGTGATATTGTGTCAAATAATGTACATGATGGATTACCTCAGATGAAGAAGATCAATCACTAGATGGATTTGATTCCAAGCGCTAGTTTTCTAAATAAGGTAATGCACAAAATGACACCAACAAAAATTGAAGATTTTAACAAACAATTTCATGAGTTATTGTAGAAGGGGTTGATTCAAGAGAGTCTAAGTCCATGTGTTGTAGTATTAGCACCAAAAAAGATTGGAGAATGGAGGATGCACATAGATTCATAGGCTATCAACAAGATCAAAATAGAGTACAAATTCCAAATGCCAAGGATGGATGATATTATGCATTGTTCGAGTGGAGCCATGTATTTCACAAACATATATCTGAAGAGTGGGTACCATCAAATTCATATTAGAGAAGGAGACAAGTGAAAGACTACCTTCAAGATAAGGGAAGGATTATATGAGTGGTTAGTCATGCCTTTTGGGCTAACCAATGCATTGAGAACTTTCATGAGGCTTATGAATGAGGTACTAAAGGAGTTTTTGGGTAAGTTTGTCATTGTTTACCTAGATGATATTTTGATATTTAGTATGATGTTGGAGGAGCATTTGATGCATATTTGAAAGACTTTTGATAAGTTGAAGGAATAAAATTTTCTAATAAACCTAAAGAAGTGCAAATTTGTGAAGAAGAAATTGGAGTACCTAGGATTTATAGTTTTAGGAGAAGGTCTAAAAATGGACCCTTGAAAGGTCTAAAAATGGCTAGTTTTTATACAAAGTTCATAAGAGGTTTTAGTAGTATTTGTGGACCCTTGAATGAAATAATGAGAGGAGATATGAAAGAATTTAAGTGGACTATAGGAGGAGATAAGACTCTAAATTTGTTGAAATAGAAAGTTATAGAGAAGCTCATTTTAGAACTTCCCTATTTTAACAAGGTGTTTCAAGTAGACTGTGATGCTAGTGGTACTACAATAGGAGCTATTTAGAGCCAAGAAGGTAGACCTATTGCTTATTTCAGTGAGAAGTTGAATGATATCGAAATAAAATATTCTATTTATAATCAAGAATTTTATGCTACAGTTTTGCCATCAAAGAAGTGGAGAAAATATCTTCTTCCTAAGGATTTTGTTTTGTATATTGACTATCAAGCTTCGTAATATTTGAATAGTTTCTAAAAATTAAACCATAGGCATTTGAAGCAGGTTGAGTTTTTGTAGAGTTATATATTTATTTTGAAACATGAGAGTGATAATTCTAATAGAGTTTCAATTGCTCTTAGTAGAAGACAACTTTTACTAATAGGAATGTAGATTAAGGTGGTTGGATTCAAGGAACATAGTAATTTGTATTGCGAGGATCTTGATTTTGGTAAAGCTTGGAAGGCTTGTACATAACTTGTTACATTTGATAGGACAAAGTGATTAGATTTCATAATCCAAGATGGTATGATGTTCAAAGGAAGTTAGTTATGCATTCCCAAAAGTTCTATGAGACAAAATCTCATCAATGAGAAGCATAAGGGAGGATTGATTGGAGATATTGGGAGAGACAAGACCATTAGTTTGGTTGCTAAGAATTATTACTAGCCATAGTTGTAGCAAGATGTGAAGAAGTTTGTGAGGAGTTATAAAGCATGTCAAATGGAAAAAGGAGTGACATAAAATACATGGTTGCACTATTGAAAATATATTAACATAAGTATGAGGATGTGTTTTAATCATTGTTTTGTCATGGATGTCAAACCTACTACTTGTTGGTAAGACAATTTCCTAGTTGATTTAGATACTATCATTTTTTTATTGATGAGAAGGTTTTTATCAAATAAGATAACAAAAGAATGTAGAGGAAAGGTTGAGTTATGGTAAGAGAAATGAATACAAAGATCAATTAAGATAGTGATGTTATAGTTTATTGATTATCTACTTAAGGCTGCAAATGTTGGATACCTCAACTAATTCTAGAAGAACAATTAAGAAGAATTGAGTCTGCTAAGCTTGTTCGAGTGGACAGTAGGTGCTAAGTTAGTGCAAGTTAAGCAGAAAATTAGTTGGAGCTAAGCAATGTAAAAATTTAGTGTATGTCAAGTGATACAATGTAAGCCGAGTAAAGTTTGGTCCATAATGAGCACCAATAAACTCTAGTATTTGTTGAGTGATCTAGTTGAAGACAAGTGGAAGAATAGTTTGGAAGCTGAGTGATGACATATTGATGATGAGTGCTAGTATTCATGTTAAATCATAGATTTGAAGAATTTGAGCTGACTAATTTGCTTTCTTAAATTTTGTGAAGTGTGTAGAAGATAATTATGATGAGTTGGTGGTAGAGAATTCATGGTAAATCATTTTGAAGTGAATTCAAAGAGGATTGAAGAAGAAGTTTCTAGAAGGGACTCAAATGAAAAGACAGGTAGATTCATTAAATCCTACCTAATCCTACCTAACCCTAAAATGGAGGATGGAAATTGAATGACAAAATATCTTAATTTTCTCTTTATAGAGATGCATAATCAAAAGTAAGGTAGGTCATGTTTGAGAACCTAAGTTAGACAAGACATCTAGGGTATTTCTTCATTAAGTGACCAAATAGAAGAGATTGTTATTGGAAAGAAAAATAAGAAGGCTTAAGAGTATGGATTCTTGAAGGATGAACAAGCTATCAGAGCTAAAGTGTGTGAAAGAAAGCAGAATGGAGGACTAAAATAGAGATCTTCATTGTACTAGTCTAGGGTAAACCTTTCAATTAAGGTTGACCTAATAGTCATTTGTAAATCCTTTAATCAGGTGACATTCCAAGTGAATGCTCTAAAGTCTTCTAAAAAGGATCACTCCTAATAGGGTGATTGAAATCCTCTAACTAGATCACATTTAACAATGTGTATTGTAACCTTTAATAGGGTTGACCTTTCACAGGAAATCACTTCAAAAGAGTGAGAATGAGTACCATATTACTAATGGTTTTTCTCAAATTTGGTTTTCACATAAAATCCTAGTGTCAAATGTATTATTGAATCTATTATGTTTCATGTTTACATTTCTGCAATGTTGTTTTGACCTAAGACAATAATCTACAAGTTTAAGTGATTGTATGATCTAATGGATGCATGCATGAATATGTTTTATGGATATGGGTTCACTAAGCCATGAAAATTTTTATTTGTATATCTAGACCTTGGATAATTGATCCACCCCCCTCTCAGTTATTCTAAAGAATTCTAACAATTGTTATCAAAGTCATCTACATAAGAGAACTAATTTGAAGGTACTAAAAGCAAAAGATCAAGATTTCAAAAAGCGAGGTACCCAAGATTAACAAGGACAACTTCCCTGCATGGAAAAGTCTTATGAAGATACATCTAAGATGTCTTGGAGACCATGCACAATCTACCATCATCATTAAGAATGTTGATCTTTTTGGAGCTCTAACTACCAAAGATATGAAAAAGAAGAAAGAACACAACTAGGCAATCTTGGAGATTGCATTTGCCCTAAGTTATTCCAAGTTTAATGATATCAAGGATTGTGATAGTGCAAAGAAGATGTGGGATTCTCTTTACACCATGTATGGAGGAGATAAAAATGTTTTAAGAGCCAAATCTGAAAGTCTTAGAGGCAAGTTCGATGATATGAGGATGCAAGAAGGTGAGAATGTTTCTCAATATTGATCTAGAATAAAATATGTTGTTAATGCTATAAGAGGACCTACTGGTAAGATAGATGATGACATTATATTGAGTAAAATATTGAGAACACTGTTACCCATCTATTCTATTAGAGTTTCTACAATAAAAGAACTGAGATGTATACTAATTTCTAATGTAACTCTTAAAGGTCTAGTAGGTAGTCTCACTTCTTTTGAGCTATCTCATTTTGAAAACTTTAAATCTAACAATGTTGAATATGCTTTCAAAGCTAAGTTGTTATTGAAGGAACATAATGAGAAGAAGAGAAAAAAGGTAAAATATGTTTCTTGTGAAAATGATACAAAAGAGGAGGATTTAGAACAAATTGAAGCACTACTAGCAAGGAGATTTCATGGAGGTAAAGGAAAAATCAAAGATAAGTTACCTATCATGTGTTTTAATTGCAATGAGGTTGGTCATATTGCTGCTAGATGTCTAGAAAAGAAGAACAATAGAAGTGGTGACCAATATAGAAGTAGAAGAGATGAGGACAATAAAGATTACAAAGATAAAGGAAAGAAGTCTGCTACATTGTAGAAGAGGAAATCGAAGATTGATTTGACGATCATGATGATAAAGTGGTGTATGTTGCAATGAAGGATTATTTTGATGAGGATTAGGCAAATACACTAGTGTTTTGTGTGAAAAAGAATGATAGATGGATCATTAACATTGGGTGCTCACATTATATGACTGGAGATAAAAGTAATTTCATTACCTTGAATTATTATGATGGTAATAGTGTAAGGTTCGATAATAATGCAACCTGTTTGATGAAAGGAAAATGATCTATCAAACTCACATAAAATATTTTATGTGACAATGCTTATTATGTTGGAGGACTTAACTATAATTAGTTGAGTGTGTCACAACTAGATAGTTTAAGTTGCAAGGTTGAGTTTGAGAACAAGATAGCTAAGATATATGACACTGATGGAAAATTAATTGGGAAAGGTGATCAAACTAGAGGTAATCTATTCTAACTTGATATAGATGATGCTACTTGTCTAGTTGTAGAATTTGATGATGTGTGGTTATGGAAAAAGTGGTTATGTCATGTTAATTTTAATAACTTGGTTAGTATCAATAACATGAGAAGAGTCAGAGGTTTTCCTAAGTTGAAGAAACCTGACAATATAATTTGCAAATGTGTCAGTTAAGAAAAATGACAAAGTCTAGTTTTAAGTGTAAGACTAACACCTCTAAATAAATTTTAGAGATTATTTATATCATCTTGTGTAGATCAATATATGTGCAATTTGACAAAGGTAATAATTGTAGTATGTTATTTGTTGATGATTATTCTAGGATGATGATAGTTATGTTTCTAAAATAGAAATCCAATGCTTTCCAAATGTTTAAGCAATACTTAGCAAGATTTTAAAAGGAAAGATGTAAAAGCCTAAAATTTTTGAGATCTAGCAAAGGAGGAGAATTTAGATCAAATGAGTTTGATATGTTTTGTAATGATAGAGGAATCAAAATACAAACATCTGCATCTAGGATCCCTCCACAAAATGGAATTGTTGAAAGAAGGAATAGATCTATAATGGACTATGTTAGGAAATACATGATAGATAAGAATGTTTCTTTGAAATACTAGAGAGAACTTGTAGTGCATTTATCTATGCCTTGAACTATGTGCAAGTCAAAAAAGGTACTCATTCAACACCTTTTGAACTTTGGTATGGATACTCACTGAATGTAAATTATTTTAAGGTATTTGGAAGCAAGTGCTATATTCTCAAAGATTTTAGGAATGCTAAATTAGATGCAAAAAGTGAAGAACATATATTAATTTTCTATTCTACAAGAAGTAAAGGTTATAAGAGTTTAAATGATAACACTATTAAAGTTTTGGAAAGTAAAAATGTGAAATTTGATGATTACATAGAGGTACATAAGGTTGAACCTATGAAGGAACTAGAGGAATACAAATCATCTGTATACTTTTATGAAGGTATGCCTACGGATGAAGATATTGTAGATCAAGTTACAAATCAATTGCAAGTTTTAGTGACTACCATGTGACATCAAGTTCTTTTGTGGGTTACAAGTACATCAGATGAAATATGGTATATACATTACTCAGTCTAAATATGTAAAGGAGATACTTAAAACTTTTGGATTAGAAGATTCCAAGCTGGTAAGCACACCTATGTTGACATGACAAAAGTTGTCAAAGAATGATGATTCAACTAAGATGAATGAAATATTATATAGGTCATGATTAAAAAATTGCAATATGTATTGCATAGCAGACCTGATATTGCATTGTCTTTTGGGATACTTGCAAGATTATTTGCTAATCCTAGGGAGAATCATTTGATGGTTGTTAAGAAAATAATGTGATATTTTAAAGGAACAAAAGACTATGGTCTATACTACAAGAAAAATGAGAAGCTTGAGTTGAGCGACTATATTGATGTTGATTGGGCTGGAAATATTGATGATGGAAAAACCACTAGTGGAGAAGCATTTTTCTTAGGAAAAAGGTTGGTTACATGGACTAGGAAGAAACAAAATTGCATATCTCAATCTATTGTTGAAGTTGAATATGTTGCTCTTGTAGTAAATTGAACAAACATTGTGTGGATCAAACAACTTCTAAAAGGTATGAATGAGGAAATCACTGAACCTGTGATACTTTATTGTGATAATAAAAGTGCTATAAATATATCAAAGAACCCTATGATGCATAAAAAGACTAAGCACACTACAATAAAGTATCATTACTTAAGAGAGTTAGTTCAAGACAAAGAGGTGAAGATGGAATATGTGAATACAAAAGAGAAAATAATTGATATCTTCACAAACATATTATCTAAGGATGCTCATGAGTATCTAAGAGGTAAATTAGGGGTGATTCCCCCTTTCCAAGGCTATTTAAGAAGCATGAGTAGTGCCCTACATCAACTAAGATGATTGACATATGTTACACATTGATGTAGTGGATCTTACTTTAGGAGCTACCTAAAGTAATTGAAGAGTTAGAACTACCGATCAACCACAAGATAGGTGAAAGAGGGAGAAATTAAAAATGTTCATATCTACATATTAAGATGAATTTTTTTTAGCATTTTTGTCAAAGAGGGAGAAATAGAGAATATAAAAAGGGAGAAACATGGAATATCTACTTAGATAAGAGATAGTGTACCTAATGATTAGTACATAGGAAGAAATTACTAAAATACATACATCTACCTAGTAAGAGGGAGATAGTGCTGAGGGAGATATAAGAACATAATAATATAGAGATACCTAAATATTAGAAAGAGGGATTGATCAAGAGGGAGTCATAAGGATGAGTGGATTGTCTATTGATCATAATAGAGTCTTGTAGTCTATAAAAAAGATCAAAGTTGTTGATAGAGAGAGAGATTTCAATCATTACATGTACCATACAATCCATGGGAGGATGTTAGCATGGACTTTGTTCTTGCATTAGTAAGGACTTGACAAGGGCATGATTCTATTTTAGTGGTGGTTGACAGGTTTTCAAAGATGGCATATTTCATTCCCTATAAGAAAACTAGTGATGTTGTTCATGTAGCAGAGTTGTTTTTTAAAGAAGCAGTGAGACTACATGGTCTTCCAAAGAGTATAGTTTCAGATCAAGATACCAAATTTTTTGGGTATTTATGGTGTACATTGTAGAAAAATTTAAGATAGATTTGAAGTTTAGTTTTTCACACCATCCATAGAATGATTGACAGATAGAAGTCATGAATCATAGTTTGGGAAACCTATTGAGATGTTTGGTTGGAGATAAACCAAAAGGATTGGATCTAATTTTACCAAAGGCCAAATCATAAAATGATTCCATCAACAAGAGTATTTTAAATAACCATTGTAGATTGTATATGGGAGTAGTCTCAAAAATGCTTTTGAATTGAGGCAATTGTATAAAGAAGAAAAAATTAGTGCTAAAGTAGACGAATTTGCTAAACATTTGAAGAATATCCATGAGCAAGTGAGGAAGCACATTATTAATATGAATGCATAGTATAAAGGTAAGGTGATGTAAGAAGGAGGTATAAGAAATTTAAGATTGGAAATGAATTCATGGTTCATTTGATAAAGGAGTATTTTCTAGTGGGTACATATAATAAGTTGAAAATGAAGAAGTTTGGACCATGCAAGATAGAAAAAAGACATGATTTTGGAAATTCCTATGAAGTGGAGTTTCTTGCTGAACTAAATATTTCACTAGTATTTAACATTTCATATTTGATAGAGTAATATGAAGGAGGTAATGGAGATGAATTCATAGAAGTATAATAGATTATTCTAGCAACTAGTTCAACTATAAATGAGATCAAGGAGATATTGGATAGTCGTGTTGGAAAAAGTACAAGTAAAAAAACTTATAAAGAATACATGGTCAAACAAAAATGGGGGCTAGTAGAAGATTCATCATGGCTGGAAAGGGAAGAGTCTAACTATCTTGGTTTTCCTCTAAATACCTGAGATGTGATGGGGTCACTTCTCAAATTACCCTAGGTGTTTAATCCAGGAGCATCCTATATGTAAGAGAAACCTTGCATCAACCAAAAATATTTCATTTAAGTTGTTTGAAAAAGGTTATCTTAATGAAGATTTTTTTGTCTATGGAGACTTTCTACTCAGTAATTTAGTCATGTGAGCTTAGAATGTCCTTATTTTAGAGGTAGAGGTTCATCTCAGTCATGTCATCTTGCCACTTGAGGCTCAATGCCATATCATAAGTATTAGTAAAATAATTGTGGACTTTTGGTATGAATTTTTTGGTATAAAAACTTTGGGTTTAGTTTTGAAGGCCTAAATGTGCATGGATGAGGCTTGAAAACTCAATGGATGAGTGCCTATGTTGATCCAAGCCTATAGATCAGAAGTTGAGGTTTCTAAAAAGTGGTTGTAATAGCCAAAAAGAATAATGGTTCAAAACTTATGGCCTTCCAAAGTTGGATTGACTAAAAATTCAAAAATAAATGTTAAAGGCATGTTTGGCTGACTCTATATGTATTGTTAGGGTATGTTGGACCTAGGCATTAAGTTTGACTGTCTAGAAGCTTCCTCGATGGCTTAAATCACCTATTTAAGAAATACTTGTACATTGTCTAGGACAACTCTAGGTGATAGTTCACAATTTTGTCTTGCAGATTACTTTAATGAATGTGCCCATGTGGGTTAGCACATTGTAATTAAAATTTTTGTAATTTTGCATTTTTTATGATAATAAGAATCCCATAATTGTTTCTCACAAATTGCCATTATTTCTTTATTTATGTTATGTGTTTAAGGTATTAAGAGGAGCACCCTTCATCACTCTATTTGAAAGATGTTAATATAGAATCATCATTTGGTACAAAGGAAAAGGTAAAAGTGACTATGATACTGATAAAGATGATAAATATTTTACATATTAAAAGAGGTAGGTTCTCAATGAACCCATACATGCTGATTTCTTAAATAGATTTTATGGTGTCTTGCAACTTGATCTAGGAAAGATTCATCCATCTTTACTTTGAACTCTACAAAAGATAGATAAAAATGATGGAAAAGATAATAAAATTTTCTCTCATAAACCAAAATCATTTCAAGAAAGAAGTTCCATGTCTATATATAAAAAATACTTTATTCAAAAGTACAATTTATTTTAATTGAGGTTAGATAATGGTTATCAAGAAATTGGCTCAACACCTGCACAAGTTTCTTAACATAATCATACTTCTAGTGATCCTAGTCAAGTTTTTAAAAAGATTTTATGGCAATTTGTGCCTTGATCCTAACAAAATAAATCCTTCTTTACTTCATACATTGTGAGAATTTAAGAAAGAAGGCCGATGTGAGAATTATTTTCTTGATATTAAAAAGTCTCTTGATAAAAATGATAGAAAGGACTCATCAAAATATGCATGCAAGAAAGAAGACATGGATTCTATGTCTCATCAAGAAGATTGTCAAGAAATGGTGTCTAAGGAAGAAGAATTTGACATAAATGTGTCATAGGAACATTTGATCAGTTTGATACTAGTGAGATTAAAGAGGAGACATACATGCAACCTCAACCTAAAAAAGAAGAAGATATATTTCAAGATGAATTTGAAATAGATTCTATTACATATTGGTGCCTCAATGCTTCAAATGATGACTTCTTGTATGGAGAAGATGTTTCCATTAATCAACCATTGGTCATTGAAGAGGAAATTCATGGGGATGAAATTCAAGCTATAGACTTATATGTTGGAAACTATAATTGGAACAATTGTTATATTATCACGGATGTCAATCCTTATTGGTGAGATTGTTTGCTGTCTAATCTAAGTGTCATATCTATATGATTGATGAAGATAATTTTAGAAGTTGGTCATACCAAAAGAAACTAGAGGAAAGGTTAAGTTATGAGGAGGTAAATAAAAATGGACACTTGATTAGTTAAATTTTGAAAAGAAAAATTGATTGTTCAATCATACTACAAATGGAGAAGAAAGTTCTACTAGTGATCAAAGATAGACCAAAATGCACAGGCTTGACCGAGAAATAAAGCATAAGATTAAGGAACTTGCAATATATGTTGAGTCATGTTATTGTTGAATGAGCATCAATATTGACCAAGAATCAATATATGTGCCAAACAAAAAATTCAATAGTAATTGAGTAAACCAATGATGACCGAGTGTTAGAACACAATGTTGGCTAAGAGAAACCATTTTGATATTTTATGAGAAATCATAATTTCTAGATGATAGAGTTCATTTATCAGAATATGGAAAGCATGATGAAGATAAGGATGAATGAACTAGAACATTTAAATCAATAGAAACCATGTTTTTTCATTTTTATGCAAGGATTCATGAAGAAGTTTCTAGAAAAGAAGAGAATGATCAAGAAGGTGGATTGATTCATTGTAGGTGTTGAATATGATTGTAACCCTAAGATATACAATGGTTTTTAAGTAGAAAAGGTTCATAATTACCTATTTAAGGAGGTAAATAGGCTAACCTTAAAGACAAGTTGAAGGTTGGATCAGTTGTTGATGTTATTGAGTGGTGAACTTAAGAAGAAGGCTGAGAAGAGTTGAAAAGAGGAGAAGTGTGATTGCTTGAAGGGTTGCTAAGTGAATGAGAGACTTAGATGAAAATGAAGGCCTATTAGTGGACCAACTTGTGAGATGAACTAAGATATATATTTATAAAGTGAGTTGTATTTTTTTGATCAAAACTTCTTGTTACTTTCTAACCATTGTATCGATTTGAAATCCTTTTATCAAGGTTGATCTAATAGTCATATGCAAATCATTTAATCAAGATGGAATTCTAATGGAATGTTCTAAATTTTTCTAACAACACCACTCCTCATAGGATGATTAAATCCTCTAAAAATGTCACATTAAATAGTGTGTTTTCTAACCTTTAACAGGGTTGACTTATAACAAAGCTCAGTTTAGAAGAGTGAAATATTGGTGACATGTTACTGGTGATTTTTCCTAAATTGGGTTTCCACATTAAATCCTAGTGACAAACTTGTGTTGATGATATTTATGGCAATTTACTATTAATTTTTACATTCTACAAGTTTGTTATATTTAGGATAGTGGATTGCTAGTTTATGCTTTCTAAAAGTTTACTATAGAGGCTAAGATATTGAAAGTGCAGATCTAAAATTGTTTAAGTTTTTGTTTTTTCAATTGGCACATTTGAACCATGAATAACTCATTTGTGCCCCCTAGCTCTCAATTATTCTAAAAATTCTAACAATTGGTATCAAAGAATTGGTTATTATAAAAAGAAAAATTTTAAGGTACTTGAAGCTAAAGATTAATATGTACAAGAAAGAGGTCCCAAGGTTGAATAAAGAGAACTTCCCTACATGACAAAGTTTGATGAAGCTACATTTGGTAGGAATTGGAGAAGGTGAAATACATTTTGTGGAAAATGCATATGCAAAGATAACAAAAGTTCCTTTGATAGGCCAATAGTTGAAAGAGAAACAAGAACACAACCAAGCTATGTTGGAGATTGCATGATCCCTAAGCTATGCCAAGTTTGATTACATTAAAACCTGTATCTATGCTAAAGAAATGTGGGATACATTGTAGAATATATATGCAAGAGACAATCTTGAATGTCTATAGAGAAAAATTAGAGAGCTAGAATCAAAGAAGTTGTTAATGCTCTAAGAGGTGCTAATGGAAATATTGATGATGAAACTATGATAATAAAGGTATTGAGAACTTTGCTTCCTATTTGTGCTATTAAGGTTTATAGAATACAAGAACTAAGATGTACTCCAAGTAATAACCTAGCTCTAGAAGTTGTGATTGATAGGCTTAGTAATTTTGAGATGTCAAATTTTGATAATTTCACTCCTACTTATATTGAATCTACTTTCAAATAAAAATTGGTTCTTAGTAAGAAAGGAAAAGGAAAATATGTGAAAAGTGACAGTAATACTTTTGATGATGAACCTAGTGAGCTTGAAGCACTAATGGCTAGAAGACTTCCAAGAGGCAAAGGGAAACACAAAGGTACACTTCATATAATATGGTTTTCATGTAACAAAGTTGATTATATTGCTACAAGTTGTCCTAATAGAGAAGACAAGGATGATAAAAGAGAAAGAAAGTACAAAGGGAGAGGAAAAGACCAAGACAACAAGAGAAACAAGGAATAAAAAGACAAAGGTAAGAATATTTCTATATTGCTTAAGAATAAATTGATAATGAATATGAAAGTAATGATGAAGAAGTAGTCTATGTTGCTATGAAAGAAGATTTTGATGATGATGAGAAAATTGCATTAATTTTATATGCAAAAAAAGTGATAGATGGATAATTAATAGTGGTTGTTAAAATTACATGACTAGTGACAAAAGTAAATCTGAGAACATTGGACCATACAAGGGTGGTTGTGTTAAATTTATTAATGATGTACCATGTCTTGTGAAAGGTAAAGGATCAATACAACTGACTAAAAAAATCAATTGTCATGATATTTATTGGGTTGAAGGAATAAAATATAACCTTTTATGTGTTTTAAAGTTGACCAAATCAGGTCACAAAGTTGTGTTTCATCATAGAAAGGCCAATATATTTGATGTTTATGGTGAACTAACTAGAAGTGGTGACCAAATAATAGGTAACTTGTCCTATCTAGATTTATCTAGTGGACATGTTTGTTTGCACAATCTGGAGATATTTGGTTATGGAACATGAGGTTATGTCATGTAAATTTTGACAATTTGAATAGCATTAGTAAGATGAAAAGAGTAAGAGGTTTTCCAAAACTTTAAAAAACCTAATAATACTATGTGTAAACAATGTCAATTGGGAAAAATGAAAAAGTTTGGTTTCAAGAGAAACATATTAATATGATGATATTTTGGAATTGGCTCATATTGACCTATGTGGACCTATTGGTATTCAAAGCTATTATAGAGAAAAATATTTCATTCTACTTGTTGATGACTACTCTAGAATAATAATTATGATTTTTGTTAAAGAAAAATATGTTACTTTTTAATTATTTAAGTGATATTTGGCTAGAGTTGAAAAGGAGATAGAAAAGAGTCTGAAGTGTTTGAGATGTGATAAAGGTGGTGAATTCATTTCCAATGAATTTAACATATTCTACAATGATAGAGGAATCAAAAGATAGATGTTAGCAGCTAGGACCCTCCTCAAAATGGAATAGTTGAAGGGAGAAATAGATCAATCATTGATTGTGCTAAAATATTGATGATGGAGAAAAATGTGTCACATAAATATTTGAGAGGAGTTGTAAGTACAATAGTTTTTACTTTGAATAGAGTACAAGCCAAGAAAGGTACAAATGTTACACCTTTTTAAACTATGGTATGGATATGCACCTACTATAAAGTATTTTAAAGTTTTTGGAAGAAAATGCTATACACTTAAAGATAATAGAAATGGAAAATTTGATGCTAAAAGTGATGAAGGAATATTTATAGGTTATTCCACTAAGAAAAAATATTATATGTTTTTGAACTCTAACACTAACAGAGTTGTGGAAAGGGAAACAATGAAAGTTGAAAAAAATGCAGAAAAGAAAGAAGTTGAATGCAAGACAAAACTTGAAGACTACAATACATTCATAAATGTGAATGATGGTGCTCACATCTCCCAACCCTAACAAGAGAACAAAGATGCTAATCAAAAAAAAAATGGGAATGCAAAGTTACAACAACTAGTTTTTGAGAAGCAAATAGTGGGTGCCAAGAAAAATAAAATAACGTCAAGTCATAGACATAGGGAGCCAAACATTAGGATGACATTGCCCAACAAAAAGAACATGAACCCAAACCTAAAATAGAGAGATATAATTATCTTGAAATAATTTTTCAAGATGAACCTAGAGAAGAAGAGAGAAGGCAAGAACATATATTAAAAAAATATGTAAGAAGACATCATGCACCTGAGAAAATTATTGGAGATAAAAAAAATTGTTATTATGACAAGCAAGAGACTCAAAATGTGATTCATGCTTGCTTTGTGAGATTAAGCCCAAATATATAAAATATTCTTTGGAGAATGAGGACTAGATAAAAATAATGAATGAAGAAATTGATCAGATTGAAAAAGAATAAAACATGGACACTAGTACCTAGACCTAAAGACAAAAATGTTATTGGAACAAAGTGGGCTTTTTTATGAATAGATCTTTTCCATTAATTATAATTGAAAGATAAATATTCACAAAAAATGGGTCAACAGATACAAGATCACCTTGTGAGTTCAAACATCCTGAGTCTAGAGATCAATTATTCATATAAAAAAAACATATATAAGCAAACAAGCCTTCAAGAACACAAAGTGGGTATTCAAGAACAAATTGAATGAAAAAGGTGAAGTCACAAGGAACATGGCTAAGGATAAGAAGGTATTGACTATGGGGAAACATTTTCCCTTGTAGCAAGATTGATGCAAGAGCATCTAGAGGTATAAGGGCAATCCTGTGTCACCCAAAAAAATGTACTTAGACTTAGTTTTTGTTTCATGTGTTTTCATTTTTGGACACCCACTTGGGTCAAATAAAGGTTCCAACTCTCATAGTTCAACTATCAGTGTGCTAGAAAATCCTAAAAAAATAGGAGCATGCAATTTGGCCATCATTTTGGTGACCTATAAGGTGTGAATTGGCCAGATGAATGTAATTGTGATTTAGAGCATTCCAAAAAAAAAATCAGGTCAAAAGGCCCCAAGGTTTAAAAGTTATTGCAATTTTTTGGGTTTTGGAGACCTCCTAAGAATGCTTCAAAGTCAGGTTAGGGGCATTAAATGACCTCAAAAAGGGCCAAAAAATGGGGGATGAGTGAAGCTGGTCCATAGGGCTATAGAGCGCTTTGAGAGCTTTCCAAAAATGTAAACGGTTCGTCAATCTGAGGTATGGTTCAAAAGTTATGCCTCCCGGAAGTTTGATTACAGTTTCTAGATTTTTCTAGATTTGCACCGACTTCTAATGTAGCTTCTGGAACCTTCTATTTGGTCAGTGGATGCCTACTAGCACTTTCTAGAATGTACTCCTAGTCCTTAACCCTCCGGCGTCTAATTAAGGAGATTTTTGGCATTGTAAAAGGCAGTTCGGAGTGGAGTTTGAGAGGAGGTACTAAAAGGAGAAATTATCTCTAGATTTATGCTATTGTAAGCCCTTAGGACATGTTTTGAAGTTTATTTTCTCTGTACTATTTGTAAAAGCTTATTTTCTTAGTTAATATAATTTCCAATTTTCTATTGTGTCCATTCTATTCTTGGGTTGTGTCCCCATCAAGTGGTATCAGAGCTGGTTTTCCTGAGTGTGTAGACAGAGCGCCAACTGTGAGGCAATTTGCACTAGGACTATGTGGTTGTGGGTTTGAGTTGGAAGATGCCTCCATGAAGAGAGCATGGTGAAAGGGCCAGAGCTATTAATCTTGAGGAGGTTAGAGCCCTCCAAAGGCAAGTACAAGAATTGCAAGAGGAGCTCCGTAGAGGAGCAAATGTTGCCGCAGGTGACGATAGTGAGGATGAAAATGAAGAAGAAGTAATGGAACCAGAAGGGGAATTTGACGGGGAAGTTTTGAATCATGTAGAGGAAATGCTTTTTAGGGCCACTACTAAGTTTGGGAAAAGACCTACAATTGAAGTGGGTGTATTTTCAGGAAATCTAAAGCCAGATGAGTTGATTGATTGGATCAATGAACTAGAAGAATACTTTGAGTATGAGGATATAAGGGACCCAGATAGGGTTAAGTTTGCAAAGGCCAAACTAAAAGGCCATGCCAAAATCTGGTGGCAAGAGGTTCAATTGGAAAGAAAAAGAAGAGGAAAGGAGAAGATCACAAGATGGGATCGCATGGTGGACAAATTGAAGAAGCAGTTCATTCTTGTGGACTACGAGCTTGATTTGTTTAAGAAGATGCATGGGTTAAAGCAAGCAGGAAGATCAGTCCAAGAATATACAGAGAAATTTTACTAACTCTTGATTAGAGCAGGGCATGCAGAAGAAAATAAGGAGAAGGTTGCTCATTATATCAGTGGGTTGCGACCTAGCATCCAGGAGGAATTAAGTCTGGTAAGAATGACCAGCATTGAAGAGGCATTCCAATTTGCCCTACGAGTTGAAGTTAAGCTAAATAAAAGGTTTGAAGGAAGACACAGAGGGTGCGGTCAAGGAGGAAGGGGAAGCGGTAGGCCATTTGGAGGCCGTAATGAAACCCAAAAGAAAAATGAAGATGAGGGTACTAGCAGGAACCAGAGGAATGAGGGTTTCAACCGCTCCCATGACCAAGACTTTTGAAATCAGAGAGGAAGAGGTAGAGGACATAGACAAGGAAGAGGAGCCTTTCGTGGTACCTATTTCCATTGCAATGAAAAAAGTCATCGTGCCTTTGAATGCCCTCAATGACAAGGAAGGATAGATAGGAGAGCTGAGGGCCAAGCTAGGGTTGCTCATGTGGATGGGGATGCACAATCATCACATTCAAAGGATGCAGAAAGAGGAGAGACCTTGGTAAATGAAAGAGTCCTACTAAGTGGTGAGATTGAACCAGGACAATGGAGGAGTTTGTTCCATACCAGATGCAAGTATGAGGATAAATGTTGTGATGTGATCATTGATGGTGGTAGCACTGATAACTTGGTATCAAAAGAGATCATCTCTAAGCTAAAGCTCAAGAGGGAGAAACATCCCTAGCCCTATCAGATTTCTTGGGTAAAAGATGATCATAAGGTCCTCGTAAGTGAACAATGTTTAGTGAAATTCAAAATTGGGAGTTACCATGATGAAGTTCTCTGTGATGTTATTTTGATGGATGTTTGCCATCTATTGTTGGGTAGACCATGGCAGTTTGATAGACATGCAGTGCATGATGGACATGCAAATACATACTCTCTGACAAAGGATGGAGTTTGCCACAAATTGAAGCCCATGAAAAAGGAAGGTGAAAAGGTATGTAGCAGTGCTAGGATTTGTCTTGTTGATGGAAGGAAGTTTTTAGATGGCATGAAACATCAACATATGTGCTATGCTTTGATTCCTAGGAAAGATAAAGAAGGTAGTAGTGAAATACCACTTGAAGTTTCAAATTTACTAGGGGAGTTTGGAGATATTATCTCTGATAATGTTCCAGATGGATTGCCACCAATAAGGCAAATCATTCATCAGATAGATCTGATTCCAGGAGCTAGTTTGCCTAACAAGGCTGCTCATAGGATGACTCCTATTGAAACAAAGGAGCTAAATAGACAGGTTCAGGAGCTGTTGAGGAAGGGCTTGATTCAAGAGAGCCTGATTCTATGTGTAGTACCTGCATTACTTGCACCAAAGAAGGATGGAGAGTGGAGGATGTGTAAAGATTCTCAAGCTATAAATAGGATAACCATCAAGTACCGATTTCCTTTGCCAAGGATGGATGATCTTATGGACTGCTTGAGTGGAGCTCAGTACTTCACAAAGATAGATCTGAAGAGTGGTTATCACCAAATACAGATTTGAGAAGGAGACGAGTGGAAAAAAGCCTTCAAGACCAAGGAGGGTCTTTATGAGTGGTTAGTCATGCCCTTTGGATTGACGAACGCCCCAAGCACCTTCATGTGGCTCATGAATGAGGTACTTAAGAAGTTCTTGGGAAAATTTGTTATTGTCTATTTCGATGATATTTTAATTTTCAGCAAGACTTTGGAAGAACATTTACTGCATATTCGTAGTGTCCTTGAAAGGCTAAGGGAGGAGAAACTGTTAATTAATCTGAAGAAGTGTATCTTTGCAAAAAGGGAGTTAGTCTATTTGGGGTTTGTTATATCACCTAAAGGTATCAAAATGGATCCAGAGAAGGTAAAAGCCATCTTGGAATGGCCTACTCCAAGGTCTGCTACTGAGGTAAGATCATTTCATGGTCTGGTTAGTTTTTACAGGAAGTTTATTAAGAATTTTAGTGGCATATGTGCACCCCTAACTGATACAATAAGAGGGGATAGAAAAGAGTTCAAATGGACTGTAGCAGCTGTGAGAAGTTTTGAATTGCTGAAGAAGAAGGTAACAGAACATCCTGTGTTGGCACTTCCAGATTTTAGAAAGGTTTTTCAGGTGGATTGTGATGCCAGTGGCAATGCTATTGGGGCTGCATTAAGCCAAGAAGGTAAGCCTATTGCATAGTTTAGTGAAAAATTGAATGATGCAAAGAAGAAGTATTATGTTTATGATCAAGAGTTCTATGCAATAGTTCAGGCCTTAAAGAAATGGAGGCATTATTTATTGCCAAAGGAATTTGTTTTGTATACTGATCATCAGGCATTACAGTACCTGAATAGCCAAGGTAAATTAAATCAGAGGCATATGAAGTGTGTAGAGTTCTTGCAGAGTTATACATTTGTGTTGAAGCATAGAAGTGGAAAATCTATCAGGGTTGCAGATGCACTAAGTAGGAGACAGTTGTTGCTTACAGTAATGCAAGTTGAAGTAGTTGGGTTTGATGAACTCAAGAATCTGTACCCCAAGGATCTTGATTTTGCTGAAGCATGGAAAGCTTGTAAAGAACCTATTGTTGTAGATAGAACCAAGTGGTTAGACTATTTGATTCAGGATGGCATGTTGTTCAAGGGTAGTCAATTGTGCATTCCAAGGAGTTCCATGAGGGAAAATCTGATTAACGAGAAACATAGTGGAGGGATGACAAGACATTTTGGTCGAGATAAGACCATTGCCATTCTTAGAGAACATTATTTTTGGCCTCAAATTTCACAGGATGTGAAGAATTTTGTACAGAGTTGCCAGGTTTGTCAAGTTGCCAAGGGGTTTAGTCACAATACTGTCCTATATCAGCCATTGCCTGTTCCATCAAGGCCATGGGAGGACATAAGTATGGATTTTGTTCTTGGATTGCCAAGGACACAAAGGGGTAATGACTCAATATTTGTTTTGGTTGATAGGTTCTCCAAAATGGCACATTTCATTCCATGCCACAAAAATATGATGATGTCCATATTGCAGACTTGTTTTTCAAAGAGGTAGTAAGGCTAGATGGTCTTCTAAGGAGCATAGTTTCTAACAGAGATACTAAATTTGTGGGATATTTCTGGAGCACATTGTGGAAAAAGTTGAGAACAGACTTGAAATTTAGTTCCACGCATCACCCACAAACTATAGGCCAAACAGAAGTGGTAAATAGGAGTCTAGGCAATTTGCTGAGATGTTTAGTTGGGGATAAGCCCAAGGGATGGGATCTGATTCTACCACAAGAAGAGTTTTCTTACAATAACTCTATAAATAGGAGTACTGGAAAATCACCATTCCAAATTGTATATGGGAATAGCCCAAGGACTGCACCAAAATTAAGGAAGATAGAGCAAGGGGAGAGGACAAGTGCTGAAGCAGAAAAATTTGCTAAACATATCAAGCGTCTACATGAGGAGGTTCAGACACACATTACCAGGATGAATCAAGAGTATAAAGCTAGGGCTGATCAAAGGAGAAGACATAAGGAATTCCAAGTAGGGGATCTAGACATGGTGCACTTACAAAAAGAAAGATTTCCAGTTGGTACTTACAACAAGCTGAAAATGAAGAAATTTGGCCCCTGCAAAGTTTTGAAAAAACATGACTCAGGAAATGCATATGAGGTGGAGCTGCCAGATGGTATTCACATTTCTCCCATTTTCAACATTGTAGATTTAACAGAGTATCATGATGATGGAGCAGATGAGGAGCTGGTGTTAGAGCTATGTCCAATTCCTGCTTCTAAGAAGGAGGAGATAGAAGACATTCTAGATCATCGTGTGGGTAGGAGTACCAGAAACAGGCAGTATGAAGAGTATTTGGTCAAATAGAAAGAATGACTGATCAAGGATTCAACTTGGATTTCAGTAGCTGAGGTTTCCCATTTGGGATTTCCTCTACCATTCATAAAGTGACAGGGTCACTTTTCAATCTACCCTGGGTTTCTGATGCAGGAGCATCCAGAGGTATAAGGGCAATCCTGTGTCAACCAAAAAAATGTACTTAGACTTAGTTTCTATTTTATGTGTTTTCATTTTTGGACACCCATTTGGGTCAAATAAAGGTTCCAACTCTCACAGTTCAACTATCAGTGTGCTAGAAAATCTTGAAAAAATAGGAGCATGCAATTTGGCCATCATTTTGGTGACCTAGAAGGTGTGAATTGTCCAAATGAGTGTAATTGCCATTTAGAGCATTCCAAAAAAATAATAAGGTCAAAAGGCCCCACGGTTTGAAAGTTATTGTAGTTTTTTGAGTTTTGGAGACCTCCTAAGAATGCTTCAAAGTCATGTTAGGGGCATTAAATGACCTCAAAAAGGGCCAAAAAATGGGGGATGAGCAAAGCTTATCCATAGGGCTATAGAGCACTTTGAGAGCTTTTTGAAAATGTAAACAATTCGTCAATCAGAGCTACGGTTCAAAAGTTATGCCTCCCAAAAGTTCGGTTACCATTTCTAGATTTTTCTAGATTTGCACCGACTTCTAACGCAGCTTCTGGAACCTTCTATTTGGTTAGTGGATGCCTACTAGCACTTTCTAGAATGTACTCCTAGTCCTTAACCCTCCAGGGTCTATTTAAGGAGATTTTTGGCTTTGTAAAAGGCAATTCAGATTGGAGTTTGAGAGGAGGTACTGAAAGGAGAAATTATCTCCAAATTTATTCTATTGTAAGCCCTTAGGGCATGTTTTGAAGTTTATTTTCTCTATACTATTTGTACTAGCTTATTTTCTCAGTTAATATAATTTCCCCTTTTCTGTTGTGTCCATTTTGTTCTTGGGTTGTGTCCCCATCAAAGATTAGAAGGAGTTAGAACACTACTTGCATATTCTTCTCATAAAGGATTTAAGGTATACCAAATGGATGTCAAATCTACATTTCTAAATGGGACACTTAAAGAAGAAGTATACACAAAATGGCCTAAAAGATTTGTTGACCCCTGAAAGAAGAATACGGTATGTAAAATGCATAAGTCTCTATATGGTTTGAAGTAAGCCCTTAGAGCATGGTATGAAAAACTACATAATTATTTGGTGAAGATTGGATTTGCAAGAATTAATGATAACAACAATTTGTACTTGAAGATCGGTAATAAAAAAGAGGTATTGTTGTTTGGAATTTTTGTTGATAATAGAAAATTTGGAGGCAAGGAAGAATTATTCAAACATTTTCTAGTGAAATGAAGAAGGTATTTGAAATGTAAATGTTTGGTGAGATCAAATTCTTTGTTGGATTAGAAGTGTATCTAATGAAGAAAGGTATATTTATTACTCAATCCAAATATATCAAGGAGATATTGAATTTTTTTTGGAATGGAAGATTCAAGACCAGTTAGTACTCCTATGTCCACTAGACGTAAGTCATCTAAGAATGATGATTATACTAATGTAAACAAGACATTATACAAATCACTTATTTGAAAACTACAATATGTTGTTCACAATAGACTTAATATTGCATTGGTAGTTGGGATAGTTGTAATATTTTCTGCAAGTCCTAAGGAGAATAACATGATTGTAGTAAAAATGATACTGAGATATCTAAAAGGAACACACAATTGTGGATTGAATTACAAAAAGAATGATAATTTTAAACTGAAGGTGTTTACTTATTCTGATTAGGCAAGAAATGTCGATGACAAAAAAATCACAATAAGAGGTGCATTCTTTCTAGGGAAGAGACTAATTTCAGAGACAAGAAAGAAGCATAACTATATTTCTCAATCAATAGTTAAAGATGAATATGTGGCAGAAGCTATAAATTATTCAAATATCATATGGATCAAGAAATTTTTGAAAGGTATGAAGGAAGAGACTACTGATCTAGTTGCTATTGTGATAACACTAGTGCTATTTACATATCAAAGAACCCTATGATGCAAACAAAGACTAAGCATATTTCTATCAAGTATCATTACTTGAGAGCTAGTTAAAGAAAAATAATTGAAATTGGAGTATGCAAACACTAAGGAGAAAATGGTTGATATATAATGAATATCTAAGAGGTAAGCTAGCGGTGATTCCCCTAGACAAAGATACCTAAGCAAAGATGGTTGTCTACATCAAATGTGCTAATTGGACTATCTAACAAGTTGATGCAAATAGTTCTACTTTAAGAGTTGCCTAAAGTAGTAGTAGAGAAAGAAAGACATTGTCTTATTGTATCAATCATACATAGATGAAAGAAAAAGAATAAGTATTGACATGAAGATATCTACATGCAAACGATGCATGAGTTAAAATGTCTTTGGCATTGTTGTTAAGGAGGGAGATAAAGAAATGAAAATTAGTTACCAATAGAAAGAGGGAGAGATTACCAAAAAGTTCTACCAAAAGTAAATAAGCATGAAAAGTATTGTTAGCGATATTGATGAATCTAGTTTATTTCATTATATGATATGATAAAGGGAGTATATATTTTGTATATCATAGCTCCATGGATGAGAATCAGAATGAAGCTAAAGAAAGAGATTGTTGGATATAGAGATGTGAATCAAGATGAGACCAAGGATATTGAATAGATCTAGTATTGTACATAGAGGGAGTTTTCTTGATTTAGTACATGTTTAGGATTGTGTGGTAACAAGAGATGTTGTCATTAATGCCAAATATGGAGATTTTTGGAAACTACAATTGGAACAATTGTTATGTTGTCATTCATGTAAAACCTTATTGGTGAGATAGTTAGCTATCTAATCTTAGTGTTATATCTATATGATTGATGAAGACGATTTCAGAAGTTGGTCATAACAACAACACCTAGATGAAAGGTTGAGTTATGAAGAGGAAACTACAAATGGACACTTAATTAGTTAGACTTTGACAAGATAAAGTAATTATTCAATCATAATACAAATGGAGAAGACAATTATACTGAAATCCTAAAGAAGTGATCAAAGATAGACCAAAATTCATAGGCCCTACCAAGAAACAAAGTCAAATATTAAGGAACTTGCAATATATGTTGAGTGATGCAAGTGTTGACTGAGCATTAGTATTGATCGAGCATTAGTATATTTTCCAAAAGAAATTCACTAGTGATTGAATAAGACAATAATAACTAAGTGTCAGAACACGATGTTGGCCAAGGGATATCATTTTGACACTTTATGGGAAATTATAATTTCTAGAAGACAAATTTGATTTCTTGGAATATGGAAAATGTATTGAAGATGAGGATGAATGACATGGAACATTTAAATCATAGGAAACCATGTTTGTACATTTCTATGAAAGGATTCATGAAGAAGTTTCTAGAAAAGAAGAGGATGAACAAGAAGGTGGATAGATTCATTGTATGTGTTGAATCTAATCATAACCCTAAGATCTATAGTGGTTTTTAAGTGGAAAAAGATTAGAATTACCTATTTAAGGAGGTAGGAGGGCTAACTTTAAAGAAAAGTCAAAGGTTGGAGTATTTGTTAATGCTATTGACTAGCAAGCTTAAGCAAAAGGATGGGAAGAGTTGAAAAGAGAAGTGTGATTGCTTGAACAGTTTCTAAGAAAATTAGAGACTAGGATGACAATAAAGGCATGCCAATGGATTAACTTGTGAGATGAGCTAAGATCTATATTTGGAAAGTGAATTGTATTTTTTAGACAAAACCTACTTTTACTTTCTAACCATTGTATCAATTTAAAATCCTTTTATCAAGGTTGACCTAACAATCATATGTAAATGCTTTAAACAAGGTAGAATTCTAATGGAATATTCTAAAATCCTCTAACAAGGCCACTACTAACAAGGTGATTAAATCCGTTGACAAGTTCACATTTAACAATGTGTTTTGTAACCTTTAACAGGGTTGGATCCTAACAGAGCTCACTTTAGAAGATTGAAAGATTGGTGACATGTTACTAGTGGTTTTTCCCAAATTGGGCTTCCTTTTTAATTCGGAGTGTCAAACTTATGTGGATGTTATTTTTTATCATTTACTATTAATGTTGACCTTTTGCAAGTCTTTTAAATTTTGGATAATGGACTACTAGTTTACTATAGAGGTTGAGCTATTGAATGTTAAGCTTTGTAGTTGTTTAAGTTTTTTTTTGTTCAATTGGCACATCTAGACCTTGGATAACTAATTCATGCCCCTCTTAGTTACTCTAAAAATTTTAACATTATATGTGTCTTCTTCTAATGCATTACTAATTCATAAGGTTCATGATGACATGGTGAAAAATGAGGATAGTATTAGCATAGTTATTTATCATCCTAAGTTGATAGAGATTTTTCCACTAGAAAGGTTAGAGGCTATTGATCATAAGACTAAAAAGAAATATGTTTCACAAAGGCATTGATAGTATGAATGACATAAGAATTTCTTGTAGAGAGGAGAAGTTAGCAAAAACCACTTTATCACAATTTGATAAGGAAAGTATTAATATGGAAATGTTGAAAGATATTGAAAGGATTGATTTGTTCCATGAAAGAATTTCTCCTTATCATTATCTTGATATTTTGAACAATAGATTTTCTAATAATAGATTATCCTTATAAAACTTTCCATTAACAAATGAGATGCATGCATGATGAGATGTTTCCTCATGAGGTAGTTAAAATAGTAGAAGATTGGATCAAATAGAGGAATTCATAGTTTGTTGTCTCATTCATAGAAACTAGAAGGAAACATTGTGATGGCATCTCACACTGCAAAAATATTGAGCCTTGAGAAAATGTGTTGAGACAATATTATTAAAAAAATGTGAAGATGAAGTTTTTGATGGTGACACTCTATTAAAAGAGTTTCCTTTCATGAATATAAACATATGATCAATGTCCCTAATCCAGTGGATTATTACATGTGAAGATGGAAATAATGATCATTCCTTCTTATGAATATGATCTAATTAATGTTCAAGTGAGATAACAGGAAGAAATACATCATGAGAAAATTTGGTGTGATAGAGGGGTGCATTTAGATTGGAATCATTATATCAAGGGCTCACCTACAATCATAGCTATAGGAGAAAAAGAGTGCCTAGTATCAGAAACAATTACAGTGCTTCATGATGACCAATGACTAGAAATCCAAGTTGGAGTTTCAAAACTACCAAGAAATAAAGTACTTGATACTAGGATTTTGAGGATAAGCCTTGGTCTAAGGGTTAGCTACATCCTATATTCAACTAAGAAATATTTAGATATGGATCCAACTTTAAAAGAATCATAGGGATTTTCTACTCTTTAGGTTCTACAAGACCAAGGCGGGTGCAGCCTATGAATATATGGATATTGGACTAGTTTATGGTTCTTGACTTCAACATGTGTCTATTAACATCATCTTTCTATTTCACTTCTATCCCTTCTATCCATTAGTATTAAGAGTCTACCCGACAATTTTGACCTAATTAATTTCCTTACAATCAATTATATCAAGAATTAACACTAAACCCCATTCTTATAAAAATCCTTCTTATATGGTTGGGAATCCTATCACTTTATTGAAGAATTTACTTAAATCTTTGACTTAAAAGAAACAAAAAACTAATATACAACCTATCCTAGTTGCATTAAATTGCATAAACCTTGCTTATACAATCTCAAGATAATGAGCACATAACAATGGAGACAAAACTTAGCAAAAAAGTTATGGTAGAATACTCTTCTTGCTTTAATTCTCCTTGAAAATCATACAATACTGATGTAAATTCATAATAAATCAAGAAAAGACAACATAATCCCTTAATATTCAATTTATTCTCAAATTTGTAGAGATGGATACATCACAAAATTAACACAAAGACTCACAAGACCAAATGCAAGACTAGCATAATACTAAAAATTACGTAAAATTTAGACCTCAACCCCACATCTCTGGAATACTTTTATAGAAAGAATTGAAAAAAGCCTCATATGGCAGGACATTTGTCAAAAAAATATTCAAAAACAAATACAAAGATATTTCTATTATGTTACAATACAAAACATTCTTTGTACTTGGCCAAAATTTTGAGATGCAGTTATAAGATTGGTAGGTGGAATTTGTTAGTAGATACCCCTTTGGTGAATTTAGTTTGTGTTCAACTCATTCACCATCCATGCACTTTTCCTTTATTCTTTAAACCTTTAACTGCACTAATCACTATTAATGGATGATAAGGCTTTGATGTCTATAATCAATTCTCGTATGGTAATGTCTATATCCACATCGAGCCAAGTGCCATCTCTAACTGCCTCTAATTCATCTAAGCACTTGGTACACTTGACATCCATTATGGCTTTAACATTAGTAATCACTTTAGACATTTCTACCTCTATCTTATAAAGCATATCAACCATATTATAAACTACAGTAGGATTTGCTTCATTATTGCAAAAGGAAAAAAACCTAGGATGGTTAAGAATGTTTTCAAAAGAGGATGATCACTCTATCTAGTCTTTCATTTTAGCTTTACTATCCAAGATTGCAGTTACAAAATTAGGTACACTTGCAGAAATTGTCTCATCTTGTTTTGGTTAGTTGCATCTTGCCATTAAAGAAACTATTCAAGTCTTTTACCTTATGGATAACTCTTCTAGTATTCACCATGGTTACCTTTGGAAAGTCTTTTTTTCTAAGGTAGCAAAGGGACTAAACCATCAAAAAATTGCATGTAAGAGGCCCATGTATTAAAGAGTGGAGATAATAGAGAAATAGCTTATGAACATCTATATTCTTCTCCTTTTGATGCAAGGTAGTTGTTATGCACATTTTGAGAAAAAAATTTAGTGCATTGATCTTATGAATTAGAAAGTTCTTCATTGCTCCGATCTCTACATCCTAGCTTGCTTCTAAGTTTCCTTCATCAATATCTATTGCATGGCCTGATGTCTCCCATATTTTAGGTGCGTGGCCTTGTGTTTGCACACTTTTTTCATGGAGTTCTATAGTAGTTCTCACATTTTTCTTTAATGATGCTACTTCCATTTCTAGTTTGATAGTCTTCTACTACAAGACAAATGTTTTCTTCATTTACTTTTCATAGCTTCTTCTTGTCTTGATGAACTTTTCATATGTCTTTTCCAGCTAGGCTTGAAGAGTATCCATCTTATTTTTTCCCATTAATGCTACCATAGTGTGCATCCCATATATTTGGTCACTAGAAGTAGATTGTGCATGCTAGAAAATGACATTCCCCCTAAGGGATTCTTTGATCTCCATGAGGCTAGGTTTATCATGCTCTAGAGCTAAACTCCATATTGCCATTGCTTGAGCATCTATGTTATAATCTAACCCTCTTAGCTCTCCATATTGATTCTCATCTTCAAATGAAATTGATCCCTAATGTCTCCTCATTTGATATAGCAAAAAGGATGAGCTAATATCCTATCCTAGGAAGACAATCATGTCACTTCTTGTTATCAAGTCTCTAGCCTCTTCAATAGTGAGGGTTTCATTTGCAGGATCATATACTTGTAGTTTTTTCACATGTCCAACAACTAATTCATCTCAATCACTTGGCTTCATTTGCAAGGATGGTTCATTCTACTTTTTTTTGAATAAAATTTCTCAAACTCCTTAGATTTTATAAAATTATCATCACTTATGAACCCGTGAGCTTCAATAATTCTGTCATGTATCATCTAAGCCTTTATCTATAATTTATTTTCTCTTTGCTCATCTTTTGATGCATGAGATATCAAATATCTTCTTCTTAATTCATCAAAATACTTATTGCCCCTTGGTAGAATTTGGAGGGATTTTTCCTAGGATTTCTCTAGCAATACAACCATCTTTTGCCTTTTATTTCTCTATTCTGCCAACTCAAAAATTTCAAGAACATCTTCCTTAGGCTAGTCTTGTTCAAGATGTTCCTCATCATCAGAGGCCTCAACCATAATCTCATCATCTAAATAGTTAGGGTCAATCTTTTTTGTGATTGCCTCAGGGACTTGAGACACCAATTCATCAAAATTCACCACAAATTTGTCCAATCTGAACTAGTAGTCTTCATTAGGATAAAACCCTTTGAATGATAGATTTTCCTTTTCCATTTCATATTCAAAACTGACAATATCCCTATATTTGACCATCCTATCCCTATAGATGTCCTCATTTATCCTATCAGTGATAACATCTTCCTCCCACATAGGTTTTTTGGAAGGCAAATTGTACCCCCTCATGTTCTTCAGGGCATGTCTAACTACATTGAATGGGTCATAAGTTCTGGCTGGTCCAATTGGTAGTTTATAATTTTTTAAGAATGCATTGGTTTCTTCAATGGAATTTTTGCTGATTTCAAAGTCTCCTACCTTAGTGCATCTACACACAAAGGTTCCCTTCTTGACACCTTTGCCTAAATGTTCTCTATTCAAGGAAATCAATTGCCAAAATAGTTCTACAAACCCTAACCTCTTAGGGACATACTTGAGTAGGATATAAGGTGGCTAAGGGCATCCAAAAACTCTTATAATAGTATATCCTTCAAACAATAAAACACTTCCCCAATCATGTGTTGATTTCTTTCCAACATCAAAGCACATTTTAGGTTTAACAACCTTTCTGACACTCCTAAGTATTCTTTCAATTAACAAACCTATCATTTATAAAAGTGGATAAATAAAATCATTATAAAAATCAATGACATTGGAATAGGGGTTAAAAAATTTCCATACCCTTGTCCATCTTTGTACTCTCAGCCTTTCTCCCCACTCTTATGTAGATCCAAAGAAACTCTAATCAAATATATTGACATTCTTGAATAGGATTAGGTGCATAATTACATAATAGTGATGGAACTTAAAATCCTTCAATTCTCCTTGCTGGGAAACAATGATCTCCTTATGGATACTATCAATGATATATTCCACAAAATCATACCCAACATTATGATTTGGGTCTTGGATATTCAGAGCCATGGTATAATGTGCTCCTAAGGCATTCATGGTTCCATTTAAACCTAGGGTTTTGTTGATTCCAAACACAATATTATGAAAATATCTTTGGAAAAATTACCAAGGGCGTGATCTTTTCAATATCCCTCTTCTTTGGAATGTCTCCCATGTTATTCTTTACCAAAGAAATATGTCTGGTCATATTCCTGCCCATGTAGAAACTCCTTTGATTTTTGAAATTCTCATTTAATTTCTCTATCTCAGTCAGTAGTAAAAAAGGTCCACCCATATCGAATGCCTCTATGAACATTTCCTTATCTAAGGATAGGAAAACACCTTTATCTCTCCTATGGAATGACTTATTAACAATGTTGTAGCATTCGATAAATTCTTTCACCAAATTCACATCTACTAACACTTCTAGCATAATCAATTTACCCACATTCCTTACCCAAGGGTTACATACTAGAATCTCTACCACTCTATTCTTGTAGAAGTACTAGAACAATTCATACCCATTCCTATCAAGAACCACTACATCTCTACATGATGCATATGGGTCTTTGAAAGCAAGATCATTTGCATTCTAAGTGTTGGTTTAACCAACAAGACTATGTATCCATTCTTCTATAAATGTGTTGGGAACCTTTGGTGGTCCATCTAGGTCTTCAATCACTTTTTGTGCAATTAATTATCCTTCTCTCTGAGCCATCTCTACAAATAATTCTATTAACTCTATATATTGAATGCTAAACATCACTGGAAATCACTCTGCAACTTGAAATTCACCCAGGAAACTTAGGAAATTATGAAAATAGCAATGGAAATTTTGTTATCTTTCAAACTTTATTTGCTCCAACAATGGGAGCATGGCATTAATGAAATTTAAAATCAGCAATCTTCAAAAACCTATCAGTTCTTGAAAAGTTGGCAAAATCTATGTTTTTTCATATCTTTGTACATCTAGCTTATATTCTTTCATCTAGCTTAGACATGGCCGTTAAAATTACTTTCATGCCTTAAAACTAATAGTTGTTATGATGCCCAAAAAAACTTATCACTCCTTCACCACAACTTTTATGCTCTTGATTTTGGCTGTGACTATGTGACTAGGGTTATCTTTCTAGTGTTTTACACCCTCACATCTTATCTTTCTAACTAGTGAGTTTGGCTTGCAATGCTACAAATGCCCTTATTTTCTCCTTTGCAACTTAATTTTACTTTAACTTCATAACTGCCATGATTTGGTGATGAGCCTTTTACTTAACATTCCACTCTTTCACACTATTCATTACTAACATCTTTTATGATTGTGATGATTCACTACTCTACATTCTTACCTTATTTCCCCTTCATGACTATCAAACAAGATGTGCACTCTAACCATGTGATGCTATGTGAAGCATTATTCTTTGACTTTTTCTTTATCTCGCAACATTGCAACTTAATATCTTAAAAGCTTAAAGAACCATGTGAGGGTATGAAATATACCTTTTAACTACAACAATTCCTTTATTCATGGCTTCACATCATTATTTGTTTATCTTTACTCTTGACTGTGAAGATGCATTTCATTATTTTAAATGATCATTATCTTCTTCTCATAGCTTCACTACTTGAGCTTAAACTATTACACAAACCCTTGCAAACATGTGATGGTCTTTAACCTTAACCATTTTGAACCTGTCTTCACTTGCTCACAACATTACTTGGGTAACTAGAGTTAGACCTTGCAATAGTGTAATGCATTGTATTTTCCACTTTTCCACCTTTACCATGAGTTATTCACTAACTCAAGAAATAGTATGATAACATAAGTCTTAACTACTAGATATCTTTCATGTTGTTGTGACTCCGTAACCACCCTTGTCACTTAACCATGTGATCATGAGATTAGCCTTTATGTTAACTACTTTCCTTTGCTTCACATTGTCACCACTTAAAACATTAACCTGGCATGTAACCTCATGAAGATTTGACTAAAATCTTTCACTACCTCACTCCACTAACCTGAGGTTGTCTTAACTTAGTTGCAAGGTCACGCCTTCATATCTTTTCTTTCTTATTCGCATGATTGCCACTTAAATTAGGCTAACTCAAAAAAGACCCGTGACCATGTACTCATTCCCATTTTTTTCTCCTTTTCACATTAGAAATAGATGTTATTGCTAAGTACTGTGAAGCCATGTAGAACTTAAAATAGACCTTTTGCCCTTTTGCAACCCTACAAATAGTTAGTGAGAAAAGTAGCGCAATGTTGTGATCATATAGGTTTCACATCATCATGACTTAAAATATATGAAAGGATTATAAGATAAAAGACCAAAAATTATCTTAAACCTTAGGGACATGAAGTAAATTAAAAAAAATTGTATATCCCTTACTTTGAACCTATGAACAGTTTTGAAAGAGCTTCTACTAGTCAGAAAGATGAAAGATTTTGACCTAGGGTTTTACATGAAGGTTGACAATTTTTAGAAACCCAAAGCAAGGAAAGCAAAACCTTTTATGATATTCATTGATGTTTAACAAGATTTTGGGCAAGTGGAAAATCAAGCCAATAGGTCTTCCTAAATAGAGAAAAATATCATAACTGCATTTAGAATCTTGAGACCCTAATACCTGAACTCATTAAAAAAAAAGTCATCAATGACATGTGACATGAAGCAGAGTTGACTCTAAAGTTAGAGGTTTTCTTATGAAGCATGGTTATTTGGATATATTCCCTTATCCAGAGATGTGGAGCATGCTAGGAATCTTAGGATTGGAATTCAAGGGGCAAGCTTAGATTTGAGTATATAGGAACCTAAGAGTTTCCACATGTTGGCTTGCCATAGTATTTATTTTCCTCAGCAAGTGAATGGATTTTCATGATTATACTTTGAGTCATTGGAGGTAGGGATACTTACCTTGCACATAGCCTAGTTAGAAGTTTTCATTGTGTGCCCTATTTTTCTCTTGTTTATTTCTTTGGTTAGTATCCTTTTTTGTTTCCTTTTGGGTGAATCTATAGCCCTTTGATAAAGCATTGTATTTCTTTTCTTTTGGGTTCATTTTACATCCCTCAAAGTCCTTGTCCCAAATTAGAGCCACTGTTTGCCTTAGTATTAAACTTGGCCCACAATTTTAAAATTTCCATCTTGTGCAACTTTCAGCCCAAATATTATTATTCTTTTATCAAAATTATGATGATATTGTGATTGCAAAGTGTCTAAGTCATCTCTAGCTCCACCCAACACTCCAAATTTTGAAAATATGACTCTTGAGCCCAAAGTTATACCTAGTTAATGAAATCTTTCAAAACATGTGTTTCTAATTGAAGCATTAACCTCCAAAAACTGAGAGGTTAAAATATGTACTCAAAACACATAGTTGCACTCTAACTCTTAAAATCTATAACTAAAAATGATGTAAATAAAAGAATTCCAAAAACATGTTTTGACTACCCAACATTAACTTATCATAGCCAAAAATGTTAGGTGGAGAATCTAAAATGCATGTTTTGGAAAAGATTCTTAGCCTCTTTTCCAAATATAATCAAGATGTTAATTAACCTCAAGAAAGTTATTTACACTCCCTGTGTCCAAAATAGAAAGTAAAAACTACAAGACATCCCCTCATGTGAATGAAAGTACAAGCAGAAGACAATGAGATGAGCAATTCAAGTTTTCCAGTGAAAACATGTGCTTCCCAAAGGTGTAGCATCACATAGAATAATTGGTTACCAAATTGATACAAAGTGGAATTTTCCTAAAGGTTTTTGGAAAATGTTCTTTAGAAGTCTTTTGGATAAATAGGATAAAGGTGGCAAAAGCTGGTGTTTCACCCAAGCTAAAACTAATATGAATATCCTAAGCAAAAATACAAGTTTCCAAAAGTACATGACAACCGTTTGAAAGGAAACCTCAACATTTTATCACTCCATAGAATGTAATGATCATAGAATGTGCAAATGAAAAATGTTGTAAGATCTTTAAAGACTTTTGGGCAAAGTTGAGTCCATGGGATAGTTTCATAAATATAAATAGTAAATGGAAATGTTTGCAAAGTCATAACTCTTAAACCTCATTTCGAGAGATGTCTAGTAAAAGTGTAGGAGATTTGAGTGCCATGGTGGTGAGATGTCTTTAAAAGCCAAATTAGCGACTCTTCAAATAAAAATTGATCCCTAAAATGAAAGCAACAACTTGTAACATGAAATAGATTGATGACAAGGTCAACTCCTCCATATTTAAACTAGTGACATCATAATTATTGTCAAGGTGAAACCATTCCAGGAACTTCTAAAATAATATCATTTAATAAGCAAGAGCATTCTCGCAGGGCCTGGCTTAAACATCACACACTAAGCCATTGACCACTTAGGTGGATAAGATGGGGCCCAACCATACTCCGTCTACCTCTATTTCCATTAACCATCCTAGTTCATGGATGCATCGATAATATTATGAACCAATGTACATCTTGTCCAGTAATTCAACTTCCTTTCTTATCCTATCAGTACTATGGCTCTTCCATCAATTGATTGTTAGTAACATAATTATGTTATTTTCAAGTTTGATCTTCCCCTGCCTGATAAGTAAATGCCTTTCCAAATTATGAGAATGAAAAACACGCAAAAAGGAAAATAATAATAAATTACTAGGATTACCTTGAAATTCTTGATCACAATAACAAATATATTGGAAAAAGTCAGGCCATGTCTATTATGTCTGTCAAAGTGTTATCTTCAACTAAATTGGTTATTAAAAAGAAGAATGGAGAAACTAGATTATGTAGTCACAATTTTTTTTTTTTTTAATAATTTTTTTCTTTGTGATTTCCCTTCCTTTGAATATGTTGGGTTCTTTATATTTGTTACCCATGCAAGAAAAAGTTGACCCATGAGGAGACATGCATCTATAGGTAAGATTTACATTGAAATTTTATTTTATTCTATAACTATCACCATTGACATATTGTGTTAAAAGCATTCAAGTCCTAATAATTTGTATAGAAGTATTCATCTCCCATTTTTATTATAGAATGTGCATGATGAATTTTATTATATAAGTTATATAGTAACATTCTACTTAATTGTGCTATTCTATTTTCTTTTGGTTGTAGAGGTGATTACGTTTTACAATAAAGAAAATAAAGAAACAATTATGAATGATTAGAAGGACTCACCCATGTGAAAGTTAATTGAATCAGAAACTAAATAATTTAGAATTATAAGGAAGTGGAAAAGGAAAATAGTTCTCCTCATTTAAAATTTAGTAATCAAATAAAAAATTCTTATCTTGTTTTACTAATCACATGGAGATAATATTTTTCTATAGATTCAACCTCAAGACCTCCAAAATAAGAGGCTTATAATTTACCATTGTGTTGTAGGCTCTTGCCTAATTATTATTATATTCTTAAATTATAGTAGATACAATAATATTTCTATAATCAAAAAATTGTATTGTAGAATTAAAATGTTAAATATTAATATATTAAAATTGAAAATTTATAAAATTGAACTATAATATTATATTATAAAAAATATCAATTATTTTTTATTAATTTTATATAATTTTAATATAATAAAACATATTTACAAATAACTATGATACTATTTTTTACACATTTGAAATTATAAGAATATCATTATTACATTAAATATATCAAATATTTGAAATATATTACTAATATAATTTTATTTTTTAACACTACAAAATTTATTCTATATATTAATATAGAAAATGTATAAGTACATATATTTCATCTTGTCTTCCATAAGGCGAGACCAGGCCACAACACCAACAAACTCAATACCCACCTAGATTTACAAAAGGATCATAAAGAGACAAAAGTTTGATCACATCTACCCCATAGAATATTCAAGGGCCAAAGGCCACCTATGACTAGATGTACAAATATGCCAAAAAACCAACTATCAAAAACTATAAGAATTTTCCTTAGGAAAAAATGACACTAGAATTAAGAAGCTCAAGCACTTATCACAATATGGACCAATAATGTATGATCATAATAACAATAATGAGAGTGAATATCATATGAATACACACTAGAAGTGCTTGTATAAAAAGGCATCTAGAATGACTAGGGGTTAGCAAAGTGATAAGCCTCGCAACTAAGCACATGTTCACCAAGAGTGGATTATCTTCCTTTGAGCACACGAGTTTGTGCAATGATGAGAGTATAAGCTTATATAGGTGTATCTCATAAAGAGATGTTGTAGACACCATGAGCTCAATTGGAGTGCAAACAATTGTGTTGTCTACATGACAATTGAAATGAGTATGCAAACTCCTGTGTTGTCAACAAGGCAACTCATATGACTACACATATTCCTAGGTGTCTATATGACAACTAATATAATAATGCATTAACCTAAGTAAACTTAAGTAAAGTGTAATAATAATTAATTATTTACACTAATACCACCCCTTAAGTGCAACTTAGGGGAATGCACTTAAGCTCACAAAAGCTATGATGAAAATGCATGATGGGTCCTAGCTGTAGACACCTAAATCCTTTATAAAATAAAGTATTTTTATTTTCTGAAAAAATTCCTGATGACATCATCATTTATTAATTAATTAATTTATTTCTATTCCATTAAATCCCTTTATCTTAATTAAAAATATTTAATTAAGGAATCCCTCCCAAAAATGTTTAAATCTTATTTAAACATTATTTCCTTATTTATTAATTATTTAATTAATGAATTGACCAAAAAACCCAAAATAAATAAAAAATTTATTTTTTGCCCAAAACTTGGCCAATTTCCTTAAGACCACTAACCTCTTCCAAAATCTTCTAATCCTTCTTTAATTTTGATTAAAGGCTAATCCCATCATTTCTTACCCCTAATCCCAACTCAAAATATTTAATTAAGATTAAATATTAATCCTCATGTTTATTTAAAAAGTTTTAATAAATATCTCCTCAACCCAAACCCTTGAAATAAATAAAACTTTATTTATTTCCTAAAATCTAATTTATCCTCATCCTAAGAAGTTGTAGACTCTTCTAGAAAGTCTTCATCCTCATCCTAGGAAGTTCTAGACTATTCTAGAAAGTCTTTATCCTCATCCAAAGTCTAGACTCTTCTAGAAGATGTCTTTAAACCTAATCCTAATCCCCTCCTAACCTTGTCACATTCCCTAAACATGGGTTAAGACTTACTAACCCAAGCCAAAGTTAACAAATATCTCCTCCTTCACCCATCCTCATTAAATGCCATCCACTTGCCTATCCCTAAGCTAATCTTAAACCATCCTAATCCATCCTCTAATCATTTGCACAATCCTAAGCAAGCTTAAAACCTTCTTAATCAAGCCCAAGTCAAAATTCTTCTCATCTCCCTCAAAATATCCCAACCATAAAACTTTATGAAGCCCACTAGGCCATAAACGACTCTTCCAAGCACTTTCATTGCTCTTACAAGCCATTATGAGGGTCTTTATGAAGATTTTATCCCTTGAGCCTCCTTTGTTGACTCATCCTTCCCCTTTCCTCCATCCTCTCACCCTGTGACATGTGTCACTCCATGATTGGTTGTAAGGAAGCACAATCCATGTGCTCTCCTCTAATGCAATCTGAGCCCTCCATGAGCTTTTCTCCATCCTTGCATCTTAGCCCTCAATCCCTCAAGCCTCTTTCCTATAAATTGGATCCTTACCCTTTGCAAAACAACACAATCCATGAAGTAAAGTCATAATGCCATTTTAAGAAGACATTTTACACCAAAACCATACACTCACACCCAAACTCCAACTCCATTTGAAGCCCTTTTTGAAGCATAAGCTTGAGCATACATCCTATCTATTTAGACAAAGCCACTCAACAAGAGAGCTTCTTATTGAGAGAGCCCATTAATGGCTCATATTCTCAATTGAGAGCTCATTTTAGTCTATCTTGAAGTTTATGAATTTTGTTTAGTTTGTAGAAGCTTTATTTAAATTTGGTTTCTATTTGCATACTAACATTGCTCATATACATTTTGGCATGTCCGGTGGGACCCCGCATGGGTCATCTTCATTAGTTTTTTTAGTCAAGTTTTGTATGTCATTTGCTAATTTTGGCTAATTTTTCTTATTTTTGTGATTGGTAGGATTGTATAAATTGGTTTTGTAGGTCCACATGAGCATGAAGAAGACAAAGGAACTCATAGTCTATCTCATAGTGTTTGCAGATTTTTCAAGCTTATAGGTAGACAAAGCACTTGGAATTCTTCTTCCTCTTCTTTTCTATATTCTTCTTATTCCATCTACTTCTTCTTCTTCTTCTTGTGGGAGATCTTGGCCATTTTTTTTAAGGAAGAAAAATCATACACACTTCTTTTTAGTGCTTAAAATGAACCCCCAAATCATACTTAAATCCATTAAAAACTAAAAATTTGCAAAAAAGAAAAAGAAAAAATCTTTTAACAAGTGAAACTAAACCAATCCAATCATTTGCATCCTTGTAACATCAAGGTTTTAGATGCATTCATGCAAAGTTAGGAACACTTCATTTTTGGAAATTTAAAAAGAACTTCAAGTTTCTATTTCAAAAGGTTCAAAATCAACACTAAGTGCACACTAAAATCTAAATCAAACTCAAAGCATCAATCAAGGATAAAATGAACCTCATTTGTAAATATTTTAAAGTTCTTTTAAAAATCTCATGAAAACTAAGAGTCCTAAATGGTTGCCAAAATTATCCTAAAAGCTTTGTTATTTGTTCCAAAAAAATGTCTTGTTGCAAAATCTTGAATATTTCTTAGGTTTTTCATGCATCAAAACAATCTAGGAATATCATTTTTGGGCTTAAAACATGCAAACTAGAACACAAAATCTTGAATGAAAATAAAATTCCAAAGAGTCATTTCACTTTTGAGTCCAAAACAATCTTGAATGATCTAAGGTTAAAAAAAAGCACTTCAAAGTTCTTAAAACAACACACAAAATCTCAATCTTGAATGCTCAAAGAAAAAAAAAATTGAATGTTTAATCACTTGTCTTTGAATGCATGTTGCTAAAATCACTCTTGAGTGCCATAGATTAAAATCAAGTTTCATTTTTTTATGAATGCATGATTAAAATAACAAATCCAATTTTGAATGCAAAAGGTCAATTAATCATTACAATATCTCACACTTCATCTTTTGGGGCATAAAAAGAATCTACATTTTAGAAACTTTCTAAGTTATAAAAACAAATAAAGACACTTTGAGTGAATTTGCTGTTGGACTCACCCTCTTTAATCACCCATCATTATAACCATTGGTTGCAATATCAATGCCATATATGGGGATGGGTCTACCTAAGAAGGTGTTAAGTGCTCCACAAAAATAAAATTCCACTCAAGTTTTTATTGGTTTTTCTAAGTTAGAAAATTCCTTGAATGCACATTAGTCTCGCTAACACTTCATTTGGGCAAAAAAAAAAATTGAACAAATCTTGACGTGGAGGGCCTCCGGGCATGTGCTTGAAATCAAATTTCACACATCTTTGTTTTGGGCTTAAAACAAACTCACACTCAATCTTGAAAGCCTTAAAGAAAAATCAATCGATACTTGACATGGAGGGCCTTCGGGCGCGCGAGTTTAATTTTGTTGACCCCAAATCTTCTTGGTGTATTCATTCTTTGATCAATTTTAGTTTTGTTAACACTTCAAGTTGGAATTGAACATTTGCATCTTAAACATGTGTGTTTGCAAGGTCTAGATTAGAAAACTTAAATGTCAATTGGAAACGAATTCTGTCTTTTAGCCCAAGATCATCCAAGTCTTCTCTCCCCTTGTCATATTTCGAGGCCATCTTGGGTGCATAAGATTAGGATCCAAAATCTTGTTTAAGTTTTAGGAGGCCTGCTTGGGGATTTCATCACCCCTTGGGACAACCTCAACTCCAGCATTCTGGTGGAGTATAAAGATCGGGAGGTGAATCCAAAGACATCTCTCTTGGAATCAAGATTTTGTCACTCAGGCTAAGCCTCAAGGAACTTTATACCCTTGAGAAGTGAAAGAGGAGAAGTGGGTTACTGCTCCTCTCAGTTGTGTGACATTGTTTTGGTTTCATCTACGAATTTGGGCCTCACTTGGTCAATCCTAGCTTAGGGCACACTTAGCATAGTCACTGCCTATTCAAAAAGTTGAACAAGTTGAAGCAAAACAACCAAAATATCTCTAAGCCAAGAAAATTTAGGAATTTATGTTAGAACAACTCAAACCCAAAAAAAAGTTTCACAAAGTCAAACTCAAGCCATCATAGGCATACCAAGAACTTTTAGCCAAGAGAAAGGAAATAACACCATGCCCTCAAATTGCCAAACTCCACAAAGTAGAGGACAAAGTTGTCGACGAAGCCCTTCAAGATGCCTTGTTAGATTGCACTATCCAACTTAACCAACATCTAAGAGTAAACCCTACTTATGCATTACCAACTAGGCATGATTTCTATGATTAGACCCCCTTGTTTCTCCACATCTTCTTGCATAACCTTCACTTTAGAGTCATCCTTGTAGGTAAGCTAGCCATCTTTAGTCCTCCCCTTAAGAATTTTAGCTCATCCATCTCATTTAGAACCAAACCATCTAGCTAGTAATCCAAAATGTTCACATCCAAGCCTTCAAAATTGTTGTCACTTTGCCAAAAGTTTGCCATTCCTAACATCTTCCAAATCCACCAATCTCACCAAGGTTATCCCTTTGACAGAGCTTTGTCTAGGGTAATCTAGCTTTGTCATTTGTTATCCCTCATCACCTTGAGCTAAAGGTTGGGATCCACAAGTGGTCAATCTTGTGTTCTTCCTAAAGGATCATTAGTCTATCCTTAAGTTGACACAATCACCACCAAGCTTGCACATAGGAAAGCAGACCTTTCATTCTTTGGCAACATATCTTTGAAGTTAGAATCCCCAACCCAATCCTCCTTAGGTTTTGTCATACAGCTTTGCCTCAACCTAGGAAACCATATGGCACAATTAAAAACTTTACTGAATTGTCTGAGGCATTTGTAGCCCAATATGCCCATCTTGTTGAAATAGAGCTATCAGTAGTGGATCTTGTCCACACTAAACAAAAAGGTGGAGAATGCCTTCTCGAATATTTGCAAAGATGGCAAACCCTTACCACCTGCATATCTTGAACCTTGCCAGAGCGCCATTTGGTGAAAATGTTTATTGATAATGCCCATCCCAGCTTGGCTCACCACATGACCATGAACTATTTGTAGACCTACAAAGATATCAAAGAGAAAGGAATGATCCTTGAGCAAGGACTCATTAAAGATGGTGTGGTCAAGATTTACAAAGAATCCAACCAAAATCAAACACATGCAAATGACAAGTCTAGGTATTGGAACAAAAAAAAGCATGTTGCAACAGATGGGGTTACTGATACGAGACATGTGAATAGTGTTGGTCCTTCCCAAAATCAATCCAACCCACCTTATCAACCAAACAATCAAAAAGCTATCAACTACCAACATCAAAATCACCAAAGCTATCAAAGCCACAACCTAGGACCCAACTTTCAAAGGTCTAACAATCAAGCTAATGCCATCAATGTAGCTATAGGGAAAAAGCATAGATTCCAACCTGCACCTAGAAACTATACACCCCTTGGTGAGCCATTGGATGTCATTTTTGAGAAATTGACTAAGGAAAACTTCATCAAATTTCCTCCTACCCAGAAAATTAACCCAAGCCAATCCAAAGTTGCATGGTACAAAGATAATGAGTACTACAAATTTCATAGGGTAAAAGGTCACACTACCCTTAGATGCATGAAACTAAAATATTATGTGTAGGACCTCATTGATCGAAAAGAAATCACCGTTGGTGCCCAAACCTCTCCCAATGCAGGTTTACAGATATATCAAAATGCTTTTCCTCCTCACAACAACCAAAATCCTAGAAAAGCACCTATCCAAAACAACAACAACAACACCAACAACCGCCAGCCAAACCAATAGCATGGGACTAATAATGACCACACTTCATCCTATATAGACTATGATAGCCTCATAGGTTGTATATCCAAGAAAGAGCCTTCTGTCAATGTTATCAATATCCAAGGTCCAAACAATGAGTGTGCAGTCACCACTCAAAGAGCACAATTTAACATCGCACGCCCACCCATTTCACCAGCACCATCAGCTCCATCAAAAAGCCAGTACAATATCTTGGAACACCTTGGGAACATGCCAGCCCAAATCTTCATTTTAGACCTTCTCCGCACTAGTCCTATGTACAAAAAATCCTTGACAGTGCTCTCATAGAATCTCATGTCCCTTCAGATATCAACGCTACTAATTTTCATAATCTTGTTGGACACCTATCCTCCTCATGTGTCCTATCTTTCAAACCCACTAACATACCTGTGGTCGAGCCAGATCACACCCTTCTACTTCACATAGCCATTATGGTATCCAATTTTGCCATAAAAAGAGTAATGATAGATAATGGATCAGCCTTGAATATTTGCACCCTAAAATTCATAAAACAAGCTGGGTATACTGAGGCAGATATCATTAGTGAGGTTATCACCATCAAAGCTTATGAGAACTTGAAAAGAACCATAGAAGGAACTATTTTGTTGCCAATCAAGGTTGGGCCAGTCATCAAAGAAACACTCTGCCATGTTATTGATCTAAACCTACCATTTAACATCCTCCTTGGTCACCCATGGGTTCATGCCATGAAAGCCATTCCATCCACTTACCATCAGTGCATCAAATTTTTGCATCAGGGTACTAAGGTAACCATCCATGCCAATCGAGAACCCTTTGCTTACTGCAATGCAGTTGAAGCTTAATATGAAACCCATTGCCCTGAAATTGATATCGGCACAACCATCGTCAGCTCATCCTACACTTGTAATGACCCAAAAATCATCCTTGCCTCCACGCTATCTACCATGAAGATAAATAACAAAGGCTGTGGAGAGTATAGTTTGTCAGATGCATTTGTTGTCGGGGCACTCCCACTTGATCCACACACCCATGGATGATCGACATATCACAAAGCTAAGGAGATTCCACCTCCTTGATACAAATAGTTTGGTCCAACAACCTTTGTATCCTTGAAAATCCCTCTTCATGAGGAGCTCACTCTAGATATCAACAATTGGTTACATAAGGATGCACCTCCAAGAAATCAAGCACGCCTTGATCACTTCAGCCAGAAGTATCCCCAAGAACATAAGCTCATCACTAAAAAATGAAACTATCAAGGTGGTGGTCTAGGACCAGAAGAAAGAGGCATGCAGTGCCCCATTGATGCACACAAGTGGGAATTGAAGTCAGGTCTTGGCTTTGGCATACCCACAACTAGGGGCACCAATGAGAATGGTCACACTTTTCCAAACATTCACTGTGACCTTGTTGAAATCAAAGACATTCTTGAGGAAGTTGAAAAGAGAGCATATGACAATATCCCAAACCAAATCTCCCTAGGAGACTCTGTTCTCCAAGAACTATCCATCCATTTCATTGACCTACCACTCGCCCATGCACAACTCATAGATTGGGACCAACCAAGCGTCATACACATTGATGAGTTCACATCAGAGGAAGCACTTCTGAGATTCATGCGAGCCAAAACTCCTCACAAGAAAACAAAGCTAGATTCAGCCTATATCTATAAGCAAGATCCCAAGGGGTATTTTGGAGAAAATCCCCAACCTAGTTTTGATACACCCAAAACTGGAACTAAGGTGAAACCAAGACTAGTTAAGGTAGTGAGAAGAACCCCTTAGTAAGAAAATCTAGAGTCACAAGCAGAACATGAAGATTTAGCATTGCCTCCTCAAGATAATCGATCGGAGATATCTTCTATTCTAATTGAGGATACTAGAGAAGTCAACATCGGTTCTTCAGAGATACCCAAACTTGTTCACATTTTTAAATCCCTATCACAAGACCAAGTTGATCTCCTCTTTGAGGTCTTAAGAGAGAACATTGGCCAATTTGCATGGTCATATCAGGACATGCCAAGACTTGACCCAAAACTTGTAGTTCATCATCTTGCAGTTGATCCAAAGATCAGGCCCATCAAACAAAAGCTTAGAAAAATGCACCCCAAGGTGGCATTACTAGTCAAAGTTGAATTAGAAAGAATGTTCACTGTTAAGGTTATCCGACCTATTGACTACTCAGAGTGGATCTCCAACATGGTCCCTGTCACTAAGCCTTTTGGTGACATCAGAATCTACACTGATTTCAGAGATCTTAACAAAGCTTGTCCAAAAGATGATTTTCTCTTACCCAACATAGATATGATTGTAGACCTTACAACTGGACATGAAATTCTATCCCTATTGGATGGATTTTCTGGGTATAATCAAATCAAGATTGTAGAAGAGGATCAACATAAGACATTATTCACTACCCCTTGGGGAACCTTTTGCTAAAACATGATGCCTTTTGGCCTAAAGAATGCTGGGGCTACCTATTGAAGAGCTATGACAGCCATTTTTCATGATCTCATCCATAGTATTTTGGAGGATTATGTGGATGATATCTTGGTCAAATCTCATACCTTCATGGATCATCTTGCTAACCTAAAAAAAGTCTTTGATAGGTTAGCCAAATATCATCTCATGCTGAATCCCAAGAAGTGCGTCTTTGGGATCACATCTAGCAAGCTTCTAGGCTTTATAGTTTCTAAATGAGGTATAGAGATTGACCCCAAGAAGGTCAAGGCTATCTTAGACATGCCTCCTCCCCAGACACTATGACAACTCCACTCTCTTTAGGGAAAGCTTCAATCCATCTGGCGCTTCATCTCCTAGCTTGTAGATAAGTGTACACCATTTGCAAATTTACTGAAGAAGGATGAGAACTTCAAGTGGGATCCTTTATGTCACCACAGCTTTGATAAGCTCAAGCAGTATCTCACCAATCTCCCTATCTCGGTTCCACCAGTTCCTGTTCGTCCCCTAATTTTGTACATATCAGCAATGCCTACTGCTCTAGGGGCACTTCTAGCACAACTTGATGACTACGACAGAGAAAGAGCCATCTACTACATCAGTAGAACCCTAGTTGGTTATGAACTCAATTATACTCCTATGGAAAAAGCTTGTTTGGCAATTGTTTTCTCAACTCAAAAGCTTTGCCACGACATGCTAAGTCATACCATCCAACTAGTCTCCAAGATTGACCCTCTCAAGTATATGCTCTCCAAAATAGCACTTATAGTCTATTTGGCCAAATGGGTTATGCTCCTTAGCGAATTTGACATCCAGTATGTGGATAGAAAGGTAATCAAAGGGCAAGCTATAGCAGATCACCTAACTGATGCGTCTCTAGTAGATACATATCCTTTGATCACAGAATTTCCAGATGAACATGTCTGTCTAATTGAAGAATAGCCCCCATGGAAACTTTATTTTGATGGCTCACACACATCTTGTGGATCAAGGGCAAGAATATTGTTGGTCAAACCTCAAGGAGATTACATTCCAAAAGCCTTCAAGCTACAATTCCCTAGCACCAACAATATAGCTGAATATGAGGCTTTCATAGCAGGATTAAAGATAGCTGCAGAATGGAACATTACTGAGTTACAAATCTTTGGTGATTCTCAGCTCATCATCAAGCAAGCCCTAAATGAATGTCAAACCAAAGATGAAAAGCTATTACCCTACAAAGAGCTAGTTGATCAACCAACCCAACATTTTACAAGGCTTCAGTTTACACAAGTTCCTCAAATACAGAACAAAGCAGTAGATGCTATGGCTACTATAGGCTTGCTCCTGGAAATTCCCCAAGCAGCTACACAGTATGAGTTTTTAGTCGAGCAACTCCTCACAACTGCCTATGCAAATGAGGATTCAAACCATGTTTGTATCTTATTTGGTCCCCAATCCCCTTGGTACCATGAAATTCATGCTTACCTTAACGATGGTATCATATACCCTCACCTCACACATACCCAATGCCAGAACCTCATCCAAAAATCATCCTGTTATGTTATCATAGCCAATACCCTATATTGTCGGGGTTATCACGATACTCTCTCTCAATGTTTAGATGAAAATGAGGCCGCGATGGCGTTAAAAGATGTACATTCTAGACTTTGCGGTGCCCACATGAGTGGTATTGTCTTAGTACAAAAAATCCTTAGAGCAGGCTACTACTGGCCTACCATTGAAGAAGACTCCTGTGACTTTGTTAGAAAGTATCTCCCATGTCAGCAGCATGCAAATCTCATGCACACTTCATCACATGATCTACAGCCTATTGCACCACCCTAGTCTCAGCTATAGGAGTTCAGGTTTCCAAGTTCATCTTGTACCACATTGTTTGCCACTTCAGCATCCCATCCACCATCTTCACCGACCATGGAGGTAACTTTGAAAATCTCAACATGGAAGAATTATGCACTTCCCTCTACATCCATCACTGCTTTTCTAGCCCATATTTCCTACAGGGTAATGGCCAGGCAAAGGAAACTAACAAAACCCTTCTCAAAATCCTAAAGAAAGTTGTTAATGATTTCGGCCATGATTGGCACCTACAAATAAATCTAGCCCTATGGGCCTATCGAACCTCCTTCTGTACATCCACAAGAACAACTCCATACTCCCTAGTCTATGGTACCAAAGCGGTACTACCCATAGAGGTTGAACTTCCCTCCTTGCGCATATCTTTGTAGGGGCAAATATCAGATGAAGAATATAGAGTAGCTTGACTCACCCAGCTAGATCTCTTAGACAAGAAGTGACAACAAGCCTATGATCATCTCATAGTCTACCAAACTCATCTCAAAAGGAATTTAAACAAAATGGTGCTCCCACGACACTTTCAGCAAGGTGACATGGTCCTCAAAGAAAATATGAAAGTCCAAGCTGATCGAGAAAAGAAAGGCAAGTTTGAACCTACATGGCTTGGTCCTTATGTTGTCACTGCATCCTTTGGCTCCGGAGCCTATCAGCTATCTACACTAGAAAGAGAACTCTTGAATGATCCTATTAACATCATTCATCTCAAGAAGTTCTATGCTTGAAGATCCTTGGTATACCCATCTTTTGAAAAATACAAAAAAATAGTAAAGAGAAATAAGCATCCAATGGTGAAAACTTGGCAATTCAAGTGCCTTGGATAGGTACTTTGGTGAAAACCTAGTAATTCAGGCACCTTGTGTACTAAGACTAATCCATTATCTATCACTATCCTATCCCTCATCCATTCACCCACCATCCCATAACACACCTGCTTGTTCCCTTGGTGTTCCAACCAAATATCCAAAATCTAATGAAGCTTGTAAATACCTCCTATACAGCTCATAAATCTTGTACCTCAGCTTGTAAATCTTGTACCCCAACTTGTAAATCTTGTATCATCCCTTGTATCATAGCTTTTATATCCAAATCTTGTCCAAAGCTTGTACCATATTCCAACTTGTATTATATGCCAAATCTTGTATCCTGGCTTGTATCCTATCACATGCACACAAAGAATTCCATTTTCCTTAAACTTTTCGCAAACCATCTACCTATCTGCCTATCAACTATTACAGACATCCCACCCTTCATGAACATTTCCATCTCACAAAAACCAAAACATGAACAAACCTTGTACATTTTTAACATCTCTTGGTCCGTTAGCTTGTACATCCTCTTTAGCTTAGTACCATTGTATCTATCCAGCTTTCGTGTCAGTTCCTCCTTGATCAGCATCTTGAACACATCGCACAACCCTTGGTTAGCTATTCCAATGCATTCTTTAGCTAGATCTCTTGTCACCAAAGTGTTATCCTTCTTAGTTCAGCTTGCCAGATGCATCACTCATCCAGATCCATTAGCTTAGGTGCTCTCTGATAGATCCTTGTAGGATATAGCTTTCCTCATGTCTGATCTTGGTCCGGTAGTACCTTGTCCCACCCATCTTGTTGGCAAACAGTTCTCTTTTGGGTTTTCGCTTTCTTTTGATTTGGAATCTTCCCTTTTGGGTCTTGAAGTATCTTTTCCAAGCAATCTCCTTGTTCCCTCCTCAAGGTTGCCATGATCTTCCATATCATGGTATACTACAAATGGGGCAATCTGAGTGTAAGGTCTTGATCAGGTCTTTTGTTTGTTTTTCTTTTTTGCTTGTGGGTTACCAAGTGTCAGTTCCACGCTGCTTCCTTTGGGATTCATGTGTGATGTTGGGGCAATCCTTGCATGTTTGTTTTGAGTCATTCCATCAGTCCTCTGGATAGTTGGTGAAAAGGCTTTGATGTTCTTGGTAACCTTGGCAATTAACAACCAGTCCTATAGCAAATTTAGTGCCCAACTACATGGTGGTACTTCTCTTTGAAGTATCACCTTGTTAAAAAAAAAAGCTTCAATGGTTTCCCTTCATCTCCATTATCCCCCATCCATATCTAGCATCTATCTCTCCTACCCCAGCTTATGCATCAGTATCTCTTTGAATCAATCTACACTTTTAGCTTTAGGAATCCACAATCCTAGTCATAGGGATCCACCAATCCAATCAATCCACCAAGCTTCATCTTTCAAGCTCCACAATCCTAGTCCTAGGGATCTTCGAAACCCATCTTCCGCTAATCTGACTCTTTGAAATCCTATTGCATCAGCTTTATCATCCCATCATCCATCTCCCTATCTTGGATTCCTTTTTATAACACTTCACTCCTTCATCCTCTGCAATCCCTGAGATCTTAAGCTTGCTTCCTCTTGTGCCTCTGATTCTCCCTTTATCATTCTACCATAGTGAGAGTTTGAGCTAACTAAACCTCTTCTCTTAAGCTAATCTAAGTCTCCTTGCTCATTTGAATTCTTGTAGTTTTCAAAAAGCCGTCGACCCTCGCTTTCTCTCCCCACCACCTTCTTGAGGGGGCATCTCACAGTCTATTCTCTCCACTTCTACTCTAGCCTTGGGCATCTTATTTTCTTATCTTTGATGCCATTGCACTTGTGGCATCACATCAAAGAGGGGAAAAATGTAGACACCTAAATCCTTTAGAAAATAAAGTATTTTTATTTTGTGAAAAAATTCTTGATGACATCATCATTAATTAATTAATTAATTATTTAATTAATTAATTTATTTTTATGCCATTAAATCCCTTTATCTTAATTAAAAATATTTAATTAATGAATCCCTCCCAAAAATGTTTAAATCTTATTTAAACATTATTTCCTTATTTATTAATTATTTAATTAATGAATTGACCAAAAAACCCAAAAAAAAATAAAAATATTTTTTTGCCCAAAACTTGGCCAATTTCCTTAAGACCGCTAACCTCTTCCAAAATCTTCTAATCCTTCTTTAATTTTGATTAAAGGCTAATCCCATCATTTCTTACCCCTAATCCCAACTCAAAATGTTTAATTAAGATTAAATATTAATCCTCATGTTTATTAAAAAAATTTTAATAAATATCTCCTCAACCCAAACCCTTGAAATAAATAAAACTTTATTTATTTCCTAAAATCTAATTTATCCTCATCCTAAGAAGTTGTAGACTCTTCTAGAAAGTCTTCATCTTCATCCTAGGAAGTTCTAGACTATTCTAGAAAGTCTTTATCCTCATCCAAAGTCTAGACTCTTCTAGAAGATGTCTTTAAACCTAATCCTAATCCCCTCCTAACCTTGTCACATTCCCTAAACATGGGTTAAGGCTTGCTAACCCAAGCCAAAGTTAACAAATATCTCCTCCTTCACCCACCCTCATTAAATGTCATCCACTTGCCTATCCCTAAGCTAATCTTAAACCATCCTAATCCATCCTCTAATCATTTGCACAATCCTAAGCAAGCTTAAAACCTTCCTAATCAAGCCCAAGTCGAAATTCCTCTCATCTCCCTTAAAATATCCCAACCATAAAACTTTATGAAGCCCACTAGGCCATAAATGACTCTTCCAAGCCCTTTTATTGCTCTTACAAGCCATTATGAGGGTCTTTATGAAGATTTTATCCCTTGAGCCTCCTTTGTTGACTCATCCTTCCCCTTTCCTCCATCCTCTCACCCTATGACATGTGTCACTCCCTGATTGGCTGTAAGGAAGCATAATCCATGTGTTGTCCTCTCATGCAATCTAAGCCCTCCATGAGATTTTCCCCATCCTTGCATCTTAGCCCTCAATCCCTCAAGCCTCTTGCCTATAAATTGGATCCTTCCCCTTTGCAAAACAACATAATCCATGAAGTAAAGTCATAACGCCATTTTAAGAAGCCATTTTACACCAAAACCATACACTCACAGCCAAATTCCAACTCCATTTAAATCCCTTTTTGAAGCATAAGCTTGAGCATACATCCTATCTATTTAGACAAAGTCACTCAACAAGAGAGCTTCTTATTGAGAGAGCCCATTAATGGCTCATATTCTCAATTGAGAGCTCATCTTAGTCTATCTTGAAGTTTATGAATTTTGTTTAGTTTGTAGAAGCTTTATTTAAATTTGGTTTATATTAGCATACTAACATTGCTCATATACACCAGCTATCAGGCCATGTAAGGTACTCATGTAAAAATGCAATTCTCTACATACAATGTAATGCTATCTCTCTAAAAATAGAGAAAGAGGGATAACCTCATGGGAAAAACCCTCCCCTAAATAGAGAGATAAATACAATAAAGAAGAGAAGGGTCATGTGACCCCATTGGTGAAAAATCCCACACCCCCAAGAGATCTCGCAAATGAAGATACTTGACCTCAGTGAAGGGCTTGGTGAAGATATCTGCAATTTATTGTTCTATAGGACAATAATGCAATGCAATGACCTGCTCATGAATTATCTCTCAAATGGAGTGCATATGAATCTTAATGTGTTTTTTTCATTGATGTTACACTAGATATTTTGAGATTTTAATAGCACTTTGATTATCACATTGAATGACTATGGGTCTAGATATGTCAAAACCAAATTCCTCTAGAATATGTTGTAACCAAATAGCTTGTATAGCCACAATAATAACTCCTTGATACTCAGCCTCAATAGATGAAAGAGCAATAGTGTTTTGCTTAAATTTACTCTGCCAACAAATGGGGTTGGAACCAAGTTGAAACATGTATCCTAAAGTGCATTTGCAAGAATCAAGATCCCCTACATAGTTTGAGTCTGTATAACCCACTAACTGTAGTCTAGTACCAACTGCATAGCATATCCCACATGTATGTGTACCCTAGATATAGTGTAAGATGCGTTTGGCTACATTTTAGTGAAGTTCATGTGGCTCTTGCATGAAGCAAGAAACCATGCCAACTGCAAAGGATATGTTAGGGTGTGTATGTGTCAAGTAGATGAGACATCCAACCAACTATCTATACAAAGTAGCATCAACAAATGGATTAGAACACTTTGCTTCTAATTTAACACCTAAAAAAATGGAGTAGATGTAGCCTTGCAGTCACTTATGCAAAATTGAGAAGGTAGATCAAGAGAATACTTGGATTGTGATAATGTGATCCCTGATGAAGACTGCTATATCTCAATACCAAGGAAATAATGAAGTAGACCCAAGTTAGTCATGAAAAATCTATCCTACAAAGTAGACTTGACACTATCAATGATGGATTTTTTACTTGCTATAATGATCAAGTCATCAACATAGAGCACAAGTAGCAAGTGATAATCATCCTACTAAAGAATGTAGACATTTAAATCTAAATGAAAAATTTGGTGAACCCTGTTGAGAGAAGGAAAGAATCCATCTTGGTATACTAAGCTCTTGGAGCTTGTTTTAGTCTATAGATAGACTTTTTCGACTTGTAAACCAAAGTAGAATCCTGAATGAACCCCTATGGTTGCTCCATATAAATTTCCTCATGAAGATCACCATTCAAGAATGCACTCTTTACATCCATCTGATGAACAACCCATCTCTAAGTTGCAGCTATAACTAGTGTCAAACGAATGGAGTTCATTTTTGCAACTGGGGCAAAGGTGTCAGTGTAGTCAATACTAGGCACCTAAGAGAAACCTTTTGTAAAAAGTCTTTCCTTATACTTATCCACACTTCCATCCACTACAAACTTGGTCCAATAGATCCACTTACACCAAACCAATTTTCTTCCCTTAGGAAGAGAGACTAAGTCCCATGTGTTGTTTCTCATAAGAGAATCTTATTCTTCCTCCATTGCTTTATACCATTTTGGAATTCTTGGAGCTTCTTTCAATGATTGAGGATCAGAAGCAACTACAATATAAGCATGAGGGAGTGAGTTGTGTTGTGATCTTGTCCTCCTAGTATTTGAGGGATTCCTTGCCAATGGTCGTGCTACATCTAATGTCTATTGGGCCCATTTTGGTCTAGTGGAAGAAGATGTAGAAGTAGAAGGGATTTCCTTAACCTCATTTGTCTGATGCCTCTATTTAGGTTGTGGAAAAACATCTTCCAAGTCACTGTCATCACTGTTACTCTCTTCAATGAAGGAGGAAGAAGGAGGAGTTGAAGAAGTAAAGCTTGGACAACTTTCTTCGAAGTGTACACTCCTTTTATAGAAAATTTCATGTCTCTCTGGATCCATCAACTTGTAGGTTTTACGAGAGTTTGCATAACCAACAAAGATGCAAGGTTTACTTTGAGGTTCCAATGCCTTGCATTTATGTGGAGGTATTCATGCCCATGCTACACAGCTAAAGGCTCTAAAGTGCTTTATAGTAAGCTTCCTTCCATTCCAAGCTTCAAAAGGAGTTACACCATCCAAAACTTTATGAGGACTCCTATTCCAGATGTAGTTTGCACAATTAATTGCTTTAGCCCAAAAAATTTGATCAAGAGACTTATGTAATAGCATGCAAGTGGTCATCTCCTTGAGGGTTCTATTCTTCCTTTTGGTAACACCATTATGCTATGGAGTGTATGGTACTGAATGTAGAAGGTCAATTCCCTTAAGCACAAAAATCTATAAGTCTTGAGTTCACATGCTCCCTTCCATTATCTATTCAAAGTACCTTTATGGCTTTCTCTGACTATAATATTTTTTTAAATATAATATTAGATATAATAGTTAATTATTATTTAACAAAAATTAAAAATTAAATTTCTCTTATATAAGTAAAATCTAGTTAGTTGATCATATGAACAATAGATAGTTGTTATAGTTTATAAAGTTTAAAATATTTTATTTATACTATACATATATTAAATTTGTAATAAAATAAGAAATATTATAAATTGCAATCGGTCTAAACAATTTATTTTAATCACTAGATGTAAAAATTATTACAATATACAAGTACTAATAATAATATTATAATTGTAAAGTGTTTCCATGCATTTACCTTTGCAATTATAAAATTATTATTATTATATATTTTAGGTACATATAGGAAGTCTAAGGAGTTGATCTCTCAACCTTAACTTTGTAGATTGTGTATTTACTATTATTTTATATGCTAACATGGTTATCTTGCATTCATGTAAGTAAATAACTATAGTCCACAATAAGGGTGTGGATTTTATTATTTGACAGTCATTCTACATGTTAGTGCCCTAAAAATTTCCATTTAGCTGGAAGTAGAATAAAAGTTTTTGTGCTTTTTTTGGGTAGTCTATTGACTATGATGTCTTAAAGTGATGTGAGTTTTAGTCTTTTGGCCTTTTGGGCAAAAAGTAACCTTTTATTGAAAAAATATTCATCTTCCTTACTTTATGTTTTAAAAAATTGGGTTTTGCTCCAACTGTATTGGAGAACACCAACCTTTTGATTGCTTAGTTTGACCATCTTGCTAGATTTTGCAGATATTGACTCATTAGTTTGTGCAGGGATTGCTTTGTTTTGACAAAAAAAAAAGTATTCTATTAGTATTTTGAATTTATCTTCCATTTTTTGTGTGCTATTGAGCAAGAAAGTTTTTTCTCAAATTTCACTCATTTCTCATTTGATTTATTTTTTGTTTACTATAACTTGAGATGTATTTTATTCTCCAATGTGTATGGTTTTTTCCTTTCCTTTTTGGGTTTTGATGTATTTAATTTGGTTTTGTATGTCAAAATATATGGTTTCCATCAAGATATCTTGTATATTTTTATGTTCCTAAAATGGAAGTTTGTATTGGACCAATTTTTTGTTAGGTACCATAGACTAGAAGGATTTTCTCCTTTCAACTTAAATTAAAGTTTAAATTTTGCCCATTTTTGAAGGATCATCAATGGTGAAGACCTTCACAACTAAATGTTAGCCCTTGAGCATTTCTTACATTTTATTTTCATTTAAAAGCATGAAATTATCCCATTATTTTGACCAATTAGTAGTTACTACTTGTTGGTATTGGATTCACCCTCAATTTTTTAGTATTGGCAATGAGGTTAGTTGAGCATGCATTGTGCATGCAGAATTCACCATTTCTCCTTGGCAGCTCTTTTTTTTATGTTTGATCGAGATAACATTATAATATATTGGTAAGTGACATCTAGACCACATCATGACCATAATTGAGACCATAATTTTGGGATCCTAAGGGACCCATGTTCTTGTTTGAAGCCATCAATTTTTTCTTTTATCATTTTGGCTATTTTTCTTGGAGACCTTGTTTGATTTGTTTATTACTTTGATATATTTGAATGGGATGAGCCTATGTGTTTGGGTAGAAGAGTGGAGTGGCTCTCCATGGGGAGCTAGGAAACAAATGGGTCTCCAACATAACCTCTAAAAACTCTTAATTGAGTGAAAACTAAATAAATGAACTAGCTAAAATATATCGACAAGATTCATATACCTACCTATGTTGTTATATGGAGCCTAATCAGACTCGAACATTAATATTTTCCTACTTCATTAGTGTGGTTTCTTCCTAGATTATTGTATGGGGGTTTGGAAGCAGTGCCCCTTTTAGGATCCTAGTACAGAGCCTCAGGTGTGCTCGCTATCATAGTATAGGGTGGAGTCGAGGGGAAATGCCCTTGCGGGAGTTTTTTGACATTGCCACCTAAAAGCTCAAATGAATTTTAAATTCTAAAAGTTGTTAGGAGATATTTTCCTATTGGATGACTTATTGTTGCCCTAATTTTGTAAGTGGTAAAAATATTATATAAAATGGCTTAGGATTAGGGATTTCATTATGTATGATTTAGTAGCTTCTTGTGGAAGTATTGAGCTTCAAGGGATTGTAGCTTGTAATAAGGTTGTAATCCTTGGATAATAAGAATATTGGACTCATTGTTGGTGGATGTAGCTCAAGGATTGGGTGAATCACGTTAAATCTTTGTGTCTAGTGTTCTCTTCTTTGTGCATTATTCATTTATGATATTGGTTATATTTGCATGTAATTACTACATTTTTCCTTATAATCCTAACAACCTAGTCATTTGAGGACATTGATGGAAGTTGATTTAATGCTTATTTGATCAAGGATGTTGACCAAATGAACCAAAACTAGTCATCTAAAAATATTGATCAAAGATACATGCCATGTTTGTTCATATATTCAAACATTGATCAAAGGCTCGATGCTACATGGAACAACATGTGTCATGTAATGAAATCCCATTCACGAGTCCCTATATTAAGCCTTTTTTTTTACTGATTAGTAGACCTTTATACATGCACCATACTCTAATATATATTCATGTTTTTAAATTGGAATCATTGTACCATTATATATCATGACTTATGTATTTTACTGGTGTATGTGTGGTCAAGTGGTTATCACCACAAGCATGGTGGGGTGGAATGGTAGCATGTAGATAGGTGGAAATATACATCATTGTTGGAGAGTGTTATCCAAGTGGAAGACTACTTGTAGTGATAGAGTTCAAAGCATGATTGTTTATTCTATCTATTGCATTTATTTCTAATGATTTTGTATACATATTTACAATTATGCTTAGTAAAAATTAACATTAATTATGTTGTTTTAACTGAATTATGTGCATGGAATTCAATTATTTTATGTGATGCTCTCAAGAGTAGAGTTATTCATATTTTGTTCATGTATTGGAGTTGAAAGTAATTTTATTTTAAATTTACGAATGTTACAAGTTTCTACACATTATTTTTTTGGTATACACATCTGCCCATTATGCCTACAAGATCTCATTTTATTTTTATGTATTCCTTCATTCATGTTCAATTTTTATATAGACCTACACATATTTTTCCTTAATTGTCTAGGTAACGTTGACTTCTCTAAGTAACACTCAAAAGTTAAAGATACAAGAACCAAAATAATTTTGGTACTAAAATGCGGTGTGCCATATATGATGTACACCATATAGGCTTGGTGTATCATAGCTTGAGTCTGGCCATACCAAGGTACATGGTGTGTGTCATGTATGAAATATGTCATAACTTTTTTGAGGTACCAAAAAGATGAGTTGCATATTTTTGGACTTACCCACAAGTTAGGAGATGCTCTTACATGAACCATAGACTTTTTTCAATGAATGTTGGATCCTCTTGCTCATTCCATAATAATTGAGTCTCACATCCATTAAGTGGTACTTGTTTCACTCATTTTCTTAATGGCTCAAAACAATACAAAGACGCAATTAAATAAAAAATTATTATTGAATTTATTTTTAAACATGCAAAAATTATTTTGATCTCTCCTTTGAGTATGGTTTAAAAGACACAATTAAATAAAAATTTATTATTGTAAATAATATTTTTTATAAACATGTAAAAAATATTTTGAAATCTCCTTTGAGTACGATTTTAAACAACTAGAGTCAAATGCTTTATAAAGTAAGGATTGAAGTAATTTTTAGGAGAAGATAAATGATACTAAAAATAAGGAATATTTTTCATAGATTAAAAGATAATGCAATCAAGAGAATACAAATTTTTACATAAACCTCACTTAATTTAGTGGTGCAGGGATAATTATACTTTTAACAAAAATACTTTATTGTTCGCAATGAGATAAGTATTGTTTAGTGGTGCATGGATAATTATACTTTTAACAACAATACTTTACTATTCACAATGAGATAAGTATTGTTTACTTGATTACTAAATTTTAAATGAGAAGAAATGATAGGTCTATCACCTAATACTATTTTTCAGTTTCATCTCTTTTCCACTTCCTTATAATTCTAATTTATTCAGAAACTAAATTCTAATTCAATTAACTTCCACTCATCTTAATAATGGATCATCATAATGTGACACAATTACAATGTGAAAACCCATTATGATTCAATTAAGAAAATTAAATACTTGTCCAAAAAAATTAAAATCATCCAAAACTTCCCTTTTTTTCAAGCGGAGCCAAATGTTTTAAAATATTTTAGGAAAGTGTTTTAAACCAGTCTTTATATTCTCTATAAGATGTACCTCCAACTATTGACAATAAAAACTTAAAAAACAATAACATGGGTGACGGTCCTTCTCATCTTTCATAATTATTTTCTTTACTGCAAAATGTAATCACCTCTACAACTAGAAGAAAATGGAATGGCACAATTAAGCATAACATATAATGTTACTGTATAACTTATATTTTAAAATTCATCATGCACATTCTATAATAAAAATGGGAGATGAATACTTCAATTCAATTTATCAAGACTTCATGCTTTTAATACAATATGTCAATGGTGACAGTTATTAAATAAAATAAAATTTTCACTATAAATCTCACCTATAGATGCATGCCTCCACTAGGGTCAAATTTTTGTTGCATGGGTAACAAATTTATAGAACCCCAACATATTCAAAGGAAGGGAAATCACAAAGAAAAAAATTAATTATTTTTAAAAAAATTTACAACTACATAATCTAGTTTCTCCATTCTTTTTTATAATAACAAATTTAGTTGAAGAAACACTTTGACAAACATAATGGACGTGGCCTGAATTTTTTCAATATTTTTTTTATTATAATCAAGAATTTCAAGGTATATTCTTGTAAAATATTTGGTAGAAACTTTAAAATCAAACAAAGGTGTTGTAGCTATACACTCTTTCATTTCTTCCCAAATTTTATCGTATTAATTACTAGATTTATATCTAGTTGTCACATTCCATATTTGCAATTTGTATTATTTTTTTCCTTTCTCTATGTTTTTCATTCTCATAATTTGGAAAGGAATTTTAGTTATCAGGTGGGGGAAGCTCAAATTTGAAAATAACATAATTATGTTACTGACAATCGATTGATGGAAGTGCCATAGTACTGACAAGATAAGACAGGAAGATGAATTACTGGACGAGATGTATGTGTTAGAAATAAGGTGTCTCAACCTTGTATAATTCCTATTCTTATTATTTGTTTTGTAAAATGTATTTCTTGCAAATAATGTTGATGTGTCGACATCTTGAATTGTGTGTAAGGAGATCATGACTAAAACGGTTATGACGGATTCCTATGACACGTAAGAGCTATGTTAGGAAGATTCAATGACAAATGAAGACATGTGGCAACTAAGATATTTGAGTACTGTACACTCTACCCCAATACAATTTACCTTTGGGAGTAGCCCTAAAGTGAAGTGCATGTTATAAACATTTTTAGGGTTGCAAAGAGATGTGATGTGAAAAATTATATTGTTGGTACTGCGAGTAGCTACTGGAGTCTTCTGTTGTTGATGTTGAACTTGCATTGCAAGTGTATTGTAACCTTGTTTTGAAGATAATACATTGTGTAGGTTTTGAAGAGGTGGGGTTGTTTTACCGAAAGGTTTTTCCCCACCGGAAAATCCTTGTGTTATGTGTTCCTTTCTCTATCTATTTTTTGTATGCATGTTTGGCTGCAATATTGATGTTTACATGATATTGAATCTATAAGTGTAGAAGATTTTAATAGGATTTGCATCATACTTTCCTTATGAGATTAGTGTAGGAAGCTATTTTCACACTCGAGTTTCCTTACAAGCTGTATCAAAGCTTGATCAACTTTTGATCCTAGTTGTTGCGTAGGGTTTTTTGAGCTAATCTCAAGTTGGGTGGGAGTCTTTTGCAGAGCATCGTGAATCTTATTTGCAGATTAAGATGGTGAATTCATCATATGGAAGAATGGAGGTGGAGAAATTTAATGGCACTAATTTCGAGTTGTGGAAACTCAAGATGGAAGACATGTTGGAAGATCGTGACCTATGGGAAGCGACTACAAGTGCTACAAGAATAGCAACTATAACTCAAGTAGATTGGGATATCAAAGAACATAAAGCTAAGGGTCTCATAAGACTCTATTTAATTGATGCAGTCCTTCTGAATGTTCTAGATGAGAAAATTGCATATAGTTTGTGGGAGAGACTTGAGGCCGTGTATCAGGCCAAATCTTTGGTGAACAAGTTGTTCCTAAGGAAGAAGTTGTATTCTCTATGAATGGAGGAAGGTGGATCCTTAACGGATCATTTAAATGCATTTAATCTGCTGGCTACACAGTTGGCATCAGCTGGTGTCAAGTTAGAGGAGGAGGATCATTGCTACACACTGTTGTGTTCTTTACCAGATTCATGGGACCATCTTGTGATGGCTCTCAGAAGCACATTAGTCACCTTCAAAATGGATGATGTGGTGTCTTCGCTGCTATCAGAGGAGATGCAAAGAAAAGCTTCTATTTCAGAAAAAGAAGCCCTTGTTGTTCGTGGGAGATCCACAAAAAGAGGGAAGAAAAATGACAATAAGTCTGACAATAAGGGTAGATCCAAATCCTGTGGGAAGTTAAATACTTCATATAAGTCCAAGGAAAAATGTTGGAACTATAATAAGACTGGGCACTTTCGTAAAGACTGTAAAGAGCCTAAGAAGAAGAAGAAAGCCTCATATTTTGGTTCTGAAAAATCTCAAGAAGATGGTGATCCATTCATCATAGCTTTGGCAGCCCATGGATCTGATGATGTGTGGTTGGTTGACTCCAGTGCATCTTTTCACATGACCTTTCATCAAAACTGGTTCTCAAGATATGAAGAGTTCGATGGTGGAAATGTGTACTTGGGTGATGATTCTCACCTAAAGATAGTTGGATGTGGAAGGGTCACTATCAAATTTCCTGATGGACGAGTAAAGGGAATCAATGGAGTTATGCACATTCCAAGTTTGGCACAAAACCTATTATCTGTAAGTATGCTGAATGATGTAGGTGTGCAAGTTTTTTTTTCTAAAGATGGATGTAAGATGATGAGAGGAGCTATGGTGCTTGCTAAGGGTACTAGGAGAGGTACTTTCTTTTAGCTTGATGCACACATTTCTCAGTGTAATAGTTCTTCTGTTTCAAAGAAGAGAGTAGCTATCACTTCATCCCCACCATCTAAACAAGAAGTAAAGAAGACTGTGGTTAGTGGTTCTAATGGTAGTGCAACAAGTGTACCTAAGGGTGCAAACACTTTGGAAGGAAAGCTTCCTACAAAAAAGACAATGTTGTGGCATTTGAGATTTGGTCACATTGGTGAGAAGGGTCTCAGAACCCTGAAAAATAAAAATCTTGTTGAGGGGTTAAATGATTGCAATCTCGAGTTTGACTTTTGTGAACACTGTGTATATGGTAAACAAAATCATGTTTAGTTTTACTCTAGTTCTCACAAATCTTCTGATGTTTTGGATCTTATTCATTCTGATGTATTTGGTCTTGTAAAAGTTCCTTCAATCTCCAAGTCTGTATTTTTTGTATCTTTCATAGATGATTACAGTAGAAGGACATGGATTTATTTCCTTAAAATTAAGACACAAGTCTTTAGTCGATTCAAGGAATTTAAAGCTCTTGTAGAGAATTAGACTAGTAAGAAGATTAAGTGTGTGAGAATTGAAAATGGTGGTGAGTTTTGCTCAACAGAGTTTGAATAGTTCTATAAAGTACAAGGTATCGAGAGGCATAAGACAACTCCTTATACCCTGCATAAAAATGGAGTTCCAAAGAGAATGAATAGGACACTGATGGAGAAGGCTAGGAGTATGTTTAGTGGAGCCAGTTTAGAACAAAGGTTTTGGGCCGAAGCTGTGGCCACTGCTTGCTATCTGGTTAACAGATCTCCTACATCAACCCTTGTTGGTAAGACACCCATGCAGGTGTGGTCTGGTAAGAAGCCTTCAATTAGACATCTTCGTGTTTTTGGTTGTGAAGCTTATGCACATGTTCCAATGGAGAAAAGATCTAAGTTGGAAAACAAAGCTGTTAAATGTATTTTTATCGGGTACAGTGCTGGTGTGAAAGGATAGAAGCTTTGGGATCCTGTGACTAGTAAGGTGTTGTATAGTAGAAATGTTATTTTTAGAGAACTAACATCTTCTCCTATTGTGCTACAACTAGATGAAAAAGAAAAGGAAAAAGATGTTGTTCAGTTGCCTCCTACCCCTGAGAAGACTGAATAGAGAGACCATGTTGGGTCTAATGATGAGGAGAGCTCTTGCAGCTCTGATAGTTTAGAAGAAGAGGAAGAACAACCTCAACCTCAGCCCTTGAGGAGATCCATGAGAGAAAGAAAGCAACCAGAAAGGTTTGGTTATTCTATGTTAGATTCTAGTTGTGCTTTTTCTTTGATTACTAACACTGATGAGCCTAGATTTGTGAAAGAGGCTTTGGGCATGGAAGATGCAGGTTCCTGGATTGAGGCTATGGATGATGAGATGGCTTCATTAGAGAAAAACAAAATATTGGACCTTGTACCTTTTCCTAAAGGGAGAAAATCTATTGGTTGTAAATGGGTGTTCAAGAAGAAATTTTGTGCAGATGGCAGTGTTGAAAGGTACAAAGCTAGATTGGTTGCAAAGGGGTATTCACAGGTAGAGGGAATAGATTATGGTGAAATATTCTCTCCTATTGCAAAGTTGACATCCATTAGATTTCTATTATCTCTTGTTGCATCATATGATTTAGAGATAGAATAGTTGGATGTGAAGACAACTTTCCTTCATGGTGATTTGGAGGAAGAGATTTATATGTCACAGCTTGAGCACTACATTGTTAAAGGTAAAGAATCTTTAGTTTTCAGATTAAAGAAATCTCTATATGGTTTGAAGTAATCTCCTAGGATGTGGTACCTTAAGTTTGATGCCTTTGTGTTTTCAATTGGATTTGTAAGATCGAAATCAAATCATTGTGTTTATTTCAAAATTGAAAATGATCGCCTCCTTATTGTTGCATTATATGTTGATGATATGTTGCTGTTTGGGAAGGGTAAGGGTATGATTTTTGATTTTAAATCTCAGTTTTCAGCACAGTTTGAGATGAAAGATCTTGGGGTAGCTAGGTACATCTTAGGCATGGAAATCAGTAGAGATAGGTCTAACAAAAAACTTTGGTTGAGTCAGAGTAAGTATGTGAAGTCTATGTTGGATAGGTTCAACATGGCAGATTGTAGACCACTATGTGTTCCTATTCCTGTGGGAACAAAATTATCTGTAGATGATTGTCCAAAATCTCCTAGTGAGGTGGAGGACATGAGTAGAGTACCTTATGCTAGTGCAGTTGGCAGTCTTATGTATGCTATGGTCTGTACTAGACCAGACATTGCCCAAGCAATGGGAGTCCTAAGTTGATTTATGGCTAATCCTGGATGGGATGCAGTTAAGCAAGTATTCAAATATTTGAGGGGTACATCAGACTACTCCATATGTTATCATGGTAGCTCTTCTAGATCTCCACATTTAGTTTGTATTCATGGGTTTGTGGATTCAAATTGGACAAGTGATATTGACCGTAGGAGATCCACCAGTGCTTATGTGTTCACTATGTTTGGTGGTGCCATCAGTTGGATGAGAAAGTGACAACCTATGGTTGCTTCGTCCACTACAGAAGCTAAGTATATGGCTACTACTCATGCTTGTAAGGAAGCCATTTGGCTTAAGAGATTGTGTTCTAATGTTGGTGTTGATGCAAAACAGATTACTATTTGGTGTGATAGTCAAAGTACTATTTGCCTTGCAAAGAATCCAACTTTCTATGCCAGAACAAAGTACATTGATGTGTAGTATCACTTTGTGAGAGATATGGTGGAAGATGGAAAGGTAAATTTGGAAAGTGTAGATACTATGAAGAATGTTGTAGATGCATTAATGAAACCAGTGGGCATTGAGAAGTTTAGATGGTGTTCGGAGTCTATGGGCCTTTCAGCCTATAGCGGTTAGTTCCTGTTATGTTCCTGTTGCTCTTACAAGGTGTTCGAAAAGTGGGAGAATGTTAGGAATAAGTTGTCTCAACCTTGTATAATTCCTATTCTTATTTTTTTTTTTGTAAAATGTATTTCTTGCAAATAATGTTGATGTGTCAACATCTTGAATTATGTGTAAGAAGATCATGACTAAAATGGTTATGACAGATTCCTATGACACGTAAGATCTATGTTAGGAAGATTAAATGATGGATGAAGACATGTGGCAACTAAGATATTTGAGTACTGTACACTCTACCCCAATAGTAGCCCTAAAGTGAAGCGCATGTTATAAGCATTTTTAGGGTTGTGAAGAGATGTGATAGGTGTATTGTTGGTACTGTGAGTAACTACTGGAGTCTTCTGTTGTTGATGTTGAACTTGCATTGCAAGTGTATTGTAACCTTGTGTTGAAGATAATACATTGTGCAGGTTCTGAAGGGGTGGGGTTGTTTTACTGAAAGGTTTTTCCCCACCAGCAAATCCTTGTGTTATGTGTTCCTTTCTCTGTCTATTTTTTGTATGCATGTTTGGCTGCAATATTGATGTTTACATGATATTGAATCTATAAGTGTAGAAGATTTTAATAGGATTTGCATCATACTTTCCTTATGAGATTAGTGTAGGAAGCTATTTCTGCACCTGAGTTTTCCTATAGTATGTTGGTTCATAATACCATCGATGCATCCATGAACCAGCATCGTTAACAGAAACAGAGTTAGATGGAGTATTTCTAGGCCCCATCTTATCTACCTAAGTAGTCAGTGGCTTAGTGTGTGATTTTTAAGCCAAGCCTTCTCCAAGCGATGTCCATAAACATCACATATGGGAAGATTTGAGAAGTTTTTTGTGTGCTCTCAATGATGGTGGTCATGAATTGGACTCAAGTTATAGATCACATCTAGATGTTGGATAAAATGCTGGAAAGGAAATATGCAAGGAAAAGGAGTGGGTCGTGGCTACTACTCTATAAAATGCCTAGAGGAATGCAAGTTAGATGCTTGATTGATTGGCATCTTCAACACTATGAGCTCCTAGAAAAGGTATGGAAACTATTTCACATAATGAATGTTGAGTTAGAAATAATAAATTTCAATCACCTACAACCCTAAAAAAAATTTTAGCACCCTAAAAGTTGCTCGGAAACAACTATTACCAAGTGAGAGTATTTGCTCAGTAACCAAAGAAACCAAGTGGCAGGAGTGTTTATTGAGTGAGCTCGGTAAATGAAGAGAAAACAACTTGGTAGATGAAGAATCAACTTGGTAAATGAAGAACTCAGTAGACACTATAGCATGTGATTACTAAGTGAACTCGATAGGTAATGCAATTATCGAGTGAACTCGATAGCCATTGGAGAGTGGAGCTCGGTAGATGAAGATACCGAGTGAACTGAGTAGAGATAGCAGAGATAAGATCTTTTAACAAGACTTCACTGAGTATTGATTTATAGCGTGAACAAATTTCACCATTAAAACCAAAAATCTAGAACTTGAAGCTTCCAAATAAAACTTTTCAAATGCAATTAATAGATGGAGACAAATGGATTCAAGTATGTCTGCTTGCTTTCTATTCAACTTGGATTAAATCATTACAAAATCTAGGAGCATTCAACTTCAACTAGAAAACCCTAAAATAACCCTAAAACTTCAAACTTTAAACTTCAAACTTACAGCTCTAATGGCTGCATACTATAATGCCTGGAGAAATCACTGCTTAAACAGGTCAAAACAAACAAATAATAAACTTACAAAATGACCAAAGAAGAAACACGTGCAACTGCAGGCATAAAATAAACTTCCTTTTCTCTGCAACAACAAGATCTGCTAATCACTTCCTTTCAACTTTTCTTTGCAGCTTCTCTACTCTATTGAACTCTCTTTGTCTCTGTCTAGTTGAATGAATCTAATATTCCTTTTTTTATACTTGCAAAATATTTTCCCCCTCATTTTTGAATTTGAAAACTCACCCACTGCATTTATGTTTCTATCTATTCTGCTGGTCATTAGGTGGTAGGTGGGCATTTGGCTCCAGGGAGAAATGATGAACAGTAATTAATATTCCAACACTCCCCCTTTATCCCAAGCCAAACAAACAAAGATCACTACTAATCCAAATCAACTACACCAAGACACTCTCTTAGGTGTACAAAACTTTCAATGCCTAATGGCTTGGTAAAAATGTCTGCTAGCTGCTGCTCAGACTTATAAAAATTCATTTTGATATCCCCATTCTCCACCAACTCTTGGTTGAAGTGATATCTTATTTCTATGTGTTTGCTTCTCCCATGGAAGACTGGATTCTTGGACAATGCAATTGATGAGATGTTGTCATAGTAAATTGTGGTTCCATCCTCTTGCCTTTCATTCAAATCTGTCAAGATCCTCCTTAGCCAAATTGCTTGACATGCTGCTGCATTTGCTACTATATATTCAACCTCTACTATAGATTGAGCAACAATAGGTTGCTTCTTGGATGCCCATGAAATTGCATCCAATCCCATATGAAACATGTATCTAGAAGTGCTCTTCCTATCATCTATACTTCTAGCCCAATCACTATCAGTGTAACCAACCAACTTGAAACTATTATTTGTAGTATAAAAAATTCCAAATCCCTTGGTACCTTTCACATACCTTAGGATCCTCTTTCCCGCTTGCCAATGGGAATCCTTTGGTGTTTCTATAAATCTGGAAATCAAACTTACTGCATGCATTAGGTCTGGCTAAGTTGCAGTCAAATACATTAAACTTCCAACCATACTCTTGTATAGTGTTGGATCCACTTTCTTGCTAGAGTCTTCCTTGCTCAACTTTAGAGCTACCGTTGTTGGTGTGGGAGCTAGCTTACTATTCTAAATTTTAAATCTCTCCAAGATCTGCCCTGTATACTTTTCTTGAGAGATGAAGATTTCATCATGCACTTGTTTTACTTCTATGCCTAGAAAGTATTTCAAGAGACCTAGGTCTGTCATTTCAAATTCACTTTTCATGGTCTCTTTAAACTCACCAATTAGAGCCTTGTCATTTCCAAAAAAAAAAAAAATCATCTACATACAAGACAACAATCAATACATTACCATCTGTTGCCTTGATGTAAAGAGTGGGCTCACCATTGCTTTTTCTAAAGCCATTGCTCATCAAATATGAGTTAATCATATTGTACCATGCCCTTGGAGCTTGCTTGAGCCCATAAAGAGCTCTCTTCAACATATATAATTTATTCTCTTCACCTGCTACTTCATAACCAGGTGGCTGCTCCACATATTCTTCTTCCTTCAATATACCATTTAGGAAGGCTGACTTCACATCCATTTGGTATACCTTCCATTTGTGTTGAGTTGCAATTGCTATGATAGTACGCATGGTTTCCATTCTAGCAACCGAGGCATAGGTCTCATCATAATCTCTGCCATATAGCTTTTTGTAGCCCTTGACTACTAGCCTTGCCTTATGCCTATCAATCTTGCCTTTAGCATTGTATTTGGTCTTATAGACCCATTTCAGTCCAATCACTTGCTTCTTGGGAGGCAATTCAATTAGCTCCCATCTCTTATTCCTTTCTATAGCATCTATCTCCTCATCCATGGCCTTACACCATTTCTTCTCCTTAATAGCTTCTTCAAAATATATTGGATCACTATGAGAAAATAATGCAAAATTAACACTCTCATCATAATATTCATACCTTTCATCTTGGTATATCTCCCTAAGACTCTTGGTCTTTCTTGGTAACAGGGAGGAGAGTGTGGGATTAGAATCTTCACTACTGTTGCTTAGCACTAACACTCGATCATGCCTAGAGGAGCTCGGTAATGACTGAGGCTACTTGCCTTTTCTTCTATATACTCCTTCTTCTTGTTGTTCATCAACATCCTCTTCACTTATAATTGGCACTTTACTTGAAGTGCTCAGTGACTCATCAATTGAACCATACCAAGACTAATTTTCAAGAAATTCCACATATCTTGAAAGCATCATCTTGTTGTTCAATGGGTCATACAATCTATATGCCTTTGATTCTAGGCTATTCCCTATGAAAATGCATTTCATAGCTTTTTCATCCAATTTTTGCCTTTGCTCTTTAGGCACATGTGCATATGCAATGCATCCAAACACTCTTAGGTGTTCAACTATCCATCTTCCTCGTGACCATGCTTCCATTGGAATTCTATCATGGACTGCCTTTGTAGGACACCTATTAATTAGGTAAACTATTGTTTCCATAGCCTCTCCCCAAAATTTTGTTGGGAGACCTTTCTCTTTCATCATGCTCCTTGCCATTTCAACAATGGTCTTGTTCTTTCTTTCAGCCACTCCATTTTGCTGTGGTGTGTAGCTGGTTGTGAGCTCTTTCTTTATGCCATATTTCCTACAAAAGTTTACAAAAGAATTGGAGGTATACTCCCCTCCTCTATCTGATCTTATGACCTTGATATAATGTCCACATTCTCTTTCAGCCTAGGCTTTAAATTCTACAAATTTATCAAATGCTTCAGATTTATTCTTTAAGAAATACACCCATGTCCTATGACTGAAATCATCAATGAATGTCATGAAATAAGTACTCCCCCCAATGGAAGTAACTTGCATGGGACCAACTAGGTCATTATGCACTAATTCTAATGGATATCTAGCCCTCCTAGAATTTCCAAAATTAAAGGGAAGCCTATGTTGCTTACCCAAAATACAAGCCTCACACTTGTCACATGAATTTCCTACACGTGGAAAACCTTCCACCATTCTTTTATTTGACAATAAATTCAAACCAGCATAGCCAAGATGACCATACCTAAGGTGTAATAGCCATGAGAAGTCTTCAATCACACTCCTTAGAGCTGATTGTGTGGGAGGTGTAGCACCAACTTGAGATGAGAAACATGTCTGTATCCTCAAGGGAAACATTCTATTCTTTGTCATATGAACTTCTGCAAGTAAATTCTTGCTCCCATCCTTTTCATGAATAACACACATGTCATTCTCCATCAACACTTTATATCCATTTTGAATGAGCTGACCAATGCCCATCAAATCGTGCTTCATACCAGGGGTGAAATACACATTTTTTATTTCCTTCTTCTCACCTTTCTTGGTGCTAACCATAATTGATCCTTTGCCCACTACTGGTAGGGTTCCATTGTTACCCATCTTAATTTTTCATTTGAAACTCTTGTTAATGAATGAAAACAAGGTTTCATTACCACTCATGTGGTTGCTACATCCACTGTCAAGGTACCAAACCTTAGGGCTTCCTTCTTTACCAACATTACAAATGATGAAGGCAGTGGCATTGTTTCCACTTCCCATGTTCACATCAGCCACATTTGCTTGTCTTGACTGATCATTTTGCTTCTTCCAGCATTGACTTGCATAATTCCCATATTTATGATGGTAGTAGCATTCTACATTACTCTTATTTGAGTTGTAGTTTTTCTTACCTCCTCTTGAATTATTTTGTGAGCTACTTGCTCCATCTGCTCTTCCTAAGCTTTTTGCTGTAGCATTCCTTTGTCCTCCATTACCTCGACCTTTGCCTCTAGAGTTTCTACCTGAGCCATTTCTTCCTCTCCCCCTTCCACTTGGATTTGACTGAGCCTTGAATGCTTTCTCTTGGGTAGAAGAAGGTGTGGATCTATTGATCCTATGGTCATGGGTTTAAAGTGTACCCATTAACTCATCCATTGTCAAAACAGTGAGGTCTTTTGCCTCTTCTATGGTCATGACCAAATTGTCATATTTATGAGGTAAACTCCTCAATATCTTCTCCACTATCCTTTTCTCTTGATAGTCTTCACCATTTGACTTCAGTTGGTTAATAACATTGGAGGTCCTTGAACTGAAGTCTATAATTGATTCATTTTCCTTCATTTGAAGGTTCTCAAATTCCCTCCTTATATTCTGCAACTTTAATGTACAGACTTTATCAGTCTCCTTGAAGTTTTTCTCAAGGATATCCCATGCTTCCTTTGCATAATTTGCTGCTACAATATTTGGGAATACTGTCTCTATCATTGCTGCTTCAATAAGACTTAATGCCTTAGCATCCTTCCTCCTTGACTCTTTCAAATGAGTCTTTTGTGCATTTGTGAGGGCAGCATACTAAGTTGGGTCTATCACATCATTAAATCCATTAACCATAAAATCCCACAAATCATTAGCAACCATAATGGTCTTCTTTTGCTTTGCCCATGTATCATAATTTTGTCCATTGAATGGTGGTCACTGCTTCCATATCTTTCCTACATCTCCTGCCATGTCAAATATCCAAAGAAAACAAATGCCCAAACTCACTATGGATGTGGGGCCTCAAAGCTCTAATACCAAGTTAGAAATAATAAATTTCAATCACCTACAACCCTAAAAACAATTTTAGCACCCTAAAAGTTGCTTGACAACAACTATTACCGAGTGATAGTATTTGCTCGATAACCAAAGAAACCAAGTGGTAGGAGTGTTTACCGAGTGAGCTCGGTAAATGAAGAGAAAACAACTTGGTAGATGAAGAATCAACTCGATAAATGAAGAACTCGGTAGACACTACAAAGTGTGATTACCGAGTGAACTCGATAGGAAATGTGATTATTGAGTGAACTCGATAGCCACTGGAGAGTTGAGCTCAGTAGATGAAGATACTGAGTGAACTCAGTAGCGACAGTAGAGATAAGATCTTTTAACAAGACTTAACTGAGTAATCATTTATAGCATGAACAACTTTCACCATTAAAACCAAAAATCCAGAACTTGAAGCTTCCAAATAAAACTTTTCAAATGCAATGAATACAAGGAGAGAAATGGATTCAAGTATGCCTGCTTGCTTTCTATTCAACTTGGATTAAATCATTACAAAATTTGGGAGCATTTGGCTTCAACCAAAAAACCCTAAAATAACCCTAAAACTTCAAACTTACAGCTCTAATGGCTACATACTACAATGCCTGGAGCAATAATTGCTTCAACAGGTCAAAACAAACAAATAATAAACTTATAGAATGACCAGAGAAGAAACACATGCAACTGCAAGCATGAAAGAAACTTCCTTTTCTCTGTAACAACAAGATCTACTAATCACTTCCTTTCACCTTTTCTCTGCAACTTCTCTGCTCTGCTGAACTCTCTCTATCTTTGTCTAGTTGAATGAATATAATATTCCTTTTGTTATACTTGCAAAATATTTTCCCCCTCATTTCTAAATTTGAAAACTCACCCACCACATTTATGTTTCTATCTGTTCTGCTAGTCGTCAGGTGGTAGGTGGGCATTTGGCTCCAGGGAGAAATGACCAACATTAATTAATATTCCAACATGCTGGAGATGGTGACAATCATCATGTAAGTCACACGGGCTTTATTATAAAGTTTTTGTTGTTGAACTACATCAAATCATGCAAAGGTGGTGATAATAGCTGGGTTGAGTTTTATCTACCAACCTCCATGCACATACTGAGATGGGATCACTGGAACATGACTGCGAAGTTATATGACAAAGCTATTCGATAGCTTGATTGCAGCCCATAGAAGCATACACTTGACCACTGTTCGACATAATGAGTCAATTTCATGGATTAATATAGAATGAAATGGTGCAAGGATATATGGAATACATAATATTAAATTAATGTTGGGATCTTCTAGAGTAATTGTCTCCAAGAAATTCAGAAGACATGCATAAAAATGTATCTTTCAGAAGTATTTTAACAAAATGTGGAATGAGCGTAATCAAATTGTACATGGTATGAACTCCACATTTTCTTTACAATATCCCCCATTTGAAAGTGTTCCCAATATTTATATGGGAGGTTTTGAAAGGGTGATATCTCATTGATTATAATAATCCAAATCTATGAAATGTCTTCAGTAATTTGGCCAAGTTAATGCCAAGCATATTAGTGTTGCACTAATGGATGTAGGAGTGAATTTCATTATTTGTGAGCATAACTTTTAAAATATAAATTGCATTGGAAGTATACAAGTGACATTAAAAAATCCACTACAATAATGAGGTGACTTTCATTAGTATATGAATTATATGTCAGATATCGAGTTGTTTCCACCCTCATCTCAATGGTTTGCATAAAGTCTAGATGTTTGGAAAAGGATTCATAATCCTTTTTGAAAATGAAATAAGATTTCAAATCCTTTTCTAATACTAACATTTTGTTTGAAAGAGGAAAATTGTTAGTAATATAAATTGTGCTTTATTACAAAATGCTTCACAATCTCTAGATCACATGTAAATGGCATGACTAGGTAATTTATTTCATTATGGTGAAAAAGATGAATTGTAGAAGAAAGGATCGCCAGTAATGTATGGGATAAAATAAATGGATGAGAGAAAATTTTACAAACACTTGGTTAGACTTTGTGTTTAGTGAATGGAACATAAAAATCTCTCTGTTCAGATTTGATCCCTCAAGAAAGCATGTCTCGAAGGAATTATGATAGTGAAAAAAATGCTTCTCAAATGTGTGGTTAATTTACACATACTTAGTGATGTAATAGGCTCATTGATGCTCTCTCATTTCTCTTTCATGGTATCTAAAGGAAATTGAAGACACCTCAAGTCAAATTCACAAGACCCCAAAACTGTCCATTCCCACATCTCCACATCAACTAAGGGCTTCTCTCCTAAAGGATAGTGACTCAACATCTCTTGACTCCACACTTAGGATAGTCATGTAAAGGATCCTGCTTGAACATTTAGGGATATTCCTCTCATCGAATATACTCCCTAACATCCTTCTAGACCCTTTCCATATAATTTTCTATCGATTAAATCCATTAAACAGAACTCTTAAAACAAATAGCCAAGAATATACCTTCGTACTATCTCCTAGATAGACCCATACTTAGGGAGGTATATCTTTTGAACTAGACCATAACTTCTCGATTGCTCTAATGAAGATGGGTGTAATTAGCTTATGGAAAATTATATCCAAAACTATAAGAAATCCAATAGTTCATTTAAAAGTTATGTGTCCTGTACCGAGCCCTTTTTTATGTCATACATATTTTGGCAATTACAAATGAATGGTTCTCTCAATCTTGCTCACAATTGACTCATTAAAACTTGATTCTTTCCAATTTATTTTCTTTAACAAAATACAAAAACATAGAGTCTTCTAACATTATCAAAAGTTTATTCTTTCAATCACTGCCTTTATCAAACTTAACGCCACAACAAAACTAAAAGAAAAGAGAGCAAGAGATGATAAGCTACAAACTAACTAGAAAGACCAAAATGCATAAACCAACAAACTATAAACATCAAATGCATGGCTCTCTCGTCAAAGACCAGAGAGTCAATTCTATCCTTTACAAGCTTTTACTCTCCTTTTATTCTCTCACTTATCTCTCCACTATTGATTCCCTCTCTATCTCATTACATGCAAATCTCTTTCCTTAAAGAGATGTATTCTTGGTTAGTTATAAAAACCAACCACTAACCACTATGGATGACATTTAATCCATTTATAAATACATCTTAATGGTAATTTAAACCATTTTCTAACACATTATAATGATATTTTAATCATTTAAACCATTTCATTACATGGTTCTCTAAAAATGCAAAATGTCTACAAACATTTTATGGAACTTGTAATATTTCTCCAATGGTGAGGTCCCTCTACACCACCTAGAGATTAAATTTTTCATTAAGAAGTGATTCAGGAATTGAAAGAAACCTATATTGTCATGTCAGTGAGGTTATTTATTTTTATGGTTTCTCTCTCTCAAATTTCACACCTTCCAAGTATGATCTTGTAAACAAAAATTATTATGATATTCTAGTTAATTTTATCAAAGTTCTCCCAAAATGCATAAAACAAAGTTAGTTACTAACCTAGAAAGAATGTAGTTATCTGATGAAGCCTATAAATACAAGGCTATTTTTAATGTAATGTGGGGAGGATTTTATAAAGGGGAAATGTTGGAGCAATTTTTAAGGGGACTTTTTGATTTGCATTATACATTCCATGTTCTTGAACTTTTATATTTTCAAGAAACTAATGATGAACTCCTCTTATTGTATGTCTTGAATGTGTCATTTTATATTGAATCACTTGCTTTTCATATGTTGAATTGGTGATATCTTGCCTATCAATGAAATATGATAGTCTTCCTTTTTGGAAAATGTATTCATTCTATGGTATCTTTTTATGAATATATATCAGAATAACATATGTTTTTGTATCATGTCAAATTCTAGTATTCATTTTTTTCATCATTAAATTTATCTTCTTGAGATCTCCTTGCAACTGGTTATCTAGTGTGGAGTCCCATTTGGTATGCGTAGGTCTATCAATGGGATTTATGTTATTCACTTTTTTAAGTTTTATGCTTTCTTTACTTTTGTGCTTTTAGGTAAAAAGTACACAAAAATACCTACTACACTCATCATAAAAGGGATTTTCCTTCTCAAACATAGAGGAAGATTGCAAGTTGATAGTGATTGGTTACAATTTCTCCAACTATTGGCATAATTGTCACTTTTCACAGGGTGAACATGGTCATTTCCAAAGATTAATTCATAGTGACAAATCTATTTACCAACAAAATGTAAGTGTCATTAAGAGTAGCAATGTATGGAGATAGAAATAATGTAGGAAGCATAACAAAGACAATTATATGGTAGTTTTGACTATTGGGTTTTCAATAGTTGTGTATCTACAATTATTGGAAGTATTGGTGTACTCATACATAATATGGTTGATATACAATATATTTTTACACAAGGAGTTGATTATGCACAATGATATAGATTTAGTACCTTTTATTCTATTTACATAGTTCTATGTATGAAAAACATGTGTATTCATATTTCTATCATTAAGTTGGAATAATGATGAAATAATTGGAAAAAATGTAGATATGAACTCATTTATTAAATATATTTTCCCATAAGACCAAGCATATCATTTTTGAGGTACTATAACATTTTTTCACGAAGTACATTTCAAGTATAAACTGGTATGGCCATCTTTGTAATTATTTCTCCTATTAGTGCTTATTGGTCAAAGGTCAATCAAAGTCGTCAAACTAGTCAACATCATCAAATAACATGGAGGGAGCATAAAAATGATTTTTTTCATTCATCTAATTAATATTGGTCATGTTTACAAAGTTAAAAGTGGCATTGACATAATATTGTCACAAATTGCAATTATTGTAAAAAAAATCAATTGACCCTAAATCATTCATCACTGCATTGAATTATTATTGCCATTAGATCTAGATGGGTGGGTGAACTATAGTGACAACCTTGTTTTAGCCATGGAACATTCACAACCATTGTGTGTTGAAGTTCCCCAAAAGTGCCCTACACAATATTGAGTTGTGATCTTCAAAGGGTCATAAATAGGAGCTCATGAGAGGTATCGACAAGTTGCCAGATGGTACATGATGGCATTGTTATGTATATGACAACTACTCTTGGTTTTATGAGATTCAATTTTGTTTTGGATTTGGCACGGTTAGTGTTTCAAAACTACCAAGAAACAAAGTACCTGATACCAAGATGTAGAGGACAAATCCTAATCTAAGGTTTAGCTACCTCCTATATTCAACTAAGGCATCTTCAAATCTGGATTCAACTTTAATAGAAGCACAAGGATTCTCTACTCTTTAGGTTCTGCAAAACCAAGGTAGGTGCACCTAAGGGATACAAATGGCTCAATACTTGATATTATCTTTACATTTCACTCACTCACAATTGATACTATTTCATCACACTTATCCCCTATAGCAGATATTGGTCACAATTCTTATTAGATTTACAAATAATTCTAGAGTATAGTAGCTAACTACAACACACAGAGATTAATTACAAACAAGTGTTAACAATCAATTAAATTCTTCATACATGAAAGTAAAATTGATTTAACTTTTAAAGTTTTTCTCAATGTAACCCCATGATTTCTTCAACATGCAACTAAATAAATGATCAATGCCCTATCCATTAGCATTTAGAGTCTACCCAACAATTGTGGCATAATTAGTTGCCTTACAATCAATATTATCAGCAATCAACCCTAAACCCCATTCTTATGAATATCCTTCTTATATGACTATAAATCTTATCAATTTAATGAAGCATTTACTTAACTCCTTGAATTAAAAGAAAGAGTAAATTGATATACAACCTATCCTAGTTGCATTAAATTGCATAAACCTTGCTTATACAATCTCAACATAACCAGCACATAACAATGGAGACAGAATTCAAACAAAAAAGATATCATAGAACTTTCCTTTTTTATTAATTTTCCTTGAAAATCATATAGTATTGATGTAAACTCATAATAACTCAAGACAAGACAACATGATCTTTTAATACCAATGTATTCTCAGATTTGCAGAGAAAGATACATCACAAAGTTAACACTAAGATTGATTGGACTAAATGCAATACTAGCATAACACTAAAATACACAAAAACTTCAGACCTTTTCTCTAGCATTGGGATCTCATTTATATAGTATGAGATGCAACAAACTTTAGGCCTTAGGAAGAAAGGCAACTATCCTTAAGGAAAAAAGATTTTACAAACAAAAGGTTGCTGCCATAATAAGACAAAAATTGTGCTTTTTTTCTTTCTTGCAATAGAATGCCTTTATCAAGAATCTTCTTATAGTGGGGACATTTTTGTTGTAGCTTCTTGTTTTTGAGAGGCATCATGTGATGATTGGACCAGATGCATCTATTTCTTCTCTAACTATGGGATCACTTGATTTGTATGTAATGAATTTAGTTCTAATATTTATAAACTGATTGGGACTTGTGGCTCTGCCTCTAGATCATCAGATTAAAATACCAAATCAATAGTTACAAATGGTTTCCTTTTTATTAAGACACCAATTTGAACTTCCATATTTGTTACTACAATTGGTTATTCCTCTTTCCTTTCTTTTCCTTGATCTAGTGCATCAATTATCTACAGCTCATCTGGGTCCATCTCATCTTCGTCAATTTCTTTAGATATCAACTGATTGGCTTGAGTGAGATATGTCATCCACTTGTTGAAAAGTGAATCATCTAGCCAATTAAAATTCAAAATCTCTTGCTATTTCTTTAGGATTTCTTCTCCTAACTTCTCAATTTCATCAAAATCCTTTTAAAAAGAATGAAAGAATATTTGTACCTTCATAATTTCTTCAGTTGTCTTGGCAAACCATATGTGATCCTTTTCATTTATGAACTTATTTAGTCTAATTCATATCAAATCATCCAATTTTGTAGCCCATTCTTCTTTATCTTTCAATTTATCTACAACCTTGAGTGCATGAGGGAAAAGCTCAAAAATTTCACCAAGATATTTTGAAAAATAATTTATAGTTCACCTCTATAGCACAATTCTCTTATTATCAAAATTAGAGAGGCCATTAGTAATGTCAAAAGTCTTTTCTATTTGTTCACAAGAAAGACTAATGACTAAGCAACGTAAAATAGTCACATCTCTGTCCCTACCATTCTATTTTTTTACAATTGGTTTCAAAGTGGCCTCATTACTTTTTAGCTCATTCCATATATCTGTTAATTTTGACAATTGTACATAAAATGTAGGCCAAATTATTCTATCTATGTGATACATAATTGAGTCTCTTAATTTATTTTCATGATGAACACCTAGCTCCATATGCATTGACAAAATTTTAGTCCTTTCTTCTTCAAGTTCTTCAACTATATATGCTTGGGGGCCTTATGGGGTGCTTGGCATTTCTATAAGTGGAATTGTGTTGAATGGTGCAATTGGAGGATGAGGAGGATAGGTAATCCTAGGTTTGCTAGATTGTCCCTTATATCCTATAATTTTATTTTCAAGCTCAATCCTATTATATACTTCCTTGTTGTAAGTATCCAAAACCTATTCATATTTTTCTTAGAACTCTAGTTTTTGTCTTTTCTCCTTCCTAGCAATGGTTAATGTGAGGGTAGTTGTTTCAACATTGAATTTTTTTACCTTTCATTTGGAGTATCTTCTACCCTCTTAACAATCAAATTTTCTACTAATTTAGTATCATCAGATTGAGAAAAACTAGCTCTAGATCCTCTTTTTAGAGACTAGATTACTAGAGAAACATAATCTTCACTAAATTAGCACCTCTAAGTCATTTTTTCATTTTCTCCTCAACATTCAACTTCTTACTGACAATGTTAAAAACCATGGCATTTGTAGTATTCCAATCTGGAAAAAGTAGAAAAAAGTATAACTCTAGATGATTTGATCATTCTTCCTCCTTCTTCTAGAGTCAAACTTCTAAATTCTTGCATCATTTCATCTTTTATTTCATCTTGTATAACTACATCTTCCTTTTCCAACTATTTATCTTTTCTCTTGCTACATCTTTCTTCAAAATTCTCAACATTAGTTCTCCAAGAAAACTAGTAGAAAGCCCTTGATTTGACAAAGTTTGTCATCTGACAAAAATTCATGGCTAGCCTATTCTACTATAGGATCTAATTACTTCCCTTTGTAATCAGCAATAGTCAATTCAAGGCTAGGCATAGGAGGTTCCTAGGGTTTTCCTTCCTCCAATTCTACAACAATAATAAAAACTCCCCCTTGGGATTTGAGTTGGTCAATCTATTATATAGTAAGTTGTTCCTCTCCTATATGCAAGGGAGATTGAATGGAGTGTAATCTTCTATTGTGACACTTGCCTCTCTTATATTTTTTGCCTTTTGGGCCTTGGCTCTTCAAGTCTTTCTTCTATTTGAGCTCCTCGTCAAAGTAGTGTCGGTTGATCCAACCACTCACTTTCCTTTGTCAATTGCAAGCTCTTTTGTTTTGATTATGTTATAACCAAGCTTCTTTTCAATAACCAATTGTCTCAATCCTACTACAGGAGTAAAAATTAACCACTTCATCACCTCTCTTTCTTTATCAGGATAAGTATTGATAAGAAGGGACATTTTCTCATTCATTACATCTATGATCTCTAAGGAGGTGATCATCAATTCATTCATCTTATCTTTTGATGTCCTATCATCTTTTAATGGACTATAATCCTTGTCAAAACAAGTTATAAATTCCAAAACCCTAGAATAAACTCTCTATTTTTCTTTCTTAATTTCTTGTTTTTTAGAGAGAAAATTCATTCTTGATTACATGATTAGGGAAATAGAATTGATGCTTGCAAGCATTGGTCTTCGCCTTCTGTCTAAATATTTCAAAAAATACCTCATTATTAAACCTAGAATGGGAAAGTTTCATTTTGTATGGGTTTAAAATTTTATATAAAAATAACCATCCACCCTTTGTAATTATAAATTGATGAGCCACAGTGCAAGATGGGAAAATAGAGCCCTTTGACATACCAACCAATTTTGCCTCTTCCAAACCACTTATTTGCCACAAAATCTCCACTAACCCTTCCTTAATTAAGAGGTACTTATTAGGGAAGCACATGTGGAGTTCCTTGGAATCCATATGCTTTGAAAAGTATTGACATTGGATATGGTATAATATATGCCCAATTGTGAGAAAATTTTAAATTATTAGGGATGCCCATAGGCCTAATAAAATCTAACAATGCCTTGGGTATCCTAGGATTATCTTTCAATAATAGGCTTCTCAATCTAGATGCAAAATATCTATCAGATCTTACAAAACTGGCCTCCTATGTATCCCAAGTCATGTCTGCACTCCATAATTGGACTAGAAAAGATTCTCCATCATGTTCTCTTGTTAACACCATTTCTTTCTCAAAATATGTGAACCCCTTATACATAAACCTGTGTATCAACAAAGAGTTAAAACCAAAGGTCTTCTCAATTTTTCCTTTTGCAATTCCGATCAAACTTACATGAATTTTTTCAACTAGAAAAGATGCAAAATGAAAAATAATATCAACTCCAAAGGAAGACACCATCATATACATGAACTCTATTGGCATAAATTCTTGTTTATCATAACCAAAAACCTTACACAAAGTTATGTATCTATCTATAGCTCTAGAATTGAAAAATTATTTCTTAAAAGGATCTTTGGCTGAATTTATGACAAAGGTTAGGTTTCCAATTGTGGCCAAATTCCCTCTTAGTGCTCCTTGCCTAATTTTATCCTTGTTGGATAGATATTACTTTTCCAAATCCTAAAACTCAATAATCTCATGATAATCTATTGTAGGATCCATTCCAAAGGCTCCTTGAATATCTTCAATAGTAATCTTCACCAATCATTCTCTATTTGTCCCTCTCACCATCCTAGCTATTGGATCATAATTTCAAGATATAGCTATAAGGAGGTCTGAATCCATGAAGACTCTAGGAGCTACTAATTTTCCTAGGTCAAAATTTCAAATGTTTCCATGGGGGGTGAACAACTTTCTCTCTAAAAACCATTTTTTGAATAACTGTAATCCAATTTTAGAGGTCACTGCATCTCGAGTCCATTTCCTCTTGTCATATAAATTGTCTACAATTCACAACCTAAGATTTATGAGGACTAACTTCTTTATCTAGGTAGCCTCATTGGTATAAATTCATTTAATTGTTCTAAGAAATTATTGTGAATTTTTCTACTAGCATAATCAACCTTCCCAAAAAAACCCTTCTTTCGAGGCATAATGAATGACAATAAAATACCAAAATTCTTATTTATATGTAGAGGAAGATACTTACTTGGCCCTTTTATTTCTTCTCTGAATGCTGGGATGGGTTGTTCGCATATAGAAATTTATGGCTTGGCAAGGCAAAATAATAGGTTTTATTAATAAGTACCAAGCTTTCAAATTTTAGAAAATCTATTTGCAAAATAAAATTCTTGACCTTCTTTACTACATTCCTTATATTAGTTCACACAAGAAGCTTTTAATTCTCATAAATGGGTTGAAGAGAGAAAATAGAGTGGCATTCCCTTTCGAGTTTGAAAATGAGTCGTTAATTCATAAAAATCTGACCATCAAGAAATAAAAAATAATCTAAATCAACTTGAACCTTCTGACCTAGTAGTCAACCCAATTGAAACTTGACATATATACCTTTTTCCACCTCACTGGTAACTTTTTTATCATTCTTATATGTCACATGACATGTTTCAATATGTCATTATGTCACTATGGATAAAGATCAAGCAGTTTCTATTAGTGACATAACAACAACCTTTGATCTTTCATGCATCTGATGATCTAGGATGATAATTCAAAAAAAAAATGAAATTGGGCCACCATGCTATGTGTCACATTGACATTATGTCACTGTAAGTAAAGACCTTACAACTCTAGCTAGTGACATAATGACAACCACCCAATGAATTTTTAATTTGATGGTGAACAATGAGATCCATGTTACATATTATGATGGATCCACTAGGACACATGTTGTGCTGTCACTACCTTGCCATGAGTATTCATCATGCAAGTTTTACTAGCAATATAAAGAAAACCATTGATCTTTTGAAGATCTAATGGTTATAATTAAAACACAAAATTCCTCTTTTCTTTTCCCATGGTGAATAAGAAAATGGTAGCTAGAGCAATGTGCTAACTAAAAACCCTTAGAAAATCCTTTGTATGGGCTAACCTTATACTTTCCATGTGTCAACTCCTTGCTATGTTGCTATAATTATTAACCTTGCAACTTTTCATAATGAAAAAGTGATAGTCATGGATTCTCTTCGAGATCAATGAAGGAGAAATATGTGTTAAGAAATGTGCATACCTTGTTGAGCACTATATAAAAAATGGACATTTGTCACCTATTTTGATAGCCTTACTAACCACAAAGGAAAATGGCCTACCATGCTATGTGCCTTCCTATCATTATATCACTATAATTAAAACATCTACATCTTCTCCTAGTAACATAATGATGCTTATTGATCTTGAAATGATTGGACGACACTGAAAATATACCTTTTCTCCATGATATGTTCATTTATGGCAAATGAGAACTTAATAGCTAGAATCACATTCATGATTAAAAACTTGTCATAATTTCCTACAAGGGTTGGTCCCACTCCTCCACATGTCTTCATGTCATTATATCACTATGATTAAGAAGAAGCAAATTTTAGTAGTGACATAATAATGCTCGTTGATTTTGAAATGATCGGACGATGATAATTTTATTCTAAAACCTTGCCATTCATTAGGCCCCATGGATAGATGTCACTTAGTTGCTATGTTGATGTTGTTAAAATATGCTCATCTATTCTAAGTGACATAATGACAACCCTTGATCTTAAGGAAGATCAAGGGCTACAATGACTTGGTCATTTTTCAAATATAAATGATAACTTGCGCAAGACTAAAATAAAGCTTGGGTTAAAATGCAAACTGAGACTTAAGATGAGGTAAAGTAATGTAGTGAAATTTAAAAGGGTACATGGGAAAAAAAATATAAAAGAAGTTTTTAAAAGATCATCATAAAATTCTTGCTCATTTCTTTACAATGCAAACCACATAAACCTAGCTCAAGGCCTTAGGGAAAAACCAAACATTGGAATAATGAAACATAATTACGGACTTTTCTAGGGAAAACAATGATTCAAAGGCACACAACCCTAATTTCTAAAGTAAAACTATTATTTTCATTAAAATATTTTAGAAATTTTAACAAATAAAAAACTAGGCCAAGAGGTACAACATTCTTTCTTGATGCCAATACTTGCATTGTTCCTCAATGAATTGGTGCAACAATGCATGCCTCTCCAAGTATTCATCGTGACATTAATTTGAGTACATCATTATCTATGGATGGGTGGGTGAACCCTAGTGACAACCATACTTTGATTACATAATTTCTAGAACATTCACAACCACCACACAAAAAACTATCCTCAAGGTGCACTAAGCACCATTGAGTTGAGATATTTAGAGGATTGTAACTTAGAGGTCATGAGGGATTGAAGGGTGTCATAGGGATTGAACACTAAAATAACCTATCTCAATTATGTGATATTTAAATTGGTTTGAACTTGGAGTAGCATTCTTGTTTAATGCCAAAACTTGTAGTGTCCCTTAGTTAATTGGTACAATTACATGTATCTCTCTAACCATTCACTGTGACATCAATTCAACTATACAATTATCTTTGGATGGATGGGTGACACTAGTGATAACCCTATTTTTACCATGATTCTCTAGAACATTCATTATCACCATGCATCAAAGTGTCCCCAAGGTGCACTAAGCACCATTAATATGCAATCTTTAGAGGGTCATAAATCAAAGGTTGTAAGGAGTAAATTGATGAACTATTAGATGATACATGATCATGTTGTTGAACCCTACAATAATATATCACATTTCTAGGAGATTGTAGTTGGTTTCAATTGGGCACAATATTCTAATTTGGTGCCAAAATTTGTTGTATTCCTTAATAAATTGGTGCAATAGTGTGGATTTCTCCAACCATTTATTGTGGAACCAATCTAATAAAATTGTTATTTTTAGATGAATAGATAAATCTTGATGAAAACCTATTGTGAATATGGAGTTGCTAGAACTATTGTGACCATCACACATTGAATTTTCTCCAAGTTGAACAAGCACCATTGAGTTGCAACCTTTGGAGGATCATAAATCAAAGGTCTTAAGGGGTATTGATGAGTTGTCAGATGCTAAAATATTTTCTTGTCAAACCCTAAATTAACTTATCTCAATTATGGGAGATTCCAATTTATTTAAATTTAGCACATCATTCTGTCTTGATGCCAAAACTTGTAGTGTTCCTCACTGAATTAGTACAACAATGAGTATTTCTCCAACCACTCATTGTGGCATTGATTCACTAAGTTTTTAGCTCAAGATGGGTGGGCAAGTCCTAGTAACAATCATATGTTGACCATAGAGTTTTTGTAACATTTACAACCACCATGCACCAAATTATCCCCAAGGTGCACTAAGCACTATTGAGTTGCAATCTTCAGAGGATCATAAGTCATGAGGGGTATCAATGAATTGTCAAATGTAACAAGATCATATAGTCAAACCCTAAATTAACCTATCAAAATTTTGGGGTAATTTAAATGGTTTGAATTTGATAGACCATTCTTGCTTAATAACAAAATTTGTAGTGTTCATTAGTGAATTGGTGAAATATCACTTATCTCTCCAATTGTTCATTGTGGCATCAATTCATGAATGCCATTATATCTATATGTCTAGGTGAACCCTAGTGACATCCTTTTTTTGACCATGGAGTTGCGAGAATTTTCATGACCACTACGCACTAAAGTGTCCCCAATGTGCATTATGAACTACTTAATTGTGATCTTTAGAGGATCTAAGTAAGAAGTTGTGAGGGATATTGAAAATTTATTAGATACTATAGAGCTATGTTTTTAGACCCTATAATAAACTATCTTAGTTCTAAGAGATTCCAATTGGTTTTAATTTGGCCCAACATTCTCGGTTAATGCCAAAACATATAGTGTTCCTCGGTGAATTAGTGCACCAAGATTAAAATGAACAAGATTCCAATGAACATGATTCAAATCAACAAGATTCTATACACCATTCAAATACACATGTGCAAAAAATCACAATTTAGTATAATATATCAAAATATATAATCATATACAAATATGATCTAAATTTATATCAAAATGTGGCACATGCCATTAAAAAATGTCGATAAAATCAAAGCTTATATATATTGTGGCATGTGCTATCTCAAAATGTGTTGGGTGGCATCTCTAAATAACTACAATATCCTACGTTGTTGGTGGATCATCAAAATGTAGCCTCTTCAATATACTATTTGGATCCAATATATCTTGCATGAATGAAAAAAGATAAAACCCAAGTTAGACTGGTTGATTTATATGATTTTTACATATCAAACGTATATTTATTTAAATTCATGTTGATCAATAATTTAATAAATAATTTAATTTAAAACTCACATGTACCTCTCTTTATGACTTCTTGCGACAATTAGGGTTCATCACATATGTCCTAGACAATGAAGGGACCTCACTAGCTCTGAGGAAAACATGTTTTTATGGTTGTGAGATCTATGAATTAACCTAAAATTTTAGTTTATTAGAATAATAAATTTATAACATAATCAAGAATTTTATTTAAAACTTACCTCTGGTGATCTCTCTATTGGAGTTCATTATAGTAAAGAACATATTAGGTAGATTTAAACTTGATACCAAGAAATAAAGACTAGGGACAAGCCTAAGGATTAGCTAAATTCTACATTCAGTAAGGCCAAGTCTTGGTTCTAGGCCAATTAATAGAGTTATTAGGACTCACTTCACTTTAGGCTCTACTAAGCCAAGGCAGGTAAACCTAAGGGGTTTATCTCATTAACTCAATTTTCTTCTATGTAAGACTATCCCCTATAGTAGAAATGGTCAATATTCTTCTATAATTTCCTAACTAACTTCCTGATTGTAGTAGCTAATTAAAACCAAAGAAAGTAACAAAAAATAAGCCATGACCTACACTTCTAGTTCTTCAAAACATAAAAGGGGAAATTGATATTCAATTAAAGTTTTGATATCTCAGCATAACCTAGGTATGCCACAATAGAAAACATGCAACCTCTAAGCTGACCAGTCCCTTATCCATTAGGCATCAACCAAACCTTAACACATAGATGGACATCCTAATATACTCATATATCCAAATATCTGATCCATCTATCTGACTTGTATATAGACATCTACCTTCATAAAACTCTCATACTTACTATGAAATCCTCCTAGTGTAATTTGTAACCCTGTCAATGTAAAAAATCATTTACATGGATCTTTGTTCCAACAAAAAATTCATCCTGACATACAACCTTAAGGGATTACAACTGAGTTCACGCTCTTCATTCTCAAACACAAAATATTACAAATAACAAAAGAAGGAGATGAGAATTAGAATGAAACTAAGAAGGTTAAACTCTTTGTATTAATTTCCTTGAAAACAATACAGCATCTGTATGCCAAAATTAAGAAAAGAACACCAAGAGATGACTATGTAATCTAAAAATGCCTCAAAAGAAATACAATAATGTTGTTCATAATAGAGGAATACTAAGAAAATGGTATCACAAATCTAAAAACTAGAGCCAACCTTTTGGTATCAATAGTCATCAAAATTGGAACCCTTACAAAGAGCAGAAAAAGAAGATATATAGTAGAGAAGATATTTTAGGTGTTGCTATCTAGAATTGACAAGTGTCCCATTAGAAATGTCTTCAAACTGAAGTTGCTAAAATTGAACTTCCTTCAACTTCTTGTAATTAAAGCCATAAATGATGTAGCAAAATATCTGATATATCTCATTAAAAAAATTAGCAAAATATCCACTTTGAAGAAAATATCAGATACATCATAAACTATTCTAATGCTTCAAATCCCATCTTGGCCTGTCACTTCTACTTTTCCTATGAAATCAACTTCTACTAGCACAAAACACAATTACTTCCAACCACCCTTGAAAACATTCAATTCATCCTTAAAGTTGCTAATGAAGTCACATATGATTAAATTTAGGCTATATCTAATCTCAACTTCATCTAAAAACATCAATTTAGCATTTTTCACTGAGAAGCCCTTGGAAACACAAATCTACCTATAGCTACTTCTAGGGAACATCTACACAAAATCTAACTACACAAATTGAAAATTCATCTTTTTCCCATTCTATCGATATATTATAGTGCCTATTTTGGACAAAAATGGTGCCCTTGAGACCAATTCAAAAATCTAGCTCTCAGACTGAACAAAGCATTAAAATGAAAAATTTAAAAATCCATATAGTTGAACTATATAAAATCTTTAAAATTATTCAAATCTTAACCAATTCAAAATTTTATGCATTGCATACATCTCTAAATTTTATTTTTATACTCCTTAACTTTCCTTCAATCTGTGGATGCAACATGTCCATATTTGATTCAACAGTCACCATTCAGGCGAGCCCCACATGCATCTTCCCAGTTGAAATATATTGAAATAGTTGAAAATTATGAGTTTTATGCACCTATGATATTATGATGAAATCATAATATTGTAGCATTTGAAATTTACTCTCCCAATAATCATTTTAATTCTGTCATCATGAAATCGTGTATGATAAATTTAACTCCCATGACCTTACAAATTTTGTAAGATTGTGGGTCTCCAAATTTAGACCCCTAACCTTACAAAATTCATAAGGTTGTAGGCCTCTCTCTCCCCTCCTCCCAATCCTGTGACTAATCGTAACATCGACATTCTCCAACTGAGACCCTGCGATCTCCCAACTAGGTTGACAATCCACCATGTGGCACTCCTTTTGGCATTTCACTTGGTCAAAATTTGCTTCAAAGTCATCAAGCTAGCTGCAAGCAAGCCCCTCCAAGGTTGACCAACAACTCTCTAAGAGCTAGGTTTCTTTCAAGACACTTGGCATTCAAGTACTTGGGTTTATGAATAATCCAAAGTTCTCCCATACCCCCAATGTGGGATAAAATAATAGAACTATCTCCTATGGCTATCTTCAACCATGGAGAAAATGGAGCTTTAAATATGATGGAAATTCTCCTCTTTCCTGCACCTTCTTCCAAGCTATAGTTAAAGATGCTCCTTCCTTTTTCCAATAGCTTCTGTTTACCATTCACATGGGCTAAAACTATGGTTTGGCCTCCCCCTTTGAAAAAATGTGGATCTCCTACTATTGCGTGGAAAACCCCCTCATACCATGGCTTCCTCCATTGTGATCTTTCCTTCTAATGTGAGGCTCTACTCCTGCTCGTTGGTTGTGGTCATTGTTATATACAAAGCATAGAGAAAAAAAGATTCATTCTTCCTCTTTGCATGAAGCTATGTGCCATGGGCTTCATTCTCACTATGAAGACCATGCTAAAAGCTGCTCCTGTGTACTTACAGCTTCTACCCTATGTCATGCTTATACTGATTCAATGATGGATTAATTTTTTCTTCAACATTGGAGGATTTTTGCTGTAGAACACCCTTATTTCCACATCTCTTTGTGTTCTAGTTTCCCATTACAAAAGGCAACACAATTTCTCCTCCTTGCTCTATACAAGTACTCAAATCTCCATAATCATATATAGAAAATGAGTGCTTGTTGCGAATGTTATGAAATTTGTGGACAACTCCCTTCTACCCTGCTATGTCGTATCATACATTGTGGGCCTTGTCAGAGATTTGTATGAGCTTGAGAACCTTCTCCCCGATGTAGACATTGATGGAAGAAGAGGCCACATCCAAGTTATTTTCCGCCAATCCTTTAACAACACAAAATGGGCATTGAAAAACTTCCCCCTTTAATCTTTTAATATTTTGATTTATTCCAACTACATTGCCTATAATCCACATTTTCCTTTCAACCCAAAAAGAATATAACTTCAATTTTATCATTGTAAACATTGCAATTTCTGAATACATCCTTCAATGCCCAAACATCTTGACAATCTGATAGGAGTCAGTCGGGCCCTGGAGTGGTTTTGGCTAAATTTTTTTTTTTTTTTTTAACAAATAATGTTGCAAACTAATCCATCGATCACCTTGAACTGACTAGAATCAAATTTGAACTCAAATTTGCCACTAAAAACTCATTTTAAGTCATTTTAGCCCCACTATGAAATCTATGTCAAGAGTCATGTTGCCTAGGTTTAAAAACTAATGATAACACCTGACCAGGCTCCAAAACACTTGATATCCTATCTCTCTAACACATTCAACAGGTCTGCCAAATCTTGTCACGTGACAACATCAGGGTCAAAAGATATTGATGTTCAAAGTTGCCCAATTGAAACCGCCTGCAAATAAACAAGTTAGAAAGTTGTAAATTGCATTTGGTTTGAGCCTTAAAAATTGGGCAAATGGATGTTTGAAAGCACAAAAATTGAGAAATTTGTTCATTGCCATGAGGGGAATGTAATTCTATGATTTGGACTCATGAGGAATAACAAGGCAAGTTTGGCAAAGGCTTGAAGTTGGCTACTTGGATTTGCAGGACTGGACACATCAGTAGAAAAATATTTTTTACAAATGGAATGACCTTGGTAAAGTGTACAGATAGAATTGTTAAGACTTAAAAATTGGCACACTTATAGTATTTTTTGTATAGAACATTAGGGAACAAAACATTCAATCTAGGAAATCATAGACTCAAAGATATGACATCCTAAACAAGGCTATGGATCAATTTGCATTTTTTATTACCAATGAAACTTTATAAATTGCAAATGGAACCACATTTAAAAACTGATCAAATAGATTTATCATAAGCTCAAATCAAGAATGTAGAAAGTCTCTAACCCCTAGAATATGATACAAAATAAAATTTCTTATTTGGGTCAACTGGTCAAAAGTTATAACTTGTCAAACAAGGCTACCCAGAAATATGAACAATGTTCAAATTTACAACAGAGGCAACTAACCAACTTTGAGGCATTCAAAACCTAGTCAAAATATGTCAAAACAACTTGAAACTTGGGACATAGGTTCTTATGCATACTAAACATCCTCAAAGTGGCAAGTCATGAATCTTAATTGGGTAAAAGATATTCAAGGGCAAACTAGGCCCTCTGTCACTATTTGACACTTAGGTAGAATTGCAGAACTAGAAACTACTCAAAATGGAACTTCGCAGAATGGATCAGAATGTCAGTTTATCATTATAGAATGCATGCATAGGCTAAATGAAGGGTGTTAAAAATATAAAAAATCACTTAGGCATTAATACAACAGCTAGGTACTCAAGCATGAAAAGCATTCATAGGGGTTCACAATGACTCAAAAAATTGGAATGGACACTCAAAATGGGAACGCAATTTTGAGCACCAATAGTGGCTCTATCTGGGGATGCATGCTCCTTGTGGGCATGGAAATAATTCAGATCTCTAGAAGAAGCAAACCACTTCAAAAACTTTCTCTAAACAAAATTTTCTAAAAACAAGGCAACTACTCTAACTGTACAAGATGGTTACCCCGAGCCACCCAAACTTTTCCAAACTTATTATCTCTATCAAAAAGATGATTCTCACTTATTTTTCCTTGGGGTAGGCTAGAAAAAAAATTTCCATCAGTTTTACCAAACACATAAAAATTCTCAATTAGCTCAACTGGCAAAACAAATTAACTTTCCTGACTTTAATAGTGCATATTAGGGACATCCTTAACATAATGCTCACTATGAATACAGGGTTAAGCATGATCAAATATACCAGGATCAAACTAATAACTATCTTCAACAGATGAATTATGCATGCTATCAAATTTGGGAAAAATATCAAACACACCTTGGAAATGTGTATCTCTATGTATAGTTAGTTGACACTTAAATGAGTACATAGATTTATACTCACCAAAGTTATCCTTATCAATTACTAAAACAAACCCAAAGATCTCCATTGATTCTTCACAATCAGCAAATGGATCAGTCATATTAAAGTGTTCATCATAAAAATCCTCGCAAGGTGTAGACAGATTTTCAATAACCATTTCATCTAACAACTCACCCTCATAATCACAATTGAAATGTTGATTAGCTCTTACCTCATATGAATCATCATAAAACTTACTATGAAGTGTTGGCTTATTTTCAAAGACAACTCCATCAAGCAGCTCATCTTCAAGCTCACAAAATGCAACATCATTAGAATATTCACTATCACACTCAAAAAAAGAACAAGTTGATTTGTTACAATAGTATGATAGTGTGTCACCATTTGCATCTGGCTCAACTAAATCTAAAACTTCCATGTCCTCTTCAAACAATGGATTGATAACTCCATGTGAGGATCCTCTTTGAACATTCTGACAAAAAATGGGCTGATCATTATTAGAATTTTCATCATATAAAGCATTAGTATAAACTTTAAACTCACGATCCATTTCATCTTCATGGAGACTCTCAGCATATGAAGAAAAATTTAAACTATATGAAGACTCACTTTCTATTTCTTCTACCATGCATATAGCATCAATAATTACATTATCTTCATTATCTTGTTTAGGATAATCATTATGAATAAACCATGATTCATTCCTAAACCCTTCACTACATGCTACAACTTTATTGTCTGATATAAAAACACTTGACAACCCTTCCTTGAGATCTTCATATTCAAAATCATTATCATCAGTTTGATTCACCATTTCTTTATCTTCATAGCTAGAGGAAAAATCACTCTCAAATTCTTCATCGACTAATTGATATGCATTTTCACTTTCAAATTCAAAAAAAAAATCATATCTTCACTTTCATATGAATGTTCACTTGTATGATCACTTTCAACATTATGTTGTTTTGATTGTGACTGAGATAACTGTGATTCACATTCTTCATCTTGTAAGTTACCTCCCTATGACATGTCAGATCAGCAACATTGAACTCATCATCAGAGACATAACTCTCAGCCTCCTCACTTGCACAAGATTGAGACCTAGATGTAGCAACTTCATGTCTAGAAACATTAGCAACATCATCATGTACATAATCAGCACTATAAGAATTTTCTGTTGTAGATAATCCTTGATCTATAATATCATCACATTGCTCATTTCTATCAAAGTCTAAAATAGGTCTTATTGTTGTAACATCACAAATATATGTGTCTTCATTTTCAATAGACTCATTCTTCTCTACACACATATTCTGATTTGAATTTTCAACCTGATTATACATTTCAGCAGAGGTGTTGACATTCTAATTTGGAATTAAAGTATCAACACCATGTTCAACTTTTCTTTCATAACTATTATACCAATAATCATTCACATAAAAATGACCTCTAGTCAATCCATACTTCAATTTTTTCTCAATATCTGTAGTGCTCATAAAAGCCTGATATAATGTCTTGGGTTCTTTATCCCTTAACTAATAACTCATTTTCTTATCAAATGCATCAAGGTACACTATTAGACATACTTGATCCTCCAGTCTACATTTCTTAGGGATCTCATTCATGGTTTTTACAAATCTGATATTAAATTGAGGAACAAGTTCACCATCATGAATATGAATCCTTAAAAATATACCATATGAATTAGATATGCTTACTCTTTCTCCAAATTGCTCCATAAAGGCTGAATGCAACTCACTCCAAGATGCAATAGAACATGCTGGTAAGAAGTAAAACTAGTCTCTAGCATCACCTTCTAAAGCTTAAAAAAATAATTTCATGTGCACATCCTCATGAGCAATGTCATAGTCACCCATCAAATCATTGAATATTTGAATATGCTGACTAGCTAAAACAATATGGTTCCCACTGAATTTAGAAAAATGTTTTCTAATATCATTAGGAATGACATTTGGGAAACCATGAATGCCATCAAAACATAATTGCATGTATCTCTTGGTAGAAAAAGATCTATGATTTTGGTCAATAGACTGCATACTAGGTGAAAAGAAATCTGCCATGTCTTGCAAACTTACAACTCACCAAAACCTCTTTCAAAATTTATAGCTTGCAGTAGACCTAAAAATTCATCTACCAACTTAAATCTCTAACATATTCCTAGGTGTAAATACATTTTTTGAAGCAATCTTTCATAGAATATGTTGAGATGCATTTAAACACTTCTCCTACTTAGTGCTGAAATATCACTTGATGGAGAAAACTTTTGTATAACTTACTTTCCTAAAATAAATCTTAAGAAAGAGGAAAATACCTTAAATGTGATGCTTGCAAACCACTTTAATGCTGTGAACAATAGAAAATTCAAATCTTGTCTTGGTTTAGTAACTCTTGCATAACATCACCCATTTTCTTTACAACCTTTTCCAAGGGCCTAAGATGACTTCTTCAAATCTGCATTCCAACTATTGCAACCTTCACACTACCCTCAACTTCACAATTGTACTAGTGCAAAGATATAACTTTGAGTCACCACTCACTAAGTGAGAAAATATTTTCCCAACTTTCACAAAACAACAAGCTGGTCTAGAATTTATAACATGTATTTGGAAAATCACACAATCTTGGAATATTGCACCCTTAAAAAAGTGAAAGAAAACTTATTCTTGACCCTTGAATGCACAAAAACACTTTGTGTTCACTTATCTATTACTAATCTTCAAAGTTACTACTATAAAAAATAAGGCACAATTGAGAGACACAAATCCAACATGGAGATGAAAAACAACTTAAAATTTTTTACTGCCATAGTAATTTCATTGTGTCAATCCCTAGTAGAGTTGCCATTGTGTTGGTAAGTTAGATGGGAAAAATCATGCCAAAATATAGGACTAAAATATATAAGTTCACACCAAAGATTCTTTTCCTTTTAATAGTGAATTACTTCACAGATTCCCCAATAGAGTCACCATTTTGTTGGAGTTCTTTCTAGTAAAGAACATATTAGGTAGATTTGAACCTGATACCAAGAAAAAAAGACTAGGGACAAGCCTAAGGATGAGCTAAATCTTATATTTAGTAAGGCTAAATCTTGATTATAGGCCAATTAATAGAGTCATTAGGACTCACTTCACTTTAGGCTCTGCTAAGCCAAGGCAGGAAAACCTAAAGGGTTTATCTCATTAACTCAATTTTCTTCTATGTAAGAATATCCCCTACATCAGAAATGGTCAACATTCTTCTATAATTTGTAGACAAACTTCATAATTGCAGTAGCTAATTACAACCAAAGAAAGTAACAACAAATAATCCATAACCTACACTTCTAGTTCTTCAAAACATAAAATGGGAAATTGATACTCAATTATAGTTTTGATATCTTAGTATAACCTAGGTATGCAAAAGAAAAAAATATGCAACCTCTAAGTTGACCAGTCCCTTATCCATTGGGCATCAACCAAACCTTAACACACAGATGGACATCCTAATATACTCATATATCTAGATATCTGATCTATCTATTTGACTTGCAAATAGACATTTGTCTTCATAAAACTCTCATACTTACTATGAAATCCTCTTGGTGTAACATGCAACCTTGTCAATTTAAACAAGAATTTACATGGATCTTTGTTCCAACAACACATTCATCCTGACATACAACCTTAAGGGATTACAACTAAGTTCAAGCTCTTCATTCTCAAACACAAAAACATTATAGATAATAGAAGAAGGAGATGAGAATTAGAATGAAACTAAGAAGGTTAAACTCTTTGTATTAATTTCCTTGAAAATAATACATCATCTATATGCCAAAATTCAGAAAAGAACACCAAGAGATGACTTTGTAATCTAAAAATTCCTCAAAAGAAATACAATACTACTATTCATAATAGAGGAATACTAAGAAAATGGTATCACAACTCTAAAGACTGGAGCCAACCTTGTGGTCTCACTAGTCATCAAAATTGGAACCCTTAAAAAGAGCAGAAAAAGAAGATATATAGGAGAGAAGAAATTTTAGGAATTGGTATCTGGAATTGACAAGTGTCCCCTTAGAAATATCTTCAAACTAAAATTGCTGAAACTGAACTTCCTTCAACTGCTTGCAATTAAAAACATAAATGATGCAACAAAATATCTAATATATCTCATTAAAACAATTAGTAAAATATCCACTTTGAAGAAAATATCAGATACATCATAAACTTTACTGGAGCTTCAAATCCCATCTGGGCTTGTCACTTTTGCTTTTGCTATGAAATCAACCTATGCTGGTAAAAAACACAATTACTTCCAACCACCCTTAAAAAAATTCAATTCATCCTTAAAGTTGCTGATGAAGTCACATATGATTAAACTTGGGCTATATTTGATCTCAACTTCATCTGAAAACATGAATTCAACATTTTTCACTAAGAAGCCCCTAGAAACACAAATCTACCTATAGCTACTTCTAGTGAATATCTACACAAAATCTAACTAAAAGAATTGAAAATTCATCTGTTGCTAGTTTTGTCGGTATATTTTAGTGCCTATTTTGGACAAAAATGGTGCCCCTGATACCAATTCAAAAATTTGGCTCTTAGATTGAATAGAGCATTAAAATGAAAAAACTAAAAATTCATATAGTTGAACTATATAAAATATTTAAAATTATTCAAAATCTTAACCATTTCAAAATTTATGTGTTGCATGTATCTTTGAATTTTGTTTTATATTCCTTAACTTTCCTTTAATCTGTGGACACCACATGTCCATCTCTGATTCAATAGTCACCATTCAAGTAGGCCCCACATGCATCTTCCCATTTAAAAATATATTGAAATAGTTGAAAATTATGAGTTTTATGCACCTACAATATTATGGTGAAATCATAACACTGTAGCATTTAAAATTTACTCTCCCAATAATCATTTTAATTCTCCTGTCATGACATTGTGTATGATAAATTTAACTCCCATGACCTTACAAATTTCATAAGATCATGGGCCTCCAAATTTAGACCCCCAAGCTTCCAAAATTCATAAGTTCATAGGCCTCTCTCTCCCCTCCTCCTGATCCTATGACTGATCATAACATCGGCATTCTCCAACTAAGCCCCTACGATCTCCCAACTGGGCTAACAATCCACCACGTGGCACTCCTTTTGGCATTTCACTTGGTCAAAATTTTCTTCAAAGTCATCAAGCTGGCCACAGGTGGGCACCTCCAAGGTCAAGCAACAACTATCCAAGAGTTGGGTGTCTTTGAAGACACTTGACATTCGAGTGCTTGGGTTTATGAATAATCCAAAGTTCTCTCATGCCCCCAATGTGGGTTAAAATAATAGAACTATCTCCTATGGCTATCTTCAACCATGGAGAAAATGGAGCTTTAAATATGATGGAAACTCTCCTCTTTCCTACACCTTCTTACAAGTCGCGGCTAAGGATGCTCCTTCCTTTTGCTAACAACTTCTTTTTATCATTCATGTGGGTTGCAGCTATGGTCTGGCATTCCCCTTTGAAAAATGTGGATCTCCTACCATTGTGTGGAAAACCCCCTCATACTACGGCTTCCTCCATGTGATCTTGCCTTCTAATGTGAGGCTCTGCTCTTGCTCATTGGTTATGGTCATTGTTATATACAAAGCATAGAGCAAATAAGATTCATTCTTCCCCTTTGTGTGAAGCTATGTGCCATGGGCTTCATTCTCACCATGAAGACCATGCTAAAAGGTGCTCCTGTATGCTTATAGCTTATGCCCTATGTCATGCCTATATTGATTCAATGATGGATTAAGTTTTTCTTCAACATTGGAGTTTTATGTTGGAGAATACCCTTATTTCCACATCTCTTTGCATTTTGGTTTCCCATTATAAGAGCTGACACAATTTCTCCTCCCTACTCTATATGAGTAATCAAATCTCCAAAATCATATATAGAAAATGAGTGCTTGCTATGAATATTATGAAATTTGTGGACAACTCCCTTTTGCCCTATAATGTTGTATCATACATTGTGGGCCTTGTCAGAGATTTGGATGAGCTTGAGACCCCTATCCTTGATGTAGACATTGATGGAAGAAGAGACTGCATCCAAGTTGTTTTCCACCAATCCTTTAACAACACAAAATGGGCATTGAATAACTTCCCCGTTTAATCTTTTAGTATTTTGATTTATTCTGAACAATTATTCAATCCCTCCCCTTTTCCAACTACATTGCCTATAATCTACATTTTTCTTTCAACCCAGGAAGAATATAACTAAAATTTTATCATTGCAAGCATTGCAACTTCTAAATACATCCTTCAACACCCAAACATCTTGACAATCTGATAGGAGTTAGTCGGGCCCCAGAGTGGGTCTGGCTAAAAAATTGTTTATTTCTGAACAACTGATGTTGTAAACTGATCCATCGATCACCTTGAACTGATTGGAATCAAATTTGAACACAAATTCTCCACTGAAAACTCATTTTAAGTCATTTTAGCCCCCACTATGAAATGTGTGTCAAGAGGCCTACTGCCTAGCTTTAAAAACTGATGATAACACCTAGTTAGGCTCCAAAACTCTAGATATCCTATCTCTTTGACACATTCAACAGGTTTGCCAAATCTTGTCACATGACAACATTAGGGTCAAATGATATTGATGTTCGAAGTTTCCCAGTTGAAACTCCTTGCAAATAAACAAGTTAGAAAGCTAGAAATTGCATTTGGTTTGAGCCTTAAAAACTGGGCAAACAAATGTTTGAAGGCATGAAAATTGGGGAATTTGTTCATTGCCATGAGGGGAATGTAATTCTATGATTTGGACTCATGAATAATAACAGGGTGATTTTGGCAAAGGTCTGAAGTTGGCTACCTAGATTTGCAGCACTAGACACATTAGAAGAAAAGTATTTTTTACAAATGGAATGACCCTGGTAAAGTGTGTAGGCGGATTCATCAAGACTTAAAAATTGGCACTTTTGTAGTATTTTCAGTATAGAAAATAGGGGAACAAACCATTCAATCCAAACAATCATAGACTCAAAGATATGACATCTCAAATAGGGCTACGAATCAATTTTCATTTCTGATTACCAGTGAAACTTTATAAATTGTAAATGGAATCACATTTGAAAACTGATCAAACAGATTTCTCATAAGCTCAAATTAGGAATGTAGCAAGTCTCTAACCCCTAGAATATGATGCAAAAGAAAATTTCTTATTTGGGTTAACTAGTCAAAAGTTATAACTTGTCAAACGAGGCTATCCAAAAATACGAACAATGTACAAATTTACAACAGAGGCAACTGACCAACTTTGAGGCATTCAAAGCGTAATCAAAATATGTCAAAACAACTTGAAACTTGGAACATAAGTTCTTTGGTATGTATAATGAACATCCTCAAAGTGAAAAGTCATGAATTTTAACCAAGTAAAAGATATTCAAATGCAAATTGTGCCCTCTATCACTATTTGACACTTGGGCAGAATTGCAGAACTTAAGACTACTCAAAATGGAACTTCGCAAAATGGCTCAAAATGGCAGTTTATCATTATAGAATGCATGCACAGGCTAAATGAAGGGTGTTAGAAATATAAAACACCACTTAGGGATTAATAAAATAGTCAGGTGCTTAAGCATGAAAAGCATTCATAGGGGTTCACAATGACTCAAAAATTTGGAATGGACACTCAAAATGGGAATACAATTTTGAGCACCAACACTCTCCTCTAGAAGTGTCACCTAGGACAACAAAAATACCAAACTTTTCCATTCTCCCTCTGTCAGAACTAGTGTATCCTATTAGAGACAATAATATATGTTTTATAATTATGAAAATAATTTTTAATATAATCTCAATAAATAAAGGAAAATAAAAACTAGATGATAAATATACATACGATATGGCTCTAGCTACAAAAAGAAATGCCCAAGAGTCTGAGATGGTGAATCTACACCGCAACATCATCAAGGTTCTCCCTTTATAAAATAAGCGGTGCATACCATTAAAATATGTCTATAAAATAAAATATCATATATATTGTGGAATATGTTATCTCAAAATGTGTAAGGTGACATCTCTAAAAAACTAAAATATCCTATGTTGTTGGTGGATCATCAAAATGTAGCCTCTTCAACATACCATTTGGATCCAATAGATCCTGCATGAATGAAAAAGATAAAACCCAAGTTAGACTAGTTGATTTATATGATTTGTACACATCAAACATATATTTATTCAAATGCATGTTGATCAATAATTTAATAAAAAAATTCAATTTGAAGCTCACATGTACCTCTCTCTACAACTTCTTGTGACAATTAGGATTCATTGCATATGTCCTAGACAATGAAGGGACCTCACTAGATCTGATTGAAACATGCTTGTATGGTTGTGAGATCTATGAATTGATCTAAAATTCTATTATTCTAGAATAATAAATTTATAACATAATCAATAATTCAATTTAAATCTTACCTCTGGTGATCTCTCCTCTAGAAGTGTCACCTAGGTCAACAAAGATGCCAAACTTTTCCTTTCTCCCTCCATCACAACTAATGTATCCTACTAGATAAAATAATATATTTTATATAATCATTAAATTTTTTTATAATATAATCTCAATAAATTAAACAAAAATAAAAACTAGATGATAAATATACATACAATATGGCTCTAGCTGCAAAATGAAATGCCCAAGAGTCTGGGATGGTGAATCTGCATCGCAGCATCATCAGAGGTCTCCCTCTATAAAATAAAAAATAAAATAACATTTCAGTACTTAAAAGTAACTGAAAATTATATATATATATATATATGTGTGTGTGTGTGTGTGTGTGTGTGTGTGTGTGTGTGTGTGTGTGTGTGTGTGTGTGTGTGTGTATTTAATGGATTTAAAACACATAATAACCTTCCACTTGTTAATTGATAGTGGCTCAATGCATCACATTATCCCCCATTGATAGGTGAAACCTACAAGAAAAGAAGAAGATGTGAAACCATGTATAAGTCACTATCAAACATGAAAGTAATGAGTAAGAAAACAATATACCATGGAGGTCTTGAGGCCGATGAAATATCCAAGAGCATGACATTTTCCACCTATCTCATCTCCTCCTTAGTTATCAACTGAAGATAAAGGAATCACATGCAAGTATATAAGTGTGACATTGTCAAAATTATTCTAATGTAAATACTATTTTTAATTTAACTATGTCATGAAAAATTAAATGTATAGACTTACTATAGAAAAAGTAGATCATGGATCTTCCTACCCCTCATCATCTCATACATGAGACATCTCACCATGAGCTACTATACTTTTTAGCCATGACTATTGTATCGTCATCCCTAACTACAAATTGAAAATCAAAATTCCTCAAGGGATTCAAGAATGAATTCTTGCACATAATGCAATTATAGGGAACATAAACATGTGAGCTATTGACAGATGTTCTTACACAAACATCATCAACACATGGAGTAAATAATGACCTAGTCTAGGTTATTATTAGATAACTCAATCAATGGATGGTTCTAATAGTCTCTAAGCTAGCTTTAGTGATGACATTGAGATGCTTTACTAGAGGAGGAAGGAGACATTAGTGGTGGGCGGGGGGGAGGAAATAAGTGACAACTTTCTTTCATTTGGAAAATGACCTATCCTACAAAGCTTCTCCTCCTACACCCATGTTGAACCTCATGCTCTTGTAATTTACATTGTGCCCTTTCAGAAAATTAACATCTAGTACAATTTTCTCATGAACTATAAGGGAACCTCCATATTTTTGTGTGGTGGTTTGTTAAAAATCATCAATTTTTGATCCCAAAAGTTAACATGCATGGCCTCATTGGTGCACCATTTTATTGACAATTTAACTTTTAGTCTATTTTTAGGTTTGGAAATAGTTCCTCAATTTATTTTTTGGTAATTTTAAGGGCCAAAACCCCATCATAATCCAACCCATCATCAAACTACACATACATCTCCTCACACCGATTAATAGAAACATTATCCTCCTCAAAAAGTGTCTTGTTATTATCCATAATGGTACTAAGGGTGGATAGAATGGGAGTTAATATCAAGATATTATTATATGTATTTTAAAAAACTCTTAATTGATTTATATTATCTCCAATTAAATTTTCATTTTGGGGAGGGCTTCGAGGGGGTTGTGGATCATTTAGAGGTGGTTGTGGAATATTTTCATGATCATTGTTTAGTGGGGAAGGACTCGAAGGTTAGTTGACCATATTTCAGTACAAAGAAAATAAGCCTAAAATTATAAAATTGAAGTGACATATTATAATAAAAAAGCTCAAAAACATATATTTTAATTTTAAGAAACCTAAATTTCAATTAAAAATGAATGAAATCAAGTTAATTAATTAATTAATTTACTATTGAAAAAATGCTCAAAATTGATGAACCCTTGATTGTATACCTCAAATGGATGAAATAATCAATGGTTATGCCAAGAAATAATGTGTCTCTATGAAGAAATGAGGAGACATCATGTTTAGTGTTTTTCAATATGTGCATAGTTTTCACATACTTGATATATGCCAAGAAACAATGTGTCTCTATGAAGAAATGAGGAAAAATCATGTTTAGTATTTTTAAATATACAAACAGGTTTTAGGTACTCAATAGCTATCATGTCTATGGCTTAGGACTTCTTTTCTTTGGTATTAGGATTGGTGACAAAATTTCAATACAAATTGCTAATAAATTTTGGATGTATTAGTACTTGTTTCATTTTCATATCACTAATTTTTGGCCCCTCATGATCCTAAACATAACCTACTATCTTTTCTTAAAGGAAGATGGAAGAATCAATCATGTCCTTTTGTATTGTGAGTTAGCCTTTATTATTTTTCAACTTGTCCTAGACAAGCTTAACCTCCCATAGGTGTTTAGAAAGAAATTTAAACAATTCACTACTGATTGACATTCCCCCTCCCAACACTATTTGCTCTAGCTCCTCTAGAAACAAATCCCCTCCCCCCAAGTTTGTTAGAGCATGATAGCAAGATCTTCATAGAAAATGAATATTCACCTCTTAAGACTTTTCATATTGGTATCTAGATCCTTTTTGAGAACTTCTTAGTCTCCCACTAGAAGATCCCCAAGTACCCACCCAAGGTTGTTGACCAACAAGCTACTAAAGACTAGAAAATTGATAAAGGCTTTACCAAATATAAAATCTCTAAATTCCTCATCTACAAGGCCACTAGATGGAACCCTCTAGAGCCTTTGTGGGCCAAACTCAAATTTAATGGTGTTGCAAGTGGTGGGATTGAGGCTATGGGTGGTCTTATTTCCATCAAGGGGTCACTTTATTACTGCGTATGTCATTATTCTCAAAGACCATACTATCAACCAAGTGGAGGGTTTAATCTTCCCATAGAGGCTGCATTTTTCCCTTCAACTAGGCTACATAAAGATGGAAATGGTGGGGGGCTCCTAAATCAACATTTATATGGTTAAAGGCAATGACAAGGTTGGGTGGAAAGTGGATACTATCCTTAGCAATATCTGTGACCTCCATAACAATTTTTTTTAGGTGAGAATTAGACATACCTATAGGGTGGTAAATTTTATGGTTGATTCTATGCTTTTTTTTTGGTATTTTATTTGTCAGCCTCAATTACTAGAAAGTGATCAATTCACTTCCTAATCCTAGACAAAACCTAATAAGGAAGGAGAGGGTGATGTCATTTCTAGTCAACATGATACTTAATCTCTCTAGATTGTGTTACTTTGAACTAGATGTACGGGACTTTCCCCCTTGGTTCCATATTTTTAAATTTAAAAGTTAGCATGGGCTACCCCTCCAAGTTGGATCTTGAGCTAGCTCTTGGCTTCATGAGTTGGGTGACCTAGACTTACACTTATGGCCTCATTCCTTGTTCTACTCATTATAGTCCTACCATATGCACATGGCTCCTTTGATCCACAAAGTTGGATTGGAAAGGGTCCACCATTCACCTTTATTTCATGAGAAACCTTTTGGATTTGAGTTTCAATCTTTTTACATGCTACCTAGCATATGGCTAGATCTTCGACCACATCATGAGGATGTGTTTCTACCATAACAAAAAGCTTAATATCCACCACTTTCTTTTGGAAACATTTAATTCCACAAAGAATATGTGGATGTACTCTCATATGTGTGGATTTATTACACCTCACTACCATCATTTTAATATGGTGTCCTTGGTAAATTTAATAAAAAATTGGGATCACCTCAAATTTGGGGGGTTTATCCATTAATTTTATGTCATCTCCTCACCAATGTCACATGTGCCTTACAACTTAATCATCCTAAAACTTCATTCTAGCCTTATGTTCTTTTTCATTGTGTTTCTTTTCTATTGATCTATTACTCACATAATGGTTTCCACTTTTAAATGTCTCAACATTTCTATCTCTATTGCTACTAACTTGAAAATAGGGGGTGATAGAGACATGATTGAGTCTGATAAAATTAAGGAGGAATTCAAGACCAACCCTAAAGTCATGTACTTCTACAAAGATGGCAAGATTATTTCCTTCATAGAGAGTATGATAGGTTGCCAAGAAATTATTTCCTGATAATTTGTGAGTTTGTAGAATGATAGATTGATTAGTGTAAAAGGTTTATAGCTTTGGGATTAATGAGTATATGATTGCTAAGGCTATTGGTTTGGCCATTTCTAGGCATAAATGTAGGAAGACCAATAAAAATCTTTATGTAGTGGGGTTTAGATATTATTTTCAAATCTTTGAGGAGAATCATGTTAAAAATCTAGGTGGCTTTATTGCTGAGGATCTCCTAGATTTAGGGCCAAAGATGTGTAAGATTATCATCAAGAACTTCACCTTGGAAGGAAGCTGTGGGTATTTTTACTATTATCATCTTCCCTTGTTGAATACTTTTTATCATAAGGACTTAATCTCCATCTCTTTCTATTTACTTTACTCCTCAAAAAGGACTATGTCTAATTTTTTTGAAGCCAAGGCCAAGGGTAGAAACTGATTATCCTTCATCAAGGCCTATTATTTAGAATTTATGAGTTTCATCATGCTCTATGCATCCCTTTGGAAACTAGTGTGATCCCCATCTCACACCAACAATCTAACATTTATCTATTAGATTTTGCTCCTTTCTATTGGAATTCTTTAGAATAATTGAGACAGGGGGTGAATTAGTTATCCAAGGTCCAGATGTATAGTTAAAAAATTTCATAGCTTAGTGAACCCATAAAACATTTATCATCATGCATGCATCCATAAGATTATGCAATATCTTAAAACTTGCAGGTCACTGTAAAATCAATTTGCTAAAATGTAAACATGAAACATAATAGATTCAACAACACACTTAACAAAAAGATTTATGTGGAAAACCAATTTGGGAAAAACCACCGGTAACATGCTACTCTTTTTTACTCGTGTGAAATGATGCCCTATGAAAGGCCAACCTTGTTAAAGGTTACACACTATTAAATGTGACCTGGTTAAAGGATTTCCATCACCCTATTATAAGTGAGCCTTTTTAGAGAACTTTAGACCATTCACTTGGAATGTCACCTATTTAAAGGATTTAAAAATGATTGTTAGGTCAACCTTAATCTAAAAAATTTACCCTAGACTGATTACAATTATTAGAGAGTAACAGTAAGACTTGATCTAATAACAACTTACAACTCCATTTGTAGATTATGGATCCCTATTTTAGTCCTCCATTCTACTTGGCTTTCTCACACTTCAGCTCTAATAGCTTGTTCATCCTTCAAGCATCCATATCCTTAAGCCTTCTTTGTTAACATGCCAATGTAGACTCTTAACTTAGGTCACTGAATGAAGCAATTCCCTAGAAGCTTTTTCTTCCTTAGGTTCTCATAGATAATGACCTTTACTTCTGACCAACCATCCCTATAAATAGAAAATTAATATATTTTTCATTCATTCTCCATCATCCAATTTAGGGTTAGGATAGATTAGATAGGATTCAATGAATCTACCCCTTATTTTATTTCATCCCTTTCTAGAAACTTCTCCTTCAATCCTCTTTGAATTTTCCTTTCAAAATGGTTTACCATGGATTCTGTGCCACTAGCTCATTAATCTTATCTTTCACATGGTTCACACAATCCAAGAAAACAAACTTGTCAACTTAGATCTATCAAATTCACAATATTTCAAATAATACTAACACTAAGCATTAACTTGCTTATGATGCTCAGCACATACTCTATTTCTCGACATCCTCTATAAAATCATTCTACATGAACTAAATTTTACTAGTGCTTGACATCAAAAAACTTTACTTGACATCCATTATTATTCTTGGCATACACTAAAATAGACTTTTACTTGGCTCCAACTAATTTTTCGCTTGGCACCTACTATCTACTTAGTCAAGCTTTGCAGACAAACTTTATTATGCTTGTTCTTTTGAACTTGCTTAGTGTAACCAATCTTTTGCAACCTTAAGTAGATTATCAATACACTATGTTACCACTATCTTAGCTAATTCTTGTACTCCTTTTCATATCATAACTCAACCTTTCCTCTAGGTGCTATTGTTACATCTTTTGATCAAATCCTCTTCATCAATCAGATAAGTGATAGTACTCAAATCATGTAAGTAGTTGCCTTACCAGTAAATAGTAGGTTTGACATCAATAACAAAAAAATGATTGAAACATATTTATCATACTTGTATCAATCTACTGTCAACAATATCCTTCTTCAACAATCTCCCTCTCTAACATTGATGGCAAACCAAATTGATCAACCAAAATGACTAAGTCCAAATAGTAAGACCAACAAAATACCAAAAAGAAAATAATTCTTTGTATTGAAATCTCTCCCCTGAATAGGTTACAAAACTATGTTGTGTCATCCTTAGGACTCCCTCTGAATTACTTCTTATGTCCCCCTCTACATTATCTTCCTCTTACTAGGTAGATTTAATCAGCAGATACAAGATCTATTTCATTAGTTAGAATTTCTCCCTCATACTATGAGTTAGGATTTCTCCATCTTTTTTTCCTTTTACTATATTATATATCTCCCATGTTTTTTATATATCCCTCTTTCTATAATATCTCTCTTCAATTATATGTCTTCTTATGATCAGTTCCAATCTATGTATTTCTCCCTCTTTGACAACAATGCCAAAGACTTGTCATATTAGTATGTAGATATGAATGTCTTCAAGTTCTCCCTTTGTCACCTTGCTTGTGACTGATATGTGGTTCCATCTCTTTGATTACTTTAGGCAGCTCCTAAAGTAAGATCTACTACATCAATTTGTAATGTATGATAATCATCTTGTTTGATGCAAGACACTACTTTTGTTACTTTGATAACCTTTGATAGGGGTATCACCTTTAATTTACCTCTTAGATACTCATGAGAATCCTTAGGTAATTCCTTTGTGAAGATATTAGCAATTTGTTCTTTTGTGTTAACATATTACATCTTCACTTCTTTATCTTTAACTAATTATCTCAAGTAATGATTCTTTATTGCAATGTGCTTAGTATTTATGTGCATCACAGGATTTTTTGATATATTTATAGCACTTGTATTGTCACAATAAAGTATCACTGGTTCAATAATCTCTTCCTTCATACCTTTGAGTAAATGTTTGATCAATACAATTTTCTACAATTTACAACAGCAATAACATATTCAGTTTCAGTAGTACATTGTGAGGTGTAGCATAGCTTCTTGCTATTCCATGTAACCAACCTCTTACCTAAGAAAAATGCTCCTCCACTGGTGCTCTTTCTTTCATCAATGTTTCCAACCCAATCAACATCAATATAGGCTCTTAATTCAAATTTCTCATTTTTCTTATAGTATAGACCATATTCCTTTGTTCCTTTCAGATATCTCATTATTCTCTTTATAGCCATCATAATATTCTCCTTGAGACTAGTAGAGAATCTTATAACTATCCCTAAAAATAAAGAAATATCAGGTCTACTATGTGCATAGTTCCATAATTGATCAGGATAATCACACCATTATTCCTCTCTCAAGGATACTATGTCCATTTTTGAGAAGTATCTATTCCATCATGAAAAATACACTTGAATTATCAACCCAAGGACATAGGACTTGAAATGGGTCAGCATGATATGTGCACTAACTTCCTTAAAGAGTCTCAACACCCATCTTGTAGTAAAGTAGAATGCGTAAAAGGGATCTATACTACCGATATAGAACATTAAACACACATAGACTAAAAATAGATAACTGTAAAAACTTTGGAAAAGGAATTCTATACTAGGTAACAATTCAAACATCCACTATGATCAATTTCCACAAGTGTTGCAGGAAATTTCACAGTAACTATGTTGTAGGACCAATACAGTAAATTTATCTTAAAATAGGAGATTGTAAGAAATGAATCTACTCTACCTAAATCTATTCCACCTCCCAAGTGGGCCCCCTTGGTTGGCTTCAACTAACTAAGAACACAAAAGGTATTCCAAAATCACTCTCTCATTACAATTCTTCTTTGATTACATGACTAAATAATTCATGAAGAATAGAAAAGAGCAACTTCCAAATCTTAAACTAGTATTGTTTCATTATGTTTTTCATCTCCTCTTCATGATCCCCTCTTTATTATATATATATATATATATATATATATATATATATATATATATATATATATATAGAGAGAGAGAGAGAGAGAGAGAGAGAGAGAGAGAGAGAGAGAGAGAGAGAATTTGATACTTATTATAAACATAACATAAAAGTTTCAAACAAACATTGCTAGAAAAGAAGGTGGAATGTCAACCATGACATAAAACATTGATTAAGAATAGAATAATAGCTTGTAGGAAATATAGCAAGTTGGGTCTTCTTGGTTTATCTAAACAATTATTCTCTTGTAGACATGACATATCATTCAGAACTGACCTGCACTTCTTTTGTCATGAATGGTTTTCATTACTTCCTCTTTTAATATGGTAATCACCACTCTTCGTGCCACTTCCTTGAAAATTAGAAATATTCATAACATATGCACAAAAACATTTCTACTATTATTCAAATATTAGAACATAGCTTAAAATATTTATATGAAATACTACACGTTATGTATAATATTAAGCAAGGTATATCATATCCATTATCCATAATTTTAATAGATTCTAGGCATACCTAGCATAGGTTCACAAGATATTTAAAACAAATCTATTGGAAATGTTTTTTTCTCACAAGGCTCAAAGAGTAAGTCCAAATTATATAAAAACTATATCAATTTTGAGACATTAATATGCCTCATCATGTGTCCCCCACTATGCAAATGCTTGTCCTCAAGCATTGTACTTCTTTGCCATGACTCTGAAATCTCCCACTATAGTCTTCCCTTGTTTCCCACTTCTAAAGGTGTAGAAATATTCTTTGGTTCATCTCCAATGCTCACCCAAGTGTTCTTCAACATATGGGTCTAATCTGGTAGCATTATTTTCATACATAGGCTAGAGAAGGGTAGGAGGCTGAAAAGTTAGTGTCATCCATAGCTCTTTTCTGATTTGTCTTCCCAGTTGCATTTATTTAGCCACTATATTAATTGTTGCCTCAAAATTGATAAGGCTATGTGGTTTATCATTTTTGAAATGCTTTGGCACTTGGCTCCATCGATTTCTAAGCCCTACAATTGATCTTTTCTATGTGAAATTTGGAAATGTTTGATATTCTTTGTAAACTTTTTCCCTCTCTTCGAACACTTTCTCTCTGATTTTTGGTTTTGGTCTCCCACAAGTTTATCTAAACCGATCTGTCAAAAGGTCATAAGGCTTATGGGATTTAGCCCAGAGTGGTAATGGTTCAGACTTTTCAAGATCTCTATAAGTATCCAACTGCCTATCATAATTTTTTTTATTGTGTATCCAAGACATTAGAGCTCTTAGGTGGACATCCCCTATGTAAAGTAGAGGATTCCACTCTGCCTCATGTGGAATTATGAAATTATGAAAATAGAGGTCACATAACAAATTCTTTTTCCTGAAGGAAAAGTTGGATACACATTATAAAAATCTCAAGAATTTTTAAATTCACAATCAATATCTCTCATTGTCATCATCAACTGAAATAATAGAAATTGTTCCTTCAAACAAATAGCATACACCCTTGGGGGTGGTCTATAGGCCATTACTTGATTAGATAGCTTTAAAGCTTTATTCATCTATTATTTTTGTTTTTGAAGTTGTTTCTTTAATGATTCAATTTCCTTATCTCTATCAAATATTGTCTTCTACATTTGGTTTCTTTCTTGCCTCTACAAGGCCTTTTGAAAAATAAAATGATTGTATAGACCAAACAATATTGACTAAATTGTAGATGATGAAAATTCTTGAGCCTTAGATTTCATCTTTTGTTCTTTGGTAACTTGCTAGAAATGTTGAGTGTACTAGGAAGATTTATAGGGTATAAGAGAAACATTGGAATATTCAAGGACTAGTAGCATGGTAGGTTGATCATTGCTAGGGTCCTTTTCTGGAATAGTAGTAGGGTTTGATTTATAGATTTCCTTATTCTCTTGCAGTATCTCATTAATAGGCTCATTTTCATGTGTTTCCACATTTTGGAGTTCTAATTACACAGGAGAATTATCTGGGACATTTTCAACTACTAATTCTATGTGAGACTTTGAAATTGGGGCATTTGGATTTTCAATGGAAACTAGGGATGCTCGACCTCACATATGAAGCCTTCTATGCATAGGATTCTTCTTAGCTTCTACCATTATGCAGATCCTCTTTGGTTTAGGCATGGCTAGAGTAGATGTTGCAAGAATGGTTCCTACATGAACATACTTTTTTCTTTTTATTACTTTAATAGAGGGGTTTTGGGCTTCCTTTTCAAGCTTAGGGCTTTCTTGCCCTTATCTATAGAAGAACTCAACATAACATCCTCTTTTATAGGTTCAACAAGCTTATTAGGAGAGGGTTCTTTTTCCATTTCAGTCAGATTTTGACTTAGCTTTGTGATTTCTTCCTCATTTCCTAAATTTTGAGGAATAGGGTTGGCTTGCAGCTATAAGGTCTCGAATTTAACAAATTCCAACCATGATATAGGGAAAGAATCCCTAAGAGATCTTTCAACTGGAATTTTAATGAGGGCATGATGAGAAACAAAATTTTCCTTTCCTTTTTGAGTTTCTTCAGCACCAATATACATAATGTCATAAAGGAAATTGGGGACATTAACTTACATGTTATATCTTATGCAACTGAGTAATTTAAAATGATGGGCATGCAAGTTTGAGAACCTACCTTCATAGGTTAAATACTTGATAATGTGGGTTGCCAATTTTGGATATGGAGTTGGAAGAGAAAGTCTTTTACACCCTTGTTTTGTAATGTCCATTTGAGGGTCACCTAGGTGAGTGAATTATGCCTGTGAGGACCTGGCATCATGTTCATTTGGATAATGCTCCCCAACTATTGATAATCCTATGACTTCTACTATCCTCTCCTCAATAGAAGTCACTCTTATTCCCCATACTATGGCTTCCCCTTCATCAAATGTAGTCATAAATTCCAATGCCACTTCTTCATTATACTTCGTTAATTGTAAGAAATAGCCAAGCCATACACAAGTAGGAAATCATTAGACTGCTTCAACATCCATGAGTAAAATATTATGAATGACCAGCTCATACCTCTTTAATTGTCCCCCCATCTCAAAATGTATAGCTCTGATTCCCTTTGCTCTCACCACTTTGATAAGGTTTTCTACTTTCAACCTCTGTAAATTCCCTCTTCTCTTAATTTCAAACTGATCTTTATGAAAAATGTCATTACCACTTCTCTTAACAAGACTCCATTGTGTTTGACATGTAAAATAATGATGCATTAATTATGAAGGACATCAAAGTTTAACTGAGTAATAACTCTTAGTCTTTTCAATTATGCCAAAGATAGGTGATCTTCCCTCAAAATTGTAATGAAAAGGTATGGCAAATACAAAAAGATTTTTAAAATTAATGAAAAATATTAGATTTCTACTAAAGTATAGCCTATAACATGGACATGACTTAGGATAACATAGAGATGACATTTGGAAATTAATACACTTTCTCGACCCCCCACTAAAATTTGACAAGTGTCCACACTTTAAAAATTTTGGTATAGGAATGAGAAACTGGCTTAAGACTTGTATGATACATATAATGCAGTATTAGATATAAATATCAAAACCTATATACTAAAAATGAATAAAGAGTAAAGAAATTGTTATACCTAAAAATTTGAGAGTATACATCCACATGTAGATTGATGAGGTGGTGAAGTCTGATGACCAGAGAACAGGTGCTCATGGTATAACTTATTGAAAACAATCAAAATAGAATTTGTATGTGATGTGGAGTGTGATTGGATGGTAGATAGAGAAATGAGATGGGTTGATATGACGAAAGAGAAAAGTAAATGAAAGAATGGGCCTCATATTAAATGAGGTTTTATTATGAGGGTTTCATGAAAGTTTATATGGAATGGCTACAGGAAGAAGGTTTTCACCCTTTACTACTGGAACTATGTTTGTAGGAGTTGGTAAACTAGTTGGTTGGAATTGTTGTAGGAACTCATCCTTGGTCTATGGTTTATGATAGAGGCACAACCTATGGCCATGTATAAGTAACTTGAACTGGATAAGATCAATTGTTGTTAGTTTCATTGCTCCATTGTTGAATACATACTAAATTTTGTAAGGTCCTAACCATTGAGTCTACAACTTCCCTAGATTCTCTTTGAAGTGAGAATCGTATAGGAGAGCCCAATCTCCTACTTTGAATTGTTTATTATGAATATGTGCATCATGCCATTTCTTTTTCTATTGTTGAATAAGTTTTTTTCTATCCAAAGTTGTCTTTCTTATTTCATCTAGCGAGTTCAAGTGGTAAAGTCTCTCTTTTTGTGTTATAGGAAGACTAATGTTCAACTTTAAAAGTAGTGCATAGTATTTTATGCTCAAATTCAATAGGAAACATGGTTGATTTACCATAGACAAGCTCAAATGGAGTGAATCTAGTTGTTATCTTCCATGTGGTCCTGTATGCCAAAATAGCTTCAATTAATCTGTTGACCCAATATTTTTTGTGTATGTGCACTGTCTTAGTCAAAATGGCTTCAATTTCTCTATTAGTAACCTCTACTTACCCATTTTATTGAGGGTGATAGGGAATGGATTTATGGTGCCTTATGTTGTAATATTTCATAACATCAATATCAGGTTTGATATGAATTGGGCTCCTTGATCTATAAAAAGTTCTCTAGGGACTCCATAATGGTTGAATATGTCTTCATATAGGAATTTGGCTACTTTCTCATCTCTTGCATTTTTCATTGCTCTAACTCCCATCCATTTGGTTACATAATCCGTACATACTAAGATGTGGGATTTTCCACTAGATGGTGGGTCAATTGGACCTATGAAGTCCATACCCCACTTGTTAAAAGTTGTTACTACAATCTGTGGATTGAATGGCATTTCAACAGTTTTGGTTGGTCAACCCATCCTCCAACATTTGTCAAAATTGGTTGTATAAGTCACTACATCCTTATGTAAGGTTGGCCAATAATATCCAATTTTAAATACTATCAATTCTATTATTTTTCCTACAAAATAGCCTCCACATAGTTCATCATGACAAGCATGCAATATATCATATATCTCATCTTCCTTGAGACATCTCCTCACAACTTGATCTAGTCCAACATAGAAGAGATTTTTATCTATCCAGGAATAATGAAAACTTTTCTTTGCTAGCTTCCTCCTTTCTTTGTGAGAAAAGCGTTGGGGTATTCTATTTGCAACAAGATAATTAGCTATGTCTACATACCATGGTGTATGAGTTGGTATATGGAACAAGTGTTCATCTAGAAAGGTATCTTCAATTGGAGTTGGATCTTCATTAGTAATTCTCAATCTAGATAAATAATTGGTAGCTATGTTGGATTTTCCTAGCTTATCAATAATGGTAATATCAAACTCCTATAACAACAAGTGTCATCTTGCCAATCTACCAGCTATAGTTGGTTTATTCATTAAGTACCTTATAGATGAGTGATCGGTATGAACAAAAATAGGATATCCAATTATATAATGTCTAAATTTGTTCAATGCATAGATTATAACTAAAAGTTCTTTTTCAGTTACTATTTAATTTAGTTTAGGTCCATGAAGGCTTTTACTAATATATTAGATGGCATTCTCAAGATTAGTAGGCTCTTGTCCTAATATAGATCCTACAACATAATCTGATGCATCACTATGGATATGAAATGGAATTGACCAATTAGATCCCTTTAAAACTTGTTTTGTAGTGAGGAGTTTCTTAAGTAGGGGGAAGACTTCATTACATTTACGTGTCCAAATGAATTCAACTTCCTTAGTCAATAGTGTATACAGAGGACTAACTATTTTACTAAAATCTTTTACAAAACATCTATAATATCTAGCACAACCTAAAAAATATTGTACGTCTTTTGGTTTTCTATGTATGTGAAATGTTAGAATTACCTCTATCTTAGCTAGATCCACTTGTATTCCTATGGCTGATATAAAATGACCAAGCACCACTCCTTCCTACATGAGCATGAAACATTTCTCATTATTAAGTGATATATTATGTTCTTTGTGTCAGACAAGAACTTTTTCAAGATTCATCAAGGCTTCTTCAAAGGTGACTCCAAATGTTATGAAATCATTCATGTATATTTCCATGCAATCATGTGATATATCAGCAAAAATACTAATCACTACTCATTGAAATGTTGTAAGAGCATTACACAGGCCAAATGGCAAGATAGAATATGCAAAAGTACCCAACGGGCATGTAAATGTAGTTTTATCTTAATCTTTAGGAGCTATACTTATTTGATTATAACCACTGTACCCATCTAGAAAAGAAAAATATTTCTTACTAGCCAAAGTGTCTAGAACTTGATCAATGAATGGTAAAGGAAAGTGATCCTTTTTTGTTGTTATATTCAATTCTCTATAATCTACACAAATCTATCATTTTTCTCCCTTTTTAGGCACTATGACCAGAGGTAAACCCATCTACTATCAAATATAAGATATATAAAACTAGCATCAACCAATTTTTTCAATTTAGTTTTAACTATTTCTCTAAGTGTTGGATTAGTCCTTCTTCAGGGTTGATGGAGTGGCAAGCACCCTTCATTGATGTATATTCTATGAGTGCATAATGTAGGAATTAACCCTTTCATATCCACATAGTCTCATGCAAAAGCATTTTCATGTTTTTGAAGAAGGTTTGTTAATTATTCCATTTGTGTAGAAGATAATTTGGGATTGACATGGAGATTATGACCTTTTGACAACTCAATAGTAGTTGTAAGATCAAATATAACAACCTCAGAGATTGGACTTGTATCTAGCTCACATGTTAAGAGGTGATGGATAAATTTTGGCTCCTTGAGTAGAAAACAATTCTCATTACACTCCTCATATGCAATTAATTTTAAGACAAAACTATTAGATACATATTTTTCTACCACAAAAGTGTTATTAAGAATACTCTAAATTACTGAATCATTTTCCTGTAGCTTCAGAAAAGACTATCTATGTAACATCATAAGTTGAGCTATAGAGTTTAACTCTTCTTCTCCATCCCCTAAATTTGGCCATACAAATGTACTTAAATATGTTTGTGGTTGTACTAGAGGATATAGATCAAATTTCTTTATTGCCTATCCATTGGATATGGTCATACTCTCTGACCTACAACTTATATTTGCATTAGCTATAGCTAACCGTGGTCATCCTAAAATGACAGGGTAACCAGATAAATTGACTTTTAGATACAGGGTCATGAAATTTGTAGGGTACTATAGAGAGTCTAGGGTTACTACTATATCTTCTATCATCCCATCAGGAGTGATAATAGAACTATCTGCAAGTTGTAAAATTGTTGGGGTAGCCCTCAATTCTTCTATATTCAGATTTTTAATAGTATCCATAGTCATGATATTTTTAGCAACACTGAGATCTATTAAAGAATTTTTAATAGACTATTCGTTTATAATCACATTCACAAAGGGACTTTGTAGATCATAATTTTTAGGGATGATCAATTTTCCTAACATGATGGTAGCTAATTTTCCTACAACATGGACTATAGTTGGATCCTTTTTCATCCTCCTAGGCTTTTTTAGACAAGCTTCTCTTATGGCTTTTCCATAAATAGGAATATCTTTAATAGCTTGGAATAAGGGTATTTGGACATGCATGTTCTTTAACTTATCAATGATTTCAAAGAATTTTTCCTCTATTTGTGTAGGCTTACTTTGTATGAGCTTTTTTGGAAAAGGAGGTTCAACTATTGTTTGAGTTTGAGCTGAGCTAGTTGCATTGGTTGGCTCAAACACTTGTGGCTTAGAAGTTGTGGGTTCTAATGCTGCAAGAGTATCTAGTATTTTAGTTATGCAAGGCAATTTAGGCACTGGTGGGCTTGTTCCAAATCTCAAATGTATATCTACAACATTTAGAGTATAAGCAGGATATTGCTAAGCATCAGCAGAATACATGGGTTGTTGCAGCTATTGGCTATTTGAATTTGGTTGAGGTTGTGCATGTAACTGAGTTTTCTTTTGAGGTCCAGAACTTGCAAGTGGTGGCATTAATGTAGGTTGTTAGGCTGGAGGTGGTAGTTGTGGTAATTATGGATTACCAGTATTTTGGTTAGGCCATTACTTAGGTCCTCTCCAATTCCCTTGTGGTGGTTGCCATTGGTTCTATTCATTTTGTCATTGATTTTTTTTTGGGTTAGCTAGAAAAGGTTGGGAATATTGGGACCATTGAGGTTATTGTGGAATATAATTTGACCAAGTATTATTCCAATTAGGTTGATTATATTGTGGAGGACCTTGGGTACTATGGTTTTTCCATTGATTACCATATAGATTTGAATTTTGTAAAGGGTCCTAAGGCATACCTTGGCATTGAGCCCATGGCTAGTGTTGAGAAATCAAAAATACTTGCTCATCCTCTCCATTTATCTTGATGTACTCAGTTGGAAGATGTCAATTTTCCACATTAGCAACCAATTTGCATTGGCAATATTTCTTCTGCTTTCGATAATGTGTGTAGTACTCAATTAATTGCACCTTAGCTTTTGCATGCTTCATTGCAGCCATTGTGTCAAGATGTGTAGCGACATCATTTATGATATCTTTCTTAAAATCTAAGAGTACATTAGATATCTTGAGTTTTGGAATACCCTGACTGATTCCTTTAGTAGTTGTAATCTGGTATCCCCTTCCTTTCTTCATAGTTGACCTTGAGTAGTTAAGATAAATTTTCTTAAGGTCATCCCAAGAAGATTGATATACATCACCACTAGCCATCAGGTCTAGTGCCTCTACACAATTATCATTCATCCCTCTCAAGAAGACTAGCTTTTGTGAATCCTTTGACAATATATGATGAGGGTTCTTCTATAGTGTAAACAAGAAATGTGAAACATAGTCTTCCAATGTTTCATCCTCCTTTTGTGATATTCTAAAGATATCATCTCCTCTAGAATCATTTGATTTACAATACTCTTTGTATTTTTCCAGAAATAGAGTTTTTATTTCATCCCAAGTACCTACTAAATTGGCTCCTAAACACACAAACCATCATAAAGCTGATTCTTTCAGTGTTGCTGGAAGCAACTTGAGCTTATCGGCATCAGTGTTGTAGTCAAAGCTACGACAGAGTATATCAAACTCAATTAAGAAAGTATCAGGATATTTAGTTACAAGGCCATAAAACTTTGGAAGAGTATTTGGAGGTATATTTTTGAGATTTGTATTGGTTATGAGGCTTGGGAGAGGAAATAGAAAAGTAGGTTGTGCCATTAGTGGAGGTATTTGATTATGGGGTTGCTACTAAAAAGGAGCATTGGGTACTAGAGATTAATAACTGGTGGAGTTGGAATAGTACTATCAAGGAAACTAGCCAAAACTTTAGCAAAAGGTTGAAGACCACTTATATCTAGAGGTTTTTCTCTTTAGGATGATTCTATAGGAAAAATAGGGCTTGTGTCCAAAAAAGGCAACTCAACTTCTTCAATTTCTTTGTTCAAATTAATAGACTCCCATGGAAGAAATCTCTCATATTCATCTCATTGTCTCCCTCTTTGATGCATGCAATTAAATTGGTGACTTGTTAATCAAGCCCACAATTTTGTGGTTACTAACTAGCACACTAATATGAAAATAAAGGACTCATAAAGGTTCCTAGTTTGACACCATCCTTGGTAATGGTGCCAAAAATGCACAGTTCCATAATAGATCAAGATAATCACACCATTATTCCTCTCTCAAGGATACTATTTTCATTTTTGAGAACTATCTATTCCATCATGAGAAATACACTTGAATTGTCAACCTAGGGATGTAGGACTTGAAATGGGTTAGCACGATATGTGCACTAAGTTCCTTAAAGAGTCTCAACACCTATGTTGTAGGAAAGTAAAATGCATGAAAGAAATCTATACCACTAATACAAAATAGTAAACACACTTAGACTAACAACAGATAACTATAAAAACTTTGGAAAAGGAATTCTGAACTAGTTAACAATTCAAACATCCATTATGATTGATTTCAACAAGTGTTGTAAGAACTTTCATAGTAATTATGCTACAGGACCAATATAGTAAATCTATCTTAAAATAGGATATTGCAAGAAATGAATCTATTCCACCTCTCAAGTGGGGCCCCTTGGTTGGCTTCAACTAACTAAGAACACAATAGGTATTCCAAAATCACTCTCTCATTAGAATTCTTCTTGGATTACATGATTGAATAATTCATGAAGAATAGAAAAGAGAAACTTCCAAATCTTAAACTAGTATTGTCTCATTAAGTTTTTTATCTCCTCCCAATGATCCCCTCTTTATTACATATATAGAGGATTCGATACTTATTACAAACATAACATAAAAGATACAAACAAACATTGCCAGAAAAGAAGGCAGAATGTCAACCATGACATAAAACATTGATTAAGCAACAAAATAATAGCTCTTAAGAAATAAAGCAAGTCAGGTCTTCCTAGTTTTTCTAAACAATTACTCTCCTTGTTGACACGACTTATAATTCAGAACTGACCTATGCTTCTTTTGCCATGAGTAGTCTTCATTACTTCCTCCTTTAATATGGTAATCACCACTCTTCATGCCACTTCCTTAAAAATTAGAAACATTTGGAACATATGCACGACAACATTTCTACTTTTATTCAAATATTAGAACATAGCTTAAAATATTTATATGAAAAATTGCATGTAATGTATAATATTAAGCAAGGTATATATATCCACTATCCATAAGTTTAATAGGTTCTAGTCATACTCGGCATAAATTCACAAGATATTTAAAAAAAATCTATTGGAAATGTTTTTTTTTCACAAGGCTCAAAGAGTAAGTTCAGACTATATAAAAACTGTATCAAATTTGAGACATTAATATGCCTCATCACTATGCACTACATATTGCAATTTACCAATCATAGACATGTATAATGTTTGATTCACCTTAGCTAAATCATCATTCTTTGATAATTAATGTCCTGTCACCATAGGTGTACATACTAGTTTAGAATCCTCCAATCTAAAAAAATTTAGTATCTCTTTGACATACTTAGACTGAGTGATATATATGATATATTTTATCTAGTGTAGTTGCAAACCCATAAAGAACTTGATCTCTCCAACTATAGACATCTCAAATTCTTGCTTCATTTCATTTGTGAAAGCCTTACATAAAGTATCTGGACCTCCAAATATGATATCAACAACAAAAAATTTAGATTAAAAAATGCCTTTTCCTTTCTTTATCTTCAAGTACAAATTGTTGTTATCATCAATCCTTTCAAATCCAATCTTCACAAGATAGTTATGAAGTCTCTCATGCCATGCTCTTGGTGCTTGTTTCAAACCATATAGAGCTTTGTGTAATCTATATACCATGTTCTTATTGTTAACATCAAAAAATCCTTCTAGCTATTCTATATTAACTTCTTCCTATAGTATACCATTCAAAAACACAGATTTAGCATCCATTTGGTAAACTTTGGAACCTTTGTATGCAAAATAAGCAAGCAGTGTTCTTACTCCTTCCAATCTAGCAATGGGAGCAAATATTTTTCCATAGTCAATCCTTCTTCTTGTGCATATCCTTTACAAACTAATATTGCCTTCTTCCTTTTGACTTCACCATTTTCATCTAACTTGTTTCCGTATACCCACTTGGTGTCAATCACTTTTTTGTCTTTTGGTCTAGGAACTAGAGTCCATGTTTTGTTTTTCTTAATTTGTTCAATCTCTTCTTCCATGGCTTTACTCTAGTCCACATCTTCTAAGGCATATTTCACTTTTTTAGGCTCTTTCATGCTCATCAAGCATGTATCATTTCTCAACTTGTTTCTTGTCATTGGTCTAGAATCTTTATCTCCAATGATTTGTGCAATAGGATGATGTCTCTTAACATATTTAGACAATCTTGGTTCAACTCTAGTTTCTTCATTTGGTCTCTCAACTTCTGAGTCACTATGTATATCTCTATTAGGTAATTCAACATTTCTTTCATGTACATTAATCTCATAATCAAAATGTGCCTCAACTTCATTCTGTAACTCAACACTTGAATGTAGCTCAGTTCCTAAATGCAACTCCACATTCATAGTATGTGACTCGACAGTCACTGAATTTTTTTATTGGTTTGTAGCTTAATTTGCAACATCTCTTTAGCAAGCATACCTTTGTAAAAGTATACAAATGATTTGTATTCTTCTAGTTCCTTCATAGGTTTAGCCTCATATACTTTTGTATATAATTCAAACACTTATAAGTTTTACTTCTTGTGGAATAACCTAGGAATATACCTTCTTCACTTTTACATCTAGTTTTTCATTCCTAAAATCTTTGAGAATATAGCAATTTCTTCCAAATACCTTAAAATATTTTACATTGGGTGAGTATCCATACCATAGTTTAAAAGATGTTGAATGAGTACCTTTCTTGACTTGTACATAGTTCAAGATATAGACAACTATACTTAAAGCTTCTCTCTAGTATTTCAAAGCAACATTTTTCTCCATCATGAGTGTCCTAGCATAGTCCATTACAAACCAATTCCTCCTTTTAGCAATTCCATTTTGTGGAGGGGTACTAGGAGTAGATATCTATATTTTGATTCTTCTTTCATTAGAAAACATTTCAAACTCATTTGATGTAAATTCTAATCCTCTGTGAGATCTCAAACATTTCAAACTTTCACCTGTTTCTTTTTCAATTCTTGCTAAGTACCACTTAAACATTTTTAAAGCATCAGATTTTTGTTTTAGAAACATAACTATCATCATTCTAGAATAATCATCAAGCAGCATAATATACTTATATCCTTTGTAGCTTTGCACTTCAATTGGTCCACACAAGTTAGTATGAACAATCTCTAATATTCCTTTAGAGGTATTAGTTTTACTATTAAAACTTGATTTTTTCATCTTGCCTAACTAACATTGTTTACACATTATATTGTTAGGTTTCTTCAACTTAGGCAAACCTCTAACTCTTCTCGTGTTACTTATACTAACCAAGTTACCAAAATTAACATGACATAACCTCTTCTGCCATAGCCACACATCATCAAATGAACTACAACTAAACAAGTAGCATTTTCTATATCAAGATAGAATAGATTACTCCTAGTTTGATCACCCTTTCCAATCACTTTTCCATCGGTATCATAGATCTTAGAAATCTTGTTTTCAAACTCAATCTTACATCCTAAATTATTCAATTGTGACACACTCAATAGATTATAGTTAAGTCCTTCAACAAAATTAGCATTGTCACATTAAAAAGAAAATGTGAGTTTGATAGAACCTTTTTCCTTTTATCAAATGTGATGCATCATTACCAAATCTTACACTATTTCCATCATAAAAATTCAAGGTAATGAACTTGCTTTTATCTTCAGTCATGTGATGTGAACACTTACTGTCAATGATCCACCTGTGATTCTTGTTCACACAAGACACAAGTGTAGTTTCCTCATCTTCATCAAAATTTTCCTTCATTGTAACATACACCACTTCATCATCATGTTCATCTAATTCGTCTCTTATTTCCTCTTTGGGAATTTAGCAAGACTTATTACCTTTGTCTTTGTAATCCTTTTTGTTCTACTTTTTTACTTGTCACCACCTCTATAGTTCTTCTTCTCTGGACATCTAGCAGCAATATGACCAACCTCATTGCAATTGAAACAAATGATAGGTAGGTTACCTTTAAACTTGCCTTTACCTCTTTGAAATCTTCTTTCTAATAGTGCTTCAAGTTGATCTACATCCTCCTCATCTGTATCACTATCACTAGAAATATATTTTATCTTTTTCTTCTTCTTCTTCTCATTAGATTCCTTCAATGATAGCTTAGTTTTGAAATTATATTCAATAATTTCAGGTTTGTAATTACCAAATTTAGATAACTCAAAAGAAGTGAGCCTACCTACCAAACCTTCAAGAGTTAGATCATTTCGTAGTACACATATTAGTTATTGTATTGTAGAAACTCTAATAGTATAGATGGGTAGTAGTATTCTCAAAACTTTTCTTAGTAGAGTGTCATCATCTATTTTACCAGTAGCTCTCCTTATTGCATAAACAACATATTTTATCCTAGAGTAGAATTGAGCAATATTCTCACCTTCTTGCATTCTCATATCATCAAACTTACCTCTGAGACTTTCGAATTTGGATCTTAAAACATTCTTGTCTCCTCCATAAATGGTGTGTAGAGCATCCCGCATTTTCTTTGCACTATCAAGACTTTTGATATCATCAAATTCAACATAGCTTAGGGCAAAAGAAATCTCCAACATTGCATGGTTGTGTTCTTTATTCTTTTTTAGGTCCTCAATAGTTAAGGCTCCAGTAGGATCAATATGTTTAGTAGTAACAATAGATTGTGCATGATCTCTAAGTCCTCCAAAGTGTAGCTTCATTAAAAAAATTCATGGAAGGAAAGTTATCTCTATTAAGCTTGGGTACTTCTCTTTTTGACATCTTGATCTTTGTGTTTTTAGTATATTCAAACTAGTCCTCTTAAGAAGATGGCTTTGATACCAATTGTTAGAATTCTTTAGAATAACCTGAGAGGGGAGGTGTGGGTGAATCAGTTATCCAAGGTCCAGAGAAGATATATAATTAAAACTTTTCACAACTTCGTGAACCCATAAAACATTTATCATCATGCATGTATCCATAAGATTATGCAATGACTTAAAACTTGTAGGTCACTATCAAATCAATTTGCAGAAATGTAAATATGAAACATAATAGATTCAATAATACACTTGACACAAAAATTTACATGAAAATCCAATTTGGGAAAAACCACCAATAACATGCTACTCTTTTTCACTCTTTTGAAGTGATGCCCTATGAAAGGCCAACCCTGTTAAAGGTTAAAATGCAGATTGTTAAATGTGATCTAGTTAAAGGATTTCAATCAGCCTATTAGAATTGAGCCTTGTTAGGGGACTTTAGACCATTCACTTGGAATGTCACCTGGTTAAAGGATTTACAAATAATTGTTAGGTCAACCTTAATCCCAAGGATTTACCCTAGACTGATTACAATTATTAGAGAGTAACAATAAGGCTTGATCTGATAACAACTTACAACTCCATTTGTGGATTATAGATATTTTTTTTAGTTCTCCATTCTACTTGGCTTTCACACACTTCAACTTTAATAGCTTGTTCACCCTATGATATTAATATCAATATTTAACTATGTGATTTTGAGTCAAACTCATTGACCCATGTTTCATGAGTAGTGATTCAACATGAATCCATCTTTCATGAGAATAAATAGAACACTTAGCACTCATTGGATCTAGGTGATGCTCACAGGGGTGAAGCACCGAGACTTCTCAGGAGGTCACCCATCCCAGTACTACTCCAACTTGAGTGCACTTAACTATGGAGTTTCCTCCATGGTTAAACCCAAAGCTTGTGACCCCATTTGCAAAGTCCCGGTGCTTCAGCCCTGTGAGCATCACCTAGATACAATGAGTGCTAAGTGTTCCATTTATTCTCATGAGAGATGGATTCATGTTGAATCACTACTCATCAAACATGGGTCAATGAGTTTGACTCAAAATCACACAGTTAAATCCTGATATTAATATCACAATTTGACTAGCTATGGAAATTATCTCCTACTTAGCTTGTCCACCCTTCAAGAATCCATAGCCCTAAGCCTTCTTTCTTAACATTCCAATGTAGATTATTCACTTAGGTCACTAAATGAAGGAATACTCTAGAGTCTTTGTCTTTCTTAGGTTCTCGTAGATGACAACCTTTGCTTCTAACCAACCATTCCTATAAGTAGGAAATTAAGAAATTTTGTCATTCATTCTCCATCATCCAATTTAGGGTTAGGACATATTAGGTAGGATTCTATAAATCTACCTCTTATTTCATTTCATCCCTTTCTAGAAACATCTCCTTCAATCCTCTTTGAATTTGCCTCAATATGGTTTACCATTGATTCTGAGAGACTAGGTCATCAATGTTATCTTTCACATGGTTCACACAATCCAAGAAAACAAACTTGTTACCTCAGATCTATCTAATTCATGATCTTTCAAATAATGTTGACAATTAGCATTAACTTGCTTCTGATGCTTGGCACATACTACATTTCTTGACATCCTCTGTAAAATCACTTGGCATGAACTAAAGTTTACTGGTTCTTGACATCAGCTATTTTTATTGGCATACACTAAAATAGACTTTTACTCATCTCCAACTAATTTTCTACTCAACTTTCATTGACTTTACTTGGCATCTATCCACTTGGTCAAGCTTTGTAGACAAACTTTGTTATACTTGTTTTCTGAACTTGCTTGGTGTACCCAGTAGATCATCAATTTATTATGTTACCACTATCTTAGCTAATTCTTGTACTCCTTTTCATATCATAACTCAACCTTTCCTCTAGGTACTATTGTTACATCTTTTGATCAAATCTTCTTCATCAATCAAATAAGTGATAGTACTCAAATCATGTAAGCAGTTATCTTACCAGCAAATAGTAGGTTTGACATTAGTGACAAAACAATGATTGAAACATATTTATCATACTTGTATCAATCTATTTTCAACAATCTCCTTCTTCAACACATTTGAGAATAAAGTGGTTATTCATTTGGTCGCCCCCAATGTGATCATTGTTTCATCCATAGATTCCACCACTCTAGAAAGCCTAGGAGCTAAAAAAATGCATAGAGGCCATCTAAGACCATGCTACTTTCCTTGGTAAAAGGACAAGGAAAAATACCCTAGATATTGATGATAGTGATGACCACACTATTCATCATAAAACTTGTCCCTCCAGTAGGTTGGCCAAGAAAAGGGGTAAGAAATCCATTACAAACTTTGCAAAAAAAGAGGAATCCTCGTTGAAAATTGAAGGAAAATAATCCACAAAGAGTGAATTGGAAGATTTCTCATAGAAGGAGACCTCGAGCCCCATGAAGGACCCTTCTTCAACCTCTTATGTTAACCCCCCACCCCTTCCCCTTAACCCCTACAAATTACTTTCAATGCTATCCCTCCTATGTCTCTTTTCCTAAACTTGAGAAATTTTGCAATGGATAGTTTGGGTAAAGGTAAAATGGATGATAGTTTTGTTAGTATCCATAAGTACCAATTTTCCAAGCTTGCACATGTCCATGAAGAATATGAAGGAAGAGATGGCCATCCTAAGTAACCACCTAAATGATATCAACATGTTTTCCCTGAAGATCATGCATGGCTTGTGCTACCACCCTATGTTTTTTTTAACATAAAGTCTCTAGTGGTGAAATCTCTCAAGAGGAGGATTCTAGAAAGGCTTTTAAGTACCTAAACTAGTAGTGAGCATATATTTTTCTATCCAAGATCCTAGGTAGAGGGAACTAATGTTGATGTACATGTGTTGCTTCCTTAACATGTCTTATATCCCTTTGGACTATTTTACATTTCTTTTTGGTTATGCTAATACAAGTTTAAGCATAGACTCTTTCCTTAGAAGGTACATTATGTTGTTTAATCTCTATTTATATTTGGTTTAATTATTTTTGATAGAATAAGGTCTATGGTTTTGAATCTAAACTTTTACACTCTCACTGTCATTAATGTGTTGTCAATGTGCTTTTAAAAGTGCTTCTATTGTACCACAAACTAACATCCTCTTAATATTGCTTATTTTAAAAATATACTATAATAACCTTATATATTGTTTGTTGTATATTTAGACTAACGTTTATCATCATAAAATTTGACACTATAGATTATTTTAAATTACCTTTTATTATATCTTCTTGGTTCGACATTAGTATTACAACCCTACTTTCATCTTGGGGTGCAAATTGTTTTGAAAATCTGAATAGAACTAAAAACATGATAATCCTATTCATTCATACTACTAAAAAATAAAATAAACCTTCCCTTTCTTAATTATAAAATAAATACGATTCACATATATAAAATTATGGTTTGAATAAATAACATTCATTAAAACAAATGACATTTGGAAAAAACTAATCCAAAAAAATCATGTCATATCGCATAACAACACATAAACAAACATAATATACAACATAAGTCATCCCATCCTCTCCTTCAAATCTTCAAGAAAGCTTGGGAAACTAAATCTTCAAATTCATATATCCTCCCTTAAATTTGGATGGTGCTACATATGGAATACTAATTTTCATGCCATCACGTATCTTTTTGAGTAAAAATCTCTAACCAATATTTTGCATCTTTTGAATATATATATATATATATATATATATATATATATATATAGAGAGAGAGAGAGAGAGAGAGAGAGAGAGAGAGAGAAGTACATTGAACCTCATTCAAAGAATCAATACAACTTGACAAAATGTGTCACTCAATTTAGACCAAGAATGATATTCACAATTACTGATGCAGAACAAAATACACAATTTTATTTAGTTTTAAGTATCTCACTTCCAAGTATTTCAGGTAGAAAAACATATTAGCTCTTCTCATACTTGCTAAAGCTCAAACTTTTGGAAAATAGCTTCTTGGAGCATTTCTTTCCTTTTGCTATGTTAGAATGGACCATGATTCCAAGCTTAGGAAGTGCATAAAAACACAAAATGCTAATGGAAATGGCAAGCCATTTATTTAAAAGCAAACACAACATGATTAGAAAAACCCATGTAACGAGGATAATTTGATGGGATCCTTCCTTTTTCCCTATATTGGAAGTATTTAGAGGCCCATTTGGCTCTAAAATGGTTTGAGTAGTTTTTTGGCTTGTTATGGTTTGTGGAGTGGATGATATGTGCATCTCAGTTTGCTTGGGAGAATTATCAGTTGAAGAGATAGTTTTCTTTTTATCAGAATCAATGGGTATTGTGTTACATGTTATAGTGGGAATACAGGTGAAAGATCCATTTGTTGAAGTCATTTTGGGTTTGGGTGGTGTTGTTTCTCCCTTCTTTCTTGAGCCTTTCTGCTGCTCTCCTTGACGCTCACTATTTTGGCTCTTCATCTGATGCAATTTTCACAACACAAGGAAGTCAAATTATAAATTTATGCTTCAAATTAATAGAGTAGTTTGAAAATGATTTCTTCCAACATATTAAAAAATAAAAGTTGAAAACATGGAAAACAATTTCTTGCAAGATAATAATTTGTTCAAAACCTATAATAAATTTTTAAAATGTCCTCAAAGTTTATTGTATGAATTTTTTTTGTCACAATTATAGTAAGAGGAATGGAATTAATTTTCTAAGGTGTTGACATCAAATATTCGTATAACCAAATCTTAAAGATATCATACCTTTACTAATTATATTCACAATTAAAAACATGATAGCTCATTTTCCTTTACTAATTGTATTCATAATTACACACACGATAGCTCATATATCTTTACATGGGAAATTTCTATATTTCATATATTACTATTCAATTTTAGATCTATTCTGATAGCAATTTTTTTTCATTCTTGAATCTTATGAAATATAAATACATGTATATGTTATACTATGTGTATGTATGTATATTCATATTCATATTTTCTTTGAAAAAGTTATGTTATATTTGAAAAATTAAAATTAACCTTCAATAGTGGAGAGGACTTTGTACATTCCAATTATGAGCTTTTCAAAATATTATGGATACTTTAAACGACTCCTAATTTTTATAGTAATGTCTCATTTGGCAAGACTCCCTACTCATAATTAAGGTTTCAAGACCACAATCATTAAATATGATGCTATAATAACATCGTTTTGTGAAGGTGTACTAAAAGACCCCTCATAAAAAGTGAGACCAAATTATATTTTATTTGTATAATGTTACCAGATTTAGGTTCATTTGGTTGGTGGAATTAGACAGGAATCAACATTTGCAAAAACTGGATTTCAAAATTTTTGTGTTTGTGTCCAAAATTTCAAAATAGAATTAGAGATATAGAAATCTAGTTTTACCACAATATCATATTATCAAACTTTCCTCTAACTATATGAAATTGAAATTGTAACCTAGTTACAATTTTATGAAGAATATAAGAAATTAAATTCTACTCCTTTTTAAAGTCTGCCCATAACTGAAGCCACATAAATGTGATTTGGTTAAAGGCATGGAGCACATGCAATAAATTATGTGCAGAAACATTAGCTTACATGGAGAGAAGGGGGAAAAAAATTGATTTGGTGTAGATGGTCCGAAGAAGGTATGCAATGATTAAGTAAAAACCTAGAATATAAGCTCACAACTATGCAGTATGCCCTAGTTTGAATTATTCTATTTTGCCTTCTTCATTTCATTCTTTTCTAACCATTTCAATTTTTTTTATTCGTGCTCCATTGTTTCTTCTGTAAAACATTTGGGCTAACAAGTAGCATAAATTATGTGTTAAAAGATTAGAATATGTTGGAACTCGTATAATGAAGAGAAAATGTATAGAATCATTAGCAAGAAATAAATCCTGACAAATGGAACTTGGCCTCTTGAAGAAATGAATTCTTACATTTTAGATTTAAAATCTGAATTGTTTTACTATGCATTGGGTTTGGCAGAGAGAGATTGTGTGGTGGGTTTTACTGTGCACTTTGTTCCACCTCTTGTTTGCTAGAAATGGATCAGGAAGTTGTGAAACTTGTTTTGTAAAATAAGAAGGATGTTAGAAGAATTCAGAATTGTTTCAACTAGTTGAAGAGTATCTGAATAACATTTTGAGGACACTAGACTTTTGTCTATGTTAGAACCTAATTTGAATTTTAATTTGAGGAATCAGACATAGAAAATGTATCTTTCCACTCATCTTTTTGATGTATCAAAATGGTTCTATTAACATTCTAAAAACCATTTTAAAGATTTGAAAATTCCTTATTTGGCTAATTTGAAATTTGTAGGAATCAAGATTTCTAGAATCAACGAACCAAATGGACCCTTATTGCTTTATAGATCTGAGGAATTCATGTGATTGAATCATAGATAATCATTATCAATAATAACAACTTGATATCACAATTATTAAACATTAAATAAGAGTACTATCACAACCTTTCTTCCTAAAAATAATTAAGGTTTCCAGCTAGGGACTTGATATCACAATTATTAAACATTAAATAAGAGTACTATCACAACCTTTCTTCCTAAAAATAATTAAGGTTTCCAGCTCCCTAGCTATAACTAAGATGATTTTATACTAACATACTTTTTCTTTAAGATATTCAAAATGAGTTAAAAAAATTATTGATAAGTATCTGTATATTTTTTGATCAAACATATTTACCTGAAAAGCCCATTTGATTGAAATATATCATTACAATTATTGACACGAAATTGTTAGACACCAAATCAAGAACACTACCACAACGATCTCTTGAATCTTATCTTTTTGGGGTTGCAAGCTTTGGGTTTAACTATGGAGGAAACTCTGTAGTTAAGCGCGCTCACGCTGGAGTAGTACTGGGATGGGTGACCTCCCGGGAAGTCCGGTGCTTCACCCCTGTGAGCATCACCTAGATCCAATGAGTGCTAAGTGTTCCATTTATTCTCATGAGAGATGGATTCATGTTGAATCACTACTCATGAAATATAGGTCAATGAGTTTGACTCAAAATCACATAGTTAAACCCTGATATTCACATCACAATTTGACTTGCTGTAGAAATTATCTCCTACTTATCAATATATTCTATATCAAATAAAATTTCCTCAAAATCCTGTAACAACGACATATATTTTTAAACTAAGGTGATAAAAAATTCTAATATTTCAGTCAGGTGTCTTTAAACCACGAGTATCTACTTACAGTCGAAAGCGTAGAATCAGTGACGAGGATTCGAGCCCGAGACCGCTGATCCGACGTTCTGACCTTGTCTTTCTTAGGCTGTGTTCCGCGAGAATACGAAACAAATTGAACGTCTTTCCCCTGAACATCTTCTCCGGCGTAATACGATTCAATCTTCGCCGACGATTTCCTCAAACGATCTAAACGCCGGTCAGATTGAGAAGATTTAAGCTTTCCAGTTTCCCTTCCCACGGCGAAGCAGCCAAAAATCGACATACTCTTCATTATAACTCTGAAATTTTGGGCTCTGTTTCCTTCACATTACAGAAAGCAGAGCTGAGAGGTCATGTTGATCTACGACAGCTTTTGCTCGTATTATTTTGTCGATATCAAAGCGAAACATCGTAGGCAATGAAATCGTAAAAGGCGGGGCAGGCCTGTTTCGAAGACAACTGGTAATTGTTGTCTTGCAATCCTCGACTTCATCTTCGTCTGTTGTTTCCGCTTTTAATACAGTTAAATTGTATAGGTATATGACCCGATCTAAGCAAACAACAATCATAAAAGTTAATATAACTTTATCCTATGAAATCATCTGATAATTATAAAAGTTAAAATATCTTTTATTCAATCATAATTTATATGAAACCAACTGGATCACATTCACATCTTTGTTTTTCTCTTTTCTGTATTAAGCTGTAATATTATGGGAGAGTACTAATCCAAACAAGGAATCTCTTTTTGACTTATCTTTGATTAATGCAATAATTTGATTTCATATATATTGTTAGATAATTTGGATATTTTATTTATTTATTTTATATTTTTTAATATGGAACTTAATAATACAAATGTCTTTAGTAAAAGTAATATAAATTTAAAGATCATTATTGCAAACACATCATAGTAAAAGAATCAATTTTGTCATATTAAAAAATGATAAGGAATGTAAAAGGTTGAATTGATTGTTATTATTTTCGAACTGGAGACTTAAGCGGTATATACTAAGGCTTGACTCTTAGACTAAAAGTATAAAAAAGTTATACTTTTTCTTACTTTTTCTAAGCTTAATTTTTCCCTTAATGTGTGATATTTAAGGGTGGCTTCTTCAAAGCATTGAAAATCGTCTCCCAGAACATTTACAAATATTAGACGTCTATAATATGCTTTTGTTCATTTTCAAATCTTCAATGTATTTTATCTTCATTTAGGCTTTATTTTAGGGATTTTCCATTATGAACTAGAATCTAGAGACAATAGATACTTTTGCCAGACTCTACAAGCTTGTTAATGAATCAAAAGCTTCGTTTTCACATGTTTTATATTGTTGAGCGAATCATGAACCACTTAAATTTTTCATACTTAGAATACTTCTACTTTTACTTCATTGGATTATCTAATCCATTTTCATGCATTAACATAAAGCAATAATTAAATCAACACCATTAACACTTTGACACAATATTTGATAACCCATAAACCTTCCAAGGAGAAGGTAAAACTGGGGTGGGGATGACACCCACAATGCTTCATGACAATAGTAATAAAGTTGGTCTATTAGGGCTTACAATTGATCACTTCTAGTGATCTACTCTGTTAGGAGTATGAAGGACTATTATGTCCACCTTGTGAAAGGCTTTTACAATACAATAAAGTATACACTCTATTAAGAGATTCAACAAAAGACTGTTAGGTCCACTTCATTAGAGGATTTGATTGATGAACCTATTAGGATGAATCAACACATTGATCTTTTCTTTGCAACTATGTTTGTTGATGTAGATCCTTTCAATAATATGATCACCTAGCCATGATAGATAAGACTCTACTTTTCCCTTTATACTGTTTTGTAGCTCGCTTACACAATATGGTCCATATTTTCTTCTTGTCTTCAAATATTCATGTGTTTGATATATAGCATCTTAGAAAAATGAATTTTTCTTCCTTATATATCCTTCAAACAATAAATTCATACCAAATCAGCTAATGCAAGAGATATCTCCATAATAACCTAATTATACCTTTAAGTTGGCCAAATGTTGATGCTTGGGCAACACTATGCATTTTGATGTTCTATTGATGCTCGAGCAATATAGTGATCTTGGGTGATACTCCGACACTTAGGTAGCATTGGATGCTCAAGTAACACTTCACCACTCGGGTGCTATTGGAGCAATCTGACTTGAACTAGTCAACTCAGTTCATATTAAAAATTTGACTAGCACTTTGAACTCAGTTCACACTAGGAACCTAGTTTCCACTGAAAACTTAGATAACACAATTTATATTGTGATCTCGGTTAACACAGTATATACTTGAACTTCTTAGACTACACCGAAATCTATTGTTTGGTGGAAAGCTTAGTTGCAGTATTAACTGACCTTCCTAGATAACTTAAGTGGTTTGTCACTAATTGACAATATGTCTTGCCATAGGGTCAAAAATCCCCCCTTAGGTATTAGTGACAAAAATTCTTATCTTTGGTAGTTTTATTAGCAATCAAAAACTTCTTAATCAAGTTGTTTTGGTCAAAATCCCCCTTTTCATATGTTTGGTTCTACAACTCAGTTTGAACTAAAAATTGTGGTTGGGTCACAACTGAACTGAATTTGGATTTTTCAAAAAAAAATTGCTTATTTGCAAATTTGATCTTTTGCTTCATATACATCTTCCTCTATACATTTCCTCTACACTATACAATTCTCCTATGTACATGTTTTCCCCTTCATTATTATATTTTCCCCCTTGTTTTTGTTACAAATGCCTTAAAATTATATTTACAAGGTAGTTACCAAAATGAGTGAGGAAATCATTATGCTCTTTCAAAATTGAAGACATGGTTTTATCCTAATTTTCTTGCAATTTACCTTCAATATGTGTAGTTCAATCTAAAGTTCAATTGATAACTCCATCATGAGATCTACAACTAAGAAGTTTGTGTCATGAACTAATGTCTTTTCATGTGCAAGATGTTTCTAGATTACATCCATGTGAGGAAGTAACATACTTTGAATGTTGGATACCATTGCCCTTATTCTAGCTTCCTCCCTCAATAACTCTGCCTGCAAATCTATCAAAAATCTGACCTTTAAAAAATAATTAGAGCTAGAACTTGGGTCAAGTGCTAGCTGACTAGCACTTTTCTTCAAGCATTCATCAATCTTTTTCAATTTATCCTTTATTTCCTTGGTGAAAATTGAAGTATCACATAATTTTGTAAATAAGGAAACAACATTATTTACAACTCCTTCTAGAGCACCAATAAGAGTGGACAATTTCACTTGATTAATAGCAATATTCTTTGCTACATTCTCCAAAACTTTATTTTCAAATTTTGTTCTACCCTTTGTAGAAGTTTTTCCTATCCATCTATATCCTTATTGAATTTATGTACAATATCAAATAATTGCTCAATAATAGGGGCCTTATCATTTACCTTTATTTGCATTATATCCAAAAATATGTCCTTGATGTCTTCAAAAACCTTTCCTTTGTCCCTTTCTACCTTTAATTTCCTCTATTGTGTTCTTTTCCTCCACGGATCACTTAGAATTTTCATATGATCAATAGTGAGATTGGATTGATCCTAATTTGGAATCAAAATCTTAGTATCAAGGCCAATCTCATCAGATATCTTTTCCTTCTCTTTTCCTTTTGCACTTGGAGAAACTATGATATCTTTGCCTTTATCTTCATCCTTCTTCTCTTATCCACTCAATTGACTCTTAGATTCTTCTTTATTTTCTTTGTCAACCTTGTCCTCTTCCTTTTCTAATTCATGCTCAGTTAAACTAGTCCTAGAGGTAGTCAGAGACTACTCCTTGGTTACTACTTGGATGGATGTAGGGCTTTGTTTCTTCTTTTCTAATTTATCTACACTTGATGTAGCAATGTCTTGGCTTGGAGTGGAGGGTAGAGAGGTTATCATAGTTACTTCCATAATTTTTGTATCTCACTCTTCTATAGCATGTAGATCTTGTTTTTCATCTTTCTCTATCTTATTTTCTTCCTAAAAAATAGTTTTCCACAACTTTGTTGTGGACTAAACAACATCTTTGATATTATTAGAAAAAATTTGAAATGCCTTGAACCTAGGAGTCTACCTGCTTTCATATTTTTCCATGGCCTCCTTTATTCCTTGATTTGTGAAATTAGGTATGATTCTCTTCAAGGTTTGTTCTCTAATGTCCATCTCTATCTTCACAACATTGGTCCATCTTTGTGTAACTTCCTTGAATAAGATATTAGGAGCTTGGCTCTTTAGCTCATTTGGATCATACTTCTATTTGGCCATCTTTTCCACCAAAGAATCTTCTATTTGTTGTTGCTCCTCTTTTCCTTTGGATTCATATTTGATGTACTTGAATCCTTCCATACCACTTACTTCCCTCAATCTCTCAAATTTTTTATCAAAGGTTAGTGGGGGCTTCTTCAGTTGAATGATAGGAGTGTTTTCCTCTTCATCATCATCATCCTGAAGTTTCAATTTTCTTTTTTGAATTTCTTGTTGTAGTGATCACAAGGTAGCTACTTTCTTAAGTGTACCTTTCATTAGCATTGTTATGATTACTTTTCCCTTTTTCTTTGGAGGTTCTTCTTCCTCTTCTTCTTCCTATTCTTTCTCTTCTTCTTCTTCCTCATATTCTCCTTTTCCCTCAATGGGCATCAAAGGGTCATCTTTCTTTTCCAATTTCTTCTTTATGGTTTCCATCCTCTTCTTCCCTCTTTTTATAACTCGAGGAATCTCTATCTCTAGAGATATCCTAGTTTTGGATTTATCATATGTTCCAAAATATGTGGCTTTGGGGTCAGTAGGCTCATTCAAAAGAGCCTCTATGATATCATTGGTGTCATCTATTTTTACCTCATACCCCAAGGGTTTTACCCATGTAGTCCTAGGTGTGACTACTTGAATGTGAGTATTATCACAATCAACTAGGAAAAAGATGTCTTGAACATACTGCTCAACCAATTGTTGAGGTATTATATACCTATTGTGCATCTTTTCCTTGAAATTCTCAAAGTATGCATCCATGATTCCATCATAATTTTATCCCAATTCATCTATGAAATCATTAATCTAATAAATGATTGGTCTATCCTTACTCCAAACTATACTTCCCTTGGATGGAAAGAACTTTTGCACATAGATAAATAAACATACAAGGAGAGAGCCAAAATTACACACATTTTTCTTTGATGCCCGAATGCTCTCCATGTGAGTGACGTTCAATTTCATTCCCCTATCATCCCATTTTTCTAGGGTCTTCAGAGAAATCTCACAATGAGCGAGGGTTTTAGTTATCTTGGGTCTGTCCAACATTGGGTAGCTTGTAACTTGGTGAATCATCTTTTTGTTGATTTTCATAGGTTGTTCAAGCTAGAAGGACATGTCATGAACCTTACTAAGGACATATCTTATCCATTTCACTTGGAAATTTTGCGGTATGTAGAGGGCATGTGTCAAACCATTGACTTCCATATGTTTATGCTCACCCTTCAGTATTTCATTCTCACACAATGCATTATATGCTTCATTCAACTCAAACCACTTAGAGTAAAAGGTTAATTTAATTTCATTTATTAAATTACCTTTTCTCCATTCTTAAGATTTCACTTTATGCACCTTGCATTTCCATTTAATAATTAATTAGGAATTATTAAATGACTTTTACCTCTTAGGGTTTTCCTTATAGGTTTTTTGATCTCCTTCTATAAGGACTAATCATTTTGTAATTATCTCTCATCTTTTTAGTCTAATAATATAGTTCTTATATTTTCAAAGCAAAACCATTGCCTCTTCTTTGCTTTTTCTTCTCTATGACAGGTTCTTGCATGTAGGTGTTCTTCGAGTTTTGTAGATTTGTATTTCTCAAATCCTTCATGATATTAGAGCCTAACCTTCTCTAGCTTGTTCAATATTTGGGGAAAAATGAGGGTTTGACATAATAGATCTGGCATTTTTTGGGTAGTTTCTAGGAAATTAGGGGTCTCTAATTTTTTATGCACTTTGAGGCCAAATAGACTTCATGGTTGTATTTAGAAGGCAACAAAACCCCAACTTTAATATAAAATTTGTCAAATTTGGAAACATCTGGAATTTGAGGCAAAGTAACATTGCTTACAAATTGGGCACATTTCCCAAGGTAGCAATTTTCTAATTTTTTGATTTTTGGTATGCAAATCAAAAAAATAGGCTCAAAATTAAGGATTTTTTACACACAAATCAAGATTTTTGGCATGCATATTGAAATTTTTATCACGCATCTCGAGATTTTTTGCCTCACTGATCAATATTTTTTGGCATGCAAGTCAATTTTTTTGAGACACAGATCAAGATTTTGGCATGCAAATCACACTTTTTGCATGTAAATCAAGATTTTTTGGTATGCAAATCAAGATTTTTTCCACGAAAATATAGTTTTTTGATATGCAAATTTGAGATACTTTTACACAAAAATTAATGCATTTTGGCATAGATCCCAAGGCATTTAGTATATGTTTTTCATTCAAAGTCAATTGATCCTTTTGATCTTCCAAGTGTCATAACTTGCTCATTTTAGCTCCATTTTTTGATCCAAAAGAAGCGCCAGAAAGCTCTTCTCAAGCCCTATGCAAATTCTCTATTATTTTCATCAATATTTTCTTAAAGTTGTATGTGTTTCTCAAATTGAATCATTTTTTCTGTCTTCTTGATTATGCATTCCTACTAGCAGCTAGGGTTCAAGTTTTTGCATTGTGGGGGGTGTTTTGTATTATTATTTATGTTACTTACATCAATAAACCAAGACCTTTTTAAAAAAAATTCAACACATTCTAAAACAATGGCTAAGACCTCTACTTTTCTAGAACTTCTAACCTCTCATAACTATCACACATGGAAGACCTTGATAATATAGCTTCTTCGGTCAAAAGGGTTGTGGTTTCGTTTAGATGTAGTGTAGCCATTTTTATAGAGGCCTTTTAAGGTCATGTAGGGTAGGAACAAGATGGATGAGGCAATGGGATTGATTGCTTTATAGGTATCCGACAGTCTACAATTTCATCTTGATGGCTGCAATACCCGTCTAGATATGTGGAACAAGCTTGATGGCTTGTTTATTATAGTAAATGAGCTTACCTCTCTTGTACCAAATTCTTTTTCTTCCATTGTGGACTTCTTGATGAAGTTCAAATAATAGAGAATTTATTGCAGGATTATGGGAAAACCAAGACTGACACTGAGTGCATTTACTTGATTCTTTCTAAGCTTCATGGAAACTTTCAAATTTTTTCTTCAAACTTCAATTCCACCAAAGATGCTTTGGGTAATAGATTTACCATGCCATCCTTTGAGGTCTTTTGTGATCATTTGACTCAAGAGAAAGCTAACCTCTCTCTTTTGGATTCTCTCACAAGCTCATAGACTTATGCATTGGTAGCTTAGCATTCTTTGGGACGAAGGAGAAGATACATAAATCACATTTTATAGTGTCTCACATTGATTCTATCCCTCACAAATCATCAGGGCCACCTCCTCCTAAAGGGGGTAAATAGAATCTAGAAAGACATAAGTGTGCCTATTGTAATAAGTCTAGTCATGATGAGTCACATTGCTATGAGAATAAGTTAGATGGCTATGTCAAATATATTTGACTGCTCTCCTTTAGAAGAGCGACATTGATATTCCTTCTACTTCTCATAGATTGTCTTCATCATCATCATTTAAGTAAAATGGTAAAGATATAGGAAAGGGTCATGCACTATGTGCAACTACTACTCCACATTCTTCTAAAAGGTTACTGGATTTGGGTGCTTCACACCATATGGCATCTTCTTAGGATTTGTTATCTTCTTTTGAGGCTTCTCCTACTCCACACATTTTGATGGTGAACAACACTATTATGATTGAATGTGGGAAAGGTTCTATTAGCATTGATTATGGTATATTTCATGATGTATTTATTGTTCCATCTTTGTCCTCTAACCTTCTCTCTATTTATCAGATTACACATAGTGGGACAAGGAAGACAGTTGAGTTTGCACAAGATTTAGTGTACATAAGAGATAGTGAGATAGGCAATATTGTTGCTATAGGGATTGTTGATCACTCTTCCTACCTATACTCTTGTTCTCATTCTGGTATCCCATGTCCACTATGAGAGACTCACTCTGCTTCTTCATGGGAGACTATTGAGGTGAAGTCAGGTCACTTGAATTTATGTTTTGTTCCTAAGACTAGTGTTGTGACTTCTACACCTCCACCTCCTATTCAGTTTCAATCTATCACATAAAATTACTTTTCAACATTTCCTACCATTATATTTTCATTCATTGAGCTACCTACTATAGTTGTTGAGGATATATCAGAGGACACACATCTCCTCTTAGATGATAGATTCAACACACCTATTATCCCACCTCCATTAGAGATTTTATTTTAGGATTCTCATGCATTCTCCTTTGAGAATTATCTAGGACTTCTAGCTTCACCTTACATTCATGGGTTTTCTCCTCCTTGTCCACTACCTTTGTTTCTTTCAGATTGGAGCCACATTGGTATGTTCATTGACACAAGAGTTCTGCCATTTTGGGGGGCTATGGAGTCTCAGGCTTCTATCATAGGGGGTTTTATTATAATTATGGTCTTGAAAGAGTCCCTTGAGATATTTCATTTGTGCATTCTTTTCTATCTCTTTTTGGAGTAGGGTTTTTCCCACTGGGTTTTCTCTATTTCTCTATTTTATAGAGATTTGGTTATGATTAGATACCTCATCATGTCTTGTTGTTGGGACCCAAGTTTTCTTCCAGCATTGCATTGTAGTTTCCTTGCTTTTTCTACATTGTTTATAGCTACAATTGCTCATCTTAAGGGTGGTGTTAGAGTAAAAGTTTAATTTAATTTAATTTATTAAATTACCTTTATGCCCTTCTCAAGATTTCACTTTATCCACCTTTCATTTCCATTTAATAACTCATTATTAAATGGCTTTTACCTCTTAGGATTTCCCTTTGAGGTTTTTTGATCTCTTTCTATAAGGATTGATCTTTTTTAATTATCTCTCATCTTTTTAGTTTGATAATATAGTTCTCAAATTTTTAGAGCAAAACCCCTACCTCTTCTTTTCTTTTTCTTCTCTGTGACAAGTTCTTGCATGCAAGTGCTCTTTGAGTTTTGTTGATTTTCATTTCTCAAATCCTTCAAAATGATCCTAATTCTTGAATTATATAGTGATAGAGTGATCTGATATCGTTGATTAACAATACCTTAGGAGGAATAGCTAAGTGGGCTCACAAAAAATCCTTTTTCTCTACAATCATTGGGTAGAGCTTGAATGTAGGTGCTTTGCAAATAGTATTCTTCAACAACATCTTCGAACCCTTCTTTACCTTTGAACTAGAGCTAGATGATATTACACTCGATGAAAGAGGAATTCACAAGAGTAGATAATATTTCTAGCAACTTCTCTTTCAAAAAAAATTTGCTCTTTGATCGCTCAGGAACTCAAAATCACTTTGAATTCTTAAAGCAAGGTAAAAAAATAAACCCTCAATTTTTCCTTTTATAAAAAAAAAAAAATCAATTTAGGGCCTCATAAATGCACCATACAGTGGTAGGTGGAATAGCTCAGTAATCTCTTTGAATCATAAACTTGGCATGAATTGATCATCACACAACTTAGTTAGAACTGAATTCTAATTAATCTTTTCTCAAAGATAATAGAAAGCTTGATTAAAACTAAGTTTTAACTCAATTAAAATGTATCTCCCTTGCTTGACCTAGTGCATCTAAATATGCAGATTTCAATTGTTCTTTCTTTCACATTTGGAACTGATGTAGGATCTTCTTGAGTTCTTAACTCTAGTGATCTCCTAGAGTTCTTAGTTGGATGCATCACCTAGTTCAATGGATTGGATTATGATAGCTTCATTATCTTGTCTTGTGCTTTCCTATGATTTCCTTACCCATTTCTGATTCATCTCAGTCTTGATTTATTCAACCTTGGATTTTCCTTTGTTTTTTTCACTAGAATTTTCTATATCTCTATTCACATAGTATCTTGCCAAATGACCTATCTTTTTTCATACACAACATCTCACATTTGTATTTTTCTTTATGAAGTGAGTTCTTACACAATTTACTCCAATGTGACCATATTCTCCATAATGATGACATCTTTCCCATGTTTTTTAGTCCCAACCAATAAATGCTCTTTGTCTAGTTCCATTCTGCTAGTTATTTGGATTCCATTGATTTGATTTGCACTTTAAAGATTTGTGACCATACTTGTGACATGTGAAATAGTTCCCTTCAAACTTTGACATGGTTCTTCATTCATTAGCATTGTGACCATATTTGTTACATTTATAGTAATGAACTTTGAAAGTGGTTGCATAATATTGCTCCAACAAACATTTGATGTATGACCTATTTTTCCACAATTGTTGCATGTAGGCCTTTTGTTCTTCTATGCTCCTTGTCGTGATGATTCTCCTTGATTAGTATATCCTAAGCCAGTAGTGCCTTTAGGTATATTTTGAGTTTTCTCATATAATTTATTCACTTTGTGTGACCTCAATATTCTTTCATTGAGTTCCTTTTCAACTATTAGTTCATTATTGAGTTGATCATAATCTGCTCTCAGATTGGTGATTCATTGATTTGCATCATCTAGTTGATTTTCCATGTCTACTTGATGTTGTGATAACTGCTAACTTCATTGGTATTTTCTTCTAATATTGTTGAAAGTAGTCTTCTGTCTTCATTTTCCATTTCTTTGTCATTTATTGATTTTTTCTTTTGTTCTATGACTTCACATAGCCTGGCCAAGTGACTTTCCTATTCTCTTTTCAATTTTCTTACTACTTATTGTATATGTGAGGCCTCACCCTGACCCATCATAGCATAGTTGATACATTATTATTTTGATACTCATGACTCAATATGTCGAGACACTGTCGGATACACTGAACATTATTATGTTATTTTATGTCGTGTGATGTTTTACTTTGAGATGTTTAATTATGTTATTTAATGTTTCATGAACATGTATACTAATGATGTAGTATAGAAAGTGAATGCAGAATTAACACTTTGATTATGCAATTTTAGTGGTTAAGTATATGAGCAGAAATGAGATAAATAGTTAATTAATTGAAAGATTTATGTTTTGAGTTATGTGATTATCCTAATGACTTATATATATGCATTTGATTTTCTTGAGCTACTAATGTGTGCAATGAGTGTGCAAGATATTTTAGCCAAAAAAATCTAACGGAGAACTGCAACTAAACCCTATGTACAATTTGTGAAAACTAAGGTTGAATCTAATGAAAGATGCAAACCTCGTTGTTTCATATTTCTTTTGTATTATGAATTGAATAAATGTATCATTCTGTAATCATTAAGTGCTAATGTTTTGTAACAGTAATTTTATAGTGTCACTTGACACTCATGATTTGTGTATGCATTTTAGCATGATAGTTAGGCTTGACCGAGTAACCTAAAGACCTAAGTTGGACTAGGTTAGTGACCTTTTTACTAATCAGTTAGTAATTGAGATCAATTACCTTAATCAAGATTAGTGATTAATTTACATTTTTTTAGAGTTTTAAGGAGTCCAAAATTTTCAAGCATTTTATCAGGTCATTAAATAGTCCTAGCAGCCAAAAATCATGAAAACTAAGTACCCAGTGGGTATATGTATGGGTTGGGGGCATTTTCCACCCCTCTAGCCCCTTTTGTTGACTTTGGTGACCACTCAAATATCCCATTTTTTCTTTATTGCGAAAATTGAATATTTCACCATGAGTTGGATAAGTTAAACTCCACCCTGAGGTTAGCCTTATGGCATGATTGGGTTAGAAGACTCTAGAAGCCTTTAAACAAGTGGGGGAGTTATGGCATTTTTGTAGGTGGTTGAATTGGGATCATAGTTAGAGGCAAATTTGAGAGAGGAAGAGTGTTCACCCAACCTCTATTTTTAGAGAGCAATTCAAGATTGAAGGAGAAGGAAGGAGAGCTCATCTCAAATTTTAGTTTCCATAAACTTATTATGAAGGTAGGAATCCTTCAAGCTCATTTTGTTCATGTTGTATTTCATTCTTATGTAGTTTTCTTTGCATATGTATGTTCGTGTGTTTGATAAACATGTTTAGGAGGGATTGAAATGGGTTTTCTTTAGTATTTTACTTTTGATTTTTGAAGGGATTGTATGGGTTGTATTGGCATTACTCACCCTAGGATAGGGCAGAAGTGGCCATGTATGGGAGGAGGTCTTTAGTTAGACTCTAACAGTGTAGAGTCTCTCCTCAAGATGAGAGAGGAAGAGAGTAGGGTGTTATGGGCCCCTACTCATCAGTATAAACCATGTTTTGAGTTTTAAAATTTAAGAAATGGAAGAATGTAAGTTCTTGTGATTATAGCCCTGAAAGGGAACCTATTATGGTGTTGTGATTGACGTCTCCTATTGAAAAAATCCACCTTCTCCCTAGTCTAGTTCAATGATGAAGCTATTGTGCAAACCTAGATGGGAGTAAATGTTTGATTTTGTCTTCATATTATATTGTTTGTCTCACAGTCAATTTCATCCTCTCCATGATTACTTTGATGTCTTGTAGACTTTGTAATGGTTTCCCTATTGTGGAGCCAAGCAGGAAATTTAGAGTTTTTATTTAAATTCAAATATGTTGAGAATTTTCTCCTCGGGATAGTAATCCTGTGTAAAAATGTTATTTTTGAACTTATTATTGAAATGGCCACCATGTCAAGTTTTCTTCCTAGTTCTTTCCTAGCGGAACCTTTGAATCAGGTGGTTCAATAAAATAAATGAGAAGTGGTTGGTCCACGTATGTTGATAAAAATTGAGTAGTATTCTTTCATATGATTTTTTTTGTAATTCAGTTATATGCATGTGTTTATTAAAAAAATAGGATACAATGATATTTCATCCTTCCTGTGGCATTCTTATGTTTCAAAATTGCATTCATTTGATTAAGGTTGATTAGATAAAATGATGATATATAATTATGAATTTGAGTTCATAATATATTAAATAAAATTCGTTGTTTGATTGATACTTCATTTCATAATTTTTATAAGCATTAGAAAGTAAAAAATTTTAACTCAAATATTCAAGTATTACATTTAATCCTATTTTCACCTAAATAATAATAATAATAATAATATAACCCCCTTGGTTAATTAAGTAAATTGGTCAATGTAGTACTTAGAAAAATAAATATATAGATATATGATTTCCCTTACCATTGAAATTATTACTTGCATACACATTTTTCAACACTTAGAAAAAAAATGGACTTGCAAAAAAAATTTACCCCCTAGAGATATTATGCTCTCTAAAAATTGTATGGAAAAAAAGTTAATTGCTTTTCTTTGAATAGAGCATCTTAAAGATTCTTTAAATATCTTATTAAACATAATAAATATTATAAATTAAAGAAAGGAAAGAAAATACATACAATCTATTTCTAAAATATCCTAACTACTTAACTTTAAATCATAAATTTCTTTCTTTGTTCGTACCTTTACCCTCACCTAGAAAACTTTAAAACTTAAACTCCTTATCCTCCTTCCTCCATTCTAGGCATTGACAAGGCCTCCATGGATTGGATTAAAGTACCATCACATGCCCCTATGTCTGAGATGACAAATGGGCTAGAAAAAAAAAAGGAATTGAGGAAATATTTAAGTTGAGTAGACTTGTAATAAAGTTTGACCCACGATTTCCTTAATCATTCTTGTCTCCACCTTGTCTTGGCCAATCAACCTTTTTGAAGCTGCTTTTGCTGCATTTTTTTTAGCCTTGGTAAGTGTCAAGAGGCTTGGGAAATGTACATGTCTTTTGGAAAAGGGGAAAGACATGTGGCCAATTGGCTTAGGGGTTAGGATGGTTAGGTTAGTAGAAGGTTTTTAAGTGTTTTGATTAAATTTTTAGAAATTAGTTAGTTTCATTTTTAAGTAATTAATATGTGTTTAAATATTAGTAAATTTAAAGTAATAAAAAATTAGTTAAATTAAAGTTAGTTGGTAATGATTAATGTTGTTTTTTTTTGTTAGTATATTTTGTTAGTAGGAAGTTTAATGTTAGTAATTAATATGTTTATTTATTTCTTTCTTGCTTTCCATATTTTTAGTTAGAGATTAGTTAGTTTTAATTTATTTTTATTTTATATTTTTTTATTCAAGTTAGTGTTATTTTATTGTTTAGTATGTTTAAATTAGTTCATTTAATTTATTAGATTATATTAAAGCTTAGAGTTAGACGTTTTAAATTATTGTTATTTTAATTTATGGAGATAATTTTAGTAATTAGTGTTTTAGGATTGTAATTTATTTATAATTATTATGAATATAGTAATTAAAAGATGTTTTGTTGTGTTAAGTTTAAATAAAGTTTAATTATTTGTATGTTAGATGTAATGTTATTAGTTAGTTAGTTTTCTTTGAGTTCAATGTTTTGAATAGTTAGATTTATAATTATTTAAACTATTATTAGAATAATTTAATTATATTGCTTATTAATATTTTGATTAATTAATGTTATAATGGTTCATGTTAATATTACATTAAATTAGGTGTAAATTATGTTTACTAGTAGGTTTGGTATACTATTGTTTTGAGGGTGTAATATTTTAAAAGTAAATAAAAGTAATAATGTGTTAGATCTTTTAATTAATTGAATTTGGATTGTTTAATTTAAATAATTGATTTAATAATGAAAGTTTAATTTAACGCTTTGTTCCTACACAATGGTTATAAACTTATCAAATTTTAACTTGTGAAACAAACTTATCAAACTTAGTGGATTTAATTTTTTATACATGTTTTTTTGCCTTGTATTTTGGGCATGATAGTATAGTAGTATTTCTTACTAGTAGATCTTTTATGGTTGCATTTGCTTCTTCTAAACTTCTTTCTATGCACAGATCTTCTATTCTTTCTTCTATGTATAGATTGTCATTCATTTGTAAAGCCAATGTTTTTCTTCTTTTTAGAGATTGAGTGAGTTCTTCCTTGAGTTTTTTGACTTGCTCCATATCCATGTGTAGATCAAGTTTATCACTCTCAATAACTTTCTCTAACTTGTACACTTCTATTTCCTCAAATCCTTACTCTCAAGTTGTTAAGCCTCTAATAGGAGAACCTTTCTCTAATACCAATTGTTGGAAATGTTATGACAAACACATGACTAAGAAATGGGGGGGTGTGAATCAAGAACACTACTTAAACTTTTCACACTTAGAATACTTCTATTTTTACTTCATTAGATTATCTAATCTACTTTCATGCATGGATATAAAGCAATAAAAAAATCAACATCACTAACATTTTGACACAATAGTTTGTAACCCAAAAACCTTCCAAGGAGAAGCTAAAACTGGGGTGGGGATGACACCCACAATGCTTCACTATTGCAGTAATAAAGTTGGCCCATTAGAGCTTACAATTGATCACTTCTAGTGATCTACTCTGTTAGGAGTATGATGGACTATTAATTCCACCTTTTGAGAGAAATTTACAATACAAAGAAGTATGCACTCCATTAAAAGATTCAACAAAGGATTGTTAATTCCACCTGTTACAGAATTTGACCAATGCACCTGTTAGGATGAATCAATAGGTTGATCTTTTCTTTGCAACTCTATTTGTTGATGTAGATCATTTGAATAATATGATCACCTCGCTATGATAGATAAGACCCTTCTTTTCCCTTTATAATACTGTGTAGCCTGCTTACTGAATCTACTCCATATTCACTCTTTGTCTTCAAATATTCATGTATTTGATAGATTGCATCTTAGACAAATGAATTTTTGTTCCTTATATATTCCTTAAACAATAACTTCATACCGAGTCAGCTCACACAAGAGATATCTCCATCATAACCAAATTATACCTTTAAGTCAATGAAATGTTGATGCTTAGGCAATGTTGTATAGTTTGGTGTTCTGCTGATGCTTGAGAAATATAATGATCTTGGGTGATACTCTAGCACTTGGGTAGCACTAGATGCTCGAGTAACACTTCAACACTCAGGCGATATTGGAGCAATCTAACTTGAATTGGTTAGCTCAACTTATATTGAGAACTTGGGTAACACTTTGATGTTTCCACTAATAACTCAGATAACTTAGCTTATACTATGATCTTGGTTAACACAACATATCCTTGAACTGCTCAAGCTACACTAAAATTTTCTATCTTATGGAAAGTTTGGTTGCAGTATTAACTGACCGTGAATAACTTAAGTGGTTTTCCACTAATTGACAATATGTCTTGCCATAGGGTCAACAAGAACTACAAATGAAATTGATTACACATAATTAAATGACAACCTCCCTTTGAATAGCATATACAAGGGTATATTTTTCTCTAACTATAGAGAAAGTGTACAATACTACTATTCTATTTCAATGAATGATTACGAAACCAATATAAATGAGCCCTATTCCCTATTGCAAGGAAATCTAAGCATTGATCCATGCCATCTAACTAGGAGGTCAAAATCTAATATAAATCACTATCTTACCCATTCTCCTAAGAGACTACCCATTTCCTCCTAGGCACAAACCCAACACAAATTGATAAATTAATAACCATGGACATAAAATTTCAATAATCCAAATTGATAGGCATTGAAGGAAGACATGAGGAACAATTTTCAAATTTTTCTTTTGCAAGCAATTGATAAATACATATTGTACTATAATCACTCCTATTAAAAAAAGCCCACCCCTTTTATTTATTATCTCTTTCATAAATAGAAATAAAATTTATATAGATTAGAATGACATTTAAAGAGTCTATGTTCAAGTTTGATAAAGGTGTCAAAATTCCCTACAAACCTACAACAAAAAATGTGTTATACAACAAGTTGGAAAAAATTTAAAATAATTACAAACCACCAACTTTTAAAAGCTAAAGAATTGTTAAGCCAAAGAAATCAATGAAGGTATAAAAAAATCCATTCTAAGTAATTGTAAAATATTTTGAACTTGTAAGGATAAAGGAGATAATTACGTTGCAATCTTATGTATATAGATCATATTTCACCTCTAGTCTTAGAATGTGTACTTTGGTTCCTAATGTGTAGTTGGAGAAATAATTTACAATTTCAAGAATCTTATATTATTTGATTTTTTAAAATCTATTATTGAAGAGGTAGCATGAAATCATGGTAATAATGATTAATTATCTCATGCAATTAAAGTTATGAGTTGCACACGAATACAAATTGTAGTATTTTGAATCTAATTTCTAAAATATCAAAGTTTTCTAAAAATAGATATGATTATGAGAGTCAAAACTATTGTGCAAAAAGAGTTATTCTTGATCTATTCAACAAAACATAGTGCATCATGTATTTTGCGTGCTTCACAAAAGATATAGTTATATATATATTATTTTTTTAAACCTCTTTGTATAATAGGTAACAGTGAGATATAGATGTTCTATATTCTTTTGTAATTTTATGTTCAATAATTTTATTTTAATTTTTTGAAGTGGTTATATCCTAAAACATTTGTGCTTGCACATTAGGGATAACTTTCATCAAAATAATTAAAAATATAAACTTATTTTAAAAAGTGTATAGAATCAATTATAGAATAATATTATGTAATGCTTTAAAAATTTTGGTCAAGTAGATCAAGATCTATTAGGAAAATGGTAGACATATATCTTTCTAAGGAATGTGAATTCATTCTAGTAAAGAAAATGAAAATCTACTATATTAACATTGTCCAAAAATAGATCTGAGAACTTATATGTTTAGAAAGTTAAGAAGACATGTGATATTATTCTACTAATTTTATAGATGGCCACTTGATGATGAGGAAGTCAAGAAATCATCTTAGAAGAGAAAATGGCATGTAAAAGGAGAGAAATGGAGAGAAAATGGCATGTTCATACTCACTTGTGTGGACCAATTGAAGTGCAAAGCTACAAAGGTCATAAGTACATTATGCTATTTGTCGATGATTATTCTAGAATGATGATAGTTATGTTTCTAAAATAGAAATCTGATGCTTTCCAAATGTTTAAGTGGTACTTAGAAAGAGTTAAAAATGCAATAGGTAAAAATCTAAAATATATGAGATCTAACAGAGGAGGAGAATTTACATCAAATGAGTTTGAAATTTTTTGTAATGACAGAGGAATCAAAAGACAAACATCTGGTCCTAGAACCCCTCCACATAATCTAATTGGTGAAAGAAAAAATAGGTCTATAATGAACTATGCTAGGACACTCATGATGGAGAAAAATGTTTCTTTCAAATACTGCAGAGAAGTTGTAAGTACAACTATATATACATTGAACCTTGTACAAGTTAAGAAAGGTACTCATTCAACACCTTTTGAAATGGATACTCACCCAATGTAAAATATTTTAAGGTATTTGGAAGCAAGTGTTATATTCTCAAGGATTTTAGGATTGGTAAAGTAGATGAAAAAAGTGAAGAAGGTGTATTCCTTGGTTATTTCACAAAAAGTAGAGCTTATAAGTGTTTAAATACTAACACTAACAAAGTTGTGGAAAGTGCAAATGTAAAATTTGATGAATATACAAAAGTACATGAGGCTAACCCTATGAAGGAACTAGAAGAATACAAATCATTTGTATACTTTTATGAAGGTATGTCTCTTGATGAAGATGTAATAAATCAAGTTGCAAATCAACAGCAAGTTTCAATGACTACTGAGTCACATACTTTGAATGTCAAGTTGTATCTAAGAATTGAGCTACATTCAAGTGATGAGTTATAGAATGAAGTTGAGGCACATTCTGATTCTGAGATTAGTGTACATGAAAAAGATGTTGAACTATCTGATAGAGATGTAGGTAGTGATTCAGAAGTTGAGAGACCAAATGAAGAAACCATAGCAGAACCAAAATTGTCTAAGTATGTCAAAAGACATCACCCTATTGCACAAATAATTGGAGATAAAGATGTTAGACCAATGACAAGGAACAAGTTGAGAAATGATACATGTTTGACGAGCATGGAAGTACCTGAAATAGTGAAAGATGCCTTAGAATATGTAGACTAGAGTAAAGCCATGGAAGAAGAGATTGAACTAATTGAGAAAAATAAGACATGGAATCTAGTTCCTAGACTGGAAGACAAAAATGTGATTGGTACCAAGTGGATATACAAAAACAAGTTAGATGAAACTGGTGAACTCACAAGTGTTAGAAACTAAAAAGATTGATAACCCAGAAAACTAGTGCAAAGAATAGATATCTAAACTATGAATGCAAATGATACAAAATCAAAATAGCAACATAGAGTTAGTCTCCAAGAGAGTAATGCAAATGTTGGAATAAAAATAGCATTAAGAGGATGCAAAAAAAATTGACATAAATACAAGCCAAGTAGCATGCTTATATAGGCTAGGAAGAGGGAGGAGGTGGCAACACTGACCAATGAGGAGCAACCATCTATTGGACTAAAGATAGAAAAGTATCTTCCCAAGATAGCTAATGGATGATCACATGTAGGAAGGTGACACCTCGCAACTATTCACCTAATAAGACATGCTTTATTAACCTAAGCGAGATTATTAAAAGTGTAGAAAAAACCTAGTAATATAAGGAAAAATAAATAGCCTACTAGGAAATAAAAAACTACACTAACACCCCCCTATAAGAAAGCTTAGTTGGATGTAGAAATGGGTCTCAACAAGTCAAGCCTTATGAGATACCCATGTACACAAAATTCCCCCAAAAGAGAGAGAAAAGAGACTACCCCCAAAAAAAAGTCAGAATTCTGAGTGAGAGGAAGAGGCCCCCTCAAAAGATGAAGCATCCCACATTCCCAGCAAAGCTCGCAAATGAAGGAACTTGCTCTCAGTGAAGGGTTTGGTGAAGATATCAGCAACCTACTCGAAAGTTGGACAATAGTGAAAGTCGATGACATGACCATGGATGAGCTCCCAGATGTAGTGCATATGGACCTCTATGTGTTTGGTCCACTGATGATGAACTAGATTTTGTGAGATCTAAATGGCACTCTAGTTGTCACAAAATATGATTGATGGTCATCTAATCTAGATACCAAACTTAGTGAGAAGATGTTGAATCCAAATGGCCTCAGTGGCGGCATTAACAACCCCTGATACTCAGCGTCAATAGAAGATAGGGCAATAGTAGACTGCTTTTTGCTCGACTAACAAACATGACCAAAACCAAGTGAGAAGTTGTAACCTGAAGTAGACTTGTGATCCTGAGAATCACCTACCTAATTTGAATCTATGTAGCCCACCAAATCAAGCTCAATACCTATTGCATAGTGAATCCCACAACTATGAGAACCTTGAATGTAGTTTTCTTTCCAGTGTAGCTCATGCGGCTCTTGCATGAATCAAGAGACCATGCCTACAACATATGAGATGTCGAGTCTCGTATGAGTCAGATAAATGAGACTACCTACAAGTTGGTGGTACAAAGTGCCATCAACAAGTGGAGAAGAACATTGAGCCTCAAGTTTGACTCCAGAAAGGAAGGGAGTTGGAGCAAGCTTACAGTCATCCATATGAAACCTTGAGAGTAAATCTAGAGCATACTTGGACTGTGTGATGGTGATCCCAGAAGGAGACTGAATAATCTCAATCTTGAGAAAGTAATGCAACAAGCCCAAGTCAGTCATCAAAAAATTGTCCTGAACGGCCACTTTGATAGCCTTAATGGTGGGTGAAGAACTTCTTGTGATCAGCAAGTTATTGACATACAAAACAAAAAATAGAAGTGAATCACTCTATTGTAGAATGTAGACATTAGGATTAGAATGGCACCGAGTGAACCCAACTGATAGAAGGAAGGAGTCCATCTTGGCATATCAGGCTCGAGTAGCCTATTTGAGGCCATAAAAAGACTTTTGAAGATAGCATACAAGTGAAGAATCTTGAAGGAAGCCTTGTGGCTGCTCCATATAGATCTCCTCATGAAGGTCACCGTGAAGAAAAGCACTCTTCACATCCATCTGATGTACTTCCCAATGATTAGCTATAGCAATGGCAAGAACAAGTCAAATGGAATTCATTTAGGAAACTGGTGCAAAAGTCTTAGAGTAGTCAATCCCAAGAAATTGGGAGAATCCTTTGGTGACCAAGTGAGCCTTGTGTTTGTCAACTGACCCATTTGCAACAAATTTTTTCTGATAGATCCACTTACATCAAACAAGTTTTCTTCCCTTAGGAAGAGGGACAAGATCCCAAGTGTGGTTCCTCATCAAGGAACTATACTCTTCCTACATAGTTGTATCCCACTTAGGAATAATAGAAGCCTCATGAAAGGACTATGAATCTAAGGCAGTAGTAATGAAGACATGTGGAGCATCTTGGAATTGTAAACGAGTTTGCCTGGTGTCTGATGGATCCCCAATCCAATCACCTATAGACTATAAGGTCTATCTATCCCAAAGTGGACTAGAAGATGGAGAATCTGAAGGAGAATCATTAACCTCTAAATGATGACTAGGAGAGGAAGGAGGTGAGTTCTTTGAATCACTCTCTACATCAAAAGTGGAGGTAGAAGACTATTTAGGTGAATCTGACTCATCAAAATATTTTTCATGTATTCCAAGTGACTTCAATGTCAAAGTAGGAGTTGGAGAAGTGATAGAAAGTGAGTTTTAAGATCCCTCCTCAAACTCAACACTCCTCTCAATGAATAACTCATGTGTAGTAGGGTGGAACAATTGATAACCCTTCACACCATCAAGATAGCCTAAAAATATGCAAGGCCTACTTTGCAGATCTAAGGCCTTGCATTTCTCTGCAAGAATGTGGGCCCATGCAGGAGAGCCAAAAACTTGAAAGTGCTTAACTGATGGTTTTCAATTGCTCCAAGCTTCAAATGGAGTATCTCCCTTCAAGGCTCGGTGAGGAATATAGTTCTAGATATAACAAGCACAATTAATGGCCTCTAGATATATCTAGAGTGAATCATACAATTTTTCATTTCCTTAAAGGATCTATTCTTCCATTCTGCAACACCATTCTATTGAGTATTGTATCGAACTGAATTTTGTAAATCAATCCCCTCTTAAGTGCAAAATCTTTCAAACCGATGGTTGACATAGTCACCACCATTATCTGTGTGCAAAACTTTCATGGCTTTCCTAGATTTCTTTTCTACAAAAATTTTGAAGTCTTGAAAATGATCAAATACCTTTGACTTCTATTTGAGAAAGTACACCCAAGTATAGCGAGAAAGGTCATCAATGAATGTGAGGACATATCGGGACCTACTGAAAGAAAGATGCTGAAATAGACCAGCCAAATCACTTTCAACTAACTCTAGTATCTGTGAAGCTCTCCATGCCTTACTTTTGTCAAACTTTTCCTTAGGATGCTTACCAAGAATGCAACCTTAGCAAACACCACCTGAGAACTAAATCAAAGGTAACCCTGTGACCATGCTCTGCTAGTTGAGTTGATGCAAACAGAAAAATTTAAGATGGCCAAACCAATCATGCCATAATTTACTCACATCATTAGAGTGAGTGAGAAAAATAAACGAAGGAGGATTAGGAAATAAGTGAGAAAATAGATAGAGTTGTGACTGAAATGTCCCTTTACTGGTTTTGTATGATATTTCCAACCTCTAATCAGATCTTTAAGATCAAACAACTAATATCACAAAGATCCACCAAATTTCTCAAGAAACCCCAAATCGGGTATGCTGAAAATAGTGCCAAAAGCTTCACAACTTCACAAATTATTAATAAATCTGAAAATTGAAATTTTAACAAAAATTTCAGCAGCATAACAGCCTAAAAAATGACATTTCTAGATCCATATAGCATTTACACAATAGTTCACAAATGTAGGACAAAAACTATGCTCATCAGGCTCCCAAAATTAACACAAAAATGCCCGGAAACACCACAAAAATATTAATAATCTATCTTAGAAGTCTAATCACATCCCAATACATATATTGAGATCTATTTTAACATCTTAAAGTCTTAAATATAGAAGCAACCCAAACTGATATGAAATACTCAACTGAAAACACCAAACTCATACAAAAAAAACACTCGAAAACCCACAAATCTGCACTGTTCAGCACAAAGGCAAACTCTGTATGAGCATGCACATGGAATGGCTTCAAACTCCCATCCTTAGCCTTCCTAGAAACCTACAAACTCCCATTCTTGGGTCTCCCTAGAAACTTGCAAACTCCTGTTCTTGGGTCTCCTTCTCCACAGGTTTGGCAGCCTCTGAAGAATAACAAAGAATGAGCAAAAATCAAGTTCTGGAATCAGCCCAAAATGCCTCCAAACCCCTTAAAATAGGGCATAACCGTAACTCATGTCCAAGAGAGGTTAATGAAACATATTTTAATAATAATTTTCTTTTATTAGTCCAACGGTTTCCAAAGATTAACCCCCTTTTTCTAAAACTTCACTTTCTTGGGCCTGCCTGCCTTAGCAAAGATTATTATTTTTTAATTATTTGAAAAGGGGACATGACAAGTCCTCCCCTCCCAAAAATTGCTTGTCCTCAAGCAATGGCTAAACAATAAACCAATCAATCCACCTGGATCCCAAATGTAGTCATGAACTATACTACTACCAATTAACACAGGCTCCTGCAATATCCTCTGCAATATGACCAAGAGGAATCCATAATCAAACAAACAATCATAGCTCAACCAAACTCCAAAATCACCACTACCACAGTCAAAAACCCATGAGACAAAAACTCTTAGAACATCAGAACCCAAGTAAAGTGGACAAATCAAACTATCAACATAGTAAATACCATCAACGCATCCCGCTAGCCTATACGGAATGTACAATCCAACTCTGCAACAATGGTGAATGCTCTCGAATGAAACTATACCAAGTATGGAGAATCCACACACTGTAAAACTCCTGCAGTCAACACAACTCTGCAAATCATCAGCCACTATCTCATAACCATAACTCCCATGCACTACTGATGGTGAAAAGACATTACAAGATAAAGCGTAAGAAATGGAATCCAAACCAAATTTTCCTGCCATCAACTCCTCAAAACAAGGATCAAATGCTAACTGATGTACATACCCTGCAATATAATGTTGATTAAAAAACCAACCTCATTCAATAGCTCACCATGAACAAGTGATACAACCCACTGTGACTGATCACTAGCTAAGTCAGGAGATGTCATAGCCAAAGGAGTAGAATCAATAACAACACCCACTGAAGCATCACTCCCAAACTCCTGCTCTAAGTCACATATTATCAAGTTGTCAACTGCAGAACCTATCACCATGTCATGCCCATCACAACTCTCATCTTGAGGCATCAAACTATCCAATAACTGATGATAAGCACTAGCAACCAAAGTACATCTCTGTATCATCATCTCATCAACATGGTCATCAAAGGTAAATTGATGAGCGTACCTCACAGTGTAATGCTGATAGAATTTGCCAATCTCAGTCAGTGGCTCAGACTGTAATCTAGATGAAACTAACTGCAATTGATCATTAACCATGTTGGAACTGACTACTACCTCTAAAGATATCACCAAGGGAGTAGTATTACTAGCAGGAACCATGCCAACTGCCGACTCACCAACATCACACATGATCTTTGATACATCTCTAGTCTTCATGCCATCAGTACTAGAGGCCACCACCATGTCAGGCATACAACAATCTACTACAACACCCAACTCAACTAAACCTGACTCTAGTGGGAATGAACCTGATATGTGAATGTTAGTATCAAGGATGGATGTATCCCCATCTCCACTGTCTCTAACAATCTCGGCCATGGACATCCTCGGATCACCAAACACCATAGCTTGTGACTGTATAGAATCAGGTAAAGATTGTAGTTGCTCTGACTCCATGGTCACCTTAGCCAAATGAAACTGTGACTCCTTGAAAGCCAACTGTGTACTCTCAAAAATCTCAGAAGTCACCTCAAGCTGCTCAGTAAGCTCACTCACCTCATCTTCCTTGGCCAATAATGCATCATATGTTGTACTGCCCCACTCCATAAGATAATCTCTGTTAGCTACCAACTGCATATAATTCTGTCTCAAAATCCAAATAGCCTCCCATAAAGAGTGGAACTCTGTCAAGGAAAGATAATTGCCTCCCTGCTCATCACTAGTAGGAGAACCCCATCCATAAACTACTAACAACTGACGAGCAACATCGAAATGTTGGCAAGTGATAGCAATGTCTCGGTCACTAACTCTCAACTGATTAGACACATGATGATGATTGTCTCCTACAAACCTCCTTTGATGCACTGTCTAAAGGAGTATCCTCAAAGTTACTAGTCTCTAGAGTATTACCATCCATATCCTGTGAATCAAATCTAAAGCTCATATCAACATACGGAGTATCAAAAACATTAGCATTGTTGTCCAAATCCTCTATACCCAAGGAAACTAAGTCTTCAAAACTGCCCACTGCATCCTACTGGATGTCATCAATGCCAATATGATCCTGGGACTCATCTATACACACTGCCAAATATGAAATATCATCAACACATTCCAACAAGTATGGTCAACTAGATATATGAACAAAGCCCAACATCAGTGTATAAAAACTAATACCAACATCAGACAAGATACTGGCACAAGAAAAGACAACACCGTGTAATCTACTAATCAAATCCATGATAGCACCTAAACAAACACTGCAACCAAAAAGTGTTAAAGATCTCCAGTCAACTAAATCCCAAATGCCAATATAACAATCTCGAGTCCATATCCGTAAACTAGAATCAACTGGTAACTCAAGAAAACTCCTCACATGAGTAATATGACCAATACCAACTAACTCCACATACCTGTCATGATGAGATAATGAAATCACAATACTATCTTTGTTCACCTTCAGCTGGCTGGACAAATCATGTGAAGTACTACCAGCCTCAACCTCATGTGATGAAGCATCTAACTGTGCCTGGTACTCTTTCTCAGCAAAATCATGAATGCTCAATGTTTGCTCATCTCTACCAGGTATCTCACCATCCTGCACAACAACATCCTCATAATCATCATCTAAACCCACTACAATGTAGTCACTGCCTATTGTGACTATACCATCTTGAATACCTGTGGCATCACCCTTTGACAACCTGTAAACAATTGTCTCAATTTGAGTATCAAGTTGACCATTACTATCAATATGTGTAATATCCTTTCCCACCACCTCCTGTGGTAGAGTAGAATCTGAGACCTCTACCTGGCTATCAGCTAGTTTCTCAAACTCCTCATGCAAGTTCTTGGGAATTATGTCATCTGTCCTGTGAGAAAATTTGCCAAATAGAAATCTAGTCAACTTATCCACCTTAGCTGGGTCGGACAACATGTCATCCATTATACGGTGGTGCTCAATCAACTATTCAGACATGTCATGACTTATTTTCATAAGTTTATCTCGAATGTCTAAATAACCATCCTTTCTACCGTTTTGACTCTGGATATCAATTGTCCAAAATTGTGTCCTCTAAGACTCTATACTATACCTATCCATTCTAGATAAAGTAAAGTGTAACCCCAATAGGATATAACTTCTTCAAACACCAAGAACTAACATGCAAATGATTAGAAGTAGCATGCAACCATAGATTCTGACATGCAACTGATTAGAAGCAACATGCAACCACCAAATTCACCAAGAACTAAAATAAAAATGATTAGAAGTAGCATGAAACCATAAATTTTGACATGCAGCTGATTAGAAGCAACATGCAATCATAAATTATGACATGCAAGATCTGGGTAGTTGTCAAAACTGACATGCAAGATCTAGGTAGTTGTCAAAAATGACATGCAAACTTCTACAACCACCAAATTCACTAAGAACTAAAATGAAAATGATTAGAAGTAGTATGCAACCATAAATTTTGACATGTATCTGATTAGAAGTAATATGCAATCATAAATTATGACATGCAAGATCTGGGTAGTTGTCAAAACTGACATGCAAGATATGGGTAGTTGTCAAAACTGACATGCAAGCTTCTACAAACCTTCAGGCTGGCAAGATCATGGCTCTGATACCACTGAAATTTCCCTTTACTGGTTTTGTATGATATTTCCAACCTCTAATCAGATCTTTAAGATCAAACAACTAATATCACAAAGATCCACCAAATTTCTCAAGAAACCCCAAATCGGGTATGCTGAAAATAGTGTCAAAAGCTTCACAACTTCACAAATTATTAATAAATCTAAAAATGGAATTTTTTACAAAAATTTTAGCAGCATAATAGCCTAAAAAATGACATTTCCAAATCCATATAGCCTTTACACAAAAGTTCACAAATGTAGGACAAAAACTATGCTCATCGGGCTCCCGAAATTAACACAAAAATGCCCGGAAACACCACAAAAATATTAATAATCTATCTCAGAAGTCTAATCACGTCCCAATATATATATTCAGCTCTATTTTAACATCTTAAAGTCTTAAATACAGCAGCAACCCAAACTGATATGAAATACTCAACTGAAAACACAAAACTCATACAAAAAAAACACCCAAAAACCCACAAATCTGCACTGTTCAGCACAAAGGAAAACTCTGTATGAGCATGCACATGGAATGGCTTCAAACTTCCATCCTTAGCCTTCCTAGAAACCTAAAAACTCCCATTCTTGGGTCTCCCTGGAAACCTGCAAACTCCCGTTCTTGGGTCTCCTTCTCCACAGGTTTGGCAGCCTCTGAAGAATAACAAAGAATGAGCAAAAATCAAGTTCTGGAATCAGCCCAAAATGCCTCCAAATCCCTTAAAAGAGGGCATAACTGTAACTCACGTCCAAGAGAGGTTAATGAAACATATTTTAATAATCATTTTCATTTATTAGTCCAACGGTTTCCAAAGATTAACCCCCTTTTTCTTAAACTTCACTTTCTTGGGCCTGCCTGCCTTAGCAAAGATTATTATTTTTTAATTATTTGAAAACGGGACATGACAGTGACTGATGATCTGCTCTCCCAACTATAACTATAAAATCACTGTGCAACTCATGTATCTCCACTAAATCAGGAGTGAACTCAACCTACTTGCCTGACCCTATCTGAGTGATCTAGTATATTGATAGGAGATTAGTTGATAATGAGGGTACACAAAGAACATCATGGAATGTGCCATCCCCCACATCAATAGACCCTCTCCCATACACCTCAACAGGAGTGTCATCACCCATCAAAATAGATGGCATAGTATATGGCTCCAAGGATGCAAGTTCTTCCTTAGATGAAGCCACGTGGTGTGAAACACCTGAATCAAGAACCTAAGGGGATGGTGAGGAAGCAACTGCAACGAGAGCCTTTCCCTTTTCTTTCCCCTTGCTATTTTCTTTTTCCTTGTTAGACCCTTCATTAGAACTTTGTTTGATAGACTCAAGAACACTAATATTATTCTTCACAAGAATGTATGTCAAATGATCAATTTGTTTCTTCAAACATTTATGTTCATCATGACCGGGTCTTTTACAATAGGCACATTTGACATTTTCTTTCTTAGGCTTATCGCCCTTGGAAGATGGGGTATCAATAGTTGCTTTTGAAGTAACTGGTATCTGATCCTTCTTTTCCTCATTATTATTTTGTTTCTCATCCTTACTATTGTTGTTAGTACTTTGTCCTTTTTGTTCTTTTGTCCCTTGGTTGGTAGCCAAGGCATGTGACTTAGAGGACTTAAGAGTGCCCATCTAGATTAACTTGTCCTATTCTCGAGTGAGATTGACAGAAAAATCATCTAAAGATGGCATGGTGAATTGAGTACCAAGTGCACCCTTAGTAGCATAGAAGGTAGAGAGAAACATAGAATATTCTAAACTTAGCTTAGAGAGAATACTAAGAATAGTTGTTCATATTTCTTTTAAATTCCACATTATTTTAACTACAACTTTAGTGATTTCAATTTGGTGAAGAAATCCTAGATTGTGTTGAAATTGCCTGGACTTAAACTAGTTAATTCATTTTCCAACATATGATCCCTCATTGATTCTTGTGTGCCAAATAGTGTTTCTATGTCTGTCCATATTTCATTTGGTGTATCTAAAGACTCAATGTGAAAAAAAAAATTAGGAGAAATAGACAAACACAATGTTCCATATGTCTCATCACATTTGTTAAACCACTTAGGCTTGTCTTAATCTTTATTAGGTTCTGTTTCAAGTCTCATAGTTATCCTATTTAATCCATCTTTCTTTAAGTGAATTGTCATGCATGATTTTCACTCAAAGTAATTGTATGGAGTTAGGATGGGCATATTTGTTTGATCCATGATGAAGAAATGCAAAGAAGCAATGCCAAAAAAAAAAAAAGAACCCAGCCATGAAAATGCCCCTCCTTTTTACTCAATCAAAGAACCCCCTAGATAAATATGATTTGGCACTTTATTTTAGTGCATTTACAACTACCACTAGAAAGAAATGTTGAGATAATGGGTTTTGCACACATTGCATAATATTGTTATATTTTATTATTTTATTTTATTATGTAATTTTTTTCCTAGATGGACGTGCAACATGTAAAGATTCCCATGGAATATTCTTGATGAGTTGTATTGTAACATTGTGATAATTTTTCATGTAATTATTTAATATTGGGGAAAAGAATTAAATACCCAATATTAAATGTGGGGTTAGTAGGTTAGGTAGCACATGGTTTATGTAATACCACTTGGTGGTTTTTGTGGAACTTGCTACTATATAAGTAGCCACAAGGGTAGTTTTTGTAGAGAGTAAGAGTAAAAGGCAAGAGTCAAGCAGGACAAGGCTTGACAGGTTAGCCAAGGGAGCATTTGTGAAGGTTGAAAGCATGGCATGGGATGTGTGGATTCATACTTGTTCACATAGTTTGCTCAGTTGTGGCTATGGCCATGAAGGCTTCCATGGTTGTATTGCAATGGTATTTTTGTGGAATAATATATGGTGATGGATGCTTTCGAAGGCTAGGTTTTTTCCTCAATGAGGGTTTTCCAGGGTATATCTTGTGTCACAATTTTGTGGGTATGTTGTCTATTCTCTTGCATGTGGATTTTAATTTTGTGTTTATTTTAGATCTATTATGGGTTATGTGGAAACTGTTATATTCTTTATTGCCAAGTTTCCTTACAAGTGGTATCAGAGCTATGGTTTTATTATTGTAACCCTAGATTGAATCCATGGGAATGCAAGAGAGGATAAAAGAAAGGGAAAATTATTTATTGTAGATCTGAGGGTTTTGGATTTGCTGTTATGATGGGATGTTAAAATATTTGGGCATGTGAAATTTTTTGGACAAAAGGATTTTTCGGATGTTTCATTTAAAATAAGGGTTTTGGGGGGTAGCATGCAGAAATGACCTTCTGGGTAAAAATAGACTTCACCATTGGATCCAGGTCGATGTTTCCATAAATTTTGATATATAATATGCCCTAGTTTGGCCATGTTCAGAGGAAATGAAAGAGTTTTTCAGTTTCAGCCCATGATGGCTGTCAAATTTAATCCTATCGAAATTTTCGTCACAGGAAAAAATTTAAAAAATAAAAAAATCATAGTGAAAATGGTAAAAAGACTGTCTTAGTAAAACGGCCATAACTTTCTCTCAGAATATCGGATTTCAGAGTTCTTATAGGTGTTGGAAAGCTAATTCAGAGCACTACAATATGGTATAGGTTTGGTTCTATGATTTTTATATTTTGTCAAGTTTTAAGAACCCTAAATTCATATGTTGTTTATTTTAAGCACGGATTAGGGCATAACTTGGGCATATGAAATCAAATTTTGGACTTCAAGTAGTCAACGGAAAGATCTTGGAGAGCTCTACACATTGGTTCAAATTTGATGTAGGTTTGGCATGATTTATTTGGTGATATATTGATCTGAATAGTTTATAGATATATTTTGACTATGGTAACATTGTGAGTTTATGGCATTGGAGATTTAAGATTTGATGTCATTGTATACTCGGTTCATTATTCAAATTGGTCTCATGATGATATGGTTATCAGTGTTTGGTTTGGATATGTACAATGACTTATTGGATCTATAAGTTGTGCAATCTTGTAAGCGGTCTATACTTATAGGTTGTATTTATGGCTTGGTTATGGGTTGTTTTTGCCCATTGATCTTTCATTATTGATGCATATTTAGATTGGTCGCTTGGATTTGGGTTGTCTATGCCCTAAGTCACATAATTAGCTGATTTTTTCTTCATATAGAAAGGATGAGATGTTATTACCATGTACAGTCAAGGTGGAAAATTTTGGTTGACTATTTTATGCTGACAAGTTGGACACTTTGAGAGACAGATGCTTGGTTCATGGATGTGATCATGGTGTCATGGATTTTGGCATGACATGATTGGTTATAAAGGTACATCCTTGATGTTCATTAGCTTGGATTTCTTATTTAGTTATGGTGGTATATCTTCTTGGTTTGAGGATCATGGTTATTTAGTTTCTTTTGAGGAGCTCATGATGTGCACTTTGAGTTCTTTGATGGTTTGATGCTTTGGTTGATTCTCATGATTAGAGGATGGTTTTTTATCATGATGTCATGGATAGCTTGGATACATGGTTTAGTGGGACCTTGTGATAGTGATGAGGTGATAGTGCAGGATTAGTTCCTGGTTTGGTTTGGATCTTCATGTAGGAGATAGATTTTATGATGTCATAGGTGACTTGGTACCACAGTTGAGTGGGAGTTGTTGGCATTGATATATCTATTGAATTTTTGCAAATGTTAGAAGTTTGTCTTAGATCCTGTTGTTGGAGAAGTGTCTTTGACATTTGCATGGTGCACTTGTTATCTTCATGGTGTGTGAAGATGGTTAGATCTTGAGGACTCATGGAGTTCTTGGTTATCTTCATGGTGTGTGGAGATGGTTTTTTTTGGTATGTGGAGATGGTTGCATCTTGAGGACTCACAAGGTTCTTGGCAAAGGTGTGGTTTATGCTTTTATTTGGCATGCTATCCTTGGTATGAGGATGGTTTCATTATTATGTCATGATATACTCTTGATACGCATTTAGAGTTGTGACATGTTATGGTATGTTCATGTGGAGCATGTTATCTCTTTGGTTGAGATGGTTTTAGATCATGTTGTCATGTTTATGTTCTTGAGGCCATGGTTGAAACTTTGACATTGATCTTGGTTTAGTTTTTTGGAATTGAGTACACTGATCATAAGTTGGATACTTCATGATATTGCTATGTTGCATTTGGAGTTGGCATAGATTGATTGGTTACAAGTGCTCATGGATACTTAGAGATGGTTGTGATGCTGATTTCTCTTGGATTACAGAAGTATTTGTTAGGACAGTTGATGATTTCAGCAGAAAGTTTGAGGGCCAGTCACCTGATATGAACTTAAGAGGATATTGTTCTTAGATGATTCTTGGTTGGAGACTTGGGTATCTTGATGAGCATTCTCATTCCCCACTCTTGGTCTACTCGGCAATTTGCTACTTGAGAGGTATAGCCTATTGTTTCTCTCAGTTGCTTTATATTTATGCTTGTCTTTCATGGATATGGATCTTGAGCTATGGTACATGAGTTAGTTCTAGAGGGTTCATTTGAGAGATGGTTTAGCATTGGTTATCTCCATGTGCATATGTTGTTATGTTGGTTGAGTTTAGGAGATGGTTTTATATTGGGCATATTCTTTGGTTAAGGAATGGTTTATTGAGTTGGATCTTCTTGTGAGAAGCTTACATCCATGATTAGTTATATGGTATGGTTTGGGTGTTGTTGAGGCTTCTTGTTGAGGTTTTATGGAGGAGATAATACTTGCACAGTTTACATCTAGAAGTGTGTGTAGAAAGACATGATATAGGTTATGATTTACATGGTTTCTCCAATCTTGGTTATCTTCCTAAATGTTTAGTTTTGCCTACATTAGATTTGAGATTGGTTAGAGATTTTGATCACTAGTTTGTGTTCATGTATGTCATGTGAGAGATGACATGGTTATTCCTTTATCTCTTTCCTCTGTTGGTTGTGGAGAATTTGGGAGACTATTGGAGACTTGCTATGAGAGTTGTTCTTGTAGGATATTAGATTATGTATTGTGGATGTCCTTGATACTACATGGATTCACTTCTTTGAGATATTGTGAGTGGATTGGTTATAGATTTGACATTATCTTTTGCAGTGGGAGCTTCTTGGTATATATGTGGCAGGTATTGCTCTTGAGGCTTATGATTGTAGGTTACAGATTGGATATGTTAATGATATGAGATTCACTTGGCATACCTTTGGAGATATGGATAGTTGGATGGGTTTGGCACTTGTTGTGGGTGCTATTTCAGCTATGGATATTTTGACAACTATGGATACATGTGATTACCTTTGGATCAGATTTTTTTTTTTTTGTGCTTGGAATTTTAGTTGGTACAGGATTTTATGATCTTTTAATGGAACAGGTTGGTTGGCTTTCTCTTTGGATGGCTTCTATGTATGTCCAGTAGCAGTGGCATAATAGGAGGTGAGATCATTCATGTTTGAGATATTGGATACTTTGATTTTGTTGCAGGTACTAGGATGGAGCACTTGGTGTATTTTGATCCATGATGGTGGATGTGTTTGGAGGGATTGTTCCCTTGTTCATTTATGTGGCTACGGATTGACCCTATGTAATGTGTAAAATAAGTGGGAGATTGTTGAGATAATGGGTGTTGCACACATTGCATAATATTGTTATATTTTATTATTTTATTTTATTATGTAATGTTGTGCCTAGATGGATGTGCAACATGTAAAGATTTTCATGGAATATTCTTGATGAGTTGTATTGTAACATTGTGATAATATTTCATGTAATTATTTAATATTGGAGAAAAGAATTAAATGTCAAATATTAAATGTGGGGTTAGTGGGTTAAGTAGCACATGGTTTATGTAATACCACTTGGTAGTTTTTGTGGGACTTGCTACTATATAAGTAGCTACAAGGGTAGTTGTTGTAGAGAGTAAGAGGGAAAGGCAAGAGTCGAGCGAGACAAGGCTTGACAAGTTAGCCAAGGGAGCATTTGTGAAGGTTGAAAGCATGGCATGGGATGTGTGGATTCATGATTTTTCACATAGCTTGCTCGGTTGTGGCTATGGCATGAAGGCTTCCATGGTTGTATTGCAATGGTAATTTTGTGAAATAATATATGGTGATGGATGCTTTCAAAGGCTAGGTTTTTCCCTCAATGAGGGTTTTCCAGGGTATATTTTGTGTCACAATTTTGTGGGTATGTTGTCTATTCTCTTGCATGTGGATTTTAATTTTGTGTTTATTTTAGATCTATTATGGGTTATGTGAAAACTATTATATTCTTTATTGCCAAGTTTCTTTACAATAAATACTTATTGGTCTTAATTTCAATGCATTACAAACCCTCATGAAGAGCATATTCTGAAAGTGAAACTTGGGCACAATAATAAAGGAAACAATAGCACCACTGCAATCTACTCGAAAAATTATGCAATTTCAAAAAAAAGAATTGCCTTAATATGAGGTCGTATGAGAAAGTTATGATCTTCCAAAGTTTCCAAAACAAGAACTGTGCATAGTCACAGCTGAGAATCTATAAATTCTTAAAACTTTATGAAAATCAAAAATCAACTCCACTAGTGGATACAAAACAAAAAAATAGCCAAGGTCATAACAAGAATTGTTGAAATTAGATTTCGTATGAGCAAGAATGAGGCATTTAAAAATTGCATTCAAATCTGTGACTACCAATGGAGAAGGGTATGGCTATAGCTTTTCATGCTTGATTATGAAAAATATATAGCTTGCATGCAAAAACTAAAAGGTACCTAGATATTTTTTTGGTGCTACAAACAAAACCCAAAAAGCATTTTTCTTGATGATGTACAAAAGATGTAGCTGTAGTGTAAATCAAATGCCTTTAATAATAAAAAATAGCTCCAAAAGCCAAGAAACGACCCCAGCAACAAAAATATGACATGCAAATGTTGAATCAGCTTTCTAAGTCCATCAATGGCATGCTAGAATCTACAATACTGATTAAAAACTTCAAATATGCATGTCGGTTGTCAGATTTGAGATTGAAATCCCAAAGATTAAAAATGTTTTTGTCAAAACTTTTCTGATTCTCAAGATCATCCAAAGATGCAAGAGAAGAGCATACTTTATTTTTCAAAAAACTACAATAAGATTTATTAGTCCCCCCAGAATCTCTCAAATAAGAAAACTAAAATCTACTCTTACACATAAAAAAGCTCTGATACCATGTTAGAATCTGAAAAGATTGATAACCCAAAAAACTAGTGCAAAGAATAGATATCTAAACTATGAATGCAAATGATACAAAATCAAAATAGCAACATAGAGTTAGTCTCCACGAGAGTAATTCAAATGCTGGAAGAAAAATATCATTAAGAGGATGCAAAAGAAATCGATACAAATACAAGCCAGGTAGCATGCTTATATAGGCTAGGAAGAGAGAGGAGGTGGCAACACTAACCAATGAGGAGCAACCATCTATTGGACTAAAGATAGAAAAATATCTTCCCAAAATAACTAATGGATTCTCACATGTAGGAAGGTGACACCTTGCAATCATTCACCTAATAAGAAATGTTTTATTAACCTAAATGAGATTATTAAAAGTGTGGGAAAAACCTAGCAATATAGGGAGAAACATTCGCTCTTGTTGGAAGACTGAAAGGAGTAAGAACTCTACATACAAAGGTTTCAAAGTTTATCAAATGGATGTTAAGTCTACATTTCTAAATGGCATATTGAAAGAAGAGGTTTATATAGAATGGTCAGAAGGATTTGTTGATCCTGACAACAAAAACATGGTTTGTAGACTACAGAAAGCTTTATATGGTTTGAAGGAAGCACCAAGAGCATGGTATGAAAGATTTCATAATTATCTTGTGAAGATTAGATTTGAGAGGACTAATGATAATACCAATCTGTACTTGAAGATAGAGAAAAGAAAAGGTATTTTACTATTTGATTTTTTTGTTGATGATATCATACTTGGAGGTCAAGATACTTTATGTAAGGCTTGTGCAAATTAAATTAAGAAAAAATTTGAGATGTCTATATTTGGAGAGATCAAGTTCTTTGTGGATTTGCAAATACATCAGATGAAATATGGTATATACATCACTTAGTCAAAGTATGTAAAGGAGATATTGAAAATATTTGGATTAGAGGATTCAATGCTAGTAAGCATGCCTATGGTGACAGGACATAAATTGTCAAAGAATGATGATTCAACTAAGGTGAATCAAACATTACACAGGTCTATGATTGGAAAATTAAAATACGTAGTATATAGTAGACCTAATATTGCATTATATATTGGGATAGTTACAAGATTCTCTGCTAATCATAGGGATAATCATTTGATGGCAGTTAAGAGAATAATTAGATATCTGAAAGGAATAGAAGACTATGGTCTATACTATAAGAAAAATGAGAAATTTGAATTGAGAGCCTACATTGATGTTGATTGGGCTGAAAATATTAATGATAGAAAGAGCATTAGTGGAGGAGAATTTTTCTTAGGCAAAAGGTTAGTTACATGGACTAGCAAGAAACAAAACTACACCTCTCAATCTACTGTTGAAGTTGAATATGTTATTGATGCAATTAATTGTACAAACATTGTATGGATCAAATAGCTACTCAAAGGTATAAAGGAGGAAATCACTAAACCTGTGATACTTTATTGTGATAATACAAGTGCTATAAATATATCAAAGAATCATGTGATGCATACAAAGACTAAGCACATTGCAATCAAGTATCGTTACTTGAGAGAGTTAGTTCAAGTGCTATAAATATATCAAAGAATTATGTGATGCATACAAAGACTAAGCACATTGCAATCAAGTATCATTACTTGAGAGAGTTAGTTCAAGATAAAGAGGTGAAGATGGAATATGTTAACACAAAAGATAAAATAGTTGATATCTTGACAAAAGAATTACCTACGGATGCTAATGAGTATCTAAGAGGTAAACTAGGGGTGATACCCCGATCAAAGGCTATCTAAGAAACATGAGGAGTGCCCTACATCAAACAATTTGATTGACATATGTTACACATTGATGTAGTGGATTTTACTTTAGGAGCTGCTTAAAGTAATCAAAGAGCTAGAGTTAAAAATTAGTCACAAGCTAGGTGACCAAGAGAGAAATTGAAAATATTCATATCTGCATACAAAGATGACCATTCTTTGGAATTCTAGTCAAACAGGGAGAAATCCTAACTACTTAGGGAGATATTGTTGTCCAAGAGGGAGATGAATGAAAACATAGATGAAACATGAACACCTATTAAGAGGGAGTAACTATCAAAAATAATATTAAGAAGTGATCCAGAGGGAGTCATAAGGATGAGTTGTTTGATTAACTATTGATCAGAATAGAATTTTGTAACCTATTCAGAAGATGAAAAGTTGTTGATAGAGGGAGAGATTTCAATCCAAGAAATCATTTTCTTTTTGGTATTTTGTTGGCTATACTAATTAAATTTGGTCGGTTTGGTTTGCCACAAAGAGGGAGATTATTGAAAATAGATGGATACAAGTATGAATATGTGTTTCAATCATTGTTTTGTCACTGATGTCAAACCTACTACTTGTTGGTAAGATAGTTTCTTAAATGATTTGAGTACTGTCAAACCTACTACTTGTTGGTAAGATAGTTTCTTAAATGATTTGAGTACTATCATATATTTGATTGAAGAAGAGTATTTGATCAAATGAGGTAGCAATAGAACCTAGAGGAAAGGTTGAGTTATGATATAGAAAAGGAGTATAATGATCAGTTAAGACAGTGATATTATAATGCATTGATAATCTACTTAAGTTTGTGAAGGATGGTTACAATGATTAAGTTCAGAAGAACAAGTTAAACGAAGTATGTCTTCCAATCTTAACAATCTACATAGTAGGTGCCGAGAAAATTTAATGTAAGCCAAGTAGAAAATTAGTTGGGACTAAGAAAATTCAATTTTAGTGTAATTTGTGCGATACAGTGTAAGCTAAGTGAAGTTTAGTTGATGGGAAGCACTAGTAAAATTTAGTTTGTGTTGAGTGTTTTGGTAGTGGATGCAAAGCAATGTAGTATGTATCGAGCATCAAAAGAAAGGCAATGCCAAGTGTCAACATTATGAGAAAGATCAAGAATTCAATGAATCTAAGCTAACAAGTTTGATTTCTTAGATTGTGTGAACCATGTAAGATAAGCTTGATGAGCTGGTGGCAAAGAATTCATGATAAACCATTTTGAAAGAAATTCAAAGAGGATTTGAAGGAGAAGTTTCTATAAGGGAATAAAATGAAATGATGGGTAGATTCATTGAATCCTACCTAATCTAACCTAACTCTAAAATGGAAGAAGGAGGATTAATGACAAAAGATTTTAATTCTCTATTTATAGAGATGGTTGGTCAGAAGCAAAGGTTGTCATGTGTGAGAACCTAAGGAAGACAAGGAGTCTAGGGTATTGCTTCATTTAATGACCTAAGAGAAGAGACTGCATTGGCAAGAAAAGAAAGAAACCTTAAGAGTATGAATTCTTGAAGGGTGAACAAGTTGTTAGAGCTGGAGTGTGTGAAAGCCAAGCAGAATGGAGGATTGAAAATAATATATGTAATTTGCAAGTGTGTTGTAAGTTGTTATCAAATCAAGTCTTACTATTACTTTCTAATCATTGTACTAGTCTAGGGTAAATCCTTTGGATTAAGGTTGACCTAATAGTCATTTGTAAATCCTTTAACCAGGTGACACTCCAAGTGAATGATCTAAATTCCTCTAACAAGGCTCACTTCTAACAAGGTGATTGAAATTTTAACCAAGTCGCATTTAATAGTGTGCACTGTAACCTTTAACAGGGTTGACCTTTCACAGGGCATCACTTTAAAAGAGTGAGAATGAGTAGCATGTTGCTGGTGGTTTTTTCCAAATTGGGTTTCCACATTAAATCATTGTGTCAAATGTATTATTGAATCTATTATGTTTTATATTTACATTTATGCAAAGATGATTTGATAGTAACCTACAAGTTTAAGTGATTGTATTATTTAATGGATGCATGCATGATGAAAATGTTTTATGGATATGGGTTCACTAAATTAAATTTTTAATTGTACATTTGGACCTTAGATAACTGATTCACCCCCTCCCCACTCTTAGTTATTCTAAATAATTTCAACAAGTTCTAGTGTGAGATGAGTTACTAATTCTACAAAAATATGAATAAATCATAAATATTGCATGTTTACTCTAGGTACATTTGTATACCCTAAGTGTTACGATATTAACGTACTAAATGTTAATAATGATGAAAATGAATTAGAGGTTCAATGGTTTAAGTGTTTAAAAGGAATTGGATATCAATGGGATACTTGTGATGAGTTACCTTATAATAACATTATTTATGATGATAATTAGGATATATAGTTAGATAGTTTATTTTGGAAATATAAATGGAACCAGGATTGGATCCAGTATGATTAAATGAATTATGTTTAAAAATATAAGAATTAAATTGATGAATATATCATGGTGTTTCAATTATGCAAGTGCCTTATATGATCATTGTTTAGAAATCAAAACTTTATTGAAGTGGATTTAGGAATGTCTAGTGATGTATTTAATTATGCAAGATAAATTGATGTGTGTGTGTGTGTGTGTGTGTGATTTTTTCTAGAGCTGTTGATATTTGAATTGAGTGTGCAAGGAATTAACCATAGTACTAGATCAGAGAACTAGAGGCTAAACCCAAGTGCAAATAGTGAATCCAAGGTTGAATCTATTGAAAATATTTGAACCTCATTGTTACATATTTTTTATTTTAAATATAAATTGAGTGTGTGTATGATATTTAATTCATTTTTTAATTAGTGACATGTCACTTGTAATGAGTAATGTACTTTTATGGTGTCACTTAACACTTATGATGTCTATGTGTAAATTACATGTCAATTAGGGTATAGATCGAGACACTTAGCCTAAAACTAAACCTAATGGTGTGCCTAATTTAATCCCACTTGTTAAGATTTATTGTGTGAAATCTCAACAGGTAAAATTTAGAATGCAAACTTTAGTTGAACTTTTGAGGGCTAAAAAATGGTCATAGGATGTCATTTTAGTGAAATTTAAGTACCCATATGGTAGCACTATGAGTTAGAGACCTATTCTCACCACTAGAAGGCCTATATAACTTTAGTAACCCTCTAAATATGTCACTTTTAAAGAGTTGTGAAAATGGAGAAGTCACATGACCTTACCCTTGCCCACACATTTTCCCAAGCTTACATTTATAAGAGGAGACGTGAGGGAAGGAAAAGGAATAGTAGTCAACTCATATTTATTTCTTGTGGGTGGGTAGGAAGTTTAAGGTATTTTAAGAGGGTTTTATACAACTTAGTGGGTCTTCATCCACTCTCTAGTTTTAGAGACATTAGAGTTTTAGGGGAATAGGAGATGAGGGAATAAGAACACATTTTAGAGGCAATTACAAGAAATAGTTGAATGGAAACATTGTTTATTTTAGTTGTCACAAGGTTGGACATATGAGAAACAACTGCAAGACCTGAGCACCAACACAAAATAATGAACACATCAAAGGAAAATGCAAAGTGGATGTTGAACAAACAAGGAAGGAGATGAATCAAACCTAAAAGAAAAAAGTAGAAGATGGTGTAGATGCTTAAAATTGTCCATAAACACTATATTAATTAATTTTAATATTTCTCGTGACATTGTAATTAATTATTAATTAATTAATTATATTGCTCACATCCCTCTACTTATTTAATTAAATTATCTTAATTAAATGAGTTCATTCTCTTAAGTATTTAAATCTAATTTAAATACTTCTAGCCTTAATGTGTTAAATTAATTTAACACATGATCCTCCATCTTTCCCCCTTTTTAAATAAATTTTGTTTATTTAATCCTCACATCCCATTAATTCCTCTAAACCCATGATTAAATTAAATTTTACTTAATTTATTCTTAAACCTAACCTAGAGCCTAGCCTACACCCATCATTTTCATCCTCTTAAGCTTACTTCTTCTCCAATCCCACTTAATCATTCCTAATCATCTCCCTAATCCCCCTCATTAGCCTAAGAGTGTGCTCACACATGTGTGAGATGGCATGCCTACACACTCTTGTCTCCCACTCTTCTTCTCAAGTTTTCTCACACATGTGTGAGCAAACTTTGAATTTTTGACCATTTTCATGGCTTGCATGTCACCTATGTGGTATCTACATGGATGCCACCTCACCAAGCCCTCTCTTGAGCCTATAAATAGAGGGCTTGTCTCAAGCATTTGACATCTCCCATTTTTGCATTGTTATCATGCCATTTTGAGTTTTGAGTTCTCATGCTAAGAGTTTGCATTGTAGTTTGATTTTCATAGAGATTTTTAGGATCATACTAACAATTTGGTAGCTGATTTAGTTTGCTTCATGCATTATTAATCTAGTTTTTTCATGCATTAGCATCTCCATCTTAGTTTAGCTTGCACATTTCATTAGTTTCTTGGTTGCCTTTCACATTTCATCATTGAATACCCTTAAGTATGGCCTTTTCCATAGCCATTTCTTGAGGTATTCCTCATCTCTTTTAGCCTAGGTTCATATTGCATTTGCACTCACATTTGCATAATCATTCAAGAGATTCATACTTTTTTTGTGTTTGGGAAAGCACAACAAACATACCCCCCCATTTTAACACACCAACAAGACCTCTTATGGGTGCCTTTGTTGAGTAGTAGAGGTGGCTGGAAGATTGGGTTTGTTAGCTACTTAAGGTTGCAAAACCCAAGCAAGCATTAGTTAATGTTTGTTCTTTTCATGTTGATAAATATTTGCTATACTTTCAAGGTTTTTAACTAGTGTTTGTTTGTTAACCTATGCTTCTTGCAGGTCACATTTTCTAGCAGACATTTTGGCATGCCCAATGGGACCCACATCCCCAGTTCTATTTCAAAAATATGCAAACAACCCTGGTTCAGTCGTAAAATTGTGCTTTATCATCTGCGCCGAATGCAGTGTCATCTGCGTTCCATCGTCTCCCTAGATCGGCATCTCCACATACTAGCGTTTGCGCATATTGGCGTCTCTGCATATTATCTATTTTTTTTTTTTTAAATCTATTCTGTCGTCTATGCAAATTGACATCTGCGTAGATTAGCGTCTGTGCATATTCGCATCTCCGCAAGTTCATATTTATTTTTAAAGTTTTTTAAAAATTCTATTCTGTCGTCTACGAACTTTGTTTGGTCGTCTCCGCTTCATAGATTGTCGTCTGCATTGTGGGCACACTAAACCATCGTCTCTGCCTCTAAAACTGTCGTCTGCGCTTTTTGACAACTAGCTACTTTGTCATCTGTGATTTTTTGGCGACCTATTCTATCGTCTACAATTTTTTGATGACTTTCTAAACTATCATCTGTGCTATTCTATCGTATTCGTTGTTCTGTTGTTTGCGTGGTTCATCGTCTGCGCATTTTATCATCTCTGCCTGCATTCTGTCATCTGCAATTTTTTTCTTTTGGTGGTTTCGTAGGAATTAGTTCATTCTAAGCTTGTTCATGTATAGAAAAATAGAAAAAAAAGTTAAAATGAAATTTTTCCATAGTTAGCCTTCATTTTTGAAATTTTGTTGAAGTTAATTAACTTGTTTATTGTAGCATTGCAGATGGAAGGATTTTAAACACCTAACTATATTTTCTTTCAGATTTTTCTTAATCTTTATTTCTCTTGAAAATTAAGTTTAAAAGACTTAAAACAAACAATAGTGATTTTCATCACTAAGAGAATTTGTAGTGATTTTTATCACTTGGACTCACAAGTTAATGAACTTGTATGGTTTAATCACTTTCATTTGAATGGATGAATCTTAGCATAGAAAACATTTGGACTTGGTGTTTAAAATTGACATGAATGTTTAAGCTAACACACATTTGGAATTGGTGCTTAAAATTGACATGTATCCTTAGGCTAGCAAACATTTCAAATTGGTGCTTAAAACGAACTCACACAATCTTGAATGCCTTAAGGGAAATTAATTTTATTTTCAGCATTTTATTTATGCACATGCTCAATTTACTTTCTTGTTAACGAATCCCCGCATTTTTATTTACATTGGCGCTACTTCAAGTTGGAAAGAACATCGTATGGTTTAATCACATGTGTCTTCAACATAGATAGAAAACCTAAAGTTTCATCAGGAAAGAACGTGTGTCTTTTAAACCCTAAGACCACTTACGTATTCTCTCCCCTCGCGCCTTCGGGTGATCTTGGGTGCACAAGAAATAAGCGGTCTTGTTTTTTTTTTTAGGAGGCTTGCTTGGGGATTTCATCACCCCTTGGGATGACCTCAACTCCCGTGTTCTGGTGGAGTATAAATATTTGGAGGTGAATCGAAAGACACCTCTCTTGGAAGCATAATATTGTCACTCTTGGCTAAGCCCAAAAGAACTTTATACCTTTGGGAAGTGAAGGAGGAGATTTGGGTTACCGTCTCCCCCCGACTGTGTGGCAGTATTTTCTTTCATCTACAGATTTGGGCCTCACGTACCTTGCGTATATCAAGGACATCCTCTAGTTGATCCTTGTACATCCTAGTCACAACCTTATAGGTTTGTTGGTGTGTTTTATGTGCTTGAATGTTTAAAAACCTCCCCATTCAAAGGGGACAAAAACCATCTAAACTTTCCTTGTACATATTTCCTTGTTTAATTTTGCATCTTAAAACCTAAAAATTCAAAAATATTGTAAAACATAAAAACCCCAAAAAAAAATCATAAAACTTCAAAAATCCAAAAAAGTCAAAAAAAATTCAAAAACAACAAAAACACGTCTTGGTTCAGGTCCTCTTAGTCAAGTTTTCCACATCACTTCCACATCACATATTCTTTCCATCCAAGTCATCACCCTCACACATCTTTTTTCTTCATCATTCAAACCATTCCTTGATCATCGCTCTTTGTCCACATCATTTCTTTGTCTTCCTAATCAATCAATCTACTTCCTAATATTCATCCTAGTCATGCTTCATCATCATCCAGATCCAATTTCCTCCACCAATCTTATAATGCATTCTTAATTCATTCCTCCACATCATCATTCTTCTAATTCAACCCCTTGTCAAATTCATTCATTTCTAATCAATTTCTAATTTAATCCATTTACATATTCCTCCATAATCCATCTTCCTAATTTCATTTGTCTTCCTCTAATTCAACTTTTCATCAAATATTCTACTTTGGTCATAGGAGCATTTTCATAAACATTGGACTTTAATTCAAATCTCGCGTTCACTTGTTTGCAATCTGATAGGGTTTTTATCAAATCAATATCAAATTCGAATCAAATCAACACAAAGTCCAACATTCGCTCCTAGTCCCAAGTTCATATTTCCTTCATCATCAAATCTTTCATCACTCTTCTTCTACCATCTATGGATTTGAATTTGCTTAATCAAATGGTTGACAACCTTCAAAGACAATATGGAGTTATACCTCCCGTTCAACCTGCATATCAAATTCATCCTCAACATTTCATATCCAACTCTCATCCATCTCATGTTCATTATTCTTCTAACTTTGACAAGGGAAATCCACCTTATTATCCTTCACTGACATATGCTTCTATTCATAGTCCACACAATTCCTCAAACACAAATTCCCTTGCCATGGAAATTGAATGATTAAAGAATTATCTTTTAGCAAGTCAACAGAAAGAGGCTGCCTTCCATGCCATGTGTCCTCTTCCCCCATGTTTTGAAGATCATAGTCCTCATGTCCCATCCAACCCCAACCCTCCATGCAATCCCCCACCCATAGTTACACCTTCCCACAATCCTCATCCTAATCCTCCAAAAACATCATCCCCACCTCGTAAGGGGTTTTTCTCATCATTATTGGCTAAGTGTAAAGAACAAGATAAAGTGAGCCAAGCACCCAAAGTTGTTCCTCCAAAGCATTTCATTATAGGTGCCTCTTCTCCTCTAGATCCGAGCATTTCTTCATCCCATCATTCCCTTATCCCTCAAGATCCATTTACCCCTCTTAGTCCATCTCATGATCCCCTTCCTAATCAAGATCAAGACATTCCATGTACTACACACCTTACTAATTCCACTCCATCTCCTGAAAAAGTTCCTTCCACTCCATCCATTAATATTCCTCCATGTCAAGATCAACTCACTCCATCTCATGATTCCATCCCCTCCACTCCATCTCATCATCCTATTCCATCTCATGATCCACTTGTTCTACCACATGCTCCTCTTTTAAGTCAAGATCAAAGCACCCATTCTTTTGCCTTTCATGATCCCACTACATCTCACGATCCTACTATCCCCCATAATCCCCTTCATGATCCTAATCCTCCACATGATCCTATCATGCCTATCCAATCCACTCATGAACCCCGTACACATGGACTCGCATCTTGCGTTAAAAATGATAAGCATGCCCTTGAAGAAATAATGTCTCAAGATGTTGGTGTGCCTTCCACAATTCCTCCTTCCAAACCTAAAACTTCCCATCATTCCTCTTCCAAATCCATTTTAGGACCTTATATCCATATCCCTATTCCTTCGACCTCACTTCCATCCATTCTAGGTCCCTATATTCCACATCTAAATCCTTCATCCCTTCCATTTTGGTTCCTTACATACACCCATCCACCATACCCATGTTATCCCCCTCATCCGCTCATGCTCCTACTAAAGATCAACAAAGGCACATATCCTTGACTTCCTTCCAACGTTCACAATCCATAAGTTCGCCATCTCATTTACCTTCATGCACCCATACCATAGCTAATGGAAGCAAATTGGATGCTACAGAAAAAGAAAATGAAGCAAAAAATTCACAAAATTCCAAGGATCAACGTGTCCCCTCTAAACGACATGTTCAAGAAAAGAAAAATTTGATCCAAAGCAAAATCAAAAGGCCACAAAGGCTAAAAATAAAAAATGCAAAAATTTTGTGGATACCAAAACTACTTAATGTAGCAATGAATCTCAAAGAAAGATTCCAAATAACATCCAATTTTGCTAATCCAAAGGCTTCCCTCATGCATAAATCATCCACGCTTCCATTTTCTAAATCCATTTTGGGTCCTTATGCCCCAAAATCCACCATCCTAAATCCATCGTCTCCTTCATCCATTTTGGGTCCCTATATCCCCAAATTCAAACTATCTCCCACATATCCTCCACAATTTCCTCCTTTCCATCACCCTTCAAGGTGTGTGCCAATGACGATCTTTCTGTTTCCTTCACAAGTCTTCCAACCTAGCGTCCATCAACCATGTCTTCTTCCCACCCACTCCACCCCCTTAATCCAACCTTTTTCATAAGCCATTTTCCTCTGTTCACTACCCTATCAACATCTATGAGAAAATAGTCAAAATTCCTTTTTTTTTTTTAAAAAATGAACAATATCAAGGGATACCATCCATGTAAATAAGATTCTTGAGTCCTCCCTTCATTTTCCTATCATGTATCCATAGTCTTCCACTTCCACTTATCCATCCATTCACTTTTCCTCTTCCACTTGCACTCTATACTAGGGGCAAGCTCCATCCATACGAAGCTTCCATACATATCTTCCCTCCTTCCCTCTACCATTCAATAGCCCCTTTTCCATCTTTGATCTTGACTTTCACTTTCCTTTCATCCATCCATACGCTCACTTGACATATCCCTTGTGCATTATCCACACATTTTCCTACATACTTCCATCATCCTTTCATGCATTTGATCTTGACATCCTATCCATATCTTCCCTTCCATAGTTCTTGTCATGTTCATTTCATCCATTTTTCCATCCATACTCATACGTACTTCCAACCCCCTTTCATATGTCCTTGATCTTGGTCATCCCATACCTTTCCTCCACTTCATATCACACTTTTTATCCATATCATTATCCCTATTTCATACCCTCCCTCACATTTTCCTTATTCATTCCACCTTCATCCCATGCTTGTGATCACTACTAGAGGCACAATAAAAAAAGGTTCATACATGCTTTGGAAGTGCACATGCCTTCCCGTCCTCCACACGCTAGCCTTCGTACCATCTTTTCTTTTTCATGCATCCTTTCCCACCATATTTCCCTCCATTTTCCTATCCTTAATATGGGGCATTTGGGCTCCTTCAAAACATGATCCTTGGCCCCACTTTTTTTCACTACCATATCATTTGGGCCACTCATATCCTTTCACCATTCCTTTCATCAACCAACTCACATTGCTTTTCCTCCATTTGCCATCCCTTGGTTATCCCTTGTCATTGGTTCTAATCCATTCCACCTTCCATCAATTTTTACTTCTTCCAATCCTTCAATCTGTTCATTTCTCCTCTAATCTAATCATATTCTCTTCTTCTAATCATTTCATTGAAATCATTTCCATAATCAATTCCTTCATCTATTTGCATTTACCTTGATCAAATTTCTAGTCTTCCATTCAACACATGCTTTCCTCTATTTAACATTTATCACTTGCTCTCTCACATTCCCCTTCCATTATAATTCAATTCATCCATTATCTTATCTTATCCAAATTCTTCTATTTATCTCATGACACTGAGCTTCAACCCATCAAACTGAGCTTATGAAATAGTGATTGCAAACAAACTTACACAAATTCACACTAAGACTAAATGATTTAAGAACATTGTTCCTTTCACACTATTGCTAGTGAACAATCAAAAACATTTCAATACAATTCAATCAAACAATCAAATTTTTCCTTACAGGATGAATCCTTCCTACACAGGCTTAACAAATTTCACTCTCAGAATCAAGTTCATGGCAAGAACTATGGACTGAATGACTACTTGGTCATAAGGTCTTTTTGTTGATTTCAAATTTGTGTGTCAGCGATAGCCTCTACATGTGTGTCTCGATCTTCAATATCTTGGTATGATTTGAATGGCTTAACCTGATTACACGTGTCATTTTGCAATATGATCTACTTTCATGATTCTTTAGCACATCTCTGTCGATTTTTGAGTTATGCTTATGCATTTCTCACTAGGGGCAACGGGTTAGCACACTTTCCACCAAGATCCCTAACAAGACTTTGGGTGTGCCCAGACCTCTCTAGTGTGTATATGTCATTTGTTTCATCATGACTCTAAAACCTACGTCTATTGTGTTGAGAGTCTAGTCCACGCAAAAGAATATTGTCATCTATGCTATTATAGCATTTGATGCATAACTCCCTTTGCAAAATCAAAATAAGGTGTGCTCTCCATATGAACACAATTGAATCTCTACATTCATGTAGTTAAGTTGCATTTAGATTAATCATTATCCACTTCACCCCGTTTCATGTCAAGCTTACCAACAAGTCATGCAAGGTCATCTTTTAAACCTTTTCTCTTTCTCTTTTCCTTCCCGTGTCTATTTTCGAGAAAATGGGGAAAAATATATTCATTTTCACCCCATTTCCTTGAGGGGGCACCCTCATCCCCTGTCGTCACTTTGACACAACTCCCATGACTTCTATCTTTCTCTGGGGCAACCTATATTTTCTTTTCTTTGACATGATGTCATCCCGACATCACATCAAAGAGGGGTGAAATGTAGACATTTAAAATCGTCCCTAAACACTATATTAATTAATTTTAATATTTCTCGTGACATTGTAATTAATTATTAATTAATTAATTGTATTGCTCACATCCCTCTACTTATTTAATTAAATTATTTTAATTAAATGAGTTCATTCTCTTAAGTATTTAAATCTAATTTAAATACTTCTAGCCTTAATGTGTTAAATTAATTTAACACATGATCCTCCATCTTTCTCCCTTTTTAAATAAATTTTGTTTATTTAATCCTCACATCCATTAATTCCTCTAAACCCATGATTAAATTAAATTTCACTTAATTTAATCTTAAACCTAACCTAGAGCCTAGCCTACACCCATCATTTTCATCCTCTTAAGCATACTTCTTCTCTAATCCCACTTAATCATTCCTAATCATCTCCCTAATCCCCCTCATTAGCCTAAGAGTGTGCTCACACATGTGTGAGATGGCATGCCTACAAACTCTTGTCTCCCACTCTTGTTCTCAAGTTTTCTCACACATGTGTGAGCAAACTTTGAATTCTTGACCATTTGCATGGCTTGCATGTCACCTTATGTGGCATCTACATGGATGCCACCTCACCAAACCCTCTCTTGAGCCTATAAATTAGAGGGGTTGTCTCAAGCATTTGACATCTCCCATTTTTGCATTGTTATCATGCCATTTTGAGTTTTGAGTTCTCATGCCAAGAGTTTGCATTGTAGTTTGATTTTCATAGAGATTTCTAGGATCATACTAACAATTTGGTAGCTGATTTAGTTTTCTTCATGCATTGTTAATCTATTTTCTTCATGCATTAGCATCTCCATCTTAGTTTAGCTTGCACATTTCATTAGTTTCTTGGTTTCATTTCACATTTCATCATTGAATACCCTCAAGTATGGCTTTTTCCATAGCCATTTCTTGAGGTATTCCTCATCTCATTTAGCCTAGGTTCATATTGCATTTGCACTCACATTTTCATAATCATTCAAGAGATTCATACTTTTGTTGTGTTTGGGAGAGCACACCAAACATACCCCCTCATCTTAACACACCAACAAGGCCTCTTATGGGTGCCTTTGTTGAGTAGTAGAGTTGGCTAGAAGATTGGGTTTGTTAGCTGCTTAGGGTTGCAAAACTCAAGCAAGCATTATTTAATGTTTTTTCTTTTCATGTTGATGAATCTTTGCTATACTTTCAAGGTTTTTAACTAGTGTTTGTTTGTTAATCTATGCTTCTTGTAGGTCACATTTTCTAGCACAAAGATGGAAGTAGCGGAACAAATGATGTTAAGATAACCCAATCCAATGGAGAAGTTGATCACACCACCTCAAATTAATCAAGAGAGGTATGTGAGGAACTGCATATTTAATTACTTATCTTACATTAGTTCCTAACATAAATTGTGTCAAAGTTCATATTTACATAGGACAAGATGCATTAAAATAGATTTATGGAAATTATATTGTGATGGGTGTCGAGCATTAGTAATATCATTTTTATTGATTGAGCATTATAATATGGACTAAGTACCTAAATAAAAAACATATGTAGAGGTTGAGTTAGATGGTATTGACTGAGCCATATAATGGAGACCGAGTTAAAAGTGTAATTACATGTCAATTAGGGTATAGATAGAGACACTTAGCCTAAAACTAAACCTAATGGTGTGCCTAATTTAATCCCACTTGTTAAGAGTTATTGTGTAAAATCTCATCAAGTAAAATTCAGAATGCAAACTTTAGTTGAACTTTTGAGGGCTGAAAAATGGTCATAAGATGTCATTTTAGTGAAATTTAAGTACCCATATAGTAGCACTATGAGTTAGAGACCTATTCTCACCACTAGAAGTCCTAGATAACTTTAGTAACCCTCTAAATATGTCACTTTTAAAGAGTTGTGAAAATGGAGAAGTCACATGACTTTACCCTTGCCCACACATTTTCCTAAGCTTGCATTTATAAGAGGAGACATGAGGGAAGGAAAAGGAATAGTAGTCAACTCATATTTATTGCTTGTGGGTGGGTAGGAAGTTTAAGGTCTTTTAAGAGGGTTTTATACAACTTAGTGGGTCTTCATCCACTCTCTAGTTTTAGAGACATTAGGGTTTTAGGGGAATAGGAGATGAGGGAATAAGGACACATTTCAGAGGGAATTACAAGAAATGGTTGAATGGAAACATTGTTTATTTTAGTTGTCACAAGGTTGGACATATGAGCAAGAACTACAAGACTTGAACACCAACACAAAATAATGAACACATCAAAGGAAAAGGCAAAGTGGATGTTGAACAAACAAGGAAGGAGATGAATTGAACCTAGAAGAAAAAGGTAGAAGCTGGAAGTAGTGGAACACATGATGTTAAGATAGCCCAATCCAATGGAGAAGGTGATCACACTACCTCAAATTGATCAAGAAAGGTATGTGAGGAACTACATATTTAATGACTTATCTTACATTAGTTCCTAACATAAATTGTGCCAAAGTTCATATTTGCATATGACAAGATGCATTAAAATAGATTTATGGAAATTATAGTGTAATGGAATCATTTAATTATTGATTATTGGGTGTCAAGCATTAGTAATAACATTTTTATTGATTAAGCATTACAATATGGACTAAGTACCTAAATGACCAAACATATGTAGAGGTCGGTTAGATGGTATTGACTGAGCTATTTAATGGAGACCGAGTTAAAAGTGTAATGATGATCAAGAGAACTCAATTCTACGTAACTAAGCATATACCATTTATAAGAGCCCTAATTTGAATGAATGAAGGTATTTATCAAAAATTTGAAAGCATTTACACACCTTGCATTCATATTTTAGAGCTCGAGAGATTTGAGAAAATTGTGAAGGGATTCCTAAAGCAATTGAAAGTGGATTTAAAGTTGAAGTGTGATCGAGTATTGATTTTCAATTGTGTTGGGTTGTTTAGAAAGTAAATTTTGAAACCCTAATGCAAAAATGGAATCATTATCACCAGCCACTAAAAATCAAGGAGAAGAGGTAGGCAATGTTCAATTGGTGAAGAGTAACACTTTTCCTCCACCTATATACCATGCTATTCTTGAAATTGTTGTGAAAGGAGATTCAATGGGTGTGTTATCATTGATACCACCTAAGGTTGTTATGATTTGCAATAAACAGAGATGTTATATGTGTAAAATTGGTGAAGTAGGAGGCTATGAAATTTGTCTAGCATACCAGAAGTTGTGTGATGAAGGAGTATTGAAGTATGAGTTCAAGATTGTAGAGAGGAAATAGTTAACACATGCCTTAGATTTTTTGTGAAATTTTATAATTGAATGGATCATGGTCATACTAAGACAAATTCATGATATGGAGTTATGGATGGAGAACTGGCCAGTCAAGATCACAAAGAAGATTATTTATGGTGTTACAGGATACCCAATATTTGACAAAAAGAAGACTATGAGATGCCAGAGTAAAGAGGCAGTTGAGGAAAACACCAATGCCAAGTTGAATTAATGTGGCAAGTTTATTTCAACATCATTTATCTATTGAGGGTATGTGTAGGATTATGGTCAACCAAACTATGGCATTAAGTGGTAATGAAAAACCAGCAAATCAGGGTTATGTTAACTTGACACAAAAAATTTTAGTTATGGGCTTTATATCAAAAATTTGTACGAAAAGAATATGTAGGAAATCGAATGTAGTTTCTAAAATACTAGGCTTAATCTACAAAAAAATTATTTGATTGGTCAAAATATTGGATTTTAATGTAGTACTACAAAATTGTTAGGGTGAAATAAAAAGTAGGTGTATGTCTAACCGCCTTAATTAAAATCAAATGGTAATATTTTTTAATATAATTATAGATATAAAAAAATAGACTCATAGCCGGATGTGACACATATTTTTGAGTATTTTTAATCCAAATAAATAATTAAATATGAATTTTCTACTATAATTTTTTTAGAATAAAAAATATCCCATGTTTGACCACCTTAACTACTTGAAAACTTTACAAAAATAATTTTTTTAATATTTTTCTTATACTAGGTGAAGCATAGAATGCGATGCAACTTTTGGATATAAAAAATGTTATATTGTTTGAAAGATAGTTATTTTTCAACCAGTATGTCAATCAACAATTTAGAGACATCTTCATTAGAAATTAACTAATAAATAAGTATCAAAATCATAATTTGGAAACAATTATATCAATGGAATCTTGAGAGTGCTCTCAAAAAACCCTTTTCATTTGATGGAATTTGGATGAAAAAATATTTTTAAATGGACGCTTGAAGTATGAATGTTAGGGAAACATGTCTCAAACACATTTTCTGAGTTGACCAAAGAGGTTTGGTAAATACCAAACCTAATTGGGCACCCAAAATGTGGTGGCAAAACACAAAATCTCAAAAATTGAGAAGGTGGGAACTTATTGTACATTTTAAACCAAAAGCTAACAAACATATTAAAATATGTTTTCACATTTTAAGATATAATGATCTATTTGAATATTTTTATTTTTATTTTTTATTATATATTATGTAACAAATTTTATTGTTTTAATATTAGATATGATATTAAATATGATTAGTTAATATATGAGGATCATACTACTATACATTATTATATAGTATTCTATATTATCTATAATATTATAAATATTATCTATATATTATTATTATATAAAATATATATTATTACATATACTACTATAATATATATTTGATATAGCATTAGAAATTATTACATAGTATTATATAATTTATTAAATTATAATATTATCGATTACCATATGTCCCTAGGGATCTTAGGACCCCTAGGGACACAGGTCACAATGCAATGGGTCAAATGGGGTCGTAGATTCACCTACGACCCCATTCGACCCATACGATTGATTATCATATGTCCCTAGGGGTCCTAGGACCCCAAAGGGACACATGTCATGATGCAATCGGTCAAATGGGGTCATACATTAGCTTACAACCTAATTCAACCCATTGATCAATTATCATACGTCCCTAGGTATCCTAGGATCCTGAGGAACACATGTCGGGATGCAATGCATCGAATGGGGTTGTAGGTTAGCCTACAACCCCATTCAATGCATATGATCAATTACCATCTTTCCCTAGGGGTCTTGGGACCCTTAGGGACACATGTCACAATGCAATGGATCGAATTAGGTCATAAGTTCACCTACAACCCCATTTGACCCATATGATCGATTACCATATGTCCCTAGGGGGTAGGCCCCTAGGAAAACATGTCATGATGCAATGTGTCGAATGGGGTTGTAGGTTAGGTTACCACCCCATTCGACTCATATGATTGATTACTATATATCTCTAGGGGTTCTAGGATCCCTTGGGACACATGTCATGATGCAATATGTTGAATTGGGTTGTAGGTTAGCCTATGACCCCATTCAACCCACATGATCAATTACCATATGTCCCTGGGGGTTCTAGGACCTTTAGAGACACATCTTGTGATGTAATGTGTTGAATGGGGTCGTAGGTTAGCCTATCACCCCATTCGACCCATATGATAGATTACCATATATCCCTAGGGGTCCTAGGACCCCTTGAGACACATGTCACAACGCAATGGGTTGAATCGGGTCATAGGTTTGCCTACGACCCCATTTAACCCATATGATCAATTACCATATGACCCTAAGGGTCCTAGGAGCCCTAGGGACACATGTTGCAATGTAATGTGTCGAATGGGGTCATAAGCTATTGACCCATATGATCAATTACCATATGTCCCTAGGGGTCCTAGGACTCCTAAGGATACATGTTGGGATGCAATGGGTCAAATGGGGTTGTAGGTTTCCTTAGGATTCCATTCAACCCATATGATTGATTACCATATGTCCCTAGGGATCCTAGCACCCCTAGGGACACAAGACATGGTGCAATATGTTGAATGGGGTCATAGGTTAACCTACGACCCCATTCAATCCATATGATCGATTACCACATGTCCCTAGGGGTCCTAGGACCCCTATTGACTTATGTCGCAATGCAATATGTCAAATGGGGTTGTAAGTTAGCCTGTGACCCCATTCAACCGACCTAATTGTTTACCATATGTCCCTAGGGATCCCACGACACCTAGGGACACATGTCACGATGCAATGGGTGGAATGGGCTTGTAGGTTCTCCTACGACCCCATTCCACCCATATGATTGATTACCATATGTCCCTAGGGGTCTTAGGAACCCTAGAGAAACATGTCGCGATCCAATGTGTCAAATGGGGTCATAAGTTAGCCTAAGACCCCATTTGACGCATATGATCAATTACCATATGTCCCTAAGGGTACTAGGACCCCTAGGGACACATGTCATAATGCAATTGCCAAATGGGGTCGTAGGTTCGCCTATGAACCCATTTGACCCATATGTTCGATTACCATATGTTCCTAGGGGTCCTATGACCCCTAAGGAGACATGTCACAATGCAATGGGTTAGCTATGACCCCATTCGAACTATATGATCAATTTTCATAAATCCCTATGGGTCTTAGCACCATTGCAGATACATGTCACGATGCAATGTGTTGAATGAGGTCCTAGGTTAGCCTATAACTCCATTCGACCCATATGATTGATTACCATATGTCCCTAGGTGTCCTAGGACCCCTAGAGACATGTGTCACAATGCAATGTGTCGAATGAGGTTGTAGGTTAGCCTATGACCCTATTCGACCCATATGATCAATTACATTATGTCCCTAGGGGTCCTAGAACCCATAGGGACACATGTCACGATGCAATGTGTTGAATGGGGTCCTAGGTTCACATATGTCCTTAGGGGTCCTAGGACAACTAGGGAAACATATCTCGATGTAATGTGTTGAATGTGGTCGTAGGTTAGCCTATGACCCCCTTTGACCCATATAATCAATTACCATATGTTCTTAGGGGTCATAGGACCCCTAGGGGCACATGTCATGATGCAATATGTCAAATGGGATTGTAGGTTAGCCTATGATCCCATTCGACCCATATGATTGATTATCATATGTCCCTAGGGGTCTTAGGACCCCTAGGGACTTATGTTGCAATGCAATGGGTCGAATGGGGTCATAGTTTCACCTACGACCCCATTCGACCCATATGAACAATTATCATATGTGTCTAGGGGTTCTAGGACCCCTAGGGACACATGTCACAATGTAATGTGTCGAATGGGGTCATAGGTTCGCCTATGACCCCATTCAACCCATATGATTGATTACATTAATAATAATAGTAATAATAATACATTATTATATTATATAAGAATAATAAAAATACATTAGTATATTATATAATAATAATAATAATACATTACTATATTATATGATAATAATAATAATATATTACTATATTATATAATAATAATAATAATTTATTTTATATAATAATATATACTATTTAATAATTTCCACACTTTCCCAATTGATTTCCTTTCAAATTTTTGATATGATTTCGGGTAGTTAATATCATATTGGGTATCTGATCTTTAATTAGATACCTGATAATATCGAATACCCGATTTGAAATTGGATACGCAATATGGGATTAGGTGCCTGATATGGGATTGAGTCCCCAAATCTTTTTATTGGTAGATTTTTTACAAAATATTCTCTATCACTACAGACCTAACAATCACATTTTTTTTGTCATTTTCACAGGTTTTGAGAAAAAAAATTGTTTGGGGCTCATTGTTTGAAAAGGTTGCTACAAGATTTGACTAGGTGTCTGGTGTTGTCGTATGAATGGGGAGCAGTAGCCATCGAAAGGCTAAATGCAAAAGGAAGGTATCAAATGAAGACATTACAACATATAGGGAAAAAGATTGGGTAAATAATCAAAGGAAGAGATAAGGTATGTTAAAAGTGAATCAAGTTGACGATGTATTGATTGAAGGTGAAATCATAGTCAAAAAATGAATATGTTTAGTTGGGGAATGAAAATGTACCAAACTTGCACTCTGCCCAATGCCAAAAACTTGAGGGAGATAAAAATAATGTTTTTAATTAATACTAACCCTAGTGACACCCTTGCTTCAGCCGCAGAGAGGCTACAACATTCATGACCAACTTGTGCCGAAGAGTTTCCAAGGTCCTCTAAGGGCATTTGAAGGTCAATCTTCCAAGGCTCATAACTTGGAGCTCATAGGGGATATCGGTGAAATGTTGAATGCTATAGAATGATCATGTCAAGGTCTACAATAACCTATCTCATTTCAAAGAGATCACATTCTATTTGGATTCGGCAGAACGATCTCTCTCGATGCCAAAACTTATAGTGTGCCTTGGTTCATTGGTGCATCACTACATAAATTTGAAACTATTGATCTTGGCATAGAATCATTGATGCCATTGGCTCCAAATGGGCAGTTGAATCCTATTGACACCCTTGTTCTAGCTATGGAAAGCCTACAATGTTTGAAGCCACCCCTTACTGAAGAGTCTCCAAGGTGCCCTAACTACATTTGGAGGTCGATCTTTTGAGGGTCATAAATCAGAGCTCATGGGGGCTATCTATGAAACATTGAATGCTACAAGATGGTCATGTCAAGGTCTACAATAACCTATCACATTTCAGAGAGATTACATTGTGTTTGGATTTGACATAATGATCTCGTTCAATGCTAAAACTTGTAGTGTGCCTCAATTCATTGGTGCATCACTGCATAACTTTGAAACCACTAATCTAGACATCAAATTGTCAATTCGATTAGCTCCAGATGGCCAGGTGAAGCCTAATAACATCCTTGTTCTAGCCATGGAGAGCCTACAACACTCATAGCCACCCCATACTGAAGAGTCTCCAAGGTGCTCTAAGATCGTTTGGAGGTCGATCTTCTAATGGTCATAACTCAGAGATCATGGGGGCTATTGGTGAAACATCAAATGCTACAAGATGTTCATCTTGAGGTCTACAATAACCTATCTCATTTTAGAAAGATCACATTCTCTTTGGATTCAACACAACGATCTCGCTCAATGCCAAAACTTGAATTATGCCTTAGTTTATTGGTGCAACACTATGTAACTTTAAAACCATTGATCTTGGCATTGAATCATCAACACCATTAGATCTAGGTTAGTGGGTGAACCCTACTAACACCCTTGTTCCAATCATAGAGAGCCTTAAATGTTCATGACCACCTTGTACCGAAGAGTCTCTAAGGTGCTCTAAGTGCATTTGGAGGTCGATCTTTTGAGGGTCATAACTCAAAACTTGTGGGGGCTATCGGTGAAATTTAAAATGTTACAAGATGGTCATGTTGAGGTCTACAATAATCAATCTCATTTTAGAGAGATCACGTTTCGTTTAGATTCAACAAGGCAATCCCACTTGCCAAAAATTACAATGTGCCTTAGTTTATTGGTGCATCACTGTGTAACTTTGAAATTGCTGATCTTAACATCAAATTTTTAGTACCATTAGTTCTGCATGTGTGGGTGAACCCTAGTGACACCCTTTTTTTGGCTGCGAAGAGCCTCCAATGTCCACAACCACCCCATACCGAAGAGTCTCCAAGGTGTTCTAAGTGTGTTTTGAGGTCGATCTTCTGAGGGTCATAACTCTGAGCTTATGGGGACTATTGGTGAAACGTCGAATGCTACAACATGGTCATGTTGAGGTCTAAAATAATCTATCTCATTTCAAAAAGATCACATTCTATTTGGATTCGGCACAACAATCTCCTTTGATGCCAAAACTTGCAGTGTGCCTTAGTTCATTGGTGCATCACTGTGTAACTTTGAAACCACTAATCTTAGCATTGAATAATCAGTGCCATTAGATCTAGGTTGGTGGGTGAATCCTACTAACACCCTTGTTCTAGTTGTAGAGAGTATCCAATGTTTGTGACCACCTCATACTGAAGAGTCTCCAAGGCGCTCTAAGTGTGTTTGGAGGTTGATCTTCTGAGGGTCGTAACTCAAAACTTATTGGGGCTATCGATGAAATATAAAATACCATAGGATGGTCATGTTGAGATCTATAACAATCAATCTCATTTCAAAGAGACCACATTATGTTGGATTTGGCACAACGATCCCACTTGCCAAAACTTGTAGTATGCCTTAGTTCATTGGTGCATCACTACATAACTTTGAAATTGCTGATCTTGGGATCAAACTTTTAGTTCCATTAGCTCCATATGGGAGGGTGAACCCCAATCATACTCTTATTCCAATCGTGGAGAGTCTCCAACATTCATGACCACCCCATACCAAAGAGTCTCCAAGGATCTCTAAGTGTGTTTGGAGGTCAATCTTCTGAGGGTCATAACTCAGATCTCATGAGTGCTATTGGTGAAATATTGAATGCTACAGGATTCTCATGTCAAGATATACAATAACCTATCTCATTTTAGAGAGATCACATTTTGTTTGAATTTGGTGCATCGATCTCACTCAATGCCAAAGTAGTGTGCCTCAATTCATTGGTGCATCAATGCATAACTTTGAAAATGTTGATCTTGGCATCGAATTGTCAATGCCATTAGCTTTGGTGGGGTGGGTGAACCATATTGACACCCTTTTTTTGGCTGTGGAGAGCCTCCAACACTCGTAGCCACCCCATACCAAAGAGTCTCCAAGGTTCTCTAAGTGTGTTTGGAGGTCGATCTTATGAGGGTCGTAACTCAAAGCTCGTGGGCGCTATTAGTTAAACATCAAATGCTACAAGAAGGTCATGTTAAGGTCTACAATAACCTAGTGACACCCCTATTTTTACCACAAAGCCCCAAAAATGTTTGTGACCAGTACATATTAAAACATCTCGTAAGACCAAAGATGGGCTCCTAAGACCAAATTGGCCATGGATTTGGCTAATTGTAGACATCTTAAGGGATTGCAGAGATCATTTTAGATTAAACATATAATTCCAAATTAAGCATTGCATAAAAATTTGATAATAAAGGTTGTTAAAATATTCTTCACAAAGTATTGCATTTGAATCAAATATAAAAAACATGATCAAAATTAATGATATTCCATAAACATGAACAATATGCATGATCCATGATAAATTGAACAATACTATACTAAATTAATATGTATATCCTTGTGCACATTAATGGAAAAAAATATATCAAAATACATGTATCCATAGACAAATTACACAAATATATATATCAAAGTTCATGTATCCATAAACAAGTTACGCAAATATATGTCAAAATACATAGATCCATATACAAAATGTGGTTGATCATGCCATCAAAATGTGTATAATATCAATGTTTCTATATACAATGTGGCATATGCCATCTCAAAATGTCTTATGACTCACCCTATGACAACTATATTATTCTATGTTATTGATGGATCATCAAAATGCAACCTCTTCATTGAACTAGGTGGATCAGATGCCTCCTACATTAACAAAAAGAAAAGTCCAAAGCTAGATTATTAATCTTATATGATTCTATGTATATAACATTGAATTACTCAAATGCATAATGATCCTTTTTTTTATGAAGATTTATAGTATTAAACTCTCATTATAAATACCTCTGTATTCGACCTCCTACTGCAGTCAGGAGTCCTCTCATATGTCAAGATTTCTAGAACCTGGTTGGTTGTGACCCCTAAATGTTCAAGTATGTTTTTCAGATGGATCTACAACTTCAACTATAAAATTATGATTCATAGCATACTAAATTTATAACATATAATCAAGAATTCAAACTAAAACTTACCTTTGTCAACTCCTCCTTTTGATATAATGGTTGCATGAGAAAAGACACAAAAATCTAACATCCACCCTCATCTACATTAGGTGTTTCTTATGAGATATACAAAAGCCTAGTTGTTAATATCATGGAAATAAGTTTTGATTTTTTTTATGAAAATAAGGAAAATAATAAATAAATGATACTTATACATACGATGGAGCTCTCACTACAAATGGAAATTCTAGAGGGTTTATAATGCCGAATATGCATGGACTCATCACCAATAGCCACACCTTGTACAATAAAGAATGTAATGAAATTTCATTCGTACAACATTTTTACAAGAATGCACCAATATTTAATCACTTTAAAAGCACCTAATTACCTTTCCCTTGTAAATGGGCTATGCCTCATCCCCCACACTATGCCCCCCACTTATAGATGATACCTACAAGAGAGAAGAAAGATTAGAAACCATATATGTTCCAATATCAAATAGAAAAATAATGAGAAAAAAATATAATGTACTGTAGATGTCTCAACACCAAATGAAATAGCCAAGAGTGACATCATCAACCTGTTTGAGCTCCTCCTTAGTCATCAACTAAACATGAATTGATATCACATACATGTATAAGTCAGTATGGGTTAAAATTACTCTATTATAAAGATTAACTTTAAATCACATATGTCGTAGCAAAAATATATATACACACACTGACATAGAAGGATCCCATGGCTCTACATGCCCCTCCTCTCTCATGTTAGGGTGTGTAGTCTCTCTAGGAATGTCTAGTGTATCATCCTCCTCAAATACAAAGTGATACTTAGAAAGATCACCTATGAGACACAAAAATATATTCTTGCATGTTATGCAAGTATTGGGCACACAAACATGTGATGAGCTCACCAATGATGAACTCGCACTAGCATCATCAACATAGGGAGACAATAATGACCTAGCCTGGGATATCAATGGGCTACTCAATCTATGGATGGATCTAATGGTCTAAGAGCTAGCCTTTGCAATGATATTAGGATGATGTACTGGAAGAGGGAGGAGACATTAGTAGGGGGGAAAAGTGTCAACTTTCTTCTGCTGAGCAAATGGTCTATCTTGAGGATCTCCTCCTCCTACACCCATGTTGGGCCTCATGCTCTAGTAGTTCACCTTGAGGCCCAACACAAATTTGGAGACACCTCTAAATTATTGTGTGGAGGGTTGTCAAAAACCATCCACCAATGATCCCAAAGTTCACATGCATAGCCTCATTTGTGCATCATTTAATTGATAATTTAGGCTTTTTGCAGTCTACTATTTTACCATTTTTTTGGTTCACAAAAAGGTTAACCATATCATCTTTAGTTATGTTTAGGGTCACAACGTCATCATAGTCCAACCCATCATCAAACATGGCATGCGTTTTCTCATGCCAGTGAAGAGCAACATTTTGTTCATTAGTAAGTGTTTGAATATTATCCACTATGGTGTTTAATATGGATAGCATGAGAGCCAATGTAGGTATAGTATTATATGTGGTTTGCAAACCACTTAGTTCGATGATATTTTCTTGTATAAAATCTTTAACTCGAGGAGGGTTTTGAGGGGTAAGGGATTATTTGGTGGATAGTTTTGAGGCAATATTGGATTTCTTGGTGAAGGGTTTTGAGGAACATTGTTTCATAGCTCAGTGTCATCATTCAAGTTAGCCATACTTATTAAATTACAAAACAATATTTCTATTTTTAAAAACCTCATTTTTAACAATTTCTATTTTAAAAACCTTATTTTCAACAATTTATATTAAAAAATACCTAATTGTAAATAAAATTCATTCAAAATCATAGAAATAAAATAAAATAGTTACCTATATTGTATACCCATTCTTGGATCTGATACCCAAACTAAAGCCAAACAAAATACTGCGATTGCAAATGCCTAATTTTCTCTTGATTTTTTAAAAAAAATCCTAGTCTTAGGTTTTAGGTATCTGATCTCATATTAGATACTTAATATTATATTGGATACCTGATATGGTATCAGATACCCGATAATGGATCGGATACTCGATAAGGTTTGGCCCAACCTTTTTGCCTTGGTATTAGGATGGGTGGAAAAAAGTTAGAGTAGATTTTGAAATGCTTTTAGATATTTTAAAACTCAACTTTTTTCACATCGCCACCTTTTGGCACACCATGATCCTACACATACCCTTGATTGAGTTTGCAATGACAATGATTGCACACAAATTCTACTAGTCGAGTTGATTGAACAGTGTGCCATGTATGGCCATAGATTAGGCATGGAAGATTGTAGTGAAAGATCATGAATATGATCTTGTCAAGCTCAATGCACTATAATAGATTATTATTTTCACAAGGGAGGTTGGCCAAGATACACACAACATATAGAAGAATGAAGGTCAGGCTTGTATGTATACAATCAATGTTGATACCCCACTTGAAGGTCATGCAACGAGAGTTGGCTTTAGCAAATAATCTAGTTTGAAAAGATCATAACCTTTCTACTATTGATTGCCTAATTAACTTAGTTGCAAATTTGGAGATAAAGACACAAATTTTGGAATTAGTAAGAACCACATGGGGATCATGCTCTTGCCATGATTATCCAAACTCATAAACCATGCATTAAAAAATATGGTTTGATTCCATCATCCCCAACAATAGACATAAGCGACAAAATCAAGGGGGATACAATAAGAAATAAATGAATAATTCAAGAGGGATGAGATGAATAGATTGAGATGCAAACCTTAGATGAATAACATAAGAATCATAGTCAATACAAAGGTATCACAAGCAACTTCAGACTATGTAAGTCATGTAACATATGTATTATATATATGAGTATGATGTAAAATATATTTTTTCTAAGTCCTATAAGGACCAAGTTAGAGGCATAGGGAGAATACTATCATTGTTGTACTATAATGATGTAATCATGACAAAGTCTTTTTACCACTAATGTCAAAAGGGGAGATTGTTGATCTCTCTAAGTTTGTTGTCTATTAGTGTCAAACACCTATTCATATACAAGGCATATTTGATCTGTCATCACTGCAATTGAGTCACTCTGTACAAGTCAAGTTATGTATTTATAAAGACTTGTAAGTAATCATGTATATGTCGAGCTCCATAGGCTTTGGTCACCGAGTATTCCTATGTAAGTCAAGTTTAGTAAATACTGAGTAAATAGAATATATGGATGTTGAGTCATACTGAAGGAATCGAGTTAGTTAAGGTTGAGCATTAGTAGGAAGAACAATTATCATCGAGCATCAAAGATAGTTTGTGTCGAGTAACACAGTGTGTACAAAAAATTCTAAAATGGTATAAAATTTGAGGTAAACCATTTTGAGCCGATATGGAAATAACATTTAATGATTGTAGAGTTTGGTACAATGGTTTAATGATTTAACATCTATTGATCCAAGATAAGTTATAAATATATTAAATATTCTACAATATAATACTCATCTTTCATTGTTAACTGATATAATATTATCTTATAATATAACTTATTTGATAAACTTAGAGTTTTCTAAATATTACCTATCTTCTTCCACAACTTCTATACATAGTCTTCTACACAGACATCCAAGATGACACAATATATAAATCTTAATTGAATGGTTCCTTGTGCCTTGTTTGCTAAGTTCTTCTTGTCTTTATCAATTATAATAGATGGCTATTTATTTTGTAAACAAGAAATGAAGTATCATTTTCTTCCAAAAGAATATTCATCTCAAGGTTTTGCATCTTCTAGTCAGTGTTATTGAATCTCTCAATATCTTTACTAGAATTGGAATCCACAGCCTACAATACAAAATATCACATAATAAAATATACCACTAGAATAAAAACAATTAACAATTTAAGAGAAAGGCACCCCCTCTAAATAAAATTGTTATCTTTAATACCAAATGTTGAAAATCTGATGAAGGAATCATGCAATGCAAAAAAAATTTATGTGATTACAAATATGAAAACTAAAGAATCAAAACTACATTATAAAATTTATTGCAATATTCAATACAATATACAAATCAATAACCAAATGAGACAACACATTTTTTAGAAAGAGGGTGTGAGTATATTTTTTAATATGCATAAAAGATTCTTCTGTATCCATACACTTCACTTCTCCTACTAAACCTAGCAAAATTGGATGCCTATAAATGAATCACATAGAAAAGTAGTGTCATAGATCCAATTTATTTTAACTAAGAGAACAAAGACCCAAATGGTAACCCCAAACCAAAGGTAGAAAATAAGTTGCAAAATACAACACCAAGGGAAATAGAAAACCATTAGACATAATAAAATATTAACTTCATTTGAATTCTTTCATCGTAAGTGCTCTTATTTACAACCACCCAGATATTTAGATTTCTAATTGCTTGAAAACTCACTGATGACTCTAGATTATCTAATGACCAACCCTTCACCTTCCAATTTCGAGTGTTTAAGTGTAACATTTCATATCCCAAAGTGGACACCTAAAAAGAGGGAATTTTATGCATTTTTCCTCATCTTTATCAATGATACATGTTCACATTTGAAAATATTATTATAGTTTTCCACAAACTATAGGTAGTTAAATATTTCTTCTCAAGTCATGCATTTTCTAAGGAACATGGAGGCATATAAATGACAAAGAACTTGCCAAGTTAATGCCAATTATCCTTGCACATTTATATCCACTCAATTAATTTATAGAAAAATAAAAATGTGATGTTAAAAATAAGAGGAATACATATTTATAATATGATTATTCATATATTTAATAATATATTATAACAAATCCAACAATAATTATTATATGCAGTCTTTGATGCAATCATCTTAAAAAGTTATTGTATAAATAATCTATTAATTTTTTAAAAACAAAATCCATATCCATGTATAACTATTTGACTATTAAAAATAAGAACAAATGAAAAAAATTATTTTATTTTATAATACTTATTGTTATATATTTCTAGTGGTCATTCTATTAAAGAACACAATTTTCTTATTTTTACTTGTAAATAAAAAAATGTTATTCAATTTTGTTGATGTTAAAACAATAGTCAAAATTGGGCGACTAGCCTAGAGAAACAAATTAGTGACAAAGTCATTAACAGTTGATTAACAATTGATTATTCAATGTTTGACCTTTAAACTATTTGATATTTAAAAATAAATAGTAAATACAAAGATTCCTTAGTTTTCACATCTATTCAAAATAAAGTGTAATATCTAGTTTCACTCTTTCTCTTACCTTCGTATATGCCACCTATCAAAAAGTTGCAAGAATTGAACACTTATTGATCACTAAGACTAATTTGCCACCTAGAATGCATCCCTATGAGTTGAAACTCAACCAGGTTTTTTACTTAGAGGACTGGGAAACTTATATCTGACTCCCTGTCCTTACGTGGCTACTTAAGTGTAATTTGTGCTTACATTTGAGCAGCGAGAGTGTTATTGTGCTTACATTTGTGCTTAAGTATAATTCAGAATCTATCCCTAGTTTTGTGGAGCAACTGTGCTTAAAATATAAAATTAAGCATTTAAAAGTGGGGGACTAGAACAAGTGGTCGTTGCTTATTGAGAAATATGACATGTGGCTCCACACAAAAATTTCCCTCTCCTTTATTGCTTCATATTTTTCCTCAAAATATTTATCTATTATATTTCTTACTTAAATTTCATTTAAACTTTCTAATTTGGATGGCTGCTAAGAAACAAGCTGCAAAAATCAACAAACATAGGGTCATTAGCTCCAAAAAATGCTCCTAGAAATGTTGAGATGTGGCTGCTAGCTAAAATAAGCTTAGCAACCTCATGAGGACCTGCCTTAATAATTAATGGTTGATGATTAAACTTTTACTTATAGAGTTGCAAACATATCTCAAATTGTTGTTAACATATTCTAAATATAATCACTTTTTAGGTGGAAAATAATAATAGATAGGTTTGACTATATGTTATGAAAATTAATAAGAAAAAAATCTCAAATTATATATATATATATATATTTTGAATAAATAAATAAATAATAATTTTATCTTTCAGCTACAAGAATAATATTTAAAAATGACTATTTTATCACAAAAGTTAATATTCTTAGTTTTTAATCTAAACAAAATATTACTACAATAAAGATTTTAAATATACAACTCAAATTTTATTATAAAATATCAACTTAAAAATATTGTTATTTCTATATTTTCCAAAATTAAAATTATTTTGTTATCAATTACATATAGAATAGATACATAAATTAAAATTTCTAATAAATTATTTTATTTTTTATCAGGCCTATTACTTTTTTATTCAACAATTTTATTTTATTTTTATAATTGATGAGATGATATAATGGAAAACTGATCAACATTTAACTTTGATATTACCATCAAGCTATTTAATATCTAAATTTAGCCTTTTGAATATAATATTTTCAATCTTTTTTTCCTGTCCATGTCCATTTAGGATAAAGCGTAAATGTTGGTTTCAACTCTATCGAAGTATCAAAGACAAAACAAAGTCAAACTTTTTTTTTCTTTTTGAATTCAAAACACAATGATTTGTTTACAAATATTTTATTATTTTCGACTACAAACTATGCAGATCATGAAGATCAAATGATGAATTGTTTTTTTTTTTTAAATCATGATATTTATGATCTTTTGAAAATTGATCAACTATACATTATTGCGGGAGGATAGCTGCCTCCACTTTATTGTACCCCACCTACTTGAAGAAAGACATGTTAAAGGCATGTTAATACGCAAAACGGACACCTGTAGTAGCCTAATTTCTCGGTAAGAGTGTGGTCGTAGAATTGTCTTTTCACGCGTGATTGACTGTCAAAACAGAAGTCGTGCCTGATTGTTGTGCATTTTATAATTATGTAGTGACATATGGAAATTATGTACCCAATACCTAGTGCTGTATAGTCAGTTAGCGTTCGTCGTAATTTCTTTGTTTAATCTAATGTTCTTAATACATTTACATTCTTCTTTTTCTAAATAAATGTGCAGCTCTGGAGGAAAGTACTACATGGATGTATTAATAAAATTTAATAAAGATAGTAATTAGGCACAAAAAAACATTTTTTTTCAATGGAGCATTAAAATAATCACATCAATAGTTATTCTCAAAAAGATTTAAATTTATAAAAGTAGTCAATTATAGGATGGCACAGAGATAATAACAAAATGATACCACAATCTCACTTAGTGTGGAGAATATCTCCCACTCATCAAAGATTTAATGATATCGTTTAGACCATTTTGAATACCTTAACGAACTGACATTATATTTGAAATATGAAATCAAAATCGACTTTCCACATAGATTGCGTTCAATTATTTGAAATACTTTCCACCCAAATGTCAACTTTACCCTTTCCTCCCACGTTTGCTCCATATATTCACTAGAACCATGTCTGGGTTTTCGGAAGAATTTCGTAGGCAAACAAACGATCAGAAATGGCAAGTAACAAGCTGTTGCCATGTTTGCTCTTCCCTCTTACTGTGTTGATTATATTTCATCGCGGTGCTGAAGGAAGAGATACTCTCTCCTTGGGCGCCTCGATAAGTACAAATCAGACAATAATTTCAAAGAATGGGACTTTTGAGTTGGGATTCTTCAGCCCGAATGGAAGCAGTAATAAGTGGTACATTGGCATCTGGTATGCCAAATTAGCAGAGAAGACAGTCGTTTGGGTGGCTAACAGAGAAACACCCGCAAAGAATAGGCCCGGCGCTTTGAAGCTTTCCACACAAGGCAGTCTGGAGCTGTCTGACGCACAGGATGCGTCTCTAATTTGGTCTGTGAACATGTCTAAGAAGGCTTCTCGGGCTGTGATTTTAGATTCTGGCAATTTTGTTGTGCTGAGCGATGACAACAATAAATCTGATATTTGTTGGCAGAGCTTCGACCATCCCACGGACACATGGTTGCCCGGGATGAAGATCGGCGGAGAGCGAAAGCTTGTCTGTTGGAAGAATTCGTGGGATCCGGCGCCTGGCCATTATTCCTTCCAACAAGATCCCTCGGGGACCAAACAAATTGTGCTAAGATGGAGTGATTCTGTGCAGTACTGGGAGAGCGGGCCTTGGGACGGCAAACTTTTCAGCCAAATTCCGGAGATGTGGCTGACAAGGTATTACAATTACACCGTCGAAGAGAAAAGCTCTGGTTTCTATATCAGTTACACATACACTCCCGTTGCCGGTTCCCGCATGATGTCACGTTTCGTGGTGCGGAAATCTGGTGGGCTCGAAAGTTATGTACTTCTGGTGGATGAATTAAAGACATGGAGCATGATCTGGTCCCGCCCTGGAGATCAATGCACGGTATACAATGTCTGCGGCGCTTACGGAATCTGCGATTCCTACAATTTTCAGTTTTGCAGGTGCGCGGAAGGTTTCATCCCCGCTGACAATCGCTCGTGGAGTTTGCGAGATTGGTCCTCAACTGGCTGCGTTCGACAGAGCCCGCTGAACTGCAGCACTGACGAATTCATCGATTCCAGGGGAAGGTTGCCTGATCATGAGTACGCTAATTTCTCTGAATCATACCCTGCAACGAATAAGAATGACTGCGAGAGAGCGTGCCTCCGCAACTGCTCATGCACTGCTTATGCTTTCAGTCCTCCATCAGGGCCGTGCAAAATCTGGTCTGGAGATTATTTGATAAGCAATATGCGCAATTCTCCATCGCAGAGCGATTCGAATGTCTTTATTCGAGTGGCCGCCTCTGCACTTCCATCATTGTCAATTGACCGCAAAACCACGAATTTGAAGGGCATATTCGTGCTTGCTACTGTCGGCGTTGTTGCATTTGCTGTGGGTATCTCTTCATTTTTAAAGTGGCCGGGGAATCTGCCGAGATCGATGGAGAGGAGTGGTGGAGAGTGTTTTCTTAGAGTGTTTACCTACAAGGAGTTGAAGACTGCAACGAGGAAATTCAGATCGAAGCTGGGAAGCGGAGGATTCGGGTCAGTGTTCAAGGGGACTCTAAAAGACGGGACGCTCGTAGCGGTGAAGAGACTGGAGGGTTCGACACAAGACGAGAAGCAATTCCGGGCGGAGATCGATTCTCTTGGAAATGTACAGCACGTGAATTTGGTCAGGCTTCGAGGATTCTGTGTGGAAGGCTCAGAGAGACTACTAGTCTACGAATACATGCCCCACGGCTCTCTGAATTCATTACTCTTCAGAGGTGATGATGTTAAGGTACTCGATTGGAAGACCCGATTTCAGATTGCATTAGGCGTCGCAAAAGGGTTACTTTATCTTCACCAGGGATGCAGAGAGACCATCATTCATAACGATGTTAAGCCCGAAAACATTCTTCTGGATAGCGACTTTACTCCAAAGCTGGCTGATTTTGGGCTGGCAAAGCTTCTGTATAGAGATTTCAGCCGCGTGTTGACGACCGTGAGAGGGACGAGAGGCTACTTGGCTCCAGAGTGGTTCTCTGGTCTCCCCATAACTGCCAAGGTTGATGTCTACAGTTTTGGTATGACGCTCTTGGAAATCATTTCGGGGCGAAGAAATGTGGAGGTGAACGTGAGAGATTCGAACGAGCATTACTTTCCCTCTTGGGTCGCAGCTCAAGTTAAGCAGGGGAAAATGAGCAATGTTGTGGAGGAGTACGTTGCCTTTGCAGAGGAGGCGGATAAAGAAGATGTCAAAAGAGGGATTGTGGTGGCATTATTGTGTATTGAAAAAGATGAGGAAGTGAGGCCAAGCATGGGACAAGTGGTACGGATGTTGGAAGGGAAGATGGAGCCGACAACTCCGCAGTTTCTGAGCAATGGCCATGTCGCTGTACACTGGGAGAATAATATAAGTCTCTCTCTCTCTTCGTCAGGATCAGTGAAGTTTTGATCACATGTTTAAGCGGGCTGGCATCTTTTCTGTATGTGTTCTTTCTCTACTCATGTTTCCTCCGTTATGTCTCTACCTTTACACTGTCCACATTCCTCGCCCTCCCATTTTATTTTTAGGGCCGGTTTGGTCGCGGGTATAGGAATGGAGAATAGGCATGTAATATTGAGAATAGGAATGGCTATTCCAATAACAGCTATTTTTTGGAATGGGTATAAGCTCATTTTAGAGGCAAAATGGGAATACGTATTCCTATTCCCTATTCCAAGTGACGAACCAAACAAAAAATAAAAATCGTATTCCAATTTTTCTATTCCTAAAAGAAGGAATAATTTGTCTTCATCGTATGAGATGTCTAATGAACTATTGTCATTCCCGCTCCAAAGGTACTGCTTTAAGGTAGAATTTGGCAGGTTCCCATATGCGCATATTATCAAGGGGGCAGTTTTTATTTTCCAACCATATATATATTTTGCATTTTAGTTCGCTATTATATAGTCGATGTTCATATATTTTAAATAAAGATTATTTGTATATTGATAACTATTTCTGTTAGAATAAACAACAAAGATGTACCAATATAAAGTAGGCACAGATTGATTATTTTGATTAAGATTCTAGTTAAAGTCAATATGTATTTTTAGTTAGGTATAAATACCATACATTCATCACATATTAAGAGTGTTAAATAGTCAAAGTTGACTTATTTTTCTAACCTCAACTTCTTCCTTATTGTGTGATGAGATTGAGAATTTTGAATTCTTAGCATTTGTGGAAAATTCTAATTCAAAAGATTGATTTTTATGAACTTTTAAAAGTAAATTACAAATATTTCTAGTTGAGTTTGTTGTTAATTGAATAATTAAAATAGTTTGTATAAGTTTATTAATTGTATGAGATTTGTTATAGTGTCAATCTTTGTTTGTGTTATGATATCATTGTCTTGGTATATTACACATTTAACATAGAAAATCATTAAGTGTTAGCAAATTTCTTTAATCGATCTAGATGTGTGCAATGCTTCTAGATATTTGATTGTATTTGATTTTTTCAGTCAACATTTTAGATCACAATCTATGACCCATCATCACGAAAAAGGAAAACATTATGATACAAAAAATGATGGATCCCAAAGTCTAATCTAAAATATTGACTGAAAATCTCAAACACAATCAAATGTCCAAAAGCATTGCACACATTTATTATGGTTTTGTTTATGTTGTCTTTTTCATGACTTCAACCAATTGTCAACCCAACATACTCTGTTGAAGTTTTGATGGCTTCTTCAAACAAATGCTTCTGACTCTCCAAATTTTGAGTGCTATCAATGTTATAGATTATAATAAAATAAATGTGAATACAATTTACAAAGAATTTGTATGTTACATTTTGAGCACTAACTATAGTGAAGGCAATGTTAAGGCTACTTTCCTACATTTTCTTGCTTAATCATTTTACTCTACCACAAGGCATGCATTTGGGAAAATACATACACTTCTTGAAGTGGTTAAGAACTACTAAGATATTCATAATTCATCTCCAAGTTCGACATGATAAAAAATTACTATCTTATTTTAGTTCAAAAAAATGTAATTAAAATTTTAGAGATTTGCATATTTGAAATATACGTGTGACAATAATTATATATTATCTATGAGATATTTTATATAGATCTAAATCTAATATAATATCTTAAGTTAGTTTGGATAATTCTTAATGGTTTCCTCTACTCATGATTGCATCAAGAAGCACTAGAGTATAAGGTTTATAAAATACATAACTAGTATTGACAACAAAAGCATAGTCAACATTTTCAATTATTTTGATCCTAAAGGAATTGGTAGATTTGATCATTGATTTGAAAGAGCACTAGGATTGGGTAAACATTGTTCAACCATATAAGATAAAAGTTATGGACCCCAAAATTATAGTTCATGTTGCTAAATAGTGGAAGAAAGTCTAGCTGGAGAAATTGCGAGTTGCAAATTACCATTGGAAAGTAGGACTAGATGGTCAAGAAGCTAAATGACTAGGTTCATTCTCACAAATTACCAATTAGACTTGTTCAAGAAAATATAGAATCTATGGTAGAGAAACAATAAATTGTGTCAAACTCAAAGTCAATGTCTATCGCAAAAAGATGAAAGGGTGTTCATTCAATATTTTAATGCCAATCTACATTAAGGTTTATAAAGAAAAGGGTTAAACCAGCTATTCTACTAGGCTAGCATATAGTTAAAAGTATATAAAAATTAGTTTAAGGGTTTTTATTATTAGTTAATAAAGAAATATTGTCTATTGGGTGAGCCCACAATAGTGGGTGCCACTTTTATGGCATGAACATAATTGGCAATGTTAAATTTGTTTTGGCAATCCTAGGTCTGACTACTTGAATTATGTTCGCATGAACCCTATGTCATTATGTATTCACACAAACATTTATTATATGTTCGAGTGAACATATAATGAAAAAAGGTTCACAACTATATACATAATTTTAAAAACATGTTTGTGCGATCATATATTATATGTTCACTCAAACACAATGTTCAAATGAACATGTTTTAGAGAAAAACTTTATTTTTTTAGAAAAAAAAAAATGTTTAAAATGACCTTGTGACCCTCAAAACTTGGATCAAATTACCTTCTACTATCAATCTAAAAATGTCAAATTGTGCTTCTCGAAGCAAGCTTTTCAATGACTATAATTTGAATAGGTATTATATTCACTAAGACTTTCAAATACCAGTTTAACTCATTATAGGTTGATTAATGATTAAACATCGACTAACTTTGGCACTTCAGGAAAAAGTGTAAATTAGGTGATTTTTTTTGAAAAATCTTTACAAAATAGGTTATTGAGTTATCTTTCTATTGAAAAAACAAAAATTTATTTATGATATATTGAGTTCAAGTTATGCTTGTCAAAATGAACATATGTCTGAATTACGATTGATGTCACTTTAAAACTTCATAAACTATACAATATTCAACCAAATGGATGCTCTAGATATTGATGTTACAAATGCAACATCAATAGAATTACCTTATAGGCAAGAGCCCACAACACAATGGTAACTTGTGATCCTCTCATGTGGGAGGTCTTGGGTTTAAATTCCCTTAATACATAAAAAAAAAAAATTACAATAAATAACAATAATTAATCAAGGGTTCAGTTATTTCCTAATAAAAATAAATAAATAGAATTACGTTATTATCATTTGTAGAAAAATAGTTATGCTTGTCAAGCAAACTGTCACTCTTTAAAAATATTTATTTTTCATATGTACCACTTTTTTGGGGAGAATAAAAATTTGACTTAAATATTTTTTTAATAAAAAAATTAGGTTACAAAGTAGGAACAAAGTACTATAAATCAATATTTTATGTCATCTTCAAATTATTAATAGTTTTAAAAATATGGTCACTTGAATGTGAGGTTTGCTTCAAAAATGTTGATTTCAGTGTCAAAATTGGTCAAAAAGTGGCACCCACTATTGTGGGATCACCCTATTATTTTTTTCTTAGTCACCAATATTTTTCTTTGATGTAAATTTTAAACAACATATAATTTTTAAAAAAATAGAAAATAAACAAATGAGAAAAACACAATATTTATCGTTGTTCACCACAACTTGTGGCTACTTCTAGACTCCAATGGGGAATTACCCACTATCAAATAAGTCTACAATACAATATAACACATGACTGCATGCATCTAATTTTTCATTCATATACAATGTTCAAGTGAAGATCCATGAGAAGTGGAGCAGGTATGTGACCATTGGGCTTCACATTTACAATGAATTCCCACTTGAAGTGCAACTAACACAACCTTGCTCTCCAACATTCCCTGCATTTATAATTGTTTACATTTTTGCCAGACCCATTGACAATTTTAATTTTTTCAAACTTTGTTCACAAACACTTCGAATCAGTCTTCTTCAATCTAAATCAGATTTAATATATCTTATTCGAAAAAGATCACAAATAGATTCAATGGGATCATACCTATAAACCTAGAGGGTCAAAGGCTTTGCCTCTTACTCTATGTGCATCCCCCACCCATCATTCATATCCAACACATGTGACTCCTTGCAAGCATATTTGAGCTACATTTCCTTTAGAATTGTTGTAAAGAGAAAATTCCTATCTACGTCATGGTTTATTATCATTGTCATTATTTTCCTCATTGTTGGAAATAACAAATGCATTCACAGCCTTATTGCTTTTATTATTCTTGGGGCCGCAATGCTCCTTTACAACCAATTTGGACCATTCATTTTCTAGTGACTCTTTGATGGAAAATGCCACCTCTCCACTTCCTTGGCTACTGAACATTGTCATTCCTATTTAAAACATACAATTTTTCACCATCATAATTATTCTTCGCAACCTCAAAAAACATAGGCCTATCCCTTGGCCCACTTCTTTCAAAAGTTATACTTTCATTTCTAGTTGCTCCATCTTGTATGGACTCTTCAGTTTCACATGTTTCCCCATTAATTCCAACTCACTAAGAAATATATAAAGCTCAACTAACTCCATGTTTAGCTCCTTATTTTGTTTCTTTTCAGAAAACATGAGCCGAGTGAAAGAACAAACATGTCCCCTTTTTTTATAAAGAAAAATGATCCCAGAATGCAAACTCTTCAACTTTAATGACATAAAAATGATATTTTTGTTTAGAACTTGAAGATGATGTAAATTTATGAGGTGTGAAACTGGATGAGTTTTATGCCTATAATTATTTTCATTTTTTTGGGTAAGAATTAATTCATTTTATTGTTATTTTAAAGTCCATTTTTTAATTGCAAAAACTATAGTGTGTAGTTCCCATCAAAAAATTAAATGAAAATCATATTTTTTTCCTCTCATTTGAAAAAATGTTATAAACGACATGTATAGCTAGATACAAAAAAAAAAAAAAAAAACAGATTGGTTTTCGATGTATATTTATTTGTTAAAAGTACTCAAGGTCACCTTATTAGAAACCAACAAGTTTGTCCTCTACATCTTTTTAAAAATGAATATATATTCTTGAAGAAGAGACTCTCCTCTAGGGCTAAATATAATTTTTTATTTTTTTGATATGATTTACTATTTATTTTTCTTTTCTGAGGGAGCATCTTCTCAAATGTTGAAATATCTACTTATAATCTTTTAAAATTATAAAATATTATAGCTAATCAAAACACTATGAAATTTATGTAATGATGATACTGAATCTTAGATCTATAAGGGGTATTTTTAGTTTTTGAAAAAAGTTCATTTTTTATAGAAAAATGAGATTTGACGAAAAAAGGTTTAGAGGTCCTAAAGGTGACATAGATTTTTTCTTTTTCCCACCCACTCTTTCATAACTTTATCTTTTACCTTTTTCATTTAGGAAACTCTTTGTTAGAGGAAAAGGTTAAATTAATTTCATTTATTAAATTACCTTTTCTCCCTTCTTAAGATCTCACTTTATGCACCTTGTATTTCTATTTAATAATTAATTAGTAATTATTAAATGTCATTTATATTTTAGGTTACCCCTTTTAGGTTTTTGATCTCCTGCATAAGGATTGATCAGTTGTAATTTCATAAGGATTGATCAGGGGTCTCTAATTTTTAGAGTGTTTTGAGGCCAAACAAACCTCACAGTTGGATTAAGAAGGCATAAGAACCCCCATTTTTATACAAAGTTTGTCAATTTTGGACAACATTAATCTAGGAGGCAAAAAAAATTGCATAACGAGGTCGTGCAGCCTCTGCAGACAATCTGAGACATTGAAATTGAAAAAAATACAAAAAAATCACTTTTCGGGCTAGCAGTCATTGAAACTGCTAGCGGTCCTAGTAACTATTAGCTATCTTCCTGACCAACTATGGCCCCCACTAACCAAAAATGACTCTACCACTAGTGGCTTAGCCTACCTACCACACTACCTACCATTGCTGCCAGCAGCTCTACCCGCCCGTCGCTCTGTCGGCCACCACCATTATCCAAAAGGATGTTTTTAGGCTTAGCATCATCGTGAATGATGGCCTCTCTACATCCTTCATGAAGATAAAGTAAGCCTTTTATGATGCCCAGTGCAATCTCAAATCAGGTCTTCCAATCAAGACATACCTTAATATCATCACTTCTTCTGAAGAGCAATGAATTGAGAGAGCCATTGGGCATGTACTCATAAACCAACAGCCTTTTTGATCTTTCCACATAGAATCCTTGAATCCTAACTAAATTCAAATGTTGTATGCTTTCGAGAGAATCAATCTCGGCTAGGAATTGCTTCTTGTCTTGACTGGAGCCCTCTAGAACAATTTTTTTGGTCCCCAAGGGATCTTGTTGGAAGGAATAATGGCCAGGCAATGGATCCCACGAATTCTTCCAACAAACAATCTTTCGCTCTTTGCTGATCTTCATCCTAAGCAATCATGTGTCAGTGGGATGGTCGAAGCTCTACCAACAAATATCAGATTTATTATTATCATCACTAAACACAAAAAAATTTCCAGAATCTAAAATCACAACCTAAGAATCCTTCTTAGAGATGTTCACAGACCAAATTAGAGATGCATCATGTGCGTCAAATAGTTCCAAATTGCCTTGTCTGGAAAGCTTCAAAATGTCGAGCCTATTCTTTGGGGGTGTTTCTCTATTAGCCACCCAAATGATTGCCTTCTCTACTAATTTGGCATACTAGATGCCAATGTATCACTTATTACTACTTCCATTCAGGCTGAAGAGAGTGTAAGTGATTTGGGAAACATCCTTCAAACCATCCTCACAAAAATTTGTTTGCATTGCCAATTGCTCTCTGCCCTAGTTATTGGAGAAGGATTCTTACCTCTCACTAATACTTTGAATCTAGATTCTGTTTTAGTGGTTCCATCTTTGGATTACAATTTGGTTTCAGTTTCCCAAATCACTTACATTATGCATAAACTGGCTAACAATACTTAATGCATAGGCAAGGTCTGGCCTTGTGTCTGCTAAGTACATCAATCTTCCTACGAGTCTCTAGTATCTTCCTTTATCAACTGGTTCTTGATTAGATTCAATACATAACTTCAATCCTTCTTCCATTGGTGTATCAATAGGTTGATATGCTGACATATCGATTTCCTGTAACAAATCAAAGGCATACTTTCTTTGAGATAGAAAGATCCCTTTATCAAATTAAGACACTTTGATCCCAAGGAAATATTTCAAGGGACTAAGGTCTTTCATTTCGAATTCTCTGAACATGTAATCCTGTAGAGCTCTCCTTTCTTCAGGATCATTTCATGTAACTATCATGTCATCCACATACACAATAAGTGCATTAATCTTACCCTGTTGATTCTTTATGAATAAAGGTGAAAGTACAAAGTTGTGTCACCTTTCAAGTTGACTTATCAGAACAACTGAATTTGACCATTTCTATCCAAAAATCAATTTTATTCAAACATATAATCTAGATAATCTCATTCTAGCTAAGTTATACTAGTTTTCCAATTGGAAATGTCTATTAAATGCATGTTTTATACTAGTTTGTATCCACTTACTAAAAAAAAATACTTTCAGAAAACTAACATTTCAATAGCTCTTACTATTTTTTATAATATTTCTTTGGTAACATATAAACACCATTTTATAGAGCTCAAAGTTACAAATTATCTCATATAGAGTTTATATAGTGTTTTAATTAGATATAACATATTGTAATTAAAAAATCCTACAAGCATGTATTTTAACACTCAAAAAGATATCGATTATGAGAAAGAAAAATATAGTAAACCATATAAAAAATAATTTAAAATTATATGCCGTTCTAGAGGAGAGAGTCCTCTTCTAGAATGTATAATTTTTCTTTTGGTTAGAATAGATTTGTTTTGAAAAATGTGGTGTGAGATGAAAACTATTGATTTCAGGTGAGTTGAAATTTGAATCATTTTAAAAGAGAAAATATAGGTCTAAAGTAAATTTTTATTTTTGATTGTTTTAGCTATATATCTTATATATAACATAGTCTGAGCTCAAATGGAAATAAGTTTATTTCCATATAGTTTTGTGGTGGGAACTAAACCCCTAATTTTCAGTGTTTTTCAACAACTAAAAAATCATCTATAATAATTAGGAAAATATATCAATTCTTATTCTAAATAATTATTAAAAATTATAATCATAAACTTCATCCATTTCTATAGATTTCATTAGTTTACTCCATTTTCAAATTCTAAATAATAATACTAGTTTTATGACATTGAAGGTGAACAATCATACTTTTATTAGCCTTTTCCTTTACAAAAGTTTGACATAGGTTTGTACTTTTATCCATAAAGTATGGTCTAAATTTCCCATATAGTAACCAAAGGCTTTCATTGACTTCGTGAATCTTCCAAACCATGCCCTCAGAGATTGTTTCAACCCATATATAGTGACTTCTTTAATCTGCACACCTTTAGACTATGTATTTCTAGTATCATGTAGCCAGGTGGGAGTTCCATGTAGACTTCTTTGAACAACTTTCCATGTAGAAAGGCATTGTTCACATCAAACTATTGTAATGGCCAACCCAAGTTTGTAGCTAGAGACAACAAGACTCGCACTGTATTGATTTTAGCTACAGGTGCAAATGTCTTTGTATAATCAATTCCATAGGTTTTTGTGTACCCTTTTGCCACCAGTCTCACCTTAAAGTGTTCAATTGTACCATCTTCTTTATACTTAACAGTATAAACCCACTGGCATCCAACTGGTTTCTTTCCTGGTGGACAGTCAACAAGTTCCCAGGTATTATTTTCCTATAATGATTTCATCTCCTCATTCATAGCAGCTTTCCACCTTGGATAAGCTAAGGCTTCTTGCACATTTTTAGAAATAGATACAATAGATAATTGATTTACAAGTGACTAATTTGATTCTAACAAACAATGGTTAGACACATAATGACTCATACGATATTTAACTTTGCCAGAAAGTTCGGGTTCATATGTGGATTTAGGGATACCTCTGGTGAGACGTTGAGATAGTTGTTTTCTAGATGGTTCAGGAACATCCTTAGTAAGTGATTGGTGTGGTGTGAGGGACTCAGATAGAGGTGGACCCATAGCTTCAATTTCTAGGTGTTCATCACTACTTTGATCCAAAGTTTCACCTACTTCTTGATTAATAGTTTCAGAGAGTTCCCCTTCTTGAGAGATGTCCAAGCTACCCACATCTTCGAGGATGTGAACATCCACATCTTTAGAGGTGTTATCCACATCTTCAAAGATGTCCAAGCTACCTACATCTTCAGAAGATGTTTGAGGATGTGAACATCTACATCTTCAGAGATGTGATCATCATAGTCTAGAGTCTAAATTTCCTTTTGGTACTCCCCCTGAAGTTCAAGCTCAGAGGAAAAATACATCGAGTCTTCATGAAAAAATACATCCAATGTAATCAACATTCATTGTGTTGGAGGATGATAACATTGGTACCCCTTTTGATAAGAAACATATCCTAGAAAGACACATCGTAGTGCTCGAGAATATAACTTTTTACGTTGATGCTTATGGAGGTGTACAAAACCTACACAACCAAAGATGTGAGGAGGTAAATTTGGGACAGCTGGAACAACAACCGCCTCAGCGAGAGCTTGGGATGGTGTCTGGAAATCAATAGTGCTAGAGGGTACCTGGTTGATCAAATATGCTACAGAGGTAAGTGCTTCACCCCAATAGGATAATGACATATGAGCTTCTATCAGAGAAGCTTGGACAACCTCCAACAAGTGACAATTTTTTCTCTTGTCTACCTCATTCTGTTGAGGTGTATTGGAACAAGTAGTTTGATGAATAGTTTCGTGTGCTTCCAAATACTACTGAAGTTCAAAACTCAAATATTCACCTCCATTGTCACTATGAAGAACTTGAGCTTGTGCATTGTACTGAGTACGAATCATGTTATAGAATTTTTGAAATAACAAGTTCACATCACTTTTAGACTTCATTAAGCATACCCAAGTCATCCTAGTATAATCATCAATAAAAGTAACAAACCAACGTGATCCACCCAAGGTAGTGACTTTGGACGGACCCCAAACATCAAAATGTATGATCATAAATGGAATTGGACTTTTATTCAAAGTTAATGGAAATAAATTGTAATCCAATGACGGAACCACTAAAACATAATCTAGATTCAAAGTATCAGTGAGGTAAGGATCCCTCTCCAATAACTAGGACTAGAGAGCCATTGCTAGTGGAATTTTTTTTTTTGTGGGGATAGTTTAAGGGATGAGACCTGTCTAGAATCAAATGTCATATGATCCGTAGCACCATAATCAATTATCCATGCACTATTAGAAACAAGTGTAGACATATTTAAAGACTTACCACTATTACCTGCCACTGTTGTTAATGTCAAGATCTATCTAGCAACATTATCCTCTATCTTTGTTTCAACAAATGCTACACTAGAGGTCTTCTTGAAATTCTTCTTCCGTGAATCATAGCTACGATCCCACCATTCTAGATACCCAACAAGTTCAAAGCAGTGACTTTTGGTATGACCAGTTTGATTACAATGGGTGCACTTGTAGGTGGATTTATCAACACCATTAGTGATCTTAGGTGGGTTGTGAGGAGGCCCATTCTGATTAGATCGGTTTTGAGTCACCATGGCTAAAGCTTTAGTCTTTTTTGGTTCTCCAATAATTGTTGTGTGTCAAACAGATTCATGACAGAGCAATGCATACCATGCTTCTAATTCAAGAATAGGATCCTTTCTCAAAAAATTTCACCATGAACTTGTTTGAAGTCACCATCTAATTCAGCAAGGAAAATATGCACCCTTTGTTGCTAAACTAAATTTTGGTAAGATTCAATATCATTCTCACTTTCCATGATCACTTTATCACGATGACCCAACTCACCAAAAATCTTGGTTGATTCTCCATAATACACAGAGAGTGTTTTACCATTCTGTTTGGTAGAGAAAGCCCTCTGATTCAAGAAAAACATCTACAATTCATCTACTCCATCATAAAAAGCCTTAGTAAGAGCTTTCCAAATATCTTGAGTGGTGGGTAAGTGAATGTATCGCTTCATAATTTCTGGGGACATAGATATCAACAATGATTATTTGACCTTTTGATTGTTTACATACCACTTCTCATATCCATCATCCTTCTCAGTAGGTGGCTGTGAGTTACTATGAATGAAAGAGAGTTTCTCCTTCTCAACAATATGCATCTCCATGATTTGAGACCACAAATCATAGTTTCATCAAGTGTAATCCTTGCCTTGAATGATGAACCTTCGGATTGAATAATAATGGGAGTAGATTTTCTCTCAAATACTTTCGAATCTAAATTGGCCATAGTTCAATGAAGGGATACACATGATTCAAGCTTCAATGCTCTGATACCAACTTGAAAATAAAAAATCAAGAAGAATATTTTCCATTCTTGTATTCACATAAAACTATACATGTACATATATAGTTGTGTGCAATATGCATGAAGCTATAGGAAAGGAAATAATAGTTTAGGAAATAGTCAGTTTAATATTTGAAACAATCCAATATTACAACATTTGGCATACCAGATGCCAATGTACCACTTATTGCTACTTCCATTCAGGCTGAAGAATCTTAACTAAAATGTCCCATTCTTTGAAATTATTGTCTAATTTGTACTTATTGAGGTGCCCAAGGAGAGAATATCTCCTCCATCAGCACCGCACTTGTCATAGAGATGAAATATAATCAACATAGTAAGAGGGAAGAGCAAACATGGTGAGAGGTTGTTACTTGCCACTTCTTAGCATTTGTTTGCCTACGAAATTCTTCAAAAAACTCAAACATGATTCTAGTGAATATATGGAGCAAACATGGGAGGAAAGGGTAAAGTTAACATTTAGGTAGAAAGTATTTCAAATAATTTAATGTTATCTATCTGAAAAGTGGGTTTTAATTTCAAATTTCAAATTTCATGTCATTTCATTATATTTTCTATTTGTTAACATATTCAAAATGGTCTAAAAAGGGATCCTAGCACTGGTGCTCTTGATGGTGTGGATGTTCCTCAGTCTTTGGTTCTAAGTGGAAGAGGTTTTAGTCATGAGTGAACTTGTATCAGGTTCCTAAATCATTTCAGTGATGCTCTTCATTGGTTGGTAGTTCACTAGTCTTATGCCTTAGCTAGGTTGCTTCTCAAGTCTGGACCCTCTATTTAAAAAAAAGGGTCTAAATGATATCGGTAAATCTTTAATAAACAAGAGCTTTGTCAAGCATGAGTCCCTACCTACTGCAAAATGTATGCGAAATTAATATAACTAAATTATTATAACTAAATATTTGTAATATTAGTTAGAGATATAATATGTGAATATACAATATTAATATTTTGATATTAGTTATGGATATTTATTTGATTTTTTAAAGAAAAGATTAACATTTATGTATTATAAAATATATTTGATTATAATTATGTAACAATATTAAGTTAATTTTTATTAGTTTATAGATATATAAAAATTAAGTTTAGGAAAATTTTGTGAATCATATGATTAACATATTTAATCTTGATGTGACGTAAATGTGAAAAGTCAAATTTGAGTTAAATTTGACTTATACTATATATGACATTTAAAGCTTGTATTAGTTTATTATTAGTTTATGTATTTGTAAATAAAAATTTAGTCCAATAGGTTCAAATAAATATTGTTCAATGTTAATTATTACTACTATTTCAATTAAATTTATGTTAGGTTTATATATTTAATTTCTTAATGCATGTTTTTTATATTATTAGACTTATTTGTCTTAATGATTACTTTTAGGGAAAATTAAATTTTGACTTGTAATAGAAATATTGAAAAACTCTACATACAACATTAATTTTTAGAGTTGCATAAATTAAACAAGGACGCAAAGCGTCTAGTTCCTACCAAAATTATTTTTAACTTCTTGCTATGTGTGTTATGTTATTTTTATAATAAAAAAATATGGTAGTGCATATGGTTAGGATTGAAAAAAATTATTTGATTAAATTTCTTTAAGTTTAGTTCTTTTGTTGTCAACTGTTTGTATTTGTTTAGTTGAATTATTAAATAAGCATGATTTTTTTTCAATTTTTTAGTTAGATTATGTTGGGAGGAAATTAACTTTAAATTGGAGATTTTGGGTTAGAATGCTTCATAATTGTTTACATTATTGCATTGTAAGAAGTTGTGAAATGCTATCTATTTTAGCTCTATGTTTTGTTTGAGTTTTTGGTTGTATTTGTGAAGTAAATTGTATGTTTTGTTTTATCATTTGTTATTTTCATCTTTGACCTTTTGCTAAAGATGTGTTAGGTAGTGTAGTTACTGTGAAAAGCCTTCAATACAAATTCTTTTGCAAGTTCTTGAATGGGCTATTTGTATTAAAGCATTAGATTGAGAACATAGTTGTGCAATTTTTTCATCTACTTTATACTGTATCAAATTAATAATTTTAAGAAATAAAATTTATCAGTAAATGGCTAAGGCCTTCATTAATTTTCTTTAACTTAACTAGAAAGTTACAATAGCTTATCTCCGTTCAAATGGGCACTGGTAGGAAAGAACGGAGAAGAAAACCTCCAATCTAGCCCGAGAATAAAATTATTTATTTTACAGGTTTTATGTTTTACAGAATTACATAGGAGTTAAACTTGAGTAACCATTGACATTGTAGTTTATGAGGCTTGCAAGCATTTTGTAGCAGAGATTCTTTTCATATTGTTGGTTGTACTTTATTCATTCTTCTTTAGCCTGCAATATTAGCCACAAAATAATGTTACATAGTTGTTTTTGACATATCAAACATATCTCTACTAATTCCTATTTGTGCTTTTATTAAAATATATTTGTTAACTTACTTTATGACTTGCCTATGTGTTCTGCTTCAGGTTGACATGCATAATTGCATTGGCCTGGGTCAAGGTGAAAGTACCTTCAATGCAAAGCTCTTTAAGCATGAAGATGACATTGGATTTCTGTTGATGCTGTGGAGTCGTGGGATTAACTGTTCAATTAATGTGTTGTCAATGAAGCATTGGATTGGTTGTTTATTTTCAGTAAGAAGCAATGTCTTCAAGTGTAACTTGTGCAGATAGTTGACATCTTTCTTGCATCCAATGCAGTGTGCAGTTTCTTCATCAAGGATTCCATATCCTTCAAATTTGTGGTGGCAGTGTGGACAAAATGCAGCAAATGGGTTAGAGAATGGATTTGCAATTTTCAATTTTCCATGTTCCTGTTGCAAAGTGCAGGGTGTAAGTCTTGGTCACATTTAATAGAGACAATTGTTAGATTTTCATATTGCTTATACGTTACCTCTCTATTTTTTTGCATTATGTCATGTAACATTTGCAATGTCATTTTGTCATTTAGCTTGCAAATAAATGTGGAGAGCCCTGTATGAAGTGTATGCTTTTTGTCTGTCTTTGTTACAATATTTCTAAAAAGCAATGTTGGTGTTTCATTTTGAGCAAGATGTTCTTCTGCTGTGGTGTAGTGCTGAAGGAAATTTGGATAGATTTCTAGCTGCATAAAATATACATATGCGGAGTTGAAATGATTACGTGGATTATTTGCATATTGAATGCTTTACTAATTAGAATAAGTATAGTTTGAGAAATAATTGCCATTAATTCTTACCTGTGCTTTGTCTTCTTCAGATTGACCATCCTTTATTTCTAGAATGTTGAGATTGCCTTGCTTTTTTGTTGCAAACACCAATGCACCTATTGTTCCAATTGGGTAGTTGCTTGTGCTATTCAGTAGGTTGCTTATTGTAGTGTTGGGGATGAAATTGTAGTCATTGCATATGCGATTGATTGTTTCCACTGTGCTTGTTTCCTTTAGTAGAATAATGCAGTCGCAATCACCTCTATCAAAGTTTGATTTTGGTTGAATGTCAAATCCGGTGATGCAAACAGCCATGCCTGGGATTATTTTGTCTTCAAATTGCTGTACTAAGTTTGGATTGACAGTGACTGTTATTGTCATTTCTGCTTTATGATCTGTCAGATCTGCTCGTAGCACTTCTCGTGTTTTGTTGACTTTGTCCAGGTTGACTTTGTAGACAACCAACACATCTCCTTCAAATATGTTGCCTCCTTTTCTTGCATTCAACTCTTCTATTGTAATGGAGCCAATAGTTTTCACTTTTTTCCTGCATTGACATGTATGTCAGTGCATTTTCCATGTGCATATAGAATTATAAAATTCATGAAAGCAAGTAGATGTTACCTTTTTGTAGATTGTTCTTACCTCATTTGTGTAGCCTTTCCTGCTCTTTTGTTTGCATCCATTGATTTCTGTGCATAAATTGTGGAAACGAGAAATTGCTTTAGTGCCTCATATTTCTTCTTACTGTAGACATTTTCTATAATTTTTAGAATGCAATTATTGAAATTTGAAGTTTATTGTTCATATAGTGGTTAATAAAATTTGTTATGTGGAATTGTTTTGAATGTAGAAAATGAATCTTGTGAGTAAATTTGTATTTAAAGTTTTATGATAGAATGACGGAAATGTCATTTTTTTATAGTCATTATGTCAGGTAAATGTATTTTAAGAAATGTAGAGAAATGATATGACCAATATGCCTCTGTTTTATGGATAAAGCATACATTTGATGTTTTATTTGACCAAATGTGATCTATGAGTGGCTTATTCATGCTATGTCTATGTTGAAGCAGAAATGTGTATTTCATTTGTTGCATATGATTATTTATCTCTTTTGTATTTTTTGTATTAGCTAACATGTCAATGTTAAAATCTCCTAGAATATAAGTGAGTGCAGTTGGATGCATTTTGGAAGTTAGAGTGTCTAACACATTTTTAATATCTATGAAGGGAGTATTTGGCCTTGAATAGATATTGCAAATATTCAATATATTGGTAGATTTTGTTATGGTTAATGTAATTGTTTCTACATGTTTTGATGTATGAGTTGATGATGTTGTTACATTGATATTGTTTCTTACTAATGTCATAATGCCATGTATTCCATGGTTGACATGAATAGTGAAGTCTTTTAGAACTGAATTTTGCTTTATTGAATTTATGTGAATTTCTTGTAAACATATAATGTCTGAAGACATAATTTCAATATCATTGAATAAATCATTGTCATGAGCATGTAGACTTCGTGTGTTTAATGTGCACAATAGCAAATGTTCAGTATTATTTGTGCATGAAGCCTCATTTTCAAGTTTCCAACAGGCACTTGTTTGTAGGCGTTCCATTTGCATGTTTATTTTTGGTTTTACATGAAAATGTTTTTGAGTGAGTGGTTTCACAAGATATAGGTTTTGTATTATTTTTGTACGTGATAATGCAGTATATGTTATTCCATGGTGTCTTATACTTGTTGGATCAAAAGCTAATCTTTCCATTGTCAATCCTTGAGATCTATGAATTGTGCGTGCAAATGCTAGTTGTATTGGAAATTGTTTTCTAATAGTAATTTTTTTGCTTGTTGAGATTTTTTGGATTGGTCTTGAAATTTGTACAATAGGGACCCATGCTTTCTCAATACTTTGGTTGTAGTATTGTGCATATTTTATTTTTTGGAGATTTCCAATATTAGAATCATTAAATTTGATCCAAACAATTTCTAAATTGTTGTGGTTTGTGTAATCTTTGAATATTCCATCTGAACCATTGACTAGTCCATCAGTTGTATTGTAGTTTCCTGAGTATAACTCTATCAACATGTTTCATTTTAGTTGTATTTCAATTGGGAGGGTTGCCATATGGTTGTAAAGTCTTATGCCATTTATGTTGTCCTCGTATTCATCTATGGCCCTTAGAACAATAACTTCTCCAGACATATTTGCTAACATTTTTTGGTTGTGTACATATACGTCATTTTTTCTATAGAAAAGGAAAGGAAGTGTTGGGTCATTTGGTATTGGTTGCAAGCATTGTTGGTTCAGATATGTTATATCATCTATTGTTTGTTTTGCCAATCGAATTCTATTAAGTATATGTATAAAATTTTCATCCTTTTGATGCATTGTGGTATGCAATGTGTAACATTTGATGTTATCATTCCAAAAGTTGTAAGGCATTAAGTCTTTGTCTGTAGTTCTATTTTCAAATACTGAAGAGTCAAGAACTGGTTGGGCTTGATATAGGTCACCACAAAAAATTGTGTCCAAATTGCCAAAATAAGAGGTTGGTGTGCGCATTATTTCTCTTAGTCGTTTGTCTATATAGCGTAGGAATGTTGAACCTACTAAAGATATTTCGTCAATCAATATAACTTTGAGTTGTTCATAATGTTTGGAAATTTTGTCTAGTGTGTCACTATTTAGTGGAAGAAATTCTGATTTATTGAAAGGAATATGAAATGCAGAGTGTATAGTCATGCCACCGATGTTGTATGCTGCTTTTCCTGTATAAGCTACAACTATTCCCTTTGGTTTATCTGGGTTGTTGTTAATTGTGTTGTTATATATACGCAAGAGTGCTTGATAGATCATCTTTGCCGTAAAGGTCTTACCAGTGCCTGCTCCGCCAGTAAGGAATAAGTGAAGTGGTGTTTTATTTGTGACCTTTTTGCAGACAATGTCTTTTACTATTGCCTGTTGTTCTATATTTAGCATTTGTCAAATTTTAAAGTATTCATCATTATCAATTATTTTCGGGTGTTTCGAAACCTACATATTTTGTATTTGTAATTTTGTTATATTTTCCAATTTGAATATCATCATGAATGTCATGTGTGTCATCTATGACAGTTGTTTTATTTGTTTTATTATTGTGATTGTTTTCTAATAATCGATTACTGATTTCTGTAGCTTCTTTATCAATGTCACCCCATGCTTGATTTAATTTGTAATAGAATTTTGAACTATTTTGTCTTATTATATTTTCATGAAAAGTATATGCACTTTCCCAAGTTTTGAAATTTTCTTTTAGTTGAGATTCGTTATTTGTAAATGGTACAAAAAGAAGTAGTTGTTCTCTGCAATAGTTTTCTAAGTCATTGTGTTTATTGTAACTAATAAAGCGTATAATATTTTTTTTTTGTTTTAGTTTTTTATTTTTTCCTCTAACATTATAGTTAGAGATGTACTCAGCTAGGCATATGTTTTGTACACTATCATGGCGATTTTTATAATGGTCTATTAATGATTTTGCTATTACATTTTCTGAGTTATCCGCTTCTTGATTTAATTCTGAGGCAGATTTGAGTACAAATACTCGCTCATTGTCTGATCTTGTATCAATGAAAACACATTTTCGTGAACTCTTGTGGAGGGGAAGTGATAGAACTAAATGTGCTGCTTGTTGTGCTGACATTTGTTGCAAATTTAGTAAAGCATTTCCTAATTTGTTTATCATTTTAACTGCATCTATATTTTCACTTTGGTGATCATCTCTTATTCTTTTGAATGCATGTGTCATAGACTTGTCAACCTTTACCATATATGAACTACAATACATGACAGTGGCATATGCGTTTAACACAAATTGGGCATCTGTGTTAGCTCTCCATAGTTTTGGCATTTGTTTGCAGAAACTATTGTTCCATATTTGGGAAGGATTTCTTTGAAGGAATATAGTTGGCTTGTCTATTGTTGATCGTAGTAGAATGATGTACTCATTCTCTGTTATTTGCAATTCATCAATTAACATTTGAAATGTGAAGGAGCTATTGAAGTCTCTTTTTTCCAAAGATTCAAATATTTGGTTGGTAGTTCTGTTAATAGTAGCATCTTTATCGCACAAAGGGTCCAAAATCATTGTATTTGGCATGGGTGGAATTGGAAAATTATATCTACATTTTTTGTACGAAGTTCTTTTGCATTTTCTAGTATGGTGATGTTTATGCAAATTAGCATATTGTGCTTCTAAGTTATCAGTATTGCATGTGATGTGCATGTTCACAAAGTCTACTATTTCATCATTTGTTTGCTTCCCATAGATAGGTGCATTTTCGACCCAAATTAACATGTGCTCATGTTAATTTCCCCTATTTTGAAATTCAGTGACTGAAAAATAGTCTACAACTTTTCCAAATAGTGAATTTTCTTCAAATAGTAGTTTTCTTAAAGCATTAATCCTATGTCGATAGTACCTTGCACATGTTATTAGGTCTTTTTTCACAAGTATTATTTTGTTGGTGTCGTTGCATTGAAATGTGTCATTTGTTTTTATTTTTTGTTGACGTAATTTTTGTAAATATTGGAGAGTCGACATTAGGGGCTCCCAATTCTCTTCCGCACTTGTAAAAGTGAGGAAAAATGTAGGTGGCCCAAGTTGTCGAATCATAGCAAATATGTTTTTTTTCAATTGATGCATGTAGTCTGGGGATATTCGAATTCTTTTGAAATCTACATATCCAATGTCTGATCGTAAATTTTTTCCAAATTTGGTTTTTGCTTTACATCTTTTGCGAGTAACTTGCGTCGTTTTAATTGTCCTTTTCTAATTTGTATCCATAGTGTCGATAAGACCTGATGTATAATTATTTGTATGGCTTTGAAGAAAAGGTTTGTTGTATGAAGTGAAAAATCTTGCTCATAATGAAGTAATTCCCACTGTGATAATTTTTGATAACTAAATTTGTCCATTATGTCATTATTGCGTGGCTCACCGAAGAAGAGGGTTGGAAAATTCATTTCTTCTACATACTTGTCTTTGAAAATACCAATAGGATAACAATTCTCAGCAGGTGCAATTTAAATTATTTTTTCATCCATATTGTGGATGCATGTAGAGTCTGTGTATCCATGTATTAAAGAATCAGTTGGATTGTCATATTCAAGATCACTTTCACTTTCACTTTCAGAACAAATTTTGTTTTCACAACCATTGTCTTCATTGTTGATATCTAATGTTTCTATCCACTTTTCATTTATTTGTACATTTTGCATTTGGTAAAGGGTTGTTTTGCTTAAATCGAATAGAGCTTGCATTATTATATATGTTCGTACCATGCCTTTTTGAAATGCATTTTTATATTGCAATTGTCTTTTAAGAGCCACTGCAATTGTTGTTGTGTTTGATAGTGATAGTGGTAGAGCATTTTGAATATTGTATATGTTTACAGGGACATTTATGATGGAACCAGTTAGTCCAAGTTGAGACTTTTTATATCCTAATTCCCAAATTTGTGCAAATGCAATTCTTAGTGAAACTAGACGTTCCTCTAGTTGTGTCATTTTTTGTACACTTGGTAATGGCTTATTTTTGCGTATGTTGTGAGGAACTGCATATTTAAGTTTTTTTTTTTTTTTTGAGAGAATCGTTGCATATTTTACATATGTACTCGGTAAGCAGTGGTATGTAAGATTTTGTCAAATTGCGGTATAGAATTGTATGTTCCTCTTTGTATTGTTTTATATCTTTCTTGAAATGGAGCATTTGACAAATTGTGCAAGGATATTTTGGTGTGTCTTCTACTGTGGAGAAAAATTTATCAATTGGTGTCAAAGTTGTCTTAGTTGATTTCCTTTTCCTATTTATTGTTCTTCTGGATTGAGTTTGTGGTTTTATATTATTTTGGTTATTAGTTGAGAAAATATTATTGTTTTCGTTTGTAATTGTTTGTTGATTAATGTTGCAAGCTTTATTTCTAATTAATCTTTTCACTGCACGCAATGTTATATTGTGTCGATTTTTTGCAATATTATGCTTATCATTGGTAGACATATTGTAGTTCTTTAATGTTTCTTTCTTTCGCTTTCTTTCGCTTTCTTTCTTTGAGTGGTGTCTTGCCATTGTTTCTTATCATTTTTTTTAATCTGTGCAATTTGATATTATGTTGTTTTTATTGTAAGATTGCATTGGTTAGCAATGGTTCAAAGTGCCCTGACAAAAAATTTGCATCATGAAAGAGGATATTGAATGGAGTAGAATCGAGGTGGTTGTTAAAATCTAAATATCGTTTTCCAAAAGATGCAGACCAAACACATATACGAATATTGAGCCACTTTGATATCCAATGTATGCAAAATATATCCCCCCACAAACCATTTTGCTTTGTCTTAGTTGATGGTTTTGCGGATAAACGCATTCTTTGCAAATAAGTTGTAATATCTTCTACATTGTAAAGCTCTCTCAGGCTTTGAGGGTGGAGTTCATGGTTATAGGAATTGATAGCTTCCTCATCTCCATTTTGGAGGCAAGCAATGAAGAAATCTATTGTTCCATTACGAATTTCATTTGATGTATGTTGAAATTTTAGTAGATATTCAAATGTATCAAATAAACAATCACCGATATTGTATTTGAAGTCATGAGGCCTATATAAGCCATGCTTTAGAAGAGTTTTGTCAATGTGAGTTGAATGTACATTACAATTACATCTGTTTTGGTCTTGCTGCATGATTTGTAGATGTTTGATTGTTCAATTTGTTCATATAATGAAGTCTTGTACTAATGAGTTTGATTCTCTTTTTTTTTTATTGTTAAATTGCAAGTTGTAGTTTTTTGTTTGTTTCAAATGTAGTATGTTGATACTTATGTGCTACATTTTGATTGTACACCATATGCTATAGGTTGGCATCCTGCATTTATTACGAATCAATGTTTACATTAATGTTTCATTTATATTGGGTCACTTTATAAATAGAATATTTTTTGTAGAAAATTTTGTTAGTTTACTCAAAAACAGCTATCATCTGAACATTGCTATTATACTATTTGAACCAATAGTACTAGATATATAATATGTTTTGAATTGTGGACAATAGTATTTTACAAATTCACTCATTTACACATGATCTATTACACTATTAGTAATTGTAATATTCTGGAAATTTTGATAATCTAAGAATACAAGGCACTTTTTTTGAACTATTTTTCAAGAAAGATTTCTTTAAATGTTGAAAAATAGTGACTAGTTATAAGATTGGCTAATAATTGAATAAACTTGATAATCTAAGTAACAAAGTAATTACATTTCTAAATAAATTTTATGTCAAAGACATTGTAACAGTATTTTTTTGCACACTTTTACACAAACATTTATACTTTTTATGAATATTGATTTGTGAACTCTCTGAATAATCGTTGTTGAAGCTTTAAATTGTTAAATAACAAGACCTTTCATATAAATGTGTCAAGACATTTCATAGTGGTTGGCTACTACCATTGAGAGCATTAAATAGACAGTGTTCAATATTAGTTACAATGCTCTTAATTTTTGATACCTTGCACTTTATGACATTCATTTCCAAATTAATTTTGTCATACAATGCAAGGTGTTTATTGTCAAGATTGTTTGAGGCATGCAAATCACTAGATGTTGAGCTAATTCTTTGTTTGTTTGTTGCATAGGTAGACCCGCTTCTATGGTGCATACTATGTTCAATGTTCATTGAACTCAAGTCATAATTGTATGTATTTTTCTGGATGACTGGGCTAGTTGGGTTCCATGGTAGTCTTTCTTCTCTTGCAGGCCTTGCCATAGTATCATTTCCTACATTAGATTGTGGAATGATATAGTTAGATAAAGTAGTTAGCAGAAATGAGGATATGTACAGAGCCAATATTTTGATTGTAGTAACTATTTTTTTCCATTTACAAATGCTAATCAATTAATCTATTAATGTAAAATGTAGCAACAGGTTTGAGGACATACCAATGCTACCATGTACTTTCATCCATTCTAAGTCTGTAGATTTGAGAATTCCGATAGCTGCTTGGTCAAAATTTGTATCTCCAACATTGGAACTGTATGTTAATGTTGGCTTTGTGGTAACAACTTTGTGCATGGTTGAAGTACTATATGGCTGGCATATGCTTTCTTGTTCTTCTATTTGTTGTGGATTCTGGGTATCTATGGTGTATAATGGTTTTTGTTGAGGATAACTATATTGTGTGCAACAGTTGGGTTCATATGAGCTAGATAATTTTGTTGGACATTGTAAATGTTGAGAATTTCTTGATTGATAGTGATTCATATCTGTAGATGTCAGTAAATATTCTGCATCAGAAGCCACTATATTCTCAAATGCAATATCATCAAGGCATGGTGAGTGGAATTTTTTTCCTTGAGAGATATCAGTCAACTGTCCACAGACATGACTTTCCATATTTTTTGAGATATGCTTACTTTGAGAAAGAGATTCTTTCATTGTCATTATATCAGCATTATGAATTGCTTCACTATTCGCTCCCAACAAATTTATATGACAATCTATACAATCTGTTACACCTTTCATGGAGAGAGCTGCTGAGAAGAACCTCCTTATAGCAATATCGTGAGAATGCTCGAAATAACAGAATACAAAGTGATAGCAGAACTCAAAATAAATCTACTGATCGCAGGCCACTTCGAGGGGGTAACCTCCTTTGAGCAAGCTCAATACAATAAATTCGTCCGTACCCATCAAGGGCCTCAACCTATTCTTATATACTGGGTACGATCTAGAAAAGTAATACTACCTATGCATGTGGGATAATAAAATAAACTCACGGGACGACTTACAAAGCATATGCGTCCAACAACTCTACTCTAACAAAATAAACAGAAGGAACACACAGGTTCCTAACATCCCCTCTCCCTTAGAAAAAAGCTTTGTCCTCAAAGCTTAAGGTGTGGAAATTGTTGTTGAATCTGAAGAAGGGGTTCCCAGGTAGCATCCTCTGGTTGCATGCCATGCCACTGAATCAAGACCTCAGAGATGGAGCGAGAGCGAAGCTGGCGAGTGCGCTGGTCAATGATTGCTACCGGCTCCAGGATAATGGATCCTTCCGTATCCATTTCAGGGAGAGTAGTTTGTGCTCTGACAGTGGTACCCAGAACTTTCTTTAGACAAGAAACATGAAAAACTGGATGAATGCGGGAAGAAGGAGGAAGTTCCAGTTTATAAGCAACTGAACCAATCTTCTGCAGAACCTGATAAGGCCCATAAAATTTTGGGGCCAGCTTATGACGCCCTTTCAGCTTTAGGGAGGATTGTTTGTATGGTTGTAGACGAAGAAAAACCATATCCCCAACTTGAAATGAGCGCTCAGAACGGTGTTGATCTGCTTGCTATTTCATCCGATTACGGGCCATGTGAAGATTATCCTGTAAGGTACGAAGAATCTGATCCCTGCTGCGGAGAATTATGTCAACTGCCTGGACTGGTGAGCTGTTGGGAGTGTAGGGAAGGAGCACTGGAGGTGCCTGACCATAGACTGCTTCATATGGAGTCATTTTAGAGGCAGTGTGGTAAGAGGTATTGTACCACCATTCAGCTAAAGGGAGCCACTTGGCCCACTGATGTTGCTGTTCGGAAGTGAAGCAACGAAGATAAGTTTCCAAGCATTTATTGACAATTTCCGTTTGACCATCAGTTTGTGGGTGATAGCCCGAACTCATCTTCAGTTTGGTGCCAGTTTTCTGAAACAGTTCAGTCCAAAAATGACTGGTAAAAGTTGCATCACGATCAGAGACAATGGAAGAAGGGAGTCCATGAAGACGAAATATCTGGTCCATGAAGATTTGTGCAACAGAGGAGGCAGTATAGGGGTGGCTGAGGGCACAAAAATGACTATATTTCGAGAGACGATCAACCACAACCAAGATCACTGTCTTGCCACCGGATTTAGGAAGCCCTTCAATGAAATCCATAGAAATATCAGTCCAAATCCGTGTAGGGATGGGCAATGGTTCGAGCAAGCCAGGAAGGAGGGTCGTTTCACCCTTGTGGCGTTGGCAAGTATCACATTCAGCCACCATCTGTTGAATCGTCTGTTTCATTCCTTTCCAAAAGAAGTTTCTCCTTGCTCGCTCATAAGTTTTGAGGAAGCCTGAGTGCCCTGCTGAAGGAGAAGCATGGAGTTCATAAAAAATAGCCTGATGTAGAGCTGGGTTCTGAGGAAGCACTAGCCGACCCTTGTATCGAAGAGAAGCACCATCCCAAGAGTAATGTGGTATAGCAGAAGGATTATTGGCTAGCTGGTGAATGATTTGAGATAAAGAAGAGTCACTATCATAGCCCTGCTGAACAGACACTAACCAATTGGGAATGGGCTTAGAAATAGCGGAAAGGGAAGCTTGATTATCAAATGTGCGAGAAAGAGCATCTGCCACAATATTCTCCTTACCCTTCTTGTAGGTGATCTCATAATCATACCCCATGAGTTTGCTGACCCATTTCTGTTGTGTAGGAGAGGATACCCGTTGTTCCAGGAAGTATTTCAGACTTTGGTGATCGGTTCTGATGCAAAAATGACTCCCTAAGAGGTATGGCCGCCACTTCTGTACAGCATGCAAAATAGCCATCATTTCTTTTTCATAAGTAGAGAGGGCTAGATTCTTACCAGAGAGGGCTTTGCTAGTGAACGCAATAGGATGGTCATCTTGCAGGAGAACAGCACCCAATCCATTGCCGCAAGCATCACTCTCAATAGTGAAGGGTTTGGAAAAATCTGGCATCGCGAGAACAGGTGTACTGCACATAGCCTGTTTCAGTTGTTCAAATGCAGTCTCAGCAACAGGGGTCCAGGAGAAGGCATCCTTTTTTAACAGAGCTGTCAATGGTGCTGCAATTTTCCCGTAATCTTTGACAAACTTGCGGTAGTAGCCAGTCAACCCCAAAAAACCCCGAAGGCTCTTGAGAGTTTTAGGATGCGGCCAAGTTTTCATGGCATCTATTTTTGTAGGATCCACCCGCACTCCATGGTGTGCAACAATATGCCCGAGATACTCCACTTCCTCCTGGCCAAACACACATTTAGATAGTTTTGCACAGAGTTGATGATCAGAGAGAAGTTGCAAGACAAGCTTCAGATGATGGAGATGCTCAGCCCAAGTTTTGCTATATATGAGGATATCATCAAAGAAGACCAGAATGAATTTCCGGAGGTATGGTCGAAATATGTTATTCATCACTGCCTGAAATGTTGAAGGAGCATTCGTGAGGCCAAAGGGCATGACTAAAAATTCATAGTGACCATCATGTGTGCGGAAGGCAGTTTTAGGTATATCCTCCTCATTAACCCGAATTTGATGATACCCAGAACGAAGATCTAACTTGGAGAAAAAATGAGCCCCATGAAGTTCATCAAGAAGTTCATCAACAACTGGAATGGGAAACTTGTCCTTTATAGTGAGATGATTAAGTGCTCGGAAATCAATGCAGAGTCGCCATGACCCATCTTTTTTGCGAACAAGCAGAACTGGAGAAGAAAAGGAACTGGTACTAGGGCGAATAATACCTTGCTTCAGTAAGTCACGGACAAGTATCTCGATTTCGGTCTTCTGATGAAATGGGTAGCGGTAGGGCCTGATGTTGGGCGGAACACTGCCAGGAAGGAGCTGAATACGGTGGTCCTCTGGACGAGAAGGAGGTAATCCCACAGGTTCAGCAAATATACCAGAATACTTTTCCAAAATGTGTTGGAGATCGGTAGGAGTGCTAGAGACTGCTGATGGCTGCATCTGAATGGAATGGAGCTGAGCGATGACACCATGTGAATTCTTCTTAAGAAGTTTTTCCATACGGTGTGAACTGATGATGCTGAGAGACCCTGGTTGTAAGCCTTTCAAAGTGTGTTGGTGCCCCTCGGCTGAAAACTGCATCCAAAGTTCAGCAAAATCCCAGAGAATGGGGCCAAGAGTGCGTAACCATGGGGCACCGAAAACCACATCACAGCCACCTAAGGGTAAGGCAAACATGTCAGAGCGCATGTTATAATCTCCAATAGAGAGACGCACATTGCGACATTTCCCTTTACAAGGTAAAGTGCCCCCATTGGCAATCATGACTTCAAAGCTAGAGCAGGGATGGATAAAGCAATCAGCCTGTTTGGCTATGCGTGGATCAATGAAGTTATGAGTGCTACCAGAATCAATGAGTATAGTAAGAGGGATCTTCTTGAAGAAACCTTGGACCCGCATGGTTTGTGGAGTAGTGACTCCTGCCAAAGCATGGACAGATATCTCTGGTGGAGCTTCTGGGGAAGGAGGTTCAGGCTGGTGAGGCTCAACCTCAGCATCCACTGTTTCCTGAGCATCTACATATTCTTCCAGTTCCGGTGGAGAATCCACATCCAAGAGATAGAGCTTTTGCTGAACACATCTATGGCCCCGAGACCATTTCTCATCACAATTATAACAAAGCCCTTTGTCTCGCCTAACTCGCATCTCTGTTTCAGACAAGTGCTTGATCGGAGTAGTTCTGAGAGCTGGTATGACTGGAGGGTTGTGAGAACCTGTATTTCTGAATGGAACAAAATTAGATCTGGAGCGTTGTAGAGCACTAATCTTGTCTTCCGCTAACTTAGCCAACCCAAGGGCTTCCATCATTGTAGTAGGTCGAAACATTTTGACTTCTGAGCGAAGTGCATCCTTCAGACCACTGACAAAACAACTACGGAAGAATTCATCAGACAAGCCCTCTGTGTGATTAGCTAATTTTTCAAACTCTGTCTGGTATTCTCTTACAGTGCCTGTTTGACGCAGTTTAGTGAGTGCTCCTATGAAATCATCAAAGGAACTAGGGCCAAAGCGCTCCAAAATGAGGGTGCACAATTCGCTCCACGTTGGGCCTACATTAGCCTTGATGTACCAACGGAACCATTGAAGAGCTTCATGTTCCAAATGAAAAGATGCAAGGGAGACTTTGTGGTTATCCAAAGTATTATGCAAGCTGAAATACTGCTCTGCCCTATAGATCCATCCAGTCGGATCAGAACCATCGAAGCGTGGAAAATCAAGCTTTGGTCCACGGAAATTGCCAGAAGAGGACCCAGTATCTCCTGAATGGTTTCGGCTCATGGCTGACTGCTGAAAGTTAAGACCCAGAATTTTGTCATCCAGATCTTGAAGTCTGGTTTTGAGGGATGCAATTTCCTCTTCCATGATTTTTGCTCCTGTACGCGTAACAACCATAAAACAAGGTTTTTTTTTTTTTTTTTTTTTTTTTTTTTTTGAAATGGGTAGAAGATGAGAAACAAAAACTTTTTTAGTTACGGCAAACTTGGATTTGGGTAAAACTCATATAGGAAATGGGTGTTCGACGGGTGGTGGGAGACTATCTAGGGACAAGGGAAAAAGAAAAATGAGGGTTTCAAGGGTAGGGAGGCGAAATGAGGCGAACAGTCCAAGAGGGATAAGGGAGCAAAATGAGGAATTGAATCTTGTGGCTCAGTTTGGTGGCGATTGGATGAGAGGTGAAAAAGATAGGGCAAACCCTAAAATTAGATAAATGAGGGTTTTAGGGCTTTGATATGTAAAATTTGGGGTTGGGTCGCCAAGGAAGGAAGTATGCGAAATGATATTGCAGACGTTCTGCGGAAGTATGAGCAGAAACAGAAAGCAAACAAGGAAGCTACGACTAAAAAACAGAAAAAATTTTACTCTTTTTTTTTTTTTTTTTTTTTTTTTTTTTTCTTTTTTTTTTTTTTTTTTTTTCTGAACAGTCGACTTAAAAAAATTCACTCACAGACAGAACAACTGAAAAGAGTTATTGCAATAACAAGAGATATTAGAAGTGAGAGGAACCTGAAGGCCACGACAGAAAAAATTTGATGTAATTTCCACCCAGCGAGCCCAAGAGAGTGCTCTGATACCAGATGAGAAGAACCTCCTTATAGCAATATCGTGAGAATGCTCGAAATAACAGAATACAAAGTGATAGCAGAACTCAAAATAAATCTACTGATCGCAGGCCACTTCGAGGGGGTAACCTCCTTTGAGCAAGCTCAATACAATAAATTCGTCCGTACCCATCAAGGGCCTCAACCTATTCTTATATACTGGGTACGATCTAGAAAAGTAATACTACCTATGCATGTGGGATAATAAAATAAACTCACGGGACGACTTACAAAGCATATGCGTCCAACAACTCTACTCTAACAAAATAAACAGAAGGAACACACAGGTTCCTAACAGCTGCTTCTCTATATGCATTTGCAGCTTCCTCAGGAGTTTGAAATGTTCCAAGCCATTTTCGATCTTTAGTCTTTGGATTTCTTATTTCTGCACCATAGCTACCCCAAGGTCGTCTCCTCACACCCTTGTACTTTTTATGCTTGGAACATTTCCTTCTTTTGCAACAGGTCTGCTTGATTTTTTCAAAAGTTGATGTTTCTTCATTATCTAAATCAACAATTGGTATTTGCATCAAAGTAGTCATGGTTTTGATTGCTTCTGTGAAGAGAAAAAAAAATTTACATAAACATGATTATTTGAACAGATGAAACAGGGAGAAGTCATTATATTTGACAATTTTAAATTACTTTAATTACAAGATACACTTATTCATTAGATTGGGTGATGTAGTCATGTCATGATATCATCAACATTAACTACATTTGAATGCAATAATATTTACTTTATTGTCTATGAAATTCTTCTTTGCAATGGACATTACATATATTTCTCAAATAAATAGAGAATTACATAGAAGAGTACTACATTCAGAGTCAACAAATAAACGAAAGTAGGTGTTTCATTCACAGTGAGAAATAGAACCAAGAGAGAGAAAAATTCAACTCCCAATACTATTTCAAGAAGTTCCATTGTTTGCTGAGAGTTTCACACAGTGACTTTTGAACAACTTCAATGGCTCTTGATGTGAAATTGAAATTTATAGAAAACAGATGTGTCCCTGAAATGTGTCAATCCTGCCACATGAATATATTCACTTCAACTGGCCATTGAAAAGCATATTATGGCTCAATGATGACTATGTCTACATTGGAACTTTGAATGCTTTTTCTTTAATTATAACAAGACATTGTTGGAACTGTATTGAATGACAAAATTGCAATTGGATTTCTAATGAAGAAATTTATATTTTTTTAAAAGATGACAACCTTCCAAACTAAAGAGATTATTATCCTTCCACGTTAAGTGCAATTCATGAAATTGCTATAAGTTTGTAATAGTAAAAGACATCGTTAGGTAAACTTAGATATGCAGACATTATTGACATGCCAATGAGCAGATACATATTGCTCTAGATTTTTTCAACTTTTCAGAAATGGAGGCTAATCTTATACATCATAAGTATTTGCTTCTGTCAATCGTCATGATGTAATACTTAATTCATCCATTTGGGATATGCCATCTTCCAATATCTGCTACAAGATGAATGCCAGGTGACATGTCACTATTTGAAAATTCAAACAAATAATGGTATGAGTAATGATGCTTTATGGTTTTAGATGCTAGATGTCCTCTATCATCATCATACCATTGTCCTACAAGCTCTATATTATCATATCTTATAATCCATTCAAGTGAAAGAGTTCGATATGAGATGATAAGGTTTATTATGTACATAAGTGTGTCGTTTTCATTACTTGCCCTAAATGGTGATAGCTGACAAAATAGCATTTTAGATGCTGGATTGAAAATGGCAGTTAATTCTTCAACACTATGATTTCCATGAGGGAAATGAATTAAAATATCTTGACAACGAATTATTATATGAGCTTCCCTATATATCCGCACCAGATATTTTAGGTAAATTAATTCTCCATTTGTCACGAATGGAGACAAAACATGAATTTCATTGGTCTCTTCTATCGGCTCAATGTTTCCCCATCCATGATATCGAAACATTGGAGCATGGTTGTCATAAAAATAGCTTTCCAATATTTTTCTTTGGCATTCACTTGGAAGTTGTTGGATTCTTTGTAGGATACAAAGTTGTGGAAATTCAGAGAATTCATCTGTTCGAGGGTATGTTATAGTAGATGCATTTATAGTATTCATACTGATGCAATGTGGATAGAGGAAAACCTGTTGAAAACAACCAACATTTCTTAGTTTTTTCTACGAATAATTGAATTCTAAGATATAGCTTAAGTTCAATGTTTTCCATTTTTTTAGAGATATTCTTGGTGGGAAGTTCGTATGCATCTAATTAATATGTAGGTTTCTATACATAGATAGCACAAAAATTTCAGATATGTACAATAAAGAGTAGGATGATGTAGGAGGACACGATACATTGTTACTATTGATAGACAAGTATGCATTTTGCAGCATATGAATGCATTGTAAATATTTGAGAAACCACAAATTATAAATGCATTTTAATTCAATGACATATGATAGTACAATTTTCAACTTGTAAAATAAATTCTACCGATGTCCTATTATTTATTGAGTAACTAAGTTCTCATTTTTAAGACTAAATCTAAATTATATGTTTTTCGTAATACTTGCATTATTTTGTAAGAAAAAAAGGATGGAAACATACCAGTTAGTTATCAATTATTTTTGAGACGTTGTTTTACTTTCACAACCTTCAGTGTCTCTTTTACAACCTTTGCACCTGAAAAACAAATAGAGGAGAACAATTAACTACATAATTCACATTATCATTCCTTACAAATCTACTATATTTATTTTGATAAAGATTACTGAACGGAAAAATTGTATAAAATATAAATATTTGAATCATAGAATGCATTATAGAATATTTCAAAATGAAGAGGAATGTGTACTAAAAATAGTACAAATATGGCTTATATCACTTGTTCAATATTCATTGTCATAATCTAAATAAAAATAAATACAATGCATCAAAAACAAAATTAGGTTGTGGATAAGGAGAAGCAAGACAAGAAAAAAGAGAAGGACGCTAAAAAGGATCAGGCTATGGATAAAGATAAGTGACAGAAGGAAAAGGCCAAGGATGCTAAAAACGGAAAACACAATTAGCAAGCAAAAGGAAGACAAGATTAAGGAGAAAGACACAAAAAAAGGAACACGATAAGAAAAACAGAAATAGTGACCAAGAAAAGATGGAAAAGAGAAAAGATGGGGAAAATAATGATGAGGGCAAGAACTGAGATGATAAAAGAAAAGAGGAAATCTACATTAAATTGATCAAGTTTTGGTTACTATGAGAAGAAAAACAGAAATAGTGACCAAGAAAAGATGGAAAAGAGAAAAGATGGGGAAAATAATGATGAGGGCAAGAACTGAGATGATAAAAGAAAAGAGGAAATCTACATTAAATTGATCAAGTTTTGGTTTAATTCAAGGAATATAAACGCATTGCAAATATTTGAGAAACCATAAATTATAAATACATGTTAATTTATTGACATGTGATAGTACAATTTTGTGAGCAGAAAAGGATGGAAACATACCAGTTAATTATCAATTGTTTCTGAGATGTTCTTCCAGTTTGACAACCTTCAATGTCTCTTTCACAACCTTTGCACTTGAGAAAGAGAAAGAGAAGAACAATTAATTACATAGTTCACAAAATCATTTACAAACTTTCTATAAATTTCATCCATCCGCCAGCATTGCCACAAATTCATGTTTTTTAATACAATGGAAAAAGCTCAATACCCTACTGTTCACCACAACAGCCAATGGGAAATTCGAATTTCACATGTTCTTATAAATTAAAATAATGGCCTAAATTCAAAAACATTATGAAACTAGGTTGGAATGCATATATAAAACATTTCAATTGGTCAAAACTTATTGAAAATTTGCATCCACTTGGATGCTATAGTATCTTGCCATACAGCAGGAACTAATAATATTAACTTGTAAAAAAGTATAGTACAAATATGGCTCATATCACTTTTTCAACATTCGATTAATTTGGTTTATGACTTATACATTGTGATAATCTAAATGAAAATAAATATGATGCATTGATAACAAGATAATTATATGTATTTTTATTGCAAAAGTTATGAAACATTTTCATTTATCCATTGCATATGTTGTTTACTATGTACATATATGGATAATATGCTCATCTACTACAATTCCATATGGATGAATATGTAATAGGTTATATATCATCCCCAACAGGTTGAGATTTTGTTGAGCAAATGGTGCTTACATAAGGTGAAATTACAGGAGGAGAAATATGTAGTTGCAGAAGTATCATTGCATTGCAAACATCTGAGATTCTTGATGCACTAAGCTCACAGAAATGAGTTTGGTGAGCAAGCAATGCATGGTCCACTAGAGGTTTGTACTTACTACTTATTGCAATTTTCAGGGAATAATAAACACAAGTCATAACATCACAAGAGCTCAAAGATTCAAGAGAGAACAAGCCACCTATGAGGCTAGTACTCATCTCTATAACATATGCATTGATGTATGCATCATAGTCTTCAAGAGGTTTGAAACAAGGCTTCACATATGCATTTGCCATTTTCTTTACAATTTCAGAATTTTCTAAAAGATCCATGCAATTGGTGAGGAATTTAGAAACAATATCTGCATAAGTTGTTCTCCCAGATTTATTTTCCAAGAATTCTTCACCAAGTACATTGCGTAATGCTTTCTCAACATTTCTGCATTCTATGACAAATACATGCTCCAAAGTTGTAGACTAAATTGCTCCAATGATTCGACAATCCCACTGAGGACCCGGACTTGGAATATAAATTCGTTCAGACATTTTGATAACAAATATCTGTCACATATTCAAAATGAATAAACACTTTTAAGAGAAGTGACATGGTTGACCTAAAATTTTAAAATTCAAACAAAATTATAAAATGCACGTTGCAAACTCGAGTAGTTTTGAAAAATACTAAATAAATCCATGTGTTATTTACTCAATAAATCCATGTGTTATGTTATTTGAAAAAGTCACAATTTAAGCTGTCATTTATAATTTATTGTCTTTCAATCTTTTCACAAATTATAATCATCAATTATATGTGTTTTTTAAGTTGTAATCGTGTTTATTTGAAAAATCAAAAATTTATCTTACAAGGTCTAAACGCAAAGGAAGATTGTAATCTGATAATGATCGGTTTCAATCTCTCCAACTGTTGATACAGTTGTCACTATTCACAGGGTGGACAGGGTCAATTTCAGAAGTAACTATCACAGTGACAAATCTTCTTACCAACAATTTTAATAAATTTTGTAAGTCATATTAAGCTCCTCGACTGGAAGGAGTCTTGAATTTAAACTATTTAATAAAAAGTTTTTGCCTTAGACCTTTTATCTATCTAAAAAACATTATCCCTCTATTTTTTTTTCAGTCTTAAAAACTCTTCATGCTAATAGTTTTTGGTAGAAATATTTGTTTACTTTCAAATTGTAATCTAATTGGAGATGCTTATTGAGGTACACATGGGTAAATTCCCTAGGAAGAGAGCTGTAACCGATGCAAAAGTATTCCTAAGCTGAGGAGATACTGCAATATAACAGATAAAACCCATGAGCTTTGGCCAGTGCAAAATCTAATGTCAAAACACAAAATATAAGAATCATGAAAATATATATCAACCTAATAGAAAGAGCTCACATGACTGGCAAATTAAAAGTCATAAATGTCCAAGCCACATAGCGTTCAAAGCTCCGAGCTTCATAATTAACATTGTTTTCTAATTAAAAACAAAATGGGTGGCCAATAAATTCACAGCACAATTGATAACTAATAAGATTAATAGCACAATGGGTGGTTCACAAAATAAATCAATCAATATTGCAAATTATAACACAATATTCTGATAGAGCACGAAAAGAAAAGCACAGGAGCGAAGAACAAAAAACTTACATAAATAGAAACTTGAACCTGGAAAACCCTCACGAGTAGAATATCATATGTAAATCTAATTGATAGCGTGGGAAAGTATGGAAGCAATATCATGTCTGCATTTGATGCTTTTGATCCAAACAAAGCATTGAGATCATCCTATATGCTTACTTCAAGGTCTTTGAGAAATCAATATGGCGAGGTATGCATCTGAAAGTCCAAGACCAATCAATGTTTTTGTTCTTGGATCTTTTGTTGACCAGTTTGGGATTTTATTAGTATCAAACAACTTTGATATAATAACATTCACGACATCCCACTAACCAAAAGAATTAACTGAAGCTTGACTTGTCAACTGTGGAAGCTTCTGTTAAATTTAGAACCAGAAAAGCATTGAAGCAATTTGCAGAAACATAAAGACACGAGCAAAAAACAACACAGGAATTTTGTCTTAGGAAAATCCTCCAACTTGAGAGGAAAAACCTAGCCACACCCCAAAATGATTCTTTATTCAGTTATCACCAAGTCTGAATACAAATTACAAGCTTAATTAGGGAATGAATCCTTCACTGACATTGTTCACCCTTAACAATCACATGAAGAATTCCTTATTACTATCCCGATCCCATACACACAAAAGTCCAAGACCAATCAATGTTTTTGTTCTTGGATCTTTTGTTGACTAGTTTGGGATTCTATTAGTATCAAACAACTTTGATATAATAAAATTCACGACATCCCACCAACCAAAAGAATTAACTGAAGCTTGACTTGTCAACTGTGGAAGCTTCTGTTAAATTTAGAACCAGAAAAGCATTGAAGCAATTTGCAGAAACATAAAGACACGAGCAAAAAACAACACAGGAATTTTGTCTTAGGAAAATCCTCCAACTTGAGAGGAAAAACCTAGCCACACCCCAAAATGATTCTTTATTCAGTTATCACCAAGTCTGAATACAAATTACAAGCTTAATTAGGGAATGAATCCTTCACTGACATTGTTCACCCTTAACAATCACATGAAGAATTCCTTATTACTATCCCGATGCCATACACACAAAATTCACCTATGATAGATGCAGAGAACAATATTAACAAGGAATGTTTGCAGAAAAATGAGCAATAGCTCTTTCTCCTTCGACACAAAATAATGACAGAATGACCACGTTTGTGAGTCCAAACATACTTGACTAGGGAGTCCACAAGGGAACACCAAAAGACAATCAACACCAATGTCTCTTTGCATGCCATCCGTCATGAGCATGGGCGGTGACGGTTACACATATGTGCCATTTCATCTTCAGAACTTTTGATGCTATAATGCCTTTTAATTACCAACATCAATGACAAGGACCTCCACAATGATGATTGGTTCCATACAAAAATTGCAACAGCCACGTCAGATAAGAGCAATAACAGAAATGACATGAAGGTAGACGCAATAAATAAAATTGTTGAAAAGGCATAATTAGACAACACTAAAGAACCAAACTGTTCCATCTTCTTGTTATACATGAATCAGTGGCTATACTAAAACAAATATCCCAAGCCAGATAAATGATTCACAGTTACTGAAAGTAACCATCCATAAGCTGAGAATGAATACATTACATTTTCATAATGGTGTGACATAAAGGAATACATTACATTTTCAACATGACAGTCACAATGGCTACACTCATTGTGAAGGAAAACAAAACAAAAAAACTTTATTAAGAAATTTCTCAACGTGATAGAAACTTGAACTTGAAAAACCCTCAGGAGCGGAATATCATATCTAAATCTAATTGATAGCGTGGGAAAGTCTACAAGCAATCTTCGCAACTAGGGCACCTGCAAGTAACATCTAAGCTTCAAAGTCAATTTAGGAGATCCATTTTTGCTCGCCTATCCAGCAAATGATCATCTTTTGTAGCGTTCTGCACCAATACTCTGTGCTTTACATGTTCTAGACAAGTCTTCGTAGGGGTGTGGAACAGTTTGGCATCCCTTCAACCTAGTCGCAGTTTTGAAGGCACAAAAATGCCTACATGTGTTGGAGATGTAAGGCATTCTTCTTATACCTCAATATTCAAGAGTTCAAGCAACAAAAACACATTAGCCTAAGTTCTGTGGTTGAAATTCTGGCTCTTTTCCTTTCATCCTATCTGTGTTACGCCAGTTTTTGTTGCAAAACATGTGAGGGTTCCGTAACTCAAAGCATTGAAGAACCTCTCTTGAATAATATTAAGGAAAATACTGAAGACCTAAAGCCCAAAGTCACTCCTTATGCAACAACAGGTTTTCTCAATAGAATGTCATTTGCTTGGGTGAAGCCTTTGCTTGATGCTGGCCATAAGAAACCTTTGGACAAAGATGATGTACCTCAAGTTGCAGACACCCACAAGGCTGATTACATTTACCATAAATTTAGAAACCAGCTGGATGCCAAAGGAAGTGGTGCTTTGTCTTTAGCAAAAATGGCACTTGTCATTGTCCAAAAGGATCTAATTTTTACAGCATTCTTGGCATTGATGACTTCTTGTTCATCATATGTAGGCCCGTATTTTATAGATAGCTTTGTACGATGTCTTGCTGACAAGGAACAGTTTGCTAGTGAAGGCATTGTTCTAGCTTGTGCGTTTCTTCTTGCAAAGGTAGTAGAATCTTTGTCACAACGACATTGGTTTTTTATAACAGTCCACATGGGCATACGTGTCAAGGCAGCATTGACAGCTGCAATATACAAGAAGGGCTTGGTGCTTTCAAGCCAGGCAAGACAAAAGCATACAAGTGGTGAGATTGTCAATTACATGAGTGTTGATGCTAACCGTATTGGAGATTTCAGTTGGTATCTTCATGATATATGGACATCACCTTTGCAAGTTCTTCTGGCCCTGGGTATTCTATATCAGAACTTGGGATTGGCCTCTCTTGCAGGAGTGGCAGTTATGGCCCTAATTATGATGGCGAATTTCCCACTAGGGAAAATGCAAAAAAAATATAACGTAAAGATCATGGAAGCAAAAGATGGAAGGATGAAGGCTACATCAGAAATATTGAGAAATATGAAAATCTTAAAATTGCAAGCGTGGGAGACCAGATTTCTGCACAAACTCGAAACATTGAGGCAGGAAGAATGTAATTGGCTAAAAAAATATTTCTATGGGTATGCTGGGATGTCATTTTTCTTCTGGGGAGCACCTGCATTTGTATCTGTTGTAACTTTCGCCACATGTACAATGATAGGAGTTCCTTTGACCACAGGCAGGGTTCTCTCAGCACTTGCAACTTTCAAGATACTCCAGGAACCTATATACAATCTTCCCGATTTAGTCTCTATGATTGCTCAAACTAAAGTGTCATTAGATCGGGTAGCTGACTTCCTGCAGAAGGAGGAGCTGCAATCAAATGCAGCCAAACGTATCTCAAATGATTTAACTGAAGTGGCAATTGAGATTCGTGAAGGGCTATTCTCTTGGGATCCTACTGCCCCTAGTCCAACCATTAGAGGCATTGATGTTCAAGTGAAGAGAGGCATGAGGGTTGCAGTGTGCGGAATAGTTGGTTCTAGCAAGTCAAGCCTTCTCTCGTGTATACTTGGGGAGATACCCAAAATATCAGGATCTGTGAAAATAAGTGGTACCAAGGCATACGTTAGTCAGTCCCCATGGATACAAAGCGGAAAAATTAGAGACAATATTCTTTTTGGGAAGGAATGGGACAAAGCCAGGTATAAGAGTGTACTGCAAGCCTATGCATTTGAAAAAGATCTTGAATTGTTCCCATATGGCGACCAAACAGAAATTGGAGAAAGAGGAATAAATGTTGATTGTCAAAACCTCTAGAAGCAGGACAGTAGCAAAAAATCAAGAGAGGTAGAAGAAGATCTTGAATCAAAAACTAATGAAGGGAGTGAAATAGACAAAGGTGTTAAAATTTCACAGCTTGTGCAAGAAGAGGAACAAGAGAAAGGCAGGGTGAGTCTGTGGGTGTACTGGTCTTACATCACTGCTGGATATAAAGCGGCTTTGATTCCCATCATCTTATTGGCACACACAATATTTCAGCTACTTGAAATAGGTAGCAGCTACTGGATGGTGTGGGCGACCCCTGTGACTGAATATCAAAAGCCCCCTGTTAGCAGCGAAAAAACAGAGAAACAACAAGCTCATCCAAAATCAGGGTACTTGGAGCTAAAAATACTGAAGTCAAATCTCAACTACTCTCAACTGTTGCAAATACGGCCAAATTGTTTTTCAACGGGTATTCCTGGTTGATCAGCCATGACGACTAAAACCCATGAGGCTGTTGATTATAGAAATCTAAACAAAAAAATAAAACAGGAGGAGGCCCTTACGGAAAGGATTTGTATCAGAACCCTTCATTGTTTATTGTAAAATAGATTATGTACGCAACTGATGGTCGCAAACAATATGTTACCATCGACAGGACAGAACAGGGCGGGGCAGTGGGACAGACAGTGCAGAGCAGCGGGTAGGGCAAGAGAAGCTCCACTTAGCATCGGGTGGGAGGGAACTGAACTATAGGGCCGAGCTACCAAAAGGCCAAACCAATATTGAAGAGAAAATAAAAAGATTAGCCATGTATACACACAGAACGCATATCAAACTTGAAACAATTTTCTAGAGAAAGTAGTGAACGAAGTAGTATCAACAAATGAAAAACATACCTATTTTCTGCAACAAAATCCTAAGCAAAATACATTACAGAAGGAGAAAAACATACCTGTTTTCTGCAACAAAACTACTTCTCAGAAGCATACAGAAGGGACTGTCCAATTTTCCCGATGCCTCCGAAATCAACAATTACTAATAAATAGGAACTTTAGATGACCAGAATTGAAGAATCCAATTAAATGCAGTCGACCGACAGCCGGAAAACATTCCCCAAGACAATGAGTAAAAGACAGACCAAAGAATTCTGACCACATTTTCTCCCAAAACTGACATCTTCGCTGACAATATGACACCTATACAGTGCACAGCATAAATCCAAATCAAAATACGGTGGATTTCCTAAAGATTTAGATCTGGGAATTGGCTGAGCATAGTGGTTCAGATAAGACAATTGACGAAACATAAAGCCAAGCAATAAAGACTACAAAGAAAAAAATGTCATTGACAATACGCTTATTTAATGTTAGATCAAATGTTGTCAAAATTGGCCAGATATTGTTCAAAGATAGGTGAATAATATTAATGAAATCACTATTGCTATGTTCCATCCATCCGCCAGCATTGCCACAAATTCATTTTTTAATACAATGGAAAAAGCTCAATACCCTACTGTTCACCACAACAGCCAATGGGAAATTTGAATTTAACATGTTCTTATAAATGAAAATAATGGCATGAATTCAAAAACATTATGAAACCAGGTTGGAATGCATATATAAAAAATTTCAATTGGTCAAAACTTATTGAAAATTTGCATCCACTTGGATGCTATAGTATCCTGCCATACGGCAGGAACTAATAAGAGGGTCTAGTGAAAACATTAGTACCGCAGAGACTAATAAAAGATATTCTCCACACTAAATCAACATCATTCAATGTTTGTTTGTTTATTATCTTATGTGGCGTCCTATAATAACGACAACCATTATTAAATTTTTAATAATACATCCAACTACAAAGCACTTTGCTCTAGTTGAGAGCTGCACATTTATTTAAAAAAGAGAGAGTATGTTATTGTATTAACAGCATTAGATTAAACAAAAACAATATTAAGACTACCACCAACAATTGTTATTGTAGTTTTGGCCATTGAGGACGACGTTTCGGTCTCAAATCCGCATTCAGACGATCTTTTCTTTGACCTTATTATCTTCTTTCGAATTAAAAGTGGCGGAATATAATTCGCACAATTAAAGCGAATAGCAAGTTCATCCGACTAGATAGCACTACATTATTATAAAATGCAGAGCAATCAGACACGACTTCTGTTGTTTTGACACTGAATCACGCGTGAAAAGACAATTCTAAGGCTGCTCAAGGTGGGGTGCGTTCGGCGTATTAACGTCCCTTTCTTGAAGTAGGTGAGGGCTACGAGAAAGTTGACACCAACATTTACAGCTTTACCCTAAATAGGCATGGGCAGGAAAAAGAGATTGAAAATGTATTATTGAAAAAGCTATATTTATATATTAAATAGATTTATGGTAATATATCATGTAAATGGTGTTTGCACTAAATAATGATGAACTTTCTAGAACTAAAGTTAAGTTTTGATAAGTTTTTCAGTAATATATTTTTACAAATTATAAAAATAAAATAAAATTGTTGAATAAAAATATATGAAGTGTTATAATAAAAAAAAAAAATAATTGGAAATTATATAATTTATGTATCTATTACGTATGTAATAGACTATATAATGGAAATAACAATATTTCAAAGTCGATATTTTATAATATAATTTGAGTGGTGTATTTAAGATCTTTATTTCAATTATATTTCGTTTAGATTGAAAAGTAAGACTATTAAATTGTGTCATAAAAAAGTCATCCTTAAATATAATAGTATCTAATATCACACAAAAAAATATATTATTTATTTATTTATATATTTAAATCATAATTTGGGATTTTTTTTCTTACTAATTTTTATAATATGTAGTCAAACCTATTTATTATTGATTTTCCACGTCAATAATGGGTATATTTAGACTATATCAACAACAATTTGTGACATGTTTGTAACTCTATAACTAAAGGTCCAATCATCAACCATCAATTATGAGATCTAGATTTTTGAATCCTCTAAAGGAAAGAACATGGTTGAGTCTCAGCTCATACAGATGTGTTTTAGGTCGCAACTTTTCGATAGGTGACACATACTAAGGTAAGAGAAATGGTCAAACTAGATATTACACTTTACTTTGAATGGATGTGAAAACTAAGGAATCTTTGTATTTACTATTTACTTTTAAATATCAAATACTTTTAAAGTCAAACATTGAATTTTTTTTTATAATTTACAAGGAAAAATAGGAAAATTGTATTCTTTGATAAAATGACCAATGGAAATATATAATAACAACTAATGTAAAATACAGTATAATTATTCATTTCTTCTTATTTTCAATATTCAAATAGTTATAGATTGGGTATGGATTTTATTTTTAAAAATTATATATATTATTTGAAGAATATCTTTGTAAGATTATTGCATCACAAGCTGCATACAATAATTATTATTAGGTTTGTTAGAATTTATTATTAAGTATATTTTAATAATAGTGTTATGAATATGCATCTCTTATTTACATCACATTTTATATACTCTTTTATGAATTAATTGAGTGGATAAAAACATGTTAGAATAATTAACATTAACTTGGCAAGTCCTATGCCATTTATGTGCCTCCATGTTCCTTAGAAAATCCACCCCATTAGTTTAGAAGAAAAATTTACTTGGAAAACTATTATAACATATTTTCAAAAGGTATCATTTCCCCATTCTTAATCACTTCAGAAACCTAGACCATATTTTCTTCCCATTTCTTTTGTTGCATTCTATGGAAGATTGTATCTATAAAGCTAGGAGGAAACATGAGGAGGGTAAAACCTTATGTACCTCATCCATCGGGGGCTCATGAACAAACTATATATCCACCATCTTGCACAAAACCCACCGCTCCTAGTCAACCCATTGGCTTTTGTCACCCCCCAAGTCTCTTTGGATCCTGGCCTTGGTCCTAGCTATAGAAAGATCAAGAAAACCCCTAGCCTTGAGGTTAAAATTATCCTCATTGAGTCAGAGATAGACACTAAGAAGAGTGAGTAGAGTAAAAGGAGAACTAGCAAACACCTCTAGTTGGAAAAATTTAAATCCCCCCCTCACCCCCCCCTTAAGCATTATTCCAACTTTGAATCTACCAAAAGTGATGTTAAGCTTGCCGAAAAGAAGAGACTCCCTTAGGATATGAAGCTTGTCCCCAACCCCCTTAGCCCTTCTCATATTTCTGAGACCCTCAAAGCTACCCTAGCTAGAAGCGGGGGGGAAGACATCACCTCCCCATGAAAGATACTCCTAAGGTAAGGGGAAAAAGGCAAGAATAGCCACAAATAGAGCCATAACAAGGCTAGATTGGATAGGCTTGAGTAGTCGATGAGGAATATGATAGACAACCACATTGGTATCTGTTAGAAATTTGACACTTTGGTGGAGAATGCATTCTGTGACCACCACCCTTTACTTTTTGCAGGTGAATAAAGATGAGAAGGACCTGGGCAAGGAAAGTGACCACATTAGGCCTTGTTGTTGGGACCCAAGTTTTCTTTCAGCAATGTAGTTTTCTTGTATTGTTTGTAGTTGCATTGTTGCTCATCTTAACCTCATTGAGTCAGAGATAGACACTAGGAAGAGTGAGCAGAGTCAAAGGAAAACTAGCAAACACCTCTAGTTGGAAAAATTTAAGTCCCCCCCTAAGCATGATTCCAACTCTAAATCTACCAAAAGTGATGTTAAGCTTGCCAAAAAGAAGAGACTCCCTCAGGATATGAAGCTTGTCCCCAACCCCCTTAGCCCCTCTCATATTTCTAACACCCTCGAAGCTACCCTAGCTAGAAGTGGGGGGGGGGAAGACATCACCTCCCTAGGAAAGATACTCCTAAGGTAAGGGGAAAAATTCAAGAATAGCCATAGATAGAGCCATAGCAAGGGTTGTAGTTTTCTTGTGTTAGAGATAAAGGTTAATTTAATTTAATTTATTAAATTACCTTTTCTCCCTTCTTAAGATTTCACTTTATGCATCTTACATTTCTATTTAATAATTAATTAGTAATTATTAAATGTCATTTACTTTTTAGGTTGCCCCTTTTAGGTCTTCGATCTCCTTTGTAAGGATTGATCGATTATAATAATTTGATTCATTCTATTTTGCACAAGCAAATATAATTTTCTTGTTTGTTAAGAAAACCCTCTCTCTCTCTCTCTCTCTCTCTCTCTCTCTCTCTCTCTCTCTCTCTCTCTTCTTTTCTTTCTTCCTTGTAACAGGTTATTTGCATGTAGGATATCTAGGATCTATGGATTTGTTCATCATAAAATCCTACAATCTTCTATTTCAGTATCAAAACCTCCTTTTTTAGAGTAACAATTTCCTTTTTAAGGCAATCCTCTTGATTCTTGGCCTTTGTGTTCTCTTTCATCTCTTTGGTGATTGCAGTGTCAACTACATCAAGAACTGAGAAGGAAACAAACCCAACTTCCTCCTCTGAATGTTTCTCTTTTATCCATCCATCCCACTCATGGACACACCATCTTAGCACCATCTCTACCTAATACATCACCATGGGCCTGATACCAATTGTAAATCTTACACAACAACTTTGATTAAAAAATAGAAAATGAACAAATAAGACAGATACATTACAATACATGACTATAGACATCCATTATACATTTGTATAAAACCTTCAAGTGAAGAGCCATGAGAAGTGGAACTTGTGATTGTTGGGCTTCACATTCCCAATGTTTGACACTTTCATAAGTGAAGGTTTTCTTTCTACTTTTTAATAGTGACACTTATTTTTCCTTAAGAAACCTTTCCAAAGTATGGCATATGATATCATGTCTAGACAACCCAAGTTGATTCAATTTGTTTATTGATATATTATTTAATTTTAAAAATGATTCTTATTTTAAATTTTAGTATTGTTTTTACATTGTATTTGAAATTTTTATATTTAATGTAGTAGGGCATGTATATTTTATTAGAAGAGTTTGAATAAAATGTATCTGATAATTAATCATTGGTGAACAATAAATATGTATTAATTATTTTTCATTATGCAAGGAACATTGTTGAAGGAGTAGGATACAATTTAAAGCATAACTTGATACAAATAAACCACAAAAAATCTATAAAAGATAAAAACTTACAACAAGATGCTAACACACCCAAAGTCAATTTGGTTAAAAAATGATCCAAATAATTTAGCTTGATCTCAAAAGGATGGCCCATGTCCTAGAATCTAACATCTTTTTAAAGATGGAGTTATTAATTCCCCTAGAGAACTACATGATAACCCCTAATCATTGGCTAAAGTGAAAGATTCCAACACCAAATAATCTATTTATATATGCTTCTGCAGTTGTTCTTGAACATTGTTCACCAACCCTTCATCATGAATCTAAGTAATAAAAGCTTAGATAGGAACATGGATGAGAAACTATTGGTTAAGAAATTTTGAAAAGTAGAAAGTCATTAATATAGAACCAAACTTCAAATGACTTTATGATTTTATGAAATTGATCATCTTTGATTATCTCTCAATGAAAATTAAGATTTTGGTAATTCCTTACCTTTTCTTAGTAAAATGTCGATTAAAAATATGACCTATGAGGTTATCTTTGAGTATCATTTGTGGTGGGTGCAATTGGCTTCTATGTGAAGTGGGTTGGATAACGGAGATGACTTTTTCTTGTAGGTCAATGATAGAGATAAGCATGAGAGTTGGAGGATTAATTAAGATGGTGATATGCATATGGCATAAGGTGATTTGTATGCTAATCATGGTGGTCTCATCTAGTGGTTATCCCAAGATCTTTTTTGTTTGTATAGGATAGATGTTTCCCAATATTGGAATTTTATTTTCCTAAATTATAGCAAGATTTTTTTGACATATGATTTGGACTAGGAGAGGTTTTTGTTTTCCATTTTTGAAATATAAATATTAAACTATAGATATTAATATATTGTTTCAACTTTAGCTACAATTTAATGATCAAATAATAAATTTAATCATGTAGTCATCAATAAAAAAAACATATCGAAGGTTCATTATAGTAAAGATATTGCCAGTTTAACAAATTAATAATAATTTATCATTGGTTAAAGAATCCAAGTGGAACTAATGTAGAGTTCTCATGGTGAATACAAAAATATTTATTACTCTCTCCATGTAGCATGATCATCCAAGAAGGTCTATGTGTTTACCCCTTCATTTTTATGTACCATTAGTTAGTGAGGAGCCAAATACAATCTATTTGGTATTTTTTAATTACAATGTATTTCCATTGGTACAAGTCATCTAATCCAACTATAGTTTCATCCAATCCTGGTTCTAGATAGTATTTCCTTAAAATATAATTTATTTTCCTTGTATCTTGATTCTTATAGAGCATGAGTACAAAAGACAATGGGACTAAAAATTGTACATGATACTTATAGCCCCTTAATAAACATAATATGAGTGCATTATAATGCATAATCATTTGAGTCAAGCTCATCTTAAGCTACCAAGTTAGCTTGTTCATCACCATATGTTTATCGAATCACTTTCAAAATGTTGACATAATATCACCTAGGTGAAAGAGGTAAGATTATTAAAATTTGAATAATTTATTTAATTTCCAAGAATCATAATGCTCTGCTATTTGATCAAAATCCACATTTATCCATCAACGAGAACCCTAATAAAGAATGTCCATAAAGAACCCTTTAACGATGCATCTATATTCTCTTAGGATGCAAGAAATATAATAGAAATCAACAAAAGAGAAACTGAAGCATTAAAAACAAGGTTGAGAGATCCATCATAAACAAATCTAATAAAAAATATTATTTTATAAGGTTATTTTTATTTATGAAAATAGATTAAAGGATATTTTATTTTAGCATTATTTTAATGAAAAATATATAATAATAGTCATATGTATATTCGAAATACATGAATCTCCAAAATGCTAAATTTAATTTAATCTCCAAGTAAAGAAACACAATAATTTATTATCATGTCAATAATATGGCTTTCTTAATAAATATTGAACCACTTAAAAAGTGTATATATATTTTCTAGTCATATGCCTTAGTATGTATATGAAATGGATAGGATTGGTAGAGTAAAACAACTAAGGAAGAAAATGTAGGAAAGTAGTCTTAACATTGTGTTGAGTATAATTACTATTCAAAAACTAATATAAAAAATTCACTGTAAATTATATTCTGATTTATTTTATTATAAGCTATAACATTTATATTATTCAAACTTTGGAGAGTTGGAAGCACTTGTTCAAAGCATAGTAACATAGGGACGACTTCCTCCCCCCCACCTCTTTTGCCTTATGTCCCCAAGACAGGGACACATTCGAGACTTGGGGACTGTGTTCCCCCATCCCCAATGATGCTACTAGATGTTGCCGCCTCTGTCGAGGAGGGGATATCCCGATGTTGACTATTTGTTTTGACTATTTATGTTCGATGTTCAATGTTCCAATTCAATGCAATGTTCAAGTATCTACTCTTTTGCATCTTTATATCATATATTGCAATACATCTTTTCATAACTAACATTTTAAGTACCATATGTATAGTATAAACAACTCCCCCCGTCCCTTGCCACTATCCACCCAACATCCCCCAAGTGTCCCCAAATTAAGACCCCTATATCCCCCATCCTTGAAACTCCCTTGGCTCCATCACCCACTCGTCCCCCAAGGTGGTGTAACAATGGTTCAAAGAAGTCATCATACCTTCAACACCAAAAAAGTATGTTGGGTTGACAATTGCTTGATGCCATTAAAGAGACAAGCTAAACGAAACTTTAATGAATGTGTGTAATAATTTTGGATATTTGATTGTGTTTGACTGTTTTATTCAACAATTTAGATCACACTTTGTGATCCATCTTTTTTCATTTTCTTATATTGGTTTTTGTCTCGATGACAAATTTTAGAGTGTGATCTGAAACATTGACTGAAAAACTCAAACACAATCATATATCTAAAAGCATTGCACACATCTAATAGATTATAGGAATGTGCTAACACTCATAATAAATGAAACAAAATAAATAATTTTCTTTGATAAATATATAACATACCATTACAATAACATCACACCACAAATAACAATTGACATGAACAAAGGTCATACTATCAACAAACTTATACAAAATATTTTAATTTTTAAAACAACTACATTCAACTAAATATTTTTAATTTACTTTTATATATTCCTAAAAGTCAATTTTTGAATTATAATTTTACACAAATTTAAGAACTTAACACTACTCAATCTAAGCAACAAAAAAATCCATTGACCTAATCTAGAATTTAATCAAAATAATCAATTTATGCCTACTTTATACTTGTACTTCTCTCTTATTTAATCTAATAGAAATAGTAATCAATACTAGAATAGTTTTATTTTAAAAAATCTTTCATTTATGTAACAATATGGGCTACATAGTCAGCTAAAATGAAAAATTAAAACTAAATGTCCCCCTTGTTAAGATTAAGATAAGATACGCCTATGTGAACATGCAAATTCCACCTAAAAGTAGCACCTTTGCCATAATAATTCATAGAAACCTCGTTAGATGAAGTCAAGATATGAAACAAGAGGGCAAGGAATGTGGGCTAGTGTGTGAAAAACACAATTAAAAAACTCAGACTCAAACGGAGGAAACACAAGAGAAAGAACACAATTAGAAAAGATGTCAGTCTGCTAAAACATGTGTGACAATTTCAACAATCCTGACTGAGAGAGACTTATATTATTCTTTCTTGGTCTCACTTCCTCATCTTTTCACATCTTCTTTATCTGCCTCCTCTGCAAATGCAACGTACTCCTCCACAACATTACTCATTTTCCCCTGCTTAACTTGAGCTGTGACCCAAAGGGAAAATAATGCTCGTTTGAGTCTTTCACGACCACCTCTGTATTTCTTCACCTCGAACCGATCTCCAAGAAAATCATACCAAAACTAAAGACATCAACCTTGGCAGTTATTGTAAGAAATAATCACAACCTTTAAAAATCAACCCTAAACCTAAAATTTGCTCGGCACAAACTATTACCGAGTGGCAATTTTGCTTGGCAAACATTAAGAAATTGAGTGGTAGGAGAAGTTACCGAATGAGCTCAGTAAATGAAGAGCAAGCAACTCGATAGCCAAAGGATACCGAGTGAGCTTGGTAAATGAAGAGAAAACAACTCAGTAACCAAAGGATACCGAGTGAGCTCGGTAATGTGATTATCGAGTGAACTTGGTAGCCACAGGAGGGTGGAGCTCGGTAGAAGAAAATACTAAGTGAGGTCAGTAGAAGAGCAACTTGATAGTCACAGGAAAGTGTAATTCGGTAGAAGAAGGCACCGAGTGAACTCAGTAGCCACTGTAGAGAATGATTTTTACCAAGGACAATACCGAGTGCAGACTTATGACATAAATATTTTCACCATTAAAACCAGAGACCCAAAGCTTGAAATACTCAACAATAAACTTATCAAATGCAATGAACAAGGAAAGAGCAATAGATTCAAGTATGCCTGCTTGCTTTCTATTCAACTTGGATTAAATCATTACAAAATTTGGGAGCATTCGGCTTCAACCAAAAATCCCTAAAATAATCCTAAAACTTCAAACTTCAAACTTTAAACTTCAAACTTGCAGCTCTAATGGCTGCATACTATAATGCCTAGAGCAATCACTGCTTCAATAGGTCGAATCAAAAAAATAATAAACTTATAGAATGACCAAAGAAGAAACATGTACAACTGTAGGCACGAAATGAACTTCCTTTTCTCTGCACTCTGACGACTAGATCTGCTGATCACTTCTCTCTCTCTACAACTCTCTAAGCTCTTCCTGCAATTTCAACTTCTTCTATAGGTCGAATGGAATAGAACATTCCTTTTTTTATACTTGCAAAATATTTTCCCCCCATTTTTGAATTTGAAAACTCACCCACTGCATTTATGTTTCTATCTATTCTGCTGGTCGTCAGGTGGTAGGTGGGCGTTTGGCTCCAGGGGCAAACAAACATTTGCATTTAATATTCCAGCAGTTATGGGTAGACTAGAGAACCACTCTGGAGCGAAGTAACCTCTCGTCCCTCTCATGATCATCGAAACGTGACTAAAATCTCTATACAAAAGCTTTGCCAACCCAAAATCAACCAGCTTTGTGTTGGGAAGCCCAATGGTCATGATTGTTCCCTCTCCATCGTCTCTTCATATTCGATGAGTTTTCTATAAATGACTTGTGTAGTCATACATTGTATTGTACCAGATATTTCATTAATACAATTGTTCCCTGCTTTGAGTGTGGATGTAGGCAAAGTTTTGCCAAACCACGATAAATAGTTGTGTCATTATATTTTGTCTTCTTTACTGATTGATTTAATCTGCTCATTTAATAATTTACAATTGGTATCAGAGCTAGTTTGGCTTGAGCAAAAATGGAGGAAGAAGATGACGATGCCGATTTTATTATTGAAGAATTTCTTGAAAATTTGGATTGGAGTGAAGAGGAGGGTGTTGAAGCAAGTGAGGATGAAGATGAAGAAGCTGAGGTTTACTTGACAGAGGACCCCTTTCTTGCACAAATATATGACTTGCTCACAAAGAAGTTTTTGCTTTGTAAAAATAAACCACAAGAGGATTCCAAGTGCATGGCAATTAAAGATCTAAGGAGCGTGGGGATTATAGAGCTCAAGGAGGCTAGAGAGAGCTAGGAGCTCAAGGCTGCACATGATCCAGCTACCTTTGACATGTTAGAGTCTAATAAGGACTCTGTTGATTTATTGTTGCAGATTGCAGTAGTAGAAGCAAAATAGAATGCATTAATTACAATTTTCTCTGTGCAAGAATGTGAAGGAGCACACAAAAAGTTTGTTGAGCAAGAAGACAAATGGATAGCTAGTGAAGTAGAAGACGTTATTGGCAAATTGATCTTTGCTTCAGTAAAGCAAATATAAAAAAAGGTTTAATACTCATGGACTTGGGTGGCTCAAGAGGAAGTCACAGGAGGAGGCAATTAATTGACACTTATGCTTATAATTTGGGGAATTCAATTTCCTTAATCAATATGTTTTCTAATTCTATTGATGGACGAGTCCCAATAGCCTTCATATTTTTCACTTGCTACCCAACAAGGAATGGAATTAGAATGATGCAAATTATGTGAGTTGTAGGCTGCATTATAGAGAAGATATTTATAACTCTGGTGTAACTTAGAGAAGACTCATCTGTAGTGTGCTAGAACAAGGTTTGGCAACATTGCGGTTTTGTCTAGGTGTTGTTATTTTTTGAGATGTGGAATAGGAAGCAGAGAATGCCATGATGCTTGGTTGTGCCAGTTGGACTTCACAAGGGAGATTTTTGGGATATGAAGCCCAATGGTCATGATTATTCCCTCTCCATTATCTCTTCATATTCAATGAGTTTTCTATAAATGACTCATGTAGTCATATATTGTATTGTACCAAATATTTCATTAATATAATTGTTCCCTACTTTAAGTGTGGACATAGGAAAAGTTTTTCTCAACCACAATAAATAGTTGTATCATTATATTTTGTCTTCTTCATTGATTGATTTAATCTGCTCATTTAATGATTTACACTTTTGAGTAAAGTCATCATCCATAAGAATGTTTTCAGGCTTAACATCATTGTGAATGATGGCCTCTCTGCATCCTTCGTGAAGATACAATAACCCTTTTATGATGCCCAGTGCAATCTCAAATCGGGTCTTCCAATCGAGACATACCTTAATATCATCACTTCTTCGAAAGAGCAATGAATTGAGAGATCCGTTGGGCATGTACTCGTAAACGAGCAGCCTTTCTGATCTTTCCGCATAGAATCCTTGAAGCCTAACCAAATTCAGATGTTGCACGCTTTTGAGAGAATCGATCTCGACTAGGAATTGCTTCTCGTCTTGACTGGAGTCCTCTAGCACAATTTTTTTGGTCCCGGAGGGATCTTATTGGAAGGAATAATGGCCAGGTGTTGGATCCCACGAATTCTTCCAATAGACAAGCTTTCGCTCTCCACCGATCTTCATCCCGGGCAACCATGTATCCGTGGGATGGTCGAAGCTCTGCCAACAAATATCAAATTTACTATTGTCATCGCTCAGCACAACAAAATTGCCAAAATCTAAAATCACAAGACGAGAAGCTTTGTTAGTGATGTTCACAGACTGAATTAGAGATGCATCCTATGCATCAAATAGTTCTAGACTGCCTTGTGTGGAAAGCTTCAAAATATCAAGCCTATTCTTTGCGGGTCTTTCTCTATTATCCACCCAAACAATTGCCTTCTCTACTAATTTGGCATACTAGATGCCAATGTTCCACTTATTACTGCTTCCATTCAGGCTGAAGAGAATGTAAGTGATTTGGGAAACATCCCTCAAACCATCCTCACAAAAATTTGTTTCCACTACCAATGGTTCTCCACCCTAGTTATTGGAGAAGGATCCTTACCTCTCACTGATACTTTGTATCTAGATTTTGTTTTAGTGGTTTCGTCTTTAGATTGCAATTTGTTGTAAGTTTCCCAAATCACTTACATTATGCATAAATTGGCTAACAATACTTAATGCATAGGCAAGGTCTGGCCTTGTGTGTGCTAAGTACATCAATTTTCCTACAAGTCTCTCTAGTATCTTCCTTTATCAACTGGTTCCTAATTAGACTCAAAACATAACTTCAATCCTTCTTCCACTGGTGTATCAATGGGTTGACATGCTCACATATCAATTTTTCATAACAAGTCTAAGGTACACTTTCTTTGAGACAAAAAGATCCCTTTATCAGATCGAGACACTTTTATCCCAAGGAAATATTTCAAGGGACCGAGGTCTTTCATTTTGAATTCCCTAAACAAGTAATCCTATAGATCCCTCCTTTCTTTGAGATCATTTCCTGTAACTATCATGTCATCCACATACATAATAAGTGTAGTGATCTTATCTTCCTGATTCTTTATGAATAAGGGTAAAAGTACAAAGTTGTGTCACCTTTCAAGCTGACTTATTAGAATGACCGAATTTGAGTATTTCTATCCAAAAATAAATTTTATTCAAACATATGCTCTAGATAATCTCATTCTAGCTAAGTTGTAGATGATCTCACACTTTTCCAATTGGAAATGTCTATTAAATGCATGTTTTATACTAGTTTGTATCCAATTACTAAAAAATAAATTATTTCTGAAAACTAACATTTCAATAGCTCTTACTATTTTTTATGATTTTTTTTTGGTAACATATAAACATCAATTTATAGAGCTCAAGGTTACAAATTATCTCATATAGAGTTTATAGTATCTTAATTAGATATAATATATTGTAATTAAAAAATTCTACAAGCATGTATTTTAACACTCAAAAAGATGTTGATTATGAGAAAGAAAATAATATGAAATCATATCAAAAATAAAATAAAATTATATGACATTCTAGAGGAGAGAGTCCTCTTCCAGAATGTATAATTTTTCTTTTGGTTAGAATAGATTTGTTCTGAAAAATGTGGTGGGAGATGAAAACTATTGATTTCAGGTGAGTTGAAATTTGAATCATTTTAAAAGAGAAAATATAAGTCTAAAGTAAATTTTTATATTTGATTGTTTTAGCTATATATCTTATATATAACATAGTTTGAGCTCAAATGGAAATACGTTTATTTTTATATAGTTTTATGGTGGGAACTAAATCCCTAATTTTTAGTATTAAAAAATCATCTATAATAATTAGGAAAATATATCAATTCTTATTCCAAATAATTATTAAAAATTATAATCCTAAACTTCATCCATATCTACAAATTTTATTAGTTTATTCTTCAAATTCTAAATAATAATATTAGTTTTATGTAATTGAAGGTGAACAATTATACTTTTGTTAGCCTTTTCCTTTACAAAACGTTGACAAAGGTTTGTACTTTTACCCATAAAGTATGCCCTGAATTTCTCTAATGGTAACCAAAGGCTTTCATTGACTTTGTGAATCTTTCGAACCATGCCCTCAAAGATTGTTTCAACCCATATAGTGACTTCTTTAATCTGCACACCTTCAAACTATGTATTTCTGGTATCATGCAGCCAGGTGGGAGTTCCATGTAGACTTCTTCAGATAACTCTCCATGTAGAAAGACATTTTTCACATAAACTGTTGTAATGGCCAACCCAAGTTCATAGCTAGAGACAAAAAAATTCATACTGTATTGATTTTAGCTACAAGTGCAAATGTCTCTATATAATCAATCCCATAGGTTTGGGTGTACCTTTTTACCACCAGTCTCGCCTTAAAGTGTTCAATTGTACCATCTACTTTGTACTTAATAGTATAAACCCATTGACATCCAACTGGTTTCTTTCCTGGTGGATAGTCAACAAGTTCCTAGGTATTATTTTCCTATAATGATTTCATCTCCTCATTCATAGTGGCTTTCCACCTTGGATTAGCTAAGGCTTCATGCACATTGTTAGGAATAGATACAGTAGATAATTGATTTACAAATGACTGATTTGATTTTGACAAACAATTGTTAGACACATAATGACTCATAGCATATTTGACTTTACTAGAAAGTTCGGGTTCTTATGTGGATTTAGGGATACCTCTGGTGAGATATTGAGGTAGCTATTTTCTAGATGGTTCAAGAACATCCTTGGCAAGCGATTGGTGTGGTGTGAGGGACTTGGACAGAGATGGACCCCCAGCTTGAGTTTTTGGGTGTTCATCACTACTTTGATCCAAAGTTTCACCTACTTCTTGATTAATAGTTTCAGAGGGTTCCCCTTCTTTAGAGATGTCCAATCTACCCACATCTTCAGGGATGTGAACATCCACATCTTCAGAAATGTCCAAGCTACCTATAGCTTCAGAGATGTGAACATCCACATCTTCAGAGATGTGATCATCATAGTCTAGAGTCTAGATTTCCTTCTAGTACTTCCCCTAAAGTTCAAGCTCAGAGAAAAAATACATAAAGTCTTCATGAAAAACTACATCCAATGTAATAAAAATTCATTGGGTTGGAGGATGATAACATCAGTACCCCTTTTGATAAGCAACATATCCTAGAAAGACACATTACAACATTTGAGGAGATAACTTGTTGCGCTGATGCTTATGGAGGTGTATGAAAGCTACACAACCAAGGACGTAAGGAGGTAAATTTGGGATAGTTGGAGCAACAACTACCTCAACGAGAGCTTGGGATGGTGTTTGGAAATCAATAATGCAGGACGGTACCCAGTTGATCAAATATGCTATAGAGGTAAGTGGTTCGCCCCAATAGGATAATGGCATATGAGCTTCTATCAGAGAAGCATGGAAAACCTTCAAAAAGTGATAATTTTCTCTCTCTACTACCCCATTCTACTGAGGTATATTGCAACAAGTAGTTTGATGAATAGTTTTGCATGCTTTCAGATACTAGTGAAGTTCAGAACTCAAATATTCACCTCCATTATCACTATGAAGAACTTGAACTTGTGCATTGTACTAAGTATGAATCATGTTATAATTTGTTTGAAATAACAAGTTCACATCGCTTTTAGACTTCATCAAGCATACCCAAGTCATCCTAGTACAATCATCAATAAAAGTAACAAACCAACGTGATCTACCCAAGGTAGTGACTTTGGACGGACCCCAAACATCAGAATGTATGATCATAAATGGAACTAGACTTTTATTAAAAGTTAATGGAAAAGAAATTTAATCCAAAGACATTACCATTAAAACAAAATCTAGATTCAAATTATCAGTGAGAGGTAAGGATCCTTCTCCAATAATTGGGGCTGGAGAGCCATTGGCAGTGGAAACAATTTTTTGTGAGGATGGTTTAAGGGATGAGACCTATCTAGAATCAAACATCATATGATCCAAAGCACGAGAATCAATTATCCATGCACTATTAGAAACAAGTGTAGACATATTTAAAGACTTACCACCATTACCTGCCACTACTGCTAATGCCAAGATTTTTCCAGCAACATTATCCTCTATCTTTGTTTCAATAAATGTTACACTGGAGGTCTTCTTGGAATTCTTCTTTCGTGAATCACGGCTATGATCCCACCATTCTGGATACCCAACAAGTTCAAAGTAGTGACTTTTGGTATGACTAGTTTGATTGCAATGGGTGCATTTGTAGGTGGATTTATCAACACCATTAGTGATCTTAGGCAAGTTGTGAGGAGGCCCATTTAGATTAGATGAGTTTCAAGTCACCATGGTTGAAGCTTCATTCTTTTTTGGTTCTCTAATCATTGTTGTGCATCAAACAGATTCATGGTGGACCAATGCATAACGTGCTTCTAATTAGGGAATAGGATCCTTTCTCAAAAATTTAACCACAAACTTGTTTGAAGTCACCATCTAATCCAGCAAGAAAAATATGCACCCTTTGTCACTGAACTAATTTTTGGTAATATTCAACATCCTTCTCACTTTCCATGATCACTTTATCATGATGATCCAACTCACCAAAAATCTTGATTAATTCTCCATAATACACAAAGAGTGTTCTACCATTCTAGTTGGCAGAGAAAGCCCTATGATTCAAGATAAACACCTACAATTCATTTGCTTCATCATAAAAAGCCTTAGAGAAAAAGCTTTCCAAATATCTCGAGCAGTGGGTAAGTGAATGTATCACTTCATAATTTCTGGGGACATAGATATCAACAACCATCTTTTGACCTTTTGATTGTGTGCATACCACTTCTCATATCCATCATCCTTCTCAGTAGGTGGCTATGAGTTAACAAGAATGAAAGAGAATTTCTCCTTCTCAACAATATGTATCTCCATGATTTGAGACCACAAATCATAGTTTGTTTCATCGAGTGTAATATTTTCCTTGAACGATGAACCTTCAGATTGAATAATAATGAGAGCAGATTTTCTCTCAAATAATTTGCTGTCAAATACTTCCAAATCTAAATTAACCATGGTTAAATGGAAGGATACAAATGATTCAAGATTCAGTGTTCTAATACCAACTTGAAAATCAAAAACCAAAAGAATATTTTCCATTCTTGTATTCACATAAAACTGTACAGGTACATATATAGTTGTGTGCAATATGCATAAAGCTACAAGAAAGAAAACAACTATAGGAAAGGAAAGAATAGTACAGGAAAGAATTAGTTTAATATTAGAAACAATCCAATATTGCAACATTTGGCATACTAGATGGCAATGTACATCTTATTACTGCTTCCACTCGAGCTGAAGAATCCTAACTAAAAAGTCTCATTCTTTGAAATTATTGTCTAATTTGTACTTATCGAGGTGCCCAAGGAGGGAGTATCTCCTCCATCAGCACCACACTTGTCACAAAGATGAAATATAATCAACACAATAAGAGGGAAGAGAAAACATGGTAACGGGTTGTTACTTTCCATTTCTTAGCATTTGTTTTCCTACGAAATTCTTCAGAAAAGCCAAACATAGTTCTAGTGAATATATGGAGCAAACATGGGAGGAAAGGGTAAAGTTAAAATTTAGGTAGAAAGTATTTCAAATAATTTAACGTAATCTATCGAGAAAGTGGGTTTTAATTTCAAATTTCAAATTTAATGTCATCTCATTATATTTTCTATTTGTTAACATATTCAAAATGGTCTAAAAATGGATCCTAGCACTGGTAATTTTGATGGTGTGGATGCTTCTCAGTCTTTGGTTCTAAGCAGAAGAGGTTTTAGGCATGAGTGAGCCTGTATTAGGTTCCTAAACATTTTAGTGGTGCTCTTTGTTGGTTGGTAGTTCGTTGGTCTTGTACCTTAGCTAGGTTGCTTCTCAAGTTTGAACCCTCTATTTGAAAAAAAGGGTCTAAATGATATCATTAAATCTTCAATAAATAAAAGATATTCTCCACACTAAATCGATATCATTCAATGTTTGTTTGTTTATTATCTTATGTAGCATCCTATAATAACAACAACCATTATTTTTAAAAAGAGAGTATGTAATTGTATTAACAACATTAGATTATCCCAGGAGTAGTAGTGGGATGGGTGACCTCCTGGGAAGTCTCGGTGCTTCACCCCTATGAGCATCACCTAGATCCAATGAGTGCTAAGTGTTCCATTTATTCTTATGAGAGATGGATTATGTTGAATCACTACTCATGAAACATGGGTCAATGAGTTTGACTCAAAATCACACACTTAAATCCTGATAGTTATATCACAAGCATTAGATTAAACAAAAAATATTAAGACTACCACCAACTATTGTTATTGTAGTTTTGGCCACTGAGGACGACGTTTCGGTCTCAAATCTGCATTCAGACGATCTTTCCTTTGACCTTATTATCTTCTTTTGAATTAAGTGGCAGAATATAATTCGCACAATTAAAGTGAATAGAAAATAAGGTATTGTGGGCGAGTTCATCTGACTAGATAGCACTACATTATTATAAAATGCGTATTATAAAATGCACAACAATCAGACACAACTTTTGTTGTTTTGACAGTGAGTCATGCGTGAAAAGACAATTCTAAGACCACACTCTTACCAAGAAATTAGGCTACTGAAGGGGGCATCGGCTATGGTGCAACATATTTGCACCGACCGGTGATGTCATTTCCTCATCCCATTTGATGCAATGTCCATCATCTCTGACATGTCTAGTTTGTTAGACTTTTAACAAACGTGCAGTCATTCCGTATTTATTGAAATTATGTTTAATAATATAAGTAAATTTTTGTGCATGATTGTTTTAAACATAAATTTAATGAATAATTAATGAGTTTTTAAGAATAGTTAAATATTATTAATACATAATATACTAATATAGACTATTTTTAATATTATTATTAAAAGTTCAATATATTTTTTTTTATTTACATAAATTTATAATTTTTCTTATATTTTTTCAAATGAATAGTTTTTAAATTTTCCTTCACATTAAATTTATATTTTTGAAAATTTTGAATTTTAAATTTATTAAAAAAATGATTTTATAATTTTTCAATTTAAATTTGATAACAAATTATAAATATAATAATTTAAAAGTTAATTTTTTAAAATATATTTTTATATAACAATATATAATATGATAGAATTTAATCATGTTCTTATTTTATATATTAAAATAAAATTAATTTATAGGACTTTTTTAATAAAAAAAATTAATTTTTAAAAAAAAAATTTGAAAAAAGAGGGGTAAAAATTTATTCAATCAAAGACCAAGAACAAAGCAAAGGCCCAAGGCCCAATGGAACCCTACAAACTCTTGTCCTCCAGAAGCATCTAATCAATAATCTCATAGTACTCAGTGGGTAACTCATCCCTACCATTAATATTCCACTCACCCACATTCTCTGAAGCCCACTTAGCTAGACAATCGGCCACTCTATTCCACCCGCAAGGAATATGATGGAAGGAGACAGAGTCCACCAACCTAAAAAGACAAAGAATTTGTTTGGCTAAAGAAGCAAGTTGCCAACTAACATTATCCAGCTTCTAGTTGTTCAACATATCCACAACAATCTGTGAGTTAGACTCACAGATGAAATTCTGCCATCCTAACGAGCAACCCCGCTCAATAGCAACCTTAATGGCCAAGGCATCCATCAGGTTATTAGAATGCTTACCCTTGTAAACAAATAGTAGAAAAACTGCACCTCTAACATCACTTCTACCAATAGCCCCAATACTGGCATGCCTAGGATTCCCCCAAGAAGACCCATCTGTATTGATCTTCAAGAACCCAGTCGGGGGAGGGGACCATCTCCCATCTCTACACACCTGCTACTTCCCATGGCTTGGTCTATTACTGGGACTGCTACCCCACCTGCTATCCTTCAGGTTCAAATTCTTCACAATAACTTGATCCCCAGGATCAATATTAACAAACATATCACACTTTGCGTATATCATCTACTGAATTCTATTAAGAATCAACTTCCACAATTGAGAGCTGCTAGATTTGGCATCAAAAAAAATCCTATGATTCCTTTCTAGCCAAAGGTTCAAGAGAATGAAGACTGGACCAACCAACCAGGCTAGCTATAAGAAAGAAGTCTTCACAAGAGGTCTGCCCAAGCTTTCCCAAAATTCAATAAGAGAGTTAGCATGAAAGCATCCATGACCCCAAGCCTCCCACCATCTATGCCATATCTCTCTTGAGAAGGGGCAAAGGAAAAAAAAGTTTGAGGCACACTCCTCATTATGCCTACAAAGAAAGCAAATCGAGGGGCCCAGAAAACCTCGTGTGCAAAGATTCTCCCAAGTAAGGCATTTCTTCTGAACCAACACCCATAAGAAAAAGTTACACTCGGGCCATGAAAAGCTACTCCAAACTTTCTTCCATTAGTGCACTTCAACCTGCCCATGAAGGTTCCCGTCAAGAATAGCATAGCCTTGAGCCACTATGAATTTTCCTTTTGGACTTGGACTCCAAGCTAAGTTGTCCCTCCCATTGAGAGAGCTACAAAACCTACCCTCCAGAACTCGAGAGAGGAGAGACCGATTCGCAACAAATCCACCCATCGGCCACTCTCGAGGATCCTTCCAACAAGTTATCTCAACCTGACCCAGGCGCTTAACCATCTTAAAATGCTCCACCCTAATCCACCCAACATTAGAAAAGGTTTGGGAGAGGGGGATAAGTTGGGGAAAGCTAGAGAGAATAGGAGGATGGCCATCCCATGAGTCTTGCCAAAACAGAGTTTTTGAGGCTTTGTTACAAATCCAGAAGAGCCCCTCCTTAACAATTTGTGCTTCCCTCTTGAGAGTATTCCAAATACATGAACCTTTACCCACCAAAGGAAGTCGTGGCACCTTAGAACAATCCGCACCAGGAAGGTACTTATGAGTGATAATCTTGGCCCACTCTTGGTCTTGACTGTTATACCAATGCTAGTATAATTTGGCAGCCAATGCAGTGACAACAAGATCCATCGAACGAAGACCGAGGCCACCTACATGCTTTGGCCTACACATAGTCTCCTAGTTGACTAGACTCCACTTCGAGGAAAGAAGACTGCCAGACCAAAGGAATTGCCTAGATAAAGCATCAAACTCTCTCACAAAACTAGAAGGGGGGATCTACACACCACACCAGTAAATGGGAAGAGACTACACCACAGTCTTAAGCAGAACCAATCTCCCAACAGAAGAAAGCCATCTATAAGTCCAATGACTAACCTTACTTCTAAATTTATCCAAAATCCCCTGCCAATAATCTCTCTGCTGAACACCCAAGGACAGAGGGACCCCAAGATACATCAGGGGGAGCGAACCAATCTAGAACCTAAGAATTCTAGCAATCCTATTCTGAATAAGCCTTGGAGTGTTAAAGAAAAAGATAGAAGACTTATCATCATTAATTTTCTGACATGAGGTTTTCAAATAGATATCCAAGGATTTCCTGATATTAACTATGTCATTGATTCTAGCCCTACCCAGAAGCCCAGTATCATCCACAGATTGAAGATGAGAATACAAAGGAAGGTTATTACTCCAACTCCACCCTTGGATAAACCCTTGCCAAACTTGAGCTTTTAAAAATCTGCCAAGCCCTTCTGCCATGATAATGAATAAATAGGGAGATAAAGGGTCACCTTTCCTAAGTCCTCGAGAGGCACCAAACAGCTCTGAAGATTCTCCATTAATAAGAACAGAGAAGGAGGACGAGGTCATGCAGCTAAGAACCCATTCAACCCATTCCACCACAAACCCAAACTTCAAAAGAATTTTTTGTAAGAACTCCCAACTCACCCAATCATAAGCCTTGGCCATGTCGAGTTTTATAAACATAGCTTTCTCCTTAGAGTTGGCCATAGAATGGACAGCCTCCGTTGCTATCACAACTCCATCCAAAATTTGTCTTCTGTCTCCAAAGCCACCCTGTTCTGCAAAGATTGAAGAGTTGAGGAATGGTTTGAGCCTCTCTGCAATTAGCTTGGTGATGATCTTATAGACCAAATTACACAAAGCTACAGGTTTGAACTGATCAACCCTATCAACACCTTCCTTCTTAGGTATAAGGGCCAAGAAGGTCGAGTTCAGAGACTTCAACATTTGTTTATTCCTGTGTGATTCCTGGACTAGATCTAGAAGATCATACTTTATTACCTCCTAGAATTCTTGTAAAAATTCAATTGGAAACCCATATGGACTAGGGGCCTTACCCTTCTTCATATTGAACACAATTTTCTCCAGTTCTAGAAGTGAGATAGGAAATAATAGGGCTTCATTCATGTTTGCAAAGACAAGATGAGGGATGCAATCCAAAATGTTGTGCTCCTCATGCCCACCTCCAGGCTCCTCCCTGGAAAAGAGATTAGAGAAGTACTTGACTGCTTCCCTAGAGATAGCTTCATGAGAATAGATCTGAGTTCCATTTGATAATACAAGAGAGGAAAGAGAATTCCCTTACCACCATGCCTTAACTGAGTTGTGGAAGAAAGCAGTGTTCCTATCCCCCTCCTCAAGCTAAGCAATACGAGATTTTTGCTTCCAAAAAATTTCCTCCTGAAGCTCCCATTCTTCTAGCTCTTTAAGGGCCAGAGTCTCAACTTCACTCATCTCAGAGCTCAACCCATGGTCTCAAATCTGTCAGGTGATACTATTGAGCTTGGTTTGAGCCGCAGTCTTCTGAACCTATAGATAGCTGAAACACTGTTTATTCCATCTCTTAAGCCTGTACTTCACATGCTAAAGCCTCTTACTAAAAGTATACATTGCTATACCATGATTAGGCATCCCCTCATACCACCAGTCAACCATTAGATCAGGTAAAGATGAGTCTCATAACCACATCAACTGGAATTTGAAAGAGGGATTCTTGGTAATCCTATATGAAATGATGGAAAGCTTAATAGGCCAATGGTCTGATCCCCTCCAATCAAGAATTTTAGAACTGGTAATCCACCTATTGTCCATCCAATAGCAAGAGACCAGAAATCTATCAAGCCTTTTCGAGATAGCCTCACCACCACATCTCTGATTATTCCATGTAAAGACTCCATTATTTGGCTTCACATCAATGAGAAATAATAAGCCAATCATATCTCTGAGTAGATTAGAAGATTGATCCAGCTTTGCTAGCCCACCCCTTTTTTCCTCCAAGCTAATAACAACATTGAAGTCTCCTGCCATAATCCATGGAAGAAGAGGTTCCAAAGATCGAATGAATCTAATATGGGCCCATAACTGAGCTTTACCTGCAAAGTCTATAGCAGCATAAATATTGGATAAGAAGCACCTTTCACCATTCTCAAAGCTAGTGGCTATCAAAGAAATCGATGACCGACTGGAGAACCACCATAAAAGGGAGACTTTCCTAGGATCCCAAAAGCAAGCCACCCCTCCAAAACTATTCAAGGCCCCCACCCCCTACCAAGAGCCACTGGGCCAAATATACGTAGCACACTTAGCCAAACCATCCAAAGAAAGCTTAGTTTCCTGAATAAAAACCACATCAGGAGACTAAGATTCAATTAATCTACGAACAACCTTTTGTTTGGGGATTTTGTTCAACCCCCTTACATTCCATGATAGCACAATCATTTATGGGGTTGAGAGAAATGAGAATCAATGAGACATACTGACCCATACTCCACCAAATTTTCACCCATTATCTTCACTTTCTCTTGATCAGTCTTCCTACCACTTTTTATTGGTTTATCTAAAGGCCCCTTTTTGAAAGACTTATGTTGAATGCCTAAAGTGAGAGAAGCCTTATTATTCTTAACATAATTAGATGCCCCTTTAGGCCTGTGGGATTCATTAGACACCCTTGCTGGTCCCTGTGAGCCCTGTGCTCCACTAAGATCCCCCATATTCTGAACAAGAGGAGGTCCATCATTATCCAACTGCTTTCCATGTAGGTCCCCTTTATCAAAAAGCTGACCCTCTCTCTACATATCTCCTTCATGATTCTCCTGCTGAATAATGGCCTCCAGGGAGAGCTCAACTGGGATACTTGCCTCTTGGTCCATGTTTTCAAGAGCATCAAACCTATTAAAAGTGTCATCAGTCTACCTTTCTGTCTAGGTTCTTTTCTTTCCTTTTCCCTTGTTGTGAGATTTAACCTGAGTAAATCCCTCACTATCAACAGGTCCATTAGAAGCTTTAGCCTTTCCCTTGTCCTCCCTAGGGGGAATCAGAGCATCCAGGGAGGGATTCTTATATCTAGGACAACGACATAGTAGGTGACCATACTCATGGCAAATTTTGCATCTGAACTACTAGATCCAGGAAATAGAGCCCATACAAATCTTCATAGAGTCTAGCAATGGATTATTCAAATCAACTTCAACACAAATACGAGCAAAAGAGATTACCTTATGATCTTGCCTTTGTGTAGTAGATCCCACAAGTTTTCCAAGAAGCATCAAAATTGAGTGAAGAATATCCTCCCTCCAGAACTCCAAAGGAAGTCTTGGTAGGCAAACTTGGACTGGAACCCGAGAGGGAATCTCCTCAACAGAGTTAAAGCCTGTGGGCCAAGGCTTGACGAAAAGCCCCACCTAGTTAAAGAAATAAGGGCCTCCTTCAAAAGCCTTATTCTTGTCTGACATGCAAGAGAATATAACCATAAAGTAGTTATTAGTTTTTAATAGAATCTCCATATCTCCTTCTGGATTCCACACCTGACGGGCCCAAGAATCCAACACCGGTAATGAAAGGTGGAGGCCCAAAAGTTTACATATAAGAGCATGGTTATTCTAGTACTCAACATCTTCTGAAACTTGTTCAGGTTGAACTACTAGAATAGGATGAACCTCGGCTTTCTGTAGACACCCATTAATTTTTTGAAGTCGGAGTTTTCCATTTGAAGAGGACTCTCCTTCCTTTGATTGGAATTTATCCTTCATACTGTTGCTACTGTCATGCATCCCCAAAAAAAGCTCCCCCATCACCAAGTCTTCACTCGAAGGCCTGGGAGAGGCAACCCCTAGATCCCCCATTAAACCTGAGCTTGGGCTTGGCAATCCAGCAAGGAAAAAAGGGGGCAAGAGCCCCTCAATCCCCTAACGCCATGGGCTCATACTCACCATGCAGCAGGAGAGAAATGACGCCTGGTAGCAAGCCCTATCCCATGGCCAAAGATGCGTCAAGACCCAACACACCAGCAAGAATGCCCTCAAACATAGCCCACGAGCACATAGCTTGCCCAGGGCATGACAGATCATGAGAAACAGATCGAGCTAGGGCACGTAGGCCCTAGCAGCCAGAACAAGAAAGCCCTCTGCCATTTTCCATTCGAGCTTTTCCATTATTTCTTAATTTATAGGACTTATTGTAGGGGGCAGGGGAATAATATAATAGTAGGGGGCCTTAGAATAGTAGGGTATGGGCTATCCAGAATAATTGGGGGTAGAGCATGATGCGGCAGGCCTTAAAATTCTATGGGGTGACGAGCCTTAAAATTCTATGGCCTTTATTCGTAGATGTAGATATCTATATAATAGCATCGGGTATCCTTCTCCACTAGGTCCTCAAGCTACTACCGAAGTAAATTTTGAATTTTAAATTTATAAAAGAAAATGATTTTATAATTTTAAAATTTAAATTTGATATCAAATCATAAAAAATAGTTTATAGTACTTGTTTTATTTCATTTGGATGATTTAAATTTAAATTCATAACAATATATTTATATAAAAATTTAAATTCATATCATTATGGAAAACTATAGCTATATAACATTTTTATTAATAAAATATACTAACATATAGAAGATAAAAATGTTATATAGCTATAGTTTTCTATAATAATATGAATTTAAATTTAAATTTAAATTTTATTTCTAAATATAATTATTGATATATGCTCTAATGCATACACACACACACACACATATATATATATCATATGATAGTATATTATAAATAAATTATAATATAAAAATAATAGTAGTTTTATAATAATAATATATAATAATATTTGTTAAACAATAATATAATATAAGTAATATCATTTTTTAAATATTTCTAATTGAATGACAAAAATTATATTATATAAAAATATAAAAATCTAAACTAAGACACTTACATTAAAAAAAAAAAAAGAAACATTAATCCATTCACCTTAATAAAAAATAACTCATAAAAATCATCAAATTCGACCAATATAAAGTTCTAAAAGTATATAGAAATATAACATGAAAAAGTAGAAAATACATATATTAAAAAAAAATCCAAATGAAACAAAACAAGTCCTATAAATTAATTTTATTTAATATATAAAAAAAGAACATCATTAAATTCTATCATATTATATATTGTTATATAAAAATATATTTTTAAAAATTAACTTTTAAATTATTATATTTATGATTTGTTATCAAATTTAAATTGAAAAATTATAAAATCATTTTTAAAATAAATTTAAGATTCAAAAATTTCAAAAATATAAATTTAATGTGAAGGAAAATTTAAAAACTATTCATTTGAAAAAATATAAGAAAAATTATAAATTTATGTAAATAAAAAAAAAATATTGAACTTTTAATGATAATATTAAAAATAGTCTATATTAGTATATTATCTATTAATAATATTTAACTATTCTTTAGAACTCATTAATTATTCATTAAATTTATGTTTAAAACAATCATGCACAAAAATTTACTTATAAGCATTTTACTTATCTAAATAAGCACATTTACATAGCAACCTTAATAAAAATAAAAAACTAATATGAATAAAAAGTTATTAAACATAATCTCAATAAATACAGGATGACTACACGTTTGTTAAAAGTCTGACAAACTGGACATGTCAGAGATGATGGACATTGCATCGAATGGGATGAGGAAATGAGATCATCGGCCGGTGCAAATATGTTGTACCGTAGCCGGTGCCACTGAAGGGTGGGTGCGTTTGGCGTATTAATGTCCCTTTCTTGAAGTAGGTGAGGGGTACGAGGCAATCTGACACCAACATTTACAGCTTTACCCTAAATGGGCATGGACAAAAAAAAGAGATTGAAAATGTTTTATTGAAAAAGCTAAATTTATATATTAAATAGATTTATGGTAATATATCATGTAAATGGTGTTTGAACTAAATAATGATGAATTTTCTAAAACTAAAGTTAAAATTTAATAAGTTTTTCATTAATATATTTTTACAAATTATAAAAATAAAATAAAATTGTTGAATAAAAATATATTAAGTGTTATAAAGAAATAATAATTTAATTGGAAATTATAATTTATGTATCTATTAAGCGCACATGTGTGTGTGTATTTCAAAGTCAATATTTTATAATATAATTTGAGTGGTGTATTTAAGATCTTTATTTCAATTATATTTTGTTTAGATGAAAAGTAAGACTATTAAATTGTGTCATAAAATAGTCATCCTTAAATACAATAGTATCTAATATCACAAAAAAAATTATTATTTGTTTATATGTATATTTAAATCATAATTTGGGATTTTTTTTCTTACTAATTTTTATAATATGTAGTCAAACCTATTTATTTTTGATTTTCCACCTCAATAATGAGTATATTTAGACCATATCAAAAATGATTTGAGACAAGTTCGTAACTCTATAACTAAAGGTCCAATCATCAACCATCAATTATTAGATCTAGATTTTGAATCCTCTAAAGGAAAGAACATGGTTGAGTCTCACTCATAGGGATGAGTTTTAGGTTAGAACTTTTTGATAGGTGACACATACTAAGGTAAGAGAAATGGTCAAACTAGATATTACACTTTACTTTGAATGGATGTGAAAACTAAGGAATCTTTGTATTTACTATTAACTTTTAAATATCAAATACTTTAAAAGTCAAACATTGCATATTTTTTATAATTTACAAGGAAAAATAGGAAAATAGTATTCTTTGATAGAATGACCAATGGAAATATATAAGAACAACTAATGTAAAATACAATATAATTATTCATTTCTTCTTATTTTCAATATTCAAATATTTATAGATTGGGTATGGATTTTATTTTTAAAAATTATATAGATTATTTGAAGAATATCATTTTAAGATTATTGCATCATAGGCTGCATACAATAATTATTATTAGGTTTGTTAGAATTTATTATTAAGTATATTTTAATAATAGTGTTATGAATATGCATCTATTATTCACATCACATTTTATATACTCTTCTATGAATTAATTGAGTGGATAAAAACATGTTAGAATAATTAACATTATCTTGGCAAGTCCTATGCCATTTATGTGCCTCCATGTTCCTTAGAAAATGCACCCCATGAGTTTAGAAGAAAAATTTACATGGAAAACTATAATAACATATTTTCATAAGGTACCATTTCCCCATTCTTAATCACTTTAGAAACCTAGACCATATTTGCTTCCCATTTCTTTTGTTGCATTCTATGGAAGATTGTATCTATAAAGCTAGGAGGAAACATGAGGAGGGTAAAACCTTCTATACCTCATCCATCAGGAGCTCATGAACAAATTGTATATCCACCATCTTGCACAAAACCTGCCACTCTTGGTCAACCCATTGGCTTCTGTCACCCCCCCAAGTCTCTTTGGATCTTGGCCCTGGTCCTAGCTATAGAAAGATCAAGAAAACCACTAGCCTTGAGGTTAAAATTATCCTCATTGAGTCAGAGACAAACACTAGGAAGAGTGAGCAGAGTACCAGAAGAACTAGCAAACACCTCTAGCTAGAAAAATTTAAGTCCCCCCCAAGCATGATTCCAACTCTGAATCTACCAAAAGTGATGTTAAGCTTGCCGAAAAGAAGAGACTCCCTGAGGATACAAAGCTTGTCCCTAGCCCCCTTAGCCCCTCTCCTATTTCTGACACCCTCGAAGCTACCTCGGCTAGAAGCGGGGGGGGGGGGGGGGCGGCGGGGGCAGACATCACCTCCCCCAGGAAAGATACTCCTAAGGTAGGGGGAAAAGGAAAGAATAGCCACAGATAGAGCCATAGCAAGGATAGACTGGATAGGCTTGAGTAGTCGATGAGGGATATGACAAAAAGCCACATTGATATCTACCAAAAATTTGACACTTTGGTGGAGAATGCATTTTGTGACCACCACCCTTTACTTTTTTTAGGTGAATAAAGATGAGAAGGACCTAGGCAAGGAAAGTGACACAACCCAATCCATTTATGGGTTCCTAGCAGAGGACTGGTTGAAGATGATCCTGGACAAACTGGTCAAGGTGGAGGGCAAGGACATGAATAAGGATGCACTGGAAAAGAAGAAGGATGAGGATCCTAGAAAGAAGGAGGGTATCTAGCCCTAGGTCTAGCGTTTTTCTAGTTTTTTTAATGATTTTGATTAGATTAAACTAGTTACCCTATGGGGTTTTACATTGTATGCTTATAACTATATATGGGACCGATAGCAATGATTTGTTTAAGTGTTGCTAGCATTATTTTAGTTTTGTCTTGTTGCTAGTTTCAGGACTGATGGCAATGCTATTTTAGATATGGACATTATATGTTTTTTTAAAGTTTAAAGTTGGTATCTATTAGATGACTAGGAGTTAACCTCTGGCTAACTTTTCAGAATTTTTGTACCTCGGGGTCAGCCCCCTATCTTTGTGGCTGCTATCTAATACTTCAAAAACATATTTTCAAAAGGTGAACATGTATCATTGATAAAGATACAAAAAAATGCATAAAATTTCCTCTTTTTAGGTGTCCACTTTGGGATATGAAGTGTTACACATAAAACACCAAAAATTAGAAGGTGATTGTCCATTAGATAATCTAGAGTCATTACGGAGTTTTCATAAAATTGGAAAGATAAATATTTGAGCGTCTATAGATAAAAGAACCTATGGTGGAAGTAGTTGAATGAAGTTAATATTTGGTTATGTCTCATGGTTTGAAATTTCCCCTAGTGTTAGTTAAATTGTAGCTTATTTTCTACAAGTTTGGTTTTGGTTTACCAAAGGGGTCTCCATTCTCTCGTTAAAATAAATTGGATTATGACATATTACTTTTTTGTGTGGCTCATTTATAGGTATCCAATTGTTTCTAGGTTTTGTAGGAGAAGTGAAGTGAAGTGAAGTGTATGGATATAGAAATATCTCTTTTGAATATTAAAAATATACTTGCACTCTCTTTCTGAAAAGTATGTCTTTTTATTTGGTTAATGATCAATACATTGTATTGAATATTGTAATAAATTTTATAATTTAGTTTTCATAGTTGTGATCACGTTAAACATTTAGTAAATTAAATGATTTCTTCATCTTATTTTCAACATTTGGTATTAAAGGTAAAAAAAATTGTTTAAAGGGGTGTGCCTTTCTCTTTATTATTTAATTGTTTTCATTCTACTAGTAGATTTCATTGTTTGATATTTTATATTGTAGGTCATGGCTTCCAATTGTAGTAAAGATATTGAGAGATTCAATGGCACTTGCCAGAAGATGTAAAAACTTATGATGTATAATCTTTTGGTAGAAAATGATATTTGATTTATTGTTTACAATATTAAAAACCATCCATTATAATTTAAGAAGATAGTAAGAAGTTATAAAAAAATGCACAAGGAACCATTCAATTGAGTCTTATAGATTTTTTCATCTTGGATGTGTGTGTGGAAGACTATGTATAGAAGTTGTGGAAGCATATAGTTAATATTTAGAAAAATAAAAGTTTATCTAATAAGTTATATCATAAGAGAATTTTATATTAGTTAACAATGAAAGATGATGATTCTATTATTGAACACTTAATATATTTATAAGTTATCTTGGATCAATAGATGTGAAAATAGAAAACGAAGATGTATTTTTGTTTAAATTTTTATCGAAAGCTTGAAAGTATTGAAGTTGATGAAAGATCAACCCCATAGCTCCCAAGAATCACTTGCATGCAAGCACCTATTATAAAAGAGAGAAGCAAAAAATCTATGGAGCTAGGAATTGCTAGATCCATAGATGAGGCATTCTTGATGAGCAAAAAAGTAGATTTCTATAATCAACAATAAAAGAATCTCAATGATTATTTACAATGAGAGATTGTCCTTATAAAGGAGATGAAAAACCTAAAAAGGTCTAACCTAGGTTGGATTATAATAATTAATATAAAATAATTAATTATTAGATTCCTAAAGTTTAGCTTAAGCAACTAGAGTTAATTAGGAAATATCTAATTGTAGCTAAAAACTTATAAATTACTACAAAAAGTAGAATTGGGTCCCAACAAACAAGGCTTATAGAGAAAACCACCAAGCACAACTAAATCTCTACAAAGAGAAGAAATAGAGAAAACCACATGGGAAAAACCCTAGTCCAAAAAGAGATGGAAAAAATATTGAAAAGAATTAGTGAAGGTGATGTAGGAGCATCTTGGGTTTTCTCAATGACTACTTTAGAGCTCATGGGAGCACAACATGGTCTATGGAGCTTGGAATGGTCTTGGAGCTTGGCATGGTCTAGGAGCTTAGCATGGTCTTGGAGCTCGGCATGTGTTGGAACTCGATAATGCTTATGGGAGCTTGACGATGCTTAGGAGTTTGTTGTCACTTGGTAGTCTGTTGGTTCAAACTGGAGTTCTTGGTGCATTTAATGCATGTAGGATTTGATTGTGATGTGGATCAATTTGGGAGTTTGTATGGACCTATGTGTGGTCTTGATTATCACTCTTGTGTGCATTTAATCTTGGTTGTAAACTAAGGGCTTGTCCTAAGTATTTTTGTGTAGTTATCGCATGTTAACTACGAGTTAATGCAAGGGTTAATGTTTTTGTATTTATTGTTTGTTGTCAAATGACTTGTGGCTTAGTTGGGTATAATTAGGGGGTCTTGTGGAGTCTTTAAAGAATTCATTCATGGAGTGAGTCTAGAGAGTAGCTTAAGGGTGAGTTTTCCTGAGTGTGTAGACAAAGTGTTGAATGCGAGGCAGTTTACAATAGGATTGTGGTGGAGTTGCGAGTTTGTGAGAAGAGCTAGTGGCCGTAGTTTAGAAATAAGGAGGTTTCTTGGTGGTTTGTGAGCACAAGTTGAGATCTTGGAGGTTTCTACCAAGTTTATGTTATGTTACAGATCTAGACTAGCTAGGATTAGTGTTGTAAGTTAGATCTTGTGGGATCTTGAAGAACTGTTATTGTAATTTTTGTTGTATTTGGCCATAACTTGGAAGGCCTTACAACTAGGCATATTGCATGTAAATAGTTATTATATGAATAAAGAGTTATGATTTGGTATTAGATCTTGCATTTGTGTTGCATTGTTGTTATCTTGTGTTGGGTTTCCATTGTGTGATTATTGATGGGAGCTAGAACATCTCCTTTGGGGATCCTCCTATCTTGTACTACTTTAGGTGGTATCAAAGTGAAGGTTGTTCCTAAGTGTGTAGATAGATTGTCAAAGCTGAGGCAGTTTGCACCAAGACTTGGGTTGGAGAAGTAGATCTGAGAAGATCTTGATCTGGTGGTGGATTTTTTTTTCTACAGTCATAGATCTCTTGGTTGTGAGGTGATAGATCTTGGTACTGACTTGCAATTGTAGAGGGCTTGTAGATGGATCGATGGATGTGAAGATGGAAGACTAATCTTGTTGAGGAATGATCATAAAGAGTTTGTATATTGCAGATCCATATTCTTGGACTTGTGATTTGGTTCTTGATTGTTTGTGTAAGGTGGCAGGTTGCAATATGACTTGTAAAAAATTCGGTTTTATCACAAGGAGCATGGGAAGGATTTGTTGTAGAGGGTTTACGAAGATCTTGGGAGATTTCTCCAAGAGGATTGGACCCTAAGATGATTGCGAATCTCCGTGATGTAGTGGAGAGGAGGTTTTTTGAGATGTTTTTTTGATTTGAAGCTAGTTTGGCTAATCAAGTTAAGGACAAGGCGAGGAAGGCATTTTGCGGATGTTTGTGGAGTTGGAGTCTACCAATTTGGAAGGCCTTATAGCTAGGAAAATTGTATGTAAATAGTTATTATATGAATAAAGAGTTGTGATTTGGTATCAAATCTTGCATTTGTGTTGCATTTTTGTTATCTAGTGTTGTGTTTGGATGTTGTGTGGTTATTTTTGGGGGATAGGACATCTCCTTTGGGGATTCTCCTGCCTTGTACCACATTAGGTTAAGAGACTTGTTTGTGAGAGAAGATGACATGGAAAGGTCAAGGTGGAAGAGGTTGGTTTTGTTGATCAATTTGTGGAGCTTGATATAGAACCTATAGAACATCCACAAGAAGATGCTTGATAGAGATCTGGTTGTTTTTGGTGGTGAGTTAAGTGTTGTAGATCATCTTGTTGTGAGCAATGAGATTGTTGGTGTTGTGAGTTTGGCTTTTTTTGATAGAGATCTACATATTGATGCTGATGTGGAGTTTTTTGTTGCTAGTTTGGATTCACTAGTTGTTGCTATGGATGGGGATTTGCTAATGGAGCATTATCTTTAGTTTGTTCCTAGGAGTGAGCTCATTGATTGGACAGATGAGATTCTAGTGTTTAATAGAATGATGCAGATGTGGATGATGTGTGGATTGGTTTTCTTGTCCCTATTGGAGTGGAAGCCTTTGGTGAAGATGAAGATGGTTGTTGATCTTTCTTTGCGCATCAAAGTGTGGGACACACTTTTCTATTTACTTGGGGAGTCTGATGCAGGAGCATCTTGGGTTTTCTCAGTGACTACTTTGGAGTTCATGGGAGCTTGGCATGGTCTATGGAGCTTAGTATGGTCTTGGAGCTCAGTAGGGTCTGGGAGCTCAGCATGGTCTTGGAGCTTGGCATGGTCTAGGAGCTCGGCATGGTCTGGGAGCTCGGCATGGTCTTGGATCTTAGCATGGTCTTATGTTCTTGACATGTGTTGGAACTCACCAATGCTTGTGGGACCTTGGCAATACTTGGGAGTTTGCTATCACTCAGTAATCTGTTGGTTCTGCCTGGAGTTCTTGGTGCATTTAATGCATGTAGCATGTGATCATGATGTGGATTGATTTGGGAGTTTGTATGGACCTATGTGTGGTCTTGGTTATCTCTCCTATGTGAATTTAATCTTGGTTATAAACTTGGGGCTTATCCTAAGTATTTTTGTGTAGTTATCACATGTTAACAACGGGTTAACATGAGGGTAAACATTTTTTTATTTAATGTGTGTTGTGAGCTGACTTGTGGCTTAAATATGCATTTAATGCAAGGGGTTTATTTAATTTTTAATTGCTAGGCCGATTGTGGCTTAGTTGGGTATAATTAGGGAGTCTTATGGAGTCTTTTAGGCATTCATTCATGGTGTGATTCATTCATTTTAGAGGAGTGAGTCTAGAGAGTAGCTTAAGGGCAAGTTTTCTTAAGTTTGTGGACAGAGTACCAAATGTGAGGTAGTTTATAATAGGATTGTGGTGAAGTTGCAAGTTTGTGAGAAGAGCTAGTGGCCTCAGTTTAGAAATAAGGAGGTTTCTTGGTGGCTTTCAAGAACAAGTTGAGATCTTGGAGGTTTCTACTAGATTGCTATTATGTTATAGATTTGGACTAGCTGGGATTAGTGTTGTGAGTTGGATCTTGTGGGATCTTGTAGAACTATTATTGTAATTGCTATTGTATTTGGTCATAACATGAAAGACCTTACAATTGGGCATATTGCATGTTAACAGTTATTATATGAATAAAGAGTTGTGATTTGGTATCAGATCTTGCATTTGTGTTGCATTGTTGTTATCTTGTGTTGTGTTTTTGTTGTGTGATTATTATTGGGGGCTACGACATCTCCTTTGGGGATTCTCCTACCTTACACTATGTCAAAAGGACTGAAGAAGCCTCCAAACTAGGGAATGTCCTACAAGATAGGGACAAAATATGATCATGAAGAACATCATTGAAGCATGTAGAAGCTGCAAAGCTCTATCAAAAGTAACTACTAATATGAAGAACCTCCATTGGAATAGAACTTGACCAGGTAGAGAAGACTATAGTTTGCATTGAATCAAGAGGTTCATAAAAGCCCAAACAACTGACCTCAAAGATATATATGACATGTAACACCAAAGCCTAAAGACCTGATCAATCAAACCAAGGAAGCATGAGAAACAATAGGACCCCCATAATGCAAATAAGGGTGAGGTGATAGGAAATAGAAAAATGGGCCAAAATAACTGCATGTCAAGGAACCACAATCAGATGCACAAAATAGTACATATGTGTGTACTAAGGTGATCAATCTTAAACATGTCATGAGGCTAATGTCATGGAAGGGAAACTCACTAAACAAAGGAAGATGGAAAACAAAGATAAAAAATCAACCCCCCATGACACTTTATTAGAGTAGTGCACGTACAATAAGGCACAAGATATAACCAATCCCAAGAATATATTAATCTATACAAGTGTCCTCAGATGAAACTTCTCAAATCAAAAGGAAAAAAAAGGCAAACAACTGAAACAAAAATATAGATGTAGTATGACACTTTATCTCAATGCGCTTGCAAGAATGCATACAAATGATGTCTAAATAGATCAAAAGAGACATAGGACTAATACAATAGATACTAAAAGTCATGAAGAATCAACACTAAAACTAATCATGAAATGTCAAGTTGTCATTTGAAGCAAAAAAATCGATCCCCAAACCTCAAACAACTATCCACCACACTGTAGAAATATAAAAGACTAAATAGAATGTGCTTGAAGTAGAATCTAGTAAAACAACCAACATCACTAGAAAGAGCTTAGAAAGAGCTTACCAATGATATAAAGAATTCCCAAATTGGAGATTAGATGCTTAAGATATGTCCCCTAGAGTGCAAACTTGTACCCCTAACTTTGATAGCAAAAAAAGCCATAAAAAGGCATCAAAACTAGAAATTAACTATACCACTGAGATGGACTCAGAACCATCTTTCTGAAAATATCTCCTTTTTAGAAAACGGAGTCCGTATGTCTAAGATATGAGCAAAAATACAAAGGTAGGTCAAAATAGAGCTGGAGGAGGTGATAGGATATGTTGATGCAATATTGACATGGTGCTGATGTTAGCAAGTGATGAGCCCAAATTTCATGGTCAAATGACTGTCAAGGCAAAAAAATGTCATAAAATGATCCCTACTAGAAAAAAATTCCAACCACCAGTAACAAGACAAGATGACAAAAAATCACTATCACTGGTAAAAGAGTTGGTACCAGACTAAAAATTGGTGGCCAAAATAGCACATATTTTAAAAAGTCCACAATCCACCACTAATGCCAAAAATAAAACACCAAAATTACATGTAAAAAAATGCAATATGCCAATCAAGGTTGGAAAAACACCATTTGAACCATGGGTGGTGCATGTGTGAAAATTCCACAAGAATTGGTGAAGGTTGCCAACATAAAAGTCGAACACTCAATGACATGATTTAGAGGTGGCATTGGGTGCTGACTAGGCTAAAAACCATGTAGATGAGCCTATATGGGACCCACCAAGAAAATAATTTGCTTCAAGAAAGGCTACTAACTAGAAAGAAAGGGCATGGGACTTGCCAAAACATTTGCACACAAACATCAATTGTGCAGGGTATGCAAAAACAAACATCACAACAACAATCAGAGTTGGTGCGATGAAGGAGCTCGCCCATGAAAAATTCCAATGTGCTTGGATGATGGCACCAAAAGTGGAGGAGTGGCTTATTAGAAAAGGATAATCCAACCATTAAACAAATAATTCTGCCAGAACTTCTTAATGCCAAATCTAGTGTCTCCAAGTAATCACACAGATCACGGATAATAGACCCTATGTGCTGATACCAAAAATAAATGGCAAAGACTAAGAGATAGTGGGCACCAAAAATTACATCCGTTATCTCCAAAAATGTAAGAAGTTTCCATTGTTCTTGTTTTGGATGCTCCAAATAGCTTGTTTCCAAAATACCTAAATAAGACACTTCGAGATCTTGCGCGAGTCTCAATAGATGGACTTATTATGTTCATTGGCAAAATTCAGTCTAAGAAAATTAAAGCGATGTATCATAGGATAGTAACCAAATAAAAGTTGCATAAAATCACCCAAAAGACTACCCAAAGCTATTAACATAAGAGCCACCATGTTGAAGGGCCTGAGGTGGGGCATCTGAAGAAAAACTCAAACCACCTTTATTAGGGAAAGAAACCCAATATCCACAAAAAAAATGACATTTGTTTATTCGAGCATCCAAAAAAGGAGGTGTTTTCACCCAACCCATAGCCATCTCCCACCATCACACAAAGTGTCGATAACCAAAGATACATGCCTTCACCAAATAGAGTGACTGTGGAGGCACCAATCCCTGTGGGCAAGGCTCAGAGTGGTGCACCAAAAAAGGTGCCCACAAAAAAAAAAATGTACATTGCTCCCCAAAAGTGGAGGATAGTATGATTGGAGGCTGAGGAGACCAATGCACCAAGCATGCCACAAAACTGCTGATGAAAAAATATAAGCCAATGATTTTACCAAAATCAAAGGCACCAATTACTACCCGAGACCCAAGAAAATAAAATGCACCCCATCAATCATAGGAAAAAACTCCAATAAAGACCAAAAATCATGCCATGAATTAACCTTCAAACATCAAATTGTAATATGCAATAAAAAAATAAGGTGCAATCCATGTCAGAGAGACCAGCTAGTGTACAAGCATCGAACCAAAGACAAGTAGGGCCAAAAAAGCCTAAAGAAAATGTAGCATGGGTTGAGGAAGGGAACCAAAATAGGAGCCAAGCCTTCTCCTTCTTCCCACGCACTAGATTTGATAGATGATGAGCCCTAGTAATGATGGAGCTTGCAATAGTGTACCCTGGCAATGCTGGCTATGTAGCCTAGACGTGGATGACATTTGGGTTGTTCCACAAATTTCTCATGGGTTGGTGGGGCATTCAAAGAAGTGGACATAGGTGAGGGTATTATGTAATCGCCCCCCATCAAATCTTACATCCAATCAGAAAACAAATGGAGAGCTTGCATACCAAAAGGTACTTCACCAAAACAAAATGCCATGCACCCCTTCCCTTGCCCAATCTGCCATGATAAGAACTAGAATGAAATATTGGGACAACCACCCAAAGAAAATTTGGCAGTGTGGATGAGGCACTAATCAAGGGAACAAGTAGCCTCCCAAAAGCTCATGTGCTTTTTAATTTTGCCAAAAGAAAAATTGCAAGAAATTCTTTGATAGCATTTATAAAAAAATTGTTGTCACAAGTCAATATGACCTAGATACAAAAAAAAATTGCCTCAGATTTCAATAGCATCCAAAATGGATGTATTTTATATGGAAATAGGATTTTTTGAGCACTTTGAGCTCAATGATGATGCCTATTCTTGCTCAAAGTGACTCAAAAATTAGTGACCCCCCATATCCAATAAAAAAATGTTGAAAGCTCAAATCTAAAAACCAATGTCAAATCTCTCACAAATAGAATAGGGGCATGAAGAACTAAGCTCTGATACCATGTTGAAGTTGATAAAAGATAAACCCCATGTAAGGAAACTTGTAATAAAGAATATAATTGTTTCCACATAACCCATAATAGATATGAAATAAACATAGAATTAAAATCCACATGCAAGATAATAGACAATATACCCACAAAAATGTGATACAAGATATACCCTGGGAAACCCTTATTGAGGGAAAAACCTAGCCTTCAAAAGAATCCATCACCATGTATTATTCAGCAAAAATATCATTACAATACAACCATGGAAGCCTTCAAGGCCATAGCCATGACCAAGCAATCCATATGAACAAGCATGAATCCACACATCTCATGCCATGTTTTCAACCTTCACATATGCTCCCTTGGCTAACCTATCAAGCCTTATTTTGCTCAACTCTTTCCTTTTTCCCTTCTTCTCACTTTCTCATACCAACAACTACCCTTGTGGCTGCTTATATAGTATCAAGTCCTACAAAACCACTAAGTGGTATTACATAAACCATGTGCTACCTAACCCATTAACCCCACATTTATTATTAGAAATTTAATTCCTTTCCTCAATATTAAATAATTGCATAAAATATTATCACAATGTTACAATACAACTCATCAAGTATATCCCATGGGAGTCTTTACATGTTGCACATCCATCTAGATGCAACATTACATAATTAAAAAAAAAAACAATATAACAATATTATGCAATGTGTACAACACCCATTATCTCAACAATCTCGCACTTGTTGGATACATTGCATAGAGTCAATTCGTAGCCACATAAATGAACAAGGGAAAAATCCCTCCTAGTACATCCACCATCATGGATCAAAGTACACTATGTGCTCCATCCTAGTACCCATAATGATGTAGGAGCATCTTGAGTTTTCTTGCTAACTACTTTGGAGTTCATGGGAGGAGGCTTAGTAGTTGCTTTGGAGGGTGCATGGACTAGTACTTGGCCAAAGAAGGATTAGAGATCAGCATGGTCTATGGGACTTGGCATGGTCTTTAGAGCTTGGTATGGTTTGGGATCTAAGCATGGTCTAGGGACTCAACATGGTCTTTAGTTTCTTGGCATGGTTTGGGCACTCAACATGGTCTTTGGTTGCTTGGCATGGTCTAGGAGGAGCTCGACCTTGCTTAGGAATTTGGTGCTTTTTGTAGGCCATGTAACTAATTTTCCACAATGAGTTAGAGGATAAAAATTTTAGGGATTGTAGAGGATGTAGATTTCTACCTATGGTTCAAAGCAAGAGTTATAAGTCAATTGGGGCTAGGAGATATCATGATTTTAATCCAATATCAATTTTGGGCATTTAATTGTTGTTGTAGGCCGACTTGTGGCATTTAATTTATGTATTTGTATTTAATTTGTGTTTTGGGCTGATTTGTGGCTTAGATTGGTATAAGTAGGGGTTGTGGGGAAGTCTTTAGTTATTATTCATCCATCATGGAGAAGAGGAGGAGCTAGAAGAGTGAATTTGGAGAAGAGCTAGTAGTTGCGGCTTGGAAAACAAGGTGATTGCTTGGTGGGCTTGCGAGAACAAGTTGAGATCTTCCTTGGGGGTTTCTACTAGAGAGTGGATATGGACTAGCTAGGGTTTGGATTGGATCTTGAGCAATCTTGTAGATCTATTACTTGTTTTGTATTTGGTCGTAACCAGGAAGGCCTTATAGCCTAACACATTGCATGTAATCAGTTATATTTTATGAATATATTATTGTAATTTGGTATCAGATCTTGCATTATTGCTTCTTCTTGTTGTGTTTCTACTGGAGGGTTGTATAGTTGGGGGCTAGGACATAATCTTTGGGGATTCTCCTACCTTGCACTGCGTTATGTGGTATTAGAGCAAAGGTTGTTCTTGAGTGTGTAGATAGATCACCAAATTTGAGGCAGTTTACACTAAGACTTGGGTGGAGAAGTAGGTTTGATCTTGATCTAGTGGTTGATTTTCTTTCTAGAGTCCTAGATCTCTTGGTTGCAAGGTGGCATATCATGGTTTTGGCTTGCAATTACAGAGGGCTTATAGATGGATTGATGGATGCAAAGATGGAAGACTAATCTTGTTGAGGCATGATCATAGAGAGTTGTGGATTATAGATCTGTGGTCCTAGACTTGTGGTGTGGTTCCTGATTGTTCATGTGAGGTGGCAAGTTGTGATATGACTTGCAAAAAATTCAAAGTTGTCACAAGGAGCATGGGAAGGATTTGTTGTAGAGGGTTTAAAAAGCTCTTGGGAGATGGATCCAAGAGGATTGGACCTTGAGATGATTGTGAATCTCCATGATGTGGTGGAGAGGAGGTTTTCTTAAATATCTACACAGTTTGAAGCTAGCTTGGCTGATTGACTTAAGGATGGGGTGAGGAAGGAATTTTGTAGATGTTTGTGGAGTTGGAGTCTACAAATCTAGAAGAGAGTTGTTTGGCTAGTTAAGACACTTGTTTGTGAGAGAAGATGGCATAGCAAGGTCAAGGTGGAAGAGGTTGGTTTTGTTGATCAGATTGTGGAGTCTGATACCTAACTTGCAGAGCAGCTAGAGGTTGTTGCTGAAGATATTCCTAACCTTGTTGATGTTGGGATAGAGGTTGGTTTTCATTATTAGTTGGCTGAATCTAACATGGAAATTGTAGAGCAGTTGGTCATGAATGATCCAATTGCTATTAGTGATGAGTTGTGTGTTGCAGAGCATCTTGTTGTGAGAAATGAGTTTGCTAGTGTTGAGAGTTTGGCATGTGTTGATGGAGATCTACATATTGCTGTTGATGTGGAGTTTGTTGCTACTAGTTTGGATTCACCAATTTCTGATGTGGATGAGGTTTTGTTGATGAAGCATTATGTCCATTTTGCCCCTAGGAGTGAGCACGTTGAGTAGGTGGTTGAGATTCTGGTATTTGATATAATGATGCAGATGTGGATGATGTGCAGATTGGTTTTCTTGTCCCTATTGGAGTGGAAACCTTTGGTGAAGATGAAGTTGGTTGTTGATCTTTCTTTGAGAATCAAAGTGTGGGACACACTTTTCTATTTTCTTGGGGAGTCTGATGCAGGAACATCTTGGGTTTTCTTGGTGACTACTTTGGAGTTCATGGGAGGAGGCTCAATAATTGCTTTGGAGGGTGTATGGATTGGTACTTGGTCGAAGAAGGATTAGAGCTCGGCATTGTCTTTGGTTTCTTGGCATGGTTTGGGTACTGGACATGGTCTTTGGTTGCTTGACATGGTTTGGGCACTCGACATGGTCTTTGGTTGCTCGACATAGTCTGGGAGGAGCTCAGCCTTGCTTAGGAATTTGGTGCCTATTGTAGGCCATGTAACTAATTTTCCAAAATGAGTTAGAGGATGAAAATTTTCAGGATTGTAGAGGACTTAAATTTTTACGTATGGTTCAAAGCATGAATTCTAATTTAATCGGAGCTAGGAGATATCATGATTTTATTCGAATATCAATTTTGGGCATTTAATTGTTGTTGCTGGCTGACTTGTGGCATTTAATTTATGTATTTGTATTTAATTTGTGTTCTAGGGAAAATTGTGTCTTAGATTGGTATAAGTAGGGGTTGTGGGATGTCTTTAGTCATTATTCATCCATCATGGAGAAGACGAGGAGCTAGAAGAGTGAATTTGGAGAAGAGCTAATAGCTATAGCTTAGAAAATAAGGAGATTTCTTGGTAAGCTTGTGAGCACAAGTTGAGATCTTCCTTGGGAGTTTCTACTAGAGTGTGGATCTAGACTAGCTAGGGTTTGGATTGGATCTCGAGCAATCTTGCAGAACTATTACTTGCTTTGTATTTGGCCATAATTGGGAAGGCCTTACAGCCTGACACATTACATGTAATTAGTTATATTTTATGAATATATTATTGTAATTTGGTATTAGATCTTGCATTATTGCTTCTTGTTGTTGTGTTTCCACTACATGGTTGTATAGATGGGGGCTAGGACATCTCCTTTGGGGATTCTCCCACCTTGTGCTGTGTCACACAACAAAATCAAATTATCTAGCATATCAAACATGTGTGATCTCACCTCCTATTATGCCACTGCCACTAGACATACATAGAAGCCATCCAAAGAGAAAGCCACCCAACCTGTTGCATTAGAAGATCATAAAATCTTGTACCAACTAAAATGTCAAGCACAAAAAATTTGATCCAAAGGTAATCACATGTATCCATAGTTGTAAAAAATATCCATAGCTGAAATAGCACCCACAACAAGTGCCAAACCCATCCAACTATCCATACCTCCAAAGGTATACAAAGTGAATCTCACATCATCAACATATCCAATCTATAACCTACAATCACAAGCCTCAAGAGCAATACCTGCCACATATATACCAAGAAGCTCCCACTACAAAAGATAATGTCAAATCTATAACCAATTCACTCACAACATCTCAAAGAAGTGAATCCATGTAGTCTCAAGGACATTCACAATACATAAACTAATAACTTGTAAGAATAACTCTCATAAGAAGTCTCCAACACTCTCCTAAGTTCTCCACTACCAATAGAGGAAAGAGATAAAGGAATAACCATGTCATCTCTCACATGACATACATGAGCACAAACTAGTGATCACAATCTCTAGCCAATCTCAAATCCAATGTAAGTGAAACTGAACATCCAAGAAGATAACCAAGACCAAAGAGAAACCATGCAAATCATAACCTATATCATGTCCTTCTACATACACCTCTAGATGTAAACTATGCAAGTATGATCTCCTCCATAAAACCCCAACCAAGAAGCCTTAACAACACCCAAACAATACCATATAACTAATCATGGATGTAAGCCTCTCACAAGAAGATCAAACTCATAAACCATTCCTAATATAAAACTACCTCCCAAACTTAACCAACATAATAACATAAGCAAATGGAGATAACAAATGCTAAACCATCTCTCAAGTGAACCCTCTAGAACTAACTCATGTACCATAGCTCAAGATCCATATCCATGAAAGATAAGCATAAATATAATGCACCTAAAAATAAAAAATAGGCTATACCTCTCAAGTAGCAAACCGCCGAGTAGACCAAGAGTGGGGAATGGGAATGCTCATCAAGATATCCAAGTCTCCAACTAAGACTTATCTAAGAATGATCTCCTCTCAAGTCCATATCAAGTGACTGCCCCTCGGACTTCCTGCTGAAACCAAATAACTATCCCAAAAAATACTTCTCTAATCCAAGAGAAATCAACATCACCACTATCTCTAAGTATTCATGAGCACCTATAACCAATCAATCCATGCCAACTCCAAATGTAACATAGCAATATCATGAAGTATCCATCTTATGATCAATGTACTTAGTACCAAGAAACTAAACCAATATCATTGTCAAAGTTCCAACCATGGCCTTAGGAACATAAACATGACAACATGATCTTACTGTCTCAACCAAAGAGATAACATGCTCCATATGAACATATTATAACATGTCACAACTCTAAAAATGTATCAATAGTATACCATGACATAATAATGAAACCGTCCTTACATCAAGGATAACATGTCAAATGAAAGCATAAACCACACCTTTACCAAGAACCCCATTAGTCCTCAAGATGCAACCATCTCCACACACCATGAAGAAAAAAATCTCCACATACCATGAAGAACCCTCTCCACACACCATCTATAGATGAGACATTATTAATGAGCAAAAAGGTAGATTGCTATAATCAACAATGAAAGAATCTCAATGAATGTTTACAATAAGAGATCATCCTTATAAAGGAGATCGAAACCTTGAAAGGTCTAACCTAGGTTGCATTATAAAATTAATAAAAGAATTAATTATTAGATGCCTAAAGTTTAGCTAGCAACTAGAGTTAATTAGGAAATATCTAATTACTCTAATAGAAAGAACATCATTATTATAATTAGTCATGATAAAAAAAAATGAATATTATGATTTGCACTCTTTTTAGAGGAGATTAGAAACTCTATAAATATTGGCTCCCAAAATACCTTTCATATGCAAGGCAGGTCTAGATAGAGAAAAAAATCTTAAGGCTCAGATAAAAGAAGGCATAAACCTATGGGATGCTTTAGAACCACTAGAAAGAACAAAATACTAAAATTGTAATTAAAGAAGGCATATGAAGAAGGACTATAAATACATCAAATGGGCACAACTAAATGCCTACATCTGCCTACCTTTTAATGCTTTCTTTATATATTTTTGTTGGTAGACCTCAAACTTGACATTTTCCTCGTGTTTTTAATTAAGAAAAACAAGAATTACATCAAATATGGATAAATAGATGCACTTTCTTCCATCTCATAGTAATCTAATTTCATCCCAAATTATTCAAATAATTGTGTCAAACAATCAATGATATATGATTATTATTGATAATTTGTTAGGATATGAAGCCTAATGGTCATACTAACTTTTTAACTTCTCATGGATCTTTTCTTGAAGGTTGTATGTGAATGTAGAAATGGATGTGTAGTATGTACTACATTTGTATTATGGATTACATTAATAGATCAATTTCTTGCTTGAGAGTGGATGTAGGTAGTTATCGAAGATGACTATAAATATTGCATTTCTTGTGTTTTACCTTCTTATTTTTCTATTGTGTTTCATTTCTTCACTTATTTTATATTTACAATTAGTATTAGAGCCGAGATGAAGTTGAAAAAGGATAGAAAAAATGATGTTAATTATGTAATCGATGAATTTTTTGGTAACTTAGAAAAAGATGATGTGTACCTAAAAGTTGAAAAGAAACATCATGTAGGCTGGTGTAATGGATGGAAAAATAAGGAGGATTCATTGAAAAAGAAAGAAGACTAGTTGATAAGCAATAATCAAAAGAGTATTTGGAATCAACTACAGGTGGATTCAGACGGAATTGAAGTTAAAAATAATTAATATTATATATTTTGGAAGCAATGGAATATGGATGTCGATTCAAGTATTAGTGGTAGACATATTTTAGAATCGTCCTATTTTAATTATCAGAAAATATCAAATGACAAAAGTGGGATTAGTTGGGGTGATTAAGAAGACAACTAGCAAAGGCTCAAAGAACAATTCTTTTGATATACTCTTGTCTAAAATAAATATACTCACCTCAGATAAGGAGGGGGAAAATAAAAATGAAAAAAATGAGGCTACCATCGCATGAAGAAGATTGTCGACCACAGATATAATATCTACGTCCATTATAAGTACGCAGAATGAAAAGCGGCCACTGAGCAAGAAGCGATCAATAACATTGGAAGTCTACAATGGTAGGAATAGGAATAGGTTAGAGGTCAAAGGTCAAAGGATAGAATGTCGTCCTCGATGTCCAAAACTGCAAGGACAATAGTTGGCATTAGTCTTAATTTATTATTTAATTATAATGCTCCTAATGCAACTTTACATTATTAATTTTTAATAAATATGCACCTCTCTAGTAGGGGAAAGTGCTTTATAGTTGGATCTATTAATAAAAATCTAATAAAGATAACAATTAGGTAGAAAGAGCTTTTTAGTGGAGCTTTAAAATAATCATACCAATAGTTATTCAAAAATAGATTTAAATTCATAAGAGTAATATTATATCATGTGTCACTTCAAGATAATAATAAACAAAATTTTTAATGTATGTCTATTTTGACAAACAAAAATTATAATATCTTTCAAAAGACTCTTCAAAATAGATCACCAAATATAATAAGTTAGATTATTAGTCCCACTTATATAGGTGAAGATTTATGTTTTCACTTCATTTTTTTCAATAGTTTGCCTCCATTCTAAATAAATTAATGGAGACTTATAATATTTTGCAGTTATGTTATGTTATTTTTTATTTTTTGAATATTGTTTCTCTTTTATAATTTGGTCAACACACATTTGCTAGTGGTTTTTTTTTTTTTTTTTCACTTTCCATTCCAAAAATTCAAAAAAAATCTCCTACAACCAATTAAAAATAACAACATGAGAAATTTCTTTACCTTGGTATCTTTTATAATATAAAGTTCTAATAATAAATCAATTAGAACAATTTAACTAATGAGATAACTAAGAGTAAATTAAACTATGCATGTCTCGATGATAATGAATATGTGGTTTTATAACTTCTTTTGATAGTTAAATGTGACAATTATATATTTTTCTTCCAAGAGTGAAGGACAAGTTCCACTAAATGGTAACAGTGTGTTCTAATATTTTTTCTGTAAGTGTACTCTATCTTTCTAAAAATTTCTCTACGTTCTTTGAATATTTCATTTTATTACAATGGTTTTTAAAGATACTTGATATTGGGTTTTGTTCAAAGCAATTCTAGTGTACAGTTCTTGACAAGGCATTTTCAAAATTAGGTTTTTGCATTTAGTTTGTATTGATTTAAAGATTTGGAGACTTTTGGTTTTGTTGTTCCAAGTTAAAAGTTAATATGTAGTTTTTGAAATTGCACAACATTGGTTTGGGTTACCAAAACTTCCATTTGTGAGGCCTCACCCGGACCGTCATGGCATAGATGACACATTTGTATTGTGATACTTGTAGTTCAACATTTTGGTAACCTTTTGAGACTATAAGGTTTTATCATTCTAATATATGCATTTCGATGACCTGCACATTAGGACCTAATTTATTAGATTAATGATTTCCATTTCATGTTCTAAATCATTTCAATTAGAAAATTTGAGTTTTGAAGAAATGGTATGGCTACTTGCTTTGTAGATATTTGGGATTTGGATATTCAAGACTTAGAAGGAAAATGTCTTATTTCAATAGTGTTTGTAATTATAAAATGTACTAAGGACCTAATTTTATGAAATAATCAAACATATTTTAAAACCATATTCTCCACTTAGGTTTATGTGTGTCTCATGAACATTTATCCTAATTGACTTATCTCCGAATAAATGTTTTGGGAAATGGCAATTGAATCCATACTATGATGATGAGATGCCATAATTTAAATAAAATCTTAGGTACTCTATAGTCATTTCTAGATACATTTGAGTTCATGAGGGAGTTTCCTTAGAAAGGTGTTGATTTATACCATTATGGAAGCTATGAATTAATAAAATTTTCCTAGATAATATTTACTTGTATGAATATGCATATGGGTACTTGAAAAAAAATTAAAAAATAGAAGGGATCATTACAAATTATATATGGAAATTTCATTAGACGAAGAAGTGTTTGCAAGGTAAGAATATTGGATGATAATAAAATGCTAGTGTTTATTATTCAAAGTATATTGGAAACATAGGATGTAGTTCGTTCACTTGATGATTGAATTCGAACATATGTTGACATTATTATGTTACATCCTAGCTAGTTAAGTGTTTCCATGAGTTATACTCCTAACTCTATTATGCTTACCTCTCTATGATGATTGACTATTTTAAGTAATTTTGTGAAGGATAATTGATCTAAGAGGATAAAATGTGGCACAAGGCCCCACTTTGATTCCATAATAACACTTGACACACTTTTATATCAGGCTCGATTTGTTGATAAATCATATTGATGACTAATGAATTTGACTACTATGATAGGAATGGATATTATAGGATGTAATATTTTTACATGTTGATTTATGATTTAAATGCAGATAAATAATAATTTGTTAATTATGACTTAATGTAATATGAAGATAAATGTTAATCTGATCATGATGATTTAATGTGATATGTAGATAGGGGTTAATTTGACGGCTTATGTTATGAAGATTTGTGATTCTAACATCTTGGATGATTTAAATGGAAATAAGTAGGAAAATTTACTTGAATTATGGTTATCACTATACACATATACGTTATACATGTTATATGAATCCTTGGACTACTGATGCTCGAGTTTATTGTGTAGGAAGTGGAACCATGGAAATTCTTGGGGGAAACAAGTTCCAAACCCTGTGAACACAGCTTAACTAAGGCGAACCTTTGGAAGGTTCAAAAGCCTCATTCTAAAAGTAATTTTCTTTATAATTATATGGTTGGTTGGTTGCTTGCTTGCTTGTGAATATGTTTAATCATAACCTAGGTGCATTAAGGGCATGGCAAGGAAAATGCAATGTATTTTTATGTGTGTCACTTGACACTTGTATAGTCTATGTGTTGATGACATCTCACCTATAGTGTTGATCACAAGGTTACTCAATCTTGGTTATGTTCCTTCTTTCCAAATTAATGGTTAAGTACACCCATTTGGGAGAGAGTGTTAGGATGGGTCACCATCATAGGAAATTCGAATTTGGATTTGCCTAGGGTTTCAAGGGGTCATTGGGAGGTCCCAAAGTGCTTTTTTTGTTGAAATAAGCTAACCATGTGATAGTATATCAAGTTAGGGACCTAATTTTGATCATGTGAGTGACTAGACAACCTAGGGGGCCCCTTTACCCATGCATTCTTCCACCAATTCGAAAATGGACTTGTCACATGTGTTTCCTTACATGTTTCCACTAAGTCAAATATAGCAAAATCACAGGAGACAAGTTTGTAAGGGGGGGATGGCTTAGTGTTTTTGCTAAAAATAGTTAGTGTGGAGGCCTTATTAGAGGGTCTTGGACAAACTAGTGGGTTGTTCACCCACTCTCTAATTTTAGAGACAACTAGACTTTGGAAGGAAGAAGGGAGCTCTACTACAACTATCTTTACCCTAGCTTGGACCAAGGTTAGTGTTCCAAATCCATGTTTCATTCTCATTTTTGAGTATTGTAAAAGTAGATCTGCAAGTATGAGGAATGTGTCAAGGGAGTATGCACTATAGTGGGAGTCTTGCATCTTGGATTGATGTTGTGTTGTGGATGGTGAGAATATGTAGTGTTCTTGTTGCATTATGGATTTTGATATTTTGATGTGGCATTGTGAGAATGTGATGTGATCTTGGAGATTTCTTCTTGGTTTTTGCTTGCTTGTTTCTTCTCTTTTATTTCTTTATTGAATGTAAATGTTGAATGTGCTTATGGGTGTGAAGGCTTCACTCACCCTTGGGAAGGCAGAGAAGCCCTGGGTGAAGGGCACAAGTTGGGCTTGACATTGCAGGTGAGAAAGAAATCTTTTTCTTTTACCTCATGATGAGGTTTGTTAATATCATGGAGCATGGGCTCCATCATGGCCATTAATTTTGTTGTTTGGGAGGTATAAGGAGGTTTGGTGGAAGAGGAGGAGATGGTTGTTTTAAAGGCCTTGAGAGGCAATGTAGTGGCAATATGTTGTTTATGTTGTGGTGGCCTTGAGAGGAAAAATGCATTGGCAATATGATATTTATGTGTTAGAATTTCTCCTCCTTGAAGAGCCCACCTTCACCCAACATTTTATGATTCCAATGGTGAATCATTGTGCAAGCCATGGGAGGGTGTTGATTGTGTTTGTGTTGTGTTTCATGCAAAGTTTTGATGAAGTATGTGTGTAACCTGTTTGGTTCTTGTTTCCCCTGCTCGGTGGGTGGCTTCATAAAAGCCTAGGTTGGGAGGTGAGCCTCCATGGTTCCTTGTGTGGATGTGTTATGTGCAGGTCTTGAGAAGATGAACCTTTTGGAAAGTATTAGGGCCTCACCTTTGATAAAGTGGAGAGGATTCATTTGTGTGATGAAAGGTCATTGTTCATGTCATCCTTCTTGGAATGTAATTTTGTAAAACCCCATTGTTATTGTGATGTAAGGGGATTGTATCATTATTACTGAAAATCCATTGGAGGAAATATTAGCAAGTTGTATATATATATATATATATATATATATCACTTACAAAGACATTCTTGTTGTATTCAAGTTGAGGTTGTGGGAAAACTCCATCTTGTTGGGGGCATTTAAACGTATTGCATGGGTAGTGTTATTGCTTCTCATTGACAAAGAGATTTGTGAAACATCTATGTTTATTGAATAGCATTTCCATTGTGTTGTCATACTATGAAGACTTCACCACCTTTTTGTGCATTGTAAGAATTATTGGAGGAAGCATGTATTATGTGTAGAAAGATAAGTTGCCTTGGTTCTTAAAGTTATTGAGCTCCTTTACTTCAGTGTAGATTTCAAGATTGAATTTAATTATCATGAAAGAATAATCATATTAGGAGAATTAGTTCCATGGAATGATATTATCTCTCCAACTCTCTTGAAAAATAATTGTATAAGAATCATTAAATTTGATCTTTGCATGTGAATACAATGTTGGATCTTGAGCAAATGATTTACTAAATTTCATTACTCATAGATTAGAATTATTCAGCTTGTTTCATTTAAGAATTCTGTCATGCTTTCTATAGGTGCTCCTGTATTGAGTTATTGTCCAAATGAAACAATTAGTTCATTAATTTAGACTCTCATAACATATCAAGTAACCCCTATTGTATCTTTACAATAACCTAAAACTATTGAAGAAGAAAACCAAATAGAAGGTATTGAATGTATAGAGCACAAGAAATAACTTGTTGTAGGTGTTCCTTAACTCTCTGGAATTTGTATGAAGGTAGTGAAAATAATACACAGACAATACAGACTAATAAAATATTCAGGAGAATATACCATAGAATCTTTAGAGGAGAAAATAATAAAATACCTAGCTAAAGAAGTATGATGTAGGTATCCAATCCCCAAGTCATCTTTAAGTACAAACCATTATCCTTAAAACAAATAGTCAAAAAATAATAATAATTAATTAATTGAGGGTCAATCCCTAAGCATGGGTCAGCCTGACATTATGAAGGGACATAAACATTTAAATTAAATTAAAACATTCTCAAACTTGTGGAGGGAATCCTCCCTTAGCGCCATTTGATTAAGGAAGCATGGTATTGGTCAAATATCCACATGGCGCAGTGGTCCCCACATGGAACCTTTCCAGTTGGAAGCCTTTCCTAGGCGCCAATTTCTAACAATCATGACTAGAAAAACAAACCCAACAAGTTAAGGAAAAAGGTGCCTAAATACTTTTCATCCCCCTCTGCCATGTCAATACATCACATCCTAGGTGCTTACTCATAAAAAGGGCCTGTACTTGGGTGCATGTAATATGGAAAAGATAAATTAGAGTACCCTCATTTAACGCCTCCTTCCTTGGTTTAAGGAATTGTGCCACCCTAGGTATTTTGGCGCTTTGGGAAGGGGGAGAGTAGTATTAGGATAAAAGGGGGTAAGTACTAGGTGGTTAGAAGATGTTAGAAAATCTTGGGAAATGATAGATGGCACCTAGTTTGAAGAGGGAATGCATTATAATTAGTGATGTTTGAGGGTGAAATGTTAGGTAGAGTCAAGGGGTAATAGGTATGTTAAGGGGTAATAAATTGTAATTAATGGAAGATTTAGTGATTAGGTTGTATGAAGGCATGGGGTTTAGGAAAATAATTTTGTAAAAATAATAATAATAATAAACATAGGAAGTAAGAAGGATGGTAGGTAAATAGGAATCATTGCACATAGTAATTGTGTGTCTACTTTTGTGTTAGAAGCTTTATTAATGTGTTTGGGTTTAAACATGTGTATTACTTGTTAAATATAAAGTAGGATAGTAGGGTAGAGAGTTAAGAAAACTAAATATTAGTAATTTGATTTTTATTCTTGTTTGGACTTTTATAATCTTTGTATTTCATTCGTTAGTAATGGTATGACCCTTTAATTATGATATAAACTTAACAAATTTATTTTTCTTATAGAAATGATCTAATACAGATGTTAATCAACACTAGAAGTTGATAACCAATAATAAGATTTTAGAGAAATTAAAATTTAAATAAATAGTATGTGTATATGCTTCAACAATAAATAGAAGAATGGTATGGGTTTAAGTTATTAAGTAAGAAGTTTAATGAATTGACAGTGCGAAAGAGCTCATTAAAGTTTGTATACCTAAATAAAAATAAATAAAAATAATAAAATAAAATAGAGTAGAATTGGACATAGGACAGAATGAGTTAAGGTCACATACATATAAGTTAAGTCATTTTGTAATTGGAACATCCAAGACAACTGTAGCCATATTTGCAAAACTATTGAATTATTGCAGCTTCATTAAAAAAAAAAAAAAAAAAAAAATTGAAAAAAAATTGTTGGTAGTGTTTTGCCATGTAAAAATTGGGCATGACACCATTTTAGGTTGTTTTGAATGGAAGAGGGTTGCCTTTGAATCAACCTTACACTGATTCGATTCTGGATTGCTTTAGTAAATCATGTCTATGGCCAATGTATCAGATCTCTGAAACAATTAAATTTGCAATTCCTAATATTGTTAAGTATCAATTAGTCTTATTGTATTTGAAGTCTGGTTTCAAATAATTTCCTTCGAGCATGTTGATGAATTGATTCATGTTAGGATTACATGACATGAGCTCTAATTATTTAATTTGAAATACAAGTTCTGCTAGAATTGGGCTAATATTTTGTGTAGATTGATGAAAGGTTGGAATTATGTTTGTTTTGGTAAACATATCAAAAAAACTTGGAAAGAGAGTATTAGTTTTAGATTAAAATTGGAAAAGGATGAATATGTTAATATGATACATGAAATATGAGCTTCATTTGAAAGAATATTAGATTGAGTAAATAAAGTTTTCCTCATTGTTTTGAATTATAGATTGGAGATTATTAAATTTTATAGTTTGGAAATTGATTAGAGATTGGTAAATTTTTAAAAATCAAAATTATAATAATTTATATAATTTTTTTTGGAAATTTTTTTATTACAAATGAATGTAACATTTGAATATTAAACCTAATTCTTTCCTTTATTTAGTTTCATTATAATTTAGTAAGATTTTTAATGTTTATTTTAAGATAAGTCACATTAGGAATAATTGTTTATTTTTGTTCTAATTTTCTTAGTTTATGTTTTTACTTAATTTACTTAATATTTAGTTATAAAGCTCTAGCAAAAATTCTTTTTGTTATGAAATTATTCTTTTTTTCTTTGATAAATAAGTGATTTGTAAATGATGTTAGTTAATATAGGTAATTTAATTTAACAAAAGATTGGATTAAAAAATAACAAATAAAGGAACATTCAAATGAATTAGATATTATGTCAAAGAAAAGATAATAAATGATTTGTTTTATCTAATTAAATGAGTTTAGGCTAAATGGAATAATTTCCCTCATAACATGTGATATCTCATTTGTGCATTTGATTTTCTTGGTTGTGAAGTGGAGATTATAAATAAACTTGTTGAATTTTGGAGTGCTTATATATTACAATAGTAATTTACCGATTTAGTTTTAAACTATCAAACATTATTTATTCTTGTGATATTCTTTATCAATTTTTATTAATTTGATCTATAACTTTTATTTTAGATTTTGAGTCTTATATGGTTTCTATGTGGACTAAGAATTTTTCTTATTAGAAAATGGAGACTACATTTTTTTTCCAATTCATAAAAATAATAATTTAGCTACATATTAACTGTACAATATAATACACATTAAATATTTGATATCTTTTTTTGTTAATATTGTAATTTTTTCAGTAGGCGGGACCCCTACTCAACCAAAGCTCTTGTTTGAAATATGTTAAACCCTCCTTCAAATTCTACTTTCTACCTAAATGTCAACTTTGCCTTTGCCTCCCACATTTGCTCCATATATTCACCAGAACCATGTCTCAGTTTTCTAAAGAATTTTGTAGGTAAACAAACAATAAGAAATGATAATTGCAAACCCATTACCATGTTTTCTCTTCACTCTTACTATGTTGATTATGTTTCATCTTTACGACCAGTGCAATGTTGGTGGAGGAGATACTCTCTCCTTGGGCGCATCGATATGTGGAAATCAGATAATAATTTCAAAGAATGGAATGTTTGTTACCGACTCTGTAGTTTCCAAGCAACGATGATGTTTTTTGTTCAATGCGAGAATATAAGTGTCTCTCTACATTAGGATCAGTGAAGTTTTCACATGTTTTAGTGAGTTCACATCATTTCTCATATTTGTGTTCTTTCTCTAGTGTTTCCTCTATTGAGTTTTTGATGTTGAACAAAGAAAATCATATCTTTATGTTGTATTATTCATAGACTTGTCCACATTCCTCGCCCTCTCTAGATTTATACCATAAGAAGGCATAATTTGGCTTCATCTTATGAGATGTCTATGAATTATTATGTCATTTCATTTGCAAAAGGAGCTTCTTTTAGGTAGAATTTGGCAGGCATATTTGAAACATTTACAGAATAAGAATTATTTAAGTTTTGATTACTATTTCAAATAGAATAAAAAAGAGATGCAGTGCATCATATTTCTTTGTAAAGGTTCTATTCTCGTGAAGTGGGTAAATTATGGTTGGTATTAGTATGAAAGTTAAAAATTTGAAAGAGTGAGAAATACATTGGGTAAGTTATGGCTGGTATTAGCATGAAAGTTAAAAATTTGAAAGAGTGAGAAATACATTGAAACAACATTCATTTGTAGGAGTTTATTTTGTGCAATTGTATTTTTTGTTAAGGCGTTCAAATTTTATCTTATAATAATAAAAAATATCTGTAGCATGGGGCGAACATTTAGCGTGTTAAACTAGGGCGAATATTTAGATGACAAGAAATGTCCTTATCAGAAGTAACTTTGTATCAGTTTCTATATATTTTCACCAATTTGTTGACGCATCAGAATCGCGTTTGGTATTTTTTTAAAGAGACCTTGACGTAGATTGACATTAAGTAAACGAAGATTGACATCAACAGATGGAATGAGCACATTGCTTCATGTTTTTTCTTCCTATACCTTGACCTCGACCTTGATTCAGATCATTTTCCTTTCATGTTTTCAGTAGCTCTGTTCATATTCAAAAAACCATCACTTATCTTTCTTAGTCTTTTAAAGTAGTCCGAAATCCTATGCTGCTGCTATATATTCTGATCAACCCAACAAAAGATATATGAAGTCCAAGATTATGGAAATGGGAAATAAAGGTCCGCCTTTCGCTATTATTGTTGTTCTAATTCTGTTTCTCTACTGTCACGAATGCAGAGCTGAGGGGGGAGATACTCTCACCTTGGGTGCCTCGCTGACGGGAAACCAGACAATAACTTCAAAGAGCGGAACATTTGCCTTGGGATTCTTCAGCCCACCTGGGAGCAATAATAACTGGTACATTGGCATCTGGTATGCTAAATTAGTGGAGAAGACGATTGTTTGGGTGGCTAACAGAGAAAGACCCGCAAAGAATAGGCCAGGCGTTTTGAAGCTGTCCAGAAAAGGAAGTCTGGAACTGTTTGATGCAGAGGGTACGTCTCTTTGGTCAGCCAACATGTCCAACAAGGCTTCTCGGGCCGTGATTTTAGATTCTGGCAATTTCGTAGTGTTGAGCGATGGCGAAAATAAATCTAAGCCTGTTTGGGAGAGCTTTGACCATCCCACTGATACTTGGTTGCCCGGTATGAAGATTGGCGGAACGAAAAAGCTGTTTAGCTGGAAGAGTTCAGTGGATCCCGCACCGGGGCCTTTTTGCAATGAGATGGATCCGTCGGGAAGCAGACAATTCGTGCTGAGATGGAACGATTCTGTAGTTTACTGGGAGAGCGGAGAGTGGGACGGCAAACGTTTCAGTCGGATTCCAGAGATGACGTTGAAAGGCTCCTTCCGCTACACCGTTCAAAATACCACCTCTACTTTTCACATCACCTACGAGCCCTCGCCAACCCTGAAAGTGCTCACGCAGTTCGTCGTGCACAAATCTGGATTGTACATATTGTACGTCTTATTTGATAACGTTACGTGGAGCGTGACGTGGTCTCAGCCCAGAGATCCGTGCAGCGTATATAACATCTGTGGCGCTTACGGAAGCTGCAACTCCAACAACGTTCGGCTCTGCAGCTGCGTCGAAGGGTTCGTCCCCAGAGATTATCGCTCGTGGAGTTTGCAGGATTGGTCCTCAACCGGCTGTGTTCGACAGAGCCCGCTTAACTGCCATGCTCAAAATGGCAGCACTGACGGATTTGTTGCCTCCACCGCAACTTTGCCCGACAAGCTCGATTTCCTCGAATACAACGATGCAACGACGAAGAATGATTGCGAGAGAGCGTGTCTCCGCAACTGCTCCTGCACTGCGTATGCTTTCACTCAGCCTTCCGGGCCATGCAAAATCTTGTCCGGAGATCTGCCAACCCTCCGCAACTCTTCATCACAAAGCAGCTCAGAAGTCTTTGTTCGATTATCCGCCTCTGCTCTTGCGAAGCTTGATCATATTCAACGAGCGTCTTCCAAAAGTAGAACAACAGTGAGCATTGTGGGCGCAGTGCTCGGCATTGTTGGTGCTGTTGCAATTGCTTTGTGTATCTATTCGTTTCTTCTTTGGCGGAGATGTCGGCTACGGGAGATGCAAATGCTTGCAGAGTCCGCCGATCCCTTTCTGAAGATGTTTACTTACAGAGAGTTGAAGACTGCGACGAGCAATTTCAGGACAAAGCTGGGGAGCGGAGGATTCGGGACAGTGTTCAAGGGAACTCTGGCAGACGGCACGCTCGTAGCCGTTAAGAAACTGGAAGGTGGTTCAGGACGAGACGAGAAACAATTCCGAGCGGAAATTCACTCTCTGGGAAGCATACAACATGTGAATCTGGTGAGGCTCCGTGGGTTTTGCGCAGAAAGGTCAGAGAGGCTGCTGGTTTACGAGTACGTGCCCAACGGCTCTCTGAATTCCTTGCTCTTCAGTGGGGGCTCCGAAAGCAAAGGGAAAGTACTCGACGACTGGAAGACCCGATTTGAGATCGCGCTGGGCACTGCAAGAGCGATAGTTTATCTCCATGAAGGATGCAGAGATCGCATCATTCATTGTGATGTTAAGCCCGAGAACATTCTCCTCGACGGTGAGTTGTCCCCAAAGCTGGCTGATTTTGGGATGGCGAAGCTTGTGGGTAGAGATTTTAGTCGCGTTCTGACGACTATGAGAGGAACGAGAGGTTACTTGGCTCCAGAGTGGCTCTCCGGTGTTCCCATCACTGCCAAGGTTGACGTCTACAGTTTTGGCATGACGCTCTTGGAGATCATTTCGGGGCGAAGAAATCTCGACACGAGCCTGCCTGATCCAAACAAGCATTACTTTCCCTCGTGGGCCGCAGCTCAGATTTACGAGGGAAATAGTAATAACATCGTGGAGGAGTACGTTGCGTTCGTAGAGGAGGAATATGTAGAAGAGGTTAAAAGAGCTGTCGCTGTTGGGTTGCTGTGCATTGAACAGGATGAGAATGTGAGGCCAAGCATGGGACAAGTGGTGCGGATGTTAGAAGGGAAGATGGAGCCCCCAACTCCGCAGATTTCCAGTGATGGCGATGGTAGTGCTTGTGACGATGTAAGTGTGGATCCAGTTTAAAGCCATGTTGGAGCGGAGGCTACAAGTTTTTATCTCTGTCAATATCAGTTCAGTCTCTATCTTTTCACGTCTTTTGTAATATCTAGGTAAGTATCTGTCTCACTCTAGTGAGATTTAGGTAAGTATCTGTCTCACTCTAGTGAGATTTATGTGTGATGGTTTGTTGAATTTCTTTTGATTATGTTAGATTTATTATATTAATTAGGTTAATTTCTAATACGGAGAAAGTTAGATTAGATTAATGTAATAAGGGGAATGTTAGATTTATTACATGATTTTTAAGTTTAGTTTAAATAAATAAATAAGTTAGATATATAGTTGTTTGAAAGTTATACCTGTATGTAGTTTTTCTAAGGGAAAATGAGGTTATATAAAATTGTTCACATATCAATGTGAAATATTCAATATCAATTCTATATGTATCCGAATGTATCTAGAAAATCTGAATCAATAAAAGCAACATTTTATATTTTAGTTCTTTCTGATTACATCTTTTATATCCATTATAATGATAGAAAATTTTCCTTTTTCAAAAAGATGTTACAAATTCAAATTTTATAAGAGGTTAGATTATGTATGTCTTGTTTGTTGTATATTCAGATGTTTTGTATTACAATTATAAGGTAGTAATAGATTTTGAATGATAAAAATGTTAATGTTTGCGATGATCTAAGTGGGAATCTAGTTTATAGATAAGTTGGAGTGAAGGCTACAAGCTTTTATCCATCAAATCATTCTACTTCTAATATTTTTATGTATTTTGTGATATTTAAGTAAATTTTTGAGTGACTCTATCGAGAGTTGCTTGTAATAGTTTGTTGTTGTCTTTGTTTGTTCTTGTTTCAGAAAGACATCTTTAGAGTCCAAAATAAATAACGGATATTGTGAACAATGAAAATAATTTATTTTTCTACGCTTTCATTACTATACTTGATAATATTATTCAAGGGAATCAATATAGAAACAATCAAAGCTGATGGTCTCAACAAAGAGATAATTAAAATAGGCAAAGTTATCAAAGGCCACAAAATGAATGGAGAAATTACAATAATAGTCTTAAGGGAGAAAGTAGAATCAAATGTTACAAGTGTGGGCAAGAAGGGCATGAAAGTTACCAATGTTTTAAGAAATGGCAAAGGAAATTTAATCAAATAAGGCAATCAAATTTTGTTCAAGAAGAGGGTGATCCCCATATAATGATAGCTTCTTTGGCTACTCAAGGTGATTCAAGTAATGCATGGTATATTGATTTAGGAGCTAGCCAACATATGACTCACAACAAAAACATCTTTAGCTCTTTAGAAGAAATAAAAGGCATAATATATTTCTCGTTGATTATAGTTCACATGACATAGCAGGAATACATACAATTTCAATGAAAAGTAATGATGGTAAAAGTTTGGAAATAACTAATGTGAATTTTGTACCTAGGTTGGCCAAAACTCTTCTATCAATGAGTCAAATAACTCAAAATGGTTATAAGGTGGAGTTTTATTCACATAAGCGTTTTATCAAGAATATTAATGATGGACACAAAATAGTGGCTAGAGGAGTTGAAAATGATGGAATATATAAATATCTAGCAAGTTTTGACAAGAAAGTTTATATTAGTACAAATCATCTTTAAGTGAGTTATGGCATCAAAGATATAGTCATTTAAATTATCAAAGTTTGGCTATACTTTCAAGGATGAATATGGTTGATGAATTACCTTGCATAAAATTAAACACAAGCGTGTGTGATAGATGCATGGTTGGTAAACAACACAGAGAAACATTTGAGAGGTCTACATGGAGAAAAATAATAATTCTAGAACATGTCCATAGTGATTTGTGTGGTCCTATGAATCCTACATCAAAGGGAGGAGCTAGGTATATCTTGACATTTATTGATGATTTTCCAAGGAAAGTTTGGGGTTAGTTCTTAAATTAAAAAGATTAAGTGTTTAAAAAAATTGAAATCTTTAAAACTCTAGCAGAAAATAAAAGTGGGAATAAGATCAAGTGAATAAGAATTGATAATGGTGGAGAGTGTAAATGTTCTTAAGATCTTTGATAGAATATTTTTTACAATTTATCATAATATTTTATTGTGAGATAATATAGAACTAAAACATATAATATACACAAGTAACTTAGAATTCTTTCAAGTGCTTTATATATAATGATCACTATATAATAGTAAAATTAGAAAGTATTAATAGTTTCTTGACTAGGAAACATATCGTTGCTTAAGGTAATATGAATGTCATTGGTGTTGATTCAATTCCCATCGCAATAATAAGAATATATATATGGGACAAGGGTCTAAGACATGACACTACATGATATGATTATTCATTACAATGTCTAATAACCATTGAAGATGCCTTCCATCACTGATTTAAATTATCCACATTATCGGGTATAACAAGAAGATTGATAAGATTATTATTATTACATTTGGTATGTTATATATAGGATCAAGAAGATGAATCTCAATTCCACATAAGTCCTTTGCACAGATTCAGAGTTCTTCCGAATTAGAGGCTTGATTTGTAAAATTTTATAATTTTCTTTTTTAGCAGGATAGTGATATTTGGAGATGGAGAGCCCTAATACTGCTGGGTCAAATTTTTTGAATAGTGCAATGTAGCTGTCATCCATGGTGGGGTTTGCGCCTGAAGTTTGCCTCAAAATAAAACAAAATTGATAACATCTTATTAGTGTAACACCTTTGTATTTAAAAAGACAAAATATCCAAATACCGTCAATGTGGGACAAAAAAGTGAATAGTTCTAATTTCTTCTGCGGGCTTGCGTTTTTGGCAGACTGGATCAAACTGGATGGGGTGTGGAGCGATAGTGACAATATGGCTCTAATGCTTGGCGGCCTCCTTTCATGAAAAGAGGTAGACGTTTGGCCAATGGGGAGGGGAAAACACTTGAAACCGACCCCTCCTGCATCAAGGTTTATACGTCATTTCAAATGTGATGTGCAAATTTTCATCACAGCATATGTCTGCGACTCCTGGTCCTCACAAGGCAGTCGGCTTGGTAAGGAGACAGAATTCCAACATATTTGGGCTCCTCCTTTGCACAAGGACGTCCTTCATTCAGAATATAACATAAGAAAATTTGATATCGATTCACATTTGGGAAAAGGGATGTTAGTTTTGTTAGCTTTCGATACTGTTCGCCTATTTGCTATTATTTAGCAAATAATTGTTTTGCTAACTAATTGGTTACATTAGAAACAAATATTTGTTAATTAATTGACCACTTTTGGTAACAACTAGAAACCAACTTGGTTAGGGTTGTTAAGTTGTTTTAATCTCAATCGTCGATTGTAAATCAATCTCGACCATTGGTTTACCCACAACAGTAGTATAAAAGGAGGTTAGGGGGGCATTTGGAGAACATGAAGTTTGGAGAAACATTTGCAGTGCTAGCAAATGAGTTTGTAAGTTTGCAATGTTAGCAAATAGTCTTGCAGTGTTAGCAAGGGCGCAGTGTTAGTGTGGGAATAGTAGTGGGGAATATCAGCAGGATAAATTAGGAGGTTGTCGGAATTCTACCAGTAAGAGGCAAGAAATTTTGTATCTTTTGATTTGTTGAAGTTTAATATAATTTCTCATCTGTAGAACTGATTTTCCCTTAGGAGTTTTTCCAGGGACAATTTGTCCGAAAATATTGTGTTCATTGTGTTGCGCAGTTCTTTTCGTATTTTATAAGTGAAGTTGCAGTTCTGTTATTTTTTGATATTAGCTATGAATTTATTTTCAGCAGTTTAATAATCATTTATGATAGGAGATTAATAATCAGTGATTGCAATAGTTAAATTTTTCACATGGTATCAGAGCATTGTTAAAGGTAGAAGAGTTTTTCCCTAGGAAAGAAATTTTGATCTCTTTAGATTTATTATTGCTTTAAACCCTTGAGATGGCTTTAGCTGGTTTGAGAGATCAGGATAGATTGGATGGTGCCTCAAATTTTGGTGTTTGGAAGGCCAAAATTTCTTTATTGTTGGAAGAGAATAGTATCAAGGATTATGCTACCAGTGTTGTACTTGTACCAATGGATGCAACACAACTTGCAGCATATAGGAAGGATGATGCCAACGCAAGGAGGATTATCCTTGATGGTGTCAAGGATCATATTGTTCCACATATCACAGAGCTAGATACAGCGAAGAAGATCTGGGACGCCATTCTGAATCTATACCAAAATGCTACTACCAACAGGAAGTTGAATCTCAAAGAGAAGCTAAAGAATACCCGAATGCATCAAAGAGAAGACATCACAAGTTACCTCACCAGGCTCAAACTTGTCAAGGACGAGTTAGCAGCTATTGGAGATAGCCCTACTGATGACGAGCTAGTGAGAATAGCCCTAAATGGGTTTACTAAACAATGGAGTGTCTTTGTTCAAGTTGTCAGTGGATGAGATACTTTACCAAGTTGGGATTGACTATGGACTGATTTCACTCAGGAGGAGTTTAGACTAAGTCTTGTCAATGGGGCCAACAAGAGTCAGAAAAAAGAGGTGGAACAAGAGAACGTTGCCCTAGCAGGTAAAGGGAAAGCAAAGAAGGGATCTAGCAAAGGATCGAATTCACAAAATGAAAAGAAGAAGAAGGACCTTTCTAAGGTCAAGTGCTTTGGATGTCACGAGTTTGGCCACTATGTTAGTGATTGCCCAGAGAGGAAGAAGGGTAAGAAGTAGGTGGCAGCTTCAACAAGTGTAGAAGAACTCTCTAGTAGGATGGAAGATGAGTTTGCACTCATAGCTTGTATGGTTAGCTCAACCTCATAGTGCGTCTGGTATATAGATAGTGGGGCATCATTTCATATGACAAGAGCTAGAGAGTACTTCTCCAGTTACAAGGAGGAGGACACCAACATCCAGATATCTATGGAAAACTTGTCCAAACTCAACCCTGTTGGGAAAGGGACTGTTTAGTTTCAAAGGGAGAATGGAAAGATAATTCCACTTCATGATGTGTTATATGTGCTAGACTTAGGTATGAATTTGATTTCTGTATCTGTTCTTCAAGATAGGGGGTATAATGTACTCTTTAGAGGGGCAAATGTGTTGATTAAGCACAAGGATTGGAAATCACCCATAACTATTGGAGTTAGGAGTGGTTGCCTTTATAGATTGTAGTTTGATACTCCTAAGGCACTCATGAGCAACAATAATCCTAGAGATCTTAGAGAGCTATGGCATAGGAGGATGGGCCATATTCGTCATGGAGCACTTAGATTACTTCATGAGATAGTGATAGGTGTTCTAGAGGTGAGCACCCAGCATGACGATGTATGTAAGGGATGTGTGTTGGGAAAGTTTGCGAAAGCATCTTTTCCAAGGAGTGAACCAGATCTAAGGGTATTCTTGATCTAGTACATTCAGATGTATGTGGACCAATGTCAAAAAAATCTCTTAGAGGATATGAGTACTATGTTACTTTTATTGTTGATTTCTCTAGAAAGACCTGGATATACTTCTTGGAGAATAAGGATGAGGTTTTCAGTCGATTCCAAGAGTTCAAGGCTCTTGTGGAGAATTCGACAGGAAAGAAGATAAAGGTTCTTCGGTTAGACAATGGAGGCGAGTATAAAGGAAATGTCTTTCAGGAGTTTTGTACTAGAGAAGGAATCAAGAGAGAATGGATTGTTCTTTACAATCCACAATAGAATGGAGTTGCTGAGAGGAAGAACCGTTCTATATTGGAGGCAGCAAGAGCTATGCTACATGATCAGGACATGCCCCATTACTTATGGGCAGAGGTGCATGTAATACAAAAGTCTACATATAGAATAGAGTTCCACACAAGGTGCTAGGGAAGATGACACCAGAGGAGGCTTTCACAAGGAAGAAGCTAGATGTTAGTCACTTCAGGATATTCGAGAGTTTGGCATATTGTCATATTCCTAGAGATACACATACAAAGTTAGATTAGATTGCAGAGAGGGGGTACTTTGTTGGGTACAGTGAGACCTCAAAGGCATATAAGATTTTCATTCCAAGGACTAAAAGAATAATTGTCAGATGTGATGTCAAGTTCATGGAGGACAAGGTATTTAGGAGATCGAGAGATTTGCTAGTAGATGATCAGATTGAGCAGCCAACAGAAGCTCCAAGATGAGTCAAGGGAAACAAAGCTTAAGTACAGTTACCAGTACGAGTGTAGACTCAGTGAGTGAAGATTCACAGAGTATGGAGCAACAGGTGCAACAGGCAATGCATCTAGAAGACTTAGAGGTTGACATTTCATCCTCTACAGTTGGCAGCAGAAACCATGAGGTCCTAGATACACAAAGGGATACTTAGGAGTTTATGGGAGCTCCTAGGAAGAGTACTAGACAGTGAAGACAACTAGCCAAGTTCAATGACTATGTGGCATTAGTTAGTTATTTGGTAGATAGTGAGCCTTCTAGCTATTAGGAAGCTATAGAAAATTAGGTATGGTTAGATGCTATGGTTGAGAAATATTCTTCAATAATACAGAATGATGTGTGGGAGGTAGTACCTAGACCAACAGATAGGGTTATAGTTGGATCATGTTGGATCTATAAGATAAAGCATGGTGCAGATAGTAGCATCGAGAAATACAAGGCAAGGTTTGTGGCAAAGGGTTTCTCTCAGGAGGGAATAGACTATGAGGAGACATTTGCTCTAGTTTCCAGGTATACTTCTATACGAGTTGTAATCTCACTTGCAGCACAGTTGGGATGGAAAATCCATCAAATGGATGTCAAGACAACATTCCTTAATGGTGAGTTGAAGGAGGAGGTATACATAGAACAACCAAAAGGCTTTGTAGCACACAACAAAGAGACCCATGTGTGTAGATTGAAGAAAGCATTGTACGGACTCAAGAAAGCTCCTAAAACATTGTATGAGCACATTGATACATACTTGCAGAAAATGGGCTTTGTGAAGAGTGAAGAAGATGCTAACCTCTATTACTTGGTGGTTGGGAGTGAGATTCTCATTCTTGTTCTTTATGTGGATGAACTATTTCTTATAGGTTCACTAGGGCTCATAGTGGATTGCAAGAGGAACCTTGCAAAAGAGTTCGAGATGAAGGATTTAGGACTTATGCACTACTTTTTAGGCATGGAAGTGTGGCAGACAGATGGAGAGATTTTCCTTGGTCAAGAGAAATATTGCATTGAAATCTTGAAAAAATTCGGGATGGAGGATTGCAAAGCCATGTCTACACCCATGATTACGAATTGGAGGAAGGTAGATACATCTAAGGAGAAGGATGCAAATCCCACTTTATATAGACAGTTGATTGGTTCACTTATGTATTTGGTCAACACTAGGCTAGATATAGCATTTGCAATTAACTCTCTTAGTCAGTTCATGGTTGAACCAAAGAGAATGCATTGGATAGTGGCTAAGCATGTGCTATGTTACTTGCATGGTATAGTTGAGTATGGGATCAGATATGTTCGAGGTGACTTGGTATCAGGTTGATAGGCTATACTAACACAGATTGGGCAGGAAGTACAATAGACAAAAGGAGCACTTCAGGGTGTTATTTCAGCTTGGGATCAGGAGTTGTTTATTGGATAAGCAGGAAGCAAAAGCCTGTGGGTCTGAGTTTAGCAGAAGTAGAATACATAGTAGCTAACATGGCGACATATGAAGCTATATGGCTTCGAAAGTTGTTAGTAGCTTTGTTTGGTCAGAAGGTTGAAACTACTATGATACATTGTGATAATCAGAGTTGCATCAAGTTGTCTGAGAATCTAGTGTTTCATGATGGGTCTAAACATATAGATATTAGAGATCACTTCATCAGAGATTATGTACAAAGGGGAGTTGTTCAGCTATAGTACATACCTATAGAGGAGCAGGTAGTAGAAATTCTGACTAAGGCATTGGGGAAGGCAAAATTTATCTTCTTCAGAGATAAGTTAGGTGTCCTATAGAACAACTTACTCGCTAAGAGGGAGTTTTAGTTTTGTTAGCTTTCGATAACTTTTCGTCCATTTGCTATTATTTAGCAAGTAATTGTTTTGCTAACTAATTGGTTAGATTAGAAACAAATATTTGTTAATTAATTGACCACTTTTGGAAACAACTAAAAACCAACTTGGTTAGGGTTGTTAAGTTGTTTTAATCTACACCGTTGATTGTAAATCAATCTCGGCAGTTGGTTTACCAACAGGAGTAGTATAAAAGGAGGTCAGTGGGGCATTTGGAGAAACATTTGCAATGCTAGCAAATGAGTTTGTAAGTTTGCAGTGTTAGCAAACAGTCTTGCAGTGTTAGCAAGGGCACAATGTTAGCGTGGGAATAGTAGTAGGGAATATCAGTGGGATAAATTAGGACGTTGTCAAAATTTTGCCAGTAAGAGGAATTTTGTATCTCTTGATTTGCTGAGGTTTAATATAATTTCTCATCTGTACAACTGGTTTTCCCTTAGGGGTTTTTCCAGGGACAATTTGTCTGAAAATATTTTGTTCATTGTGTTGCACATTTCTTTCCGTATTTTATAAATGAAGTTGCAATTGTGTAATTTTTCGATATTAGCTAGGAATTTATTTTCAGCAGTTTAATAATCGTTTATGATAGGAGATTAATAATCAGTGATTGCAATAGTTAATTTTTCATAGGACACCTTCCCTTTCTATACTTATCCACTGGGACAATGAAGAATGAGAAAGCCTTTAATCTGAAACTTCTTGTCCTCTCCCCATGCTGTGAATGCTCCATCCTACTCTGTTCCCTGATGCCGAGCCTTGGATGTGTTAGGTTTATTACATTAATTAGGTTAGGTTTTTGTGTTTAGATTAGATAAATAAAATTAGTTCAATATATAGTTGTGGGAATTTATTCCCATAAGTAGTTGCTGTAAGGGAAAATAATACTATATAAAGATGCTTAGACATCAATTTAACTATTATTCAATATTATTCATATCATTCCAGTATATTATTCAGTATTGTTTCAATATCATTTTCAGTATCAAGTCTGTGTGTATCCGAATGATCTGAATCAATAGTTTCAACATTTTATATTTTTGCCTTTCATTTTATATTTTCAGTTTCACATGCTTTGGGCCTGTTACAGTGGTATTAAAGTAGGTTAATCAATGGGGAGAAGAGTGCCTTTGATGGATTTTGGATGATCAGAGTCTAAAACAATAGGAGGCTGGAGGAAATGGAGGTTGGATGATTTCTATCATCTCAAGCTAGCTTCTCGGTTAGAGATGATTACTACATGAGAAGCCACTATTTGTGTCCCTATAAAGTTGGGGATTGGCCAATTCCTCCCTAAAGATAAGAGGGAAATTGATAGATTTGTGTCCCTGAAGAAAAGAGGGGGCTTGGCTACGTGATTTTCCTTCTATTGAGTGAGGGTGGGCATGATTTCAAGAATGGCGTTTGAGACACTCGGAGGAGATGTCTGTTGGAATATTCAAATATGGAAAGAGTACTTATGAGAGGGGGGGGTGAATCATAAGTATCATACTTTAGCAAAAAAATTTTAACTGAAAGTAAACTACATGCATGTAAATACATCAAATAAACATGTAACAAAACACATGCATCAATCTTAACACTGGAATTTGGTAACCCAGAAACCCTCTAGGAATAAGAAGGTAAAATTGGGGTGGGGATGATACCCACAAAAATTATTGCAGCAATATTGTTCAACCACTTCTGATGGTCTGCCCTGTTAAAGGCTTGCCCTATTAAAGGCTTTACACTATGTCAATAGTGACCTGGTTAGAGGCTTTCAAACACTTAACATGAAGTGTTACCCTGTTAAAGGATTTCATCACCTAGTTAAAGGATTTATCAAAATAGCTATTAAGCTAACCTATTACCATAGGATTTTCATTTTAATACAATTGCTAGAGAGTATTAGGTACAATAAACCTGATTGATTACAATCCTTGATTGCTGATTGCAGGCACTTGTTCTGCTTTCTTTGATCTGGATCCTTTTTGTGATCTGATAATCCTCACTTCTAAAAATAGAATTCCTTGCGAACCCTTGTATATCTTCTCATACCTCTCATCTCTTACACTTTACAATGAAGTTTCATCTTCCTTATAAAGACATTTGAAGATTTAGGGTTAGGTATGGATCTACAATCCATATTCAATCTTCATTTTTCGCTCAATACTTATCTTTTGCTGATTGGTTGCATGCCTTTAACATTTTTCTTATTGGTTGCATGCAAATTGCATAGGAAAAAATAAAAGATTCGATCTCATCATTAAATCCTTCGAGATTTACCTTATGTCGGCTGTAAAAACTATTTGCATCATAGTTTGTGCAATTACAAACTCTTATGCTGATATACTGAATTACTCAGCTCCTGAACTATCACTGATGCTTGGCACATGCTATTTCCTAGATAGCTCGACACTTAAACAATTGTATTACTCGACACCTTATGTTACTCGGCACTGATCTTCACTCGGTATCTGATCTTCACTTGGTATCTGATCTTCACTTGGCATCTGATCTTCACTCGGCATCTGATCTTCACTCGACATCTAATATTCACTCGGCATCTGATCTTCACTCGGCACATGAAGATCACTTGGCATGCATGATGTACTCGGCATCCAATGTGAAATATGATTAAGTCTGTTGGCACTCAAGTGTCAAAAACATTATGATGTTAACAATCTCCCCCTTTGACATGAGTGACAAAAACACTTAACTGACCTTATAAGTACATTTACTTAATCTGATTGGTATGTACATATTGAGAACTTTAATCAAAATTTGTGACTTACAATCGTACAATATATACCTCAAAAAAATTTTGTAACTCCCCCTGAGTTGATTGTGCCTTATCTGTATATCAATGCTCCTCCTTTGTATTTGTTTGTTTCGTTCTCTCCATTAATTTATCTCATATCTGTATCTCTCCTTATTAATCTGTTTCCTCCTTATTAATTTGTTTCTCCCCCTTATTTGATCTGTATCTCCCCCTTTTTGACACTTATGTCAAAGAATGTTTAAGGGTTAATACTGTATTTGGCCAAAAATGTGCTATTTACCTCCATAATCATTCTGAGAGCTGCATCCCAATTGTTCAAATCAATTTCTAGTGACTTATGCTGGATAGCAGTCTTGGCAGCAAGATGAATAAGTCCATCTAATGTAGAAAGATTTGAATCTTTCTTGAGTACATTTTCAGCATATACTTGCTCTTTATGGAGTATCTCTAAATGCGGGGTAATGGAGGACTGGAGCTGTATTACTTTGGCCTTAATATTAGCCTCATCTATTGTTAAAACAACTATTTCTTTGTGAGTGTGAAGCGATTGAGCAAAATGCTTCTCACTTTGAGCTGGCTCACTTGGTAACTTCATGCTTGAAATGTTTAAATTTCTTTCCAAGCTCTGTATCTTTTGGCTTGTTTCTTGTGTGAAATATGAAAAATCACACAACTTTTTATATAGTGAGAATATATTCTCAAGTACCTTCTTTACCTTATCACTAAGCTTTGCCAATTCTACTTGTGAAAGTGCGATTTGTCTTGATATTTTCTCATTCACTTTTCGTTGAAATTTTCTTTCTGACCATTCCATAAGTTTTGCATTGGTTTCTAGGTCTTCATTTGTCACCTGGTCAACAATATCTGTTAGTTGCTCTATGATATGCTTTGACTCATCCGGTGATTGCAAATTGAAAGCATCCATAAAGATGTCCTTGATCTCATAAAGTGTTTTCTTATTTTTATACTCTTTCCTGAGTATTTCCTGTCTTTTCCTTCTATTCAGTGCATCCTGCACCTCATTGATTTGATCAATGGTTATTGATTTTGAGTCATAGGTCAGAATGACTATTTCTTCATCTAATTCAGGTTCTCCATAGTGAAGTACCCTTGCAACTCTGGTAGTACTGGATGATGGTATTGAAATCTGCAATGGCTGGTGTGAAGGAGTTCCCGAGGTAGGAAAATTTATTAATGTTTGAATTGCCTCCTGTTCTTTAGGGGTTTTTACTATTTCCTCCTCCTTCTATTTACCATGATCAATTATTGTTATCTGTGGAAGTGCACCTTGTGTTTGTGCTGTAGGATCAGATGTAATAGTCTGTCTTGTTTGTTCTATACCTTTTTCTACAGCTGCACTTTGCTTTTGTCTTGCAGCATCAATTATACTTGTTGGTATTTCAAATTGACTACTAGTAGTTGTGATAGAAGGTGGTTCTTGTATATTCACCTTATCTTTAAGTGTACTTTCTACTAGTTTCTGTAACTCATCTATACTGACCAATACTAGATCTGTACATAATATTGCTTGTTGTGTTGATTGGTCAAGAATTCTTTTCAGATCTTCTGCAGTTAATGGATTGATATTCTGACCAGAAGTATTAGGAACATCAGTAATTGCTATAGTATATGTAGGTGAGATGGATACTTGTGGAGGGCTAGGGGGTGGCAATTGTGTGTCTTGCACATTCTGATCTGGTTGCTCTTCTAGCTTAGCTGTTGCCATTGTATCCTATTTTTGTGCTTCTTCCTCCTCTCCATCTTTCTTTTCTTCTTCTCTTTTCTTTTCTTCTTCTTCTTTCCTCTTTTGTTCTCTTATCTTTTCTTCTTCTTCTTTCCTTTTTCTCCTCTCCTCTATTTTTATAGTTTCTTCTTCCTTGTATTCTTCCTCAAGAAAATCTTCAATCCTTTTGTACAAGTTCTTCCACGATTTCATTGTTCTTTGAACAATTTCTTCTATTCTGTTTTGAAGTATAAAGAATGCCCTGTATTTGGGTGTAAACCTGTTATTATGCCTTTTGACTTCTTTGCTAACTTGTTCTCTGGTCAAATCCGGCAACACATTGGCTAGGGTTGATTCCCTCATCTCCTTCTCCATTTTAAAGCAAAAATGCCATCTGTCTTCTATAATTTTTGACAAGTCCTTTGGCAATTGACCATCTAGTTCAAGTGGAGTGTACTTGAACTATGCCATCATTCCATACACTATTTCTTCTATCTTATTTTTTTCTTCTTTTGTAAATTTACTAAAATCAACTTTATTTAAATTATTCAAGTCACCACTTGCAATCTTTTTACATAAGGTATCAACTGATGAATTGCTTACCTCTTCTATTTGCTCTTCGTCATCAGTGTCAGGTTGAGCCACATACCTTCTTCTTTTCCTTGGATCTTCCTATGATTCCTTGAATTGTTTCTTCTTGGTAACTTCCTCTTTAGCCTTTTGAGTAGAGGCTCTTGTTGATGCTTGCATTGTTGGCTTTTGAGGTGATGGTGTGGCAGCTTTCTTTGATCTGGGCTTGACTGAAGGCTGTTCTGTTGCCTTTCTCTTCTTTGGCTCGGCTTCAGTTGGTGCTTCCTTGGCTTCTTCTTCCTCTACACCTTCCTCCTTGTCTTCACCAAGACCTTGGGTTAGTTCTATTAGCCCTTGTTCTTGCTCATCTTCATCCTCATCGTCATCTTCTTCTTCTTCTGCCTCAGCCTCAATTTCTTCGCCAAACTTCTTCTTGATCTTCTTGATTAATTTATCTTTCTTCTTCAATGTAGAAGCAGTTTTTAATTCCATGTTTATTTTTGATCTTACCACATCATAAGTGCCAAAATTTGGTGCATTTTTATCTGCTTCCTTTGCCAATAATGTAGTTATTGTTGCTGATGCTTCATCAATATTGATTTCGTATCCAAATGGGCTTAGCCATCTTACCCTTGGAATTACTGCTTGAATGTAAGTAAAATCTATGTCGACTAAGAAACATATGTCATTTGTATGCTTTTCTACTAAGGAAGCTGGTATCCTTGATCTTTGCTTCATGGATTTCTTGAAATCCTCAAAATAGCTTGTCATCAAAGTATCAAAATTTTCTCCCATTTGCTCTATATATTCATTAATTTGTGCAATGATGGTTCTGTCCTTCCTCCATGCTACTTTACCAAAAGAAGGAAATTCATTCTGTACATAAAAGAATATGCAAATTAGAATTGCTCCAAATTTACATTGTGTGCCCTTTGTTCTTCTTATGGCAGCTAGGTTTTCATTGATCTGTTGCAATTGCAGTTCTGCAAGATCATAAGTATGATCCCTTTTCACCAATTTGTAACTTACATCTAGTGCAATGCATGGTACACTGTTGAGTCTACTGGATTGATAGAATTTGTGAGCAATGACTCTAACAACAAATTCTACTAGAGGATCCTGTATAGTATGAATTTTCATTCCTCTTTTGTTCCATTGTGCACCAGTATTCCTTTCAATGACCTCCTTCGATTCACTTCTTAGGGTTTTGTACTGATCTAGGGTTGGGTACCCTGTTACTCTATGTATAATTTCCTTTGTCAATTTGATGGGCATATCTTCTAACCACAAGTTTCCACCATGGATTTTGCTTAGTATAAGTCTAATCCATTTAGTTTTGAATACACTGGAAAAACTTAAAACTCGAGTCAAACCCTTCCTTTCAACGATTTTAAATTCTTCTTTCAGTACTCCATCTACACATAGTTTATCATAAGCTTGTCTAATTTCCATGTCTCCTAGAGCTCCTATCTTGCAATTGTAACATTTCCTCACATCTTGAACGATTACAACTTTTGGGGGAATGTGGGAGAGAGCTCCGACTGGGTCATTTTTGTAGGCGACTTCGGGAATAGGGCGGAAATCAGGTTGCTTCACTTCATTTAAAACTAACTGGACTTCAAATGACTCTTTTCCCTGGGTTTTCTTTGAACTTGACGCCATTTTTGCAAACTAGGGTTTATACAACAAATGGGTATGAAACTATGTAGCTCGGCACAAACGAAAATACTTATAGATCAATGAAAAATGTGTTGAATGTGGTTGCAATCTACTTGAAATGCTGGATTCTTGCTATGAAGTCGCTCAACTCTCTTTCTTCTCCTATGCTTCTTGTTCGCGATGCAAAAAATTGATTAAAATCACGATAATATACCCTAATTTCATTGCATTGAATGCTCAACTGCCAACTCGGCTTCTAAAGAAATTTTGACCTAACTCGGCTTCCACTATATTTCACTTTACTCGGCTTCCATTGGAGTTATCCAACTCGGCATCAATTTTCAGCTCGGTCATTGTTGGGAGCTCGGCATCAACATTTTGTTTTTGTCTTGACATCTTGTTTCATGTAGATTTATACTTTTCTTAGCTTCTTTTTCTTAGGACTGATGTATGATATAGCTTTGCATATCAGTCCTGTGTACTTCTTGTGCTTAGTTTGATGAAGTATGATCACTTGACCCATTGGGTGAAGTGATCCCTCCACTTGATGTGTTGCACTGTTCCTTCTTTTTCTAAGTCTTATTCATTTGCCCTCTTATCTTTTCAACATCAATCTTTTGTTTTCCTTTGTAATCTTCAGTCTTGGGTTCCTTTGATCTTGTAGGACAGTTTCTGCTGATATGACCAGTTTTCAAACAACTGAAACATGTAGTTCGATTCAACCATCTTTTGTAGTTTCCTTTGAAATGTGTTCTTATACAGTTTTGTGGTATATGTCCATATTCTTGACAATAGTGACAACTGTACCTGGTGTTGTAATCCCAATGATAATGACTTCCATTCCCTTCTATTTTTGCTGGTTGATTTGATGTCCACATAGGTTTTGATCTGCATTCAAATGCCCTATGTCCATACTTTTTGCAATTATAACAATGTCCATCAAATCTTTGAGTCCTTGTGACATTGGATCTGCAATTTTGTGTCATATGTCCTTGCATGTTGCACTTGTGACAGAAACTTTTGGGTATGTTTGATTGATTAAATCTTCTACTCCTGCACACATTAGCTGTATGTCCCTTCTTATTACAGTAATGACAAGTGGGTTTTGAATACTCACCTTTTTCACTTCTTTGTTCAACACTTTTTGATGATTCTCCGACTTCAGTGCTATTGTATCCTAGTCCTGATGTATCATGGGCAGATTTTGGTGATTTCAGCAATTGTTCAAAATACTTGATTGCTTCACTTGATTTGTTGAGATTCTCTACTACCTCTTTTTCTTTGTTCAATTCATTCTGCATTTGTTCATTCTGTATCTTCAAGGTAGAGATCTCAATATCCTTTACATTGAGTTCATGATGAAGGTTCATCATTTGAGCAAGTGTATCCATCTGCATGTTTGAGATCCTTGTCAGTTTAGTACATTTTTCTTCAAGTCTGTTTGCAAGATTTCTTTTATCATTTTCCAACATCACTTTGTCTTCAACTGCTCTTTTCTTGTGTTCAGTAATTTCACATATCATTATGGCCTGTGATTCATGTTCCATCTTGAGAGATTTTATCTCCTCTGCTTGAATTTTTTTTTCTTCATCAGTTCTACTATTGCTGCATCAAACTCTTTAGTGTCTCCACTGGAAAATATGTTGGTGGTATCAATCTCATTGTAGTGTATATCATTTTCAGCTATGGCTAGATCCTTCCTCTTTTTTAATGAGTTTCTCAATTTGTTTCTGAATTCCTCCAAGCTATGCAAAGCAAGTTGCACATCTATCACCTAATTTTCAATGATCTTTTCAAGTTTGAAAGCTTCCATCTTTAGATCTTTTCCTCCAAGCTGTTAGGCTTTTCCTTAAGAGAACCTGGATTAAGCTCTGATACCAATTGTTGGAATATTCAAATATGGAAAGAGTACTTATGAGAGGGGGGGTGAATCATAAGTATCATACTTTAGCCAAAAAAATTTAACTGAAAGTAAACTACATGCATGTAAATACATCAAATAAACATGTAACAAAACACATGCATCAATCTTAACACTGGAATTTGGTAACCCAAAAACCCTCCTGGAATAAGAAGGTAAAACTGGGGTGGGGATGATACCCACAAAAATTTCTACAGCAATATTGTTCAACCACTTCTGATGGTCTGCCCTGTTAAAGGCCTACCCTATTAAAGGCTTTACACTGTGTCAATAGTGACCTGGTTAGAGGCTTTCAAACACTTAACATGAAGTGTTACCCTGTTAAAGGATTTCATCACTTAGTTAAAGGATCTATCAAAATAGTTGTTAAGCTAACCTATTACCATAGGATTTTTATTTTAATACAATTTCTAGAGAGTATTAGGTACAATAAACCTGACTGATTACAATCGTTGATTGGTGATTGCAAGCACTTGTTCTACTTTCTCTGATCTGGATCCTTTTTGTGATCTGATAATCCTCACTTCTGAAAAATAGAATTCCTTGCGAACCCTTGTATATCTTCTCATACCTCTCATCTCTTACACTTTACAATGAAGTTTCATTTTTCTTATAAAGACATTTGAAGATTTAGGGTTAGGTATGGATCTACGATCCATATTCAATCTTCATTTTTCGCTCAATACTTATCTTTTGCTGATTGGTTGCATGCCTTTAACATTTTTCTTATTGGTTGCATGAAAATTGTAGAGGAAAAAATAAAAGATTTGATCTCATCATTAAATCCTTCGAGATTTACCTTATGTCGGCTGTAAAAACTGTTTGCATCATAGTTTGTGCAATTACAAACTGTTATGCTGATATATTGAGTTACTCGGCTCCTGAAGTATCGCTGATGCTCAACACATGCTATTTTCTGGATAGCTCGGCACTTAAATAATTGTATTACTCAGCACCTTATGTTACTCGGCACCTGTTAACACTCGACACTGATCTTCACTCGATATCTGATCTTCACTTGGTATCTAATCTTCACTCAGCATCTAATCTTCACTCGACATCTAATATTCACTCGGCATCTGATCTTCACTCGGCATCTGAAAATTACTTGGCACATGAAGATCACTTGACATGCATGATGTACTCAGCATCCAATGTGAAATATGATTAAGTGTGTTGGCACTCAAGTGTCAAAAACATTATGATGTTAACAATGTCGACTTTCAAAGGAAAGACATCTAGACATATTAGTGATGATTGTTTCTATGACACTTAAGGGGGCGTTAGACACACTTGGAGGAGATGTGGACTTTTGGAGGAAAGGAATCTCATGTGCAACACCAAAGGAGGCATCAGGCACACTCCATGGAGATGTGAAATTGTGGAGGAACTATGTCTCATTTTGTAAAAGAGGTAGAAACAATAATTTTATGAGGCCAACTTCAAGATTTGCAATCTGAAGTTGGGATATGAGGGCAACTTCAAGATTAAGATTTTAAATTTGAATTTTTAGACTATTTACAAAGATTGGTGAAGGAGGTCAACTTCAGGATTAAGATTTGAAATCTGAAGTTGCAGACTACTTTTAAAGATTGGTAAAGGAGCTCAACTTTAGGATTAGGATTTGCAATCTTAAGTTACAGACTACTTTCAAAGATGGAGCTTCATCAAAGTTTGTAATATTGGTGAAGGCTTTTCAATTTTGTTAGATTAATGTAATAAGGGGGGGAATTTTGGACTTATTACATTAATTAGGTTAGGAATGTTAGACTTATTACATTAATAAGGTTAGCAAGAATGATTGTTGAATTAATGTAATAAGGGGGGAATGTTAGGTTTATTACATTAATTAGGTTAGTTTTTTGTGTTTAGATTAGATAAATAAAATCAGTTCAATATATAGTTGTGGGAAGTTATTCCTGTAAGTAGTTGCTGTAAGGGAAAATAATACTATATAAAGATGCTTAGACATCAATGCAATTATTATTCAATATTATTCATATCAATATTCATATCATTTTGGTATATTATTCAGTATTATTTCAATATCATTTTCAGTATCAAGTTTGTGTGTATTCGAATGATCTGAATCAGTAGTTTCAGCATTTTATATTTTCGCCCTTTCATTTTATATTTTTAGTCTCACATGCTTTGGGCCTATTACAAGATGTGATACTCTTGCAATGGAAGTCTTCTCTCTTTATCTTGTACATGCCGTAGACTGTAGCTCCCTTCAACCTCTCCTCATCTTGTAAATGTTTCTTTGCTTCCTCTTCATCGGGCTCTTCATGTACCTCTACTCCTCTTAATTCTCAATCATCGCCCAAGTGTGCTAAAATTCCATACTACTTTTATGGTTGAACTCATATTTTATTGCTATCCACACCACACAATTAAATCGAATGAATGGATGTCTCATCATGTGGGGAAAAAATAGGGCGACATCTTTCACATTCTCCCGTTTCTTGCATATCTCAATTGGAGTACTTGATAAAATGGTTGAAATGGGCAAGAGCAACTTCAAGTTTTGGCTGTCCTCATTGTTGGCTTTTCATGAATTTCCAAAACCCTCACAGTGTTTTGAGTCGTCAACCAAAAGAAACTCCATCTTGCTAGGAACCAAATGCAATTTTGTAATGACCTTATTGCCTTTATATGTTTCTAGCTGAACCTCTACACCAGTCTTGTAATCCTTCCTAAATGACTAATCAAACTTTATATATCCCAATCTTTGTTCTGCTTTTATCTTAAAGAGCCATAGATCGTGTACCTTCATCTATAGACAACAAATCAAACCCCCCTTTGAAAGTATGAATCAGACTCATGTTATTTATGTTGAAACCAGTCTTTGATGAGTGATACAAATGTAGGCATGAGTCTTTGAAATTATGAATAAAAACCAACAATTCTCTAGAGTCAAGCTGAAAAACTTTAAACAAAATTTTACATTCAGGATTGAGAGTTACTATTTCCACAGGCTCACCGCATGCCGGGACACTTGCAGGTTCAGAATTGGTGGTCAATACCTTCAACTCTTTCTTCATCTTTCAAAGAAACTTCAAAAGCTTCTCATTGACTTACACAAAGAAGCCAAATTCATTTGCTCCCTTGTGAAACTATAAAACATCTTTCGAAGTAAAATAAGAATGCATCTCGTTTACTAGGCATTTGACGTAAAGAAGTGTCATATTCTTCAAAGAAAAGTTTATTGAAAATGATCAGGACCATTATATCTTATCAAGACAATTTTATTCCACAAGTACTTTTGCACAAACTGATGAAATCAATTAGGCCCCAAAGTGGGTCCGGCTAAAAGAATTTTCATTTTCAAATGGCTGAAGTGCCAAATTGATCCATAAAACATCTGATACTAACTGGAATTAAAATCAACCATTGGAATCAATTTCAAAACTCATTTTACATCTTTCTGCAAACTTGTCAACTTTGTGCCTGAAGGTCCTTTGGTTGGCTTTAAGAACTGACAAAAACACCTGACTAGGCTTTGAAATTGAACATACTGATTCTCTATCCCGTATAATTGCACCATGTTGAATCTCATCTAATGAAAAATTCTTAGTCAAAAGATATTGACTATCAAAGTTTCCCTCTCAGAATTGCTTGCAAACAAACATGTTAGAAAATCATAAATCTCGTTCAGAATTGGCTCTGAAAATAGGGAAAATTGACACTTGAGGACATAAAAACTGGAGAACTAGTTCACTATCACGAGTAGAGTATGAATCTACAATTAGGGCTCATGAAGAATAACTAGGCGCATTTGGTGAGTGATCAAAGTGGTCTACTCAAAATTGTAGAATTGGAACACTAGCAAAAAGGTGGTTTTTACAAACGGAATGGACCTGAGAAAATGTCTAGATAGATATGTCAAGATTTAAAAATTGGTACATTTAAAGTATTTTTAGATTAGAATATAATGGTACAATCCATTCTATCTCACCTATCTTGGATTCAAAGTTATAAAATCCCAAATAGGGGTATCGACTAATTTGCATTTACTGACACTAATAAAAAGTTACAAATTGCATTTGGAATCGCATTCGAAAATAGATCAAATGAATTTTTCATAAGCTCAAAATTAAAACATAATAAGTCTCTAACATTTAGAATGCAATAAAAAAGGAATTTTCTCATTTTAGATAACTAGGTCAAAGTTATAACAAGTCAAACTGGGCCTCCCAGAATTCTGAACAATTTGCATCAGCATGACAACAATAAATGACCAATTTTGAGGGATTCAAAACCTAGTCAAAACATATCAAAATGACTTAAAATATGAAACACAGGATCTCTGGTATGGATATTAAACACTCCCAAAGTGGTGAGTCATGAAACATTATTGGGTGTGAGATATTTAGATGCAAACAAGGTCTCTTGTTGTTGTTTGACACTTAGGCAAAAATGCAGATTTAGACATTGCTCAAAATAGAACTTCACGGAATGACAATTTATCTTTGTGGGACAAGTGGATATACTGAATCCAAGGTGTTAGAAACATTAAACACCTCTTAGGCCTCAAACAGATAGCCAGGTACACATGTATTAGAAAGTGCTTATAGGGCTTATTTTTTCAATGGTGCTCCAAATTAGGGCTGTAATTTTGTGTCCCAACAGTATCCAAACTAATAACAAAAGTGTAGACTTAAGAATGTACACACATACCTATAGAACTAGGTAAAATTTTGCACCTAGTCTTTGTGGAAACCAATACTCTATCAAAGAAGAATTTAGTTTGATAAAACAAGAATTTAATTTAATAAAAAATTGATAAGACAAAATTTACTTTTGGAATCATAGACTTGTAATCTTTAGTTATGTTTTCTATTGTTTGAGCCATACTTACTCCCTAGCCAATAGAATTCTTAAATTTAAATAATTATCAACAATATAATTATTCATATAGGATGTGGTAATTAAATGCTTTAGTTTAGGAAAAATATAAACTTAAAGCTCTTACATGTAGGATAAAAATTGCTTAAACATTCTTGTAATAATTTCTATACATGAAATTATATTTTTCTATTGGTGTCTAGTGTTCTATTTGTACTTCAGGTCAGCACACATTAATTGTTGTTTTTATTAATAAAAAAATTTGTATCCAAACTAATAACAAAAGAGTAGACTTAAGAATGTCTGCACATACCTATAGAAAAAGTTAATAGTTTGCACCTAACTTTTGAGGAAACAAATGCTCTATCACTTTTGATGTTCCTTCTCTATTCCTATTATTTTTATTTCATCTCTCAAGTTCTCTTATGTGCAATCTATATTTTATTTCTATTCCTATGCCCACCTTTAGATATTTCCACAAATATTTATCAAATCCAACTATGATCAATGCTCACATATAGTGACATACACATGTCCAAGGCCCACATTCTAGGTGGCTATCTACCAAAATGTGATGAAAAATAGAAATAAAATTATGCACTAATAAACAAAGGGAGTTATCCTATAGCTAGGTGCTTAAGACAAAGTTTTAAATTGACGAAACCAAACCCTTTAAGACCTTATAAAAATTAGTTTTTTGACTATTTTTTGGATTGATATAATGAAGCCAACCAAAAGTAAAATTAAATTGCTTCATTTTGTTAAAGTCAAGGTGATCTCAGATGTTAAATGATAGAAATGACTTTCACAACAATATTTAGACAAAACGAAAAAACCCAGTACACAAATTCGCGATTAACATTCTTACCATATCTTGACATAAATTCTCCCCTCATGAGAAAGTTTGGTCTAAAACATTTTTCTTAGTAATGCTAAATATATTTGACATGGTAATAAATAATGTTTTAAAATAATAACATTTACAACATATGTCTAACATAAAACCCCAACAACTTAGATAGTTTTACCTAAAGTTAAAATTTAACACAGTCATAAATAAATAAATTAAAATATGTTTGTTTTAAATCTTCAAATCTGCACCCCTCCATATTGCAAATGTTTTCTTTTCCTCTGTTGTAAATTCTTTCATTTCAAAAAGAAAGGCTTTTGGTAATGAAGTAGCAAACATGATGAAACATGCCAAAGAAATGGCATGATATGATTTTACTTGATTTGATCAAAAGTGATCAATAATAGATATAAAAAAATCATTGTCATTGAGCCATCTAGATGTACAGGTTAGAATTCAAATAGATATACAAATTTTGTTGTTAGTATATTTTGTAGCTTGTTTTATTCCACTACAATAATATTTAAGGTGAATCCATAAACAAGTTTCTCTAAAAAAAAATACATGAGCCATATAAAAAATGAAAAAAACTATACATATGAGCTATATTGACATATTTACACAAGAGCTTCTACCTTGAAAGAAACAAACTCCAATAATCCTCATAATCTTACATTAGATAAAGAGCTTTATTTATGAAGAAAGGAAAAATACTAAAATGAGAAAGAAAACTCTCATTGGTCTATTATAACCTAACTAGAATCAAACTTGCCAACACCTTAAGCTCATTAGAAATAAAATTTAGAACACTAAGCAACCACTATAGAGGATTTTTTTAGAAATGTCAAATGAAAACAATTGTAAAAAGAATAAATAGAAATAAATGAGAATAGGAATATGTTGAAAGGAAATAAAAAGAATAGAAATATTTTTAAAAGAAAAAATAGAATAGAAAGATTTCTAAAGGAAATAATAGAATAGAAAGAATAAAAATAAATAAGAATAGAAATAATTTTAAAGGAAATAAAAAGAATAACAGTTTTTAAAAATAAATAATTAAAATTGAAAACCAACTTAAAATAACCAAAGGCTTTTATTCAAAATTAATGAAATTTGTTTTTCCGACTGGAGCTTTGTAAAATCTAGGAGCAAAGCTCCCACATACAAGCTTATTAGCTTAAACAATTATTAAATTTGTTTGGAAAAATGTAGATTCGTTCAAAATTTAGTTCAATTTTCTTCTTCTTCTTTACTTTTCAAATATGAAAAGTGATTACTTTAATAATTTTTAAAATAATAATTTAAATTATAACCTGATCTCCATTAAAAAATCAAGGAGTTTAATCTAACTATTTTTAACATAACATATTGAGAACTTGCATTAGATAAATAATTAATCATATACGTTACCTTTAATTATTTGAGTGGAAGTCTTACGATTTAATTTTGATATTCTATTTTTTCATTTAGCATAAATACAACAAAAGAAGATATATTAAAGTTTCTTATGTTGACAAATCTTTTTAAATTTTTAATTCTCAATTCACAAAACATGAATTTTTTAATGACAAACATTACAAGTATTAGGATTTTACAAATTTACATACATTCTCCTATAAATGATTTTTATTTTTATTTTTTATTTTTAAATATAAAATGTTACGTTGTACATGAGTTGGCATGTGAATGGGTCTAAGCTTAAACTAGGCCAATTATGCCATCATCACATACTGACTATATAATTAATTTTTAAATTTTTTTTTGTACTTTGTAATTACAAAGTCATGAAAATAGTTTTTTTTGTGTAATATTTATCAAACTAAAATTTCAAACTATCATTATATCAATTCTTACATTCTTTTTTGAGACTAGAAGAGGTTCATATGATACCTCAAATTATGAGAGGGTCTCATACAAGTCACAATGAGAGAAAGGTTATTTAGCTACTACAAAGTTAAGCATAGCTTCAAAGGGTATATTGAAAACCCAATACCAATTGATTTGTCTATTGAAACAAGAGAATTGAATTAGGAATTCCTAGGGAAGGTGAGGAAACATTAATTTTAACCATCTTAAGATAAGAAAAGACTTGATCAATTTCTAGTGAAAAGATATATTAAAAAAATTGTCACATTTAAAGAGTTGTGTTCTTAAATTGTAAGTCCAGATCCATCTCTAATAGAAAACATTCTAAGAATTGATTTATAATAATTCAAAATATTGTGCGAATGTTTTTCGATTAATTACAAACCAAGTTTTAACGGACTATAAATCCAAATACATAACAAAGCTTATTATTTAAACATTAAGAGTACAAGAAAAAATAAATTGAAACAAGGAATAAAAAAAATAGGAAAGAACAAAAAGCCATCCCAAAACTAAAAGGGCAATAGAGCACCAACATGACTAACAAACAACAAAAACAATAGACAAGTAGTGTAGATTTTCGAGAAGCTGATGCAACCAAAGTTTATCAAACAATTAACTTAAACATAAGAATGGAAAAAACAATATAAATTTTAGAATTTCAAATTCTTCTTTATTATTATTCAAACACCTCTTCTCCTACAATGAAAGAAAACACCAATTTAAATTCAAATCCAAAATTACCATTTTTGTCAGTTTTTACATAAAACATTTTTTTGTCATTTTAAACCTTTTCCTCTAATTTTTTTTTGGTCTTTTCTTTTCTTGTTCTCTTTTGAATAATCTTATGCACATGCCAAGTGATCTTCTTCTTGAATTATAGGTGTCATTTTTACATTTCTAGTTATATTACCTTTCCAATTTATTCTTTTCCTTTTTCTATTTCTCTAATACTTTTCTCAATCTCTAATTTCTCAATCTTTTTCTCTTTCGTCTTCATCTCTTTTCTTTTCTTTTTCTTTTTTGCATTTCTTCTTTGATGAATCCTTGCTCTTCAAGTACCTCTTCAAAAAATTCATCTCTTCAATCAAGTCTCATTAATGTTGCTTCCACCTTAACTTTGCCTCACCTGAATCATTTCTCTTCTCTACCTACTATTTTGGCAATCAAGGTCTCTCTTCTTCCTTCACATATACAAACACAAAAACACCAAACTCTCTTTTCCATACCTTCTAAGCTGTGATACTAGATGGTGTAGCCAAAATTTATCAAATAAATAATAGACACATGCAAGTGAAAAAAAAAAAAAAAGATATTTAAGAATTTCAAATTATTCTTTACTTTTGGTCCAACACCTCTTCTCCTGTAATGAGAGAAAACACTAATTTAAATACAATTCTAAAATTACCATTTTTGACATTTTTTTGAATAAAATTGTTTTTTGTGATTGTTTAGTAACTTTTAAGAGAGATCCTAAAAGTCTGATTTTTTTGTGCGTCATCCTAGAAACTAAGAAAAAAAGTAAAATCCTAAAAGCCACTAAAAGCACTAGCACAACTAACAAACAAAAAAGATAATAGAAAAGTTAATGTAGATTTTTTAGAAGTTAGGCCACTTTTTCCTCCAGATGAGTCATATGGTCTACAATAGTCTAGAATGTCAATATCTTGGTAGAAGGCCTTGTTATTTTATGAGAAGCAAATTTTTTACCTTGATTAGTCTCTTGAGAGTCATCAAGATGAATACTAATATTCTCCTAGGGGCTCTTTTCTAGCTTACAAAGCATAATCCTAAAGTGTTGGGCATAATCTTTCTAGATTTTATGGCTTTATTTACCAATATTTTGTAGATAATTTTCAATGTGAGAAACCTTACCTTCAAGCTTAGAGAGTTTGGAATATTCAAAATTGATTTCATATTTAACATCCTCAATAAGGAGAATTATTCCCTTCCCATTACCTCAATGAGGTCTTTGATCATGTTTGGAAAACTAGAGTCTTGTCCAAGACCAATATTGTCGCAATAAACAATCATTCCATTGATGTCAAGTTTTTTGGTTTTCACATCCTTAATTTCCTAGAGAACCCACTTTATCACCTTGTAGTAACCCTGAGCCACAATTTTCACATCTTGTAGGACACCAACCATATCATTCTTATAATGAATAGCATCAAAAAATCCTTCCCATTCTAGACCAACGTTATAGTCATTCTCTTGGCTACATGTTTTATCTTTCGTGCACTCATTGTCATCCTTCATGAGTTTAAAACCAGCCCCAATGTTTCACAATGAAGAACAATCCTTTTCTTGGCCCTAGGAAATAGAGCACCCAAATTGAGAGACTCCTGCATGAAAATTGGGGCGCTAGAGTGGGGAACATAATATGACTCATATGAGCCCCAACATTGTGTGAATGTTATGAATGAAGAATATGAAAAAATTCTAGACAACTATAGATGAAAACTAATTTAAATACCTCAAATAAAATTCGTATCTAGTTACTAAATTTTTTTTTTATACTAACGAATTCAAGGGTAGATTGGTTTTTCACAAAAGGAGACAGTATATTATTAAGTAAACTAAACATAATTTCACATACAATTTAACTTTCTTCAAAGTAAAATTGTGATCAATATTGTTGGTTTTTGATTTAACAGATTTAGAAATACCAATTAGAAACAAAAATAAAATAATACCTAGGGGTTAGCTACTTTCCATATTTGGTACATTCTATTTGATCTTGGACCAACTAATAAATAATTAATGCTTTCTATTCTTTAAAGGCTCTGGTAAACCAAGGTGGGTCAATCTATGGATTTTACACTTCTTATATTCAATTTGTCTTGCAAACCCTTCACAACATATTGGGCCTACAAACTTCTAGTAATTGAAATTTATAGAAAAATTTAGATTAGCCAATGTAATAAAACTAGCAAACTATTGCAACCAATGATGACCAATTTTATATTCCATTTCACTATGAATTTTAATGATTTTTGACTTTAAATTTCAATCAATACAATGTTGGAACTAAATTTCTTGATTCCTCAATAAATGAATAGTTCCTTAACCCATTGTCATACAATCGTATGAGTCAACATCACTAGATCTATTTAATTGACTTACAATTAAATGTATCAATTGTTGACCTCAAGATTCTATACTTAGAATATCCCTCCCATACCTGAAATGATTCTACCATTCCAATGAAGAATTTATTTAATTCCTCTAATTAAAGGCAACAATGAAATAACATAAAACTCACTTAAATTTCATTTGAGTAAAATGAAATTTGCTCATTCATTCTCAAAATCATAAAGGCATGAAAAATGGAGATCAAATTTTGAGACACAAATACTCTGCAATCTAACTTGTATTAACCTCTTTGAGAATCATACATACTTCTGATAATAAGACTTGTAAGAATTTGCCTAAGGGAGAAATTCACCTAGGAACTAAGAACTCAAACACAAGCACACAGTAGACCAAAGAGAGAGAGAGAGAGAGAGTATGATCATAATGAAAATATATTCAATATGCCATGATTAAGAGTACAATAGGAGTGCCTATATATAAAGGCCTCTCAGAAAGCACCTAGAATGTCTCTAGAAACAACCAGAAGATAAGACAACTAAGCACCTTATCCAACATTCTAGATGAATGGATAAGAATGATAAAGTGTCATATGTGTGTAGAACATTCCTATGTTGTAGACAACATGTGCTTAAAAGAGGTGCGGACCCCTGTGCTATCATCATGATAACTCATAAGAGTGCACAAACTCCTAAGTGTCTCACAAATAAAATAATGTAAAATAATAAATAATGCATTAACCTAAGTAAACTTAAGTAAGTGTAATAAGTGAATACTTATTTACACCAACACCCCCCCTTAAGTGCAACTTAGGGGAATGCCCTTAAGCTTACGAAACTATATGAAGGTGCAAAATGGGTCTCTCAAGACCCCCCATTATGACATACATCTTGTATATACATAAGAGAATGAGAGAAGGAAGAGAGACAGAATTGGCTCCCCCCCCCCAAAAGAAGAATGCCAACAAGTGAAAGCCGCTATGATGAAGAAGTTGTTCCATGAATGCAGAATGGTGTTCCTTCGCTTAGGAAGAAACAATGCCAAAGGTACACTCCTAAGGATGTATGGTGGCCCTGAAACCTGCTCAAGTATCCCTGTACTGATGTTGATGTTGACCCCTTCCAACTGTGCTGAAAAGGAAAAATGCAAATCTGGCAAGGAGGTCTGTTGAACCTGTTCCACTAAACCATCTATCTCCTCATTTGACAAAGAGACCTCCACTAATTTTTGTTTATAAGGATCCACAACCATGCCAACCTTGAAAGATTGATCATGTAGAGAATGGACATGAGGGTCAGAGTGAGCCCTCACAACAATTGTAGAAGGATCAACTTCATGAATGAGAAGATGTATGTCCTCAAGTGTGTCTCCCAAGTCAACTGAAGTTGTAGATGGAAGACAAGATGTACCATTCCATGTTGGACCTTTCACTATGGCAATATAAGCATGTGGACTGGACTGATGTGACCTCTCACTGCAACTATCGATAGAACCCCACATGTCTAAACCTATTAAAACACTATCGCTAGTGTCACTATCAGTTTCCACTGTATATGATGTGTAGAGAGGAGTAAAGGACAAGCTGGGAGAACTTTCCTCAAAATGAACATCCTTCTCCACAAAGATCTCATGAGTCTCTGGATCCATTAGTTTATAAGCCTTCACATTGTCTTCATAGCCAATGAAGTTACAAGGCCTAAGTGTTAGTGCCTTACAACTCCTAGAAGATAGGTTAGCCCATTCTGGACAACCAAAGACTCTAAGGTGACTCACAACTGGTTTTCTGCCACAACATGTCTCAAAAGGAGTCTTGCCATCTAAGGCTGGATGAGGAGACCTATTAAGTATGTGAGTAGCACTGCTAATGGCTTCAACTTCAAGTGTAGGATCAAGAGACTTGGCCTTTATCATGCAACTTTCCATGGTCTTGAGATTCCTAATCCTCATAGCTACAACATCTATCTTGTGTGGACTAAATGCTAGTGAGTTCTGAAGATCAATCCCCTCAAATTTGCAAAAGTTTTTAAGTCTTCTATCAACATATCTATTCTCATTGTCCACCCTTAGTACTTTGATGGCTTTCCTTGACTTGTGTTCAACATGAGTCTTGAAGTCTTGAAGCTTATGAACCAATTCGTTCTTATGATGAAGGAAGAAGACCCAAGTGAATCTCAAAAGGTCATCAACAAATGCGAGCATGTAGCAACCTTGGGTGACTGAAGTCACTGTAAAGGGTCCTGCTAATGCCATGTGAACTAGCTGAAGAACAACTGGAGCTAGAGAAGACTTCTCTTTATCATACTTCTCCTTGAGATTCATATCCACTGAACAAGATGAACATTCTCCCTTAGAAAAGTTGATATTAGGTAGACCTTTGACCATGTGGTTTGAGCAAAGTTTCTTAAGAGAGTGGAAGTCAAGGTGACCAAACCACTCATGCCATAAGTTGATGTTTGAAGTAGAGTGAGTAAACAAGTCTTGGTAAGGACTCTGAGGCACAAAGTGGGAGAAGGAATAAAGCCTCTTGTCATCATTGACTTTCCCAACTGCAACCAATGAATCATCTTTGAGACTTCGCACCATCAATGAATTTGGAAGGAACTCAACTTTATGATCATCTCCAAGGTGAGTGATTTGGTAAACTGATAGGAGATTGGAGCTTAGATTTGGGACATAGAGAACATCCTTGAATTCCCAATTTTCCATTTCCACATGTCCTTTCCCTTCAATTTCCATCTTAGCATCATCTCCCACAAAGATGTGTGGCACCTGTGACTGCTTCAATGAAGAAAAATCTTCCTTTGAAGAACCCATATGGTAAGAGGTACTTGAGTCAAGTATCCATTTCAAAGAAGAATTTGTGTTTTCGATAAGTGCTTGACCTTTACCTTTTGAAGAGGTTGGAGTAGAATCCTTGGAAGTACTTGGCACTTGAATCTTGTTCTTCTTGAGTAGATTTTCTAACTCATCGATTCTTTTTGTCTTGCAATGATGCTCGTTATGATTTGGCTTTTTGTAGTATGCACAAAAAAGTTTTTCCTTCTTTTCATTACTTTCCTTCTTGTTTGAAGAAGAATTGCCTTGTTGAGAGGAGGATTGTTATGTCTCAGATTGTGTTTTCTGCTTCCACTGCTTCTTGTTGTTGTTTCTTTTCCCCCTTTGACTTGATTTGTGATCATCACTAGCCACCAAGGCTTTGGTTTAGATGACTTGAGAAGTCCCAAATCCACCAAGTGAGATTGTTCAACAATCAACATGTCTATAAATGCATCAAAGGAAGGCTTGAGGTAAGTAGATCCCATGGTCAACCTGTGAGTATTAAAACTCAAAACAAAATTAGTATACTCAAAAGGTAGCTTCTTCAAGATGTGATGAATCAACCTATCATCCTTCATGGGATTTCCACAATCTTTAAGAAGTTCCCTATACTCATTGACTTTGATGATATAATCTTGAATTGTGTCATAATTCTTAGGATCCAAGAGAAGTAGATCATCCTCAATTTGAAATCCCTTTTCTTCATCCACCTTACCATACAACTGTTCAAGTTTATCCCAAGCTTCTTTGGATTCTCAACAATTTTTTAATATGGAAGAGAAGATCCCCTTCTACACAACTCTTGATAACACCTAAAGCCTGTTGGTCTTTTTTTTGCCAATCAATGAGTTCTTTACCATCAAGAGGTTTGGTAATTGTACCATCAACATACAGACTATATTCTTTTTCCATTAATCTACTCCATGCAATATCTTTCCATGTAGAATAGTTGCGTGAAGTTAAAGGAGGACATTTAAAACCAATAATGCAGAAATGAAAAGAGCACAACAGAGAGACACAAAAAAAATAGTACACCCCCCCCCCCCCCCCCCCCCCCCCCCCCTCTTCACTCAATCAAAAGACCCCCCCAAAAAAATGTTGTTGGCACTTTATAAGTAGTGCATATACAATGGGCCACTTGTCAAAATGAACAAAGTGGACTTTTTAATTTTTCTTTTACAACTGCCATATGAGGCTGAAATTTGTCACTTATGCATTGTAGCTTAGTTTTACAAAAATTCTTTAAAAGAATAAAAGCTTTACAATGCCAAAGAAGGCCTAATTTTGAAAGTGAGAAATTGGTTCATAGAACCCTAGAATGTGACTTCAGATCTAGAAAGTAGACAAAAAAAAATGCACTTTCAAAAAAAAAAAACTTGAAAAAGTGACCAGATGTGCCTATACAGAGCTTCTGAAGTTGTAAAACACAAGATTATATAGGTACAGTCACCATAAAATGAAATTTTTGCAAAATCTGTGCACCAAAACTAGAAAAAAACACCATCACTAGAAAATTAAGGAAATTCTACCTAATTTCAAAAAAAATTGCACTTGAATTAGAGTCTCGATGTCCAAGTTATGGGCTCACAAAGTTAGGTTGCCAAACTAAAATGCAATCTGAAGAGGGGTTTGGAGGAAAAAATATGTGTCTAAATTTGAAGGTCAAACGACCATCACTGCAGTTGTAAAATGCCTAGAAATGATGGTCAAACAGTCATCAACTTTAAGATATTGTAATGATGATGTCAGCAAAAAAATTGTGCCTTGGGGTGACATGGCAGTTGATCTGCTATCCGTACTATACGGCCTAAACACGTGTCAAAATTTTGTATGTTGACATGTCAAAAAGGACAACGTGAGGTGGTGGTACTAGGTTTGATGTGGAAAATGTGCAAGACCGATTTCTATGTGGTGATGTGGCAGTACCGGTGTACACATGTCCATAATATAGTAGTCCACATGGTCTGTCTGTGGATGAGTCCACATATGTAGGTTAGGTAGACCATAGGATAGCGGGTAGCTTGTGAGTGGATGTGACCAGTTCGTGTGGAGGCTTCTAAAGTTCTTGCGTGTCAGGAAAAATAGCTAGCCGAAAAGGTGATGTAGACGCCAAATACTCGCATAGATGTCGGATCTGAACAATACATGACACTGAATAAAAGTTTGTGACTGCCAAAAATGTCACAAGCACTAGGAACAAGTTTTGCAATGCTAAAAAGACTTGTGTAGGATGCCAAAAATAGTCCGTGGGCATGCAGAGAAGTCTACGGGCATGAAAGCTTTGTTCAATGCATTGAAAAGTGGAAACGAGGGCCGGTAAACTACAACACGCGGCCAAATTATGAATAAACGTGCCAAATTCTTTAGACGGGCAGTAGGTATTCATATAAATAATCCCACATTCACAGTGGTTTAGCACTCTGTGCTATTTAAAATAGCAAAGCCTCCAAATGTCTAACAAAGGTAATACGCTAGTCGTGGAGTGTTGACCGGTTGTGGTTGGAGCAAAGTGTAATACGCTTTCGGTAGGAGATAAGTGGTTGCTGCTTGTTTGTGGCTGAAGAAAGCTAACCCCTTATGAATACATAATATGCCTCCAAAAATGATAGATTCGGGGTGTCATTGCTCACGTCTGTTAGAAAAAAAATTCTCTATTGGGCAAATTTTTTTTGCGAATTTGGACAAAAAATATGACGAAAATTACAGAGAAAAATAAATTTGTAGATATGAAAGTAATCAATTAAATCCACAAAAAATGACCATAAATTTGCAGATCTGAAATTAATCAATTAAATCCACAAAAAATGACCATACCCATATTGCAAATCGGGGCCTCTGGTTTCCAATTTGTAATTTTTTTTTGCATCATGGCCGACTTTGGGCCAAGGTAGGCATGTTTATACTCAATTTTCACCGGTTCAATGTTTTAGACACAATGGCAAGGTCAAATCTGGCTCTAGACACTTCCAATTTTTGCAGTACTTCAGATTCGGGCTAAAGTGCTAAAGCAAGCGTGGTCTCGAATGGCTATGTGATGAGAAAGTCTCCAAGAGCTCTGATACCATGTAAGAATTTGCTTAAGGGAAAAATTCACCCAAGAACTAAGAACTGAAACACAACCACATAGTAGACCAAAGAGAGAGAGAGTATGATTAGAATGACAATGTATTCAATATGCCATGATTAAGAGTACACTAGGAGTGCCTATATATAAAGGCCTCTCAAGAAGCACCTAGAATGTCTCTAGAAACAACTAGAAGATAAGACAACTAAGAACCTTATTCAACATTCTAGATGAATGGATAAGAATGACAAAGTGTCATGTAATGACCCTTTTTAGGTCATTCATCTTTTTGACTTTCTCTTTGACTATGACTCTATTATTCAGTGCCTTCTCTCCTTGCATGCAGTTTTCCTTTCTTGGTGTGTGAGGGTTTCTTTCACATCTTTGCATTGAGTATGTTGGCATCCATTGCAGTGTCTTTTCTTTTTATGTGAATGTGGATGCCTTCTGAATCTGATGTCACCTCCCTCATTCAACATGGTTCTTCTCTGAGTCATTACAGAGCCTTGTGATAGTCATGCACATACCTGGCAACCATCATAGTAATGGTGAAGACAATTACTTGGCTAGTGTTAATGATAGCAATGAGAAAATCAATGTTTGATAATCTATAAGCTTATATTTCAAATAAGAACCATCTCCTTCAACATTCTATAGACATTCAACACTCTTTACTTTGTGATTGGCAGCTTCCTTTACGTGGACTTAGCCTCCAATGGTTGCCAAATTTATCTTCATGAGTTCCTTCCTTATACCTCATGAGTCATGATGCTTCTAAGCTTGAAGCTTTCCCTTGCTTATTATCTGTTATATTATTTGGATCTTGCCACAATATGGGTAAAACATTATTTACTTGGGAATATTCACTTGTTGCGTTATGTTTGACGTGGGTAGTATGTTTTGTTTACCCTTCCTTTTGAGCCCACCTTGTTCCATGTGATCACTATGAAGGCACTTCAACTACATCTGACATTTGGCTAGCTTCCTTCACTAGTTTGGCGAGCCTCTCGGCTCTCCCATCTACAATGGATGAAGATTACCATCCCTATATTATCAATGTATTCGTATTCAGACGGTGGTCATTTCCACGTCCCTAAGTCAAACCTCCTTCTGTACTCGGATACTATGTAGTCCTCCTTGTTACATGGTTTGTAGACTAACTGCCTTCCTCCTTTTCACATACCAAGCATGGTTAATATATATGTGTTGGATTTAATACATCATTTAGAAGGGTTGTGCTCTTTAAATTTATTTAGTGATTATTAATTTATATTTACATAATTGAATATTAGTAGTATATTTTTGTGTTAGTGATTAGTCATAAATTGGTATCATATTGTCAATATGTCAATTGATATGATATATGATATTATATAGAGACATGTCTTTTCGTAATATAATAATTATATTATATTGATTATGTAATCATATTAATAACAACATTATAACATATCATATATTATATTAATAATAATATTAGTATTATATATTTTTATATCATAATAATACTTAGTTCTCAATTATATTATAATATTATCCTTGAATATGTCTATTTCATAATAAAATATCATTAATCGTTTATTTATACATTTTTATACTATCATAATAATAATTATATATCAATATTGTATAATAATGCTTGATGCACTACTATATATATATATATATATATATATATATATATATATATATATATATATATATATATATATATATATATATATATATATATATATATATATATATATATATATATATATATATATTCAATCTTTAATTAGTAATAGTGTACATAATTTATTAATAACATTATTGTTATTATTATGTGTACCATTGATATCCATGAATATTGATTACCTTACTAATATTATCAATCCTTTATTTATTATATTTTAATACTACTATCACATTATAATTATAATGTAATATCATATTGTATGATAATAACATTATATTATTATTATTTTATTTATTAATAATGATTTGACCTTTTAATATTACCTTATTACCTTAGTAACATATTATTATTATATGAATAATATATTATTATTTATTCTTTAATAATATATTATACCATTAATAATATATCAATATATTATAACATTAATATAATAATTTACTTATATTACGCTAATTAGGGGGACATGACAGTCTGCCCTTCCTCAGATTGCTTGTCCTCAAGCAATGAATGTTTACACTAAACCTTTATTGTGAATTCAATGTACAAGTTATACACTGGAATGAAGAATACATAAGGTATGCATGTAGTTAATGTCATAATGCATGAAGCAAATATCTGAGTGCTTGTAGACACAAAGCATACACAAAGAAGACACATTAATGCATGAAGGCACGAAGTATATATGATGCAAACACATGATGCACTCCTTGTTGATTTTCACAATGAAGTAGAGTAAAAGGAATGAAAAATATACTTCCTCGATACTCCTTTTGATCATGGATCCTAAAAACACAAATAATTATTAGTATATAATAGCTCCAAGAAAGATGAGTGTTGTGATGATCCCTTTTTTTTTATTTACATATTCATTTGAAAGGAATCGTTCTCTCTCTTCATTATGATTATCATAAGATGGTAGATTGACGGTGCAAAGGGCGCGTGAAATAGGCTACAAGCGATTCTCTAGAGGATATCCATCATGTGCTCAAATTTACTCTACCTCTCCCTCCACCAACTCCCTACCTTAGGATATCATAATGTGGATGAGAAGCTGAGTGTTAAATTTGATTTACTTAGTTCATTTGGAAGATTTTTTCTTTAGTACACAAACAAATTTCTTTCTCCTTATTACAATCATCTTGAGATGGTAGATTGATAGTGCAGAGGGCATGTGAAACAAGCTACAAGCAGTTCCCTGGAGGATATCTGTTAGGTGCTCGAATTTACTCCACCAACTCCCTATCTTAAGAGATTATAATGTGGATGAGAAAATGAATGTTAATCTAATGAATAGGAATCTTTCTCTCTCCTTATTACAATCATCTTGAGATGATAGATTGACGATACAGAGGACGCGTGAAACAAGCTACAAGCAGTTTCCTGGAGGATATCCATCAGGTGCTCGAATTTACTCCGCCTCTCCCTCCACCAACTCCCTATCTCAAGAGATCATAATGTTGATGAGGAATAGACCCATATGTACTATCTAATCACATGTATTTCCATTCTATTATAATTGGTTAAATTCTTTCTTTTTTGGAATGTACATTGTTCTATGGACATGTATTTACTCTTTTGTAATGTTAGGTGTAAAACCAATAGTCACTAAACTATGATAGGTCACTACACCTCATTTCATATATTTCCCTGGTGTTTAATACTTCACTTGAGTGGTGGGACAACATTTGTCATGGCTCATGCCACACCTTTTTTATTTCTCAAACCTATTTGATTTCCCTTGGTCTAGTAGTCTATTGATATTATTCTCTTTTTCCATTGTCTATTTTTATTAGAATACTAGGATGATCTTGTTTATTTAAAATCAATTGCACACTCTATCCAAGTACCTTTTTAAATCTTAGCGGTACCTAGTTTATAGTATTGTACTCTATATGATCTACAAAATTTTCATGGTGGAAATAATCACATTTTAATAGTTAGAAGATTAACTCTAATACTTATAATGTCTCTATTCAATTATAGGAATAATTAAATCAATTCATTTAAAAGATGTTTAGAAGTACTTCCAATAGTTATTGAAGTCTTGTTGAATATAATATTTCAAAATATATATTTTTATTTTTAAGTCCATATTGTATTGTAGTGATGAATTGAATATAATTATTAAATAAATAGAGTACCCTTTAAGTAGATGGTTTACTTCATACATTCAATGTATACTTACTACCTTTAGTAGTGTGACTGGTATGTAACCCGTGCCATTGTGACCTTCTTAATTAGTCACTTACGTCACCATGCTTATAATATGGTGGGATCTTGCTAATGGAGAGGCCTTACTTCATAAATTTCCCTTTGAAAAGCAATATTGATTTTTATGAAATATGAACATAATCTCATTCAAATATTAAACATCTATAATATTTAATATTACATAAAATTATCCTTACATGTATTTTAATTTTTAATTTCATAATATCTATTTCTACATGTAAATGAAGAAAGAGTTTAACTAATACATACCTTATGTGTGTCCTTCAATGTACCTTTTCCAAACTCTCCTCCTTCATAAGTGTTTTATATGGCATTCATATGGCTATTGACTGTGGTATATGCAATTGGTTTATATGAAGTAAAAAATCTTTCAGGTGTACTCTAATATGGCGTTAGCTTCTTATCACATGGTGCTAACTATCATTATTCTCCTAAAGGCTTTGGGCGCACTCGTGGAGGACTTCACATCTCATATTCTTATGAGGATCCTAGATGCCTCGAGTCAAAGTAATATATATGACCTTCAGTCTACACCCTCAATCTTCATTGCCCACCTGTTTCTCTTGCAATCTTCCTTGAAAAGAACCTGTCACTCGATCTTTTCTAATTCTGTTATGGCTTCTTTCATTTCTGAAACTATAGTTTATCTATCCTTTCTACAAATGATTAATTTATCAATGCATGCTTGCTCATTTTTATTTTTATTTTTTCTTCATCATTGGCCAGATTAATAGCAGATGAATTCTCTATACCACTAATAAGTCTGCCAACTCCTCATATGTATGGGACCCTTTATTGTATCGCCTACTAATTATTTGGCATGACTCTTCTTACAATTAGTCTTTCAATTATCAAAGTAATGTGCCGATGACATTGATTTCTCCTTTTCTAACATGTCTGATTTGTGTGATTTGATTTGATGTTCAGCGCAAGTGTGATACCTTGCTGGCAGTGAACTTAGTTTGGCTCCACATTGGATAGTAAAGACTGATTGGTTATGATTCTTGATGAACACATAAACCAATTTCGTGCACCCACTTATCTCCTTCGATATTTAGTGTACTTCCTATTGGATGACCCATCCATTGTGTATGAAGCTTGTATATCCACCTGGTCTCTTTGTGCATTATGGCTAGTATGCCACTCACGTAAAAGTTTGATATCATGAAAGTTCATTTGAATGGAAACCAGTTGTATATTGTCCTTCCAAACTTGCCAATCTTGTGAGCCTTGCATATGACGTGGTTCATATCTCCTTTCCTTCTTTGCTAAATGTATCCTCCCAAAGACGTGGATGGGATTAGTCCTTGCTAAAACCCAACTTTGGTAGAATCACCTTTTAGAAAACTCAAGAGATATAATCATAAACCTTATTCTTGTCTTGATTGAGAACCATACCTTCTATTTTTATTTTATTGAATAATCATCTCACAGGAAACAATTGCATCCTTGAAATCTACATCCCTAACAAGATTCCACTATATTCATTTCATAAGATAAAATCCATACAGTCCATCATCTCATTACCTTGAATTTTGTTACAATTATAGTCTTCTAATAAATGTTTCATAGACTAGCAAGATATTAGCTTTGATATCAATTGCAATGACCCTTTTTAGGTCATTCATCTTTTCGACTTTCTCTTTGACTATGACTCCTCTATTATTTGGTGCCTTCTCTCCTTGCATGTGGTTTTCCTTTCTTGGTATGTATGGGTTTCTTTCACATCTTTGCATTGAGTATATTGGCATCCATTGCAGTGTCTTTTCTTTTTATGTGAATGTGGATGCCTTCTGAATCTGATGTCACCTCCCTCATTTAGCATGGTTCTTCTCTGAGTCATTATAGAGCCTTGTGACAGTCATGCACACACCTGGCAACCATCATGGTAATGGTGAAGACAATTACTTAGCTAGCGTTAATGATAGCAATGAGAAAATCAATGTTTCATAATCTGTAAGCTTATATTTTGAATAAGAACCATCTCCTTCAACATTCCGTGGACATTCAATACTCTTTACTTTGTGACTGGTAGCTTCCTTTATGTGGACTTAGCCTCCAATTGTTGGCGAATTTATCTTCATGAGTTCCTTCCTTATACCTCGTGAGTCATGATGCTTCTAAGCTTGAAGCTTTCCCTTGCTTATTATATGTTGTATTATTTGGATCTTGCCACAATATGGGCGAAGCATTATGTACTTGGAAATATTCACTTGTTGCGTTATGTTTGACGTGGGTAGTAGTTTTGTTTACCCTTCTTTTTGAGCCCACCTTGTTCCATGTGATCACTATGAAGGCACTTCAACTACATCTAACGCTTGGCTAGCTTCTTTCACTAGTTTGGTGAGCCTCTCACCTATCCCATCCACAATGGATGAAGATTACCATCTCTATGTTATCAATGTATTCGTATTCGGGCGGTGGTCATTTCCACGTCCCTAAGTCAAACCTCCTTCTGTACTCGGATACTATGTAGTCCTTCTTCTTACATGATTTGTAGACTAACTACCTTCCTCCTTTTCACATACCGAGCATGGTTGATATATATGTGTTGGATTTAATACATCCTTTGGAAGGGTTGTGCTCTTTAACTTTATTTAGTGATTATTAATTTATATTTACATAATTGAATATTAGTAGTATATATATTTATATTATAATAATACTTAGTTCTCAATTATATTATAATATTATCCTTGAATATGTCCATTTCATAATAAAATATCATTAATAGTTTATTTATATATTTTTATACTATCATAATAATAATTATATATAAATATTATATAATAATGCTTGATGCACTACTATATATATAATTATATATATATATTCAATCTTTAATTAGTAATAGTGTACATAATTTATTAATAATATTATTGTTATTATTATGTGTACCATTGATTTCCATGAATCTTGATTACCTTACTAATATTATCAATCCTTTATTTATTATATTTTAATACTACTATCACATTATAATTGTAATGTAATATCATACTGTATGATAATAACATCATTATTATATTATTATTATTTTATTTATTAATAATGATTTGACCTTTTAATATTACCTTATTACCTTAGTAATGTATTATTATTATATCAATGATATATTATTATTTATTCTTTAATTATATATTATACCATTAATAATATATCAATATATTATAACATTAATATAATAATTTACTTATATTACACTAATTAGGGGGACATGACATGTCATATGTGTCTAGAAGATTCCTGTGTTGTAGACAACATGTGCTTAAAAGAGGTGCAAACCCCTGCGATGTCATCATGACAACTCACAAGAGTGCACAAACTTCTAAGTGTCTCACAAATAAAATAATGCAAAATAATAAATAATGCATTAACCTAAGTAAACTTAAGTAAGTGTAATAAGTGAATACTTATTTACACCAACAAGACTTGTGATAATAGTATGAGCTTAAAATAGGTCTTTCACTTCAAACCTCTAAAAAAAAAAGAAAAACTTAAACACTTCAAGACTCAACATAAAATACTGGACCAACTCAAAATAATAATGTTCATCATATATCTAGAATTCAAACCCCTCTTCCCAATCTTGGAAATCCTCTTATAGAGTAAGGATTGCAACAAGCTTCAGATATGGGAAGACATATCATTTCATGACTCAAAAACAAGTTACAAAGAGGAAAAAATATTTTTTACAAATATTCTCTACAACAAGAATGATATGGAAGTAGCTTGAAATTTGATAGTTGGCAATTTGATGTTTAGGTACAGTCTTGGTTTGTAGTGTAGTGTACCCATAGCAAGCCAATACAAAAGTAAGATACCTTGGTATAATTCTTGTCCTTCCTCTATTTTGTTTTTATCTATCCCCATCAATTCTCTTCTAACTACTTCCTATGGTCAAGTCTTTGATTTCACCAATTTCTTCCCACACATCAATTTCTCTTTTAGTTAGCCATTCAGTTCCTCTAATAGTTTCTAGATCATTTACCAATTTATTCCACCTAGCATCTATGATGACCTTTGATTTTGTTACAAATCTATTCATATCCATTTTGATTTTAAACAAAGAATCAATCAAATCATAAAACATGTTATCATCAACATCCCCATCAAAAATTGTTGCAAAATTATGCAATGTTATGCTATGATCAAAGGACTTTGACCACTCCTTCTAGTCCTTTAGTTTACTTTCATTATCAATAATTGGGGGAGTTAAAATATCAATACCTTTAGCCATTATCTTCATCTTTTCTTGGATTATATCTAACTTATTTGTGAAGAAACCAATCAATTCTTTTAACATTTCCAAGGCCTCCTTTATTGTGAAAATCTTATCAGGTAGCTTTGGCTTTTTAGCCATCAAAATAATTCACTTATCAAAGAATGGAATGCAAGGGACCCATTTCTTAAAAAGAGGGGAGAGCCATGCTAGAGCTTTTTTGCATACATACTCTGTACTTTGCAAGGAGATGAATACACTATGAACTTGCTGAGATATTCTCTTCAAAATTTCTAGCCTATGGTATAGCATTCCCTTCAGTGCATCTACCTTTAGTTGATTATCCTTGTTTGGAGCTTCAATCTCCACCACTATAACTACATGCCCAATTTCAACTGCCTTATCTTTTTTCATAGGAGTAGTCTATTCACTAGCTCTTTATGATTCGTCAACTCTCATTTCACCTTTACATTCCTCCATCTCTTTAAGTTTATCCTTCAAAGTGGTAATTTCACTTTCCAACTCTTTGGTTTCTCCTTCTAGTTCTTTCACCCTCTACTCCAATACATAGCTCTTTTTGAGCTCTTCATCATACTATTTTCTAGTATTAATATATTTTATTAAAGTCCAGGCAAGTTGATCTTCAATATGTTCAACCTTAGGTTCATTCATGAAAGAAAAATGCTTCAAAGCACTTGAGATCTCACTACTAGTGGTAGAATCCAATGTCCATATTATGGGGCTTCTCTCGGCTATATCTTTCACATCCATCAATTGAGGCTTGTTTTTTAGGAGGAAAGCTCCACACAGTTAATGCCTTATTTTCAATATTGAAACTAGAGCCTCTTTGTAGACCTTGTGCACCAAAAGCTTCATAGGAAATTGATGTTTCCTACCTTCTTATTTGATCCAACACAAATGATGTTCCTAAGTCCCATCCAAGGACTAGTAGCATACGACTTCTTTTCACAAGATCTCTAACCTTGCTTACTATCATGGTTATAGTATTAGGGTCATACACAAGTAGCTCTTCAATGAGTTTTTTAGGTTTTTTCTTTGATTCTCATTTAAAAAAAATGTCAACTCACTTTTTTTAACCTTATATAAGAAGCTCTTAAATTACTCTGACCTAATGAATTAATCATCCTCTAAGAATTTTTTTACTTGAATGATCCTATCATCCAACCTTGCTATAGTTAATTGTAAGTCTGTCAAGGAATTTTTAGCTGCCTTAACTTGTTCTTTCCATATCAACAAAATATTGGCTTTTGCCAGACATCAATTGCAATGTCCTCTCTTTAATCTTCTCAGGCATATGAATAATTTTTTGGCTCTTATTTCTTTGGCCACCCATGCAAATGTTTCAAGGTGATCTTCGATTTCTTTTAGAACTACATCAAATTTAGGAGAGTCTGGGTTTACTCTATCTTCTTCTCCTAGGTCTTGTGGAAATTGAGACATAATATTATAATAAATTTGTAATAACTTTTCTAGTCTAAAAGGGTAAGTATCTTCCAAGAAAAAAATCTTGAAATAGAGGTCACTCTTCTTGAACTCCCTTTCTACTCTGAATATCTTTAAATTTTCTCAATCTCTCCTCTACATCACTCTTAATCAGATTATTTTTTATTATGTCATCTTTAGGAAATTCTTTATTGTTTGGGAGAGTATAATTCCTTATCTCTCTTTTAGGGCATTCTTGACTACATTCTCTAGATCATATATCCTATATGATACATAAGACAAATTATAATGTCTCAAGAATACATGAATTTGATCAACAACTTCTTTTCTAGTTATGAAATCACCAATTTTAAAAAATGAACATAGAAAAGTTCCCTTATGTAGCTTAGGGCTTAGGTATTCCCTATCCATAATGAAGTTTCCATAATAATTCCATTATCACCAACCTAGTAGGTATATATTTTGTTAGGATTAATGCAGACATAAATAACAATTACATAAAAATATAACCAATATTAGAAAATAATAAACCACACGAAAGAGAACACGAGACACAAGGATTTAATGCGGTTCACCCAATCTTTGGGCTACATCCACTAGTAGAAAGTCCAATATTATTATTATCTAGTGATTACAATCCACAATCTCATACAGCTCAATACTGCCACAAGAAGCTACAACCTCATCATACATTATGAAATCCCTAACCCGAAGCCATTTTATACAAGATTTTGTCTCTTACAAAATTAGGGCTAGAATAAGTTGTTCGATAGAAAATTAGCATCTGACACCCTTTACAATAGTAGGGTCATTTTTGGCTTTCGGGTGCTACCCCCCAAAACCTTATAGGGGCGTTGCCCCTCTACCCCACCAAGTGTTGCAACAAGGAGTGCACCTAGGGTGCTTCCCCAAAACCTTGCAAGGGGTGCTACCGCTTGACCCCATCTTGAGGGCGCTACCCCCAAACCCCCATAGAAATAATTTGGGGAGAAACCATGCTAAATAAACCTCTGAGTTTGATTAGGCTCCAAATGAAAATAATCTCTTGCTTGGAAACTAATCAAATTCCACAATAATAACCTCCTACTTAGAGAGTGATCATAGCACTGCTAAACCTATAGCTCCCATTGGAATATCAAACCACCTTGGACTCTATTATTCTTTTATTTTATTTAGTCTAGAAGACCAATAAAAGCTTAAGATGAGTCCAAATTCTCTCTTATTACTACCTTGTTAAACTTATCTAATGTATTATCATCTATATATATCGTATCGACGTTTAACTGTCCATCATCCAAAACTGATCGAATGAAATGGTATCACAACTTTATGTGCTTTGTCTTTGAATGTAGAACAAAAAATTTCACAAGAAGAATGACACTCTGGCTATATGTGAACAAATAATTATCCCTCTATCTTCTTCCATGAAGAACTAAAGCCATATCATCTCCTTGGATGTCTCTATAGCCACAATATATTCTACCTCTATAGTGGACAAAGCATTCACCTTCTATAACTAAGAAACTCAGCTCCCTGCTGCCCCACCAATAGTAAATACATAACTTGGAGTACTTTTCCTACTATCAATATGACATGCCAAATCTAAGTCAACATAGCCCTATAAATGAGTAGTAGAGCCCCCAAGATGTAAACAGATACTAGATGTCCCTTTCAAATATCTAAGAATCCATTTAAGTGCATTCTAATGCTTTATCCCTAGATGACTCTTATACCTACTAAAAAATCTCATTGCATGTACAATATCTAGCCTCATACATACCTTAACATACTTCAACCTTCCTACAATTGAAGCAAAAGACACCTTGGCCATCTTGTCATCCTCTTGTGTCTTTGGACACATCTCCTTAGTAAATTTTAAATGACTAGATAAAGGTGTGCTAACAACTTTAGCATTCTCCATAGAGAAACATTCCAATGGCTTCGCAATATAATTAGCTTGAGATAAACTCAATTTTCTATTCTTCCTATCTTTGAAAATCTTTATACCAAGGATTTTTTTTTCCACCCCCAAATCCTTCATAGAAGATGAATGTGCTAACTATCATTTCATCTCCTTAATGTTCTCCATGTTAGACCTAGCTACAAGAATATCATCAACATATAGACATAAAATAATGTAGATGTCATCATCTAACCTCTTAAAATAAGCATGATGGTTAGAATGTCATTGAGTGTAATCATGGTTATGCATAAAACTATCAAATTTAAGATACCATTGCTGAGGAGCTTACTTTAAACCATATAAACTTTTTTTCAATCTGCAAACTAAGTTCTCCTTACCTTTGACCTCAAATCCCTATGGTTGTTCCATATATATCTCTTCATCCAAATTATCATGAAGAAAGGTTATTTTAACATAAAGATGCTCCAAATGAAAATCTTTAGTAGCCACAATACTTAAAATAGTATGAATAGAAGTCATTTTAACAACAAGAGAAAATATCTCACCAAAATCAATGTCCTTTTTCTATGCAAATCCTTTTACAAGTAACTTGGCTTTAAATCTTTTCTTACCTCCATCCCCTTCTTTCAACCTCTAAAGCCATTTATTTTGTAAAGCTCTTTTACCTATAGGCAACTTGTATAAATTTCATATCTAATTTTTTTTTAGCAAGGAGTCCATTTCTTCTTTCATTGCATACTCCCACTAAATATTTGTATCCACCAACATAGCTTCATCATACATTCAAGTTCATAGATAGCTATTACCAAAATAGAGTACAAATAAGGAGAAAATCTTTCTAAAGGTCTACATAGCCTTGTTGACTATCTAATAGTTTTTGGGGTGTGTGGTATTGGTTGTTGCAGTTGTTGTAGAGAATGAAGGACTGGTGGAACATCTTCCTTTCGAGTATCATCTAGCATAACATAATCATTTTATTTATTCTCAAGTTGTTGAAACAAAAATTTGTACAATACTTTCTCCTTGAATATGAAATTCTTGTTTCTTATAATTTTATGATTTTTTGAATCCCAAAGCCTATAACCAAATTCATCATTTCCATATCCAACAAATACACATTTCTTTGACTTAGTTTCTACCTTAGTTCTATTTTTATAATCTATACGTGCAAATACTTCACAACCAAAGGTATTGAGAAAAGAATAACTCACCTTCTTACCAATCCATCCTTCCTCTAGAACACCACATCCAAGAGGAGTAGAGCAACCTCTATTAATCAAATATATATCAGTATTGATAGACTCCACCAAAATGTTTAAGTGAATCCTAGTATTTAACCTCACGCTCCTTGCATGCTCCTTTATTGTCATGTTGATGGATTTAGTCACTCCATTTTGTTGTGAAGTCTTTAGAATAGTTTTTGTCTATGAATAACATTAGTGGAGAATTAATCTTTAAATTCATAACTATACTAATCACCACCATTATTAGATGTAAGATATTTTAATTTTTGGAAACTATAATTAAAATAATTATTATATTTTCATTGATGCCAAATCTATTGATGAGAAATGTTTCTATATGATCTAAATGTGATATCAATTTGATTGACAAAGAGGATTTGAGAAATTTCTCATAAAAAAAGTAACTAGAGAAAAGATTGAGTTATGAAAATGAATCTACAATAGATATTTGATTAGTTAGGATTTGACAAGATAAAGTGATTGTCTACATCATCTTGATGTTCAATTCTTGAAAATGTAAGCCAAGATAGAACTCTTATGTTAATTTTAAATGAAAAAAAAAAAAGATCAAGGAACTTTGAAGTTCATGCCAAATGATGCTAGTGTCAACCAAGCCACACTAAGTGCCGAGAAAATTTAGTGTTGACTGAGCATCAATATCGACCGAGGAAACCGTGTTGATGCTAAACTAGAAACTCATGACTGAGCAACTCAGTGATGACTGAGTGTCAAAACTTAGTAAATGGTTGAGTGATAATATTTTGAATGCGTATAAGAAATCATAATTTCTAGTTGACTCAATTGATTTCTTGGGACATGGAAAGCATGTTGAAGATAAGGATTGATGCATTGGATCATTTAATTCAAGGAGAGGATTAGGCAAGATACTTAATGAATGTATTTGATGAGAAGTTTCTAGAAAAGAAGGAAGATGAATAGATACAATGAACTTGATGAATTGAACCAAGAACCCTAAATCTATGGTGATTGTGAAAATCACAAAGGACTAGAATTACCTATTTAAGAAGGTACATAGATGAACTTTAAAGTATGCACAAGAAGGGAGAGAAAAATGTGAAGTGTGAAATGTGAAGAAGAGAAAAGAATAGAGAAGTTGTATGTGTTCAAAGGTTTCTAGTAAGATGGAAAAATAATCTTGAGATTGATAAGAAAATCTAAGTGGAAGGTTTTATTTTTTTGTAAAGAGAAGGGTGAATACTTGAAGGATTACTAAGAAATTCAAGAAAAAAATGATAAGGCTGACTTATCAAGGATTCAACACATGAACTAAATTGAGATTTAAAACTATAAAGTGAGTTGCAATTATATAGATCGAAACCTATTATTTTCTTTCTAATCATTATAAACAATTTGTATTGAAATCTTTTTAATCAAAGGTTGACCTAATAGTCATTAAGGACTTAACAAGTCCGTGTAAATCCTCTAACTAGGTGATATTCTAATGGAATGTTCTAAAGTCCTTTGTTAAGGCCACTCCTAATAGGGTGATTAAATCCTTTAACTGGGTCACATTTAATAGTATGTATTGTAACCTTTAATAGGGTTGGTTCCTAATAGGGCTCACTTTAGAAGAGTGAAAAAGTGATGATATGTTGTTGGTGGTTTTTCCCAAATTGGGTTTCCATGATAAATCCTAGTGTCAAACTTGTGTTGAATGTTTTATGGTGTTTTACATTTCAAATGATTACATTCAACAAGCCTATTATATTAGGATAGTAAACTATTAGTTAATATTTTTATTTAGATTACAATAGAGATTGAGTTACAATAGGATAATGTTGAACTGAAAATATCTAAGTGTTTGATTTTTCAATTGGTACTAAAGGACCAAGAGTAATTGATTTACCCCCACCCCCACTTCTCTTAGTTATTCTAAAAATTCTAACAATTCGTATCAAAGCACTGATGCTTATCAAGAGAAGTTTGAAGGTAATCAAAGCTAAAGATCATGACTCCCAAAAGGGAGGTACAAAAGATGAACAAGGAGAAATTTCCTACATGGAAAATGCTGATGAGGATACACATTTCCAATATTAGTGATGCTAAAATAAAATTTGTGGGCAGTGAATATGTGAAGATAACAACCATTCCTTTGACTACTCAACAACTAAAAGAAAAGAAAGAAAATAATTATGCAATGTTGGAGATTGCTTCAGCCCTAAGCTATACCAAGTTTGATGATATAAAAGAGTGTTACAATGAGAAAAAAAATGTGGGAAAAATTGAAGAATATATATGGAGGAGATGACAATGTATTAAGAGCCAAATCAGAGAGCCTAAGAGGTAAATTTGATGGGATGAGAATGACAAAAGGTGAGAATATAACACAGTATTATACAAGAATCAATGAAGTTTTCAATGTTATTTGAGGTGAAAATAAAAATATTGAAGATGAAATAGTAATAATCAAGGTATAATTGACTTTAAAAGGTGCAATTGGTAGACTTACTACTTTTGAGATGTCTAACTATGATAATTACATACCAAGTACATCTGATTCTTCTTTTAAGTCACAGTTGATTCTTAGCAAAAAAAAGGGAAACATGTGAAGAGTGGTAGTGACACTTCTGATAACAAACTTGATGAACTTGAAGCACTTATTGCAAAATTTTTTGGAAGAGGTAAATACAAAGGTAAACTACCTATAATTTTTTTTTTCATTCAACAAGGTTGGTCATATTGTTGTAAGATGTCCTAACAGGGAAGACAAGGATGAGAGAAAGGAAAGAAAGTACAAATGAAGGAGAGATGACCGAGACTATAAGAAGAACAAGGATAAAAAAGGTAAGAAATCATGTTTCATAGCTAAAGAAGAAACTAACACTGAATCTTAAAGTAATGATGATGAAGTTAACTATGTTGCTATGAAAGAGGATTTTGATGAAGATGAGAAAACTTCTCTACTTTCTTATGTGAACAAAAGTGATAGATGGATAATTGATAGTGGTCACTCTAATCATATGACTAGTGACAGAAAAAAAATTGAGGATATTGGACCATACAAAGGTGGTTGTGTTAAATTTGTTAATGATATTCCATGTATTGTGAAAGGTAAAGGAACTATTCAATTAATTGGCAAAATCAAGTGTGACAAGATTTACCAGGTGGAAGTATGTAACTATAATTTGTTGAGTATTTCAAAATTAAAAAAATAATGATACATAATTTAATTCCATCACAAAAAGAAAAGATATATGATGTTGATGGAAAGATGATTGGAAGTGGTGATCAGACAAAAGGTAACTTGTTCTATCTAGATTTATCCAATGAAACATGCTTGTTTGAACAACAAGAATATGTTTGGGTATGGCACAAAATCTTATATCATGTAAATTGTGACAATTTGGTGAACATTAGTAAAATGATGAAAGTAAGAGGGTTGCCAAAACTAAAGAAGCTTGACCATGCTATGTGTAAACAATGCCAATTTGGAAAAATGACAAAGTCTAGTTTCTTGAGAGAAAAACATACAGATCCAGTGATATTTTGGAATTGGTTCATACTAATCTTTGTGGACCTATTGATGTTCTAAGCTATTGTGGAGATACGTATTTTATTCTATTTATTGATTATTTCTCCAAGATGAGGACTATGATGTTTCTCAAAGCTAAATTTGATGCTTTTCAGTTATTTAAGTGGTTTTTGGCCAAAGTTGAAAATGAAATAGGGAAGATTCTGAAGTGTTTGAGATCTAATAGAGGTGGTGAATTCATTTTCAATGAGTTCAATTTATTCTACATTGATAGAAGAAGTAAAAGACAGATATCAACACCAAAGACCCTTGCTTACAACAAGATAGATTAAAACAAAAATAGATCAATCATGGATTGTGATAAAACATTGATGATAGGAAAGAATGTATCACATAATATTGGAAGAAATTGTCAATACTATTGTCTATACCTTGAAAATAGTACAATTCAAGAAATGCACAAATGCTACACCTTTTGAACTAGGGTATGGATATGCTTCTAATGTGAAATATTTCAAAATTTTTGGAAACAAATGCTATATAATTAAAGATTTAATAGAAATGGAAATCTTGATGCTAAGAGTGATGAAGGTATATTCCTAGGATACTCCACTAAGAGTAAAGCTTACAAGTGTTTAAACTTTAACACTAAAAAAGTTATGGAAAATGAAAATGTGAAAGTTGATGAATTTACATAAAGAAATGATGATGATGAATGTAAGAAAGAATCTAAAGACTATAGTACATTCATATATGTCCATATGGTGCTCCAAGCACTCCTACTAAACAAGAACGAAACTATGAAATTTTCTAGTAAATAGGGAATGTTGAGGTGCAACAAGTTGTCAAGTAGCAGATTGTGGATGTCAAACATCAAACAGAAGATGTCAAATCAGAAATAGACAATGTTGACCATCAAGTAGAAAATGTCAAGTTTGCCAAACTAGAACCAAAACTTAAATAAGAAAGAGAAAATGAGCATGAGATTTTTAATCAAGATGGACCTATTGAAGAATAGAGAAATAGACCACCTGTGCTAGCCAAGTATGTAAGAAGACATCATAAATCTAAACAAATTATTGGAGATGAAAAATCTAGTGTTATGACTAGAAAGAGACTTAGAATGATACAAGCTTACTTTGTCAAATTGAGACCAAATCAGTGAAAGATGCTCTATATAATAAAGATTGGATCCATGCAATGAATGAAGAAATTGAACAAATTGAGAAGAACAACACTTGGACCCTCATACCTAGACCAAAGGACAAAAATTTTATTGGAACAAAGTAGGTTTTTAGGAATAAGCTAAATGAAGATGGTGAAGTCACAAGGAACAAGGCAATATTGGTATCCAAAGGATATCCTCAAGAAGAAGGAGTTGACTATGGTGAAACTTTTTCTCCTATAGAAGGATTGGAAGGAGTCAAAACTCTTCTTACATACTCATCCTACAAAAAATGAAGGTATATTAGATGGATGTCAAATCTGCATATCTAAATGGTATAGTTGAGGAAGAAGTGTACATAGAACAACCTAAAGCATTTGGGGACCTAGAAAAGAAGAATATGGTATGTAAACTAAACAAAGCTCTATATGGATTGAAACAAGCTCCAAGAGCATGGTATGAAAGACTTCATAATTACCTAGTGAAGATTGGTTTTGAAAGGACAAATGATAATAATAATATATACTTGAAGACTAGTAAGAACAATGAGGTACTATTATCTAAAATATTTGTTGATGACATTATATTTGGAGGAAAATAAGCATTATGCAAATCATTTGTTGATGAAATGAAGAAGGAATTTGAAATGTCAATGTTTGGTGAGATCAAATTATTTGTTGGTTTACAAGTATATCAAATGAACTTTGATATTTTCATTACTCAGTCCAAATATATCAAAGAGATACTAAAAAAATTTGGAATGGAAGAATCAAGACCAGTGAGCATAATTATGTCTATAGGACATAAGTTATCTAAAAATGATGAATGTTCTGATGTGAACCAAACACTATATAGGTCAATGATTGGAAAACTACAATATGTTGTTCATAGTAGACCAAATATTGGATTAATTGTTGGGATAGTTGGTAGATTTTTAGAAGATCCTAAGGAGAACCATATGATGGAAATGAAAATAATATTGAGATATCTAAAAGATACAAAAGATTATGGATTGAAGTACAAGAGAAGTGATAGATTTGAACTAAAGGTAGCCATTGACTTTGATTGGGAAGGAAATATTGATGACAAAACAAACATTAGTGGAGGTGCATTCTTTCTAGGAAAGAGATTCATTTCATGGACAAGAAAGAAATAAAACTATATTTCCCAATCAACAACTGAGGTTGAGTATGTGGTAGCTGCATTGAACTATTCAAACATTATGTGGATCAAGAAATTATTAAAAGGAATGAAGGAAGAAATTATAGATCCAGTGGTTATCTATTGTGATAACACAAGTTCTGTTAACATTTCAAAGAATCATGTTATGCACACGAAAACAAAGCACACTGTTATCAAGTATCACTAGGTGAGAGAACTAGTTCAAGACAAAGAAGTGAAGTTAGAATATGTACACACCAAAGACCAAATTGTTGACATATTCACTAAATCCCTTCTAAATATGCTCATTAATATCAAAGAAGTAAGGGGTGATTCCCCTAAGAAAAGCTACTTAAGCTACAAAGAGGAGTTAGAAATACATATTAATGAAGAGGGTGGGGGGGGGGGGTGGGGGGTGAGTTATTATTCTACAAAATTTTTCCCACAATTGGATATTATTAATTACTTTGAAACATGCCTATGAAATTAAACCAATAATTTTGAACAATAAATAAAACCATACACAAAGAGAACCCATAACACCATTTTTTTTAACTAGGGACATCTTGACCAAGAGAAAACTTGGTGGGGATGGCACCCACAAAATAATCCACTAAAAAAAAGAATCATGTTCAGGATATTAACCCTATTAGGAGTCTATAAATTATATATATTGTCTTTGTCCCAATTAGAGGACTAGGCCCTGTTAAAAGCCTCAACCCTATTATACAATATAGTGCCTTTATACAAAATGAAATAGATACAAAAAACTCTTTATTATTGACAGTTGTATTTCACATAGCTCTGATCTTACATCAGAATTCACATCATAGATCCCTCATATGAATTTGTATTTCATGTACATAGTTTACATACTCATCATATACTTTTCATTGTATGCTACTACATATCCACATACTTCGCAAGTAGTACTCTTTACTTATACTTTTTTTGTTCACAAAAACTCATGTGCAATTGGCTTGATGCATTCACACATTATGCTAACTTAGGGTCGATATCTAGGATTTCATCCCTACATAATTAAGTAATTATTTTGTGACCAAAATAGTTCCTTAGCACTTTATTCCTCTTTTTCTATTGTGCTTTGTTCTTCTGTGTATACTACCTTTCCTAGTGTTTTTCTCGTAACTTTGTCTTTACTATTTGTATTGATCTGTGTGCTTAGCCATGTCATCGGGACACCCTATACTACATATCCTTAACTATTCACATGCCAAATGTCTATGTAGTCTTCACAATACCAAAAACTATCTCTATACTACTAGTGAAATTGTCTAACACTTAGACAATTTTATGTCTCTAACTCTAGAATCCCCAACTATATATTCTTGCATCTCATCTTGAGATGTATGTTGCCATACATGAAAACCCTTACTCATCCTACCTATCCATATTTCCAAAAATCTCTACATTTGGCATTGATGGCAACATATGAGAAAATTGGCTAAGTTCCCAAAATGTTATATAGAAAAAAAAATTTCAAAATTGGTCTTCAAAACTTTACAAAATATTAAAATTACAAAAAAATATGGATCATAACATTTATAACTGTCTTTCCTTATATCTCCCAATACAATATAATACTAATTAACATTGTTCCCCCTTCATATATGACTATTTTCTTTCTATACATATTGTTACTTATAGTTTTCTACATATTGTTGCCTTATACAATTTTCCTTGTATACTTCTCCCTCTTTGACATCAATGAAAAAGGTGTCAAAAACCTATGTACATGTCAAAATTTGATTACTGTCTTTCTAGGGTGATAGGCAAGAAATACAATCACCAAAAATGATTGCAAGGCTCTTCACATTCTTTTCCCATGAGTTCCTCACTCCTTCTAAAATGCTGAGAAGAGTGCACAACCCATAAGATGCAATTTCTACTGCATTCAAGTCTAAGTAAATGAACTTTTCAAATGATGCCTTTTCTATTAGGAAATCCTCTAAATTCTGCTTAGTTGTTCTTATCTTCATAGATAGATGCTCTCTTAGAAGTGAAAAGCTCTTTATAATCCTTTCCTTTTTGACTTCTAACATACTTATTCCATCATAAGTCTTAATAACCTGTGTTTTAGTTCTTGTAATCTCCACACCAAGTTGGCTCAACTAATCTACCAATGCTTTCACTTCATCATTCTTTCTCCTCAGTTCCTCATCAACTTCCTTGATGAATTTAAAGGACATGGCATATTTGGCATACAATTCCTTGCCTTCAAGTTTGCACCTTATTAGCTCCTTAATGCAAGCATCAAGAGCTACCAAACAATTTCTAATATTATGACATACAAGATCAAAAACTTGCACATCATGTATAGCTTGTGCTTGAGCTACTAGTATCATTGATAAATTTTTGAATTCAACATCAAATATTTGAATCATAGCCTTGCCTCTGTCCTCTAGATTAGGATCTAGAGATTTAACTATCAATATTCCTTGTAACTTTTTAGTTACAACCATGCCAGTTTTCTAAAAACTCTTTAACTTCTTATTCTTGTTGATAATTTTGTTGAGGGATGATATCAACTCTATTTGATCATCATTATCTAAAGTAATTAGTGTAGCTAGGATGAGAGATGTGCTAGGTCTACTTGCCTTCTCATCCTCCTCTTCTTTCTTCTTCCTTTTTTCTTCTTTTCTTATCTTTTTCTCATTATATTTTTTCTTATAATCTTCCTTTTTTTGATTTCTTCATCATTTTTCCTCTTCTCCTTTTCTTCTTCCTTTTTTCTCTTTTCTTCTACTTCTTTCTTCTTATTCTTCTCTTCTTTTGTTTTTCTCTTATTTTCTTCTTCTTCCTTCCTTCTCTTCTCTTAGATTCTCCTTTCCTCTTCTTGTTTGTCCTCTTCTTTCTTCTTTTTCTTGTCTTCCCCCTTCATCTTTTTCTCCTCTTCTTCTGATATCCTCTTACTTTGTTCTTCTTCCTCCTTTTGTTTTTTCTTTCTTTCTTCTTCTTTCTATTTCTTTTCATTTTCTTCTCTTTAATTTTTCTTCCTATGTTCTTTATTATCATCTTCTTTTATCTTTTTATCTTTTTCTTCGTTCGTATATGAGCTGGAATAATCAATGATATTGCCAACAACATTTGGCCCAAGATCCTTGAAAGGATCTTTTGTGACATTTACTATCACCTTTGTGGCACCAACTTGCATGGTTCCAATCCCAATAATGATTTGTAAAGATAGATCTATCATCTAAGTGTCCTTGGCTTATATTGCTACTTCTGTTGGTATACTCTTCTCAACAAACATAGGGATTTATCCCCCACACTTCGTGCTCAGTTCTTTGACTTTGGGTATAGAAGTCATGCATTTGACAATGGCTTCTTTTGTCTCCTTGTTTACCTCTTCATAATTACTTCCCATAAAAAGAATAGCTCGTCTTTCATTTCTTAGTAAGGGCTCAATACCCTCGATTATAACTTGCATGTCTTCATCAATATTGACTTCGCAAAACTTCTTGATCATATTTTCTCTAGAACTTTTGTCCTCATCAATAACTCTTCTTCTCCTATTTACCAATCTATTATATAGTTCCCTTGGTTTCTTTCTATGAATATCTGCAAATCTTTTGTTCTTCAAAATCATATTCCTAACTATGACATTTTCAAATTGTAGTCTATCTATGTTTCTTTACGAACTATAATACTTATTTAATTGAACAAAGATGTCATCATTAATGATTTGCATATTTAAATAATCTACCTTTGGCTTCCAGGGTTTCTTCATAGTGGTTATCCTTGCTTCTCCAACTACATTTTCTGTAGATCTATCCTTTATTTCTTCTTCATCTTGAGATTCATCAAACTCATCTGATTCAACCATCTATAACATCTTTCTTCTCTTTCTAGGGCCACTTGAAAATTGCTTGGTCTTTTTCTTGTTGGGTGACTCAACCTCTTATTTCACCTTAGTGAGTTTCTCTGATTTCCTTTTGGATGGATGAGTGGATGATTTACCTTCTACTATTTGTAACTCCTCTTCATCATTCTTCTTCAACAGATGTACAATAGTGGGTTGCACTTATGCTACTTTGACATAAGGGACAATAGGTATCTATTAAGTAGATCCTTCTACTATCACTCCCTTTGAGGGTCTTTCTATGGAAATAGGTGTTACTACAAATACTTCTATTTTCCCACTATCCTTCATCTCCAAGGCTATACCCTTTGCCTCATTGAGTTCATCACTGGTCATACTAGTTTCCTTCAAGATAGATTCTATCTTCTTATCTACCTTTTCCTTATTATCTTTTTTATAAAGTTCACTATGAAATTCTTTCATCTTTTCCTCAAAGGTACCCCATCTAGGACAGTCCATGTCCTTCTTTGATTTGAGTATGATCTTCACTTCAATTAGGTCTTCACTCATTTCATAACCCATTGGGTCTATGAACTTAACTATGGGTTGAACTTATTCCATACATGTGACATCAATTTCAACCATGAAACATATGTCATCTTTGTACTTCTCCACTAGTGATAGAGGTATCCTGAATCTTTTATTTATCTTAGACTAAAAGTTCTTCATCATCTTAGTTATATCAGCTATAACCTTTTCCTCTGACTACTTCCTATAGTAATGTGTCACCAAACTCATAATACACTAATTGTCTTCCCATTTCCTATTAGGTATGCTAGGGAGTTCTCTGATTTCATAGAAGAATAGATGTTTCAATAGGGTTTCAAACTTGAACACCACATTCTTATTTTTCCTCAATTTCTCAATGCTGTCCAATAGTTGCTACTTAACTATCTCACACATATTCACCTTTTGTCTCTTGAATGCCATTAGGTAAGATGCATGGATAAATCTAGCAGGCACTGGGTTCAGTCTTGAACTATGATGTATCTTATATCCAATTATATTTTTGATTACCCTTACATAAATCACATCTATGATACCAATTCTGATATTTCTTCCATTAGATATGGTTCTCATATGTGTCTCCACCAATTTATCTACATTCTTTTCATTCAAAGGATTGCTGCCTTCATTTCATATACCAGTGACCTTGTGAATTAAGTTATTGTCAATCATCACAAGGATGTCTCCTACCTAGAACATACCTTCATGTACTCTTCTTAGAATAATTCTACTCTATTTGTGATTATCAAAGTCTATGTGGAACATATAAGTCATGATATTCAAATACTTCAAATGTGCAAACTGTTGCTTTAGAGTTAGGTCTCCATTGCAAACAATTTCTATGTCCTTGTGAATTTCATTCTCACCAATGCTCTAGAACTTATAGTGTATGTATGACCTAACATCTTCCACATGCAATATGTTTTCTAGAACTTGTGAAAATACTCCCAAAGGATCATCCATTTGAGATACAAATGGGTGCTTTTTGAATTTTTACCTTGGCCTCTCATTCACATCATGCACAGTGGGATTTCCATCTTAAATTGTTTCAAAATATTTTAAAAACCTACATAAAATATTTGGAACTTGCTTAACTATGTATTTCTCACTTTGAACTAAAAATGCTTCAATTTCACCTTTACTTCATTGTCAATTCCTTGAAAATTAATTCTTAATTATTTACATAATTGAATGGTACACAAAATCTTGTTCACATCCTTTAAATATTTACAATTTGAACTTTGCATTGATTATGCAGCTACCCAATTCATAAAAGCTGTTATCTATCTAACCAGTAAACTTGTTTTCATCTTTTTGGCCTCATATTATCTCCAAATAACTTGTTCTCTTAACCAAAGCATTCTTATTATCTCCTAATCCTTCTTCCAACTTTGCAACTTCTGACTTGATCTCTAACTATTGATTTCACTTTTTGGTGCTCTGTCTTAAATAGAAAAGTGTCTAATTCAAGTAAGATAAATTACACACAATTTCTAGCTTCAATCTCTCATCAAGGGCATCAAAATATTGTTCTTCTAAAACCACATATGATCTTGATGGATTGTTTACCTTCATAAATACTTCCTTAAATTCTCCAACATTCTCTTTAAGTTCTTCCTTTTGGTTGTTATTGCTATCATTATCATTTCTTCTATCATTTATGTTATTGTTCCTTCTATGGTTAGGATTCTTGTTGAAATTCCTTCTATCCATTATGAAAAATCTTCCTGTGTGTTCAAGGTTATTGTATAACTAACATATAGGTGTATTACTTCTCTGATTGGTTCCATTCTAATTATCTAGTGTTTTGTAATTCCTTGCAATGTACCCAAAGCTATTATATTTGTAACATACAATCTGGTTCCTTACTCCATTAGGTCTTTCCCAATATTTGGATTTTCTTTTTGACCTTCTTTCATTACATTCAAGGTTAGTATCCCTAAACATTCTACTATTTCAATTATTACTATCAAACTTAGGTTTCTTAAAATATACTACTTTATGTCCAAAACCATGACAATTATAACAATAGAAATTAGTAATAGGTTTAAAAGACTTACCTATGCAATCTCTCTTGATATGACCAACTTCATTACATATAAAACATCTACCTCTAAATTCATATCTAGCATCCTTAGGTGGTTCAACTTTCTTAGTTTGTTTTGGTTCATCACATTTCTCATATAGATTACTTTGCTCAACTTCCTTGGATACTTTTGTAGATTTTCTTGGTTCGACCCTATTCTGATCAATTTCTTTAGGTGTAGGGGTTTCATCAACTAGATTTGGTTTTCTTGGCTGCTTTTTCTCCAATAAGATATCCAAAACTTATCTTATCATAAGAAGATCTCTAATAGAATAGTTGTTTATCAATTTTCTCACTACTAGAATAAAGCTTCTCTAACTTTTTCTTCACCTGAGTTGATTCTCCTTTCACAATGGTATTTTACTTTTCTAATTTTGCATGCTCTATTTTAAAGAATCTAATTCAGATGTTACTGATTCAGATGGGATCTTAGGTCTGCATTCTCAGATTTCAGATCTAGTTCAATCTTACTATCATCCTTCTTCAAACTCAACATAAGTTCAACAATTTATAGCTCATGTTTCAAGATCTCATTATCTTTCTTAAGGATTACTACTTCATCATTGTCACTAGTATTCTCTTTTGATTATTTTCTAGATTTGAGATGGTCTATCTTATCTTTTAGTTTACGAATGTAATATTTTATATCTTCATACCTTCCTTTTAGGTTATCTCTTTCTTATGTAAGAATCCCAATTTTCTCAAGGGCTTCTTCAAGATTCCTCTTTAACTATCCTATATTCATAGGGATCTTACTCAAGTTGTTAGGCCTATTCTGAGTAACTTTTCTATGATACCAATTGTTGCAAATAAATAATACTAAGGGGGGAGGGGTGAATCAGTAGTCCACACACTTTTGTCCACAACTAGATATTATTAATTACTTTGCAAAATGCATATAAAAGTAAACCAATAATGTTGAACAATAAATAAAACCATACAAAAAGATAACTTATAATATAATATTTTTTAAACTAGGGAAACCCTAGCGAAGGGAAAACCCCAATGGGGATGACACTCACAAAATGATCCACTAAACAAAAGAATCTTGTTAAGGATATTGACCCTATTAGGAGTCTATGTTCATTACATATAGTATCTCGGTCCTTGTTAGAGGACTAGGCCCTATTAAAATCCTCAACCTTATTAGGAGTTGGTAGTACAATTACAACTATATGCAAGAAGAGCCCACATCCCTAACATGCAATCATACAATATAGTTCCTTTATACAAATTGAGATAGATACAAAAACCTCTTTATTTTTTACTATTGTACTTTGCATAGCTCTGGTCTTACATTAGAATTAGCATCATAGATCTCTTATATAAGTTTTTATGTCATATACATAGTTTTCATACTCATCATATACTTCACATTTCACACTACTACACATCCACATACTTCACAAGTAGTGACTCTTTAATTATACTCTTTTCTTTCACAAAAAAATTTGTGCAGTCAACTTGATGAATTCACATGTTATAGTAACTTAGGGTAAACATCTAGGATTCCATCCCTAAAAAATTAAGTAATTAATTTGTGACAAAAATAATTCCTTAACACTTTATTCCTCTATTTTTGTTGTGATTTGTTCTATTGTGTATACTTCTTTTATTGGTATTTTGCTTGTAATTTTGTAAGTACTCTCAATAATAATATGTACACTTAGCCACATCATTGGAACACTCTATACTATTTGTCCTTAATTGTGCATGTACCAAATATCTTTGTAGCATTTGCAATTACATAAACTATCTCTATATTGCAGTGAAGTTGTCTAACACTTAGACAATTTTCTGTCTCTAACTATAAAATCTCCAACTATATATTCTACCATCTCATCATGAGATATATGTTGCCAAAAATGTAAAACCTAACTCATCCTATCCAACCATATTTCCAACAAGAGGAACTACATCAAAAGTGGTAATTGAAATATCTTACATATTGATGCATATAGTTCTACTATAGGAGGCACCTAAGGTAGTCAAGTAAAGAAGTAGAAGAACAACATTGGCATATCAATCATATGAAAATGATAGAATTTATCCCTAACATGTACTTATCTACATAATCAAGATGTATGAGGAATATGAAGCCTAGAGAGTTAGCATCTTTGGTATTGTTTTCAAAAAGGGAGAGTAGTACCATAGAGGGAGAATATGTAAAGGAGGAGATTGTATCCAAAAAGTAAAGGGATAATTTATAGAAATGGATTGGCAAAAATATCGTACAAGTGAACTCTTCTAGATTCCATAGTAACAAAGAGGGATATTGTATTTAGTATTTATACAGTAAAAAAATTGAGTTTTTTTGAGGTGTTTCCATTAATGCCAAAGACAAAGATTATTGATAATTATAATTGAAAGAACTGTTCTGTTGTTATTGATGTCATTGATGTCAAATCTATTGATGACACATGTTTCTATCTAATCTAAGTGTCATATCTATTTGATTGATGAAGAGGATTCAAGAAATTTCTCATAACAAAAGCACCTAGAGAAAATGTTGATTTATGAAAAGGAAGCTACAATGGACATTTGATTACTTAGACTTTGAAAAGATAAAGTGAATATTTATATCATGTTGGTGTTCAAGTCTTGACATTTTAAGCCAAGATAGGTCCCTTGTGTTAATCTTGACTGAGAAACAAAGTAAAAAGATCAAGAAAATTTGAAGTTAATGCAAATTGATGTTAGTGTCAATTGAGCCATAGTAGGTGCTGAGAAAATTTATTTATGACCAAGCATCCGTATTGAATGAGAAAATTATGTTGATGTTGAAATAGAAACTCTATAGTGATCGAACAACTTAGTGATGAATGAGTGTCAAAACTTATTAAATGGACAAGTGATATTATTTTGAATGCGTATGATAAATCATAATTTCTAGCTAACTCAATTGATTTCTTGGTATATGAAAAGTGTGTTGAAGATGAGGATTGATGTGTTGGATCATTTAATTCTAGGAGAGGATTAGGTAAGATACCTAATGAATGGATTCGATGATAATTTTCTAGAAAAGAAGGAAGATGAACAAATACAATGAACCTGGTGAATTGAATCAAGAATCTGAAGATCTATGGTGATCATAAAAATGGAAAAGGACTAGAATTACCTATGAAAGGAGGTACAAAGAATTTTTTTTAAGTATGTACAAGAAGGGAGAGATGTGTGTGAAGTGTGGGAAATGTTAAATGAAAAGAAGAGAAAAGAATAGAGAAGTTGTGTTTATTCAAAGGTTTCCAATAAGATGGAACAAAGATGCTGATGTTGATTAGAAGATCTAAGTGGAAGGCTTAAGTTTTTTAGAAAGATAAGTGATGTAGGAGCATCTAGAGGTATAAGGGAAATCTTGTGTCACCCAAAAAAATATACTTAGACTTAGATTCTGTTTCATGTGTTTTCATTTTTGGATACCCATTTGCGTCAAATAAAGGTTCCAACTCTCACAGTTCCACTATCAGTGTTCGTGTAAATCTTGAAAAAATAGGAGTATGTAATTGAGCCATCATTTTGGTGAACTAGGAGGTTTAAATTGGCTAGATGAATGTAATTGTAATTTAGAGCATTCCAAAAAAAGAATCAGGTCAAAAGGCCCCATGGTTTAAGAGTTATTTCAGTTTTTCGGGTTGTGGAGACCTCCTAAGAATGCTTCAAAGTTAGGTTAGGGGCATTAAATGACCTCAAAAAGGGCCAAAAAATGGGGGACGAGAAAAGATAGTCATAGGGCTATAGAGCACTTCGAGAGCTTTCTAAAAATGTAAATGGTTCGTCAATCGGAGCTACGGTTCAAAAGTTATGCCTCCCGAAAGTTCAGTTACCATTTTTGGATTCTTCTAGATTTGCGTCGACTTCTAACGTAGCTTCTGGAACCTTCTATTTGGTCAATGGATGCCTACTAGCACTTTCTAGAATGTACTCCTAGTCCTTAACCCTCTGGGGTCTATTTAAGGAGATTTTTGGCATTATAAAAGGCAGTTCAGAGCGGAGTTTGAGAGGAGGTACTGAAAGGAGAAATTATCTCCACATTTATGCTATTGTAAGCCCTTAGGGCATGTTTTGAAGTTTATTTTCTCTATACTGAATGTACTAGCTTATTTTTTAGTTAAAACAATTTCCCTTTTCTATTGTGTCCATTCTGTTCTTGGGTTGTGTCCCCATCAAGCGGTATCAGAGCTGGTTTTCCTGAGTGTGTAGACAGAGTGCCAACTATGAGGCAGTTTGCACCAGGACTGTGTGGTTGTGGGTTTGAGTTAAGAAGATGCCTCCACAAAGAGAGCATGGTGAAAGGGCTAGAGCTATTAATCCTGAGGAGGTTAGAGCCCTCGAAAGGAAGGTACAAGCATTGCAGGAGGAGCTCCGTAGAGGAGTAACTGTGGCCGCAGGTGATGAAAGTGAAGATGACAACAAAGAAGATGAAATTGGACTAGAAGGAGAATTTGATGGGGAAGTTTTGAATCATGCAGAGGAAAGGCTTTTTAGGGCCATTACTAAGTTTGGGAAAAGACCCACAATTGAAGTGGGTGTATTTTCAGGAAATCTGAAACCAGATGAGTTGATCGATTGGATCAATGAACTAGAAGAATACTTTGAGTATGAGGATATCAGGGACCCAGATAGGGTTATGTTTGCAAAGGCCAAACTGAAAGGCCATGTCAAAATCTGGTGGCAAGAGGTCCAATTGGAAAGAAACAGAAGAGGAAAGGAGAAGATCACAAGATGGGATCGCATGGTGGATAAATTGAAGAAGCAGTTCATTCTTGTGGACTACAAGCTTGATTTGTTTAAGAAGATGCATGGGTTAAAGCAAGCAGGAAGATCAGTCCAAGAATATACAGAGGAATTTTACCAACTCTTGATTAGAGCAAGGCATGTAGAGGAAAATAAGGAGAAGGTTGCTCGTTATATCAGTGGGTTGTGACCTAGCATCCAGGAGGAATTAAGTCTGGTAAGAATGACTAGCGTTGAAGAGGCATACCAGTTTGCCCTACGAGTTGAAGAGAAGTTGAATAAAAGGTTTGAAGGAAGACAAAGAGGGCGTGGTCAAGGAGGAAGGGGAAGTGGTAGATCATCTAGAGGCCGCAATGTAACCCAAAAGAAAAATGAAGATGTGGGTACTAGTAGGAACCAGAGGAATGAGGGTTTCAAACGCTCCCATGATCAAGACTTTGGAAATCAGAGAGGAAGAGGTAGAGGACGTGGACAAGGAAGAGGAGGCTTCTGTGGTACCTATTTCCATTGCAATGAAGAAGGTCATCGTGCCTTTGAATGCCCTTAATGACAAGGAAGGATAGATAGAAGAGTTGAGGGCCAAGCTAGGGTTGCTCACGTGGATGAGGATGCACAATCATTACATTCAGAGGATGCAAAAAGAGGAGAGACCTTGGTAAATGAAAGAGTCCTACTAAGTGGTGAGATTGAACTAGGACAATGGAGGAGTTTGTTCCGTACCAAATGCAAGTGTGAGGATAAATGTTGTGACGTGAGCAATGATGGTGGTAGCACTAATAACTTCGTATCAGAAGAGATGGTCTCTAAGCTGAAGCTCAAGAGGGAGAAACATCCCCAGCCCTATCGGATTGCTTGGGTAAAAGATGATCATAAGGTCCTGGTAAGTGAACAATGTTTAGTGAAATTCAAAATTGGGAGTTACCAAGATGAAGTTCTCTGTGATGTTATTTTGATGGATGTTTTCCATCTATTGTTGGGTAGACCATGGCAGTTTGATAGACATGCAGTACATGATGGGCATGCAAACACATACTCTCTGATAAAGGATGGAGTTCACCACAAATTGAAGCCCATGAAAAAGGAAGGTGAAAAGGTATGTAGCAGTGCTAGGATTTATCTTGTTGATAGAAGGATGTTTTTAGATGGCATGAAACATCAGCATATGTGCTATGCTTTGATTCCTAGGAAAGATAAAGAAGGTAGTAGTGATACCACTTGAAGTTTCAGATTTACTAGGGGAATTTGGAGATATTATCTCTGATAATGTTCCAGATGGATTGCCACTAGTAAGGAAAATCAATCATCAGATAGATCTGATTCCAGGAGCTAGTTTTCCTAACAAGGTTGCTCACAGGATGACTCCTAATGAAATAGAGGAGCTAAATAGATAGGATGGAGAGTGGAGGATGTGTACAGATTCTTGAGCTATAAATAGGATAACCATCAAGTACCGATTTCCTTTGCCAAGGATGGATGATCTTATAGACTGCTTGAGTGGAGCTCAGTACTTCACAAAGATAGATCTGAAGAGTGGTTATCACCAAATACGGATTCGAGAAGGAGATGAGTGGAAAATAGCCTTCAAGACCAAGGAGGGTCTTTATGAGTGGTTAGTCATGCCCTTTGGATTGACGAACACCCCAAGCACCTTCATGTGGCTCATGAATGAGGTACTTAAGAAGTTCTTGGGAAAATTTGTTATTGTTTATTTGGATGATATTTTAATTTTCAGCAAGACTTTGGAAGAACATTTACTGCATATTCGTAGTGTCCTTGAAAGGCTAAGGGAAGAGAAACTGTTAATTAATTTGAAGAAGTGTATCTTTGCAAAAAAGGAGTTAGTCTATTTGGGGTTTGTTATATCACCCGAAGGTCTCAAAATGGATCCAGAGAAGGTAAAAGCCATCTTGGAATGGCCTACTCCAAGGTCTGCTACTGAGGTAAGATCATTTCATGGTTTGGTTAGTTTTACAGGAAGTTTATTAAAAATTTCAGTGGCATATGTGCACCCCTAACTAATACAATAAGAGGGGATAGAAAAGAGTTCAAATGGACTGCAATAGCTGCGAGAAGTTTTGAATTGCTGAAGAAGAAGGTGACAGAACAGCTTGTGTTGGCACTTCCAGATTTTAGAAAGGTTTTCTAGGTGGATTGTGATGCCAGTGATAGCGCTATTGGGGCTGTATTAAGCCAAGAAGGTAAGCCTATTGCATATTTTAGTGAAAAATTGAATGATGCAAAGAAGAAGTATTCTGTTTATGATCAAGAGTTCTATGCAATAGTTCAGGCCTTAAAGAAATGGAGGCATTATTTATTGCCAAAAGAATTTTTTTTGTATATTGATCATCAGGCATTACAGTACCTAAATAGCCAAGGTAAATTGAATTAGAGGCATATGAAGTTGGTAGAGTTCTTGCAGAGCTATACATTTGCGTTGAACCATAGAAGTGGAAAATCTAACAAGGTTGCAGATGCACTAAGTAGGAGACAGTTGTTGCTTATAGTAATGCAGGTTGAAGTAGTTGGGTTTGATGAACTCAAGAAATTGTACCCTAAGGATCTTGATTTTGTTGAAGCATGGAAAGCTTGTAAAGAACTTGTTTCTGTAGATAGAACCAAGTGGTTAGACTATTTGATTCAGGATGGCATGTTGTTCAAGGGTAGTCAATTGTGCATTCCAAGGAGTTCCATGAGGGAAAATTTGATTAAGGAGAAACACAGTGGAGGGATGGTAGGACATTTTGGTTGAGATAAGACCATTTCCATTCTTAGAGAACATTATTTTTGGCTTAAAATTTCATAAGATGTGAATAAGTTTGTATAGAGTTGCCAGGTTTGTCAAGTTGCCAAGGGGTTTAGTCACAATACTGGCCTATATCAACCATTGCCTATTCCATCAAGGCCATGGGAGGACATAAGTATGGATTTCATTCTTGGATTGCCAAGGACACAAAGGGGTAATGACTCAGTATTCATGGTGGTTGATAGGTTCTCCAAAATGGCACATTTCATTCCATGCCACAAAACTCATGATGCTGTCCATATTGCAGACTTGTTTTTCAAAGAGGTGGTAAGACTACATGGTCTTCCAAGGAGTATAGTTTCTGACAGAGATACTAAATTTGTGGGGTATTTTTGGAGGACATTGTGGAAAAAGTTGAGAACAGACCTAAAATTTAGTTCCACGCATCACCTATAGACTGACAGCCAAACAGAAGTGGTAAATAGAAGTCTGGGCAATTTGCTGAGATGTTTAGTTGGGGATAAGCCCAAGGGATGGGATTTGATTCTACCACAAGCAGAGTTTTCTTACAATAACTCTATAAATAGGAGTACTAGAAAATCACCATTCCAAATTGTATATGGGAATAGCCTAAGGACTGCACCAGAATTGAGGAAGATAGAACAAGGGGAGAGGACAAGTACTACAATAGAAGAATTTGCTGAACATATCAAGCGTCTACATGAGGAGGTTCAAGCACACATTACCAAGATGAATCAAGAGTATAAAGCTAGGCTGATCAAAGGAGAAGACATAAGGAATTCCAAGTAGGGGATCTAGTCATGGTGCACTTACAAAAATAAATATTTCTAGCCGGTACTTATAACAAGCAGAAAATGAAGAAATTTGGCCCCTGCAAAATTTTGAAGAAACATGACTCAGGAAATGCAAATGAAGTGGAGCTGCTAGATGGTATTCACATTTCTCCCATTTTCATCATTGCAGATTTAATAGAGTATCATGATGATGGTGCAGATGAGGAGTTGGTGTTAGAGCCATGTCTAATTCTTGCTTCTAAGAAGGGGATAGAAGACATTCTAGATCATTGTGTGGCTAGGAGTACCAAAAATAGGCAGTATGAAGAGTATTTGGTCAAATGGAAAAGATGATCGATCGAGGACTCAACTTGGATTTCAGCAGTTGAGGTTTCCCATTTGGGATTTCCTCTACCATTCATAAAGTGACAGGGTCACTTTCCAATCTACCTTGGGTGTCTGATGCAGGAGCATCCAGAGGTATAAGGGCAATCCTATGTCACCCAAAAAAATATACTTAGGCTAAGTTTCTGTTTCATGTGTTTTCATTTTTGGATACCCATTTGGGTCAAATAAAGGTTCCAACTCTCACAGTTCCACTATCAGTGTTCGTGTAAATCTTGAAAAAATAGGAGTATGTAATTGAGCCATCATTTTGGTGAACTAGGAGGTGTAAATTGGCTAGATGAATGTAATTGTAATTTAGAGCATTCTAGAAAAAGAATTAGGTCAAAAGGCCCCATGGTTTGAGAGTTATTTCAGTTTTTCGGGTTGTGGAGACCTCTTAAGAATGCTTCAAAGTTAGGTTAGGGGCATTAAATGACCTCAAAAAGGGCTGAAAAATGGGGGATGAGTGAAGCTGGTCCATAGGGCTATAGAGCACTTTGAGAGATTTTCAAAAATGTAAACGGTTCATCAATCAGAGCTACAGTTCAAAAGTTATGCCTCCCAGAAGTTCGGTTACCGTTTCTGGATTCTTCTAGATTTGCATCGACTTCTAAAGAAACTTTTAGAACTTTCTATTTGGTCGGTGGATGCCTACTAGCACTTTCTAGAATGTACTCCTAGTCCTTAACCCTTCAAGGTCTATTTAAGGAGATTTCTGGCATTGTAAAAGGCAGTTCGGAGTGGAGTTTGAGAGGAGGTACTGAAAGGAGAAATTATCTCCACATTTATGCTATTGTAAGCCCTTAGGGCATGTTTTGAAGTTTATTTTCTTTGTACTGAATGTACTAGCTTATTTTTCAGTTAATACAATTTCCCTTTTCTATTGTGTCCATTCTGTTCTTGGGTTGTGTCCCCATCAATAAGGGTGAATGCTTGAAGGATTTCCAAGCAAGTCAAGAATAGAAATGATAAGGTAGGCTTATCAGGGATTCAATACATGAACTCAACAGAGATCTAAAACTACAAAGTGAGTTGTAATTGTATAGATCAAACCCTACTATTTTCTTTCTAATCATTGTAAATAATTTGTATTGAAATTCTTTTAAAACAAGGTTTACCTAATAGTCATTAAGCACTTAAAAAGGCTATGTAAATTTGTTAACTAGATGACAATCTAATGGAATGTTCTAAATTCCTTTGACAAGGCCACTCCTATTAGGGTAATTAAATCCTCTAACTATCTCACATTTAACAATGTATATTGTAACCTTTAACAGGGTTGGCTCCTAATAGGGCTCACTTTAGAAGAGTAAAAAGTGGTGACATGTTGCTAGTATTTTTTTCCAAATTATGTTTTCACATTAAATACTAGTGTCAAAATTGTGTTGAATGTTTTATGGTGTTTTATATTTCAAATGAGTACATTCAACAAGCCTATTATGTTAGGACTATAAACTACTAGAGTTACTATTGTTATTTAGATTATAGTAGAGACTGAGTTACAATAGGATAATATTGAACACAAATTATTTAAGTGTTTGATTGTTCCACTGGTACTAAAGGACCTTGAGTAATTGATTCATCCCTCCATGTCAGTTATTCTAGAAATTTAAACATTAATCTCTTATCAATCTCGTTTTCAACCAATCATTTCCATTTCTTAAAAGTTTGAAATACATCATATTTCTGTCTAGGGAAATAAACACATACTCTTCTAGTTGCATCATCAATGAATGTAGCATAATAATGAGAGCCACCAAGGGAAGATGTATGAGATGGTCCCCATAGATCTATATGTACAAGATCTAATTTCTCATTTTTCTTTTTTGCTCTTCACAAAACTCACTCTCTTTTGTTTTCCATACACATAAATTTTATAGAAATCTATATTGAGACATTTTAGACCTAGTAAAAACTTTCTTTGAACGAAGTAAATTCATACATTTCTCACTTATGTGCCCAAGTCTATTGTGTATTAGAATCTACATCAGCTATTTGTTCCCCCTTCTCAACTACAAATTTTCTTGAACATTCATTTTTCTTTGAAATAATGAAAGTAGAAGGAATAGCATGACCTCTACAAAGATATAAGGTGCCTACTTTGAAACCCTTTGGTTTATAAGGGAACCTTTTGAAACTTTCCATATTTTATCATTAAAAGTAACTACACAACCCTCATGACCCAATTTATAGCCCACTAAAATTAAATTCCTACTCAACCTTGGAACTTGTCTTACCTCATGTAGTAGCCAATGATTCCCATTCTGCAACTTAATCTTAACTTTTCCCTTTCCAACAATCTGATAGGGTTCATTATCTCCCAAATTTAAAAAGTCCAAAATCCCCTTGGATATAATCAATGGGGTGTAGCATGAAATGAAGGCCCAGAATATGAAATTCAAGAATCATCAACACTTTCTAAACAAAGAAGAAAAGCATCCTCCTAGGATTTGTTACTTACCACTTTTTCCTCATTGTTTCCTTCTAGTTTATCTCCTTCATTTTTTTTTTGACTCGAAAATCCTTTCTTCTTATGCCCTACTTTTCCATAGTACTAGAAATCTCTTATTCCTCTAGATTGAGACCTCCTCCCCTTTGATTTTCCTCTTGATTTCCCATGATTTCTAGAATTACTTCCTCTCTTAGTTATTCTACCTCTTCTTTTTCCATTGAAAGCACTTTCTAACATAGATTCACTTGAGGTTTCCTTGGAGTTTTCTCACTCAAAATAACACCAATCACATTATCAATTTTAGGGTATTAGATCCAGAAACAAAATTACTCATAACAATTACCAAGCCATTCCAACTTTGAGGCAAAGAACACAAAATCAAGAGAGCTCTAATTTCATAATCAAAATTCACATTTACAGAACATAATTAAGTAGTAACTGTATTAAACTCATTTAAATGATTTGCAATAGATTCACCTTCTATCATCTTCATATTAAATAAAAACTTCATAAGAAATACCTTATTAGAAGCAGGGGGATTTTCATATAGTTTTATCAGGCTTTGCATCAACTCTATTGTCATCTTTTATTTTGTAATATTAAATGTCACTAATTGTACCAAGCATAATTAAAGGCTTCCAAGTGTCTTTCTATCCAAAATTTCCCACTCCTCATTTATCAAATTTTCCTATTTCTTGGCTTTTCCTTTGAATGGGCACCATAAATCCTTGTGCTAAAGATAGTCCTCAATTTGCATTTTCCATAACTAGAAGTTCTGCCCATTAAAATTCTCAACCTTTAGCTTACCTTCATTTACCATCACTCCCACTTAACCATGAGACCTTCTTGCTGAGGATGGCTAAAAAATCACAATAATGTGGTTATGATACCACTAGTTAAGATCAACCATGGATAGAAATAACAATCACATGAAAATATACATTAAAAAATAATAAATTACACAAAAGAGAACACAAGACACAAGGATTTAACATGGTTCACCCAATCTCTAGGCTACATCCACCAACAAAAATTCCACTATTATTATTATCTAGTGATTATAATTCACAAACCCTTACAACTCAATACCACTACAAGAAGGCACAATCTCATCATACATTATGAAATCAATAACCATGAGCCATTTTATGCAAGCTTTTGTTGCTTACAAAATTAGGACTAGAATAAGTTGTCTAGTAGAAAAATAGCAACCACTACCTTTTACAATAGTATGGTCATTTTTTTCTTCTAGGGTGCTACATGCAAAAACTCCCATAAGGGCATTTCACCTCAACCCCAACCTATACTATGATAGGGAGCACACCTGGAGCATTGGCCCCAAACCCCCATAGAAATAATCTAGGGGGAAACTATGCCGTATAAACCTCTGAGTCGTATTTGGCTCCCCATAACAAAATTTTTGGAAATATATGTGGGGGTTGAGGGCAAGCATAAAATATCATGATGAAAGTTTTGAAACAAAAAGAACCCCCTAGTTATGATCCAACGTAGCATCATCCCTAAATAATGCAGGCCTCAACACTCTTTAAAATTCCCGGAATCCTCTCTTGTTGGGCACCTAAAATTTTCATAACAATAGAGCTAAAATTATTGAAAAATGACATGGAGCTAGAGTAAGGGTAATACCTATCCCATACCTAGGTCCAAATTTGAATTGGAAAGTCTCCATCAAGGTCTAAAGATTGTTCAATGAAATTTGTGTTGAAGTAGCCAATGTTTTTGAATAGAATCAGATGCATCAAGAGTGAGTAATGGTGAAATTTTAAATTCCCAAATTCTCCCCTTTGGGAAGCTCTAATTTGATCTTACATCTTCTCAATGATATATTTCACCTAATCATACTCAATATTTGTGAAAGGGTCTTGATTTTTTAGAGCCATGAGGTAGGGTCCTTTATACATCATATTAGAACCATCACTCATGAGTGCCTTATGCAAGCCATGGACTATATTATGCATATAATTATGAAACTTGTTTACTCGAAGCATCTTATCCACCTTCTTTGGGATGTCTCCAATTGAATTGAGTTCATATGGAATATGGTGGATCATCACTTTGATAGTATAAAAACTTTCCATTTCTTTCAAACTTTTCCTAAAAATCCTAGATGTCAACCTCTACACTCATATGGCCTTCAAGCCCAAAGGCTTCACTCAAGTAGACATGATCAAGGATACAAAATACACTCCTATCCTTCTTGTCAAAATATTTTATTACAAGGTTATAGGATGCTATGAGGGCTTTCAGTAGGTCTACATCCACATATACTTCTGAGAAGATGAGCTTTGCCAAATTCCTCTACCATGGGTTTGAGGTTGGCAGCTTCTTGACTCTGGTACTATAGAAGAACATGAAAAGCCCATACCTATATGCATTTAGGCATATGGAATATCTATAATACATGTATGGATCCTTGAAGTCATGGCCATTTTTTGAAATAACACTCAATGACTCAGGTGGGAGACAAATCCATTCTTCTCACTACTACATTTGGAATCAAATTATGACATCGACTCATCACCCAAGTGACATAACCACAAATTGACTCTTGTTAGATGGTCATCAAACTTTTGCTATCATGAATTGTGATGGTGAGCGTATTCATCATAATAGTGATAGATGACACTGTCATAACTTGGAAGAACTAAGGGACAAGAGTTCATGTTGATGACATCGCAATTGTGATAGTACACCATTGTAATTATGACATCTTAAGCTTCCACTCTTCTATCACAATTATGACATCAATGTGAAAACTATGCCATGGAAGAAATTCATCCATTAGGATTGGGTGTCATACTTGTAACAATATTGTGACAGTTGTGTTGTGCAAGTGATGGCTAGCTATTAGAATAGGTCATTTCAATTGCAATGGCTAGTCAAATAATTAAAAAAAATTCCTTTTAATGCCTAGGCTACTTTTGTTGTCAGAGAGGCTTCAAGATATAGCTTTCATATGCAAATAGAAGTAAAGAAGGTGAAGAGATCTAAGAATGACATGGAGCTATGCCTTAGAGTTCTCTTTCCAAAAGGGGCTAGGTGGCATGTGCAAATGTGACACTAAAAGGACACTTCCAATGAAAATAAATATGGTTACAAAACTAGGTTAGCATTGTTTAAGTGATTAAGTTGTAGTGAATAAGTAGTCTTCCAATCAATTTGGACTATAGTCTAGTTTGGAAGTAGATTATCCATGTGAAGTTAAAAATGATAGACTTGCAAAAGTTTTGGGAGACATTCTAGGAATGCAAGGTATGATGGAGTCTTACCATAGGTTTTCCTCAACAATAAATGATGTTGATTCAACTATTCATGACAATCCTTTTCCAAGCACAAGATTAGGGTCCCTATGTGAAATAGAAATATCACAGGGATTCAAAATGGGGAAGACTTGTACAATAGAAGGAAATCCTATAGAGTGTCAAGAAATGGATAATCTTGTGAATAGGGATAAGGAAGATACATATTTTCACAATTCTCTTTGCTCATTCACTATAGTAAATCAAATGTTGAAGTCTAGAAATTGCAAACCATTAGATGTGTGATGGACATATCTTTCCTTAGACTCTAGCGACCACTTAGAAAACTCCATTAAATGTTGGGGGAAAGGATATCCACTAGAGATTGATTAGTCAAATTCATTGACCCTGGTAGGTGGAATATTATTTGACAGAGTTGTCACAAATTTCCTAGACACAGGCTCCAACTTATTTGTAAAGAAAATTCAAGAGCATACTGGATGTTTTCCTATTAAGGAGGAAAGCCTAATTGAGGAGGACAATATGGATTATCACACTACAATGAATATAACTCAAAAAGGGTTTGGCTCATTCACTAATAAAAATGATCTCAATACCAAGAATGTTTTGGAAGACTTAACAAAACATAATTCACCCATAGCTACTCCTCCAACTAAAAGTTTCTTTGAAAGGATCATCACCAGCTCTATGGACAAAAGACTAGATCTATTAAAAAGGAAAGATTTCGTGAGCCCCAAATTCAATTCTAAAAATCTTGGAGAGAAGAATTATGTAAAGGAAAATCTAAGTGAGTTGTAAAATAGATATGGTTCATCAAATAAAAATAAGGATTCAAAAACACCCAATGTAAGAACTAGTAGTAGCTTTGCAAGCCAGATTTCACCAAGAATAATTCAAAAACCAAGCAACATATTATGAAATTTGAAATCATTTATTCCATTAGTTTAGTAGAAATAAGTAGCATCATCAATTATGACAGGGAAATTCTTGATAGATTATGAGAAAATAGTTTGTATTTTATCATATGCATTCACTATTTTTAATGTATTGAACAAAACATCTATTCCATTATTTTTTGACTTCTCTTAATGTAACATGGATTACTTTGAATTAGTTACATGCCCTTATTTTAAATAATTTTCTCATTTAGGTTTGAACTTCATGTGATATCGTTGTCTTGCAATAGTGACTTATCATCATTTTTAGTTTTGTCTTTAGTTTTGTTTACACCGTCTTTTCATTTTGTAACTAGAAAAATCATTGTTTTTCTCATTATTTGGTTTTCCTTCTCCATGCTACTCACATTCTTCCATGATTCATGACTATGATAAAAACATCATCACTATTTATTCCAACACTTCATTTTATCATCTACTAGTTATGAAAAAAACTCTTTTAAATGTACTTACAAGAAAAATGAAAAGTCACACATTAAGATTAGATGTTTAAAAGGAATGAGAAACCTTCTTTATAGACAAAATGGTAGTACCTGATCTAGAATGGGAATACCAACAACACTCTTACCAATCTTCCATAGCTTTTTCCAATAAAGGAAACATGTATGTACCTTATATATACACTACTTTTTGTGGAAATTAGTGGCTTTTGAGGTGAAGCTAATGAATTATTTTATAGAATTCAAGTCAAATAATAGTTGATGACTCTGCAATAGCTATAAAATTATGAATATGATCATACCAACATTCTTCTACAAAAACTTATATCAAATGACTAGTTTGGAAAAATATAATGTCAAATGCAATATTCTCATCATACAATCCTTGTTTCTACTCCAGACTTCAATGTAGATTCAAAAAATTAAGTTGAACATTTCAAAGAATAACTTGAAAACTTCTTCCATCAAAAAATAAGGTTTTACATAATTGTTTCCATCATATTCACAACACCCATATTTGTTATTGATGTATAGAATTGTCTCTCTTAATACTTACTTAATGAATGGTGAACCATCATAAAATTATTGATATTGTATTGTCTAAAGAAAAATATATTACTATAGTATGGTGGGTGATTCCATTTATGAGAAGGTCTAATGGAAAAATGATTATGATTACATGAAATCATATTAAGGTCCTCTAAATATATGAATTTGAGTATGTGAAATCATACTATCATCCAATTAGAAGGCACAATATTATGGTCTTCCACTTATATTATTTTGAGTATGTGAAATCATAGTATCTCTTAAAAAGAAAAATTATAGTGTCTAGTAAAAAGAAAAAGTAGGGGTTGCACATTGTGCAATCCGTTTATTTATTAACTATTTTTGAGCATTTTGATTACAATTTTTTTTTACATCCATTCACTCCTAAATGCATTTCTTTCAACGCCTATCAATGCTAGTCTCAACTAATATTTTTATGAATGTATTTAATTTTTCTATTTAAAAAAAATTGATGTCTCTTCTCTTCATGAATGTGCCACCAAATATCTCATGTGCATGATTTCATATAAATTTATTTATGAAACATCTCATTTTCAATCTATTGTTGTTGGTTGACAATGAAAATATATATAAAATGATATTATATTATTAATAGGCTATATAATGTGGCAATGTGTACATAAAAATGATCACACCATGTTTTATAGTTTAATGATAAAGTATTCAATATAAATTGGATGTGTCATCTTCAATGCTTCAAATGGTAATAGTAGTTTGATTTTAAACTTTTTTTTTAGAGTATTTTATAAAGTGAATACACTTGAGTAGATACACCATGCTTTTGAAACTTGACATCTTAGGATGAAGTTGGGTCAAACAAATTCTTGTATATCCCTTTAGCATTTTTAGGTCAATGAATTTATTATTCTTGTATGATAATTATACTCTAGAATTCTCTATTGACACTACTAAAAATTCATCAGCCACAACTAGTTGTGCAAAGGAGAAGGAAAAGACACAATGAACTTCTAGGACTAAACCTACTACCATTCCAATAGTTTTTACAACAGATGTTGGAAAGGGAAGATGGAAGATGTAGACCATTTTGGTGTTGTACTTGTATTTACTTATAGTTTTACAAAGATAGTTTTTAATTTATATTTTGCTTTACTGTTAAGACTGTTAGGCTATTGCTACTAGTCATTAGCATTGCATGTGAGAATGCCATTTTGTACCTTAAATAAATTTAAATATATTTACACTTTTTTACCCATTTACTAACTCATTAGATGCATCTCCTCCTTTAATTTCAAAAAGAAAAATCATTTCAAATTAAACATAAGGAATTTTTTAAGTTTTAGTATTTGGCTGATAAGTTGCCAATTTATCACCAATATTTTGCCAATATTTTTTCCCTTGGCAATAATTTATTGATAATGATATTTTGAACTATGGTTGAAAGCTTATGTTTAACTTAATGTTAGGCATCAAGCTCCATAGACTCTTTTCGAAATGACTCTAGAAGCCATGTTCTTGTTATGCTAATAAGTATCCTTCACAAAGGCAATAATAACCTTTATGTAAATAAAAAAAAATCTGAGTGAATGGATGTAATATCTCAATAGGGATCCTTACACAATAAATTCTACAATATAAAGGAAAAGTTATGATTTATCGTGAGTATTAAAAAATTAAAATGTTGAAAGAAATTTTAAAAAATGGGATTTATTTAAGTAACAAACTTGAAATTTTGATTTAAAACTCCATATCTACTTCCAAAGTGGCAACAACTTGGACTCAATTTTCAAATGGTCAGATCTTTGTGCACTTCAAAACCAACATTGAAATAAGTAGTGATACTTTTTAATAACAAAACAATAATAACATAATGTTCAAATAATTTGCATGCACCCAAAATATTATCTAATAATTAATGTGAGAAAACTATGACCTTACTTTAGAGTTAAATCTGCATCATATGAAAAGTACAAGTCATGTGTTTTCTCTGTAGTCCTCAATAACTTGGGAAACTCTTCCTTGTCTTTTTTCTATTAAACCATTAGTTCATAATACATATAGTTGAGAACCTACATTGATATATAAAAATTAAAAAATTGCTTAGAATTGATGTTTACCTCCTATGTTGTTGACTTTTGCAAAGAAGAATTACAAGGCAAGAATCACATATCTTGAACCCTAAAAATGGTATGGCCCCTATAAGATCCAACACATTCATGAGTAGTAATTGAAAAAATATATGCCCTTGTACATTACATGATAAATATTTAAAAGCATGTAGGGAATGTAGTCTATGCAATCATCTTGAATCACTTTGTTAGCCTTTAGTCTTTAATAATAAGAAAATGAATTCATTCACTTTCTAAAAAATTTAGAGCCCAAAAGTAAGTTTAAGCATATGTATAGTTTGCAACAATAGCTTAACAATTAACTAAACTTTCTAATGCAAGATTGTAGATGTAAATGACATCATACCATTGATTTGATAAGCTTCTAACTTCTAGCTACATAAAAGTTGATAAAACATCATTTAGTGGTGACTAGAAGAAACATCTCAAGTCTAAAGAATGTTATTCTTCCTAGCTTGTAATTCTTCAACTAGGTAAGCTTCTTTAGTAGGTATCAAAGTCGCATCAAAATAAGATTTTGCCACTTTGGATTGAGAATACATGTCTAGTTTCATTCTATATGCATGGAAAATAGGTGGAGTTGAAAAAATGAACCAAATTTACATTTATTTAATAGGTCTATTAAGTTTTTGCATGGAAAATAGGTGGAGTTGAAAAAATGAACCAAATTTACATTTATTTAATAGGTCTATTAAGTTTTCAAAATTCTAGACCATCATGAACATTAGAACTCTAGTTTCTATGGATGAGAGAATGTCCCCAACAAGACAACACATAGAAAGCCTTGATTTTCTTGTGTGTTGAGGATAGTACCCTTTCTTATAAGGGTAAACGTTACAATGTTTTTGATGGTCTGTAACTTAAAATACCTAATTAAATACCTCTAACAAAAATGCAAACCTGTTGCACTTTTCAGCTCCACTTGATGTTGTATGCATATGAATTGAGATTACATATTAAACTATGGCATCCTTTTGCATTTCCTAAAACCAAGAGATTCACACAATTAGTTGACATGAAATCATAGGTTAATATTGAGCTTCACTTGGTTTCAATTATAGTTTAATATTCTCTACTAATCAAGGCCAACCATGTGTAGGTGGAAGTCCATTTGGCCACCCCCCCGCCCCCCCCCCCCCCCCCCACCCCGCAACATCTAAATTCCCTGTTAACATCTAAAATTCATTCATTCTATTAATAAAATGTAAAATTCATGAATTATCACATGATAACATTCATTAACAGGTAAGTTTTATTAGAACATTCACATTAACATTAAAGCATAAGATTCATTAGAAAATTCACATGAACATAAATAAAACATCCAGATATAAACATTAGTCATTATCAAATAAGTTACATAAATGAGAATCATTTCTTCTTTGTGTTTTTTCTTTTTTTGTCCTTCCCTATATTGTTGCAAAGGCATATCCATGTCTTCATCAACATTTCTTCTCACTTGTGAATGTGATCTTGCTATCCTTTGCAAAGGTGGGTCCTCTGCAATAACATATAAAAGGGTTGAATTTTTTTAAAATGAGACTTTAAAGACTTTACAGAACATTGTAGTGCTCTTTACCTTGTCCAACCACATCATCTTTCACAATGACTTGAATCATATGCTCATTAAGAACAACCTCTACATCCCATGCAACTATAATAAAAGATATTTTCTTAATCCTAACACATATTATAGTTAAATTTTATTACTAAACCAAATTCAATTTAAAATATTTACTTGTATTAATTATTCAAAAAATAAAAATAAAATAGAAAATATATTCCTTTAGTACTATGATGCACATTCAAATCGACGCCTCCATGATGCTTGGCTAGTGTATCAAGATTGGTAGGTTGCAATACAATGCAAATAATTAATGCATTTATCAACAATATATACATATAAATACAAGACAAATACTGAGAAATGTTAATCCACTAGATCCACTAAATGCCCTAAATCCACTAGATTTGAAGGTAAATTTGAAAAAGTTTTTTTTTTGTCAAAGTGCCCTAATGGAGTTGATGGGGCCACATTTGATGGAGGTGGATGGGCTTCTTGTATTGCAGGAAAAACCTTGAAGCAAGAAAATTTGGGTAGGACCTTATCTGATGGTTTGAAAACCCTAACCCTATCTCCCAATGATGATATGGTTAAGGGAGTTAGAGGAAAGATATCTAGGTTAAAGAATATTGCTTATTTTGTGTGTGTTTTTATTTGAATACATTGTCATCTCATAAATTCCTTGATGATTAGTTAAATAGTATTTGGGGCAATAAATTTGGTTTGCATGTTAATTTTTGTAGAATGATTCAAAACAAGCTTTTTGTTATTTCTTAAAAAGTCATAATATGTAAGAAAGAATTCTAAAAAAAAGGTTTTTGGAATGTGGGTCATTCTCTATTTAGAGCATATGCATGGTATCCAAATGGAAATTTTGATAAAGTTATTGAAAGGTCCACACTAAATTGGGTGGAGATAAAAAATTTATTGGCTGAATTTTGGCCTTTTATTTCCCATATGTTAAGTCCTTTTGGAGATGTTTTGCAGATTAAGGAGTTGAGGATTACTTTTCCTCATTTGAATGCTTGTATTCTTGTTGCACTTTCTCCTAATGTTGTTTTCCTTGATATTATTTCTTTAGATCTAGAAGGAGAGAATTTCTCATGGGATGTCTCTTTGTTGGGTAATCTCCATGCTTTTTTTCATTGTAAGCTTAACGGGCATATGAAAAAACATTACCTAGCCATTAAATTGCATGTTGATAAGGCTAAAGTTAATGTTAAGGGTGGTAATAATCCTACACCATTGAGCAAGGAAGTTGTGGTTAAGAATGTGGATTGAATGACACATTGTTCTAATGATATTGATAATGGGGATAGTCATGCCCTACATAGCCTCAGCCTCCAAAGGTTTCTTCTGAAGTTGAGACAACAAATTGTGGTGAGTTTGTTACATTAGATAATCCTCTCTATAATAGGGATTTTGTGGTTATTCTAGCTGAAGGTACTTCTCATATTTCTTGTGAGAGTTATCCTAGGACCCTGGCTCTAATTACAATAGGAGGTAAGAACCTTGATAAATCTAATGCGATCTATGCCTGGTTGAATACATAACAACTTGCTATTAAAACTATTAAGGAGAGAGCTAGTTTTCTTAAAGAACCTAGTGGTAATTCTAAGGAGGTTGGTGCTTCCACACTTGTTGCTCAGGGAGATGTGAATATAGATTTAAGAGGAAAATTCACTAAATTGGTTAGAAAAGGAGGAAGACATATGAAAAGGATTGGTTCTATTAGTAATGGGAGAAAAAATACCATCCTAAATTGTTTAAATAGACTATATAAGGCTCATAAGTCTCCTTCCAAATAATCTCAAGTATCATGATGATTAACCTTCATAGCTAGAATTTTAGAGATCTAGAAAATTCTAAGAAAAAGTACTTGGTTAGGAAATGGTGTAATAAAATTAAAGAGAAAGACATCATTTGCCTTCAAGAAATAAAAGTTGTTGGATTTCAAGCTTCTTGTGTGGTTAAATTTTTGGGGGATAAAGCCATTGGATTCCACTCTGAGCACGAGAAGGGTAAAGGTGGTGTTGCTATTCTAGTAGGACCTAAGTGGATTGATGCCATTGAGCAACATGGCTTTTCACCTTGTCAAAGGGAAATTTGGGTGTCTTTTACTATTAAGGATAGTCATGCTAGAGTTTGCAATGTTTATGCTTCAAATGATTATAGAGAGAGCTAAGCTTTTAGAATGGTGTTCTATTGGATTTCCTAAAGAAACAAAGATTTTTATAGGGGATTTTAACATGGTCAAACATAGTTGTGATAAGTAGGGTGGGTTGAAACACTCATTGAAGGGCAATGAGCAGTACTTTTGGATGAAATGCAAAAGGTGTTTCAATCTTATTGACCCCATTGAAAATAGGAAGGTATGGAATTAATAGCAATGAAAAACAAAGGAAGAATATTTTTAAATTAAACACCTTATTGCTCAAAGATTTAGACAAAAAAGAAGCTATTAGAATGGTTACATTCTTATCAAAAATGTGTAACCAGTCCTTAGGCTAGTTAAACAATGGAATAATTTAGTTTAAAGTTGGATAAAAGTGCTTCAAATTATTGGGAAAAAAATTATTAGAGATGAAAATGAAGAGGAGAATGCGCTCTAAAGGGAGTTAAATAAAATGGAATATTTAGTCCAAAATGAGTAGGAGGATCTCACTCTTCTTCAGAAATTATCTTAAGCCAAACATCAGTTGAGAATATTGCAAAGGCATAAGATCCAAGGGTTAAAGATCAGGGCTAAAATAAACTAGTTGAGAGATGGCAATTTTGGTTTGAAATATTTCTTCAATATTATTAGGGAAAAACAAAAGATTGAGAGAATTGAAGAGATTAAAATGGACAATACAAGGTCTAACGACCTTGGGGCTATCAACAAAAACTTTTTTATTTTTTACTCTAATCTATTTACATCAGATTATGGACCTCTATAAAAAGAATCTTTGAAGGATTGTATGAAAATGATTCTTAGGAAGGTATCATATATTGAGAGAAAAAAATTAAATAAGGACATTTCTCTACTAGAGATTCAAGATTCTATCAGAGAAATGGCTAATGATAACTCACTAGGGTTTGACAAACTCCCAATTAAATTCTACAAAGAGAATATGGATTGGATTAGTGAAGAACTATTGAGGTTTTATAATGATGCCTTTGATTTTGGCTCTCTTGGAAGTAGTGTGAATTGAGGAGTTACCAAACTACTTCAGAAGGCTAGGGACAAAACTCTGGTTAAAAAATGGAGGCCTATTACACTTCTTAAGTTATCCTAAAAAATATTGTAAACGTCTTGGCTAGAAGAATTGTGGATGTCACCAAAAATATTGTGTCAGTTGCTCAAACTAGTTTTATAAAGAGGAGATACATACTGGAGAACCTTATCATGAGTTGGGAGGCTATGAATTGGGCAAAAGCAGGTGGGTATAATGTGGCTATGGTTTTGCTAGATTTTGAAAAAGCATATGATAGAGTTGACTGGCCATTTATCTACAAAATGGTTGATCCATTCGGGTTTCCTCCCTACTTCTACAATTGGATAGAATTTTTTTTTCAAGACTCTTCCACTATTATTGATCTTAATGGAGAACTATCATAACCTATTGTATTACAAAGATCTATTAGGTAGGGGTGCCCTATTGGACCAACCCTTTTTGTGATTATAGCTAATGCTCTTTTCTATATTCTTAGGGATACATCTTTGGGTCCTCCCGTGAAGGGAATTACTCCCCCAACTCTACAGAGTTGATTAATACTCAGTTTGCTAATGAAACTCCTCTCTATTTATAACTTTCTTAGGATTGTAGTGCCTACCCTCATTCACATCTTTTCTAGACTTATTGTTTCTATTATTATCAGACTATCTAGACTAGTTTTATGTTGATGGTTTAGTGGTGTTGTTTTGACACTATCAAAGATTATGATAGAGATTCAATTGATATATGATGAGATCATTTAGACTTTACATTTCATGTATGTATGATGATCATTACATCGTTTTCAGTTATTAATGATGATTAGTTAGATGGTTTATTATCTCATGTGTTTTATTATGGTTACTTACCCCATACTTGCATGTGTATGGTGTGCGTGTTTTCTTATTATATGGCATTTTTGATGTGGTTAAGGAAGGGAGCCGTAGTCACCTACTTAGTCGAGATCTACACGATGCACCACTTCTTGCCATTGTTTGTTTAGCTTAGCATTATATATTGTATGTACATGCATGGTTTTTCTGTAGGTTGCAGGTATTGGGTATCGACTTCCCTGAATTGCCAGGATGAGCGTACCCTATTATACTATCTCAATGATAAGAGAAGGGAGGTAAATTCTCAAGTCCAAATCCCAAACCTAAAAACCATTTGTCCTAGTGAGTTAGGACAAGTATCAAAGTTGAATACCCACTGAATGTGTCAGATGACATATTTCATGATTTTTAACCCTTTAGATTTATTTTGTATGATTTGTTCTATGATGGGTTTTCATATTTTATCTTGGAGGTCTATGGTGAATTTTCCATTAATTAAGTCTTAATAAATAGATTTAATTATTTATTTGAGAAAATTAATAAAATATCATGATCTTTGATATTTTGATTGTAATTAATTAAATGTGAATTATTGGGGAAAAGGAATTAAATAAAAGAAAACTAGAAATTAAAATTAATAATAATTGTAAAATAATAATAAAGTAAAAAATAAAATAATAATAAAAGTTATAAAAATTAAAATAAAAGTTATAAAATTTAAATAGAAATTATTGGAGTTATAAGCTTGCATGGGAATTAACGCACTTTTCTATTTTTAATGTGTCAACAACACGGGGGTTAGTGCATCAATTAAGCACATGGTGTCTACAACTCTATGACTCATCAAAAAGGTTAAAAAAGACCCATGCTTAGTTGGTGACACTTTTCAGCGGTTTCAAAAAGCATTCCAAAGGTTTCTTGAGAGCTCTTTATATTCAGGCATTCATAGAAGCTTGGAGAGAGGGTGGAGAGCAATTGGAGCATTGGAGGACTCAAGAACTTTGAAGAAGGGAGCTTGCTCTGCGAGTATTCTGAGGAAGAGCGAATTAGCATCAGAATCTGGGTAGATTCTTGTGATTTTTCTTATGCTATTTCTGCATCATGCATTCCTGTCTTCTTCGTGTCTTCCATATGTCTTCTGAGGAATTTCATATTTTTATTGTATGCATTTTTCAATTTGGGCAATTAAATTTATTTGAAAATTTTATATGCATGGATTTAAAAAAAAAGAGAAAACGGGGCTAGGGTTGAGATTCATAGCCAAACCCATTAGATTAATTGTTGGGAATTTCGGAGATCAAAGATCTATGGAGGAATTCTGAAAAATTGAAATTGTAATCATAAATTGTCAATTTTCTTATACATACATACATACATACATACATACATACATACATACATACATATATATATATATATATATATATATATATATAAAATTATATAGATATGTGTATATATGTTCATATATTGTGATATTTTTAATTCTGTATATATTTATATATATTTGTTATAAAAAAAAAACCGATTACATACCGTGGGCAAAAATGTTTAAGAAACGTTAAAACCAAATCGTAAAGTTTGTATGGAAATCACATAAGCGATTGTTATATATATATATATATATATATATATATATATATATATATATATATATATATATATATATATATATATATATATATATATATATATATATATATATATATATATATATATATAACGTTGGGCAGGCGGGTACTTCGTACCCCACCCATCGCAGACCTGCATGATCGTAGGGTACCTGAGATCCGAGTGTACCTACAGTGCAGCACTTTAATCGCCGCGCGATTTTAAATCGCATTGTGTTATATGTGTTGGTTTTAAATTATATTTGCAATGATTATTTCATATACAATTTGGATATGAATTTCGATTTGGTTTTTTATAAGTTGCAATGTTATTAATTATTAAATGTTATTATATATATATATTTATGTATGTATGTATATATATATATGTATATAAGTATATATGTATATATTATTAATTATAAATTATTATTATAAAGTTCTCAATTAATGGATCACTTTTTAATGAGTAAAATATTGCTATTAAGCTTGTCAATTATGAAGAGATATTAACAATTAGTTTAATTAAAGTTAGTTTTTAATTAAGATTAATTATTAGAATATATAATCAAAGTTTTTGATTCATTGAGAATGTCAATCTTCAAACAATGTCATATAAATCAATTAGAAAATTGAGCCTGATGGAGAAACTTTTATCTATCAAACGAATACATGGGTTAGATAAAATGTGAAATTTCTCCACTTGATGTTAATTTGGGAATACGTAAACTGAGACTTTTGAATTCAAATTTGAAAACTTAGCAAAACCAAAACATGTGTTTACGTTGTGTATTCTTTATGCTATTGTTTTGGGTTTTGGGTTGACTAGTGTTGACCAGTATAGGACGTCTACCAGAGGCTTGGGGGTTATGTGATTGTGATGCCATGATGATGTTTTAATCTCGATCTTTATAACCCAACCATGGTTATGTGATGGAATGCTCTATGTATTAGTTGTGAATACTGATTGTTATAGTTGAGATTCTTATTTATGAGACACTTGACTTAACCATTATTTTTGGTCATCGATCAATTATCCTTGGTTATTTTCTAGTCACCATGATGGGACTAAAATGTGGATTTATTCTTGATGATGTCATGTTGTGACATGTTTGAATCAACCATTTTTGGAGTCTTCAATCAGTGTGTTTGAGATATATTTTGTTTATTGAGAACCATTGGATACTTTTGATTATCAGTGATGCTTCAGTTGCCAATAGAGAGCTGTTGTGGTCATGATTTTATATGGATGTTTGCTCATGGAGATTTGATGCTTTTATGCATATTTGATGATTTTATTATGGATTATTTTTGTGATTTTGAGATTTATGATTCCATGAGCATTAGGGTAGGATATCTGCATATAGTGATGGGAAGTGGCTTGCAATGGGGGCCGGGGCCCTAAGAGGCTGCCAAGGTAACTCATTGTAAGTTGGATTAATAAGTGATAACATTCACACCTAATACTAATTGAATGAACCTAAAAAGATAAGAGCTTTGGTTCTCGCCCATGCCTTGTGTGCTTGTATAGGCTAGGATGGGAGTAGTGAGAACGCATGGTTGCGACCTTGCATTCCATAGTATGCCTTGTCAGTATGAGAGGATACTAGTGGCAGCATGAGATCGGTATGGACCCATGGAGTTTAGCTAACTGCCAAGGTCACTTGTATGTGATAAATGCGATGACACTTTCCTGCTTGCATAGTAGGTTCCTACATGTCATTGTGTGCCTCTCGGAAGTAGATGTCAGTTTCATGATTGGAACCTTTGAGTTAGTATACTTTTAGGATTCTTGGACTATAGAGATTTTTGCTTTGTGTTATGGATAGCTTGTTTGGGACTTGAGATTATCTCCTCAGCACGGTGGGAGTGGACCACTTAGGTACCACGTGGTCGGGTGGTAGTGTATTTTCCACTCTTATCATTTGAGATTCATTGAGACATCGTGGCTGATGCGTCCTTCGTGATGGTGGATATGTATCCTTTCATTGATGATTAGCATATGTTAGATGATGTTATCTTATGCTTATATTTGCATGTTAGATTACTTTCTACATATGATGTTGTATATGTTAGGAGTGACATTCCTACTATGTTAATACCGATCATCTCTTCAGTGATTTGGGATGTTACACACAGAGGGATGGCTAGGGCCCACGATGGTCTAATGATGCTATTAACAATTGGGAGGAACCATGCACTTAGTTTATTTTGTTTGATCTTTATGATGGATGTATATGTCTTCTATGACGATGTATCATGTGATTATATCTACTTTGATGTATCATGGATTGGAATGGGATGATGTACCTTATTCTACATATGTATATTCTTTGAGCTTGTCATACCCTCTGACATGTACAGAGGATGATTGAGCATTTGGAAATGTAATTTTTAAACATTGGACTTATCATTATTATTTCATGTGGATGTTGTACTAGATGGATTCATGTATGTAATTCAATGTTAAGGGATCTTAAAGAATGTAATCTGTTATGTATGTTATGTTTACTTTTTAGATGGACATTGTTGTTGCTTCCATTATTGTGAATAAGTTATGTATGGTATTTACTTTCATGTAAAAAAAAATGTTACCAAACTCAGTGAAACTCTAGGTTAATTCTTTGGATCCCTTGGCAGAGCATTACATTTGGTATCAGAGCTCGAGTTTCTATATTGGAAGCTCTGGGTATTTTGGAACAACTAGAACTGTGAACTATTACTTGTATCTCTTCAACTTGAACTAGGATAGTGTCTAGGACTGGGTCTTCTATTAGAGGCTATGGTAGAGGCTGAGGAAGAGGCTGTGGTCATGGTAGAGCTATAAGTGCCCATGAGTCTGTCTATGAGGGATCGGCTCATGTAGAGAGTAGGGAAGAGCACTCTAATAGGCAACAAGAAGAGAGCCATAGAGAGGACCAAGCTGAGTCTGAAGAGGTTGGTTTTAGATAGATGATACAGACTATTTTAGAATGTCTACCTCTTGTTCAAGAACAACCTAAAGTGCATCAGACAGAACAAGAGCATAGACCCAGATCTAGAAGTCCTCGAAAGGATTGTCAAAGGTCCATTGTGTCCACTCAGATGAAGGATCTTTCAAGATCCAAGGTCAAGCCTTTCAATGGGAAAGGTTCTGGTTATGTGGCCGAGTAGTCGCTGATTTCCCTCGACAGGATTTTTTCCATGTAGGATTTTGAAAGCAATTTTAAGGCAAGATTTGCGATCACTAATTTAGAGAATTTTGGGGCCACTTGGTGGACGATTGAGGAGAACAAGCTGGGAATCAATATGAGCAGTGTCACGTGGGAACTATTCTTAGAGAGTTTCCGTGAATGATTCCTACCAGAGGAATGAAAACTACAAAGGGCAGATGAGTTTCATAATCTCAAGTAGTACACTATGTCAGTGATCGAGTATGAGCGTAAGTTTTATGAGCTTATGGATTTTTCAGGGTTCAGTGAAAATTCAGCTCAGTTGACACAACACTTTATTAGGGGTTTGAATACCTATATAATTGGGGGTGTCAAGGTATTTGAGCCAAATACTCTCAAAGATGCGGTACATCGAGCAATCCTTGTTGAGAAAAGTGTCAACCTTGGTCAAGGTGGTTTTGTAGGAGCACTAGCAGCATTAGGATCTAAAGGAAACTTCAATTCAGGTGGTAACAAGAAGCCTTTCTTTTCTAAGGGAAAACAGTATCAGCAGTGGTCTCAGCAGACGCAGCAAAAAAAAGGGATCACATTCTTAGGCTCAAGGTGGTGGCAAAGGTTCTAACTTTAAGAACAACTGCAATGCTTAATGCTATAAATAGAATCAGTCCAATCAGCCAGCTCAGAGTAGCCAGTCTTTTGTAAGCAGGAACAATTGCCAGCAATCTAATGTACCACCTATGGGAAGAGGATCTGGCAGGAATACATAACGCTTTTCATGTGGTTAGATTGGACATTATGTAGCTCAGTGTCCACAGTGAGCACCTCAATTTTTAGGACCTAGGCCTATAGCTTTAGAACCCACAGTTGGTGATGCAAGGAGAGCTCATAGAGTTTTTGCAATAGTTGATCAGCGTCAGGCAGATCATCAGGGAATAGTGGTTGAGACCATAGGTGCTATTCGAGGTATATCTCTTTTAGTATTGTTTGATTCAGGAGCTACAGATTCATTTTTTTCACCATCTATAGTTTCTAAGTGTAAGCTAGATGCGGTGAAGCAAGATCATGGTTGGCAAGTGGAACTAGCCTCAGGGATTAAGGCCTCCATGGATTCTGTAGTTCATAAGTGTGGGCTTAACTTAGGGAGCTTTGATACTGCAGTGGATCTTTGAGTCATACCCCTTGGTTCCTATGATGTGGTTCTAGGCATGGACTGGCTTGGATCTCATGGAGCCAATATAGATTGTAGGAAGAAGATTATTTTGTGCTAAGATGACCAAGGGAATGATGTGAAGATAGTTGGGATACTAAGGCCTATATCTCTGCGGATGATTTTTGCTATGCAATTGAAGTGAAGTTTCCATAAGGGATGTCAGATATTTGTTGTTATGGTAAATGATCTTGATGAGGAAGATCCTATGAGGAAGATTTTAGATCACCCAATTTTATAGGAGTACGCAGATGTCTTTCCAAGTGAGATTCCAGGCATGCCTCCAAAGAGGGACATTGATTTTAGCATTGATCTAATTCCTGGAGTAGAGCCTATCTCTAAAGCTCCTTATCGTATGACTACTTAGGAACTGGGTGAGCTACATCTTCAGCTAGAGGAACTTCTGGCCAAAGGGAGCATTTGACCTAGTGTATCACCATGGGGAGCTCTAGTGCTCTTTGTGAAGAAGAAAGACAATTCTTTGCACCTTTGTATTGACTATAGACAGTTGAACAAGGTGACTATTAAGAATAGGTATCCTTTACCTAGGATTGATGACTTATTTGATCAGATCAAGGGAGCTACAGTATTCTCCAAGATTGACCTTAAATCAGGATACCACCAGCTTCATATTAAGGAAGTAGATATTCACAAGACCACTTTTCGAATGCGCTATGGGCATAATGAGTCCACAGTGGTACCTTTTGGGTTGACTAATGCTCCATCAGTTTTCATGAGTTTGATGAATGGTGTTTTTTGATCATATCTTGACAGGTTTGTTCTCATGTTTCTTGATGACATATTGATATTTTCTAAGACTTAGAAGGAGCATGAGGAACACCTGCGATTGGTATTGTAGCATTTGAGAGGCAATCAGCTTTATGCCAATGCTGCTAAGTGTGAATTCTTCAACTTAGAGATTCAATATTTAGGGCATGTTATCTCAAGTGATGGTATTTCAGTGGATCCTGCAAAGATTTAGGTGATAATAGATTGGCCTACCCTGACTAATGTGTCAGAGATTCGTAGTTTCATGGGTTTAGCTGGTTATTATTGCAGATTTGTCCAAAACTTCTCTAGGATAGCACATCCTATCACTTCTCTTCAGAGGAAAGGTAAGAAGTTTGTGTGGACAAAGAAATGTGAGGAAGCATTTCAGAGGCTCAAGGAGCTTTTGACTAGTGCACCAATTTTAGCTGTACCTGATCCAGAAGGTGATTTCATGGTGTGTACAGATGCTTCTCTTGAAGGTATTGGAGCAGTGTTGATGCAGAATGGATGAGTGATTGCGTATGAATCATGCAAGCTCAAGGATCATGAGTTAAATTACCCTACACATGATCTTGAGTTAGTAGCAGTAGTTCATGCTTTGAAAAGGTGGAGACATTTCTTGTTGGGGCACAGATTTGAGCTACATAGTGATCATCGTAGTCTTCAGTACATTTTTACTCAGCCTAATTTGAATGCTCACCAGAGACGATGGATGGAATTTTTATGCGAGTATGATTTTGAGGTTAAGCAAATTCAAGGTAAGGAGAATGTGGTGGAAGATGCTTTGAGTTGCAGGAGACATATGGTAACATCGATGACTCTTAGTGTGGATTTGAGGAGTCGGATTCTTCAGGCACTTCCTACGAATTCCTGGTATCAAGAACTGTGCAGAGAGATAGATTCAGGAAGATCTTTGGAAGGTAAGTTTGTAGGTTACGTTCGAGAATCAAATGGTCTTTTGAGACATTTGGGGAGGATTTATGTGCCATTACTGGATGATCTTCGCACCTTGATTCTGGCAAAAGCCCATCATACACCTTACTCAGCACATCCAGTTGTCAAGAAGATGCATGCTGATTTGAGACGTTTGTTCTTTTGGTCCAGGATGAAGCGAGATATTGCTGATTTTGTGGCTAGGTGTCTTGAGTGTCAAAGAGTCAAGGCAGAACACCAACACCCGGCAGGACTATTGCAGCCTAATCTCATTCCTTCTTGGAAATGGGATATCATCTCCATTGATTTTATAGTAGGATTACCTATGAAAGTTCGATGTCATGATGCTATCATGGTTACTGTTGATCGGTTGATTAAGGTGGCACATTTTTCATCGATCAGGTCTTCCTACACAGCAGCTTCTGTAGCGAATGTCTTCATGCGTGACGTTGTGAGATTACATGGTATTCCTAAAAAGATCATTTTTGACAGGGATCCTGTATTCACATCTACATTTTGGACATCATTGCAGCATGAGCTTGGAGCGTAGCTAAACTTCAGTTCGACATATCATCCAGAGACTGATGGTTAGACAAAGAGGGTGAACCAGGTTTTGGAGGATATGTTACGGATGTATGTGATGGATAGGAAGACACATTGGGAGGACTATCTCTACCTAGTGGAGTTTTCTTACAACAATGGGTATCATAGTTCTATTGGCATGGCACCTTTTTAGGCCTTATATGGATGTCCTTGTCATACACCATTGAGTTGGGATAGCCTCAAGGATCGCATTCTATTGGGTCCTAAGATGCTTCGTGATATGGAGCAACAGGTAGTGGGTATCTGTGAGCATTTGACTATGGCACAGGATAGGTAGAAGAAGTATGCCGATGCTCATAGGATTGATAAGCAGTTTGCTATGGGTGATAAGGTTTTCTTGAGAGTGCAATCGCGAAAGAGTCCTATCCGATAGGGAAAGGGTTCTAAGCTAGCACCTTGCTTTGTGGGACCATTCAAGATTTTGGAGAGGATTGGCCCGGTTGCTTACCGTCTTGCTCCACCACCCAGCCTAGCTTGCATTCATGATGTTTTCCATGTTTCAGTGCTTAGGCAGTATATTCCTGATATTGTGCATGTTCTTGATTGGAATGCATTGCAGGTAGAGGACGGGCAGTTGGCTTTGGAGCTGGTTCGTATTCTGGAGCAGCTGGAGTTGACCCTCAGGGGTCGAACCATCGAGCAGGTAATGGTCCAATGGGACCCTACTGATGATTCTTCACCTGCTTGGGAGGCTGTAGCTAGATTGAGGGAGTTATATCCCTATTTGTTTGTAGGCTTCTAGGAGTAAGCCTAATTCAAGGGGGGGTGGATGTAGTGCCTACCCTCGTTCACATCTTTTCTAGACTTATTGTTGCTATTATTATCAGACTATGTAGACTAGTTTTATGTTGATGGTTTAGCAATGTTGTTTCGACACTATTAGAGATTATGATAGGGATTCAGTTGATATATGATGAGATCATTTAGACTTTATATTTCATGTATGTATGATGATCATTACATCATTTTCAGTTATTAATGATGATTAGTTAGATGGTTTATTATCTCATGTGTTTTATTATGGTTACTTACCCCATACTTGCATGTGTATGGTGTGCATTTTTTCTTATTGTATGGCATTTCTAACGTGGTTAAGGAAGGGAGTCGTAGTCACCTGCTTAGTCAGGATCTACACGATGCACCACTTCCTTCCATTGTCTGTTTAGCTTAGCATTATATATTGTATGTACATGCATAGTTTTTTTGCAGGTTGCAGGTACTAGGTATCGACTTCCCTGAATTGCCAGGATCAGCGTACCCTATTATACTATCTAGATGATAAGAGAAGGGAGATAAATTCTCAAGTCCAAATCCCAAACCTAAAAACCATTTGTCCTAGTGAGTTAGGACAAGTATCAAAGTTGAATACCCACCAAATGTGTCGGATGAAATATTTCGTGATTTTTAACCCTTTAGATTTATTTTGTATGATTTGTTCTATGATGGGTTTTCATCTTTTATCTTGGATGTCTATGGTGAATTTTCCATTAATTAAGTCTTAATAAATAGATTTAATTATTTATTTGAGAAAATTAATAAAATATCATGATCTTTGATATTTTGATTGTAATTAATTAAATGTGAATTATTGGGGAAAAGGAATTAAATAAAAGAAAACTAGAAATTAAAATTAATAATAATTGTAAAATAATAATAAAGTAAAAAATAAAATAATAATAATAAAAGTTATAAAAATTAAAATGAAAGTTATAAAATTTAAATAGAAATTATTGGAGTTATAAGCTTGCATGGGAATTAATGCACTTTTCTATTTCTCATGTGTCAACAACACGGGGGTTAGTGCATCAATTAAGCACATGGTTTCTACAACTCTATGACTCATCAAAAAGGTTGGAAAAGACCCATGCTTAGTTGGTGACACCTTTCAGCAGTTTCAAGAAGCATTCCAAAGGTTTTTTGAGAGCTCTTTATATTCAGGCATTCATAGAAGCTTGGAGAGAGGGTGTAGAGCAATTGGAGCATTGGAGGACTCAATAACTCTGAAGAAGGGAGCTTGCTCTGCGGGTTTTCTGAGGAAGAGTGAATTAGCATCAGAATCCGGGTAGATTCTTGTGATTTTTCTTATGCTATTTCCGCATCATGGATTCCTGTCTTCTTCATGTCTTCCATATGTCTTCTAAGAAATTTTATATTTTTATTGTATCCATTTTTCAATTTGGGCAATTAAATTTATTTGAAAATTTTATATGCATGGATTTAAAAAAAAAAAGAAAACGGGGCTAGGGTTGAGATTCATAGCCAAACCCATTAGATTAATTGTTGGAAATTTTGGAGATCAAAGATCTATGGAGGAATTTGAAAAATTGTAATTGTAATCATAAATTGTCAATTTGCTTATACATACATACATACGTACATATATATATATATATATATATATATATATATATATATATATATATATATATATATATATATATATATATATATATATATATATATATATATGCAATTATATATATATGTGTATATATGTTCATATATTGTGATATTTTTAATTCTATATATATTTATATATATTTGTTAAAAAAAAAAATCGATTACATATCGTGGGCGAAAATGTTTAAGAAATGTTAAAACCAAATCGTAAAGTTTGTATGGAAATTGCGTAAGCAATTGTTAAAAAAAAAAATATATATATATATATCAAACATTGGGCGGGCAGGTACTTCGTACCCCACCTACCACAGGCATGTGTGATCATAGGGTACCTACGACCGCAGTGTACCTGCTGTGCGGCACTTTAATCGCCGCTCGATTTTAAATCGCATTGTGTTATATGTGTTGGTTTTAAATTATATTTGCAACGATTATTTCATATACGATTTGGATATGAATTTTGATTTCATTTTTTATAAGTTGCAATGTTATTAATTATTAAATGTTATTATATATATATATATGTATGTATGTATGTATATAAGTATATATGTATATATTATTAATTATAAATGATTATTATAAAGTTCTCAATTAATGGATCACTTTTTAATGAGTAAAATATTGCTATTAAGCTTGTCAATTATGAAGAGATATTAACAATTAATTTAATTAAACTTAGTTTTTAATTAAGATTAATTATTAGAATATATAATCGAAGTTTTTGATTCATTGAGAATGTCAATCTTCAAACAATGTCATATAAATCAATTAGAAAATTGAGTCTGATGGAGAAACTTTTATCTATCAAACGAATACATGGGTTAGATAAAATGTGAAATTTCTCCACTTTATGTTAATTTGGGAATACGTAAACTGAGACTTTTGAATTCAAATTTGAAAACTTAGCAAAACCAAAACATGTGTTTACATTGTGTATTCTTTATGCTATTGTTTTGGGTTTTGGGTTGACTAGTGTTGACCAGTATAGGACGTCTACCAGAGGCTTGGGGGTTATGTGATTGTGATGCCATGATGATGTTTTAATCTTGATCTTTATAACCCAACCATGGTTATGTGATGGAATTCTCTGTGTATTAGTTGTGAATACTGATTGTTATAGTTGAGATTCTTATTTATGAGACACTTGACTTAACCATTATTTTTTGTCATGAATCAGTTATCCTTGGTTATTTTCTAGTCGCCATGATGAGACTGAAATGTGGATTTATTCTTGATGATGTCATGTTGTGACATGTTTGACTCAACCATTTTTGGAGTCTTCGATCAGTGTGTTTGAGATATATTTTGGTTATTGAGAACCATTGGATACTTTTGATTATCAGTGATGCTTCAATTGCCAATAGAGAGCTGTTGTGGTCATGATTTTCTATTGATGTTTGCTCATGGAGATTTGATGCTTTTATGCATATTTGATGATTTTACTATGGATTATTTTTGTGATTTTGAGATTTATGATTCCATGAGCATTAGGGTAGGATATCTGCATGTAGTGACAGGAAGTGGCTTGCAATGGAGGCTGGGGCCCTAAGAGGCTGCCAGGGTAACTCATTGTAAGTTGGATTAATAAGTGATAACATTCACACCTAATAATAACTGAATGAACCTAAAAAGATTAGAGCTTTGGTTCTCGCCCATGCCTTGAGTGCTTGTATAGGCTAGGATGGGAGTTGTGAGAATGCTTGGTTGTGACCTTGCATTCCATAGTATGCCTTGTCAGTATGAGAGGATACTAGTGGCCGCATGAGATCGGTATGGACCTGTGGAGTTTAGCTAATTGCCAGGGTAACTTGTATGTGATAAATGCGATGACACTTTCCCGCTTGCATAGTAGGTTCCTACATGTCATTGTGTGCCTCTGGGAAGTAGATGTCAGTTTCGTGATTGGAACCTTTGAGTTAGTATACTTTTAGGATTCTTGGACTATAGAGATTTGTGCTATGTGTTATGGATAGCCTGTTTGGGACTTGAGATTATCTCCTCAGCACGGTGGGAGTGGACCACTTAGGTACCACATGGTCGGGTGGTAGTGTATTTTACACTCTTATCATTTGAGATTCATTGAGACATCATGGCTGATGCGTCCTTTGTGATGGTGGATATGTATCCTTTCATTGATGATTAGCATATGTTAGATGATGTTATCTTATGCTTATATTTGCATGTTAGATTACTTTCTACATATGATGTTGTATATGTTAGGAGTGACATTCCTACTATTTTAATACCAATGATCTCTTCAGTGATTTGGGATGTTACGCACGGAGGGATGGCTAGGGCCCATGATGGTCTAATGATGCTATTAACGGTTGGGAGGAACCATGCACTTAGTTTATTTTGTTTGATCTTTATGATGGATGTATATGTCTTCTATGATTATGTATCATGGATTGGAATGGGATGATGTACCTTATTCTACATATGTATATTCTTTGAGCTTGTCATACCCTATGACATGTACAGAGGATGATTGAGCATTTGGAAATGTAATGTTTAAACATTGGACTTATCATTATTATTTCATGTGAATGTTGTACTAGATGGATTCATGTATGTAATTCAATGTTAAGGGATCTTAAAGAATGTAATCTATTATGTATGTTATGTTTACTTTTTAGATGGACATTGCTATTGCTTCTGTTATTGTGAATAAGTTATGTATGGTATTTACTTTCATTTAAAAAAAAAATGTTACCAAACTCAGTGAAACTCTAGGTTAATTCTTTGGATCCCTTGGCGGGGCGTTACAAGGATAACTTTTCTTCAGCTTTTGAATAGGCTCAATGTTTTCTATCTTCCTTCTAGGGCCAAAGTGATTCCATAAAATTTGAAGTTTTAGGGTGGAAGGATGTTCCTCTTAATTGGTTGAATAATATGGGATGGAATTAGACTGGACCAAAAACTATTAATAGATACGTGGGTATTCCCTTTTCCTTGGAACCCTCCTTCTCTAACATGTGGAACTGGTTTTTCAATAAAATGAATAGGAAACACATGAGATGACAAACTGATTTTCTATCCTTGGTAGGGAAAGTGCAGGTTGTTTAGAAAGTTGTTGTTTTCCATAAGCTTTTTTTTGCCTCTACCTGGTTGTTTTCTAAGTCATAGTTTAACTCAAGGATTTTTTGTGGTTAGATGGTATAGGCTCCTAGGGAGAGACACTGTGTTAAATGGGAATGGTGTTGCCTTCCTAGGCATCTTGGTGGACTAGGTTTAAGGGATGTTAGAGATCAAGGGATGTCCCTTGTGTCTAAATCGATGTACAAAGTATTCTGGGGGAATGAGCCTTTGAGGGTTTTGGTGAGAATTAATATTGAACAGTCTTTTATTAGAAAAAGCAAGCAATGGGGAAAAATCCCTTTTTGGGACATCATTTTGAGGGACTTGAAGATGAATATTTTTGGTACTAAAGTGTTTAATTCTCTTTGGTTTTCTTAGACACAAGTGCAATAGTTCATATCCTGTAGGAATGATACTGGGCTTGTTCTAAATATGTGGTTTTTGACAAGTCAATCTAGTGGGATTTATACTTGAACAATAAACCTCTTGCTCTTACTCAAAGTTTCTCGGCCAAGAAATGGAATGACAAAGGTATCTTATTGATTAGTTATCTATTGATCAATAAGAAGTTGGGGTCTTGGGATGATTTGTCTAAGAATTATGAGATTCCTAGATTGTGAACAAAAATGTATACTTTGTTTTCCAAAGTGATCGGTAAGGAAAAAGTTGGTAAAATTTTGAACTATGATGCATTTATTAGGAATATGAAGTGGAGTGATGGTATTGGTATTGATAGCACTACTACTAAGAAGATATATGGTACATTTAAATGTGATAAATCTCTGCTCTTGTGTGTAGTTAATTGTTGGCGGTTTGAATGTCCTTTCTCTAACTGTCAATTCTTCTTTGTGTATTTTTGGAGTAGTCCTTGTGAGGAAAAAGTCATTCATTTTAGATGGTTGTTGTTGATTAAGAAGCTTGCTATTGGGTCTATTTTGTTAGCCATTAATATTAATCCCATTATTTGTAGTTTATGTAACCACACTAAAAATTTTGAGCATGTTTTTTTCCCATTGTCTTTATGCCAAGAAGATCTGGGCTATTTTTTTTGGTTCCCCTTTTGAATGGAATAGCAAGAGTGGTCTTTCATGGTGTGAAATTTTTGCTAGATATGTTAAGTCTTTTGATTTTTTTAATAGATTTTGGTATGCCCTAACTAGTGAAGTTCTATGGATTCTTTGGAAAGATAGGAAGAAAGAATTTTTTCAAAACATCAAAAGGTTCCCTACTGAGTTTAATCTTAAACTCACCCATTTTCACATAATGTCATAGGTATCTTTTTTCTTAAAGATCACAAGATCTAGATTCTTGAAGGTGATGCATGATGGGGCTATTCAAATCTTTAAATATGAAGTTAAAGTTGTGCAATATATCACCAAATATCAAAGTTTTCTTACCAAGGAGGAATTTGATGATCTAAGTGTGCTCCTGGGTAAATATCACTTGGACTTTGCTAATAAGAACAAGGAACATCAACATCAGAAGGGTAGTGGATGGGAAACTAGTATAGTGGGTCCTATTGCTATTGATCAGGGGGACTTTCTCTATTAGAAGGATGATGGACACCAAGCAATATAAAGTACTCTTAGGCTATGTGGATATCTTTAGACTTTAAAATAGTAGTTTTTTTCTTTTGTGGTATAATTATCCATTGTAAAATTTAAATTTAATTTGCAGTTGTCTTCCTCCCTCTAAAATATGTTTTGGTGAGGATTGGTTGTTGTTTTTTGTTTCTCTATATGTGAGCTCCTATGTTGTTTAAACTATTTTAATACAATTTTTTTTAATTCACTTTGAAATAAAAATAAATTGACTTATTCACCTCATTGATAGATCTAGTAGAAGAACCTTGCACACTCATTGCTCAAAGTCATTTAGCCACAGTTGTATAGCCTTTGCTGTGGGCTAATTTCTTATCATCTTTAGAAGTTGTTTTTTTAAAGTCCAAGGCCTACATTTTTTCTCGGTATCATGAAAACTTTTGTAATCAATTTCATCAAGACTAAATTGAGAATAATTTATAAATATTTTTATATAATTTTTCATTTAATTATACTTACAATTCATGCAACATATTTTGAATATCCACCCGAGCTGAGCTTGTGCTGCATGTGCTTCTATTTTCTTGCTTCAGTTGTCTTTAATGTGTTAACAAACTTATGTAAAGTTTGAAATATATTAGATCACATAGGTATTAAGAGTAATTAGTAGATAATTTTATTCTTAATTTTATGACATACCTTCTTTCCTTGGGCAATACTATTTCTCCACCATGTCTTGCATATTTCTCAGTGGCATCCTTTTTAAGATTCTCCCACTCAATAATAGGAATATAGGGGGCCCACTCATAACAAGGGTTGTTTTGCATTTGGGTCATATAGTTGTACCTAATATACTTCAAAGATTGGCCTTCTTTCTTAAAGTGCCCAAGTCTTTGAAAGATGTTGGGTCCAAAAATTGTTGTCATGACATCAATGAGTTTATCCTTTAACTCTTTAGTTTGTAAATTCCACCTTTTAAGAAAAGAAAAGAAACTATTACATTCATTAATGAATTTAAGTTACCTTTTAATTTAATTGAATAAATTGATAAAAGGAGACATGATATAGGAATGAAATCAAAATATGATACCTTGTGCGTATGGTTAGCCCAATTATGCACAAACATTCATTATTAAGTTTTTTATAAAATAGATTATTCCCTACAAAATAATAATGGGATTAGTAGTCATTTCAAGGGATTGCATGGGAGGTTAGTGTATTTATAGTAAAATAAAGGATCAATCTTTAAAGTACCTAGAAGTTGGGCTACTCTCAAAGGAAGTCCATCTTCATTTATCATGAGTAATTGATCACAATTCTTTAGTGTTCTCATGCATCTAACACACATACACCTAGGAATTTGGTCATCACCTCTTGCATAAAATGAATCTAATATTACACAATGCACCCAAGAAATAATAGTTCAAGTGACATAAACACATGAAAAATAGAGAGGAAATGAGGAATCTACTTACCAATAGGTGTTTCCATTGCATCTATGGTCATGCTACATGTTTTTAACATGACCGTCAACATTACCTCTTCGATTTTGTTCCTTGTAGTAGGCCGTGTAGTGAACATAGGATCAATGGTAGGAGCTGAAAAATGATATTATTAGAGGAAAATAAAACAAGATTGTTAGATCTATTAAAAAAATATTGTTCAAGCCAAACACAAGTGTAGGATAGAGCATGCAATGTAATTGAACCACCTGAAGTATTATCCTATAGGGCATTTCCCTTGTACCACTTTATCATCCTCTATACAAATAATAGATATGCATTTTATTTAATGACATAAATAAAAGAGTATACTATAAAAACCATTATTGACTTTTTGTTATAATTAAAAACTACATTAATACTTACTATATATGTCTCAACTAGGTGCATCAACTCATCCTCTCTCTATTGTATTTGAGGAGTCTGAGGTCAAATTGATGCCAATTGAGTTAACATTCTTGATAAATTACAAAGCACATTTTTCACTACAGCCATAGGATCAACAACTAGCATAAAATAAGTCATGAATTCATGTAGCTCCTTGTGGACTACTTCTTACTTTCCCTTTTCATCATCATCACTCATTTGTGAGAATAATATTATTAGCACTATATAAAATTGATCCAAAATAGTAGTGAAGAATAAAAGAGATAAAAAATATGCATTAGCATATTTCTTGATCTAATTTGTACAACAATAATGAGTTTTACCTATCGGGAAGAAGTCTCATGAGAACCATCATTGCTGTGTATATTGAGTCGTTGTTGATCCATACTATATCCCTATATTTCAAAAAAGAAACATTGAGACATGTTAAAACATATGTGAAAAAATTAATTGTGTATTGGATTCATTCATTGGAGTTGATTTTAAATGTGTATAGTATGTACCACCTCACCCATGATAGTGGCTTTGTTTTTATCTATATGTGATTCAAATTGGAATCAATAAGAATCTCTTTCCCTCCATGTATTGATTTTATCACACATACATATTGATTTTATCACACATACAAATTATACAAGATTTCCCTCGCACACCTCAAATATGCAATTGGATTGCTTCTTAGTTTATGCAAGTTATGTACTACTTATAAAACCTATAATATTCCCTAATGCATTTGGTCTTCTGTCAATGTATATAGCTATTGTTTTACTTTGTTCGCTAACTTTTCATTGTTTATAATTTTTCATGAGCGCATACCTCCACATACTTTTTATATGTAATAATCTACATCCAACTAGTGTAATCATAGCAAGGCCTGGCATTCTCCATCAATTTAACAATCTTTTTGTGAGACACCTTTATGCCATCCATGGAAAATAGGCCCAAACCATGTAATTAGGATGGTGCTGTGTGATATATCCTCTCTCCAACACAAAAAATTAGTGTTTATTAAAGGAAGTTCATCGAGGACCTATTGGTTCTATAGATGTTTTTACCTAAAGGGCACATCAGAGTCACCTTCATTCTCATCATCATAAAAACATGCCCCCCTTGAGAAAGGAAACATTTCATGCACTTATTGAATTGCTTTCCAATATTTTGAGCTTGAGTCGATCTCCTTGATTGAGACATACTAAATGTCTCACTTTCTTCTTCCATTCCTAAAATTTCCTTTCTCAAGGAAGAAAAACTTGAAAAATACCTGTTCACTGGTATTTACAGTCCATGAATAATAGAGATAGGTGGAAATGAGAGAGATATTTTACAAATAGTAAAAGACATTAATCTCTATGGGGTGTATTGACTTCTACCTGATGATCCATGAGACTATGTGGGATGCTCATGAAAGGGCTTTGGGTTTTTGCATATGTAAAATCAATTCTCTTATGTTAACTAAAAAAATCATGATACATATACTCAAGATTACATCAAATATTATCATCACATATGAACTATAAATTGTAAAAGGTACATGAAAAGTTAATCAAATTAATCATTGATCTATTAAGAACTCAATATTGAATAGCATAGAAATTGAAAATATAAATATACATTTCATTCTTTTCATTGATAATCAAACTCCTCTTCAATTTTAGCTATTCAAACCCACCCATCATTGATATTATTCTTCATCCATATGATCCTCAAGATCATTGTCATCATTGACATCATCACTAATCATGGTCATCATCATCATTGTCAGCATCATCATCATCATTATCATCATCATCATCATCCTCTTCCTCAGTATCTTCTTCTTCCATTGTATTATACATTATCAACCTTCCTCTTGGATCTATCAACAACAAATGACCAACCCAGTTTATGTGGAACCTCTGAGTAAAATACCTTCTCACATTGGCTTGAAAGAGCATAGGGCTCATCCCCAACTAGCTCAAACAAACTTGTTTTAGTCATTAGAAATTTGTTCTCATGTTGAATAATAGTTTTATTAGGTTCATATTGATTGAGTCATAGTTCTATTGTGGTGACTTGGTAGACTGCGCTTATCCCACAATCACAAGTTCTCTTCGTGTTACCAAAATTCATAATGAAAAATTTATAACTATTACATAACATAGCCTTGTGGTGTTTCACCTACAATCATGTTAAACATGTATAAATTATTGCATCATGAGCTCAAAAAATGCAGTTGATTAACAAACTTATAAGTACCTGGAGATCTCTTAAACCATATGCTAAATCTATTTCCATTTGGGTAACATTTGGATCTCCATTACAATGACCTTTTATAACCAATGAAGACACAGATTCCCATTTTAATCTATGACTAGAATGTTGACATCATTCAATCCATACCATCATCCAATCTTGATTATTTTCAATAACCAAATGTATTGCATCTCACTCTTTAGCAACTATACAAAAGTAAATAAATGACTTACAATAGATTTATTTCGAACATTAAGAATTAATTAACTAAAATAACATTTAATAACTTATTACCTTTCACTTTCCTAAATCTACCATTCCCCACCAAGTACTCCCCTTCAATTTTTTTAATGGAGTCGAGATCCCAAATGAAATCTATATGGGTCTTTGCTGCAATATTACAAAGGTATTGAGTAACATAAACCATCGTCTAGTATACCATATATCCATAAACTATAGAACCCTCAAGAGATGCTCTTTTTTTAACCAAACCCTTCAAGAAATTTAAGTGTCTCTCAACCATCCACATTGACCTAGGCTGTATAGGTCCACACAATTTAATCTCCTCAACTTGGTGTATAAGGTAGTATTCTTGTGCATTGAATTTTTTTAAAGGTAAACACTTTTACATTTCACACATTAGTTGACAAATTATTTTCTTCCAATATTTAATATCCTCTTTATGGATTTCTTTAGATGACAACTACCTACAAGGGGTTTAAGACACAAAAACATATAAATATGAGACTTTACAATATATTACTTGTTTGATATATTAAGTAAAAATCACTACTTACCTCAAGCATTTTCCAAGACCATATATATTAGTTGTTTGATATTATTATCCAAGTTGTCTAGCAGTAATAGGGGTAGTACATACTGTAATAATTGTCAATTGATCATTTCAATCTTTTCTAACATAATACAATGAAAATTGAATGCACTTTCACAAATATATTTTAAATACAAAAATCATGACTTACCTTGATGAAGGTAAACCTATCATGCATTTTCAGCCCTAGCCCAAATCCACGTTTCTTTGTTATGAGATTTCTTATATTCATAGAAAATCCTGTAGAAAATTGAATTTTTTGTATGACTTCTTTTATGTCATTACTTTTTTGCTCTATTAATAACCAAGGAAGGGTACTTTCATTAATCTAGTCTACATTACTATTTGATTCAATGATGTTTTTCATTGCGTGATTGGAATCATGAATGTCACTAAAAATTTTGGCAAATTTTTTTTGTCTTACCTTCCATCCAATATTTTCCATAGTATATCTATTACTTTCTTTCCAATATGCATAGTATCAAACAAATGCACAATTTATAGCTACTCATAGTAGGGCAACCTACTAAATTCTCCGAGATAACATTTTAGCCTCTTTGGAGGGTGGTCAATGATGCCTTGATGACCTTTATGATCATGAATTACATAATTATCCAATAAAACATAATCAAAATATATAATTTCCAAACATAAACCATTAGGTGAAGTGATAATACCTCAAATTCTATTATATTCCAACTCCCATAGGTGATGTGTCAATCTTTGTGGCTTTAATTTAGTCTCTTCTTTCCCATTGAAAAAGCTGCTTCTTGACATTTTGATACTTATGATTTATGTGGAGGAAGTGCCTATACTCATCAAATACCTACTTTCTTAAACTTTTGGAATGATTATATTTCATCTTTGGACCACACATTGGACATGCAAACTTTCCCTTTGTTTGAAGACCTACAAGATAACAATACAATTGGATTAAATATATACATTTTTGGAATTAGTATTATCATGCACAACTAGGTTTCAACATAACATACCATAGAAATGTGTCAACCCTAAGGCATCGTGAATTGACCACATAAGAATTGCATGGAATTGAAATTGTTTTTTCCCAATTGGTCTAGAGATATCATACATAGTGAAACCATTCCATAACACTAGCAACTTGTCAATAAGAGGCACAATATATACATTCATATCTTTCACTTGGTACTTACTAGTTGAATAAACAATATTAGATAATTATTGTGGTCATTTCACTCAAAGACTTATAATTACACATGTATATAACAATATAAAATAATAAAATACTTAGAAAAATCATTTCCAACATAATGTGCTCCCTCTTTATTGACATCCATGGAGGAAGGTTATTGTTGACAACAAAAACAAGCCACATCGAGTAAATAGATCTCATCTCTCCAAATGGATTGACACCATCACTTTCTAGGGAAAATCTAAGATTTTGAGGTTCTTCTTTAAAGTGTGGCCACTTTTCCTCTATGTCCATAAATATTGAACCATTTGTAGGAATTCAAATAATGTCATCTCGACTTCTATTACATGTATGGTAATTCATAAATTGTGCCAAGCTATTGCACTTGAATAATCATTTAAGACATGGAATAATGAGGATGTAACGAAGAGCCTTGTAAGGCACCTTTTTTGTCACTTGATCATATCGATATATTCTCCTATGGCATTTGGGGTATTCTTTTGCATTTTGATGTTCTTTATGATAAATAACATGATCTTCAAGACAAGCATCTATTACTTGATACTCTATTCCATTATATTTCATTGTGGCATCTAATTATCATTATGAGTGAGGGAGAACATTTCATGGTGGTAACAAATAGTCACCTATAAATCTACAACAAAAAATATAAATCATTAGCATAAATAATCTTAATAGTATGTATTTCACCTTTTATAGTCTATAATGACATATATGACAAAACTTAGCATACGTGACATTGTTATGTTAAACAAATCATTCATAACCTTAAAATTCACCAACAACAATACAACCGAGAGAAGATTTGATTGAGATCCTTCATAAATGTTCTTATTTTCCTTCTCAAGTAGAGGTATATCATGGATGACATCAATGTCATACTCATAACCATTATCATAATCATCATCATCATTAGTAGCAGAAGAACTAGTACCAAATATGTCATAAGTCAATTCATTTGTACCATCATCTTCAAATGTATTTTTTGGCACATGATTATCATCATCCATGGGATCATGACATTCTTCTTCAATACACACACCTCCATGTTCATCTGAGGTGTGGTAGTCGATTTCACATACCACCCTAGGGAGATTGACCTATATAAAAATGATGATAATCAAATCCCCTTAAATGTGATAATCAAATCCCTATTATGTGGTTCATATGTATATTAATTGCAAAAACAACATAATAAACAACTTACCAATGGATGATAATCAAACCCTCCTTCAATGTGACCATTCTCCCTAGAATGTTTCTTAGCTATTTTGATTTTGATTCTTCTTTTATTTAAGCCATTACAACTCTTGCAAGAACAATAACCTTTTTCATTGCCTTCTCTTTGAAAGTTAGACAACAATCTAACGATTGTCTTCTTATTTTGATCAAATTTTCTTGTATTATCTGGCATGATCCTTCTTCACAAGAATAAATTATTTTTGTACCCTTAATTGATTTTACTTGCTAGGTCTATCATTGATAACCATTTCAACATACACATTGACATTAGAGAGAAAACCTTGAAAGAAAAATTTGACATGGTGTTCTTAATGTTTATATTTGCACATATGGTTTTGAAAGAAAAAAATTGGTGTACTTTGTGTATATCTACAAAAAAATGGACATATTCTACTTAATGTTCATATCTACACATATGGTTTTGAAAGAAAAATTTGGTGTAATTAATGTGTAGATCTATAAAAATATTGGACATGTTGTACTTAATGTTTATATTTGCACATATGGTTTTGAAAGAAAATATTGGTGTAATTAATATGTATATCTACAAAAATATTAGACATGTTGTACTTAATGTTTATATCTACGCATATGGTTTTGAAGATGGTAGAATTATTGGACAAGGTATTTCTTCACTAAAATGCATTATAATCCTGTGTCAACCAAAAAAAATACTTAGACTTAGTTTCTGTTTCATGTGTTTTCATTTTTGGATACCTATTTGGGTCAAATAAAGGTTCCAACTCTCACAATTCCACTATCAATGTTCTAGGATAGAGTATTTGAACACCTTGGGATACGTGTAAATGCAAAAAAAAAGTAGGAGTATGTAATTGAGACATAATTTTGGTGAACTAGAAGGTGTAAATTGCTCAAAAGATTGTAATTGTAATTTAGAGCATTCTAGAAAAAGAATCAGGTCGAAAGGCCCCACGGTTTGAAAGTTATTGCAATTTTTCAATTTTTGGAGACCTCCTAAGAATGCTTCAAAGTCAGGTTAGGGGTATTAAATGACCTCGAATAGGGCCAAAAAATGGGGAATGAGCAAAGCTAGTCCATAGGGCTATAGAGTGCTTTGAGAGCTTTCTGAAAATGTAAACAGTTTGTCAATCGGAGCTACGGTTCAAAAGTTATGCCTCCCGAAAGTTTGGTTACCATTTCTAGATTCTTCTAATTTTGTGCCAACTTCTAATGCAGCTTCTAGAGCCTTCTATTTGGTCGGTGGATGCCAACTAGCACTTTCTAGAATGTATTTTTAATCCTTAACCCTCCGAGGTCTATTTAAGAACATTTCTGGCATTGTAAAAGGCAGTTCGGAGTGGAGTTTGAGAGAAGGTACTAAAAGGAGAAATTATCTCTAGATTACTACTGTTGTAAGCCCTTAGGGCATGTTTTAAAGTCTATTTCCTCTATACTGAATGTATTAGCTTATTTACAAAGTTAATAAAGTTTCCCCTTTCTTGTTGTGTCCATTCTGTACTTGGGTTGTGTCCCCATCATAAAATGTGCCTACAACTGTAGGGCACCTGACATATAAATACAGTTTGACCATACAGTTGTTGAGAATGAATTGAAGAAGCTAATCAAAGATAGAGATGGTAAAGGGGGATTTTTGAGAACATGCAAGTATGACTAATATGCTTCAATAATTGTTTTATCACTAATGTAAAACCTGATACTTGCTGGTAAGACAACTAATTATATAATTTAAGTACTATCACTTAAGTTATTTGATGAAGAGGAGTTGATCAAATGATGTAACAATAGCACCTAGAGAAAAGGTTGAGTTATGATGATATAAAGAAGTACAAGAATCAATTAAGATAGTAATGACATGATGTATTTATAATCTACTTAAGGTTATAAAGGCTGGTTACACTAAGAAAGTTTAGAAGAACAAGTTACACAAAATTGGTCTACCAAGCTTGACTAAGTGGATAATAGGTGCCAAGAAAAGTCAGTGCAAGCTAAGCATAAAATCAGTTGGAGTAGAGTAAAAGTATACTCTAGTATATGCTAAGTAGAACAGTAGATGCTGAGTAAAGTTTAGTTGATACCAAGCACCAGTAAACTTTAGTTCATGCTAAATAATTTCATAGAGGATGCTGAGCAATGTAGTATGTGTTGAGCATCATAAGAAAGATAATACTGAGCTGTTGCATTATTTAAAAGAGTGTGAATTCAATGAATTTAAGCTGACAAGTTTTTTTCCTTGGATTATGTGAACTAGGTGGAAGATAAGATTGATGAGTTGGTGGCACAAACTTCAAGGTAAACTATTTTGAGGTGAATTCAAAGTGGATTCTAGGAGAAGTTTCTAGAGGATATATGGAATGTGGGGTAGATACATTGTATCCTACCCTATCCATCCTAATCCTAATTTGGATGATGGAAAATGAGCGACAAAATATCTTAATTTCCTATTTATAGGAATGGCTGGTCTTGAAGCAATGGTGTCATGTGTGAGAACCTAAGGAAGACAAGGAGTCAAGGGTTTTGCTTCATCAAGTGACCTAAGAGAAGAGACTACATTGGCATGTTAAGCAAGAAGGCTTAAGGGTATGAATGTTTGAATGGTGAAAAGCTATCAGAGCTGCATAGTATGAAGGCCAACAAAAATTGAGGACTAAATAGAGATCTGTAATCTATAAAATAAGTTGTAAGTTGTATCAGATCAAGCCTTACTATTACTCTCCAACAATTGTATCAGTCTATGGTAAATCATTTGGATTAAGGTTGACCTAATAGTCATTTTAAAATCTTTTAACTAGGTAACATTCCAAGTGAATGGTTTAAAGTCTACTAAAAAGGTTGACTTCTAATAAGGTGATTGAAATCCTTTAACAAGGTCACATTTAACTGTGTGTATTGAAACCTTTAATAGGGTTGCCCTTTCATAGGGCATCACTTCAAAAGAGTGAAAAGAGTAGCATATTAGTGGTGGTTTTTCCCAAATTGGTTTTTCACATAAATCATTGTGTCAAGTATGTTGATGATTCTGTTATGTTTCATGTTTACATATCTGCAAGTTGATTTGACAATAACCTACAAGTTTTAAGTGACTACATAATCTCATGGATGCATGCATGATGAATAATGTTTTATGGGTTCACTAAGTTGTGAAAAGTTTTATTTGTACGTCTGGACCTTGGATAATTGATTCACCCCCCCCTCTCTCAGTTATTCTAAAGTATTCCAACAATAGTATCATTTGAGTACTTTTTGTTGTAGATATATGTTTTTTGTGAATCCCAATAAGTAAGTTGGAAAACTTGATATAAAGATGAAATATATTTTGTGTGAAAACTATATACATTTTTTGTAATAAAAAAATGATAAGTACAAAAGCTATCATTTTTCATTTTTCGTATTCTTAAGAACTCTTTCTTCCTCATCATGGAGTGTGATCTGATGCAGGAGCATCTTGGGGTGGTTGGCTATCCTGCATGATTAAGGGATTTTGGTAGGATTGAGTGGACCTATGTGGGTCTTTGGTAGTTAATTTTGATGTATTTAATAATTATCGTAAGCCTTTAAAGACATTTGGTATTTAATTTCTATTAGAGGCCGACTTGTGGCTCTTCAAGTATTTAATATTAGGTTTATTTAATTTTTAGCATTCTAGGCTGACTTGTGGCTTAGATTGGTATAAGTAGGGATTGTGATGAAGTCTTTAATCAATATAAATCCATCTTGGAGAAGAGGAGGTGGTGGAGCAGAATTTTTTTAAAGAGAGCTAGTAGTTGAGGCTCAGGAAATAAGGAGATTTCTTGGTGGGCTTGTGAGTACCAGCTAGATCTTCCTTGGAAGTTTCTACCAACGTGTAGATCCAGACTAGCTAGGGTTTGGATTGTAACTTGAGGGATCTTGCAAAAATTTTATTGTAATTGCTATTATATTTGGCCATAGCTAGGAAGGCCTTACAGCCCAGCACATTACATGTGATAGTTATTTTATGAATAAAGAGTTGTGAATTGGCTTCAAAAGTTGCATTTTTGTTGTTTTTTCGCTATGTGGTTGTTTGTTGGGGGCTAGGAAATCTCCTTTGGTGATTCTCCTACCTTGCACTACATCAAGTTGTATCAAAGAAAAGGTTGTTCTTGAGTGTGTAGACTAAGCACTGAAGTTGAGGCAGTTTGCACTAGGGTTTTGTGAAGTGGATTTACTAGGGTTTTCAAAAATCTTGAAAGATGCCTCCGAGAAGATTGGACCATAGGGTTGTTGATGATATTAGTGATGTTTTGGAAGAAAGGATCTTGAAGAGGGTTAAATCATATTTTAGATCTAAAATAGAGGAGGTTAAAGCCACTTTCATATCTAAGATGGCATTGATGAAGACTGATATGATTACTGAGATCATAAGTGCTATAGGTGGTGTACCTCGGCATACAAGTACTAAAGATGGTTATGATGAAGCTACTAAAGATTTTGAATTTTCTAGATCAAGTGGTCAGGCCATAAATAATCATGTGGAGAGACCTATGGGAAATAGGGTTGGTCAATTTTCTAGACATGGATCTCAGTTGAAGTTGAAGCATAATATGGTTCTAATTTCTTAGGTACTTTGAATGCTAAAGACCTGATTGTTTAGATTGGTGAATTGGAAGACTACTTTTAGTTTGAGGATATTGAGGATCCACTTAGAGTAAGGTTGGCACAAACTAAGCTGAAGCAACATGCTACTCTTTGGTGGGAGGAACTACAAAGGGATAGAGAAGAGGAAGGTGAAATGAAGATAACTAGATGGAGATTGATGGTGACTAAGGTAAGGGCTAAGTACTTTCCTACTAATTATGAACTTGAGTTGTTTAAGAGGTTGTAGAATCTGAAACAAAAAGATATGACTATGAAAGATTATACTAAGGAGTTCTATAAGTTGACTATTTGGTCTGGGCATAGAGAATTGTCAAAGGAGAAGGTAGTGTGGTACATTAATGGTTTGAGATTAAATATTAAGGATGAGGTTGGTATGCTGAATATTTCTTCAATCAAGGATGCTTATTAGTATTCTTTGAGAGTAGAAGAAAAGGTAAAGAGAAAGATTCAAGGTAATGCTAGAGGGAAGGAGAAGTAGGATAGCTTGAAACAAGCTAAACCAAATATAGAAGGTGAACCAAAACCTATTGAATAGAAAAGAAGGACAGATGGAGGTGGGTTCAGAGGTAATTGTTTCAAGTGTGGTCAAGAAGGGCATAGATTTTTTGAATGTTTGATTGGAATGACAACTGCTATTGTGAATGAGGTTGCAGTCTAGGATAGTTAGCTTGAGCAAGGAGAGAGTTTTCTAGCTTGACAACTATTGGTTGGTGAGAGGATACTAGATTCTTGTTAGAGAACTAGTTTGTTTAGGACTTGTTGTATGTCTAGTGGTAAAGTCTATAAGGTGATTGTAGATGGTGGTAGAATGGATAACCTTGTTGCTAAGGAAATGGTTTAGAAACTTGGTTTAAAAAGAGTGAGACATCCTTATCCTTATAGGATTGGCTAGTTGCAAGGTGAACATGCTTTGGAAGTGAGGGAGCAATGCTGTGTTGATTTCTAGATTGTGCAATATAAGGATCAAGTGTTATATGATATTGTGTAAATGAATAGTTGTCATGTGTTGCTTTGTAGACTTTGGCAGTATGATTTCAAGGCTATGCATGATTGTTTCAAGAATGTATTTATAGTTGAGAAAGGTGGCAGGAAGCATTCCTTGATTCCTTTATAGAATGAAGAGGTTAGTAGAAGGAACCTAAGTATTGGCAGCTGAGTTGAGTTGGAAGATTTTGAAAGGATTAGAAATCATATGGATAGAAAACTTGTGGAACACCAAGGATGGAAAAGTAGAAGAAGAGCAAGGGAAAGAGTGTACAAGTTGAAGACTTGGAGGACATGTATATGAAGAACTAGTTTTGGATTTATGTAATGAATCCTAGAAGATGTTCTTCTAGGTATTGAGAACATCTTTTTACACTTGGGAAGTTTGATGCAGGAGCATCTTGAGTTGGTTGGTTATCCTATATGATTAAGTAATTTTGGTAGGGCCTAGTGGAACTATTTGGGTCTTGGGTAGTCAATTTTGATGCATTTAATAATTATTATAAGCCTTTAAATGAATTTGGTATTTAATTTCTATTGGAGGCTGACTTCTGGCTCTTCAAGTATTTAATGTTAGGTTTTTTTTTTTTTTTTGCATTATGGGCCAAATTGTGGCTTAGAATAGTATAAGTAGGGGTTGTGATGAATTCTTTAGTCATTATTCATCCATCTTAGAGAAGACAAGGTGGTGGAGGAGCAAAATTTTGAAGAGAACTGGGAGCCGAGGCTTGGGAAACAAGGAGATTTCTTGGTGGGCTTGAGAGTACCAATTGGATCTTCCTTGTAGATTGCTACCAGAGTGTGGATCTAGACTAGCTAGGGTTTGGATTGGATCTTGAGGGATCTTGTAGAACTATTATTGTAATTTCTATTGTATTTTGTCATAACTAGGAAGGCCTTACAGCCTGGCGCATTGCATGTAATAGTTATTTTATGAATAAAGATTTGTGACTTGGCTTCAAATCTTACGTTGTTGTTGTGTTTCCACTGTGTGGTTATTTTCTTGGGGCTAGGACATCTCCTTTGGGGTTTATACTACCTTGCACTACATCATGATCAAATAAAAAGAATTATCTATTCTATCACTCTTTTTTCTTCACATTTCTCACCCCTATAAATATGTTCCACTTATATCTCCATCTACCACATCAACACAACTCCTATTTCATATCGATTACTTATTTAGACTATCTTTCTCCCATTCATATCCACTCACACATTTCATCATTTGAGAAAATAAACTATTCAATTCCTTCTTATCTTTCTGAGGAAGTCATATTCGATTTTGTTGTTTTATGAATAGTTTGTGCAGATTTACAATGTGTAGATCACTCATAGAATTATCAAAGGTTTTTGTGTTGGAAGTTCTTTTTCTAATTTCAAATGTCAAAAGCATATTCTTCTTAAGGGTTTGAAATATATGTTCTAGAGGGGCATGATCTTTGAATATTCAATCAGTGTATGACTAATTGATTGATGTAAGTCATACCTAAACACATAATAATGTATATATTTAGATTTTAAATAAATAAAATAAAATTTAAATTGCCTACTCATTTGATTGCAAACAACAACTACCAAAGTTTTAAAGTGACTCTCTCTCTTAATCATTTTTAGGTTCCTAGTTTAGGTGCACACCTCCTAAAGAAAAACATCTTAACCATGTCATTTGCACTAAAGGATACACATGAAGCACAAGTATAGTTTGCCTTGGAATGTGGTTTTCTAGAAATGATTGGTATCATGGCTTCTAAGAGGATGTTATATACAACAAGATCATTTGATATAACTCACTATAACATTGATTCCACAAAGAAAACAAATTTAACTAGTTTAACACAGTTTAGAACAATGAAATGTTTAGTGATCAAAAGAAGAAAAAGAAGAAAGAAAGAGAGAGTGTTGGATAGGATAAAGGCTTACCACACATTACCTTACCCTGAGAAATATAAAAAAGGTTTCAAGTTGAAGAGACGATGAGATTGTTGATATGCTATGGAGTGAAGCATTAGAATGCATTTTGTGTATGGATGCATAATAAACTTTATGAATTGTAAAAGATTTTTTTAGGTTTTAAATGAATAAATTGTAAAATTGTTATTGATTATTTGATTATTAGGTTTTATATATTGTTAGATTTCATTTTTTTCTTTCTTTAATCCCTTATTTCCATTTCTAGTTCTTTAAAATAAAATTTCATACAAATAATCACGATGTCATCACAAAGCTGAAAGATTTGTCACAGAAGAAAGATGTTTCACTTTAAGTAAACAATGTATCACAACATATATTTTATATTTTGATTAAGAGGAATATTATAAATACTAAGGGGATTGTTGTTGATCTTAGATTGGTTTTGAAAAATGAGTGTCTATATGCTTAAGTCATTTATAAGTAATGTACTAACTTCATGTCAAAAAAGTAATGCATTTCGAGCATAACATGTAAGATAGTACATACTGAGTCACTCAAATGCCAAACAATAGTATGTGTCTAGTGATTCAAGTGCCAAGTTAACAAGAAGTTTCAAGTCACTCAAGTGTTGAACAAATAGTATGTGCCAAGTGATCAATGGATGCTGAGTCATTTAGAGATCGAGTTATAACATTGAAGTTGTAGTTGATACTGAGCATTATGGACTTTAGATGTTGAGTTATATAGTTTTGGCATAGTTGTTTGCAATGGCACAAACTACTATGTGAACTATTTTTGAGCTGACTTAAGTATTATTTTGTGATCTTATATGATAAGGATGAATCTTAATTGATGATCCATATGCAGTACATGCATCCAATTAGAAAAAGGGAAAGATTAAAAGGCAATTTGGATGAATCACAATCATTGATTCATACCAAACCCTAAGTCACCTAGGTCTTCTTAAGGAGGAGAAAACCTAAAATTTATATGTGTGTAGAAGGAGAAAAGAGAGAAGTTTTGCATGCACAAATAGGGTATTCATGGTGACTAAGGAATTGTGATACATAGCAGCATCAATTAGAGGAGAATAGAGGAAAGGAATTAGAAGACAATAGAGATAATCTGACCAGAAAGGATCAAGTACATGGAAGGAAAGAAGTGATCTATCATCAAACAATAGAGTGCTAATCAAAGGATCATTGTTGAGACATTTCAATAGGTGAATAAATTAAATCCTTAACAAAGTAGTCTTAAAAAGCTATTGTAAATCCTTTAATAGGGTCTTACTTCATTGTAAGTTAAAGTCCTCTAATCAGATACACTTCTAACAATGTGTTGAAATTATTTATAGGGTAAGATCTAACAGTCTTGTAATCCTTTAATAGGGTAGATCATGTTTCATGATCAAAACATTGTAACCTTCATTGGATACACTTTATTACTATAGTAGTGGAGATTTGTGGGTTTCATCCCCACCCCAGTTTTACCTTCTCCTTAGAGCGTTTCTAGCTAACCAAATATCTTGTGTCATACATGTGTTGAATGCTTTTACTTCCATGCTATGGATGCATATGGTTAATTTGGTATTTTAATTTACTTATTGAGTTATGAGATGGATGTGAGGTGAATGATTTTATGGTTAAAAGTTTGAAGAACTGATTCACCCCCCCTTAGTGTTCACTTTTCCTAATGTATTTCCAGCAATTCATATCATAGCATAGGTTCTCTGAAAGTAAATATTTTTAACTTAGAGGAAAGATCTTGGAGATGGAAGTCTACAAGTTGGAAAAGACTATTGAGAACTAGAAGATTGAAATACAATTTTCCCTACATCAGTTGAATGAAGATAAAAATGAGTTAAAGTGATCACTAAAGAGAAAGAAGGAAACAACTATTTAAGAGAATAACACACATTACCAAGAGATTGACACTATTGCATTTTTTGCAGATGGAAACACAAGGGAATTTGATGCAACAATTGTAGATCTGATGGAAAAGAATGGAGCCCTAACTAAGGAGGTTAGAAACATCAAGATAGAACAAGAAGTCCAATCAATATTGCTATGTGAGGTGACTGAGAAAAAGAAGAAATTTGAAGAGGAAAAATTCATGATTGAAGATGACAAAAGGATATTGACCAATAATCTGGAAGAGAAAACATCAGAGGTAAATAGGATTGCTCACATGCAATTGAAAACATTCAATCAAATGATGATTACAAATCATGAATTGAATGGAAAAGATAGTGAGATCACAACACTAAAGTTGTAGAATGAAAAAAGGAGAAATGATTTGAAAAGAGAAAAATATTTTTTTGAAAGCTTCAATAGACCTAGTGAAGTTATCAATTACTTTGAGAAATTGATGAGATCACTTATATCCAATAGTAATACTTTTGGATTGGGTTACATGAGTATTGAAGATGGAGAATCATCCAAAAGTGGTGAAGAAAGAAGTAACAAAGGTAAGAACTCCAAACCTACTTGTTATAATTGTGGTAAGATAGGTCATACTACTAATGTTTGTAGGAAAAAGACTACAAATCATAATCCTAAGTAGAACTTCATGGGTCATTTCCACAAATGCAACAAACAAGGACATCAAGAACATGAATATAGAACCAAGACCATAAGCACACAAAGATTTGAAGGATAAACTATCAAAAATATGGACATAGAGCATATGAATTCAAATCCAAGCCTAAATGGTCATCAAACAAGCCAAAAAAGGTAAAGCATAATGACAACTCTTATAATTGGGATTATAATACTAGGTATTGTTATCACTATTGTCAAGAGTATGGAAATGTTGCTGAAAATTGCATAAGAACACATTTCAAAAGTGACTACAAAAGATGGTTGAGTCAAACTATATGTTTTAGCTATTTAAAGACTAGTCACATAAGTAGGAATTGTCCAACAAGGTCAAAGAAACTAAGTAGTTAGTTCAACAAAGGAAAAGGAAAGATGGATGTTGAAAATGTCAGAGATGAGATGAACAAGAAATTGAAGAGAAAGGAAGATTGCAACACATCAAGTTCAGATAAGATCACTTCACTCAATGGGTCAGGTAATCACACCACCTCTAATTGAGCAATCGGGAGGTATGTATGGGACTAGTATTTAAAAGACATACCATACATCAGTTCCAAGGATTTAGTTTTGAAAATATTATATATTCATGAAGAAAGATGCAAAGTTTTGATTATAACCTAGAGAAAATCTTTGAGTTGTGATAGTTTTCATGTTACTCTCAAGCATGAAGAGTTTCGCTTTAGCTACTGAGTGAAATGTTAGTTGATGCCAAGCTATCGAAGGTGATAGTTTTGGCTAAGCTTTTAGTAGTTTCCAAGCTTGACCAAAATCACATGGAAGCTGAGTGGGTCAAAATTTCTATTGAAGCCGAGCTTACAACTATATAAGCAGTGAGCATTAAATATGGGGTTTGAAGGTCTATATGATACATTTATACTCATTTGACATCATCCAAATTTGAAGAAGAGCATTAAGAGATAAAGGAAAATTGAAGAGATCATTCCAAGAATTTGAAAATAGGATTCAATAGTTTTTTGACACCATCTTAGTAGATTTACAAAGGTATTTATTATGTGCCAAGCTATGTAGTCTGAATTTTTGCAAACCCTAGGTTTTTGTAATGGTGTATGACTCTTTAGCTAATTAAGTTAAATAGGGTAAGGAATTTTTTAATGTACAATTGATAAGAAATAAGATCAAACAACCAAACTTTAGAGTTATTCTTAATATTTCCTACAAGCAAGATCCATTTGGTGCATTATTGATGATATTACCATAAGTTTTAATGATTCAAGATGTTAGATATTTCTACACATGCAAGGTGGGTAGTATAGGTGACATGGAGATTAGAAAAACTATGGGTAACTATGTGAAAATGGAGTATTAAAAGATGAATTCAAAATTGTAGAGTCAAAAGGGGTAACCTGTGCCCTAGATTTCCCCATCATCTTCAAAACATAATGGATAAAGATAGTCCTAAGAATAATTCATGATAATCCTATATGGTTAGAAAATGGACTGATGAAAATCAAAAAGAAGATTGTACACAGAGTAATAAGGTATCCAACCCTAGACTCACCTAAAACCATGATGAGTGAAGCAAAATAAGTTATTGAGAAGAATATAGGGGTGGTGTGGAATAAAAGAGGAATGACAATTGACACTATCTCAGATCCCCTAATTGCTTTTATAGTGAGGATTATAGAACACAAATTCTACCAATACAAAAAGCTCAACAATGTACCTTGTATTGTCATTAACATAGACTACAAGATAGTTAAGAAGGATCACACTTATGACCTTATTGAGTTGTAGTTATAACAATTAACAAAAAATTTGGGAGCAATAAGGAAGACCAAGAGTGCACAATGCAAATTTGGTTCAATTCTTGTATGTATATTCTTCTATTTACAAAATATATTCCCTGCTTTTGGTAAAGTTGCATGGAAGATAAATAGATCTATTTCAATGCAAATAGGTGAATTTATTGAGCAACTTGGAAAAAATTTTGAGTCTATAATGATTAGCTACTTTGAAGATGTTAAGTAGTCAATGAAGAAAAGACTAAGGATACCAGTTTCAATAGTTGAGAAACATTTCAATGATCTTTTCTTTCTAGTTGACACTAATTTCACATATGTACATGCTACAGTCCCAAGAGTAAGATGGCTAAGACCACTAGGCTATGAGATTAATGTGGATGGAGCCTCTACAACATTTACAACTTTTCTTCTAGAAGATGTAGATACTAAGGCTACTACCTTTGGAAATTATGATGTGGCTAAATCTAAAATTACAATGGATTCAAATATTGCCTCAGCTATGACAAAGAAAAATGAAATTTTCAAGAAGCTTAAAGAGAAATTTGGTGAAGGAGTAGAGGAAAATGAAGAAGCAGAAGATGATGATGAAGAAGGTGAAGATGCACCTACCCAAGAAACTTTGGCCATTACTCAAGGTCAAGGTGAAGACCAAGAAGAAGAGGTAGAAATTGAAGAGGGTTCTAAGAGAGAAGAAGCCAGTGAAGCACCTATAACATTTGATAAAATGAAGAGAAAACTTAAGACTCTAGTAGTGAGCAAGCAAAAGAAGGTTTCAAAACCCACACAACCTAAGCCTATAGTTCATATTGCTAGGGAAACCACAAGAGCTACTGCTAAAAGGACTCAAGAAGCAACAAAAGCAAAAGTGGAGAGGGCTAGATCAACTAGTAAAGGAGAAGAGTCTGAGAAGAGAATGGGGAGAAAGTATATTGCTTTAGCTAAATCTAATGAAGAGAGGAAAAAATTTGATGGCAACCAATTTAAAGTGGTAAGTCATAGTCCTTCCTCATATTTAGACAATATATGTGAAAACATAAAGAATAATGCCGACTTATCTAGTTTCACACATATTAAGTTTGATAAACTTGGAAAAATTGAGATGAACCAAGTAGAGGAGACAATATATTCCATTATGGAAACATTCAAATAGACTTCAATTTAGATTGCCAAATCATTACCAAAGGATCTATATGATAGAGTTGAGAAAAAGTGGAAATATAGTCTCAATAAAGAAAGACAAATTAGAGAGACTACACCTGCACAAGTGATCCTAGAATTGGATAGGGAAAAAATGACAAAGGCAATAAAGAAGCACATAGTGAAATTTGTACCTAAATATAGAGCATTTAGCATTTTATAAAATAATATTGAGGATGTTGTATAGAAGACCACATAGTTGTGGAATTCATTATATGGGTTGACAAAACCCAAGATAATAGAGAAGATAACTATTAAGGTAGGTGAGGAAAAAGATGAACAAAAAAAAGTAACTAAGGTTACTACAATTGAAAGAAAGAAAGTTTCACATGTGGAGGCACAATGACAAATGAAGATGCACATGCTACAACTGAAGTTGAGAAGCAGATAGGACATAGGGTACTAGATACACTAGTGTTGATGCAACATGAGATATAAACACTGATATTGTAAATATTAAGGATGTTTTTGATAATATCACTCAAAACATCAACCCCCTTATAGAGGAATACTTGAAGAAGATACTAATAGAATCCACTACCAAGGCAAAGTATTGTGAAAATCCTATATTGGTAAGTGTTGATGAGATTGATAATGCGGACAAGGCATCTGTAGGGGAGGAAATTTAGACACAAGAGACATTTATAGCCCCTCCTTAATCCACCATGATACAACCTACATTACCTTTTGTAGTGTATCAAAGAACAGAGCCATCCATGACCAATATCAACAAATTTGATGAAGGGTGCTCCACTTAATACCATAAGCCATAATAGAAAACAAAGAAACAACAACAAATGTGAGAAAAAAATATAGAATTCTTATTTGTAATGTAAATGCAAAATTATAGAATTCACAAGTACAATATGTTAACCTACATGGGTGCCTTCCTTATAGTAATCGGCAAGACTAAGCTATGAACTACCACCCATAGTTGTCCTAGATAATGTTTGGGCCTTTCTTAAATAGGTAATTTTATGCCACCTAGGAAGGTTCTAGATAATAAAACTTAATATCTAGGGCCGAAAAAACCTAACAATACATATAGAGTCATCTAAATACATCTTTGACAAATATTTTAGATATTTTAGGCAGCCTAAATTCAAAAGGACATAACCCTTGAACCATTTCTCTAATTGGCTATTGTAGCCACTTTTCAAAAAATGTCGGCTCCTAATTTATAGGCTTGGAGCCATGCAGGCACCCTTCTATTGAGTTTTCAAACCTCATCTAGGCACTTTAATGCCTTAAACAGTGAACCTAAAGATTTTTCTATAAACTTTTCCACCAAAAATCCACAATAACTTCCCTAATACTTAAACTAGAGCAATGCAATTTTTATGGTAGTCTTATAACTATAAAATAAACCTTCCTATAGAAAATGAGAACATTCCAAGCTTGTATGATAAACTTACTATAAATAGAAAGTTCCCATAAATAGTAACCACCTTGTCTACTAGTCCTTATTAAAATAGAAAAGACTAAAATAAAATATTTTTGGGTGATGCAAGATTTCTCTTACACCCAGGATGCTCTTGCATCAGGCACTTGGGGTAATTTGAGAAGTGACTTCATCACATCTCAAGTGTTCAAAGGAAAACCAAGATGGTTAACCTCCTCCCTTGCTAGCCATGATGAATCATCTACTAGTCTCCCTTTCCATTTGACCAGGTATTTTTCATAAGTTGTGTTCCTTTTACTTTTTCAAATTCAGCTATCCATTATCTCCTCAATCTCCTTTGTAGCTAAACTAGCTGTTGGAATACTTTATTGCACTTCTACAACTTCATCTCCATCACCTCGTTCATAATACTCTATCAAATCTAAAATATTAAATACTGGCAAAAAATTCAATTGAGCATGCAACTCTACTTCATAAGCATTTCCAAAATCATGCCTTTTCACTATCTTACATGATCCAAACTTCTTCATCTTCAGGTTACTATATATACCCATTGGAAAATGATCCTTTCTTAAATGAACCATGAATCATCTCCAACCTAAAATTCCTTATAGCTCCTTTCCACATCTTCCTTAGCCTTGTACTATGCATTCATCTTTATGATGTGCTTCCTCACCTCCTCATGGATGTTCTTCAAATGTTCTAAAAATTCTTCTGGTTCAGCACTACTTATCTCTCTTTTATCCAACTACCTCAATTCAAAAGCATTTCTAGGACTACTCCCTTATAAAAAATAGAATGGTGATTTACCAGTGCTTCTATTGAAAAAATTATTATATGCAAATTCCACATATGGTAAAATTATATCCCATCCTTTTGGCTTATCTCTAACCAAGCATCTCAACAACTTTCCCAAACTACGATTCACAACTTATGTCTATCCATCAGTCTGTGGATGATGAGATGGAATAAACTTCAAATCTATCTTCAACTTCTTCCACAATTTATGCTAGAAATACCCAACAAATTTGGTATCTCAATCTAAAACTATACTCTTTGGTAGATCATGTAGTCTTACCACTTCTCTAAAAAAAACTCTACAACATGAACATCATCACTAGTCTTCTTGCAAGGAATAAAATGTGTCATCTTTGAAAATTTTTTAACCACTAAAATAATAAAATCATGCACTCTCTATGTCCTTAGTAATCTAAGAACAAAATCCACGCTAACATCCTCCCACAGCTTCTTTGGTATAGGTAATGGATGATACAACCCTATATACTGCTTCAATCCTTTTTCCATCTAACATCCTCTACAACTCTATACAAACTTCTTCACATCTTGTTGTAATTGTGGCTAGTAATAATTCTTAGCAACCAAAGCAATGGTCTTATCTCTACCAAAATGTCCAGCCAATCCTCCATTATACTTCTCCTTGATGAGATTCTCTCTTTGAACTTCTTGGAATGCACAATTGACTTCCTTTGAACAACATACCATCTTGGATCATGAAAGCCAACCACTTTGTCTTGTCAAGAGTAATAGCTTTTGTACAAGCCTTCCATGCTTCACCAATATCAAGATCATTTGGATACAAAGTATTGAGTTCCTTGAACCCAACCACCTCTATCTACATTTTTGTTAGCAAAAGTTATCGTCTACGAAAACCATCTATAGCTCTGTTAGACTTCCCACTCTCGTGTTTCAAAAAAAATGTATAACTTTGCAAAAAATAACCCACTCCTTAGGAAGAACATAGTGTCTCCACTTCTTCAATGCTTGAACTATCACATAAAATTCCTAATCATAAACATAATATTTTCTTTTTGCATCATTCAACTTCTCTCTAAAATATGCAACAGCCCTAGCTTCTTGGCTCAAAATAGCTCCTATTGTAGTACCACTAGCATTACAATCTACTTGAAACACCTTGTTAAAATCAGGAAGTGCTAAAATAGGTTGCTCAATAACTTTTTGTTTCAAAAAATTAAAACTCTTATCTACTCCTATAGTCCACTTAAAATTTTTCCTATCCCCTCTCATTGTTTTAGTTAGGAGTCCACAAATATTACTAAAACCTCTTATGAACTATCTGTAAAAACTAGCCAGTCCATGAAGAGATCTTACCTCCATCACACTCCTTAGAGTAGGCCATTCAAGTATAGCCTTCACTTTCTCTGGGTCCATTTTCAGACCTTTAGTTGAGACTAAAAATCCAAGGCACACCAACTCCTTTACAAAATTGTACTTCTTCAAGTTTATCAACTTTTCTTCCCTCAACTTATCAAAAACCTTGCAAATATGGCTCAAATTCTTGTCCAACATCTTACTAAAGATCACAATATCATCTAGGTAAACAATGAAAAACTTACCAAGAAACTCCTTCAATACCACATTCATGAGCCATATGAAAGTGCTCGGTACATTGGTTAGCCCAAAAGGCATGACTAACCACTTGTACAATCTCTCTTTTATCTTGAAAGTAGTCTTCCACTCATCACCTTCTTTGATATGAATCTGATGGTATCCACTCTATAGATCTATCTTTGTGAAATACTCAACCCCACTCAAATAGTTCATAATATCATCTATCCTTGGCAATGGAAATTTGTACTTGATTTTGATCTTGTTGATAGCACAAGAATCTATGTGCATCCTCCATTATCCATTCTTCTTTGGTGCTAATATGGCTGGTACAACACATGGACTCAGACTCTCTTGAATCAACCCTTTCTACAACAACCCATGAACTTTCTTATTCAACTCTTCATTTTTTGGTGGTGTCATTATATGTGCTACCTTATTTGAAAAAAAGGCTCCTGAAATCAAATCCATCTAGTGACTAATCTTCCTCATTGGGGGCAATCCATCAGGTACATTATTTGATACAATATTCAAAAACTCTCCCAACATATCTACAACTTCTGCAGTTACCTCCTCTACTTCTTCTTTACTATCTTTTGGAATTATAGAAAGACACATATGCTCACACTTCATACCTTTGAGAAACTATTTTCCATCAATAGAATATATTCTAGTAACACTATATACCTTTTCTTCTTTCTCCTTCAATGGCTTCAACTTATGTTTCCCTCTATGCTTGGTCAAAGTGTAGGTATTTGCTTGCCCATTGTGTACAACATGCCTATCAAGCTACCATGGACTACCCAACAACATGTCACATATGTCCATAGGTATGATATCACAAAGTACCTCATCCTAGTAACTTCTAATCTTGAACTTCATTGAGCACTACCCATTGACCATGACCTTTTGATCATCTTACACCCAAGCAATACAATATGGATGTAGATGTTTCTATCTCTTCAACTTTAGCTTTGTGACCATCATTTCTAACACTAGATTGTTAGTACTTCCACCATCAATGAGCACATCACAAAACTTATCTTCACATTCATACCTTGAGTAAAACAAGCTCATTCTTTGATCAGGTTCATTCTCACCACTCAACATGACTCTTCTATTAATTAGGACTTCTCCTCTTTTAACATCTTCAAAATGTGATGATCTAGCTATTGGAATTCTTTTAGAATAACTGAGAGGGGTGGGGGGGTGAATCATTTATTCAAGGTCCAGATGTACAAATAAAACTTTTCACAATTTATTGAATCCATAAAACATTCTCAACCATACATGCATTCATTGCATGTTAACCAAAACTGATATGTTACTATTAAATCAACATGCAAAAATGTAAAGTATAAAAGACAATATATCCATCATCACACTTGACACAATGATATAACCTGGAAAACCAATTTGGGAAAAACCACTAGTAACATGCTACTTCTTTCTCACTCTTTTGAAGTGATACCCTGTTAAAGGCCAACCCTGCTAAAGGTCACAATACACACTGTTAAATGTGACTTGGTTAAGTGATTTCAATCACCCTGTTAAAAGTGAGCCTTGTTAGAGGAATTTAGGCCATTCACTTGAAATGACACCCTATTAAAGGATTTCTTAATGACTATTAAGTCAACCTTACTCAAAAGGATTTAGTTTATGCTAATACAATTGTTAGAATGTAACACTAGAGATTTGATCTGATACAACTTACAACCTTACTTCTAGATTATAGATCACTATTTAGTTCTCAACTCTTCTTGGCTTCCAATCTTTGCAACTCTGATAGCTTGTTCACCCTTCAAGCATTCATCCTCTTTAATCTCTCTTTCTAAATATGCCATTGCAAGCTTCTTACTTCTCTTGGTCACTTGATGAAGCAAACCCCTTTCCTTCTCGTCAAATTTTCACATCAAAAATCTCTAAGCTCTTTGCTTCATGACCAGATATCCCTACATATAGGAAATTGGAGCTCTTTTATTGCTCATTATCCATCACCAAAATTAGGGTTTTCAAGAGATTAGGTAAGATACAATGTATCTACTCCATATCTTTTCTTTTCTAGAAAATTCTCCTAGAATCCATTTGAATTCACCTCCAAAATGGTTTACATAAGATTTTGTGCCACCAACTCATCAATCTTATCTTCCTCCTAATTCAAAAGTTCCAAGAAAACAAACTTGTTGGCTCTTATTTGGTGAATCTTCAATCTTTTTCATAATGCAGTAGCTCAACATTATCAATTTACTGATGCTTGACACATATTGTGTTACTCAACATCTATTGTAAAATTACTTGGGATCAACTAGATTTTACTAGTGCTTTTCATCAACTAAAAATTACTCAACATCAACTAACTTGCTTAGTACCTACTAACTTGCTCAGCATCCACTAGAATTTTCTTTCACTTGGCTCTAACTGACTCTTTGCTCAGCTTGCATTAACTTTTCTCGGCACCTACTATCAACTTAGTCAAGCTTGGCAAATGAAATTTGTTCAACCTTATTCTTTTGATCTTTCTAAGTGTGGCCAGTTATTTTGTAACCGGAAGTAGCTCATATATACATTATGTTATCATTGTCTTAACTGATTCTTTCACTTCAATACATAATCATAACTCAACCTTTCCTCTAGGTACTTTTGATACATCTTGTTGATCAAATCCTCCTCATTAATCAACTAAGTGATAATTCTTGAAGCATATAAGAAATTATCTTACCAGCATGGAGTAGGTTTGACATTAGTGACAAAAAAATGATTGAAACACACACTCTTCTTCAACAATTTTTCCACTCAAATGATCTTTTCAATCATATATCAACAATCTCCCTCTTTGGCATTGATGGAAAACCAAATTGATCAACCAGTCAAACAAATGATGAACATCTTGTTCTATCAAACTAAATAGGTTAAAATAGTAATGAAATACCAAAATGACAACTTGTGATTAAAACTTCTCCCTCTATTGGCAATTCTCTTTTTTAATTAGGTTGCAAAATAAAATTCTCTTTGAGTTCTTTCTTTTCTGATTCTCTTCTATCATGGATCAGCAGAATATCTCCTTCTTTTTGTTTTGATCCTTCCTCTAATTGCTTTCTACTTTCTCCCTCTTGCTTTCTTACCAAACCAATCTATAATTACTTTCTCCCTTTGATCATCTCCCTTTATCATTTTAATACACTTTCTCCCTCTTTGACAACAATGCCAAAGACACATACTCAACACTTAGCATCTTTGATATATGTAAACATAGGCTTTTGTAGGCTCTTTAATTTTCTCCCTCTATCACCTTGCTTATGACTGATTTGTAATTTCAGCTTTGTAATTACTTTAGACAATCCCTAAAGTAAGATCCTCTGCATCAATTTGTATGAAATGAATGTCAGCTTGTTTGATGCAGGGTACTCCCTCTACGTTTTACATAGGCTTTGATAGGGGTATCACCCCTAGTTTACCTCTTAGATACTCATAAGAATTCTTAGGTAATTCTTTGTGAAGACATCAACAATTTGTTCCTTTGTGTTGATATATTCCATCTTCATGTCTTTTTCTTGAACCAATTCCCTTACATAATGATATTTTATTGCAATGTTCTTTGTCTTTGTATGTATTATAGGATTCTTTGATATATTTATAGCACTTGTATTGTCACAATAAAGTTCCACTAGTTCTATGATTTCTTCCTTCATTCCCTTAAGTAGCTGCTTGATCCATGCAATGTTTGTGCAATTAATAGTAGTAGCAACATACTCTGCTTCAGTAGTAGATTGGGAAGTACAACTCTGCTTCTTACTAGTCCATGTAACAAGTCTTCTACCTAAGAAGAATGCTCTCCCACTAGTGATTTTTTTTCCATCAATATTTCTAGCCCAATCAACATCAATGTAGGCTTTTAGTTCAAACTTTTCATTCTTCTTATAGAATAAACCATACTCTTTCGTCACTTTCAAGTATCTCATTATCCTTTTCATGACCATCAAGTGATTCTCTTGAGGGTTAGTAGAGAATCTTGAAACTATCCCCACAAATAATCTAATATCAGGTCTTTTGTGTACTAAATATTACAATTTTCCAATCACAAATCTGTATCTTATTTGATTGACCTCAGTTGAATCATCATTCTTTGATTGCTTGAGTGTTGTCACCACAGGTGTACTTACTGGTTTTTAATCCTCTAGTCCAAATGTCTTCAATATCTCTTTGGAATATTTTGACTAAGTGATATATACACCATATTTCATTTGATAAACTTGTAATCCCACAAAAAAATTGATCTCACCAAATATTGACATTTCAAACTCTTGCTTCATCCGATTTACAAAATCTTTACACAAAGTATCTTGTCCTCCAAATATGATGTCAAATATTTCAAATAATAGTATACCTTTTTCTTTATATGTCTTTATGTACAAATTGTTGTTATCATCTATCCTTTCAAATCCAATCTTAACAAGATAAGTATGAAGTCTCTCATACCATCCTCTTTAGCTTGTTTCAATCCATATAGGGCTTTGTGAAATCTACATACCATGTTCTTATTATTTTAATCCACAAATCCTTTTGGTTGGTCTATGTAGACCTCTTCTTCTAATATGTCATTTAGAAATTTAGACTTAATGTCCATTTGATAAACTTTGAAACCTTTATATGCAACATAAGAAAGCAAAATTCTTACTCCTATTTTTGCAATAGGGGCAAATGTTTCACCATAGTCAATTCCTTCTTCTTGTGCATACCCTTTTCAAACTAGTCTTTCTTTGTTTCTTGTCACTTCACCATTCTCATCTAATTTGTTTCTAAATACCCATTTTGTGCCAATCACATTCTTGTCTTCTGGTTTAGGAACTAGACTCCAAGTCTTGTTCTTTTCTATCTATTGAATTGCCTCTTCCATGGCCTTGTACTAGTCATCATCTTTAGTGCATCTCTCATTATCTTAGGTTCCTTCATGCTTAACAGACATGATTCACCTCTCAATCTATTTCTTTTCATTGGCCTTACATCTTTGTCTCCAATGATTTGATCTATAAGTTGATCTATTTTGACATATTTGGACAGTCTAGGCTCAGTTCTTGTGGTTGCATTTATCTCTCATCTTTAGTATCAATGTATGCATCTCTGTCAAGTGTTTCAACATCTCTTTCATGTGTGCTAATCTTAGAGTTAGATTGTACATTCTCCTCATTCTACAACTCAGCATCTGAATGCAACTCAAAATTCATAGGATGTGAATCGACACTTGTTGAGACTTGCTATTGGTTCACTACATGATTTGTAGCATCTTCTTTAATAGGCATTCCTTCATAATAGTATACAAATAATTTGTATGGTTCTAGTTCTTTTGTAGGTTCAGCTTCATGTGCTTTTGTAAACTCATCAAAATTAATGTTTGCACTTGCCACAATTTTTTTAGTGTTAGTAATTAAACACTTATAAGCTTTACTTCTTGTGGAGTAACCAAGGAATATACCTTCTTTGCTCTTTGCATCAAAATTTTCACTCTTAACATCTTTAAGAATATAAGTTTGCTTTCAAATACCTTAAAATATTTCACATTAGGTGGATGACCATGCCATAGTTCAAAAGGTGTTGAGCATGTACCTTTCTTCACTTGCACATGGTTCAAGGTGTATACAATAGTACTTACAGCTTCTCTCTAGTATTTTAGAGCAACATTTTTCTCCATCACGAGTGTTTTGGTACAATCCATTATAGACCTATTTCTTCTTTTAGCAATTTCATTTTGTGGAGGGGTCCTAGGTGTAGTTGTTTATCTCTTGATTCCTTTGTCATTATAGAACATTTCAAACTCATGTGAAGTGAACTCACCTCCTCTATCTGATCTCAAGCATTAAAAACTCTTACCTATTTCTTTTTCAACTCTTGCCAAATACCATTTAAACATTTGAAAAGCATCTAATTTTTGTTTTAGAAACATGATTGTCATCATTCTAGAGTAATCATCAACAAACAACATTATATACTTATCTCCTTTGTAGCTTTACACTTCAATAGGTCCATACAAGTCAGTATGAACAATTTCAAGTATTTCTTTAGAGGTATAAGCTTTACTTTTAAAGCTTGACTTTTTCATCTTGCCTAGCTGACATTGTTTGCATGTTATATTTTCTAGCTTCTTCAACTTAGGCAAACCTCTAACTCTTTTCATGTTGCTGATACTAATCAGATTATCAAAATTTATATGACATAATCTCTTGTGCCTGTTGGTACTCAAAATTGTAGCCTCAATTTTGAGCACCATTGAAAAAATTAAGCCCTATAATTGCTTTTTGATGCATATGTACCCGGTTGTACCTTTGAGCCCCAAGAGGTGTTTAATGCTTCTAGCACCTTTCATTCAGTGTGTCTACTTGTTTCATGAAGTTGAATTTCCATTTTGAATCATTTTGTGAAGTCCCATTTTGAGCATTTGTCAAATTTGCATTTTCACCTAAGCATCAAATAGTGACAAGAGGCCATGTTTGCAAGTGAATATCTCACACCCAGAATTGTTTCATCACTCGCCACTTTGGCAGTGTCTAGAGTCCATACTAGAGAGCCTATGTTTTAGATTTTGATTCATTTCAAATCTGTTTGACTAGGTTTTGAATCCCTCAAAGTTGGTTATTTACTGATGTCATGCTGATATGAATAGTTCTAAATTCTAGAAGGCCCTATTTGACGAGTTGTAATTTTGACCTAGTTGATCAAAATGCTAAAATTCCTTTTGTGTTAAATTTTAGAGGTTAGAGACATGTTATGTTTCAAGTTTGAGCTTATGAAAATTTTTTTTGATTAGTTTTCAAATGTGATTCCAAATGCAATTTCTAGCTTTTTACTGGTGTCAACAACTACAGATCAATCAGAACCCCTATTCATGATGTCATAATTTGAAATCCATGAAAGGTGAGATTGAATGGATTGTACTACTATGTTTTACTCTAAAAATACTTCAAGTGTGCCAATTTTAGAATCATGATGAATTTGTTTGCATACTTTTCTAGGTCCATCCCATTTGCAAAAATTGCTTTTTTGCAATTGTTTCAATCTGCAAATCCAAGTCCCCCACTTTGACCACTCGCCAAATGTGCCCAATTATTATTCATGAGTCCAAATACCAAATTTATACTCTCCTCATGACAGAGAATCAATTCCCCATTTTTCATCCCCCCAAGTGTCTATTTACCCTATTTTCAAAGCTAAATTCGAACATATTTTATTACTTTCTGACATGTTTTCTTGTAGGCAGTTTTGAGAGGTCAACTTTGATAGTCAATATCTTTTGATTAAGAAATTTCCAAGAGATTAGATTCAATAGGGTAGGAGTATGTGGAACAAAGAATCAACATGCCAATTTTCAGAGCTCGGTTAGGTGTCCGAGTCAATTTTTAAAGTCAGCTAGCAAACCTTGTTAGCAAAACGTTGTAATTTGCAGATTAGTGATAAAATGAGTTTTAATGATGTATCAATGATGGATTTTGTTTTCAATCAGTTCAAGATGCCAAATGGATTAATTTGAGGGATTAGTTGTTTGGAAACATTTTTTTTTTAGCCAGACCCACCTTGGGGCCTGACTAATCTACATCAGATTAACTAGGAATGTATAAGTGTTATGCATGATTGAAAATTTCCATTTAGCCCTCTTCCGATTGAGTTAAAAAGTAAATTTTATATTTTTAGTAGTGTGGGTGTTATTTTTAATGCACATGTTGTTAGGGAAAATCTAAATGATTTTGGTGCACTTGATGAGAATTGTTTTAAACTTGCAAAGTTGGCAGCTGAAGCTATGTATTTTCCCAAAATAGGAAGGCACCATTGATGCCAAATTATCTAAGACCCAGGAAATATCCATATTTTATGAATAAAGAGGATTTAGTCTCTCATACGCATTAAGAGGATTTTAGGAACAATGTATCATGAAGTGCTGAATATGTTTGGAGAAGAGCTAGACAAACAAAATGTTGCATTGAAAAGACATGGGATATTCTTCTGCCATGGTTGAAAAGGCTATTAGTATACACAGAAATAAAAATTGGAATGAAATACTAGAGTAGCTCTTAGCTAGTAAGGTTGTCGATTATTCATTAGATTTTGTTCCTATGAATCCAACTGTTGATTTTGAAAGGTTAAAGGGTGCTGATGAAACCAATTTGGTAGATCAATAATAATTCTGAAACTCATGTTCGTAAAGAAGAGATTGGTAAATTTTATGGTTGTAGATTATTATATCATTTTATATGCTTAACATTTGCATGAAGAAATGAGGTCCACATATTGTAACCTCGCCAATTGAAATAATTTATAAGGCAAAAATTATGATTCTTTTGAGTACTGTTGCAAATCTAATTCAATATGGGAGGAAACAGGTTTTTCACATACCCAAGATTAAAGGGAGTGAGATTATATTGGAGGTCCTGTAGTAAGTGATGAAGCTATTTCTTAAGACTATTAGAGGCATCTTCCACCTTTTTATCTAATCCAGTTAGCTATCCAATCGTATCAGAGTAGCAAATATGACAATGTCCTCTCCATTTTTTAGATTTCTCCAACCACAAACTACACAACGTAAGTAAATTACAAGGTAAAAATAGTAAAAAAAGAAGTTTGAATTAGAACATTGCAAGAAAAATATTGTACTTACTATAAACAAGTGTCCATTTGAGAAGCTCATGCCAATTACCAAAGCAATCCCCATGCATCCAAACGAAGTAACCAAGTAGATGTACGCCCAATGAGTAGTCCACATGTGATGAAGAAAAGACTTGAGTGTTAAAAGAGGCAGTGCCAAGCCTAAGAAACCATGACTTAAGAAAGAGAGAAACATGCCAACATTAAAGTAGTCAACACCGTTAGAGCCACCAAGAAGGAGGAAAAATCTACTTTTCCAAGGAAAAAACATAGTCAAAATAAGAAGAAGAAGTCATTTTTCACAAATGCAACCCACACAAATAAAGGGAGTGAAATCTAGACAATAGCAGAGATCCATGTGTGAACAATAGCACCCTAATGTGTTCAAAGGTGGAGAAGTAGGTGTTTTAAGAATGAAGGCAATTGAGTAAAAGAAGCCATATGAAATGCTAAGGAGAGAAGCTACAAAAAAGGAAGCCCTAGCCCAAGGCAAGATGTGATAAGGGACGCCCACTAGAAGAGGTCACACTAGCCAGTAATAAGGGAAAGGCATCCACAAAAGGAACCACACACATGAAGACAATAGATGCCCACATAGTAGGAAAATGTGTAGAGAGAAATAAGGGCATCCTAGTGCCATGCATAAAGAAGAGCTCATGTTGATCAAGGAATGTACAGGTGTTGATGTCGTAGAGGAAAAATAGAGTAGAGTTATGAGTAACACAATCAAATGCATATGTCCCACATTAGTTGTGGGGGGGAGTTTTTTTATTTTTTAAATATAATAGTGTTGAACATTTTATATGTCTTAAGAGACATGCCTTTTAAATGCAGCAAAGAAAGAGGTGGGCCCCTTGCATGCTGGAAGTGGAAGATAGTTGATGAGGTGCCTAGTCATAATTTTAAATGAGCACACAAATTGAGTTTACTGCTGGAAAAGTCCAAAATTTGGCAATTCACCATGTCACTAGCCAAAAAATCCAAGGTTTTCTGGTAGTGACATAACGAATCGTCGAAAAGCTCAAAAATTTGGTGAAGGCAAAATGAGCATGTGGATCATACCTAGATAGAGAGCACAAACTAGTGAGTGACAAGTGGCAACTAGAAAGTGTGTGCAATAAGGAGGAGATGATGTGGTGATCATTAGACTAATCACCAGGTGCCACATGGCATGAATTCTAAGGATGGTGATGATGTGGTAGATCATGATCAGATGGCACTAGATCGTGCCACATGGTAGATCTGAGGGTATTTGCTATGTCGCTAAGGAAAAGTTGCATGCTCGTTAATATAGCGACATAGAGAATATAACGTGGCATGATGAGGTGGCATGATGACATGGTAGAACGTAAGGATGAATCAGATGCTGACATGTGGTGCCCAGTTGGGGAGGTTCGATAACTATGCAAGAAGAGAGCCAATCATGTGTTGCCACATGTCAAAGTTGGTCAAACTAACTTTGACCTACATTGAAAAGGTAGAAAAATTCAAAGGTTTCAAATATAATATTTATTTTTATATTCCCTCTAGTTTCACATGCAAGTCAGATTTTTAAATAAAGTTTCAAACTTCTAATATAGTCCAAACTTTGTAAAAGTTTAAATTTTTGCAAAATGTGTGCAAAGCCATGAGACAGAGACCTAATTTTCAAATGGCCATAACTAGAGCATTTTTTATCCAAAATGGGCATTCCAATATACCATCAAAACCAAGAAGATCTAAATTTTTCATTTCTGAGGTTAATTTTTGCACAGGTGCTCACTGGTTCACACTATAAGCCAATTTGTGATTTCTAGGGCATTCTCAACAGAATGGGTGTTTTCCATCATTGATCATCAGAATTGGTTAGAAAATAGATATAAAGGCTTGTTGAGGTGTTAATGTGAAGAAAACTAATTTAAAGAGGTTTCTTGGTTTTTAAAGGTCTTATTCAACTGATTTTTCACTTTTACTTTGAGTTCACTATGATATCAAAATCAGTTACAATTCTCATCAAGTTTTTGAGATATTTGATGCCTTTGAGAGGTAAAATGATCAAGGATTTGATTGAAGAGAGAGTCTTTTCATGGCAAAGAGAGGGAATTTCAAGTGGAGACATGTTAGTTATAGAGCAGATCTAGGAATTCACCTACTCCTATATGATTCTTATTCTTTCTCATTGTATAGGTTCTCATTTTTGGAAAGAAAAAGTTCATTTTTTTGATACCATTAGGGGTTCTAGTTTTTCACTGTGAGACCATGGGTTCCAATTTTTGACATGTTTCCTTGACTATGACAACATTCTTTCAACATAATTCTCTTGTATGAACAACAGTAGAAAGGATAATACAACAAATAAGATCCATTAGGTGTTTTATGTTTTCATTTCATGCATATGAATGTATTATTTCAAGGAAATTAATGCAAAGAACAACAGGTTTAGTTTCAGTTTAAATCTTATCTCCTTTCTTAGTGAGCTTCAATGTTTTATGATCTTTGAACAAAGAGCTTAGGTCATAGTTGTAGTCCATTAAGGTTGTATGTTGTTTCATTGTTGCTTATAACTCAAGGGGTTATGTAAATGCTTTAGGGGAATCAATTGGGTTGCAAGTTTACAGATGAGTATATCAGGTAAGAATGAGGTTTAGAATGAGCATAGATGTCTATTTACAAGGTAAATGGATAGATCAAATATCTGAAGATATGAATATGTCTTAGGTACTCATGTGTATGTATTTGATTCATATAATTGCCCAATGGATTAGGCACTGATCGATTATAGGATCAATTGTTCATGTTGTTGCATATCAGGGGTTTTGTTGAGTTCAACATTATTAATCAAACATTTTTCCCTTCATGTTGAAGAGCTGAAAACTATAACCCTCACTCGACATATAAATTTCATAGATTGACATTTAGCTACTGTAGATTTGTGTTTTTACATGAGTTATTCGGAGATATAAGGGATTTTCATTTGCAGTAATTAGGTTCAGATCTATATTTAAATTGCACTGGTACCATACATCAGAACCTCAAGGTCCACCTGCCTAGGTCTTGCAGAGCTTGAAGTGAAGAAGGGTCAAGCCTTATAGTTGGCTCATTGTCTGAAATGATGTGTTGAAGATGGGAGTTAGCTACCCTTAGATGTGTCATATTCTCATTGGGGTAATTGGAAATCGGTAACGTTTTCAAACACCAACAGTACCAAAGCCATACATCATCAAATTTTGCAATAAAACAACTGGCATCTTCTACATCTAAATAGAATAGATTACTTCTAGTTTAATCACCTTTTCAAATCAAATTTCCATTTGTATCATATATCTTGGCTGATTTGTTTTCAAACTCAACTTTGCATTCCAAATTGTTCGATTGTGACACACTTAACAAGTTATAATTCAATCCTTCAACATAATAAGCATTATCACATGAAATCTTATTTGCAAGTTTGATAGACCCTTTTCCTTTTATCAAGCATGGTGCATCATTATCAAATCTTACACTATTTCCATCATAATAGGTTAAGGTAATGAACTTACTTTTGTCTCCAATCATGTGATGTGAGCATCGACTGTCAATGATCCATTTTTCATTCTTGTTCACACAAGTCATAAGTGTAGTTGCCTCTTCCTCATCTGATTCATCCTTCATTGAAGCATATACCACTTCATCATCATTTTCATCAAAGTCGTTCATCAACAATGTAGCATGACTTCTTGCCTTTCTCTTTGTAATATCTTTCATCATCTTCTCTTCTATTTTTGTGCTTGTTCCCTTCTTTGAATTTTTTCTTCTGTGTACATCTTGCAACTATATTATCAACTTCATTGGGTAAAAGTACAAAATTGTGTCACCTTTTAGGTTGACTTATTAGAATGCTCAAATTTGAGTATTTCTATCCAAAAAGAAATTTTTTTCAAACATATGATCAAAATCAATTCATTCTAGCTAAGTTATATATGGTCTCACACTTTTTCAATTGGAAATGTCTATTAAATGCATGTTTTATATTAGCTTGTATCCAATTACTAAAGAAATAAAATTATTTCAGAAAAATGACATTTCAATAACTCTTACTATTTTTATGATATTTTTTTAATAACATATAAAAGCCATTTTATAGAGCTCAAAGTCAAGAATATTCTCATATAGAGTTTATAGTGCTTTAATTAGACATGGTATATTCTAATTAAAAAATTATACAAGCATGTATTTTAACACTCGAAAAGATGTCAATTTTGAGAAAGAAAAAATATTAAATCATATCAAAAAAATTTAAAAATTATACAATGTTCTAAAGGAGAGAGTCCTCTTTGAGAATGTATAATTTTTATTCAAGTAATAATAGATTTTTTTTGAAAGATGTGGTGGGAGATGAAAACTATTGATTTTAGGTGAGTTGACATTTGAATCATTATAAAAGAGAAAATATACATCTAAAGTCAATTTTTATTTTTGATTGTTCTACCTATATATGTTATCTATAACAAAATTGGAGTTCAAATGGAAATAAGTTTATTTCCATATAAGTTTGTGCTAGGAGCTAAACCCTAATTTTTCAGTATTTTTCAGCAACTAAAAAATTATCTATAAAAATTAGGAAAATATATCAATTCTTATTCCAAATAATTATTAAAAATTATAGTCCTAAACTTTATCCATTTTCACACATTTCATTAGTTTATTTCATTTTCAAATTATAAATAATAATACAAATTTTATCTCATTTAAGGTGAAAAGTTATAATTTTGTTAGCCTTTTCCTTCACACAAGAGTGACATAGATTTGTGCTTTTACCCCATTGCAATTTAAAAAAATGATAGGTAGGTTACCTTTGAATTTGCCATTTCCTCTATGAAATCTTCTTGCCAGCAATGCTTCCAATTATTCAATGTCTTCCTCATCTTTGTTACTATCATTGGATGCATACTTTATCTTCCTTTTCTTCGTCTTCTACTTCACCTCCTCAGAATCCTTCAGTAACAATTTTTCTTTGAAAGTTGATTCAATACTTTCTGGTTTGTAGTTGTCAAAATTAGATAACTCAAAAGTAGTGAGTCTTCCTACCAGACCTTCAAGGGTTAGATCATTTCCTGGTATACATCTTGACTCTTGAATTGTAGATACTCTAATGGCATACATAGGAAACACTATTCTCAAGACTTTACTTAGCATAGTAGCATCATCTATTTTACCAGTAGCACCTTTTATTGCACTAACAACTTCTTTTATTCTAGAAACATATTGGGTAATATTTCACCTTCTTCCATTCTGATGTCATCAAACTTACCTCTGAGGCTCTTTGACTTGGCTCTTTGAACATTTTTGTCTCCTCCATAGATGGTGTCTAGGGCATCCCACATCTACTTTGTACTTTTAAGGCCTTTGATACCATCAAACTCAGGATAGCTTAGGGCAGAGGTAATCTCCAACATCGCCTGATTGTGTTCTTTCTTTCTCTTCAAATCTTTAATAGTTAGGGCTCCTGTTGGATCAACATGTTTTATTGAAATGCAAGATTGTGCATAATCTCCAAGTCCTCCAAGGTGTAGCTTTATCAAACATTTCCATGTAGAGAAGTTATCTCTATTGAGCTTGGGTACCTCTCTTTTTCACATCTCAATCTCTGTGCTTGTAGTACCTTAAAACTAATCCTCTTCAGTAGATGACTTTGATACCAATTGTTAGAATTATTTTAGAATAACTAAGAGGGGCGATGAATTAGTTATTCAAGGTCTAGATGAAAAAATAAAACTTTTCACGATTTAGTTAATCCATAAAACATTCTCAACCATACATGCATCCATTGTGTGTTAACCAAAATTGATATGTTACTATTAAATCAACTTGCATAAATGTAAAGTATAAAACATAACATATCCATCAACACACTTGACACAATGATTGAACATGGAAACCCAATTTGGGAAAAACTACCAATAACATGCTACTTTATTCTCACTCTTCTAAAGTGATGCCTTGTTAAAGGCCAACCCTGTTAAAGGTTTTACAACACACACTGTTAAATGTGACTTGGTTAAGTGATTTCAATCACCTTGTTAAAAGTGAGCCTTGTTAGAGGACTTTAGGCCATTCACTTGGAATGCCACCCTATTAAAGGATTTTTCAATGGTTATTAAGTTAGCCTTACTCCAAAGGATTTACCCTATGCTAGTACAATTGTTAGGAAGTAATAGTAGAGCTTTGATCTAATACAACTTACAACCTTACTTTATAATTACAGATCACTATTTATTCCTCAAATCTTCTTGGCTTCCAATCTTTGCAATTTTGATAGCTTGTTCACCCTTCAAGTATTTATCCTCTTTAAGCCTTCTTGCTTAGTACACCATTGCAGACTTCTTACTTCTCTTGGGTCACTTGATGAAGCAAACCCCTTTCCTTCTCCTTGTTATATTTTCACATCAAAACTCTCTAACCTCTTTGCTTCATGACCAAACATCCCTACATATAAGAAATCAAAACTCTTTTCTCGCTCATTATCCACCACCAAAATTAGGGTTTTTGATGGATTAGGTAGGATACAATGTATCTACCCCATATCTTGTCTTTTCTAGAAACTTCTCCTAGAATCCATTTGAATTCACCTCCAAAACAGTTTACATAAGATTTTGTGTCACCAACTCATCAATCTTATCTTTCTCCTGATTCACAAGTTCTAAGAAAATAAACTTGTCAGCTTTTATTTGGCAAATCTTTGATCTTTGTCATAATGGAGCAGCTTGGCATTATCAATTTATTGATGCTCAGCACATACTATGTTACTTGACATCTATTGTAAAATCACTTGGCATCAACTAGATTATACTAGTGCTCAACATCAACTAAAAATTACTCAGCATCAACTACCTTTCTTGACACCTACTAACTTGCTTGACATCCACTAGAATTTGCTTTCACTCTACTCTAGCTGACTGTTTTCTTAGCTTGCACAAACTTTTCTTGGCACCTACTATCAACTTGGTCAAGGTTGGAAAATGAAATTTGTTCGACCTTATTCTTATGATCTTTCTAAGTGTAGCCAACCATTTTGTAACCTAAAGTAGATCATTGATACATTATGTTATCACCATCTTAATTGATTCTTGCACTTTAATACATAATCATAACTCAACCTTTCCTCTAGGCACTTTTGTTACATCTTGTTGATCAAATCCTCCTCATTAATCAACTAAGTGATAGTGCTTAAAACATATAAGTAATTTTCTTACTAGCATATAGTAGGTTTGACATCAATGACAAAACAATGATTGAAACACACAATCTTGTTCAATAGTTTTTCCACTCAAATGATCTTTTCAATCATATATCATCACTGGCATCTTCATCAACATGTGCAACTCTACCCTACCCTTTAGTTCTTCAATCTATTCTTCCTTGGTGCTGAGAACATTCAAATGCTCTATGCCCTCCTTCTCCATAGTGAAAACATTTTCCACGGAAGTCTCATTTTCTAAATCTTTTTCCTATGCCTCTTCCTCTATAATCTATATTGTTCTGATCATGGAAATGATTGGAATTGTTCCCCCTCTAGTGTTGACTACTACTTCTAGCCTCATCCTTTTTCTTATGATCATCATTATGACTTCCATGAGATTTTCTACTAGATATTCCATCGTGACCTCTTTCACTATTCTTGTTGTCAAACTTCTTGCTTAGTTTCTTCTCAACTCTTAGGGAAAATTGGTATGCCTCCTCAATACTATTCATTCAAATTAGACTCATCTCCTCTTGAATACTTGGCCTTAACCCATTAAGATAACAAGCCACTTTCTCCTTATCAGCTTCTGCATGGCTAGTTCTAATGAGAACTCAATAGAACTCTTCGGTATACTCTTGAATAGATTTTCCTGCTTGCTTCAACCCTTTCATTTTTTTTTCAATAGATCAAGCTCGTAATCCATGAGAATAAATTGTCACTTTAGTTTAGCTATCATTTGATCCCATTTGGTGATTTTTTCCTTGCCCTTTCTATTGTGCTCCAACTGGATCTTGTGCCACTAGATCTTTGCATGTCCCTTAAGTTTTTCCTTCACAAATTTGACTCTATTAGGATTCTCAATATCTTCATACTCAAAGTACTCCTCCAATTCATTGATCCAATCGATCAACTCTTCTAGGTTAAGATTTCCCAAAAATGTAGGAACTTTAAACTTAGGTCTTTTTCCAATATTGGAGATGGCCCTAAAAAGCCTCTCTTCCTCTGGGTTTTGAACTACCTCAGGTTCAATATTTTCTTCTTCTTCATTCTCATCCTTGCTTCCATCTCCTATAGCAAGATTTGTTCCTCAATAAATTTGTTCTTCCAATGCTTGTATTTGTCTTTGGAGGGCACTAAAACCCTCAAGTTAACACCTAGAACTCTTCTACCATGCTCTCTTTGTGGAGGCATTTTTGTGCTTTCATTGAAACCCTAGTGCAAACTGCATCACAATCGGCAATCTATCTACACACTCAGCCAAGACCATGGTCCTAGTGTAAACTACCTCATAGTTTTCGATCTGTCCACACACTCAAGAACTCTAGCTCTAATACCACTTGATGAAGGGTGCTCACCATAATAGAAAACAAATAACAACAACAAATGCAAGAACAAAATATGGCCTTCTTATTTGCACCACAAATGAAAAATTACAAAATTCACAAGTACAATATGCTAACCCACATAGGCACCTTCATTACAGTAATCTACAAGACTAAGTTGTGAACTACCACCCATAGCTATCCTAGACAATATTCATTCCTTTCTTAAATAGGAAATTTTATGCTACCCAAGAAGGTTCTAGACAATGAAACTTAATATCTAGGGTCGACAAACCCTAATAATACATATAGAGTAAGATAAATACATCTTTAAAAATTATTTTAGATATTTTGGGTAGCCCAACTTTGGTAGGTCATAACTCTTGAACTGTTGCTCCAATTAGCTATTATCACCACTTTTTAAAAATGCCAACTTTTGATCTATACATTTATAATCATGCATTCACCCTTTCTTTGAGTTTTTAGACCTCATTTGGGCACTTTAAAGACTCCAAAAGTGAGCCTAAAGATCTTTTTGCAAATGTTTCACTAAAAAACAGCAATAACTTCTATGATACTTAAGCTTGAGTAATGATATTTTTATGGTAGGCTTATAACTCTAAAATAAACCTTCTTATAGAAAATAAGAACATTCTGAGCCCGTATGAAAAACTTACTAAAAATAGAAAGTTCCCATAAATAGTAACCACCCTATCTAGTAGTCCTTATTAAAATAAAAATATATTTGAGTGATGCAATTTTGATCTTACACCCAAGATACTCCTATATCAAAATTGGTACACACTATGTCTGTACCAAAAGTTGCTATAGAAGCACAAGATACAACACAAGTTCTAATAGGTTAGGTAGATACTCCTACACCTCCAACACAAATTGAAGGTGTAATTGAAGTTAAAATTCAAGAAGTGGATAGGATTAAAGAGGTAGATTCAACTATAAAACCTAAGGAGCTACCAATAATACAAACACTAGTGACTTTACCAACAACTGCTACTCCTCCAAGTCAAACTCTTCATATATCAAGTATAGAAGCTATATGTTTACAATCATCAAGGTTGAGTCTAAGCACAAACAAGGTATATGAAGTTACATCATTTGGTGATGTGAACTTTGATAAAGTGATTGAGTTCCCAAAGTTTGATCTAGAAACCATCACTATTGAACAAATGAGCATGCTACAGGATGCTCTTGTAGAGAAGAAAAACCAAGAACTACTTAGAAGGGAGCATAGGAAGAAGCAAGCTTTGCTAGATATCAAAGAATTTTTTCTTGATGCTTTTAGCCTGCCAACACTAGAATAAACAAAGCCTATCATAGAGTAGTTAACAAACTTCATTGAGAAGGTTAATGACATAGACCTGGATTCAAACATGAAATTACTTGAATGGTTTGAAAGAAAGTTTCAAAATAAGGTTAATGAAAAGATATCAAGTGCCATTGCTTTATCACAGGTTGAGTTAGCAACCAAAATTGACAATGTGAAGAAGGTACTAGAGAACATTTTCTCTTTATACACCAAATTGTGTAACCCAACACTTTTCACACTGGAAATCAGAAGTCAAATAATAAATTTGGAGAGTCATATGCTGTCAACTAGCATAACTCTACCAAGGTCTCTAGCCCAAAGTGAGAAACATTTTAGGAATCTCCTCAACTCAAAGAATTAGTTAGTAGTGCTACATGCAGATGAAGCAAACATAAAGGCTAAATTGATTAGCATCTAGTCCATGCTAACTCCACATATGGAGATATTATACAAGGAACTAGCCTTTACTGAAATACTCATGAAGAAAGATCTACATCTTTCTACTCATGAAGGCTCAGTACACCTTTTTGCCAAGCTAACCATCCAAATCAAATCATTGGAGGTACCTTGTGACAATTGAGATGTTGATTTGAAAATTATGCTTGAGGTCCATAAAACATTTTTGGACAAACAACTATAAGTGTATAACCCTTTGACATAAGTTCCAAGAAGGGGGAGAAATAAGAGATAAAGGGGGAGATAATATTTTTTTGGGTGAGCTGCTATTTTTGAGAAAGTGGGAGTTAATGATAGAAATAAAGTACATAAATCAACTTATACAATCTATTCAGTAGGAGGAATAATTTTGGTTTAGATATAGAACAACACAATTAACTTAGGGGGTGTTATGAGATTTTGAGGTATGATTCATAAGTCATGTTTTGAAAAGTTTTAAAATTTTGTATATAAGACAAACAAAGATATTGAATATTTGAGTTATGCTAATAAGTGAAGATCATTCAAGCTTGACCAAGCTTTTTTGTCACTCATGTCAAAGGGGGAGATTTTTGATCTCATATTGGTTTTGACAAATGAGTATCTATGCACTTAATTCATTTATATAAGTTATGAACTAAGTTCATGTTGAACAAGTAATGCATGCCAAGCATAACATCTTAGATAGTGCATGCCAAGTCACTCAACTATCAAGCAATAGTATGTGTTGAGTGATTCAAGTGATGAGAAACTAGTAAGTGTCGAGTCACTAATGCACTGAGAAGATAGTATGTGTTGAGTGATCAATAGATGCCGAGTCATTTAGAGGTTGATTTACAACATTGAAGTTAAGTTGATGCCAATCATTAGGGAATTTAGATGCCAAGTTATATAGTTTTGACATGGTTGTTTGTAATGGCACAAACTACCATGTAAACCATTTTTCAGCTAATTTAAGGATTGTTTTGCAATCGTAGATAATAAGGATGAATCTCAATTGATGATCCCTATGCACCACATTCATCCAATTAGAAAAAGAAAAGATTAAGCAGCAATATGGATGAATCACAATCATTGATTAATACCTAACCCTAAGTCACCTAGGTCTTCTTAACGAGGACAAACCCTAAAATTTTTATGTGTGTGGAAGGAGAAAAGAGAGAATTTTACATGCACAAATAGAGCATTCATGGTGAATAAGAATTGTTGATACATAGAAAAATTAGTTAGAAGAGAAAAAAGGAAAGGAATTAGAAGACAACATAGATACATCTAATTAAAAGGATCAAGTACACATCAAGAAAGAGGTGATTTGTCATCAAGAAACATAGTGTGAACTGAAGGATCATTGCTAAGACATTTTAATAGGTGAATCACTTTAATCTATTAGTAGATTAGTCTTAATAGGCTGGTATAAATCCTTTAACAAGGTGCTTACTTCATTGTAAGTTAAAGTCCTCTAATCAGGCACACTTTTAACAAGGTGTTGAAATCCTTTAATCAGGTAAGATCTAACAATCTTGTAAGCCTTTAATAGGGAAAACCTTTCACATGGTAAATCATGTTTCATGATAAAAATATTATAACCTTCATTGGATGCACTTTATTACTATAGTAGTGGAGATTTGTGGGTATCATCCACACCCCAATTTTACCTTCTCCTTGGAGGGTTTCTGGGTAACCAAATATCTTGTATCATACATGTGTTGAATTTTTTTACTTTCATGCTATGGATGTATATGGTTAATTTGGTATTTTGGTTTACTTATTGAGTTATGAGATGGGTTTGAGGGTGAGTTAAATGAGTTTATGGTTTAAAGTTTGAAGCACTGATTCACACACACCTTGCCCTAGAGTTTACTTTTCCTATTGTATTTCCAACAATTTTATCCACAACAAGAATTAAAAAGAAGTTGACTAAATATTTTCCAGCAAAGAAAAAGATGTGAACAACAAGGAAATAAAATTGAATTCATTGAGAAGAGATTCTTAATTACATTTCTTAAGATGGAAGAGTTAAGAAAAGAAACCATTCAATTGATAAAAAATAAGACCTGATATATAGTTCATGCCAAAGGAAAGGAAAACTTATGCAATGGTTAAGTGCTATAAAAACTAATAATTTTCTTCACTAACCAATAGAAGTAAAGAAATTTTTGAGGTCTGAAGTCTTTTTATAAAGTTCTAGTTTTTGGTACACTTATTAAAACATAAAAATAGAATTTATTTAAAATATTATTTGGTTAGGGTCGAAAATAGAAAGGAGAAAAATATTTTTTCTAAAATAAAAATTATGGAAAATCTATACCATTAAGTTAGCTAGCATTAATGAGGAAGCCTCTAGATTAAGTCAGGTAGCATCAATGAGAAAGCCTCTTGAATGCTAGAGTTAATGGTAAAATCTACCATAAATCCTATGTACTACATAAATTCAAAGCTCATACAATCTAAAAATCAAGCACATACCATGTTGATTAACTATTGAGCAAGGAAGCCAAAATCCAAATACTACATCTAAAGCTAAGAAGAACCCTCTACAAAGTAATAGGAAGAAGGCTAAAATTACAAAAAAAGAAGGCTTCTTTCAAGTCTTCTTGTGTTGAGGTCTATATTGTTATGATTGTTATTACTTTGTTTTCTTAGGGTAAGTTTCATTCCTTCTATAGACCCCAAGATGACAGTTTCCATTCAGTTGGCTAAATTAGGTATTCTCATGACTTTTTTTAATGTTGGGTATTCTCATGACACTCCAAGATAACATTTTTTGAGTTAAGATTCAATTGACATCCATAAAACTTCAGTGTCTTCTGGCTCTCTTACACTAGGTTAGTGATGCACTTTTATAAATCTCTATATCCCAAAAAAATCTTCCATAAAATGTAGTAGAGATTGATCTTGGCCAAGTTGGGACTCATTGGTGTTGTTTATATGGAGATCACCAATCTTAAATGCTTCAAGTACTAGAGAATGACAACATTTTTTCCTTCCTATCCATTATTTGATTTGTTTTTTGTACTAATCAAAACACTATCAAATATTTTTTTATTTGTTTTTATTAAGCGGGTGCCTTTTCCATCCATTTGGGGTGAGGGGAAAACTAGTCTCCATTGAGCTTGTAATGCACACATACTATTGAAATATGGGGTATTTTCTAACCCAAGACAATAGAAGTAAAAAAATGTCATATTATTAAGAGATTCAGTTAATGGAATAACATAGGCATTTTGAATTAGATAAAAAAATTAGGAAACTTGTTTAACTTAGGCATGTCAAATGGTGTTGCAAATTGTCTACAAAATAGAAATAGTTCAATATTTGACCTTAGTCATGCCCCTTTATGGCATTGCAAATCAATTTTGGAAGACACCATTATCATTGAGAGAGATAATAGATACATGTATCATAAAAAACACATAAACCTTCTGCCCAAATCGATTATGAGGTAGAGGATTGAAATTAGTTTTCAAATCCATTTTAAGCACAAAAGATATTATGCTAGGTCATGGAAATATAAAAGTATTTTAGCCTCAATTGAAACATTAGTGTAAGGAATAAATGCATGTTTTCATTATCATATAGTACCTATTATCATATACATCATTCAAACAAAAAATCATGGGAAATGAATGGGTTTTCAAAAGAATTCCTTTACTCATACAAAAACAAATCTATTTTTAAGAAAAGAAAACCTAATAGAAATGTGGCCTGAAGGAATGTGATTTACTTAGCCCAAGTATAAGGTGAATGCTATTTGTTTAATCAACCCTATTTTTCCCTTGGGTCCTAACCCTATATTGAGTATAAGAAAATGTGATTTTTTAAGAAAAGAGAACCACCCTAGCTCCTCTTTGCACATGCAACTAGATTTGGGAAAATCACAAATGACAGTTCTTTTTTTTTTTTTTTTAAATTTATAATCACGTGGGCATCACAATAATGATGGCCCCATCATAATTGGCCATATTTTGTGTTTATTCTTGCACCACCTCTATGTCCTTCAATTTTCCCTCATCGCCTCTAGTATTAGACATATTTTCTACAAATAAACCTTCTAAAACTTGCAAAGAAAAATTTAGCAAACTGATGGCCTGAACGCTCTGTAACTTAGTATTTTCTTTAACTTCAGCAACTAGTACTTTTCTTGGTCACAAATAAGGCCTTTATATATGGCTATACTTCATCCACTTCATTTACTCTATTAAATATTTGCATGCATGAGGATTCAAAATTTTAGTATGAGTGTCACTTTAGAATTTGGAGTCATTAACTGCCAACTAAGCCTTTTTATTTTATGTCAAAAATTTAATTAGCTAGAAATCCTTGTCCTTTTCTAAATATTAAAATTACTTTATACAATTTTCTCTTTGTTAGGGTTCCAATCTTACAATCCATAGACTTTTCTCTTCATTGTAATCTTGGGGACCTAACTATCTTACCTTATGATCTTATGTTCCATAGTCTATCACATGGTTTGATGCCCCAATTGATAAACTCCTTTGGAAACCACGACCTTAAGTTAGTAGTTAAAGATTCTTCATTATAGCATCAGAATTATTTACATTACTCTTAGAAATGGTATTTTGATCTTATGCTTCACTTCAGTCATGACTTTGGAAGGCGTTACATTGAACCTTATACACATATGCTTAACCCTTAGCCATAGCATTGGATGACTCTTGCAACACAACTCATGTATTTACATCCTCCCTTCATGCATATTACTAGGACTCATTTTAGGACTTTATGGGTTTTTCGTTATGGCCCTATGCTTTCCTTTGGAATGTACAATTAGGAGATATTTTAACCTTTGAAGGAATAGACTTAAGATCCTATGCTCAAACCCTAAGCAGAAGGTCAGGAAACATTTTCACTTCTACAAAGATAGATTTATGGTGGTACTCTTGAGTCTTAGGCATAAGGTTAGAAAACTTGAACAATAGTCTTTATGACTCTTTGCCTCATACTTAGTTGGGACATCAGGGAAAACTAAGGAATATTTGTATCAAGACTTGTGACTTTTTGCTTGTATAGAAGACCCAAGAAAATAAAAGTGTCAACCATAGGATAAAATATTTTTGGCTAGGTGAATAACATGGTTAAAACATTAATCATGTTGTTAATTTATAAAAGATAACTTAAAAACTTAAGATGACCTAGGATATGAATTAACCAATTTAGGGTTTCCCTACTAAAAAAATTGTGACAAAATACATGAAAACTCTAATTGCATACATCTACCTTATTTTCACAATATTTTTTTCAAAATTTTGGAATGGTGAAAATACATTCCATCAAATATCACATAGTTTTTAAATTAATATTTAAAACAAGCAGAAGAAATATTTAAAATATAACATCAAGCTAAGGAACCCATGAGAAATAGACTAACTTTGCACTATATTGATGTAATGAAATTATTTTTGTAACTAATAAATGTACACTAAACAATACAAATGTAGAAGAAAGTACAACATAAGTTTAGATAATATTATTAAGACACCAATATATCCATGCAATCAATTAACTAGCCAAGGGTTCCAATATGTATTTACTTTTAAAAAAATTAATTAAAATAATAAGAATAACCATAATACAATCACATGATATATTGTAAATTTATTTTAAAATCCAAATAGAAACATTCTTAATTTTTCAATGAGGCATTATGAGATGATCACATAACATGAAGGAAGCAAATATATACACATGAAATTGAAGAAATCAAAGTACATCCATCATAATAATATAGGAAAAGGTACAATCAATAAAGTATAATTATGCATTATAGCATACATATAGTACATCTTCCATTGCACATGTCATAGGGATGTCAATAATGAATCAAGCCACAAAGATAATACAAGCACGTACACATCTCTTCAAGGATGCCCCAAACTAGTACACATAATACCATGTAATAACATCTCATGACGAACAATATGAATTGTTAGAAATGTTTAGAAGAACTGAGAAGGGTGGGGGTTGAATCATTTACTCAAGGTCCATAAGTACCATTTGAACAATTAAACATAAAACATTAAATGTTCTGCTTATCCTGATGTTGCTCGATCTCTATTGTACTAATAAAGTTAATGTCTAAAACATAGCATACTTTGCTAACTATAAACTTTATTAAATGTAAAACATATAAATAATTCAACACAAGTTTGATACTAAGATTTTTAAGTGGAAACCCAATTTGGGAAAAACCACCAGTAACATGTCACCTCTTTTTCACTCTTTCAAAGTGAGATCTATTAAGAGCCAACCTTGGTATAGGTTACAATACACAATATTAAATGTGACCTATAAAGAGGATATATTTAATCACTCTATTAAGAGTGGCCTCCTCAAAGGACTTTGATCATTCAATTTATCATGTCACCTTATTAAAGGATTTACATAGACTATTAATTCCTTTAAATGACTATTAGGTCAACCTATGTTAAAAGGATTTCAATAGAAGATGTTTACAATGATTATAAAGAAAACAATAGGTTTTTTATCTATATAATTACAACTCATTTTGTAGGTTTAGATCACTATTTTTTTCATGTGTTGATTCATCCATAAGCTCCCCATTGTCATCTCTATTTTTGATTCACTTGGAAGCCCTTCAAGAAATCAATCTGCTCCTTTTAACAGAACTTAAGCCAAATGCTTAGATTCACTTATCAATATCACCAACATCTATGCAAGCAATCCCCTTTTGCTTCACTTTTACTCTCACACACTTGTGTTCATCCTTGTGTGTCTCTGATCCACCTTTTTTTTCTATGCTACTCTCTAAGTTTGGCTCTATACCTCTTTAAATAGACAATTCTTGCTTTTTCATTTTCCATGATCACTATAGATCATAGGGTTTATGATTTGGATCATCAGTTTCATTGTATTTGTTCATCTTCCTTCTTTTCTAGAATCTTTTAATCTATCAAATTATATTATAGGTATTACTTGATCCTCTCCTTTAATTTAATGATATAGCTCATTAATATTATCTTCAACATGGTTTACATCTCCCAAGAAATCAACTACATCATCTAGAAATCACAACATCCTCAAATTAATTCACATCACTATTTTTGATTAGATAAATAGGTTTTATAGGGAACCTAAAACCCAAAAGTTAGTACATAAGAAGGCTGATAATAAGCATGATAGCCCAGCCAAAAAAGTTTAAGTTCAACGGCTAATAATAAGCATTAAGCCCAGCCAAAGGAAAAAGTTCTGAGAAAAGACCAGGAAAGGGAAACAGACAAAGCCACGGCCAAAAGCTAGCACAAAAAGCCAAAATACAGCGAAAAACAAAGGAACAGGCAATTATTCCTCATTCTTTCACTCCAGATCTTGCATCACCTAAGCAGCCTCAAAGGCCTATTGATTCTCCTCCATTTCCATTTGTTGCCCTCTTTGATTCCCCTGGTCCAGTGGAAGAGTGGAGTTGTCCTTTGCAGGGTCATCCTCTATTCTGGCCTCATCTCTATGATTTCAATCCTCATCCTCGTGTGTTTCTCTATCTTTGATCCAGCCCATGAGAGAGATGGTGTTGTTGTTGATGGAGCTTAACAAGGTAAACATTTGGTTGGCAAGGTTGTGATTGTAGTTTTCCAGATTGTGTATCCTCTTTTCTGCCAGAGTGAGCCTATCAGTCAAGTCTGTCCTCTTATAGGCATCCTTTCCTTCCCTTGTTGCCTCAATGTGTTTCACCTATTGTTTAACCTCCTTGAGCTCATGGAAAAGCCATTTGATTGATCTAAAATTATCAATCATGTTGTTGTGAGCAAGCATTATTTAAGAGATTCATCCCTGTCTCCCTGGCTCTATCCAAAATAGCCACAATCATCGGATCAATTAATTCTTCTAGCTACTACTCTTCTTGATTATCCACTAGGATTTGGGGACTCATGGCCTCCCTAAAGATTCCCATTTTGGTGGTCTTGACATTGAAATTAATCGACACTTTCCTCCTATCATTGGTTTGCACTTCCCCTTTCGCATACCTAGCTTTCTCCTCTTTTTAATCCTTGAGGTGGAGATGGACAAGAGAAAGGGGCAGCACAGACATCTCCTCATAATGAGAGCACACATCCTCTAGGATCTCCCTCTTGCACTTCTTCCTTCCACTATCAACCTTTATTTCCTCCTGTATCTCCTTCACCACCTCCTTAGACTCTGGATCCTCCTCATCATCACTACTACCCTCCTCAGTCTTCTCAGCCTGCTTCTACCCGAGATCCCTAGGGCTTTTTCTACTTGGGGTTATGGGGGAGGGGGATATTTTAACAGTCACAAATTTCCCTGAGGAGGAGACTCTAACTTTCTTAGAACTGAGGCTCTAAATGTCATCCGAGTCTGAGGAGTAACTAGAACTTATAGTCTTAGTCTGAGGGGGGGCATTACTAATGGTTTGGGATTTGAAGTGCCCATGCATAAGAAGCAACAACCCTTCATGTAGAGCCAAGTTTGCAATGTGCTTCTTTTTGAAGCTTTCCATCGCCTTACTCATAGAGGTTAATAGATAAAAAGGAAAAGAAATTATGGCTTTCTTTTGAAAATGATTTAAAATGACAAAGTGGTGGGTGTGGGCTCTATCAAATCTTGGGTCCAAAGTAATATATTCAATGACAGCTTTCAGCACATACCTCCACTGTTTCGTCATGGAGTCGGGGACATAATAGGTGTCAAGCTTTTTTAATGCCTTCAATTCCTTCTCACTCTCCACAAAATCCCTTACCGCATTGGCTGAGAGCTTCTTGTCCCTAAAGAATTTGAAACCCTCAATTGGGATCTCTGTGATAGCCACGATAACCTCCTTCGTTATCTAGAAGTTGATGTCATTCACCTTAACCCTGCCTTCTTTCCATGACCCCACCATACTATTAGTCACCTCCTGATCATAACCATGTAGCTTCATGAGATACTTGGTTACCCCACCCTCTTCCAGCTTTTCCCAAACTTTCAGCCTACTTCTCCATTTCTCAAAGTCCCTCGTTGGCTCCTTTCTCTATCTCTCGTCCACCATCTCCTCACTCTACACATCCATTTTACTCATAAGCTCTTCACTATGAGATTGGAAAGGATCGTCGAGATTAAGAAAGGAATAGAGAAAAATAACTCTATTTTTTCCCATGAAATGAATGTAATGAAGAACCCACAAAGTGTGGCAATTAATCATAGTAGGATATCTGCATTTATGAATACCCATTTTTCTATTATGAAAGGTACCCATATATCTTAACCCTTTCATATTCATAATTACATCTTGATATCCTCCATACTTCCTTGGATTTTCTCCAAGTCAATTAAACACTTGATGTCCATTGGCAAAGAAGTTTCGGGAAGCCATGTCATTTTTTGGTCTGTGCCAACCCCTATATTTGCCAACCTATCAGCAACCGAGTTTGCTTCCTGAAAAGTATGGGTGACATGGAATTTTTTGAATTTGGCAAGTGTCTCTATCATCTCATTGATAATATTTGCAATCATCCAAGAAGGATACAAATTTCCATTAATGCCCTTAATAATGTTACTCGAGTCCCCCTCCAACCATAAATTGGTGACCCCAATTTCAAAAGCCAGCTTAACTGCATTGCATGCGGCATTGGCTTCCACAAAATGATTTTTTTGGAAACCCAAGAGAAGAGAAAAAGCCACAATACTATCACCATTTTCATTTCTAACCACACCTCCACTACCCAAGGATCCAGGGTTTCCCTTGGAGGCTCTGTCAAAGTTGGCTTTGTGTCAGCCTTTAGGGGGGAGGTGCCATTTGGCTTCCTATCTTTTTCTCATTTTGTCTTTTACCTTCTCCTTCTTCCTACCTCCTATGTCAAAAGCTCCCCCCTTTCTCACAAAAATATTTTCCTTTATGTTACTGAAGATCTTCCTTCCAACAACCAAAGCTGGCTCCTCCCTGTCTCTAAAAATTCAGTTGTTTCTCTCCTTCCATATGCTCCAACAAAAATGGGGCAGGAGCCAGGAGCTAATTTCCTTCAAGGAAGTCTCATTGAACATTCCTTTCCATTGGCAGAAGAAGTCCAAGAGGTTGGAAGGAATGCACCAGCTATGGTCAAGGTCCTGGGTGAGGAAGTCCCAGACTGTTCTTGAATAAGAGCAATGAACGAACAAATGATTGCCTATCTCTGACTCATCTTTTCATAAAACACATCTGTTGGGCATGATATGACCTCTTTTAATGAGATTTTCCTGGGTGAGATTTTTGTCCTGAAGAGCCAGCCAAAAAAACATGTTGACTTTTGGCATTAGGCCTGGGAGCTAGGCCCTCGACCAAGGGGGGGATGCATTTTACTCCATAAAGTAGAGTACCCAAAGGCAACCGAATAGAGGCCATTGTCATTATCCCTCTAAACTAGTTTATCCTTGTTGGTGCTGAGGGATAAGGAGTTAAGCATGATCATAATTGGTTTGAGTTCCTCTGAGATGATAGAAAGGTCCTTTCATCCTTAATCAGTCCTGTAGTTACTAACTTTGTGCCCAAAAAGGTTGATGCAATCATTATCCCAAACACCATAGGTGGGGTTATTAATGAGCGGGCCTTGAGAAAGCTTGCTGTCCGACTAGAAAAGAATGTTCTCCCTATTTCCCAGCTTCTAGGAGATCTTAGAGTTAGCCAAATCCCTGGCTTTTAAGAAGCCATTCCAAGCAACTGAGCCTCTGGGTAAATCCTCACTGAAAAGAGTGAACTAAAAAGAGGGCCTTTTTATATACTTGTTCACCATAGTGTCTCTCCATTCCCCCATGCTACTAAACATGCGCTAGATTTTCTTTTCCAGGAGGGCCTTGTTGATATGAGTGATCTTTCTGATCCCTAGACCCTCGTTCTTTTTAAGGAGACAAACTTTGTCCCAAGAAACAAGGGGGTACCTTATATGTCTATCAGTTCCCATCCATAAAAAATCCCTTTGGATTTTTTCCATTCTCTCGGCATATTTTCCAGGTATGGTGAAAAGGCTCAGGGCATATATAGGCAGGTTTAGAAGGATGGATTTAACCAATTGACATTTTCCAGCTTGGCTAAAATAGGATCCTTTCTAGCTAGCCAGCTTCTTACTGAACCTATCCAAGATGCCATTCCAGAAGGAATTAGAAGGGGCCATGCCCAAGGGGAGACCAAGGTAGGAAGAAGGAAGTTTTTGCACCTGACAACCCAAGATTCTAGAGATTCTTTGTTATCTTCCCTCTGGAGTGTTGATAAAGAAAACAAAGCTTTTGTCCCAATTTATAAGCTGCCCTAACCCTCTAGAATAGGTGCCCAAAGTGTCTTTCAAAGCCTTTTCTTCCTTGACCGAAGCCTCTCCTCCCATAATGGTGTCATCAACAAATTGCTGATGTGTGAAGGGAGTGCATTTGGAAGGTTTAAAGCCTTTGATCCTCCCATCTTTCTTTTTCTTCTCCATAAGTCTACTAATACATTTTTCCAAGATGATGAAGAGAATTGGTGATAGAGGATCTCCCTGAAAAAGGCCTCTAGTGGGTTTGAAGAAATTAGATGGGGATCCATTCACTAAAATAGCTAGCGAGGGGGTGGTGACCAGTTGTGAAATTAGCTTGCAAGATTTGGTATCAAAGACAAAATCTTTCAACACCAACTCCATAAAGGACCAATCCACTCGGTTGTAAGCTTTAGACATGTCAAGTTTGAGTAACATCCCTTCTCTCTTACCAGCTTCCATAGAGTGAATCACTTCATGCACCATGATAATCGAGTCTAAAATCTATCTACTTGGGACAAAACCAGATTGTTGTTGGGAGATGATCAGGGGGAGGAGATTAAGCAGCCTCAAAGTGAGCACCTTCGAGATGATCTTATAAAATGAGTTGTATAAGCTGATGGGTCTGAACTTATCCAGAGTGTCAGCCCTTGGCACTTTGGGAATAAGAACTAAGAAAGTGGAGTTGATTTCCTTCAGGATGCATCTAGCTCCAAAGAACTCCTGAACTACCTTAACAACATCCTTCATAATGACAGGCCAGTACATTTGGAAAAAGAAGGTAGGAAAACCATCAGGTTCAGGTGACTTATCCATCAAAAGAGAAAAAAGAGCTTCTCTCACTTTAGAATCAGAAGGAATGGCCCAAATCATATTATTATGGTGCGGTTGGAGGATCTGAGGGATGCAAGAGACAATATCATCCTGATCCACCTTAGAGAGAAATGGATCCCAAGAAAGAAGGGAGGATAAGAAAGAGACACCTTCAGGTGAAATATCATCTTCCTTAGTTACCACAACCTGGTCTTTTTTCATGCCAGAAATCCTATTGTTAGCTCTATGTTTAAGTGTGGATAAATGGAAGAACTTTTTGTTCTTGTCTCCTTCGTTGAGCCAGTTGATTCTAGATCTTTACCTCCAGAACTCTTCCTCTTTACTAATGATGTCATGCAAATTAGATAGGATGGATAGCTTTGCATCTCTACTCGAGGCATCATACCTATTTTCCTAAATGGAGGCTTGGATGGAAGAGAGATTAGAAGAAAGATCCTCTTTCATAGAGAATAAATGACCAAAATCTGACTTATTCGATGCTTTTAACATCCTTTTAACATTACTAAGTTTCCTTGCTACCCTGAACATAGCAGTGCCTTCCACATCTATGCTCCACCAGCCCTTTAATCTCTCTAGAAGGTCAGGGTGGGAGGTCCAAATTTTCTCAAAATGGAAAGGAGGAGGTTTGCAAGGGTCAAAAGGGACAATCGAGAGGGAAATGGGGGAGTGGTCGGACCCAATTCTAGGCAAAAGAGCTAATTTGCAGAAAGAGGACTATAGCCAATTAGGTGAAATGAGGGCTCTATCCAGTCTAACCTGAATACACTCCTTACCTAAGCATTTATTAGACCAAGTAAAGTTACCACCCATGAGGTCTAGATCCAAAAAGGCCAAATCATTGATGAAGTTCGAAAGATCATGCTTGTTATCCCAGTCCTGAGGCAGATCGCCCTTCTTCTCCTTATCTAGAAGAGGGGTATTGAAGTCTCCCATAATGAGGCCTTTTTTCAAGTTAATATTCTGAACCATCCCTACTACTTTGGACCAGTAGGAATTTCTTTCTCTCTTGTTGTTGGGGGCATAAATGTTGAGCAAGAACCAAAATTCATTGGAATGAATATTGCACACTTTACAAAATAGAATGTTACTAGCATTGGTAATCGATTCCACCCTGAAAAGATTTGACTTGTATAAAGTTAGTAGGCCCCCAAAGGCTCCATTAGAGTCCGCAGTCTCTCCACTCATCATGTTACTAAACTCTATGTTTCTCAAAGAATCCTTTTTCATTTTTTTTTCTTGGATCATCAAAATATCTGGTCTTTGGTCTCTGATCAAATTCCTAATGATGTCATGTTTATGGGTGCCATTTAGGCCCCTAATATTCCAAGAGATGATCTTCATTTTTTACTCTTGGAAAAGTCCTTCAGGGTTCTTTGGCACCCATTCACCAAACATCTTCTAGTCTCTTCTTCTCTAGACTCCCTTTCTAATTTACTACCTACTTTGGTTGTAGAGCCCACATCTAGTTTGCAACTGCTCCTGGTCACTACCGGAGAAGCCTTGGATGAGTCTTTGATTTGATTCTTCCTTAGTATCTCTTCCTTCTTTGCAAACTTCAGGGATCTAGAAGCCTTATTAGCATTCCTTCGGGTGATGTGAAGATCAACCCTTTGGTTCTGATCTATCTCCTTATCCTCCTTATTTCCTGTTTGGATTGGTGTATCAATGATGGAGACCAAGTTTTCCTCTAGATCCTGGAAGACAATAATTTCCTTATTATCTCTTTCCTTGATCTCCTCCATGGAGCCTAGAACTAGTTGCTCCTCTCTAGGGGGAAGGTCCAAACCATCCTCTTGAAAATCGTTCTATGAGACACCCTTAACTTCCTCTTCTCCAGGCTTGAGGGTCCTTTCCTTGACCTGATCATCTAGTAATGGCTACGGTTCTATTAAAGGTAGAGAGGAATTGGGAAACTCTCCTTCCTCACTAGTCTTTCCCTTAGGTGCTTGGTCTGACCTCTTTGGGGCTTCTGCTGCAACTTGGGTCCTCAAAGATAGGCCCTTCTGGCCTTGAGCCTCGAATCACATCACTATTACTCAATAATCACTAAGTTATGACACTCGATCATTGAAATACTTTTGGCTCAACATCAACTATCTTTCTCAGTCAATATTGATGCTCATTCAACACTAGATTTTATTGGCACTTATTATAGTTTGGTGGACACTAGAATCACTTACCATTCCTTAACCTTTTACTCTTTTTCTCAAGTTAGCTTTACATTCTTGATATAAATAATCAATTTGTCTTATTAAATTCTAACTAATAAAATTTCCATTGTAGCATCCTTTCCATAACTCAACCTTTTCTCTAGGCTATTGTAATGAGAAATTTCTCAAATCCTCTTCATTAATCAATAGATATGACATTTAGATTAGGTAGCAATATGTCTTTCAATATATTTGACATCAATAACAAAACAAAAATTGTTCCAAATTTAAGTTTCCAATAATCTCCCTCTTTGGCATTGATGGCAACATCTTAACATCTCATCCTTAATGTATCTAACCTTGTTAGCATACTATTGATCTTAGATTTCTTTTGACAATTGAGTGTCAACAAACTTAAGAAATTTTCTAAGTTGATGCTGAGTATAATATAGATGTTGAGTTACAATATGTGCTGAGCAATAAATTAAATAACTGTTGAGTCATTCAAATGCTGAGAAAATAGATAGCATCGAGTAAACTATATGTGCCAAGTGAACAATAGATGCTAAGAAAGTTCAAGTGGCAAGCTAGACAAAATTTTAGTATGTGTCGAGCATCAGTAATTAGCAAGTGTCGAGCAACATAGAATCAACATAAGAGTTTGTGCCTTCACAAACTAAGATGTAAACCATTTTTGAGTTGACATATGGATAAATCTAAAAGGATTAAAGATAAGAGTGAATCTATTTGGATTCTCTATGCAATCAACATGTAACCAATTGGAAAAATTGAAAGATTTGAGCAAGAAAGTTGGATGAATCTCAATTGTAGATTGATACCTAATCCTAAGTCATGAAAACCTTTTAAGGAGATGAAGCCCCATAATTTATAGAGTGTGAGAGAGAATAAATGCGAGGAGATAATGCTAGCAAGGTTTGAAGGAAGTGAAAGGGGTGAATTGATCAAGTTGAAAAAGACATAGAAGAAGGACAGAGTTGTAAAGTTAGTTAGTAGAACAAAGATCAAGGTTACAACATTTTTCATAGTAGATTAGTAAGGATCAGATTGGACAAAACAAAGATCTAAAATAAGCAATATAAGATTGTAAGTATATTAGATCAAACATTCTATTGTAATCTCAAACAATTGTTATAGCAAAATGAAATCCTATGGATTTAGGTTAGTTTAAGAACCATTGTATAAAGCCTTTAACAGGGTGACATTCCAAGTGAGTGTTCTAAAGTCCTTTAGCTAGGCACACTTTTAACAAGGTAGGATCTAACAATCCTTGTAAGCCTTTAACAAGGTAGGCCTTTCATAGGGCAGATCATTAGAATGGTCAAAACATGTAACCTTAACAGGTGAACTTTATTGCTGTAGTAGTGAAGAGTTGTGGGTGTCATCCCCCCCCCCCCAATTTTACCTTCTCTTTGGAGGGTTTCTGGGTAATCATATCTGGTGTCAAGTGTTTATGTGGATGCATTTTCTTTACATGTTATTTCCATATGTTTATGCATGCAATTTTTTAAAGTTAAAAGTTTTATTGATTAAAGTTTAGTACTTCTAATTCATCCCCCTCTTAGAAGTATACTTCCCACTTGTAAATCCCAACAATTAGTATTAGAGCTAAGTTCTCATTAGGAGAAGCCTTACAACTTGGAGAAAAGATCTTGAGATGAAAGTCTACAAGTTGGGAAAGACTATTGAGAATCAAGAGATTGAGATATACCTCTTACTAAAACAATTGGATGAAGCCAAAAATTCTTTGAGGAGTTTGCTAAAGAGAAGGAAAGAGATTGCCATAGCTGAGAATGACACCCAATACAAAGAGATTAACAATACAAAGTTATTTGAAAATGGTAACTCATGTGAGTTTGATCCAACAATTGCAAATCTCATGGACAAGAATAGAGCACAAGATGAAGAGATCATCAATATCAAGTTGGAGCAAGAATCACAAAGAATACTACTATGTGAAGTGATTGAACAAAAGAAGAAAGCCATAGAGGACAAGGCCATGATTGAAGAAGACAAAAGAATATTGTCAAATAGATCAAAAGAAAAATCAACAGAGTTGTCTAGAATCTCAAACATGTAGTTGGATACTCTAAGTCAAATGATGAATGCCCATCATGAGTTGAATGTTAAGGACTTTGAGATAACTATATTGAAGCTGCAAAATGAGAAAATACAAAAATGACCTAAAGAGAGAGAGAGAGAAGGAGTTTTTAGAAAGCTTCAACAAAAAAAATGAAGCCATCAAGTAATTTTAACAACTATTGAAATCCCCTAGATCCAATAAAGACACATCAGGTTTGGGCTACACAAGCACTAAAGAAAGAGAGCCATCTGAGACTGCTAAACAAAAGAATGGCAAAGGTAAGAACTCTAAACCTACTTGTTATCATTGTGGAAAGAAAGGACATACGACTAATGTTTTTAGGAACAAAAATGTTAGTTAGAATGCCAAGACAAAGAAGTTGACACATTGTTACAAGTGCAACAAACAAGGTCATTAGGAACATGAATGGAGATCCAGGACTATGCATGGACCAATATTTGAAGGACACTACTACAATTGTCAAAACTTTGGACACAAAGCCTTTGAGTGCAGATCCAAGCCCACATGGTCATCAAACAATGAAAGAATCCATGAAAATTCCTATAATTGGGACTACAATACAAGACATAGTTGTCACTACTCTCAGGAGTATGGACACATCCCTAAAAATTGCATAAGAACACATTTTAGTGGAAGCTACAGTAGATGGTTAAGCCAAACTACATGCTTCAATTATTTAAAAATTGGTCACATCAGAAAGCACTGCCCAACAAGGTCAAAGACACCTAACTCAGATTCAAACAAAGGAAAAGGCAAGGTAAATGTTGAGCACATTAGAGGAGAGATGAATAAGACATGGAAGAAGAAAGATAGATACAACACATCAAATGGAAGGATCACTTCACCTAAAGGGTCAAGTGGTCATACTTCATCAAACTAAGAAAAAGAAGGTATGTGGGACTAATATTTTAAATGCTTTATCATACATCAGTTACTAGAATAAGTTAGCACTAAAAAGGACATATTATCATGAATAAAGATGCAAGGTTAAATCTTCAAAGTTTTCACATTGTTGCTGGGTACGAAAAGTTGCCTTCAGATGCTGAGTAAAATTCTAGTATATGTCGAGTTGTCTGCCAAAGCCAGTTGAAACTGAGTTAGTAGTGGCTACTGAGAAAAATGAAATTCTTATTGAAGTTAAGTAAGGGAAACTCCAATGGATGCTGAGTGTTGGAAAATCAATGGAAGCCAAGTGAAACCAAAATTGCATAAGGAGCCGAGTGGACAGTTGTATATGTACTAAGCATTAAATGTTATGTAATGAAAGGTATAAGGTTAAGTTTTCGATCATTTCTTCATCATTGCAAACACAGAGTGAGAGTGAGGAGAGTATAGAAGTGATTTCAAGAAAGGACAAAGAATTCAATTAGATTCCAACAATAATTTAGAGTGATATCATCAATTCAAGGTATTTACTCAAGTGTCGAGCTACATAGTTATGCAATTTTTTACATCTTGAAACCCTAGTTTTCAAAAATGGCATCTAGCTCTAGGAATCCCAAGGATAAGGAATCATTTGAGGTTTAGTTGGTCAGTAATGAAGTTAAAAAATCAGATTTTAGACCAATTACTAAAGTCACATACAAGAATGACCCTGCTAGTGCACTATCCATAATTCCACCTAAAGTTGTAATGGTGCAAGATGTTAGAAAGTGTTATAACTGTAAGGTAGGAGAAATTGGTGATATGGAGATTCAGTAAGCCTATGAAAAACTATGTTAGAATATATTATTGAAGGAGGAATTTTAGATTGTTGAAAGGAAGGGCTTAACCTTTGCCCAAGATTGAATGGATAAGAATAGTTTTGAGTTGGATTCATGATGGATGCCTATGGTTGGAAGTGGAACTATTAAGCTATCAAAGAGAATCATACATAGGGTAATAGGATACCCAACCCTAGAATGGCCAAATATTTGGCCATTCTATTAGAATTTATGAGATATAACCCTAATAGAAAATTCTACAAGTGGATCTCTAGATACCCAACCCTAGAATGGCCATTTTCTATTAGAATTTTCTGTTATTCAGAGATCCACTTGTAGAATTTTCTATTAGGGTTATATCTCATAAATTCTACTAGTCAAGCTAATTGAATAGTGCACCTTGCATTGTAGTTGATGTGGGATACAAACTTGTCAAGAAGGATCATATATATGATCAAGTAGAACTACAACTACAATATATTATGGAGAATTTGGGAGCAATAAGAAGATCCAAGAGTCCTCAGTGTAAGTTTGGATCAATTTTGATATGCATATTTTTCTATGTTCAAAATGAATTTTCCTCTTTTGGTAAGATAAATTGGAATACCAATAGGTATATAGAAGTATAATTAAATGAGTATATAGAGTAAATGGGAGCCAATTTTGAAACCCTCACAATAAGCTATTTTGAGGACTTTAAAAAGTCAAGGAAGCAAAGACTCAGGATTCTAGTATCCCTAGTGGATCAACATATGAATGACATTTTGTTTTTAGTTGATATTGATTACACTTATATCCAAGTAGCAGTACCAAGAATTAGATGGCTAAGGCCACTTGGATATGAGATAAACATAGATGAGTAACAATCACAACATTACTTGTAGAAGATATTGATAAAGTGCAAAACCTTTTGGTACTTTTGATGTTGTAAAGTCTAAGGTAGAGATGGAGTTGAAAACTACTTCAACCCTAAAGAGAAAGGAAAAATTTTTCAAGAAGCTTAAGGAAAAATTTGGTGAAGGGGCAGCAAAAGCAAAAGAAGAAGAAGAAGAATAGGGCCAAGAGCCACTTGCCTTGACACAAGGCTTGGGAGAAGATGCTAAAGAGGAAGAAGGTGTCAAGGAGGAAAAGCTAGCTGAGGAAGCACCTACCAAGCTAGATGCAAAGAAAAGAAAAGCTTAGAAACAAACTATAGCTCAGCCCAAGGGCAAAAAGGCTGCTAAGCCAAGCCCAACCAAGCCTACTACAAGGGAAAGTAAAAGAGCCACAACTAAGGAAGCTAAGGAGCAAGAAAGGAAGAAGGCTACTGAGCAACAAGATCTAGCAAAGAAGAAGCTAAGAAGAAAATATGTTACACCTCTTAAATCTGATGAAGAAAGGACTAAATTAGATGACAACAGCCAATTTAGAGTGGTAAGTTACACCACCAAGTCTAATTTAGAAAATATATGTGACAATATTAAAGATAATGTATACTTGACTAGCTTAAAGAGCATTGATTTTAATAAGTTAAGTAGAGAAGAACAAAACACAGTTGAAGAATTAGTTTACACCATGATGGCCAAGTTCAAGAACACCCCACTCGAACTTGACAATTCAATGCCCAAATATTTGTATTCTATTATTGAAAATAAATGGCATTATTGCCTTAATATGGAGAAAGACATAAGAGAGTCTACATTGGCTCAAGTAATGCCTTAGCTCACAAAAGGGCAAATAAACTAATAAGAAGCATGGGAGCAAATTTGTACCCAAATATAGAACCTTCAAAATTCTTCAAAATAAGGTTGAAGATGTTGTTAAGAAGTCTACTCAAATGTGGAAATTAATTTATGGCCTAGCAATTGTGAAAGAAGGAGAAGAAGATCCCTTTGAGGGGAGAAATAATGGAGAAGAGGATTACAATGAAAAGGAATGTGAAGGTGAAAAAGAAAAGGTAGATGGAACTGTAGAGGAGGAAAGACAAAAGAGAAATGTTATGGCGATTACTAAAGAGTAGTAAACAAAATAGAGTGTGCAAGACATAGAATTACCACCTCCAAGTCCTCCACATGATACTTCTACCTATAGAAACAATAAAAGTAAAAGATGTTCTTGAAAACTTTGGTTAGAACATAAACCCATTGACTGCAGTGGATCTCAAAAAGATCCTTGACCAATCAACTCTACAAGCCCAATTATGCAATAATCTAGTATTGGTCAGTGTAGATGATTTGTAGAAAGAAGTAGCTAACTTGACCAGGGATAAGATGGCAACACAAGAAACATATCCTATCATTCCTACAGCTACAAGTGGACAAACTAAAGAACAAGCTATACAAGATACATCAACTAAAGTTGATACCATGGTTAAAGTCACTACAACTACTGAGAAGCCAAAAAAGGACCAAATAGGATAGGTGGATACTTCTATTTATACTACACAAGTGCAAGTTGCACCACCAAAGATAATACTAATTGACCAAGGAAGATTAGAGGAGGAGAAGGAGACCCCAAAAGAAAAGGAGCAAGAAGCAATTCAAACTTTGGTTAATCTATCAACCACTCAGACTCCTACAAGAATACCTCAAAAGATGAGCATTGAAGTAATACCACTTCAAATTTCAGCACCAAGCTCAAGCTCTACAAAGGTTGCAAGGATACTTCACTATGGAGACCCCACACTAGATGAAGAAATAGTCATTCCAAAGTATGATTGTGAAACCATGAACATTGATCAGATCAATGAACTAGAAGAGGTACTAGAAAGGAAAAATAAGTAGGAGATACTAAAAAATGAGTATAAATAGAGGCAAGCACTAATTGAAATAAAGGATATCTTCTTAGATGCCTTTAGCTTGCAATCACCTGATGAAACCAAGTCCATATTGGAACAACTATGAAAAATTGTTGAGCAGGTGACTAATGAAGACCATGATACAAATGCAAAACTGATGGAATGGTTAGAAAAGAACTTTCAATCAAAGGTGAATGAAAGAATATCCAGTGAGATAGCACTTTCATAGGTCAAATTGGCTAAGAAAATTGAAAAGGTGAAGACAGTACTTGAGAACATATTATCATTGCACACAAAATTATGTGACCCATCAATCTTTACACAAGAAACTAGCTAGAGAATAATAAGCTTGGAATGAAATTTAAAAATATCAAGCATGCAACTACCTAAAGATCTAGCTCAAAGTGAGAAGCACTTTAACACAATGCTTCACACACTAAAAGAACTAGTTGTGTTAATAGCAGAAGAGGTTAACACTAGAGCCAAATTAGTTCAGATTCAATCTGCCCTAACCCCTCACATGAAAAATTTACAAAAAGAACTAGCCTATGCAAAAAATGTGAAAGAAAGATCCAAATCTTTCTACATTAGATGGCTTAGTTCACCTTGCAGCAGAGACAAGTATACAAATCAAATCCCTGGAAGTTACAATACAAAACTAGGATGCTTCTCTAAGAATTGTAATGGAAGTGAACAAGACCTTCTTGGCCAAATATTCAACCAGTTTATAGATCCTTCAACATAAGTGTTAAAAAGGGGAAGAAATTGAAAAAAAAGGCAAAAAAAGAAAAATCCAGAAGGATACTTAATCTACAAGGGGAGACATGTGAAGGGGGGGGCTAAAATAAAAAGGGGGAGTGATAAAATAAATAGAGAAAAGAAAGGAGGAGAAAAATAGGAAACACGTCATAACAAGATACATTAGATAAAGAGTATCAAAATTTAGAATAAAGACAAGGAGAATCAACAGAGGCAAATCAATCTAGTCAGAGAGATTTTGGATACAAGGATATGGCACATCAACTCAAGGGGAGATAAATTTTTTTTGAGGTATATAGTCCTTCACAAAATTTTGAACAATTTTGAAGTTTTGTATATGTGCCAAACAAAATGTATATTATACTCCAGGAGATTAGTTTCGTCATGTATAGTTAAGTGCTTTTGACACTCGTGTCAAAGGGGGAGATTTTTGGTCTTAGATTGGTTTTGACAATTGATTTTCAACACACTTAAGAATTTTTTTAAGTTGATGCCAAGAATAATATAGATGTTGAGTTACAATATGTGCCAAGCAAGAAATTAAACAAGTGTTGAGTCATTTAGATGTCAAGCTAATAGATAATACTAAGTAAACTATATGTGCCAAGTGAAGAATAGACGCCAAGCAAGTTCAAGTGTCGAGCCAAGAAAAAATTCAATATGTGACGAGCATTAGTAATCAACAAGTGCCAAGCAACATAGAATCAACATAATAGTTTTTTGTTGGAAATCTGATTGAAAAAGAATACTATCAAAGAGGGAGATTGTTGCAAAGAAGGAAGATGGTTGATAAAGAATGTTTTCTATCATTTTTTTTCATTAAAATCAAACCTACTATTTGTTGGAATGACAATTGCTTATAAGATCCAAGTAATATCACTTAGTTGATCGATGAAGAGGATTTAATCAACAAGATGTAATAAAAGCACCTAAGGGAAAGGTTGAGTTATGATTTTGTAATGAAGTGCAAGGATCAATTAAGACAATGGTAAAATGATGTATTGATAATATACTTGAAGATACAGAGGTTGGCCACACTTTAAAATAGTGGAAGAATAATTTGCAACAATGTTGTCTGCGAAGCTTAACTAAGTTCATTAGTGAGTACCAAGCAAGCTAGTATGAGTTGAGAAAATTTTTAGTTAGTGCCAAGCAAATGAAAAATCTAGCGTGTGTTGAGTGATATAGAAGGATTCAAGCATGTTTAGGTGCCGAGAAAAGTAACATGTGCCTAGCATTAGTAAAACTTACTGGATGTTGAGTGAATCCACAATAGGTGTTGAGCATTAGTAAAACATAGTTGATGCCGAGTAACACAGTATGTACTGAGCACTAGAATTTCATTAATGTTGAGCTAATACATTATTGGAAAAGTCAAAGATTTGTCAGATCTAAGCTGACAAGTTTGTTACCATGAATTTTGTGAACTAGATGGAGGATAAGGATGATGAGCTAGTGGCACATAATTTTATGTAAACCATTTTTGAGTGAATTCAAGAGGATTCTTCATGATGCTTCTAGAAGGAACAAGATATGGGTTAGATTCAATGAATCCTACCTAATCCATTCAAATTGAAATTAAAGAAGGGAAGAATCAAGTAGGAAAAGCAATTCCAAACTTTTATTTAAGGAGTCATAGGCCAAGAAGTTAGAGTTTCTAGTGAGCCAAATTGTGAAGTGGTTGAAGGGTGTCAAGGAGAAGGCATCAAAGAGAAGGAAGAATAGAGCATAGACACTCTACTTCAATAAGTGGTCTTGGAGGAGATTACATTGGTACATCAAGCATGAAGACTCAAGGAGATAAAGCTCAAAAGGAGGTCAAGCTATCAGAGCTATAGAGATTGAAATCTAGGCAATGTTATGAGTTGATCAAAGATCTAAAATTTGTAAGTTAAGTTGTGAGTTGTATCAGGTCAAAAGCCCTTGTTTTTACTCTCCAATAATTATGAAAGCTAGGGTCAAATCCTATGGACTTAGCTTAGTTTAACATCCATTTATAAATCCTATAATAGGGTCGCATTCCAAGTAAATGTTCCAAAGTCCTCTAACCAGGCCCACTTCTAATAAGGTGGATAAATCCTTTAACCAGGTCACATTTAACAGTGTATTGTATCCTTTAATAGGGTAGGCCTTTCACAATGCATTACTTTAGAAGAGTGAGAATTAAGTAGCATGTTACTGGTGGTTTGTCTCAAATTGGGTTTCCACATAAATCACTATGTCATGTGTTGATCCTTCATGTGTTATGCTTGCATGTTGATTTATAGTAACTTGCTAAGTAGGAAAGTTTAAGCTTGCATGAATGAAAAATTTAATTGGATGTTTGGACCTTGAATAACTGATTCAACCCCCCTCTTAGTTATTCTAAATAATTTCTAAAAATTGGTATCAGAGCCATCTATTGATTTAGTTTGAAGGTACTAGAAGCAGAAGATCAAGATGTCCAAGAGAGAAGCTCCCAAGCTCAACAGAGATAACTTTACTAAATGGCAAAGCTTAATAGAAATGCACCTTGGATCAATAGGTAATTATTCAAAAACCTTAATTGGAGTGGAACATGTAGAACCAGCTAGACCCCTTTCTATAGATGATTTGAACAAAAGGAAGGAGCATAATTAGGCAATGCTGGAGATTTTGTTTGCACTCAGCTATGCTGAATTTGATGACATCAAAGGATGTGATTCTATATTCAAAATGTGGAAAGCCCTATCAAATATCTATGAAGGAGAACAGAATGTTCAAATAGAAAAAGAGGAAAGCCTCAAAGGAAAGTTTGATGACATGAAAATGGAGGAAGGTGAGAATTTTTCTCAATTTTCCTCTAGAATGAAAGAAGTAGTAAGTGTAATAAGAAGTTTGGGTGGTCATTTGGAAGATGATACTATCAATAAAAAATACTTAAGAACCTTGATCCCCATCTATGCTATTAGAGTTTCTATCATCCAAGAGATGAGGTGTGTTTCAAGAAATCAGCTAACTTTTGAAGGAATAGTAGGGAGACTTATTGTTTTTGAATTGTCCAATTTTGATAACTATAGACCTAAGAATCTTGAATCTTCTTTCAAGGCTAAGCTATCATTGAAAGATACCAAGGAGTTGAAATCAAAGAAGATTTGAAAAGGAAAGCATGCATCCAGTGAAAATAGCACATATGAAGAGGATGTGGAATAATTGGAAGCACTACTAGCTAGAAGATTTCATAGAGGCAAAGGTAAATTCAGAGGTAAGCTGCCTATCATTTGTTTTAATTGCAATGAAGTAGGAAATATAATACAAGGTGTATACAAAAAAGGAACTATAAAGAAGTTGAAATAAGTACAAGAACAAAAGAGAAGATGATAGCAGAGATTACAAGGACAAAGGCAAAAGAGCCCACATTGTTGAAGAAGACTCTAATGAGAATGATGATGAAGTAGTCTATGTAGCCATGAAGGATTAATCATATGAAGATGGGGAAATAACACTAGTAACCTATGTAAACAAGAATGACAAGTGGATCATAGATAGTGGATGCTCACATCACATGACAAGAGACAAAAGTAAGTTTATTACCTTTACCTAGTATGATGGAAAAAGTGTTAGATTTGGAAATGATGCCCCATGTCATATCAAACTTACAGAGAAAATCTCATGTGATAATGCATACTATGTTGAAGGACTAAACTACAATTTGTTGAGTGTATCAAAACTAAGCAATGTAGGTTGCAAAGTAGAATTTGGAAATAAAACTACCAAAATCTATAATATTGGTAGAAATATGATAGAAATAATGTAACTGAGAAAAGAAATTCTAGAATTCTATTTAAGGAGTCACAAGCCAAGAAGTTAGAGTTTCTAGTGTGCCAAATTGTGAAGTGGTTGAAGGGTGTCAAGGAGAAGGCATCAAAGAAAAGGAAGAATAGAGCATAGAGACTCTACTTTGATAAGTGGTCATGGAGGAGATTGCAATAGTACATCAAGCATGAAGACTCAAGGAGACAAAGCTTGAAAGGAGGTTAAGCTATTAGAGATATAGAGACTGGAAGCTAGGAAATGTTATGAGCTAATCAGACATCTGAAATCTGCAAGTTAAGTTGTGAGTTGTATTAGGTCAAATGCCCTTGTTGTTACTCTCTAACAATTGTGCAAGCTAGGGTAAAATCCTATGGACTTAAGTTGGTTTAACAACCATTTGTGAATCCTTGAATAGGGTGACATTCCAAGTGAATGTTCTAAAGTACTCTAACTAGGCCCACTTCTAATAGGGTGGATAAATCATTTAACTAGGTCACATTTAACAGTGTGTTGTAACTTTTAACAGGGCAAGCCTTTCATAGGGCATCACTTCAAAAGAGTGAGAATTGAGTAGGATGTTACTGGTGGTTTTTCCCAAATTGATTTTCCACATAAATCAATGGGTTATGTGTTGATCCTTCACATGTTATGCTTGCATGTTGATAAACAGTAACTTGCTAAGCAAGAAAGGTTAAGCTTGGATGAATGAATAGTTTAATTGGCTCACTTTACTTGATGAAAAAGTTTTAATTGGACATTTGGACCTTGAATAACTGATTCACCCCCCCCCCCCCCCCCCTCTCAATTATTCTAAAGCATTTCTAACATTTATTCCTTCACAAACAAAGATGTAAACTATTTTTGAGCCAACATATGGATAAATCTTGAAGGATTAAAGATAAGAATGAATTTATTTGGATTCCTTATGCAATAAACATGCAACCAATTAGAAAATTGAAAAGATTTGAGTGGGAAAGTTGGATGAATCTCAATTGTAGATTCATACCTAACCCTAAGTCATGAAAACCTTTTAAGGAGATGAAGCCCCATAATTTATAGTGTGTGAGAGAGAATGCATGCAAGGAGATAATGCTAGCGAGGTTTGAAGGAAGTTAAAGGGGTGAATTGATCAAGTTGAAGAAGACATAGAAGAAGGACACATTTTTATAATTATTGAGTAGAACAAAGGATCAATGTTACAACATTTTTCATACCAAATTAGTAAAGATTAGATTGGACAAAACAAGGATCTAAAATCAGCAATACTAGATTGTAAAAGTGTATCAGATCAAACATTCTATTGTACTCTCTAACAATTGTTATAGTAGAATGAAATTCTATGGATTTAGGTTGGTTTAAAAACCATTGTATAAAGCCTTTAACAAGGTGGCATTCCAAGTGAGTGTTCTAAAGTCCTTTAGCCAGGCACACTTTTAACAGGGTGGTAAAATCTTTTAATAGGGCAGGATCTAATAGTCTTTGTAAGCCTTTAAAGGGGTAGGCCTTTCACAAGGTAGATAATGAGAATGGTCAAAACATGTAACCTTAACGGGTGAGCTTTATTGTTGAAATAGTGGAGAGTTGTGGGTGTCATCCCCACCCCAATTTTACCTTCTCATTGGAGGGTTTTTGGGTAATCATATCTGGTGTCAAGTGCTTATATGGATGCATTTTCTTTAAATTTTATTTCCATATGTTTGTGCATGCAATTTTTTAAAGTTAAAAGTTTTTTTGGTTAAAGTTTAGTACTTTTGATTCACCCCACCCCCCCCACCCCCCACCCCGCTTAGAAGTATACTTCCCACTTGTAAATCCCAACAAATACAATCCAAAAGATTTCACTATCATGAGTGATCAATATCCTTAGCTTCATTCTAATATTATTTGTTTATTTTCTCCCTCTAAGGTAATAGATCTCCCTCTTGAATGATTCTATCCTTCCATAATAAATCTCACTTTTGTATATCTCACCCTCTATGACAACAATTTCAAGGACATGTAACTTTCTTGGCTTTACTCTCTTCATACATCTTAATTATGTAGATATTTGCATGTTTGACTAATTTCTATCATCTATCTATGACTAATCTGTTATGGTGTACTTGACTGTCTACCATAGGCTTCTCCCAAAGTAGAGTTGTTTTGCATCAATGTGTAAGGTATTCTAATTAGCATATTTGATGCAATGCACCTTTTATCCTTAATTTTTTTCATTTAGGGGAATCACCCCTAATTTACCTTTAACATATTTATAAACATCTTTAGGTAAAGCTTTAGTGAATATGTCAACAATTTGTTCTTTGGTGTGCACATATTCTAACTTCAATTTTTTATCTTGAATTAGTTCCCTCAAGTAGTGATACTTGATAGAAATCTTCTTTGTCTTAGTGTGCATCACAAGATTCTTTGAAATTTTAATATCACTTGTGTTATAACAATAGATAACTATTGGATCTATAATTTATTCTTTCATTCCTTTTAGTAATTTCTTTATCCACACAATGTTTGAATAGTTCACTCTAGCTGCCACATACTCAGCTTCAATTGTTGATTGGGAAATACAATTTTGTTTCTTGCTAGTCCATGACACCAATATCTTTCCTATAAATAATGCACCTCCACTAGTGTTTTTTTTTTTCCATCAATATTTATTTCCTTATTAGAATTAATGAATAACTTCAATTCAAATCTATCACTTCTCTTGTAATACAATGCATGGTCTTCTATACCTTTCAGATATATCATTATCCTTCTCACTATCATCATGCGATTCTCCTTAGGATTTGTTGAAAATCTAGCAACTAATCTATAATCTTGTTCACATTAGCATATTCATCATTCTTAGATAGCTTATTTCCTATAGACATAGGTGTGCTCACTAGTCTTGAGTCTTCTATTCCAAAATTCTTTATTATCATCTTGATGTATTTGGACTAAGTAATAAAAATACCAAACTTCATTTGACATACTTGTAATCCAACAAATAATTTGATCTCACCAAACATAGAAATTTCAAATTCCTTCTTCATTTCATCAGAAAATAATTTTCACAATGCTTCTCTTCCTTCAAATATAATGTCATCAGCAATATTTTAGATAGTAGTAACTCATTATTCTTTCCATTTTTCAAATATAGATTATTTTTATCATTTTTCCTTTCAAAACCAATCTTCACCAAAAATGATGTAGTCTTTCATACCATGCTCTTGGGGCTTGTTTCAATCTATAAAGGGCTTTTCTCAATTTACATACCATATTATTCTTGTCTAGATCTACAAATCCTTTAGGTTGTTCAATGTACACTTCTTCCTCCACTATACCACACAAAAATGTAGATTTGACAACCATTTGAGATACTTTGAAATTCTTGTAGACTCAATAAGCAAGAAAATTTATGACTCCTTCAAGTCTTTCCATAGGATAAAAAAGTTTCTCCATAATCAACTCCTTGCGGATATCCTTTGCATACGAATCTTTCTTTTCTTCTTGTTTCTTCACCATTTTCATTGAGTTTTTTTCTCTAAAAACCCATTTTGTTCCAATAGCATATTTTTCTTTAGGTCTTCACTCTAGAGTCCAAGTATTGTTCTTCTCCATCTATTCAATTTCCTCATTCATTGCCTAAATCCAATCTTCATTGTCTAAAGCATCATTTTCTGATTTGGAATCAAATTCACAAAGTAAGCATGTATAATCTTTGAGTCTTTTCCTTGTCATAACACTTGATTCAACATCACCAATTATTTGTTCAGGTTTGTGATGTCTTCTTGCAAATTTTTTTAGCACAGGTGGTTTCCTTCTCTATTCTTCTATAGGTTTATCTTGAAAAATGATATCAAGACCATTTTCTGTTTCTTGTTTACGTTATGGTCCAGTTTATGCATGCTTGACATTCTCTATTTGATGATTGATATGTCTTGCATGTGACTTAACATCTTCAGCCTATTTGTGGGCATCCACTATCTACTGCTCGACAATTTTTTGTTGCACTACATAATTTCCTATCTAATGGAAAAATCTAGCTCGATTTTCTTGTTCATTTGGAGTGTTGGGAGCACCATCATCCATATAGATGAATGTACTATAATCTTTACGTTCTTTATTGCATGAAATGTCACATTTTTCTACAAAATCATCAACTTTCACATTTGTAATTCCCAAAACTTGTTAGTGTTAGAGTTCAAACACTTGTAAGCTTTACTCTTGGTGGAATATCCTAGGAATATACCTTCATCACTCTTTCTATAAATTTTTCCATTCTTATTATCTTTAAGTATATAGAATTTACTTACAAATATTTTGAAATATTTCACATTAGGAATATATCCATACCATAGTTCAAAAGGTGTAGCATTTTTACCTTTCTAGAATTGTACTCTATTCAAGGCATTGACAACAATACTAATAAATTATCTCCAATACTTCTTTGATACACTATTCTCCACCATCAATGTTCCTACACAGTTCATTATTGACGTGTTTCTCCTTTTAGCTATCCCATTCTAAGGAGGGGTCCTTGGTGTTGGCATCTATTTTTTAAATCCTTTGTCATTGCAAAATGTATTGAATTCATTTGAAATGAATTCACCACCTCTATTAGATCTCAAGCACTTTAGATTCTTCCCTGTTTCATTCTCAACTCTAGCTAAATACCACTTGAATAACTAAAAAGCATCATATTTAGATTTAACAAATATCATATTCATCATTCTAGAGTTGTCATCAACAAATAGAATGAAATAATTATCTCCACAATAGCTTTGAACATCAATAGGTCCACATAGTTCAATATGAACCAATTCCTAAATATCACCAGAAGTGTATCTTTTTCTCTTAAAACTAGACTTGGCCATTTTTCCCAATTGACATTGTTAACACATAGCATTGTTAGGCTACATCAATTTAGGCAACCCTCTTCCTTTCTTCATTTTATTGATATTCACCAATTTGTCAAAATTTACATGACATAACATATATTGTGCTATAGCAAAACATCTTCTTGTTGTGAAAACAAACATGTCTCATTAGATAAATATATATAGAACAAGTTACCTATTCTCTAATCACCACTTCCAATTAGCTTACTATCAACATCATACATCTTGGCCTTCCTATTATGGAATTCAATTCTGTAACCTAATTTTTTTAGTAGTAAAACACTCAACGAATTGTATTTAAGTCCTTCAATCTAGTAAACATTGTCACATTTTATCTTCTTAGATAGTTGACTAATACCTTTACCTTTTATAGCACAGGGGATATCATTACCAAATTTAACACATCCAACTTTGTATGGACCAATATCATCAAATTTATCTATCATTGATCATATCATTGGAGCATCCACTATCAATTATCAATCTATCACTTTTTTTTACATATGATATTAATGTAATTTTCTCATCTTCATTAGAATATTCTTTCATAGAAACATAAAAAACTTCATTATCATTACTTTTAGATTCATTTTTTATTTCTTCTTCAACAATATAACTAAATTTCTTACATTTTTATCTTTGTCATATGTTCTTCTTTTTTACTTTCTTTCCTTCCTTTCATCCTTATCCTCTATATCAAGACACCTAGCAACAATATGACCAACTTTGTTGCATGAGTCACAAATAATAGGTAGTTTACCTTTATATTTACCTCTTCCTATTCCAAATTGTTTTGCAATAATATCTTCAATTTCATCAAGCTTATCATCAGAACTATCACTGTCACTCTTCACATGTTTTCCTTTCCTTTTCCTAAGAAGTAGTTGTGACTTAAAGGTAGATTCAATAGTAGTAGGTGTGTAGTTATCAAAGTTAGACATCTCAAAAGTAGTAAGTCTACCAATTACACCTTCCAAGGTCAAACTGTTACCTAGTGTGCATCTCAGTTATTGAATTACAAACACTCTGATGGCATATATAGGAAGTATTGTCCTCAATACCTTTATTATTATTATTTCATCTTTGATTTCTCCATTTACACCATGAATAGAATTAACAACTTCTTTGACTCTTGTGTAGTATTGTACTATATTCTCACCTTCCATCACTCTCATATCATCAAATTTAACTATCAGGTTCTTTAATTTGGCTCTCAAAAATTTTTTATCACCTCCATCTATGATTTTCAATTTGTCCCAAATCTTCTTTGCACTATCACATTCTTTTAAATCATCAAACTTGACATAGCTTAGGGCTAAGGAAATCTCTAACATTTCTTCATTGTGTTCTTGTTTTTGCTTCAATTGTTGAGCTATCAGAGGAGTAGTTGCTACCTTTGCATACTCATTATCTAAAAATTTGATAGCAACATCACTGATATTGGATATATGTAACTATGTCACAAAAGTTTGAACCCTTGTCCAAATTTTTTACCCAAGGATAACCTTGTGAAACATGGAAACAACCTCCAAGCTATGGGACTTGAACTGTGAGGTTGGGTCTCTAGAGAAGGCCATCTTTCATTGCTATTAGGATGCACCTAACTACTCTTGAGAGGAAAAAGGAGAAAGACATGCAAGAAATAAAATCTACCTAGACTATTCTAAGGAGGTGATTGACCAAAATAGAGTGTTCAAACCAATCTCTACCCATATATGCACTTTTGAACCATCATGACACCCAAAGATATAAACATCTAGACTTGTTTTAATCCAACAATCAAATGCAGATTAGAAAACCAAAATAAATGATGAAAGGAAAATGAGAATCATTCATAAGCCAAAAAGAGATAAAGTCATGCAAGACTGTATATATTCATAATACACCAATGAGAGGAAAATATTTCTTACACTACTCATCAATGGCTAAAGGAGATAAGGAAAAATGTCTTACATTTTAGAGGCAAAGGGGATTTACAGTAGCAAGCTAGAGCAATTCCATAGAAATAGAGAGGGTTTGACCTTTTCAAAATTTCATAGGCAAAAAAGAGATACAATCATGCAAGATTTTAGATATTCAAAATACACCAATGAGAGGAAAGTAGTTCTTACACTACTCATCAATGGCTGAAGGAGATAAGGAAAAATGTCTTACAGTTTAGAGGCAAAGGTGATTTAAAGTAGTAAGCTAGAGCAATTCCATAGAAATAGAGAGGGTTTGACCTTTTGAAAATTTACAAAATCAGCCTTTATAGCTCAGGAATAACTATGATATTTCTCACTCTAAATCAAACTCAACCACTACACCTAGTAGTTACCGCAAATCTAGAAGAAATCTGATCATGCAACAACTCTAGATATAACAATGATAGGACGAAACCAAAAATCAATTTATCCAACCATAAGAGATCAAATCTGAAAGATTTGATCATTAAATGTAATAAAGAGGCATGGAGATGCATTAACACCATGGAACATGCCCCAAAATGTTGGTTTTCCTTGAAGAAATGATCCTTGCAACTTTCCAAGGTTGTAATAAATAATTTTGCACCATTGTCAAAGAAAATATGGGATGGGATAACACACAAGTTAACTCGCCATGAAAATATAGAATTGACCATGTGGAAAAGATTCGATCTTCCTAGAAAATGTATGAAACATTGATGTAGATCTCCTTGTTGAATATGGATGGCCCAGATGCCACAAGAAAATCCCCAATGCTTGATTAAAACATAGCCCTCGATCAAGATTTTCTTTATATCAAATGGATGGCTAGGATGAAGCAAGGAATCTCCACATAATGCATCTAAATATGACAACCATTGCATTTCAATAAATAGGCACAAGGATGGGTGTGAAAAAATGAGAACCACTAGATCAAAAGGGGCCCAACAACAAAAAGATCCACCACACTACGACCCATAAGTTACTATGTCGCATGAAAAAACTACTTTGCAACTTTGTACATTGACATAGTGACAACCATAGATGATCTTTAATATGACAGTGAGTAAAATGAACTAAAGGAATTGGCCCACCACTTGGTACTAATTAATTTTTTGACACATGTCCTAATACACAGTCAAAGAGGTAGATACAATTTCATGATTTTAGAAAGATAAAAAAAGTCACTCTTTGAAATGAAAAAAATTATTAATGCAAAATGTTAACCCCAAAAAAAAAATGCGTGTTAACCTACAACTTGTCACATGAAGTAAAAATGAGCCAACTCGATACGCAAAGGAACTAAACTAGCTCGACATATGAAGAAATTAAGCTAGCTTAGCATATGAAGAGCCCAAGTTAACATGAGATGTTAACTTGACCAAAGGCATGTTAGCCCATATCAAAGAATCTAGCCCATTGAAGATCTCTCTGATCAGTTATCAATGATGGGCTAAATGGGGGAAAAAATAGCCAACATTCTTGATGACTCAGAGGGGATGCTTGCCTTCTCAGCATAGATGAGTGGCCTTAAGCAATCTATTGGGCATAGAGTCACTACCAAGAATTGACGTGTTATCCCACTTGTGACCAGCAAAAGATCTACAACTAGAAAAGAACAGAAAGCCTTTAGGGAGTTCTAGAAAGCTTAAAACAACTCTGGAAAAAGGAGAAAATGTTGTCATGCACTTCTTGGAAAGTAGGAACACATAGAAAAAATACTAAACTACTTATGTACATGGAAACTTTAACCTTCATGAGAAGCATGGTTTGAGATGGATCCCATTGACTAGAATAGGCAAAATTTCACCATTAGGCTTGCTTAACTAGAAAATATTGGCCTACTAGGGACCACTCCATAGTATATCAAATTTTGAGTGCCTCCCTAGTTTTTCCCTACCAACATCCCATTTTAGCACAAGATCACCCTCTCTAAAAATTATGAACTTAGCCTTCCTATCAAAGGACTTCTTTAGCTATTGTTGATCTGCTCCTAAGGTCTACATGGCCTAATTTCTTTTCTCCTCTAACTCCATCAGTTCTGCTATTCTTATAGACAACATCATCTTCAATCAATTCCAATTGATGGGCTAGTTCAAGAGTAGGAAATTTCAATTAAATAGTGAGCCTAGCTTCTTTGCCATATACCAATGTGAAAGGGGAATTTCCTATGGCTCTCTTAGGTATTATCCTATCATCCCATAGTTTTTTTTAAAAATTTCTAATGCCAACACCTGTGGTTATCTTCTATAATCATTTCATAATCCTAATTAGATTTTTGTTGGATGAATCAACTAATTCATTTCCCTGAGGATAGTAGTTGGAGGATGTGCTCAAGTAGATATTATGATCAACTACCCATGCACAAATTTGAGCTCCAACAAAAGATTTTACATTATCTAAAATAATGGTTGAAGGGGTACCAAATTTGGTTATAATTCCATCAAGGAATTCAATAACTAAAGATTTTGTGGCATCCTTAAGTGCAAATTCCTCTGTCCATCTATTAAAGTAATCTACAGTAGCTAGAATCCATTTATGACTAGAGCTAGAAGGAGGATTGATGGGGCTTATGAAATCTAATCCCCATTGAGAAAAAGGCTAATTATATTGAATTGGATAGGGAGTAAAAGCTGCAATTTTTTATTTACCAAAAAAGAAAGCACAATTGTCACACCTTCTCATGTGTCTATGACCATCATGGAATAAGGATGGCCAGTAGTAACCAGCTCTCATTATCTTCATGGTAGTTGTTCTTGTTGAAAAATGGCCACCATAAGGACCATCATGGAGCTATTTGATTACTCATTTAGCTTGGTCTATATAAATGCATCTCAATAGGGCTCCATTGAAATCTTTCCTAAAAATGATACCATCAACTATGGCATAAGGAATTGACTGAAACCTATACTATCTTTTTTTAGTTCTATCCAATCCTTGAGGATATTCATTGCATAACAAGAAAGTCATCATATCATCCATCCAATTCATTGGATTATCATTCCTTGCTTCTTGTTGTTCTAATAGTATCATATCCACTTCCTCATCTAATTCTTGAGATGAGATCATTTATTTGAGCAATCCTTTCTCTCTTACCAACTTGGTGATTTGGATGTCAACATCATACTTGTAAGAATTTTCCTAAGGGAAAAATTCACCCAAGAACTAAGAACTCAAACACAAGCACAACTATAGACCAAAGTAGATAGAGTATGATCAGAATAACAATGTATTCAATAACTTGCATTAAGAGTACACTAGGAGTGCCTGAATATAAAGGCCTTAGGAGAGCTTCTAGAATGCATAGAAGTTAGCATCATGATGTGTCATACAACCAAGCACATGTCCACCAGATATGGATTATCCTCCATTAAGCATGGAAGTAAGTGCGGTGATGAAAGGATAAGCCTACAAGGGTGGGACACACAAAACAGTGTTGTAGACACCATGTGCTCAAATAAAGTTGCATACTCCTGTGTTGTCAACATGAAAACTTAAAAGGTGTGCAAACTCCTAAGTGTCTCACAAATAAATAATAATAAAATAATGCAAAATAATTAAATAATGCATTAACCTAAGTAAACTTAAGTAAGTGTAAATAGTGAAGTACTAATTTACACCAACACCCCCCCTTAAGTGCAACTTAGGGGAATGCCCTTAAGCTTACGAACTAGGATGAAGATGCATAATGGGTCCCGAATACTAGGCCATGTTAGGTACCCATGTACATAATGAAAATGTAATCTCTCATAAAGCAGGGAAAGAGGGAAAACCTCATGGGAGAAACCCTCCCAATAAAAGAGAGATAGAGAAGGATGCATCGATGGATGGAGTAATCAAGACCCCCCCATTACGACATACATCCAATATATACATAAGAGAATAAGAGAAGGAAGAGAGATAGAATAGGCTCCCCCCCCCCCCCCCCCCCAAAAGAAGAATTCCAACAAGTGAAAGTTGCTCCAATGAAGAAGCTAGTCCATGAATCCAAAATGGTGTTCCTCCCCTTAGGAAGAAACAATGCCCAAGGTACTCTGCTGAAGATGTATGGTGGCCCTAAAACCTGCTCAAGTATCCCTGTATTAATGTTGAAGTTCACCCCTTCCGATTGTGCTGAAAAGAATGAATGCAAATCTCGCAAGGATGTCTGCTGAACCTGTTCCACTAAACCATCTGTCTCCTCTACTGAAAAAGAGCCCTCCACTAATTATTGTTCATAAGGATCCACAATCATGCCAACTTCTGAAGATTGATCATGTAGAGAATTGACATGAGGGTTAGAGTGAGCCCTCACAACAACTGTAGAAGAATCATCATCAATGAGAAGATGTAAGTCCTCAAGTCTGTCTCCCAAGTCAACTGAAGCTAGAGCTAGAAGATGAGATGTACCATGCTATGATGGACCTTTCACTATGGCAATATAAGCATGTGGACTGGATTGATGTGACCTCTCATTGCAACTCTCGATAGAACCCCACGTGTGTGAACCTATTGAAGCACTATCACTAGTGTCACTATTAGTTTCCACTATGTATGATGTGCAGAGAGGAGTAGAGGATAAGCTTGGAGAACTTTCCTCAAAGTGAACATCCTTCTCCACAAAAATCTCATGAGTCTCTAGATCCATTAGTCGGTAAGCCTTCACATTGTCTTCATAACCAATAAAGGTACAAGGCCTAGGTGACGGTGCCTTGCAACTCCTAGAGGATAGGTTTTCCCATGTTGGACAAACGAAGACCCTAAGGTGACTCACAACTAGTTTTCTACTGCACCATGCCTCAGAAAGAGTCTTGCTATCTAAGGCTAGATGAGGAGATCTGTTAACTATGTGAGTAGCACTGCTAATGGCTTCAACTTCTAGTGTAGGATCAAGAGACTTGGCTTTTATCATGCAACTTGTCATGGTCTTGAGAGTCCTAATCCTCATAGCTGCAACATTTGTCTTGTGCAAACTGAATGCTGGTGAGTTTTGAAGATCAATCCCCTCAATTCTGCAAAAGTTCTTAAGTCTCCTGTCAACATATCTATTCTCATTGTCCACTCTTAATACTTTGATGGCTTTCCTTGACTTGTGTTCAACATGAGTCTTGAATGCTTGAAGTTTTTGAACTACTTCATTCTTATGATGAAGGAAGAAGACCCAAGTGAATCTTGAAAAGTCATCAACAAATGCGAGTACGTAGCGGCCTTGGCTGACTGAAGTCACTACAAATGGTCCTGCTAATACCATGTGAACTAGTTGAAGAACAACTAGAGATCGAGAAGACTTCCCTTTATCATACTTCTCCTTGAGATGCATATCCACTGAACAAGATGAACACTCCCCCTTAGAGAAGTTGATATTGGGTAGACCTTTAACCATGTGTTTTGAGAAAAGTTTTTGAAGAGAGCGGAAGTCAAGGTGACCAAACAGCTCATGCCATAAGTTGTTTGAAGTAGAGTGAGTTAACAAGGCTTGAGAAGAACTCTTAGGCAAAAAGTGGGAGAAGGAATAAAGCCTCCTGTCATCATTGACTTTCCCCACTACTACCAATGAATCATCTTTGAGACTGCGCACCATCACTGAATTGGAAAGGAACTCAACCTTATGACCATCTCCAAGGTGAGTGATTTGGTAAACTGATAGGAGATTGGAGCTTAGATTTGGGACATAGAGTACATCTTTGAATTCCCCATCTTCCATTTTGACATGTCCTTTCCCTTCAACTTCCATCTTAGCATCATCTCCCACGAAGATGTGTAGTACCTTCGACTGCTTCAATGAAGAAAAGTCTTCCCTTGAAGAACCCATGTGGTAAGAGGTACCTGAGTCAAGTATCCATTCCAAAGAAGAACTTGAGTTGGCCATAAGTGCTTGACCTTTAGCCTTCAAAGAGGTTGGAGTAGAATCCTTGGAAGTACCTGGCACTTGTATCTTATTCTTCTTGAGTAGATTTTCCAACTCATCGATTCTTTTTGTTTTGCAATGATACTCGTCATGATTTGGCTTTTTACAGTATGCACAAAAGAGTTTGTCCTTCTTGTCATTACTTCCCTTCTTGTGTGAAGAAGAACCGCCTTGTTGAGAGGAGTCATGTTGTGTCTCAGATTGTGTTTTCTGCTTCCACTGCTTCTTGTTGTTGTTGCTTTTTCCCCCTTGACTAGATTTGGAATCATCACTAGCCACTAAGACTTTGGTCTTAGATAACTTGAGAAGTCCAAAATCTACCAAGTGAGATTGTTCAACAATCAACATGTTTGCAAATCCATCAAAGGAAGGTTTCTGGTAAGCAGATCCCATGGTTGACCTGTGAGTATTAAAGCTCAAAATAAAGTTGGCATACTCAAAAGGTAGCTTCTTCAGGATGTGATGTATCAACCTATCATCCTTCATGGGATTTCCACAATCATTTAGAAGTGCCCTATACTCAACTTTAATGATATAATCTTGAATTGTTCATAATTTTTAGGATCCAAGAGAAGTAGATCATCCTTAATCTGAAATCCCTTTTCTTCATCCACTTTACCATATAACTGTTCAAGTTTGTCCCAAGCTTCTTTAGATTCTAAACAAATTTTAATGTGAAAGAGAAGATCGCTATGTACACAACTCTTGATAACACCTAAAGCTTGTTGGTCTTGTCTTTTCCAATCAATCAGTTCTTTAGCATTAGTAGGTTGGGTAATTGTACCATCAACATACAAACTATATCCTTTTTCCATTAATCTACTCCATGCAATATCTTTCCATGTAGAATAGTTGCATGAAGTTAGAGGAGGACATTTAAAATCGATGATGCAAAAATGAAAAGAGCACAAAATAGAGACACAAGAAAACACAGTACACACACCCCCTTTTTACTCAATCAAAAGACCCCCCCAAAAGAGATGTTGTTGGCACTTTATAAGTAGTGCATTTACAATGGGCCACTTGTCAAAATGACCAAAGTGGACTTTCTAATTTGGCTTTTACAATTGCCTTATGAGGCTGTAATCTATCACTTAAGCACTGTAGCTTAGTTTTACAACAATTCTGAAGAATAATCAAAATTTTACCATGCCAAAGAAGGCCTAATTTTGAAAGTGATAAATTGGTCCACAAAACCCTAGAATCTAACTTTAGATCTAGAAAGTAGAACAAAAAAAATGAACTTTCAAAAAAAATAGAACCTAAAAAGGTGACCAGATGTGCCCGTACGGAGCTTCTGAAGTTGCAAAAGGCAGGATTATGCAAGTATAGTTGCCAAAAAATGCAATTTCTCAAAATTTGTGCACCAAAACTAGAAAAAAACACCACCGCTAAAAAATTTAGGAAATTCTATCTGATTTCAAAAAAAATTACACCTAAATTGGAGTCCGAATGTCCAAGTTAGGAGCTCGCAAAGTCAAACTGTCAAACTGGAAAGCAATATGGAGAGGGGTCTGGTGGATAAACTGTGATGCTAAATTTGATGGTCATATGGCCATCAACATAGTATTAAAATGCCTGGGAATGACATTCAGACGAGCATCAATTTTAGGCTTGTAAAATGATGATGTCAGTAGAAAAAAGAGCCACAAGATGATGTGGCAGATGATTCAGATTTTTGTACCATATGGATAGTACAGAAAAAATTTGTGTGGATTGCTGACCAGGAAAATCATACACTGTCGATAGATGGTGACATGTTGGTGAGTGATTTGATAGTCAATGCTGACTGTACAACCATAAGAGGGCTGACAGGGCACTGAGTTGGCACAGACTAGGCCAGAATTTTGTTTGCCGACACTGGATTGTGCATCTTCGATGCCAGATTTGTTCTACATAGAATTTGTTGTTGAAAAAGATAGCATCACTAAAAAAGACAAGGCTGGCACTAGTTTTCACTTCAGGTGGATGCAAATTGTTTTGGGTCACCGAAATTTGTAAACAAAATCCCATATTTATCGGGATGGTGGTGTCTACGGTATTTTTAATACACCTGCCGTAGGTTGTAACAAAGAAGTCAGTCGGGCTGCAGTCGGAAGAAATCATTGGCTGTTGGGTGATTTGGCAAGCTTGCTAGTTAATTTTTGCTGGTTTGTGGATTGCAGGCCGGCTGGAGAATATGCCGCCTAAAATTTAGGACCACACTGGATTACGGGCAGTGACTGTCGGTGTATAAATAATGAAGCCCATAGATTAAAAATAAACCTGTGAAAAGGATATACAAAATCCCACCAAAATGTGCAGTATGGGATCTAACAGCCCGTACTGCATAAATTTTTTTCTCTGACGGACTATAAAATATTCCAAAAATTTTGAAAATACTGACGAAAAATATGACAGAAAATAAAAAATGATAGATCCAAAAATAATTAATAAGATCTATAAGAGATCATACCCATACCACAAATCAAGGCCTCCAGGTTCCAATTTGCAAAATTTTTTTGCCTCATGGTCAACTTTAGGCCAAGGTAGGTGTGCTTATAGTCAATTTTCACCAGTTCAACATTCTAGATGCAATGGAGAGGTCAAATATGATGCTAGATGCTCCCAATTTTTGTAGCACTCTAGATTCAGGCTGAGGTGACGAAGCAACAAGAGGTCTCAAATGGATTGTGATGAGAAAATCTCTATGCTCTGATACCATGTAAGAATTTGCCTAAGGGAAAAATTCACCCAAGAACTAAGAACTCAAACACAAGCACAACTGTAGACCAAAGTAGACAGAGTATGATCAGAATAACAATGTATTTAATAACTTGCATTAAGAGTACACTAGGAGTGCCTGAATATAAAGGCCTCAAGAGAGCTTCTAGAATGCATAGAAGTTAGCATCATGATGTGTCATACAACCAAGCACATGTCCACCAGATATGGATTATCCTCCATTAAGCACATAAGTAAGTGCGGTGATGAGAGGATAAGCCTACAAGGGTGGGACATGCAAAACAGTGTTGTAGACACCATGTGCTCAAATAAAGTTGTGTACTCCTGTGTTGTCAACATGAAAAATCAAAAGGTGTGCAAAATCCTAAGTGTCTCACAAATAAATAATAATAAAATAATGCAAAATAATTAAATAATGCATTAACCTAAGTAAACTTAAGTAAGTGTAAATAGTGAAGTACTAATTTACACCAACAATACTCCATCACCTTAGTGACCCATCCAACTCTCTTCTCATTAATGTCTTTTCTCAATAGAAAGTTCTTCAAACTTGCAAATGGATCTTATTTTGTGATAGAAGGTGTTTGAAATTCTTCAAAACTCTTATAATTGCAAGGTCTTGGTTCTCCATATAGTTGTATTTGTCTTCATACTCTTTAAGCCCTTCACTAAAGAAGGCTATGAGCTATTCTTCATCCTTGTCATTTGCTCGAGTCAAGATAGCATAAATGCTTGACTCATCACCTTAGTTATAAAGAATGAAATCCTTTTCAAAATTTGGATTAATCAGAGTGGGGGCCAAGGCTATGGCTGCCTTGATTTCTTCAAAACTTTATTTCCCTTCCTTGGTCCATGCAAAGACTATATTCTTCTTGAGCATAGCTATAAGGGGTTTCACCATGGTAGAAAGATTAGGAGTAAATCTTCTCACAAAATTTATCCTACCAAGAAAACTTTGTAGCCATTTCTTATGTTTAGGAAGAGAGAGAGCAAGTATTTCCTTTGTTCCCTCTAGATCAATGGTTAAACCATCTTTAGATACAATGTATACTAACAATTTTCCTTTATTAGTGGCAAACACACACTTGCTTGGATTTAAGGATACACCAAACTCTCTAGATTTTATAAACACCTGTCTGAAATTGCCAAAATGTTCTATCATGCTCTTAGAGTATATTGTGATATTATCAAGATAGACCAATATAAATTTTTAAATCATACTCTTGAAGGCCATCTCCATTGCCTTTTGAAAAGTGACACCTGCATTAGTTAATCCAAAGGGCATTTTACTATAAGCATAGGTGCCCCACTTTTTGGTGAATGTAGTCTTGAATCTATTAGCTTCTTTGACTAGCACTTGGTTATAACCAAAAAATCCATCAAAAAATGAGAACCTGTCAGAACTGCTAACCTTAGATAATGTTTTTTCCATGGAAGGGAGGGGATGATGATCCTTAAGGGAAGCTTGGTTAAGGTCCCTAAAGTCCAAACACAATCTAATTTCTCCATTCTTCTTCCTTATAGGGACAAGGTTTTCTACCCATGATGAGTACTTGATAGGGAAAATTATATTTTCCTCAATCAATTTGGATAGCTCCTATCTAATTAAGGGCTCAATGTTAGGATTCATCGACCTCTGTCTTTGTCTTACTAGTTTTAAATTATCAATTAAATATATGGTATGTTGAAACAAACTTGGGTCAAAACCTTTCAAATAATCATATGTCCAAGAAAATACATCATTAAATTCTTGACATAGATGAATAAAACTTTCTTTCTCATTTTCATAACATACTTTCCTCATGTTTAAGGATTTTCCATCAGCAACCATGACTGGTGTGTGATCATCCCTACTTGTAGCAAGGTTCATGCCTCTATCTCTTGCTTGGTCATTAGGATTAAAGACACTCTCTAAGGTAATGAGACCTTTAAGAAACTTTTTGGAACTAAGATTAATGATGTGATCACCATTCTGATCCTGTAGTCTTGACTAGTTTTGATCTAACAACTCTACTTCATTCTACAAAAAACTTACAATTTGTTCATTGGATTCAAACACTTGCTAATTCATGTTGTTGTCAAGGATAGTAGGCCTAATTTCCACCTTAATCTGCTACTTCTTTTCAACTTTAAGGCTCCTTGGCACATCATAAGATGCACCCATTTTTACAAGTCTGTTAGGATATCTATTTTCTTTTCTAGGGATGCTTTCAATATTAAATGTATTGAAACTTTTAAGAAAATCCAATACTCTATGTTTATAAGACTTGAGAAAACCATTCTTGGTGATACTCTAATTTCTCACTTGATTAACCACCAAATTACTATCTCCATATACACTTAAGGCTTGAATTCCTCTTTTTTGAGCAAGTAGGAGACCCTAAATCAAGGATTCATGCTTGGCCACATTATTAGTACAACTGAATTAGAGCCTAAAGGAGAAGTAGTACCTTTCTTGTGCAAGAGAAATAAACATCACACCATCCCCTAATCCATTTTTTATTTGTTGATCCATCAAAGTACATGCTCCATATCCCAGTCATATCATCTTTGATCTTCACAAGGCTAGAGACAAGAGCATCCTTCTCTAATATACAATATGTACCAACGCCTGTCTCAAGGTTTTCTGATATAGGATCAAATTGGTATGCATTAGCCCATTGATCTAAGACTAAATCAGGTATCTCTACTATAGAAGTAGTAGGCTCATTTACTATGTCTCTTTCCTCTTCTTCATAGATAGTGCAATTCATATTTATAGGGCTAGAGGTATAGGACTCAGTGTGATGGAGGGCTACAGGCTCTACTCTGATTAATGCCTTGGTTTGATATCTTTTTCTAAAAAAATGTATGACCAATCAAAAGATATATAGCCACCTATTTGGGAAGTGAAATCTTTTGAAAGATAGATATCAAAGTGTGGCTTGACTTCAACAATTGATATATCTTGGACTACAATACAACTACGGCATGTATGTAGGGCCATTTCCACATTTCTAAAGATTCCTATAGTTTTGATAGTACTACCATCCAATTGTAATGCATCCCTAATAATGGGCATATATTTCATTTCTAAAGCATAAACAATAGACCTAGGAATCATTGAACTGCTAGCCCCTAAATAAATAGTGCAATTATGGACTAGCTTATCCACTATAATCAGAGTGTTGCCCCACTTTTTATTTTGTACCAATTTTGCAAAGTAGAAATTAATTTATATTGTGTTTAGTCTAGTTGGGTCAGTTGATCCTTTCTCCCTCAAGTGATAAGCATCTCCATTGGGTTTTCATCTTTTCTCTTCTCCCACATTGTATGGTCGGCTGGGTTTTCTTTATCATCACGAGTCTTTTGGGTAGTTTAGGACCTTGCTTGATGGAGATTCTTGAATTATGTTACTTTAGATGAACTACTTGCAGCTCATTTTTTTCCTAATATAAAGTTTCATTTTCTCTTTGGCTGGTTTTCGCACCCTAAAATGGTAGAAAATCTAGTTTTGTTTTCTCTTTGGCGGGTTTTTGCACCCCAAAGTTGAAACTCCGTCAAGATTCAGAAATGTAGTTCACAAGTTTAAAAGAAGAGAGATGAATTCTATTATGGATAGATCATTCAAGTATTGCCATGTTTTCACTGTGGGAATCATTAAAATCTCACTAAGATGATTATAAAAAGCATCGGCAAAAAAATCAGAAATAGCTTCTCCTCGACAGGTTTCAAACCAAGAAGTCAATTTTTTGAAATAGCATTTGTGAAAAGGTAAAGTGAGTTAGTGGGTCCCATCTTTCACTTGTGAAGCAAATTTTATGTTTTCTAGAGGCTTAAAGTAAAGTGATTAGGGTAGAGAAGGTAAAATGAGGGCACAAGCAGAAAAGTAGAAATTTCCTTCTCCTCCATGAGCTTTCTACCCTTGACAACAATTTTTTGCAAGTAATAGAAAATCTTTCCTAGAAGCATAGTAATTGTGTAAATTGATCATGGCATGTTTTGGGAAAATATTTGAAGCAAATCAATTGAGTTTGTGAATGTATTTTAAACAGAATCCAGTTAGGCAAATTTCTTCCCAAGTAGTACTCCACTTCTATTTCTTTGAAATAGGGTAAAAATGGAAAAGTAAGTTTGTAATTAAATAAAGTTATTGTTGGACCAACAAGAAGAGTGAAAAGATAGGGAAAAATCCATTAGAACCCACACATTTACTAATTCAATAGATTTATCTTTAAATTAGCTCATGTGGCACAAATTCTGAAAATCAACAGACAGATTAAGGGTTCTTATATAAAGATAAGTGTAACAGATTTTCAAATCACTGCTTTTTCTTTTAAACTGTTATGCTGAATAGTGCTCCCAAATTTTTTTCAAAATTACAAGGTTCACTCCTTGCACTATTTTCAATTATTAGATTTTAGTTTATCCTTATATTAGACAAATGACAACAAGATTCACCAATTTTGATGGATTGGGTGGAATCAAGTGTACATGTCAGAATATCACAGACACTTCACTTTGCTCCTTCAACATGCAAGACTTCCAAAGGAGACTAAGGACAGAGCTAATTCACCCCATAATGGAGAAATTTTGAGAAAGTGGATTAGTAGAGGTAGTTGGATATCTAGTAGCAATACAAGCTCCAGAGTTGATTATTGAATGCATCAATCATTACAATCTGGATATAAAACAAATCTTACTACTAGATCAAATAGTACTAAACTCAATTGATAGGAAAGTGGTAGTAAACTGCTTGTAGATTCTAGAATGAGAGGAGTTCTCTAAATTAGTGATTGGAGGAGCCTTGTCTGAATTCTCTCTGAAGAAGATGGTGTGGCAAAAAGAGTCTTGGTTCCAAAATCCAAGGGGAGCTAAGAGTAAGGTCCCTAAAACCCTTTTTGGCACTGATCTCAAGCCCAAGATTATGGACATTTTGGAGCTCTTGCATCAACTTAAAGGTTAGGTAGAAGCCCTTAATTTTGTAGAACAATACTTCTTTTTGGTGCAAATTATTTGCTCGGATACACAATATGTTGACTGGACATATGAGGGAAGTGAACATCTGTCTAGGGCTCTTAGTGTGGCTAAGTTCTACAATTCATTTTATATTTCTTCTTTCTTGATATATATGTTGGCTTCCCTACAATTGTGTCCAAGTCTCCCCAAATTAGAGAATTTCCCTGATGACATGAAAAGCTATGAATTTTATCCATCCCTGCAACTCTAGAATAGTTATGTGGAGTATATCTGAGTAAATGATGCATTCACAATGAGAATATGTAGGGAACTCCAAGGATGTTTGGAGTAGAGATTCAGCCTAGAGGAAATGGTGGCCATCAGTCAATTTGGTAGTTATTTCATTCAATTCTAATCCTTTTCTTATTTGAGTCTTGCAGCGGTTGATGGATTTCCTCTAAACCTACCTAGATACTAAAATGACATGATTGTACTCATTGATATCATGAGGCAAGTGATTCAGGTGAATGTGTTGAGCAAAAATTTGAGGAAGAAGGGGTATGAATTCCCTATGAAAGTTGGGGCCTATAGTTGTGAGACTCGATCAGATGCTAAAAAAATGCTTAAGACATTTGAGAACAAGTACAAGTTAGAAGAGTATGAAGTGGTGTGGCCTATGTTTGACCCAAATGGGTATGCCAGAGATGTGCTTCAAATTGGAAGCATAATCAAGCATGTTACTAGTATGGATGATTATTGGGTGGATTGTAAAAATGAGTTGGAAAGCCAAGATCAAGATTTTGCTAGATTGACAGTGGATCAAATAAAGACATATGTCATTAAATTAGATGTGGAAGGGCTAGAAGATGATGGGAAAAATATGTATAGTAATACATATTTGACCAAATTGAGAAATACTCCAATCAGTTTTGAGCCATATGTTGATATAGAAGAAGACCTTGATGTTATGATGGCTCGGATCATCAAGAGAATTGAAAAATGGGTCGAGTGGACAACAAAAAAGGGCCAGAGTAAGGGTAGGACTACTCAAGCTTCTCTAGCTACTGCTACTCCCACTTCTTCTTAGAGTGCCACACCAAGTGTTACAACTACAGCCGCTTAAGGACTTGCATAATTTGGAGGAGGAGGTGACCAACCCCCAAAGAAAAAAATTTCAATAGCTCCAATTTTCTAAGGCAGTCCTCTACTAGTTATTGGAGCCCAACCTAGCACCGAAGAAAAGAAGACTGAAGAGCTGAAAGATGGTGTTACTAATCTAGTCTCACCTCCTCATGTTATTGCTCTAGTCTCACCTCCTCATGTTACCCCAACCCCATCTCCTCATCATAGCCCTGGTCCATCTACAAGAACTCCTCTTTTGAAGCTAACTAGTTCCCCCATTCAAATAGTAGAGATCAGGGACAAAAAGAGTAGTAGCAGCGAGTCCACTAAATTTGATGAAGCTATGCAAAAAACTCAAGAGGAAGAGAGAGCCCTAAGTTCATCTAGGATTCTTTTTCAAGATCCAAAGATTCCTTTTTCTATGGCTATAGTGGCAGTGACTTTGATGAGGAAGAAAATGTTTAGTATAAAGTCACTTGGGGCTACTTCTAAGGTGATTAGTATAGAGTTCTAGCTAGAAAACACCTTATAAAGGAAGAGAAAGAGGAAAGAGGAGAGAATCCTTGCAAAAGATACTGTATCTCAAGCAATTCACTCTGGATCTACAATAGTGAAAGCTAAGAAGCAAAAGATTTTATCAATACTTGGGCAAGATCCAAAAATAGGACACTTAATAATAGAGATAGCAAAGCCAAAAAAAGCAGGGAGAATTGAGTACATGACACCCGATGATTTTACTTTTCATTCAATTGATCTTTGAGAGGATAGACATGATACAAAGCTAGGCCTATGGAGATCAAGTAATGAGGTAATGGAAGAACAATTAGAGAGCTTCAAATTGTCAAAAATAAAGATGAAGGCCGAGATTGAAAAATTGAAAAGATTTATCAGGCAGTTAGTTGTTCCATTGGCAACCATTACTGGTGTGGATGCTACTAAGAACCCCACAGTAGAAGAAGTGCAAGCTTTCATCTCACAACTTCAAAAAGATAGGCATTTTGGTGAAATCAGAATGGAATGGATTGAGAAACTCAATGCTGATGGAATTTCTTTGATCGATCAAATTGGAAATGTTATCCTTTGATTGGAAACTGAGAAGGATAATATCATATCTAATCACAAAACTTTGGCCACAGAGAAGGCAAGATGTGATGAATGCATTTATTTCCTAAAAATGATCATCCAAATGAAGGAAAAAGAGGCAATTGAAGCAAAGATTTTGAAGAAAGGGATTGAGCCTCTATTCAAATGGCTTCAAAGCATGCAATTTAAGTTGGAGATGATTCAAGAAGTTAAAGAGGGACTCAAAGAAACATGGGGAAAAAGTGAGGAAGACCCAAGACAGAGCATTCGAACTCATCCAAGGATTATACACTAACTCACAAACTAGTTGGCAAGGGAAAGCTCTTATTGGGATAGAAGTAATGAAGAAAAACTTCTCCACATACTTGAGTAATCTATCTAGAATGGCTTCAAGTAGTCAAAATAGAGTATCAAAGTTGTAGACGCTTGGTGGATGCATACACGTGGCTACTGAAGAATTGACAAGTCAGCTAAATGTAGTAAAGAGGTTGGCCTGAGAGCATTCGAAGTGGCTCTTAAGATTCACTAAGGTACATGTGCCTAATCATGAAGAAATGATTCCAATTTTAGTTGTTGCTAAGGCATATAGAGCGAAAATTGAAAAAGGAAAGAAGCCCAAGTGATTCAGTTGATGCCCCCTTTTTATTTCTATTGTAAATTTTGTAATACAACAAACTGGCATCTTTCCATTTGTCATCCTCAAAAGACGAATCAATTAAAATTCCTATTGTAATGGTCATCTCTCAAACTCTATATGTATGAAGTTGAATGATAAATGAAGGGTCGTCAAATTTTGGTGTAGGATATGTAATGTTGCAGAGTCAATTGAAGAGTATTTTATGTCAATTATTTTCTATTCTAGTAAGTTGATAGTTGTTAATTAATTGATTCTTTATCTTAAACTAAGTTATAGTAGGAAGGAAAGGAGGTTTCATTCCTATGTTTTGAGGTTGTGAATAAACCCAGTAGGATGTGTTGTGGAATATTTGGAGAAGGACTCAGTAGACTTTTTTTTTTAAAAAAACTTTATTTATACCTCTATTAATGGTTGTTGTAGATTAGTTTAGCACTGAGTGTATGAATTCATAGGATGTGTGAGTTCTATCATTTGGTTCATAGACTAGAAAATTTCCCCTGCCTAGATTAAGTCCTGCTTAGGCTTAATTCGCTTGGCCTCTTCTACTCTCGAGTTAAGAGCATACCCTGTGTTAGTTTTAGGATCAAAGCATAATTCATTGCATACCATTCCATAAGGAAGCCATACCTACCAATTCAGAGAAAAGCCAATAATCAGGGAATGACTTTTCAACTATTGTAATAAGGTATTGTTCATGATTTGGGCACTAAAAGAGTCATATTCTTAAGAAACAAGAAAGGAAAAATCTATTTACCAACATATTTTTGGTGGCTCTCCTGGGGACACAAATAGTCACTTGATCAAAAAGCCTATGTCATGAGGGAAAATGCTACTACCTCATGAAAACATAATCCTAGTGCTCCAACCTAACCTTGGTTTTCAAGATGACCAGGAGGACATAATTTCATCCCTTAATACATTTGTTTGGAGGCAGAGAAGGAACACTGAACATTATTAGAACTCTAGCCAGGTATTAAAGGAAGAAGAAAGAAGAGCTAAAGCCTTGGAAAGAGCTATTCAAAGGAGAGATGTTTGGAGAGCAGAAAGACAATTAAGACAATAAGCTCAGAGATAAACCAAAGCTAGCATCTTGGAACAATTTAGGTTCCTTAGAAGTACCAAAGAATAGGGTGGGAAGGATCTTAACTTTGATAAAATTGGAGAGCTCAGCTTTCCTATTTTAGATGTCCCAAAGTAGAAAGGTGAAGGTAAACATCAGAGTAGACCCCCTTCCCTTGTTAGAAATTAGGACACCAGCACTTCAAGGAGTTACTACCCCTCAAGTTGTTAATTTTTTGCCATATACCGCTAGAAAAATCATGGTCGCTCCATGGGCCACAACAACAGGGCTGTTAGCATTGAACACTTACCATCCACTCCTGGCTGGTTCAAGGAAGAATTTTTCTAAATTCTTAGGTGATGGGAAAGTCACTATAGATGAACACATTAAAGCTTTCTTTGCAGATATGCATATCTTAGGAGTGGGACATGAAGATGTTGTTGTGAGATTGTTCATAGAAACCCTCACAGATAGTGCATTAGATTAGTTTTATCATCTAGCTAATAGCTCAATAACTGATTGGGATATAATGAGAATTGAATTTTAGACAAGATTCAAAATTGTGAAAGATGAACATGCCTTGCTAACACAGTTGACTTCAATTAAGAAGCAACCAACTATGAACATGAGAGATTCCATTACCAAATTCAATAAGATTAATAGCAGAAGTCTTACTGTTGATAGACCCACACCTGGTAATCTAAAATTTTCTTTATTAACGTCATGCCTCCAGATATCAATTATGATCTGAGAAGAGCATGTCCCACTAATCTAGCTAACACACAAAAGAAAGTGATTGAATGTGAGGATGATTTAATTTCCATGAGAAAATGGAAATGATAACTTCAAACTAAAGGGAGTTCTAGTAATGCCACATCATCAGAAGAGATGATTCAGAAGTTGTCTAATGAATTATTAGCAATGAATAAGTAGTTACCTTGATTCAATAGCTCTTGTCAGCAAAATTATTGAAATTCACTAGGAAGAAGCAATGAAAGTAGATTTTCATAGCTTACAAGTTCACAACCTAGGTTGCAAATTGAAGTAGTGCCAAAAAAAGGAAATATGTGCATATTTCATTTGACCACAGATAATGATAGTGAGAATTGTCTGGAGACTACTCATATGATGCAGTTGTTATCTACTAATGAATTAAACATTGTGGCTCCTTGTTCAAAACCTGATTCTTATTGAAATGGCAACTCTAGAAATTTATTTTTAGAATATGAATTAGATTCTAAATCAAAAGGTGAGTGCTATGGAACTATTAATAGAACTTCATACATAGTGTTTACCTGTGGACAAAGGTTAAAGAACCAAACCTCTAGTCACACTCATAGGAATGACTTCAGTCCTTCAAAAAGAAATGTACATACTGATCAAGGAGCATCTACTTCATAAATAGGTAAGGACAAGACATCCTTTGATTTTATTCAATTTTTTGAAGAGTCAAAAATTCAAATCTCCACTATTGATTATTTAAAGTCACATCCTTCCATGTTGAAAAGACTGGTAGACTAATGTAAAGGAAACACATTAGATTCTAATTGTAATGTAATGGTTGAAAAGGAGGATGAAACCTTGACATTTAGTTTGTTTAATCAAGAAGATTCCATAGTTTTAGCAAACTCTCCTGGGAAAAAACCTAAACCTTTTTATATCTCATTGTACATCAATGGATGTAAACTCAGTAATTGTATAATAGATTCAGGTGCATCCGATAATGTTATGCCTTATTCTATAGCTAAAGCTTTGGGTCTCAATCTTAGTAAAGTGCATGGAAGATTCTATTCAATGGATGCCAAGCAAGTTCCCTTACTCAGATAGATTAAATATGCTTAGGTTGCTTTAGCTTCACATCCAGAAAAGAAGCTCCTATTGACTATCCTAGTAGCTGATATCCCAACAAGCTATGGACCTTTTTTAAGTAGAAGTTTTTGTCATGACTTAGGAGGAGAAATAAAACTAGACTGGTCCCAAGTACTAATACCTATCAGGAATAAGAAAGTGAAATTAGAACTTGAAGAAAAGGAAAAGTTCATAGTGTTGAAATCAGACGACCCTAAAGCTCAAATCCTATATCAAGAGTTAGAGTTTGGCAATTATATGTTGTTTACTGAAGAAAACCCAAAAGAAAAAAAGGATGAAAATCTAAGCAAAATTTTTTTCAATGGAAATAAAGATGTATTAAAAATCACAAGCTAAAAAATTACAGGAACAGAGTCTAGGATGAGATTGAGGGTCTAGATTCCTTCTCTATTGAAGTGGTTCTAAGAGAGATGAATACCAAAGCTGATTTTTTGTCTATCTCTACCTCCCTATTACTTCCTCGCCCAGATTTCCATGACAAGAAGTACCAGATCAAGATTGTGTATTGATCTACCATTCCAAATAATATAGAATCATGGCAAGTTTTCAATGATGATAAAAGTTTGTAGATGTTCCTTGAGAATGACAAGTTTAGCTTTGCACACAAATCCAATGGAAGTAATCATGAAAACCCTGATGCAAAGAAAGAAAAGAGCCAAAATGTGGAAGTTCAGTTGAAAGGAAACATTATTCCCCCGTATTTTGTGGCCTTAGAAAAACTTTTTAATAGACATGATGCTTACGTAAAGAAGAAGGGAGTAAAAAAGGGGCCAACAATGGGTGAATATGAAGGAGTTAACATTGGAGATATTCATAATCCCAAACTGATCAATTGGGAGGTGTTGTTCACCTAAAGAGAAAGGGGCCACAAAGAATATATTTATGGAATATAGAGATGTTTTCACTTGGAGCTATGAAGATTTGAAAAGTTATAGAAATGGGAAGGTAACACATGAAATTCCATTGAAGCTTGATGTAGTCCTTTTCTAGCAGAAAAAAAGGAACTATAATCCTAAAGTCACTGATGCCATCTTCCGAGAAGTAGATAAGATGCTAAAAGCAAGAATTATTTATCCCATTCATCTTTCCACCTAGATAGCGAATATAGTACTTGTCAGAGAAAAGAATGGAGAAATAAGAATATGTGTTGATTTTTACAACCTAAATCAAGCCTCCCTAAAAGATAACTTTTCTCTTCCTAATATGGACTATTTATTGCAAATAGTGGCAAGATCTGAAATAATGTCTATGCTTGATGGCTTCTCAAGTTATAATCAGGTTGAAGTAGAAGAGAAAGACCAACATAAGATGGTGTTCACTACCACTTGGGGTACATTTGCGTATCACAGAATGCCTTTTGGACTTATCAACATTGGTGCTACATTCCAAAGGTGCATGAGTAAGACATTTGCTGATTTGAAAGATTGAATCATAGTCATTTACATGGATGACCTTACCATGTTCTTGAGAAAAAGAAAATATCATATGGAAGATTTGAGGAAAGTGTTATAGAGATGCCGAGAGCATGGAATATCTCTCAACCCAAAGAAATTAGTTTTTTGTGTGATAGATGGAAAGCTCCTTGGCCATATAGTGTCCCAGGAAGGCATTAGAATTGACCCTGAAAGAGTAGAAGCAATTTAGAGACTAAGCCTACCTCTAAACAAAGTAGGGGTTAAATCTTTCTTTGGGCAGGTAAATTTTCTCAGAATATTTGTGCCTAATTTCATGGAAACTACTAAACATATAGTAGACATGATGATAGGGAATTCAAATTTCAAATGGAATGAGGCAGGAAAGTGATCTTATCATGATATAAAAAATGCTATTGCTAATGCTCCAGTACTATGCCATCCAAATTATAAGTGAGACTTTATCATTTATTGATATTCTTCTGAACATACATTGTCAACTATTCTTATGCAGGAGAATGATGAAGGAGTACATGATCCTATTGCTTTTATGAGCATACCTTTAAAGAACCATGAGCTCAAATATTCAAAAATTGAAAAGCATGTTTTTTTAGTGGTCAAGGCTCTTAAATTTTTTTGGTTCTATATCCTACATTCACATTCAATAATTGTTTTCCAAGATGTAGTAGTGAAGAACATACTGATGCAATAGGATATAGGTTGCAACATTAGAGGAGCGTGGGTGGCAAAAATATAGGAATAAAATGTAGAGATTAAACCTACCAAGTTGATAAGAGGAAATGCTCTATGTAAGGAAATTGAAGAAAATGAAATCACTAAAGAGTCAAAAGAATCTGGTGAGAGGTAATTGGTGTTAGCTATAGGTCTCTATGATCCATGGTTTGAAAACAACTCTTACCTTTTAACATATGGTGAATGTTTAGAGGGCCTAAATGCAAAGCAAAGAAGAGACCTTAAACTAAAAGTAGCTAAGTATGTGATCTGGGATGGTAAGATTTTCAAAAGAGCTATTGATGGTACTTTCCTTAGGTGTTTAGATAAGCAACACAAGAAAAGTTGTTGAAGACATTTCATGATGAAGCTTGTGGAGGATATTTCTCTTCTTCAGTCATATCATTTAAAATACTAAGGCAATGTTATTACTAGCTTGGGATGTTTAAAGATGCATATGCTTGGGTAACAAAGTGTGAAAAGTGCAATATGTTTTCTAGACGTCCTCAACTAGCTGCCTTACCTTTGAGACCTGTTACCATAGAAGAGCCTTTCCAATAGTGGGGCCTTGACTTTGTTGGTCCTGTTAGCCCTACATCCAATGCTGGTCATCAATATATAATAACTACAACTAATTACTTCACTAAATGGGTAGAAGCTAAAGCTACAAAGAAGACTACTTCCAAGGTGGTCTGTGAATTCATAAAAGAAAAAATTTTGGTCAAGTTTGGTGTTCCTATTAAACTAGTGATGGATAATGCATCTTATTTTTCTTCAATTGAAATTACTAATTTTTGTTTTGAGTATGGGATCATCGTGGGTCATTTATCTGATTATTTCCCTAAAGGGAATGGATAGGAAGAGTCTAGCAATAAGAACTTAATTAGTATTGCTAAGAAGCTAGCGTCAAATAATCAGAAGAACTAGAAGAAGAGGATTTATGAGGCACTCTGGTCAGATAGAGTGACACCCAAGAGGGAAATTGGTATATCCCCTTTTGAACTTGTTTATGGAATTGAGGCCAATCTGCTTCTACCTCTAGAGTTAGCCATGAGAAAAATTAGAATAGTAATTGAGGATGATGTCTGTAAGGATGGTCTGGAGAAGAGGATCCTATATTTGAGAAAACTTGAAGAAGAAAGGAGGGAAATTTTAGACCACATTACATAGCACCAAATGCGAGTGAAAGAGCTCTTTGATAAGAAAACAAGACCTCAAAAATTTATCATAGGAGACATGGAACTACTTTGGGATAAAAGAAAGGTTTTGAAAGGAATGCATAAGAAGTTTAACACTCTATGGAAAGGTCCATTTATAATTCAAAAGGCATTTGAAACAATTCTTTCAAGTTGGTATATGAAGATTGTGAAGTACTACCCCTAACTTATAATGGTCAAGATCTCAAGCTCTATCAAATTGCATATTGAAAACAAGTAGCCCCTATACTGTACTATAGTTAAACTTAGTGTCTTGTGTGTGTCTTAGTTAGCCTTTTCCCTTCTATTTTCTTTTCCTTGTTCCTTGTTTAGTTTAGTTTTTTTTGCATTGTCACCTTTCATATCCTTTTGCGAAACCAGAGATTCTAAGTTCCTTGCTTGGGCATGCTCTACCCAAGTCCCCAATCAAAGCCTCCTATTGCCCCACTTTTTATTTTGTACCAATTTTGCAAAGTAGAAATTAACTGGTATTGTGTTTAGTCTAGTTGAGTTAGTTGGTCCTTTCTCCCTCAAGTGATAAGCATCTCCATTGGGTTTTCATCTTTTCTCTTCTACTGCATTGCATGGCCAGGTGGGTTTTCTTTATCACCACGAGTCTTTTGGGTAGTTTAGGACCTTGCTCGATGGAGATTCTTGAATTATGTTACTTTAGATGAACTACTTGTAGCTCATTTTTTTCCTGATATGAAGAAAGTTGAAATGGAAAAAAATCTAGTTTCATTTTCTCTTTGGTAGGTTTTCGCACCCTAAAGGTGAAACTCCATCGAGATTCACAAATGTGATTTGCAAGTTTAAATGAAGAGAAAGAAATTCTATTATGGATAGATCATTCAAGTATTTCCATTTTTCACTGCGAGAATCATTCAAAGTTCACTAAGATGATTAAAAAAAGCATCGGCGAAAAACTCAAAAATAGCTTATCCTTGGTAGGTTTCGAACCAAGAAGTCAGTTTTCCAAAATAGCATTTGTGAAAAGGTAAAGTGAGTGAGTGGGTCCCATATTTCACTTGCAAAGCCAATTTTATGTTTTTTGAAGGCTTAAAGTAAAGTGATTAGGGTAGAGAAGGTAAAACAAGGGCACAAGTGAAAAAGTAGAAATTGCCTTCTCCTCTGCGAGCTTTCTACCCTTCACAACAATTTTCCACAAGTAATAGAAAATCATTCCTGTAAGCATAGTAATTGTGTAAATTGATCATGGCATGTTTTGGGAAAATATTTGAAGCAAATCAATTGAGTTTTTGAATGTATTTTAAATAGAATCCAGTCAGGCATATTTCTACCCAAGGAGTACTTCATTTCTATTTCTCTGAAACAAGGTAAAAATGGAAAAGTAAGTTTGTAATTAAAGAAAGTTACCATTGATAGGAATAGTGAAAAGATAGGGAAAAATCTTTAGAACCTTCATATATTTACTAATTCAATGGATTTCTCCTTAAATTCCCTTGTGTGGTGCGGATCATGACAATCAATGGATAGATTAAGGGTTCTTATATAAAGATAAGTGTAACAAATTTTCAAATCACTGCTTTCTTTTTTGAATTGTCATGCTGAATAGTGATCCCAAAAAAATTTCAAAGTTACAAGGTTTACTCTTTTCTTATTAGATTTTAGTTTATCCTTATATTAGGCAAATGGCAACAAGATTCACCAATTTTGATGGATTGGGTGGAATCAACTCTACATGTCAGAATATCACAAACACTTCACTTCACTTCTTTGACATGCAAGACTTCAAAAGGATACTAAGGATTGAGCCAATTCACCCCATAATAGAGAAACTTTGAGGAAGTGGATTAGTAGAAGCAGACAGATTTCTAGTAGCAGTACAAGCTCCAGAGTTAATTATTGAATGTATTAATCATGACAATCCAGATACAAAACAAATCTAACTACTAGATCAAATAGTGCCAATCTCAATTGATAGTCAAGTAGTAGTGAACTGCCTATGGATTCCAGAATGAGAGGAGTTATTTGAATTAACAATTAGAGGAGCCTTGTTTGAATTCTCTCTGAAGAAGATGGTGTGGCAAAAGGAGATCATGAGTTCTTGGTTACAAAAGCCAAGGGGAGCTAAGAGTAAGGTCCCTAAAACCCTTTTTGGCACTAATCTCAAGCCCAAGATTATGGACATTCTGGTCCTCTTGCATTGACTTAAAGGTGAGGTAGAAGCCCTTAATTTTGTAGAATAATACTTCTTTTTGGTGCAAATTATTTGCTCAAATACACAATATGTTGACTAGACGTATGAGAGAAGTGAACATTTTTCTAGGGTTCTCAGTGCAACTAAGTTCTACAATTCATTTTATATGTCTTCTTTCTTGATATATATGTTGGCTTCCCTACAATTGTGGCCAGGACTCCCCAGATTAGAGAATTTCCCTGATGAGATGAAAAGCTATGAATTTTATGCATCCCTACAACTGTAGAATAGTTATGCGAATTATATTTGTGTAAATAATGCATTCACAATGAGAATATGTAGGGAACTCCAAGGATGTCTAGAGTAGAGATTCAGCCTAGAGGTAATGGCGGTCATCAGTCAATTTGGTAGTTATTTCATTCAATTCTCATCCATTTCTTATTTGATTCTTGTAGCATTTGATGGATTTCCTCTGAACCTTTCTAGATGCCAAAATGACATGATTGTACTCATTGATATCATGAGGCAAGCGATTCAGGTGAATGTGTTGAGCACCAGTTTGAGGAAGAAGGGGTATGAATTCCCTATGAAAGTTGGGGCCTACAATTGTAAGACTCGATCAGATGCTAAAAAAATGCTTAAGACATTTGAGAACAAGTACAAGTTAGAAGAGTATGAAGTGGTGAGGCCTATGTTTGACTCAAATGGGTATGCCAGAGATGTGCTTCAAATTGGAAGCATAATCAAGCATGTTACTAGTATGGAGGATTATTGGGTGGATTGTAAAGATAAGTTGGAAAGCCAAGATCAGACTTTTGCTAGATTGATAGTGGATCAAATAAAGACATATGGCATTAACTTAGATGTGGAAGGGCTAGAAGATGATGGGAAAAATATGTATAGTAATACATATTTGACCAAATTAAGAAATACTCCAATTAGTTATGAGCCATATGTTGATATAGAAGAAGACCTTGATGTTATGATGGCTTGGATCATCAAGAGAACCAAAAAATGGGTTGAATGGATAGCAAAAAAGGGCCAGAGTAAAGGTAGGACTACTCAAGCTTCTCCAGCCACTGCTACTCCCAATTCTTCTCAGAGTGCCACACCAAGTTTTACAACTACAGCCGCTCAAGGACCTACTCAATATGTAGGAGGAGGTGACCAATCCCTAGAGAAAAACATTTCAATAGCTCCAACTTGCCAAGGTAGTCCTCTAGTAGTTATTAGAGCCCAACCTAGCACCAAAGAAAAGAGGACTGAGGAGCCAGAAGATGGTGTTACTACTCTAGTCTTACCTCCTCATGTTACTACTCTAGTCTCACCTCCTCATGTTACCCCAACTCCATCTCCTCATCATAGCCCTGGTCCATCTACAAGCACTCCTCGTTTTAAGCCAACTAGTTCCCCCATTCAAATAGTAGAGATTAGGGATGAAAAGAGTAGTAGCGGTGAGTCCATTGAATTTGATGAAGCTACGCAAAAAAATCAAGAGGAAGAGAGAGTCCTAAGTTCATCTAGGTTTCTTTTTCAAGATCCAAAGAATCCTTTTTCTATAGCTACAGTGGCAGTGACTTTGATGAGGAAGAAAATGTTCAATATAGATTCACTTGGGGCTGTTTCTCAGGTGATTAGTATAGAGTCCTAGCTAGAAGACACCTTATAAAGGAAGAGAAAGAGGAAAGAGGAGAGAATCCTTCCAAAAGATACTATGTCTCAAGCAGTTCACTTTGGATCTACAATAGTGAAAGCTAAGAAGCAAAAGACTTTATCAATACTTGGGCAAGATCCAAAAATAAGACACTTAACAATGTAGATAGCAAAGCCAAACAAAGTAGAGAGAATTGAGTACATGACACTCGATGATTTCACTCTGCATTCAATTGATCTTGGAGAGGCTAGACATGATACAAAGGTAGGCCTATAGAGATCAAGTAATGAGGTGATAGAAGAACAATTCAAGAGCCTCAAATTGTCAAAAATAAAGATGAAGGCCAAGATTGAAGAATTGAAAAGATTTATCAGGTAGTTAGTTGTTCCATTGGCAACCATTACTGGTGTGGATGCTACTAAGAACCCCACAATAGAAGCAGTGCAAGCTTTCATCTAATAGCTTCAGAAATATAGGAATTTTGGTCAGATTGGAAGAGAATGGATTGAGAAACTCAATGCAGATGGAATTGCTCTAATCAATCAAAATTGAAATGTTATACTTCGATTGGAAACTCAGAAGGATAATATCATATCTAATCACAACACTTTTCCTATAGAGAAGGCAAGATGTGATGAATGCATTTCTCTCCTAAAAATGATCATCCAAATGAAGGAAAAAGAGGCAGTTGAAGTAAAGATTTTGAAGAAAGGGACTAAGCCTCTATTTGAATGGCTTCAAAGCATGCAATTTAAGTTGGAGATGATTCAAGAAGCTGAAGAGGGACTCAAAGAAATAGGGGAAAAAGTGAGGAAGACCCAAGATAGAGCATTCAAACTCATGCGATGATTACAAATTGACTCACAAACTAGTGGGCAAGGGAAAGCTCTTATTGGGATAGAAGTAATGAAGAACAACTTCTCCACATACTTGAGTAATCTATTTGGAATGACTTCAAGCAGTCAAAATAGAGTATCAGAGTTGAAATGCTTGGTGGATGTGTACACATGGTTGCTGAAGAATTGTCAAGTCAGCTAAATGCAGTAAAGGAGTTGGCCCAAGAGCATTCAAAGTGGCTCTTAAGATTCACTAAGGTGCATGTGCCTAGTCCCAAAGAAATGATTCCAATTATAGTTGCTACTAAGGCATATAGAGAAAAAACTAAAAAAGGAAAGAAGCGCAAGTGATTTAGCTGATGCCCCCTTTTCATTTTCTATTGTAAATTTTGCAAATTTTGTGAATTTTGTAATATGAAAAATTGGTATCTTGCCATTTGTCATCCTCAGAAGATGAACTGATTAAAATTCCTATTGTAACGGTCATCTCTCAAACTCTATATGTATGAAGTTGAATGATTAATGAAGGGTCAAATTTTTTGGTGTAGGATTCTTGATGTTGGAGAGTCAATTAAAGAGTATTTTATGTCAATTATTTTCTATTCTAGTAAGTTGATAGTTGTTAATTAGCTAATTCTTTCTCTTAAACTAAGTTATGTTTAGAAGGAAAGGAGGTTTCATTCCTATGTTTTGAGGTTGTGGAATAAACCCAGTAGGATGTGCAGTAAATAGGTTTTGATTTATGTTTTAAAAGCACTAGTACTATATCTTAGAACTTCAAGGTTAATCAACCTAGGTCTTGTAGAGCCTGAAGTGAAGAAGTATTTATCCTTATAGTTGGCCCAAGATTGTATTCAAGTGCATCCATCATAGGGATTTTCTAGCCATAGATGCATTTTTTTGGTTTCTTGGTTATTTCCAAAACTGTTAAATCAGGAGCCAACAAAATGGTGACTTTGTTGGGGACTTTCATTTAAGTGTTGCCATAAATAGTGAATCATTTAAGATCTGTGTTTATCTTGGGTAGAGTTTGAAGTAAGCATTTCATGGTGAGGTTTCTCATGGGTTTGGAATTTGTATACATTTTTCCTAAGACTGTCACTAAAGGATTTATCATTTGTTCAATTCTTTTTTCCCATTTTGATAGAGTGGGTGGAAACTCAAAAGGGTTTTAACCTGTGTCAAGATTGAGAAATTTGTTGTCTTAAAAACATGGAAAATAAAAAAAATACATGGGAAAATGTTAGGAAAAACTCGGGAATCAAATTACAAATTGATCTCCCTCCTAGAGGAAGATAGAATTGGGCTGTGAAGGGAAATTAGATTCAGAAAGGAAGCTATTCATAGGAGCAACTAGTTGGAAAATATAATGCTCACCATTCTACTATTGAATAGGTGCCTTCCTCCAAGGGTCTGAGGTCTCACCCAATTTTTTTTGATGATGATTTCTATAATACCCCTGAAATGATATGTCAGGAAAAGGTTATGGAACCACATGTATTTAGTCTTGAGGACATGACAAGTAACAATCTTTTCCAACATAGCACAAACCCTTTCATGTTAGATTATTCCCCTAAAAAGGTCAGACATAGACACTTAGAACCTGAGAATTCCAATGATGAGAAAACATCTGGGTCTAAATTCACTACCCCTGATCTTGATGAGATTGAAATTTTGAAAGCTGAGCTTGCTAAGCAAGAAGCTATAAATAGGAGATTTCAAAGGGAAAGGGAACAAAATATCATGAAGGCTAATGAAGAAAAGAAAGAATTACTTAGGAAAATCACTACTATGAAGAAGAAAAATGAGATAGTAGCTAGTGCCTGACAACTTGAGATTGTGGGACAAGTTGAACAGCTTAAGAGGCAGGAGCATAATTTGTTGGAAACTCAGAAAATGAATCTAGAGGGACTTGTAATACAAAAAATTAGGAACTATACTACTCTAGAAGCTTATAAAAATAGAGTAAAAAATGTGGAACCTATTGTAGGGGCTAAGGAAAAAGGAAAAAAAAAGGAGATTGGTATTAGGATCAATGAGCCAGTAAAGACAATTCAAATCCATGATTCTATGTCACCTCTGATATTGAGTTGGAAAAGAGAAGGAAAGAAAGGGATGCTTTGGTCAAGAGATTGGAGATTGCAAAAAGTGAGGCTGTTATAGCTGAGATGAACAATAAGATCAAATTCTTGGAAAATACCAAGAGGTAGTCGACAGCAATGCCTAAATATGATGATGGATCTAATGATGCAAATCAGAATACTACTAAGGTACCTATTTCTTTCTTGTTTTCATCTTCACTAAAGGTAGATCTTAACAAATCTATTTGTGATGCTAGCACTAGTAATACTATGAATAAAAAATAAAAAAATAGTGCTAATCACCCCAAGATTGATTTACAAAGAAGACATGTTCAATTAGAAGGCTATAGGAAAATATATTTTGATGGAATCCATGGTTTTCCAAATCCTATTCCACAAGAAATGAGGAAACGATTGCCTAAATTTGATAGAAATAATGCTATCTCTTGTGAGGACCATTTAAGGAGTTCTCTTGATATGATGAGTGATTATGAGGTTGAAGCTAAAGATGTCATTATGAAGTTGTTTTTACAGTCATTAACTAGAGATGCCTGAGAATGGTTCAAGAGACTTCTTGAATTGTCTATTTTTTATTGGAAAGATAAAGAGTATTTTTTCAAAGCTCAATATGGTGACAAGAAAAATTAGAGCTATATTTTGGGTGAATTCAATAATATCAAGAGGTTTCCTATTGAATCTGTTACTAAATTTAACACTAGATTTTAGAAAAGGATGTGCAAGATAATGTAAGCCATGCAAATTGATGACAAGGTATGTCTGATCACTTATCTAAATGCTTTTGATGGTAAAATGGCATACAAACTTAGGGATAAAGAGCCTAAGACCTTAAGAGATTCTTTAAGGATTTCCATTAATATAGAAAATAATTTAAGGATTTTAGGGAGATTAGAAAGAAAAAGAGGTGATCCTAGGTTATTTGGGAATAAGGGAAATAGAAAGGAAGAAAATAAGGTCATAGGAGGAAAAAGGCAAGAGCCTAGTGAAATGAGTCAGATTCTAAATGCTATAAAAGGTCTAAATCTTCCTCAAATGAAGAATGATAGGAACCCCATTGATAATAGGGTCCCTTATCAATCAAATTTTAATAGACAAAATAGGCTACAAAATTTCCCTTACAATACTACTTGGAAGGATGGTCAGCTTAGTATCCCTCCTCCCAAGAACAACAACAACAAGGTGACCCTTGATCCTTTGTGAAAAAATTCTATAAATTTGGTAGATGATCTTGAGTTTGTTGCTAAACCTATATGGTGATTTGCATGTCAATTACCCCATTCTCCTGAATCTTGTGCAGTAACATTGTCATTCCAAGGAAATAAAGCTATAATAGAAAAATGTCATGAGCAGGGAGAAAATAATGATGATGTAGGATGAAATATGTTTGAATCACATTATTTTGACTGTGAGGATTATGACAGAGATGTGTATGACCAAATATAGTTTTAGAATATCATACAACAACAAGTATTTTCTAATGAGAGTGATCTAGAATAGTTTTAGAATATCATACAAAAACAAGTATTTTCTAATGAGAGTGATCTAGAAGACAATTTGTGTAACATGTTAAATGCAAAGGAAGAAGTGACACTGAGAAAAACTTCTAGGGAAGAAATTGATCAAATTATTGCAAACATGATAACTTAGGTTCAGACTAGAAACATGGCTCAGAGAGATGAAAGTAATAAGGTAGTAGGTATTTTCATAAAAGGGGTTGATCATAAGAAAGGGGAAATTGTGAAACCTAAAGAGGCTCCTGCTGTGAAGGTTAAAATTGCTAATAGAAGATGGGAACAAAAGAAAGGAGGAAGTCCTAAAGATATGGAGTTTTCAAATAGTGTCCCTAGAAAAGCAGAAGAGAAGGTATCAAAGATCATCACAAAACATGATAAGAATCATCAAAATGCTCTGAACACTTTGGATAAACAAGATGAGAAAAGGATATGACTAATGATGATCCTTTTGGTTCTTCCATAGATATGCTTGTTGTTTTGTCTTAGATTACTATTAAGGTTCCATTGTCTGAATTGCCAAGAATCCCTGAACACTGAAATAAAGCTATAGCATGGTTGGGAAATATTGATGTAAAGGTAAGTCAGGATTGTAATGAAAATCACAGTTCCAAAGAAAGTAGTAAAGAAGAAGTAAAGAACAATGAAGTTGAAGGAGTTGTCTCTCAAATTCCTCAAATGTTTTTAGATAATTCTATAAATCAATGTTTGGAAAATGTTGAACCATTTTTCTTGAGCATTTTAGTAAATGGTAAAACATTAAAAAACTGCATGATTGATTCTGGTGCTTCCAACACTGTGATGCCTTTTGAAATAATGAAGGAATTAGGTTTAAAAGTGGATACTACTCAAGGAAGATATTGTGCTATGGATAAAAGAGAAGTGATAGTCATAGGTACTATAAACTCTTTGCCATATAGATTAACATCCTAGCATGACAAAGAGCTTACTATGAGTGTATTGGTTGTTGATATTCCACCTCAATATGGAATGTTGTTATCAAGAAAGTGGAGTACTACTATGGAAGGGAGTTTATAGTGTGATTTGTCATTTGCTACTTTCAATATTGAGGGAAATTTGATAAAAGTCAATAGGGAACCTAAGAGTATATACATGATAGAGGAAGATAAAAATATGACAAATTTTGTGGATACAGACATTCATGCATTCAGAGCTGAGGTCCTAACTTTGAAAAAATCTAAGAAAAAATCTCAGATGGAAATGGAAGTTGATACAAAAATAGATAAGGGTGATCTGTGGACTATGTTTTTTGATAATTCATGTTACAAAGATGGATCTGGTGTAGGCATTTTGTTGATATCTCCAGTAGGGGTAACATACAAACTTTCCTTTACTTTAAGTTTCCCTTGTACTAAAAATATAGAAAAATATGAGGCTTTGTTGTTAGGTCTTAGATTAGCTCATAGGCATGGGATAAAGTGTTTACATGTTGTAGGGGATTCTAAACTGGTAGTATCCCAAGTAAGAAATGCTTATGTGTCAAAGAATAAAACATTGAAATAGTATAGAAATGTAGTGTGGGACATGATTGAATGTTTTGATGAATTTGGAATAATTTGGAAGGATAGGAAAAATAATAAAATGGCAGATTTACTAGCAAATATAGCAATAAAACTTGATGATGTCACATTTGCTGGTGTGTCTAAAATTGAGATTCAAACTAGACCTTCTATCCCTGATAATATTTAGAATTGGCAAGTGTTTGAAGATGATAATGATATTTTGAGATTTTTGAATTGTGAGCATAATTTATAAGGATAAGAAATTGATGTTGCGGCCTACGTGGGAAATATAGATGGAAAAGATACAATTTTTGGGCAGGAAGTTGTGCAATTGAAGACAAATAAAATTCCAAAGGGTCTAGTTGTTTTAGAAACTATTTTTGACAACCAAGATAGGTCACAAATGGATACTAATGGGTACAATGCCAAGGATTTAGAGGAGGTGAACTTGGGAACTCAGGAAACACCTAAAAAGGTATATATTGGTAAGAAATTGCCTCCTAAAATTAGGAAAGATCTAATAGACCTGCTAAGGAAGTATAGACACATATTTGCATGGTCATATGATGATCTAAAAGCCTATAGGGAAGATCATTTTCAACATGAAATCCCTATGAAGCTAGATGCTAAAAAGGAGAGCTAATAAACCCAACCTTGGCTCTCAAAATGCAAGAAAAATTGATCAAGTTAAGAGATGCTGGGATCATAAATCCTATTAGACATTCTTCTTGAGTATCCAATTTAGTTCCTGTCAGGAAAAAATATCGAAAGATAAGGTTATGTGTTGACTTCAAAAATCTCAATATGTCTTAAAAGATAATTATGGATTGCCAAATGTGGAAGCCATGTTGCAAAGGGTTGTTGGTTCAGAGCTTTTGTCAATGATGGATGGTTTTTCAGTTTATAATCAAGTAGTTGTTAAAGAATCAGAATAGTTTAAAACTACTTTCACTACTCCATCGGGTACTTATGTTTATGTCAGGATGCCTTTTGGGCTTACCAATGCTGGGGCTACTTTTCAAAGGGCTATGGATGTGGCTTTTGCTAACATTATTGACAAATTTCTTGTTGTGTATTAGGATGAACTTACTGCTTACTCCAAGGATTAAAATGATCATTGCATGCACCTAGAAAAGGTATTTATCAGAGCCCTTAAATAAGGAATATCTTTAAATCCAAGGAAATGTAACTTTGGTGTCACTGAAGGAAAATTGTTAGGACATCTAGTTAGAAAGCACGGAGTAAGAATTGACCCTAAAAGGGTAGAAGCAATAGATAAGATTTAGAAACCCAAGAGTATTAAGGGCATCTAGTCATTCTTTGGATAGATCAATTTTCTTAGGAGATTTGTGACAAATTTTGCAAAGATTAGTAGGCCTATATCAAGAATGCTAAAGATGGGATCTGAGATAAAATGGAATGGTGAAGCTAGTATTGTATTTCAGAAGATTAAACAAGCTATAAAAGATGCCCCTGTTCTCAGAGCTCCTGATTATGATAAAACAATGCATATATTTTTTTGCCTCATTTCACACTATTGTTGTAGTACTATTACAGAAAAATGAAGAAGGTTATGAGCAACCTATTGCATTCTTTAGCAAGTCTTTGTAAGAAGTGAAGCTTAAGTATGGCATCAATGAAAAATAGGAATATGCACTAGTGAAAGGAGTTAAGTCTTTTAGATGTTACTTAATAGGAGCTACTATTATTTCTTTTGTTCCTACTACTGCTATGAAGGACATATTTTCACAACAGGAGGTATCTGGCAGGAGATGTAGATGGATTAATAGGATACAAGAGTTTAACATTGATATTTAGATTACTAAATTGGTTAGGGGTCAAGGTTTAGCCAAATTGATGATAGAAGCTAATCTAGAGGAAAATACAATTAATCAAGTTGATGATAGTTGTAGGGAGAATCTTTGTGATATAGATATCTCTGATTGGTACAAAGACATAATTTATTATTTACAAAACATGAAATCTCCATTAGAGCTAATAGATAACCAGAAAAGATCTTTGAAGTTGCAAGCTATAAGATATGTTATAGTACAGGGTCAATTATTGTGGAGAAATACGGAAGGGATACTTTTGAAGTGTGTAGGTGAAAATGAGTCTAAAAGGATCCTAAAAGAGATGCATGAAGGTGTATGTGGTGGTCACTATATGGCTAAAACTACTACCCATAAGATTTTGAGGGCTGGGTTTTGGTTGCCAACACTTTTTAAAGATGCTTATAACTTTGTGAAATTGTATGATACTTGTCAAAGATTCAGTGGGAAGTTGAAGTTTTCTAGAAATCTACCCTTAAGACCTATTGAGGTGCAAGCACCTTTTCAATAGTGGGGAATTGATTTTATTGGTGAGATTTCAAATAAATCTAGTGGTGGACATTCTTGGATCCTAGTGGCTATTGATTATTTCACTAAGTGGATTGAGGTAGTCCTTACTAAGAATGAAACAAGGAAAGTGGTGATCAACTTCATTTTAAATAATGTCATAACTAGTTTTGGATGTCCTCACAAGATTGTAACTGATAATGCTATGTGTTTAAGATCTGATGAGTATAAATAATTCTACAAAAAATATTGCATTATAGAATATACATCCTCACCTTATCATCCTCAAGGGAATGGCCAGGTAGAATCAAGTAATAAGAGTATATTAAAAATTATCAAGAGGATCTTAGGAGAAAAAAAGAAGGCTTGGGACTCAAAGTTGCCATTAGCTCTGTGGACTGATAAGGTTACTGTGAAAAAGGCCATTGGGTGTGCCCCATTTGATTTGGTTTATGGTATATAGACTAGACTTCCACAAAATAACCTCAAAGAGATGTATAGATTTGTTCAATTGTATGAAGATGATATCATTGATGAGATGCAACTTAGAATGGATGATATATTGCAACTAGAAGAAACAAGGAGAGAATCTGTTGTTCAAAATGCTAAGTTGCAATCACAAATGAAGTATTTATATGACAAAAGAGCTAGTAACAGGAAATTTGAAATAGGTGACATGGTACTGATGTGGAATACTAGAGTGGAAGCTAAAGAAAAGCATGGTAAATTTGACCCAATCTAGCTTGGCCCATATAAAATTTGTGATAAAAATGGAGAACATTCATATTTTTTGAAGGATTTAACTAGAGGCATTCTTGAATTGCCAGTTCATGGACAATTCTTGAAGAGGTACTTTTCTTAAAGTATCCATTTTTCATGAACAGTAGCATTACGGTTCTTGGCTTGTCTGTACATTCTATATATTTTGTAAATCCCTATAAATAGTCTCTCTACATAGTTTGGTGTTTGGTTTCTTGTTTCTATGTGTTTTTTTGTGCTCTTTGAAGAAGTTGTCATTTTTGTATCAAGTTTGTGGTCTGCTCTCCCAAAGATTCTAAATTCTTGCATAGACTCAAGTAGTCTATCATCCCCAGATAGAGCCACTGTTGGTCTAATTTTTCGCTGATAATTTTCCCTTGCCTAGGTAAAAAATTAGACTAGATCTACTAATGGTGTGAAAACCTTTTAAAAATATGTGAATATTCTCCATCCTTTTTAATGTTTCTACACCCTGAGTCTCCCCTTTTCCTTTTTGTTTCTCACTACCCAATCCTTGAAAGATCTACAATAGTCACTATCTTGCTATGAAAAGATTCAAGTGTTTTACCCTTAGCAACATAGTGACTACTGCTAAGTTGAAAGGTGGTGCCATCAAATGGACATGTAATTTTATTATTATTTCAAAAGCATTAATGTTTCGGCCCCAAATTATGCATAGTCATTGGAGGTCGCTATATCACTATCAAGAAATTTGTGTTTCTCATCGTTAATGACATAGCGCCTTGATGGAGAGTATCCTATGGAAACATTTTAGATAAAATGGGTCCCAGAAAATGCTTCATGAAATATCAATTATAAAGTTTTGGCACATGATGGATCTAGTGGGATACACATATACAACAAGAAAAGTGACAGCATTGGAGGTCACTATATCACTATCGGGAAACTTGTTCTTCTTGTCGTTAGTGACATAGTGCCCAACTAGTAAACAAAAACACATAGTGGGACACAAGAAACATGGTAATATGGCGAGGTTTTTAAAATAAAAATTTATATGCTAGTGGATTAGAGTTTTCTCATGTCACCAATAACTAGACCCACACACTAATTCATGAAACATATGAAAGATTTTGATTGTCAGATCAATCATATATCTATGATCGTTGCTATCTCACTATGGTGAGTTGCACAAAGGCTCTGAATAGTGACATAGTGATAAGGGGCCCACCATATTTCTCTTCAGTAATGCATCAAATGTCTTCCGCATGATCAATGCAGAATCAACAATCCTCACTATCTTATTATGGAAAGTTGCAAGTTGTTTAGTCTATGCGACATAGCGAGTATGGGATCCACCACTTCTTTAGGGTACTTTGTGCAATTTCTTTACCTTTGATTTGGTCTCAGATTGATGGTTGTCGCTATCTTGCCATGAAGAGTTGCTCAAAGGATATGTATACCGAGATAGCGATTTAGCAACACGTGTCCTCAAAATTCTGTGGGTCCAGTTCAAAGCGCCAACAGTGAAGGAAAGGTATAGATGGAAGCATTTTATTGGGTTGACTACTAGCATGTTAAGAAGAAAGTGGGTTAGCCCAATTTTCATTTCATAGTCATTGATCTTGTCTTGATCAACGATTGCCACTTACCCACAATTTCAAAGTGCAAGAAATTTAAGGAATGTGGGTAAGAAGTAATGAGACACGTGGCCCACTCAAAAGGATATAAGGTTCATTGCATTTTGAATTAGAACTGCCCAATGTGGTGAAAATCTATGGGTAAAATTTAAAGCTGATTGCAATTTGGAGTTAATAGTTACTAAGAGTTAAATATGGCATGGAGCTCAAAGCTTGGACACAAAAATCTTATCCAACAATCCTGAGAGTTATGGTGGGAATTATACAGAGAGGAGGTGTAAATTTAATGTTGTAGATGAAATTGCAATCAGATGTAGATACATTTTCATCTGATTTAATTTCTTCAGCCATTGTAAGGATGAATTGAATGTTTTGGAGGTAGTGGAAGCAATTGTTTTTTCTAGCACCTACACAAGTTGATCTTCATGGAAAAGTTGATATGACAAGTAAAGTTTAGAATTTTGGAGCCACAGTGTAGATTGTGATGATTTCTTGATATTCCCTCATGAGATATTTGCTTATTTTAAGTGGAGATATAGCAGATATTTTGGTATCATTTATGATTTTCAAAGTGCAGGTAGATGAGGAAGTTTAGTTTCAACAACTCTAGATTAAAGAATCTTTCAGTGGGATAGATGTCAATTCTAGATTACAATTCCTAAAAGATCTTTTCTCCTATATATCTTCCTTTTCTGCTTATTGTAAGGGTTCCAATTTTTTAGGACTTGTGAGACCACAAGGTTGGCTTTAGTTTTTAGAGTTGTGATACCAATTTTCTTAGTGTTATCTTATTTTGAACATCATATTGTATTCCTTTTGAGGCATTCCATATTATAGAGTCATTCTTTGTGTATTTTCTGAGTTTTGATATGTAGATGATGTATTGGTTTCAAGGAAATTAATGCAAAGAGTTTAACCTTCTTAGTTTCATTCTGATTCTCATCTCCTTCTTCTATTATCTATAATGATTTGTGTTTGAGAACAAAAAGCTTGAACTCAGTTGCAATCCCTTAAGGTTGTATATTAGAATAGATTTTCTATTGGAACAAAGAGCCAAGTAAATGCTTGTTAATACTGATAGGGTTGCAGGTTTATGAGAGTTGTTATGAAGATTGATGTATGTTTGCAAGTCAAATAGATAGATCAGATGCCTAAATATATGAGTATACTTTAGGTATCCATATACATGTTAAGGTTTAGTTGATGCCCAATGGAAAAGGGACTGGTCAGCTTGAAGGATACATGTTCTTTGTTGTTGCATACCCGGGTTATGCTGAGAAAATCAAATCTTTAAATCAAAATCAAATTCAAATCATCTTTACATTTTATTTTGAAAAGCTATAATAGAATGCCCTCACTCAACTTATGAGATTCATAGATTTTCATTTAGCTATTGTAGATCTGTGTTGTTTCATGAGTTGCTAGGAGATATAAGGGTCTTCATCTACAGTAAATAGGTTCAGATTTATGTTTTAAAAGCACTGGTACTATATCTCAAAACCTCAAGGTTAACCCACCTAGGTCTTGCAGAGCCTAAAGTGAAGAAATATTTATCCTTATAGCTGGCCCAAGACTGCAGTCAAGTGCATCCATCATAGGAATTTTCTAGCCTTAGATGCATTTGTCTGGTTTCTTAGTTATTTCCAAAATTGGTAAATCAGGAGCCAACAAGCAGTATTGCTAATAGACCTATTATAAGTAGGGTTTTGAGAACAAGGTTAGGGAGGCCTAAAATTTTGAGCTTGTTACCTTTCCATAGTCACCATCTTGTTACCCATTTTATGGACCATCGAGAGATTATCCTCTAGCTTTGTTCCTAGATTAGAACTTTGGTCTTGCAGCTTCTTGTCTATTTTTTGCATCATTATTTTGATCATGGCCTCGATCTTATCTACCTCATTGGAAGATGTAGAAGCTATTGAAGCTATAGAAAGAGGTTGACATGTAGATGTAGGAGGGATAGGGACTATTGGAGGTCTATGAATAGGAGTATCTAGGAAGAAGGGCATAGGAGGCCTTGGAGCCAATTTTCCTTGTATCAATATATTTTCTATCCTAATGGCAATTTCATAGGCATCAAGTAAGGTGTCTCCTCCCATAGATTTTATGGTGGTAGTAATATAATTGTTAAAGACTTTGAGGTAATACAAAAGAACATTACTAGGAGAAGGCTTGATTGTAGTGGGTATTCTATCCCATGTCTTTTGGAATCTATAATTAAAATCAGTCATATATTCATGGGGGGCTCTCTTGATAGTTGTTAACTGCTCCAAGAGTGATAGGTGATCACTTTTATCTTCAAAGTGCTTACATAATCTAGCTCCCAACCCATCCCAACCATTAATAGAGTTATGAGCCAAACCTCTATACCATTGCAAGGCCTTTTCTTTTAAGGATGAAGCTAGAAGCCTAATAGCAACATCATCTTCTATAATACCATGTATATTACAGACATTTGAAACTTCTTGAATGTGTTCTAAAGGAGAGATAGAAGTTTCACTAGTAAATTCAAGTATACTTTTGAGGGATGATACTGGTATATCATGTCTTTGAGCCAATAGGAGAGGACTTCCACCATTAACGATGGCAAAAGCATGAGCTCTAGGTTGTTCCATATGGAATAATGGTTTATTTATATGAGTAGATGGTAACTTAGGATGAGATCTAACAATAGGAGGAGTAGAGATGGATCTTTCGGGCATATTTTTTGATGTTGTATACCTAATTGGTGATAAAGATACTCTAGTCTTTCTTCTTCTAGAATTCAAAAATAAAAGCTCTTAGTATTGAAATTTACCTCTAGAAGATGCCCTTGTTTTAGCTTTGGTCATGAATAACTACAACTTAGTCTAATCAAGATGTGAAGGTTGTAGAGTCACCAAGTGCTTTATGTGATGAGCCTCTTGAAGGCCTACAATAATATCTTCTCAGCATTAATCTTGAAATCTTTCTTTTGACACTAGTAGACTTGAAATTTTTTGAATATTGTCCCACCACGTGGGCCAAAAACTATTGTCACAAAAGCTTGCACCCTTGTCCAAAGTTTTTACCTAAGGGAAACATTATGAAACATGGAAACAACCTCCAAGCTGTGGGAGTTGAACTGTGAGGTTGAGTCTTTGGAGAAGGCCAACTTCCTTTGCTATCAAGATGCACCTAACTACTCTTGAGAGGAAAAGGGAGAAAGAGATGTAAGATACAGAATCTACCTAATCTATTCTAAGGAGGTGATGCACCAAAATAGAGTGTTCAAACCAATCTCTGCCCATATATGCACTTTTGAACCATCATGACACCTAAAGGTATACACATCCAAACTTTTTTTAATCCAACAATCACATGTAGATGAGAAAACCAAAATAAATGATGAAAGGAAAATGAGATTCACTTATATATCATTCATATGCCAAAAAGAGATAAAGTCATGCAAGATTTTAGATATTCACAATTCACCAATGAGTGTCAAATAGTTCTTGCACTACTCATCAATGGATGAAGGAGATAAGACATAATGTCATACAGTTTAGAGGGAAAGGCGATTTTTAGTAGCAAGCTAGAGAAATCCCACCAAAACAAAAAGGGTTTGACCTTTTCAAAAGTTACAAAATTAGCCTTTATAGCTCAAACATAACTGAGATATTTCCTACCCTAAACCAAACTCAACTACTACACCTAGTAGTTACTTCAAATTTGGAAGAAATCTAATCATGAAACAACTCCAGATGTAATAATAATAGGAAGAAACCAAAAATCAATGTATCCAGTGATAAGAGATCAAATCCAAAAGATTTGATCATTAAATGTAATAAAGAGGCATGGAGATGTGTTAACACCATGGAACAAGCCCCAAAATGTTGGTTCGCCTTGAAGAAATGATCCTTGCAACTTTCCATAGTCATAACAAATAAATCTGCACCACTGTCAAAGAAAACACAGGATGGGATAACATGCAAGTTAACTTGCCACAAAAATACAGAAATTGACCATGTGGAAAAGATTTGATTTTCCCAAAAAATGTATGAACCATTGATGTAGATCTCCTTTATTGAATATGGATGACCTAGATGCTACAAGAAAATCCCCAACACTTGGTTTAAAAATAGCCCTTGATCAAGATTTAAATAGGTAATTCTTTCTTTGTCATTTTCCATGATCACCATAGGTCTTAGTGTTTACAATCTGGTTCATTGGGTTCATTTTATTTGTTTATCTTCCTTCTTTTCTATAATAATCTTGTCCATTGAATTAGATCATAGGTATTATACATAATACTCTCATTGAATTTAATGACCTAACTCATCAATCTTATCTACAAAATAGTTTAGATCTCACAAGAAATCAACGTAGTTAACTAGAAATCAAGATTTTTCAAATTCATTCATAACATTGTTATTTAGCAATCACTAAGTTCTATCACTCGATCATCACTTAATCACTTAGTCCCTAAAAACCTTCTATTTTGGGGTCAACCATCTTGCTTGGTCGATATTGACGCTCAATCAACACTAGATTTTCTTGAGACTTGCTACAACTTAGTCAATACTAACATCACTCAACATTCTATAACCTTTTACTCTATTGCTTAGCTTAGCTTTACATTCTTGTTATAAACAATCACTTTTCCTTATCAAAGTCTAACTAATTAAATGTACATTGTAGCTTCCTTTCCATAACTCTACCTTTCCTCTAGGTTCTATTATTATGAGCAATTTCTCAAATCTTCTTCATGAATCAAATAGATATAACATTTAGACTAGGTAGCAATTTGTTTTATCAATGGATTTGACATCAATGGCAAAACAACAATTGTTACAATTGTATGTTTCCAAAATGAAGGTCCCGTAGAAATGAACAAGAAGACATAAGAAATGTTGATTTAATTACATATTACTAATTACACTTGACTTAAGTTTACTTAAACTAATGTATTTTCATGTCAATTATCATGTAGAAACATAGGAGTTTGAATTTTTCTTTAGCACATAGTGTCGAAGAATTCCACATTTGGTGAATTTGGTTGTTATATCACACACCTCTTTATTTGTGAGAGTCACCTCTGTGTTCTTATCAAAGTATCATCCCCTCATTATTGCACTTATTTTTATGTATAATAGAGGATGATCCACTTTTAGTGGATCTATATAATCATTCCTGCTTATTATGTGTTTCCTATATATTCTAGCTCATCTACATTTATTGCATCATTATTATTTGATTATTGATCGTCATTAAAACTAGTCATTTTAGGATCATATCATTTTGTCTCTCTTATTGTGTTATCTATTAAACTTTGGGATCTATGATTTCTTTTTATTTTCCTTAGAAAGATCCTAATATGGTATCAAAGATTGATGTAAATTACTACATTGTATCAAATCTATAGGAGTGTCATTGTATAGCCTATTTTGAGAGAATGTTTTTGTAGGTCAAGATTAGAGCTTGTTAGTGTGAATAATAGGTTGGAATCACATTGAGAAGGCCCAAAAATCTCCAATTTGACTTTTTCATCCCAATCATAAATTTGAGGCAAAATCTAGAGCCATTTGAACTTTGGAGATGCAATGATGAAAATTGATGAAAGGTATTCCCCTTAATACAACAAACGCATAACATAAATGAGAAATAACAACAATTGGCAAGAACAAAATATGGGTATCTAATTATCATCACAACTAGGGAATTACAAAATTTTGAAATACAATATGCAAAGCCACATGGGCCCGTCCTTACAATAATTTTCAACACAAAGCCATGAACTATCACCCATAATTATCCTAGCCAGTGCATGATCATTTCTTATATAAACATTTTTACACCATCTAGGAAGTTTCTAGACATCAAACCCTAACCCTAGAGATTGACTAACTATAAAATTACATATAGAGTCAGCCTAATACATCTTTGACACTTATTTTGGAAATTTTGGTTAGCTCAACTTTAGAAGGCCATAACTCTCCAATCATTACTATGATTAGCTATTATAATCACTTTTTGGAATCATTAGTTTGCGAGCTTTAGTTCTCAACTCACATAAACTCTAGTCAATCTTGTTTCAGAGCTTATCTGGGGCCTATAATGCCTTCAAAATTGAGCCTAGAGTTTTTATACCAAAATTGCGCATAAACAATCTGTAATAACTTCAAGAATACTTATGATATGGCACTAAGCCTGAACTATTAGGATAATATATCTAAGATGAAAATCTGCCTCTAAAATTAGGACATTCTAAGATCGTCTAACTAACTTACTAAGTAGCAAGCCTCTAGAAACAATAGCTCAACACTAAGACAACCCTTATTCAAGAAATAAAAAGGAACTATTTTTTGGTGATACAAGATTAATCTACACCTAGGATGCTCTTGCATCAAACACCCAGGATAATTTGAGAATGACCCCATCACATCACATTTGCTTGGAGGAAATCAAGATGGTCAACCTCCTCCCTTGGTAGCCATGATGAATTCTCTATTGTTCTCTCTTATCATTTAAGAAAATACTCTTCATATGTTATATTTAGTGTGTTATTTCCAACATGACTTTCCAAAATCTCCTTAATCTACTTTGTAGCTGACCTAGCCATTGGAATACTCCACTACACTTCTATAAATTCATCTCCATAATCTCCTTCATAATAATTTGTCAAATCTAAAATGTTAAATATTGGTGAAATATTTAGTTCAACACAAAGCTCTACTTTGTAGGAATTTTTTTAATCATGCTTTTGAATTGTTTTGCATCTTCCAAACTTCTTCATTTAAAGCTTATTCTATGTACCCACTAGAAAATGCTCCTTTCTCAAATGAACCATGGCTTCATCTCCAATATCAATCCCTGATACCTTCTTTTCACATCTGCCTTAGCCTTGTACTATGTATTCATCTTAATAATGTTCTCCTCACCTCCTCATGGATGTTCTTCAAATGCTTAGAAAAAATCTTCCACTTCAGTATTACATATTTCTCCTTTATCCAACTTTCTCAATTTAGAAGCATTTCTAGGACTGCTCTCATATAAAATCTAGAATGGTGATTTACTAGTACTAGATATGTTCAGGATCATGGTGGGCTAAAAAATGACAATGTGAAAAAAATTTAATCCAAAATTTCCAAAAGTGATTTGAAATTTTCTTTCTCTAACTATTTTCTCCCAATCCTAGTACCAATGTAAAAAAGAGCTACCTAGGCATATAATTATATGATATATTAGATACCCAAAACTTGTGCATAGGTTTAAAAATATCTCAATGCTAATTTTTCATTTACCTTCAATAGCAATAACCTCTGATATTGGCTATAGGATCAAACACTAGGTATGTAGAAATAACTTGTCATTTGATCACTCCACCTTGCATCCAACCACAAGTAGGTTCAATTTTGATTATTTTTTAATTGAATTAAAAAACTAGTTTAGGTTTTTGTAATGAAAATGAAAGCATTTAGTTTCATTTATAAATTATTCATTCAAATTGTAATTCTATGTTTATTTGCATTATAGACAGGCATTGCATACCCTAACTAGCTTGCAAACAATCCCTCGCCAAACAATGATCCTCAAAACAATCTAGAACCACCACCACCCCCTCATAGCCATCCCCAAATTAAATACCTAATTGAAGAAAATATTAATCAATTGATGGGTGTGCAACAAATATATAATGCTACTCCTAGTTTTTCTCCCATGCTAGCCACCATTAATACTATTATGGGTAATATTTAGACCCTTATCGAGTAGCATGATGTAGTTCATTTTTGGTGTGATGAGATGCATTGCCAGTGTGATGATGTTTTGGAGCATGATGGGGTTGCGAACCTTAATATTAGTAAAAAGGAATTAACTAACCTATTTTCCAACCCCAAAATAGTTAAAATAATTAATCCTAAAAAACCAAAATTATCAATCAAAAGGTTTGCTGATGAGACTATTAGAACTCATTTTTGGGATCATTGGTGGATGGATTTTACCAAACAACCACACAAAAATTTGGATGTTCCCATATGATTCTTGATAAAATTACATGTTGAATTTATCTAAGGGCTTAAAGTTAATTATTAGAGCATGAGGCCAAATATGGGCATATGAGGCAGACCTCTATAGGATAGACCAAGGGTGAAGGAAAAGAAAGCCACAACATTTTGACCCCCCTACCCCCCAAAAAAATTAAAAATTAAATTTCCATCCTCCAACGTAGAATCATGATGTTATAATTTAGGTAAGTGTGACATCTATTATATTTATTCATCATTTGACAAGTTTACTAGTCACTCAGATTAGGGCATTATTGCCTCCTTATGTTGATGATGATGGAAGTATTACATCTGGTAGTTCTTCACATGTTTGTGTACCACATACTTGTGTTATGTGTAAGAGACTTTATCTGGGTCCTATTACTAGTTTTGAGTTTAAGTTTTAGGTTGGGGATGATGAAACGAAAGACATGGTTGCAGAGAGACACATAGCTCCTATGAGAGATGAGGAGGGGTGGGTAGAGACGTGGATTCCTTCTGTTATGATAAGTCTATAAATTTTATTCGTCATAGAATTATTAATTTACAATCAATATTTATATGTAAAAAATTTGACAACTTCATACTATTGGAGATATGGCTAAGGTAGATATTGAATGTTGTAATTTATGCCAACATATCTTTGGTTTGAAGAAGGCATGCCTTGAAGATGAAGTTATGACATTCATACTTAAAAAATTTCTAAGTATCAATTTTTTTATCTAGTAGAATAGGTTGATAGAGAAATTATTGGAATATGCACAATTAGGTATGGACAAGAGAGAATGTTAGGATGACATGTTCAAGTGTGTGAGTCACTACGATTAGTACGAAAGGAGATATAATGGTTGTACTAGTTGTAGTAGTATATAGACAAGATAAAAGCATGGCAGGAAATGGATAGTTACATATTAAGGAATTATTTTTTTACAAAATAATTACTTAATTAATTATGGACACCATCCTAGATGTTAACCCTAAGAAAATAAGTTGTAATAATATATTTTGTCAAATGTGTGAAAGCTTGAAGGTAGATTGGACATTATTTTTAGAATTACAAAGGTATGAAGGAAAGTTTATAAATGTGAGTTTAATTGTGCTTCTAAGATAGATTATGTGAACTTTATGTTATGTGAATTTTGATGTAATACTAGTAAAAAGGAATTAACTAACCTATTTTCCAACCCCAAAATAGTTAAAATAATTAACCCTAAAAAACCAAAATTATCAATCAAAAGGTTCGCTGATGAGACTATGAGAACTCATTTTTGGGATCATTGGTGGATGGATTTTATCAAACCAACACACAAAAATTTGGATGTGCCCATATAATTCCTGAGAAAATTACATGTTGAATTTATCTAATGGCTTAAAGTTAATTATTAGAGCATGAGGCCAAATATGGGCATATGAGGTGGAGCTCTATAGGATAGACCAAGGATGAAGCAGAAGAAAGCCACAACATTTGACCCCCCTACCCCCCCAAAAAAATAAAAAATAAAATTTCCCTCCTCCAATGTAGAATCATGATGTCATAATTTAGGTAAGTGTGACATCTATTACAGTCATTCATCATTTGACAAGTTTACTAGTCACTCAGATTAGGTCATTATTGCCTCCTTATGTTGATGATGATGGAAGTAGTACATCTAGTAGTTCTTCACATGTTTGTGTACCACATACTTGTGTTATGTGCAAGAGACTTTATCTGGGTCCTATTACTAGTTTTGAGTTTAAGTTTTAGGTTGGGGATGATGACACGAAAGACATGGTTGCAGAGACACACATAGCTCCTATGAGAGATGAGGAGGGGTGGGTAGAGACGTGGACTCCTTATGCTATGATAAGTCTATAAATTTTATTCATCATAGAATTATTAATTTACAATCAATATTTATACATATAAAATTTGACAACTTCATACTATTGGAGATATGGCTAAGGTAGATATTGAATGTTGTCATTTATGCCAACATATCTTTGATTTGAAGAAGGCATGCTTTGAAGATGAAGTTATGACATTCATACTTAAAAAATTTCTAAGTATCAATTTGTTTGTCTATTAGAATAGGTTGATAGAGAAATTATTGGAATATGCACAATTATTGTGAAGAGTGGCAAGATTTATATCAGATATTGAAGACATTAGCAACAAGTAAAGAGGTTTTTGTATTAAGGAATTACATTGTATATTGTATGTTTGAGCAATGGGATTTTCTTGGATACATTTTGTATTTGTAGATAACAACTCCTAACACATTTGAGGCTTCTAATAAGGCCTAAGTCCTCTAACAATGACTGAGATACTATATGCATGTAATAGAATCCTAACAGGGTCAATATCTTTAACCAGATTCTTTTGATTAGTGGATCATTTTGTGAGTACCTATAATGTCCCCATCTTTTCAACATCTTAGTGGAGTTCTTAGCCTTGAAATTCTCTAAAGGATAAGTAGAGAAATAAGCATAAATTGATTAAATTAATTTCTTATAAAGTCATTAAATAAATTAAAATAAAAGGCAACTTTATATTTAATTAATTGAGAGTGCATTAATCATTGGAAGGGGGAAACTTCTAGTAATTTAATTTTCTAGAAGAACAATTAATTATTGTATTGCAAGAGAGAAGCTTCTAGTGAGTGCATTAATTATTGGAAGGGGGAAACTTTTAGTAATTTAATTTCCTAAAAGAACATTAATTATTGGAAAGGGAGAAACTTCTAGAGAATGCAATTATTAAATATTTTATTTCCTTCTAGAAGGGTAAGGAAAAGTATAAATAGAGGTGAGAGCTTCATTTTTTATCATCCAATTATTGTGAATTGCATTTGATATTAAGTTGGGAGAAGAAACTAAGTCTTTAGTGTTGCAACCATTTGAGGTAGTGAAATATCCATTGAATTTGGTACTCGGGAGAGCTTCAATTTAGGAGTTCTATTTGTGCTTAAATTGGAGAATAGATTTTGGCTACTATAGTACGCATGCACGATGCTACACTATAGTATCTATGTTTGATTCATTTCCATTCTTGGGCATCACTATTATCAAGTTCCTCTTATAACTATTGGTAGTTATCATTGTAATTTAAAAGCATATGATTTTGCTGTGATAATTCAAAAATCAAATTTTGACATTACTGTAGTCATTATTATATGTCAATTGTTTGTAAAAATGTCAGTTGGCTATAGGTATGAATTTCATATCTAGTTTCCATGTATTTTTTTTGAAAATATGAAAAGAATTGCACTTGTATATTAGTTCCTTGTAAGAGGATATTACATTGGTATCAGAGCTTGCTTGCAAAGTGTTTGAAAAAATGTTGAATAACTGAAGTATAAAAGATTTTGGTATTTGAAGAAGTTATAACCTGTTGGGGTTATTACATTGGTATCATGAGTAATCCTGAATGGACCATAGTATTCTAGCTTAGGTTTCTTGGCACCACTCCTCTTGAGAGTAGATTGACAGTAAGGATGCAGAATAAAATACACCATATCTCCAACCTCAAAAGTCCACTTTGTCCTCTTTTAGTCTGCATATTGATTTTGCTAATTTTGTGCCTTGGTTATATTATCCTTGAGAGTCTTAAAAATATCTTGACTCTCCTATAATAAATCACCTACATTGTGCACTCTACTATCACTCAAAAGTAGAACCATAAAATTGGGTGCCTCATACCCATATAGGGCGATAAAGAGTGACATCTGAATAGACATGTGATAAGTGGTATTGTAGCAATAGTCACAGAGATAAATCCACTTTTCCCATACCTTCTGTTGCCTTGCTATATAATTTCTGAGATATCCCTCCACCCATTTATTCACTATCTTTGTCTAACTATCTATCTGAGGGTGGTAGCTAGTACTTAGTGTGAGCTCTGTCACACACAACCTAAATAGCTCCTACCAAAAATGACTCATAAAACTACTATCTCTATCACTCATAATGCTCTAAGGTAAGCCATGTGGTCTGAATATCTCTCTAAAGAATAACTCTGCCACCTATGTAGTAGTGATTAGAAACAAGTGTGCAAACTTCATAAGGTGATTCACAATCACATATATGCACTCCCTACCTTGGGCTTTAGGTAGTCTCATGATGAAGTCCATATATAAATGCTCCCACTTCCTATCAAGAATTAGAAGTGGCTGAAGTAAACCACCTAGATGGGAGTGTTCTTTCTTATTCTACTAGCAAGTGGGACACTCCCTAATATAATAAAGTGCTTCTACTTTGAACTCTTTCCATGTGAAGTACTCTCTAATATGCCAGTATGTCTTGTAGAAACCAAGATGTCCTGGCATAGGTGAATCATGAAAAGATTTAGAACCATCCTCCTCACTGTTGAGCCTAGAACCAGAAATATTCACTTTGTAAATGATGAGCTCATTCACAAGGGTGTATCTGCTATCTTGAATAGTTCCATCTATGAATTTGGTGGTCCATGCATCCTTTCCATATTCTACAAGGATCAAGTGTCTCAAATCCTTTGTTATATCTATCAATAAGCTCAAATGGGGCCTACATGATAAAGCATTAACAACTACATTTTGTGTCCCCTTAAAATATGTAATATCAAAGTCATAGAATTGAAACTTTCTCACCGACTTCTGCTATCTATTATTGAGATCATGATGACCCAAAAAAATTTTTAGGCTATTATGGTTAGTTTTGATAAAAAAATTTCTACCTACTAAATATTGCCTGAATTTAACCAAAGCATGCATAATGGCTAACATCTCCTTATCATATATGCTGAAGCTTCACTCTGGCCCTCTTAATTTTCTATTCTCACAAGGAATAGGGTGCTTCTCCTACATAAGCATTGCTCCAATTCCCTCTCTAAAAGCATCATAGTGTGGCTCAAAAGGTTTGCTAAAATTTGGTAATGCTAACATTGGATAGGAAGTCATCAACTTCTTAAATTTCTCAAAACATTCATGTGCCTCAGGAGTCCACAAGAAAGTTCCCTTTCTCATCAAATATGTGAAGGGTGTTGCATTCCTGGAATATCCATCCACAAACCTCTTGTAGAAACCACATAATCCAAAAAATCCCCTCAACTATGTAAGGTTCACTAGTGAAGGCCACTCCACAATGGCACAAATATTTTCAGGATCCATGCATACACCTTCCACACTAATGATGTGACCCAAATATAACAATTCTATCATACCCAAATCACATTTTGACTCCTTTGCATAATAGGACTCTTTGCCCAATATATCCAACACTGTGTCAAGGTGAACCAAGTGCTCCTCCCAAGATCTACTATACACCAAGATATCATCAAAGAAGGCAAGTAAAAATTTCCTCAATTGAGGATGGAAAACCCTATTCATTGTTGCCTAAAAAGTAGTAGGCATGTTAGTTAGCCCAAATGGCATAACTAAATGCTCAAAATGGCCACAATGACATCTAAAGGTTATCTTCTCGATGTCCTACTCTTTAACTTTGATATGTTGATAACCTAATCTCAAATCTATTTTTGAGAGGAAGCAAGCTCCATGAAGCTCAACTATCAACTCAGCAATGCTAGGAATGGGGAACCTATTTTTAATTGTCTTCCTATTAAGTACCCTATAATCAATGCATATCCTTAATGTTCCATAATTCTTCTTTGCCAACACCACTAAAGAAGTGAAAGGAGACTTGGTCTAATGTGGCCCATAGCAAGTAATTCCTTTATGGTTTTTTCAATTTCATCCTTCAACCTCTTCAACTACCTATAAGGTGTAATCATGATGGTCTTAGCCCCCTCTTCTAAGTCAATGATGTGCTCAATAACCCTATCTGGTGATCTACCTAGTGGAATGTCACTTAACACCTTAGAGTGTTTAACTCTAAATTTATAAATATTAGGATTATATTTAGTCTTCTATTGCCCCTCTTGTGATGGCATTAACATGCACTTTGCTACCCACTCCATCTAATCATGTCGAATCAATCTAGCGATTCTCTAGAAAGAGATTATTCTAAAATCATTGTTCTTGATTGCCTTACGAATATATGTCTTCCCATTTACTTTAAACCTCATCCTCATCTCCTTGAGATTAATAGTAAACTCACCTATATCATGCAACCAACTCATACCAAGGACTATATCTATATCTCCCATAGGCACAACATAGAAATCTACCTTAAAGGCATAATTATTAACTTCCAATGGAAGTCTAGTGATCTTACGATCACAATTGAGAAAATATCCATCATCTACCCTCACTCTAATTCCCCCAAACAGCTCTATTTATATGCCACTCATTTCAACCAACCTAGCATCAATGAAATTATGAGTGGCACCGGTATCAACCAAAGTTATAACTCATTGTTGAGAAAGTACTCCTTTCATTCAAAATGATCCTTCTTGCTTAATACTAGTGAGACGAGCTTCCCTAAGTTTCCCATCTCCTTCCCCATCCTTGAACTCCATTTTAGACAAATTTTCACCTTTGTATTCCTTTTTTTCACCATCTATTTCCTCTATATTAGATTGCTAGTCTGAATTATTTGATTTTGATTCCTCATAGTATGCCCACATAACTCGGTTAGCTTTGCCCTTTGGTCTAAGAGGAAATTCATGGTTTTCATCATAGGGTCCCTTACAATAGAAACATAATTTTTTCTTTCTCAAATTATTTAATATTTCTCTATCAAATGGTGCTGGAGTTTTATCTTTAGAATCATTTTTAAAATCAGTCCTCTCTGGTTTTTTATAAAATGGTTTGTTATCCTTACTAGAAGATGCTCATTTGGATTGAAATTTGTTTGTTTGGACTATGTATTCCATACTTCTTTCCTTTTTCATAGCTTCTTATACTAGTTCCTCTCTAACAAAGGTAGTATGTGTGGGCCTGTTTGCTATTCTAGAAAGAGTTCTATGAGCTCTAGGTGATCCCACTATGCTTATGTTATCCCATTGTTCCTGATTCCATTTGTCCTATGGGTTTATGCACTCAACCATGGTGGTGAATACCTACAAAGCCTATGCCATTCTCTCTTGTCATGTAACCATTGCTCTAAAAAATTCTCTTGTTTCTTAATCCTCATTCCTATTGTCTCTTGGTGGACTACACTCTTGCCTATCACCCATGGTGTCTAGCTGCCTATAAAAATCTTTCTCCCTATCAAATAAAGCTTTCCTGCAAGTGGCTACAATGTGAATGCTAAACCCTTATGATGGAAAGATTTAGCTCTGATACCAAGGTAATAACCCCAATAGGTTGTAACTTCTTCAAACACCAAAATATTTTATACCTCACTTATTTGACATTTTGTCAAACACTTTACAAGCAACCTCTAATACCAATGTAATATGCTCTTACAAGGAACTAATATGCAAGTGCAATTCTTTTCATATTTTCAATGCAAATACATGGAAACTAGATATGAAATGCATACCTATAGCCAAATGACATTTTGAAAAACAATTGACATACAATAATGACTATAGTAATGCTAAAATTTGATTCTAAATTATCACAACAAAATCATATGCTTTTAAAGTACAATGATAACTACTAATAGTTACAAGAGCAACCTGATAATAGTGATGCCCAAGAATGGAAATGAATGAAACATAGATACTATAGTGTGGCATCATGCATGCATACTGTAGCAGCCAAAATTCATTCTCCAATTTAAGCAAAAATACAACTCTTGAATTGAAGCCATCCTAAATACCAAATTCAATGGATATTTTACCACCTCAAATGGTTGCAATACTAAAGAGTTGATTTTCTCCAATGGCTGATTGAAATTAGAAACCTTAGTTTCTTCTCCTAATTTAATATCAAATGTAATTCACAATAATCAAATGATGAACAATGAAGCTCTCACCTCTATTTATATGTTTCCTTCACCCTTCTAGAAGGAAATAAAATATTTAATAATTGCATTCTCTAGAAGTTTTTCCTTTTCCAATAATTAATGTGCTTTTAGGAAATTAAATTACTGGAATCTTCCCCCTTCCAATAATTAATGTAATCGCTAGAAGCTTCTCTTTTGCAATACAATAATTAATTGTGCTTCTAGAAAATTAAATTACTAGAAGTTTCCCTCTTCCAATAATTAATGCACTCTCAATTAATTAAATTAATTAAATATAAAGTAACCCTTTTATTTTAATTTATTTAATGACTTTATATGAAATTAATTTAATCAATTTCTCCTTATTTCTCCACTTAGCCTTCAAAGAATGTCAAGGCTAAGAAATCTATTGAGATGCTAAAAGGATGGGTACATTGCAGTACCATCCCCATTGGGGTTTTTCCCTATCTAGGGTTTTCCTAGTTATTAGAATATGGTGTTATGAGTTCTCCTATTGCATGTTTATGTTTATAGTTCATTATATTTAGTTTTCTTTCATATGCATATCCAATTTTGGGCTAACATTTTTAGAATATTGATTCAACCCCAGCCACCCCCCCCCCTTTCAATATTTTTTGTTTCTAACAATTAGTATTAGCAAATAGTTACTCAAAAGAGGCTTAACAAATGGATTAAGATCGCTATGAATATGGAACAGTTATAGAAGAACCTACAAGAAGCCCTTGAGCATATTGATATCCTCACTAAAGAAAGAAATAACTTGAAAAAATGATATTAAGATGCAAAATATTACATTGGTAGTCTAAAAGAAAAGATTAGTCATCTAAAATCTAGAAGGGAACCTAAAGATAAAATTATGATAGTGATGAAGTCTCAAGATTGAGGGAGGAAAATGAGGTCTTAAACGTGAATTGAAGATCACTAAAATGAAGTTAAGTTTAAATAAAGATGATAGCAAAATTGAGATAAATTTTAAATCTAAGAATATAGATCTAGGATCCCATCTTACAGAAGTTACTTCTAAACTTGAATCCACCAAGTTAGAATATGCAAACTTTGATAAATATAACACTACTATGAAAGAAGAGTTAACTTAGACTAAGTAGTGAGAAAATTGATGTGCAATTATATTTTCAGAGACCTTCCTATGATAAGAATGGTCTTGGAAATTTTATTAAAGAAAAATCAGCCAAGAAATATGAAGCGAAAAAGGAAAATAGTTTAGTGTTTCATTGGCCTACACAAGAGAAAGAAGAACTAAATAAATTTGAAGCAAATCAATCTGATAATTTGCCTAAGGAGATTGAAAAAGTTGACCAACTTAAACAAACTAATGAACCTAAGAAACTTGAACAAACTAAATCACCCATGGAAGTAAGGTATGAATTTGAAGGTAGATGTTTTCATGTAATGAAATTGGTCGTATGAAAAGGGAATGTACAAGTAGTGATTTAAACATATCACTAATTTTTATTGTTATATTGTCACAATTTTGGTCATAGAGCAATTGATTATAAGAAAACTAAATTGGATAGTAATAGTACAAATAGTAAAATGTTTAGAGGTTCTAACCTTGTAGGAGAAAGAAGTAGATCCAATAAAGGAGATAATTAAGAAAGGAGAAATGTTTTCTGTTACAAATACAACAAATTTCTAGATACATTGCCAAAAATTATAGAGTATTTGTTAACAAGACTTGACCTAATTACAAAAATAATGCACCAATTGTTGGTATCTCTAACCATTGTTAAATATTAGTGTCAACCACTTAGTCATCTACAAGGAAGAGTCTGATGATCATCACTGTGACTGAGATACTCTATATAGGTCGAGTCATGTACATAAGTATGTACCTAGCTCTATAAGAGTTGAGTATTTTTTTGGGTCACAAAGTGTTTTTGTATACAAGTCTAGCTCATTAGTGACTGAGAAAGTCATTAGTGACCAAGAAAGTTTTGAGAATATATGTGTTGAGTTACTTAGTATTTTCTGAGAACAATTAAGGTTGAGCAACAATAATGTCGAGCATCAAGAAAGAGTAGAGGTCGAGCTACATATACTTTATATGAAAGTCAAGAATGGAAAAGAGTTTTAGGAAAAAAAATTATCAGGGTAACTTGGAAGGAATATATATGTTTTAAAGGGGTTGTTATAGAACATTTAATACTTTCAGAGGTGTTTACAAAATATTTACACATTTTATGTTGTGTTTTTGATGATTAGGATGAAGAGGCAAAACATGGAATCATCTAGAAAACTCTTTATTAAAAATAGTGATGATCTTAACTGAGATCATATACTAGTAGAGAAGAAGATGAAAAGTGCTTATGTGAAAATATGAAGCTACTAATAGAAAAGGATTGATAGTAGTTTAGAAGTCATTGAAGGGTTATGGTATCATCTAACAAACTGACTGACCTAGTCATTATAGTGAAGTGAAAGGGAAAGACAAGCATATCAAATCAAAGGATAGGATTAGTTTTCAAGGAGGAGACTTGAAATTAGCTTACAAAGAAAACTAAGAGTTAGGTACTGAATCAATTTTAATAGACTTGAATTAGGGTAAATCTCTTAACAAAGTAATCTTAATAGATCTTTATAAATCTCCTAAAAGAGTCCTTACTTTTTGTGAGTGTTAAATCCTCTAACAAGGTGAGACCTAGAAGTCTCTTAAAATTTTAATAAGGTAGACCCCTCACAGGGTAGATCATATTTTATGGTCAAATATTGTAACCTTAACTAGTTAACTTTATTATTATAGTAGTGAGTATTAGTGGGTGTCATCCCCGCCCCTATTCTACCTTCACCTTTGAGGGTTTTTGGGTATCAAATACTTTTCTATGTGTTTTATTTTGATGTATGTGATTGATCAAATTTAAATGGTACAAAATATTTACATTATAATCTTTACATGTGCAAGTTATTGATAGATGTGGATGAATCTAAGAAAATAAAAAAGTTTTTTAGAAACTTGAGAAGGCAAGACAAGATCTAAAAGATTCCTTTAAAAAGATAAAATAAATTGCTATCTAGATAAAGCAATTTTTCTATGAAGAAGTTGAAACTGAAGGACTATTTGAACTAATCAATCCAAATGATAAAGCATATACTAATATACTTAACAAGAACAAACTATTGAATGAAGAAGTGAGAGCACTGAAAAGAGAACATGAAATCTAATTAGTAAAACTATGTGAAGTGATCAAACAAAGAAAGGAAGTTGAAGAAGACAAGACTATGGCTAAAGAAGAAGAAAGGGTAATGGCTACTAACTTAAAGAATAGATATCAAATTTACAAAATCTCACTAATTCTAAACTAAACATGATGAACCAACTAGTGATTGAAAATTAGGAATTGAATCAAAAGGATGTGAAAATTGCAAATCTCCAATCTCAAAATGACATACTAAAGAATGAATAGAAAATGAGATGGAATTTATGGAGAGATTTAATTAACCAAAGGAAGCAATGAAGTATTTTGAAGAACTTATGAGGTTGTCAAGCTATTCTAATGGGTTAGGACATTCATACACTAAGAAAGGAGAATCATCCAGGAATGGAGAAATGAGAAATGCAATGTCGAAGGACAAGACAACATGCTATCACTATGGAAAACTTGGTCATACTACAAATATATGTCAAGGAAAAATGGTAAGAAAAATTCTAAACCTAAGTTTACTCATTATTATTTTTACTACAAGAAACAAGGACATCAAATACAAGAGTGTAGGTCAAGACTAAGGAATACACTAACTACACCTAAATTTGAAGGATATTACTACAACTATAAAAAATATGGGCATAGAGCATATGCATGAAGATCATAGACAAAACCCTATAGGAAAAATTAGAGGAAGAATAGGATATTGCTACAACTATCAAAAATATGGGCATAGAGCATATGAATGAAGATCACAGACAAAACCCTATAGGAAAAATTAGAGGAAGAATTATGCACCTAATAATGCATTATCCAAATATCACAAGTTTGGACATCAAAGTAAGAATTACAAGACTCAAGTACGTTTAGAAAACAAGAAAAAGGATCAAGGAAAATGAAAAGTGGACATTGAGCATGTGAGGAATGTAATGTACCAAAAATGGAGAAAGAAAATATAAGATGGAAATAGTGGAGCTAATGGAGCTAAGGTCACCCAATCTAGTGGAGAAGGTGATCATGTCATCTCAAACTAAGCAAGAGAGGTATGTATGGAATTGTATACTTAATTGATATATCACATGTTGGATCCTTACATATAAATGTGCTAAAAGTTAATATCTTCATATACAAGATGCGTAAGGAAATTTTTTTGAATTGTTGTCAAGTGTAAGGAAATTCAATATTTATGCTTCTAGATGCGATTGTGTGTAAGTTTGATAGCATCAACATTTTAGATTATACTCAATGATCGATCATCAAGATGAGAGAGCTAAGAGAACATAATGTAAGGATATTTTTTATGTTAATTGAGTATTTCAAGAATGATAGAGATTGAGTGACATGGAAGAGACCAAGTTATGAAACTAATTGAAAGTGATCAATATTGAATGAGATAGTTGGCTTCCACTCATTTAAGTACACAACATTAATGGAGACTATAGTTGTTTAGGATGAAGTTATATAATTAATTTTGAAGACATTATTTCATACCTTACATTTATATTTTTGAGAGAATAGAGCAATTTAGTGATTTTGCAACTAGAAAATATTCTAAGGGAAATTGGTTAAGAAGCTTGAACAAGTGGAGAATCTAAACTATGTTGAGTATCAAGTGACGATAGAACTTCAAACCCTATCTACAATCATGAAATCATCATCAAGTACTAGAATGAGGCAAGAGGTTAGCAAAATTTAACTGGTGAAGAGTGACGCTTGTCTTCCACCTAAATTTTTTGTTATTCTAGAGATTTCTACGAAAGGAGACTCAATGGGTGTGTTATCTTTGATATGACCTAAGGTTATTATGATCCATGATGTCAGAAGCTATTATATGTGAAAAATTAAAGAGGTATGAGATTATGAAATCATGGAAGCTTATGAGAAGTTGTGTAATAAAGGAATCTTGGAGGGCAAATTTTAAATTGAAGGATTTGAGCAATAGAAATCCACAAAGCCTGAAGAATACCTGGATGTAAGAACCTATTAGAGAGAAGAAAAAGAAAGGAAGAGGAAAGGGTTTGCTCTTAAAATATGAAAATTGTATTCTAAGAAATATAAAAGATAAGAGATAATTACAAAAGATCAATCCTTATAGAAGGAGATCAAAGCCTAAAAAAAGAGTAACCTAAAAGGGAAAAGCCATTTAATAATTAATTATTAATTATTAAATGTGAATGCATAAGTACATAAATTGAAATCTTAAGAAGGGAGAAAAGGTAATTTAATAAATGAAATGAAATTAACTCTTTTCTCTAACACTCCCCCTTAAGATGAGAAACAATGTAGCTAAAAAAAATGTAGAAAGAACAAGGAAACTATAATGCAATATGAAAAGAAAACTTGGGTCTTGGCAACAAGGGCTAATGAATCACAATCAAATATCTATGAAATAGAGAAAACCCAGTGGGTAAAAATCAACTCTAAAAAGAGATAGAAAAGCATGCACAAATGAAACATCTCAAGAGAATCTCTCAAGACCATAAGTACAATGAAATCCTTCATGATAGAAGCTTGAGATTCCATAGCCTACCAAAAATGGAAAAACACCTATGTTGATGAACATACCAATGTGGCTCCAATCTAAAGGATACAAAGCTAGTGGATAAGGATGATAAAACACATGTATGTAAGGTGCAACTAGAATTCATAGCTAATGCTCGAAGGAGAAAGCATAAGAATCCTAAAATAGAATCCCCAATGGAGGTGGGATAATAGATGTGTTGAGTTTTTCATCTAGGAGGCAATGTGTGTCCTATAATATATCCTTAACAACTATAGTAGGCAGATTGATGACTAAAGCTGCAATAGTAGGCAATGCTAAAGAGTAGTCTTGTGCAAGAGATGGAACCTTAATAGGATGTGGAGGTGTATAAGTCACAAAATTGGTCTTAGGAACAACACATAAGTTCAACCAACTTAACATCACCTTAGTAGACTCTTGTGAAAAAAGAGAGTGAGTCTCTGACAGTGGAGATGGTGGACCAAAATGTGAGAAGGAATATAGGTGAAAAGCATGATCAAAAATCCCTTTAGAAATAATAATCCATCTCTCACTATCTTTGATGTGCATTGAATCTTGTGAAAACTCAACTATCTTCCCTATCCTATTGTGTGTAATCTGATAAATAGAGAGAATGTTAGAGGAAAATGTTGGAATGTAAAGTACATCATGAAATGTACCATCATCAATGTCAGTAGAACCTTTCCCACATGAAATAATAATAATGTTGTTCCCCATCAAAATGTGTGGAGTAGGAGAAACCTCAAAATAAGAGAAAAAATCCTGAGAAGATGTCATATGGCGTGAAGCACCCAAATCTAGTAACCATCTAGAAGAATGAGGATTAGTAGTTGCAGATAATACATGACCCTTTCCTGAATCTTTACCATATGACTAAAATCATGTTGATGATGAAGAAGATTGGTGAGAAGTAGAAGGAATATCAATATTTCTCTTCTGAAGGAGAGTTGTCAAATCTGAAACATGTCTGGCATAATCATCTAACTTCTTCTCATAGAAATGTGACTAATCATTGTTAGGCTTATTATAATAATCACACTTTGGTTTTTCTAGCTTTGGTTTGCCCCCTTTAGGAGGAGGTGGCCCTGATGAACTATGAGTGCTCAAATCAATCTAAGACCCTATAGAATGAGATTTATGTGTCATCTCCTTCATCCTTGAAGATGGTTGAGCTAACAATGCGCAAATCTTTGAGCATATTAGAGAATCCAACTAAGAGAGCTTAGCTTTCTCTAGATTCAAATGATCACAAAAAACCTCAAAGGATAGCACAGTAAATCTATTACCCGAAGAAACTTTGGTGAAATAGAAGGTGGAATAAAAAATCTATAATTTTTCATGAAGCTTAGAAAGTATCATGTAGATGCACTCAGTATCAATCTTGGTCTTCCCACAAAATTGTAATAAAGGTCTTTATTGATTGAACTTCATCAAGTCCTCAATGGAAAGAAAAGAATTTGGTACAAGAGAGGTAAGCTCTTTCTCAATCTAAAGTGCCCTAAACTCATTCACTACACCAAACAAGGCTTCAAGCTTGGTCCACATAGCTAGAGGGGTATTGCACCCATCAAGATGAAATTGTAGACTATCAGATACCTATAAAGAAATCAACCCCATTGCCTCATCCATCTTGTTCCTATGTTGCATGACCTCAAAAGGCCTCTATAAAACTAGCTACATGACATATAAACAAGACCGCAATGCTTTTGAATGAAGAAGTCATGTCATCAAGGTTTTCTATATGTGATAGTTATGAGTGGTCAAAAGTTCTAGACAAGAAGAGGTCTCAATCATTGTTTTAGAAGGTGTTGGATTATTTTTTGTAGGAAAAAAATGACCAAATATTTAAAGTACTATGTCCACTCAATGTTACTCCAAACTAATACCAGATCTGGAAAGTAGACAAAAAATTTGTGCACTTTAAAATTAAATACCACATGAACATGTGCCCATATTAGCCCGAACAAAGCCTTTGAAGTTGCAAAAATTAGGATTTTCCATTTTTAGGAAAATTCAAGAAAATAGATTACAAACAACCTACCACAATGTGTAGATCACAAAATTCTACCCCAAAACAAGAAAAATACTGACAAAAAGGAGTCTAAATGAGTAAGATATCATTGTTTCAAAATCACCTCTGTAATTATTTTTTCTAAATCACCATTGTTGCACCTCCAAAAGGAAAACAAAATGCCTAAAAAATGTCAGATGTGTTTTTTCAAACCCTCATTCTCCTTTTTCTTCAAATACCAAACAAGCTACAGGAGATTTGGCTCTGATATCAAGAAGGGTTTGAGCAATAAAAATCCACAAAGCCTGAAGAATACTTGCATGTGAGAACCTATCAAACAGAAGAAAAAGACAAGAAGATGCAAGGGTTTTCTTTGAAAATACATGCAAATTGTATTCTTAGAAATGAAAAAGATAAGAGATAATTAAAAAAGATCAATCCTTATAGAAGGAGATCAAAACCCTAAAAAAAGGGTAACCTAAAAGGGAAAAGCTATTTAGTAATTACTAATTAATTATTAAATATGAATGCATAAGTGCATAAAATGAAATCTTCAAAAGGAGAAGAGGTAATTTAATAAATGAAATGAAATTAATCTTTTTCTCCAACACAAATTGTTGATAGGAAAGCATTAACTAGTTCCCTATAGTTCCAAAGAAATTTTAAGATGGATTAGATTAAAGGTATTTTAAGCAAAATTTATGACACGAAGTATTGGCTACATAATGGACTAGTGGTAATTACAAAGAAAATGATAGACAGAGTTACATGTTATCCAACCCTAGACAAGAATAAGACCATGTGATGTTTGAGCCATAAAGAAGTTTAGGCTAATACTGGAGCTGAGTGGAATGGATGTGCTCTATCCATTACAAGCATTTCTAATCCACTTATTGAATTGTCAATGAGATTCATTGCTTAAAAATTCTACCAGTTGAGTAGATTAAATAGCATTCTTTATATAGTTGTGGATCAAGCTTGGAAGATTGTGATGAAAGATCATGAGTATGATCTTGTTGAGCTATAGAAGTTACACCTTGCAGAGAATTTTTCATCAATAAGAAAACCAAAGAATTCAAATGTATAAGTTCATATCCCTCATTTTTTGTATTTTCTTTTATATCCAAAAGTACTTTCCTAGTAGTGGTAATGTTGTATGGGAGCAAGAAAAACTAGTGACAAAGAAAATCAATGAGTACATTACTTAATTGGGAGAAAATGTTGACAATGAAATGGATGCTTATTTTGATTAATTTGAGCAAAGGATGAAAAGAAGAATGAGGATTCCCATAGAATTGGTTACATAGTACTACAATAACATTTTTTTTAAAAAAATTATTATACATTTGAGGTAACATATCAATGAATTTTGGAATAACACAAAGATCCCAATAAGCACCACACTAATGGGTGCTCTCACTCTTTTTTAATTAGCGGGTTCACAAGAAGGTAGGAAATTGATTGGGGAGAACTTGGCAAGTGGTACTAATCCTAGAGGGACTGTAGAGGGATCCAAGAAGAATTTGTTGAAGTATGATGGGACAAAAAGTAGTGTTGATGAGGATAATGGAAAGTCTAGGTGTGAATCAAACACAAGATGTGGGGTTTGTGATCCTTCTTTGGATTCCTCTTCTATATCTCATGCATCGAGGCAGGTTTCCAAGAAAGAGAAAAACCCTTTGGTTGATGTTGAGACCAATAAGGATAAGCTCTCTGAAGGAACTAAGGGTGGATTTTTAGAGCAAAGGGCATGGTCTTCCCTCTTTGGCAAGAAACCTAATGGGAAATCTTCTTTTTTGATAGTGACTGCAAAGTCTTGTTGGGAGAAAGGTGAGTTTCATATCTTTATCCTAGATCCTTTAGTTGATTTCTCTATGTCTTCCATGGATTTTACCCTAGTGGATAAATTTTCAAGGGCTAGACCAAATTTAGAATCTCTAAGGAAAATGGTCAAATGGAAATGGGTTATTCATGGAGATGTAGATATTGCCCCCATGTCGAATCATTTTTTCTCATTTATCTTCAACTACAAGGAAGACATGGATTTGGTTCTTTGTGGAGGACCGTGGTCTTTTGGAAAAAGTTCTCTCACTATTAAAAAATGGGAGCCAAATATGGATTTATCAGACACTTTTTCCTTAACCACCCCAATTTGGGCTAGACTCCCTAGCCTCCCTTTGGAGTTTTGCCATTAGGATATTTAAAAAGGTATTGCTAGTTCATTTGGTGAACTAGTGGCCCTAGATAATGCTATGGCTGCAAAAACCAAACTTCATAGTGCTAGACTTTATGTTAAGGTGGAAGACCTGAATCGATTTCCAAAAAAAGGTAGAATTAATCTCTAAGCTTGGTAATTGTTGGCGCTCAAAATTGTAGCCTAAATTTTGAGTACCATTGAGAAATTGAGCCCTATAAATGCTTTAAATGAGTTTGTACCTAGCTATACCTTTAAGGCCTATGAGGTGTTTAATGCTTCTAGCACCTTCCATTCAGTATGTCCACATCTTCCATGATGATAAATTGACATTCCGATTTTTTTGATGAAGTCCCATTTTGAGTATTTGTCAAATCTGCATTTTTCACTTGTCAAATAGTGACAAGAGGGCATGTTTGCATGTGAATATCTCTCACCTAAAAATGTTTCATGACTTGCCACTTTGGGAATTTCTAGTGTCCATCCCTAAGAACCTATGTTTTAATTTCAAGCCATTTCAAGTCCATTTGACTAGGTTATGAATCCCCCAAAGTTGGTCATTTACTGTTTTCATGCTGATGCACATTGCACATAATTCTGGGAAGCCCTATTTGACCTATAATAACTTTTGACCAGTTGACCAAAATGTGAAATTTCCTTTTGCATTGCATTGTAAATGTTAGAGATTTGTTATGTTTCAAGTTTTAGCTTATGAAAAATCTGTTTGATCAATTTTCAAATGCGATTCGAAACAAAATTTCTATCTTTTTACTAGTGTTAGCATTTGTAGATTTGTTAGGACCCCTATTCGTGATGTTATATCTTGAGATCCATGATTGGTAAGATTGAATGGATTGTACCATTGTGTTTTCCTCTGAAAATAATTTAAGTGTGTTAGTTTGCAAGTCATGATGAATCTATTTGCACACTTTTCTAGGTCAATTCTATTTGCAAAAAATCACTTTTTAGAACATTATTTCCAGTAATAATTCTGAGTAGCCCATTTTGACTGATCACCATTTGCACCTTGCTATTTTTCATGAGCCCAAATTTTAGATTCATAATGTCCCCATGGTAGAGAACCAATGCCCCAGTTTTCATCTTCCCACATGTCAATTTGCCTAGTTTTTGAAGCCAATTCTGAACCCAATTTAGTGTTTTCTGACATGTTTATCTACAGATGATTCTAAAAAGGCAACTTCAATAGTGAATATCTTTTGACCTCAAATTAATCATGAGACAAGATTTGACATGGTAGGAGTGTGCTGAGCAGAGAATCAGTATCCCAGATTTCAAAGCCTAGTTATTTGTTTGGATCAATTTTTAAGGCCAGTCAACGGACCTCCTAGCATGAAATTGATAGTTTGCAGATCAATGGTAAAATGATTTTTAATTGATTAATTAGTGGTCAAACTTGGTTCTAATCAATATGATGATTTTGATGGATCAATTTGAAGGTTCAGTTGTTCAAAACTGAATTTTCTTTTAGCCAAGCCCACTTTGGGGCCCGACTAATCCTATTAGATTGATATGGTGTTTAAAGGTGAGGGTATTTTAATATGAGGGCATAATTGCAAGTCAAATTGGTATGAAAAGATTTATCAAGTAAGTTTGACTACAATTAAATCCCTAATATTGTTAAATGAATGCGTTGAACTTCATTTGTGTAAGGTGACACATAATTAATGATGGGACTGCCAATAAAGGTACAATTAGTGTTAAATCCCCTTTTAGTGTGAATGATGTATTTTGGGAATAATTCCTTATAGAAAGCCTACGTTAATAAGGAATGGTGCTGCAGAGAATGGTTATGACACTTTCAAGATTGATGTTACTGGAATGGGCAAAGAATGTGAAACTGAAACATTTGTCAGCAAACCATCTGAGAGGAGTTACCCAGATGTTTCTTTTTCTAGTAAAAAAGAGGAACAAGTGATGTATAGAAAAAATCCTAAATCCAATGGTTGGTCTATTAATAGAAAGCAATCGTTGTCCTCATCATCTCTTCTCAACAGGGTTGTAGAATGTTGTTTTGAAACAAGCAAGAAAAGTTGCATGAATGGTAGTACAAATGGAAACACATCAAAACCTTTTCCCTCTAGTAAGATTACCAAGAAAGGGAATGGTTACTTGCCCTCAAAAACACTACAAGATATTAGAAATCATATAGTTTCCAATGGTAAAATCAGGTGGGTGGGTATGATTTTACAAGTCATGTGAAAATTTCTTTGCCTAATAGGGGGAAGAATACTATGGAAAAATCTATAGACTAAAGTAGGTAGGGGAGCTTCCATAAAACCTTATGCATTAAAAAAAACAAGTCAAAGTAAGGAAGTAGGCCTGTAAAAGATAGAGGCCACACTAGGCATGAAGGAACCCCACTAGCTTGAAGAAGGAGATGCCATGGAGGGCCCAAGTTGCATGCAAGGTGGAGACATGCATAATAGGTAGGGGAAATGCTCTACGTGAATGGAGAGGAAGGCATTTTCTAAAGGAATAATCCACACCAATATGGAGAAACATGTCCAATGGTAGGGGAGTAGGTTTGAGGCAACCATAGCATAGGAGAGATCACGTGGTTGAAGCTATGGTGATAGAGAAAGTCAACAGGAAGGATCTTCAGGTCATAAAAAAGACCCCATGCAAGGATTAAAGCTATAGTCCTTGCAAGACATTATGCATAATAGGAGCAACTAGTAAATGGAAAAGTCTGCGTAGGGAGATTATAAAGAAGAAGTTGTTTAGGCAGTCAACAATGAAAAAGAGCATGCAGGTCAAAGCAGAGAAACCCATGTTTAGAGGAATCAAAGCATCAAACAAGTAGCACTCCACACCAAAGAGGAACTCACCAAAGCTGAGGTTCTATGCATCTGCAGTCAAAGGGAAGCCACCTAGGAAATAGAGGAGCCACATAAGGGGAGTTAAGAATTCATTGAAAGGAAGCAAAGAAAAGAGAGACAGGCGATGACGTTGCAGGTGGTGTTGAGTTTGATTCCTTTTGCAAGTGTAAGCATGTCAAGGGATACCCAACAATCATTTCCCAAGTTGATTGATTTTGTTTTTAATGTTGGTACTCCCCAATCAGTTCCCACATTGCTCAAGACATGAAATATGATAGATTGGCATCTGATGCTACTCAATGAAATTGCTTGTATTTTAGCATTGTCTACTTCTTGCTTGTTTTTTTTGCCATACCAACATTGATGGCTCTCAAGAGGGCTTCTAAATCCATGGAAAAGATACTAGATGTGACAAGGAAAGAGTTGCCTGGAATGATGGCTACTGTTAGATTATAGGGGATGAGAAATGGAGAAGCACTCAAAGGAGTATATCCCACATGTAGCAGGGTATCAAATTTTACAATGTTTAAATACATTTCTTAACATATGCTTAATTGTCTCAAAGGCATGCACTTTGGAAGCACTAGGTTCTTGTGAGGACCCCACACATGGCTAGCTGGCAGGGTGATGTCAGCAAATTTTTAAACAAACATGTGTTTAGGATGATGTGGCAACCAAGGCATGAGATGATGCCACGTGGAAGATTGTGCAGCAGGGGCATACCCACAAAACCAAAATGCTAATTGTTTAAGCAATGTGGGTATGCAAAATTTGGACAAGTGATAGCCAATCCTGCTTGGAGATGACATGGTGCCAAATAGAAGATTGAATAGTAGATGCACAAGATGCTGCCACGTGGAAAATTTGATAGATAGCACACAACCACATTTCAAAGTTGCACATTGATTAAATAGTGTGGGAATGCGAAAAGGTGACATGTGGCACTGGGTCCTGAGCACGATGATGTGGCACTATGTTTGTGGTAGGTGACTGGATAGAGGTAACCAATCATGTACTGCCATGTGGCAGCTCAGTCAAACCTAAGTTGACCCAAAATACAAGGGAGAAGGAAAAATGTAATTTTTTAAAATATCAAAATTTTAATCATTTTAAAAAAAAATTGAAGGTCATGTGCAAACTTTTAAATGCAAAACTGGTTTATTATAAAGTTTGAACTTTAGAAGTTTTTAAATTTTTGAAATTTTTTAAGTTCAGTCATAGAGCCATAGCAGGGGTAGATTTTTCAAAGCAACTTTCAAGGGGTTTTTGAGAGGCTAATATAGCAATGTTATATATTTCCAAAATCATGAGAAGATGGACTTTTTGATTATGGAGTTTGTTTCTGCACAGGAATTCATGGGTTCAAGTTATAGCCAGAAACGTGAAATTTGGGGCCTTCTCAGTGGAATAAGCTAAAATTCAAAATGCATTTGCCTAATCAGTAAAACACAATGAAAATGTAGTTGGGGTCATTTCTAAGATAGTTAAATGGAGTTTTATCAGCATTCTTGATGTATATCAAATAGTTTGGCAATCAAAGGATTTCATCATTCAGTAGGAGACATTTTGCAAGGTAATGATGAAATCAAATCAGATAAAAATTAGAGAAGGTAGAGAGAAGTTATTTAGTTGTAGGAGATGGAATTCTAAGTGGACACATGTCACTCTGAGATCAAATCTAAGAATTCTCTCTTTCCTATATCATTCTTTCTTTCTTTCATTTGAGGTTGTTGGCAGTTTTCTCTGGGTAATACCACCAGGGTTCTAGTGTTTTACTATGAAACCACATTCTTTTAGCACTATTCTCTCTTGTATGAACAACATTAGGAAGGATAATACATATAGTTCAAATCTGTTAGGTGTTTTCCATGTTTTTCATTTCATGCATTTGGTTGTATTGTTTCAAGGAAATAATACAAAGAACAACAGGTTGAGTTTCATCTTGAATCTTGTATCCTATCTCAGTGACCTTCAATGTTTTATGATCTTTGAAAAAAGAGCCTCGATCATAGTTGCAGTCCCTTAAGGCTACATGTTTTCTTATTGTTTCTTGTAACTCAAGGGGTTATGTAAATGCTTCAGTGAATCAGCAAGGTTGCAGGTTTATTGAGAAGGATATCATGTAAGAATGATGTTTGGATTGAGCATAGATATTTATTTACAAGGTAAATAGATAGATCATATATCTGAATATATACATAAGTATCAGATATCCATATGTATGCATTTGATTCATGGATTTTCCCAATGGTTAAGGCACTAATCAGCTACAGGATCATTAAGTCTTACTAGTACATATCTGAGGGTTTGTTGAACTCAACATGATTAATCAAATGTTTTTTACCCTTTCATGTTGAAGGACCTAAATGTTTAACCCTCACTTAGCTTCTGAGATTCATAGCTTTGCATTTAGCTACTATAGATCTATGTCATTTCATGAGTCATTAGGAGAAATAAGAGTAAAATTTTCTTAATAGATTTAGGGATATGTTTTTGCATTGGTACCGTATCATTTGAATCTCAGGTCTACCCACCTAGGTTTAGCAAAGCCTAAAGTAGAAGAAGGGTCATGCCTTACAGTTGGCCCAATGTATGAAATGAAATGTTGAAAATGGGAGTTAGTTGCCCCTAGATGTGTCATATTCTCATTGGGATAATTGAAAACCCTCTAGCATTTTCAAACAGCCAACAAAATGGTGACTCTACTGCGGAGTCTGTGAAGAATTTCATTGGAAGAAGTACTAGAATGTCTGGTATAAATAGCACTGTCATGAAGTGTTTTTCATTATTTTGCTGAAGATTCATGTTCCCTAGTCAAGTTTTATCCATTTTCAATAGTGACTTTGAGGTTGAATATAAATGGTATTGTTAAAAGGTGTTCATCTTCAGTCAATCCAATCGGTTGTTGTTTTCAAAGTCCTGCTATGATTTCAGAGTCAAGAAAGTTATGTTTCAACTTTGTGTAGAAGTTTCAAAGTCAAGATAAATCTGAAGAGTGGTCTTCTATTTGTTTTTTTTTCAAAGCAGTTTGTGGTATCTTTAGGACTAATGCAATTCATGTCTCACTTAATGTGAGTGGTGACTTGAAGTTAGTCTCTATACTAGTGCAGTATTATACATGAATTGTGATTAGTTGATGTAGGAGAAGAGTAGACTCGAAGAGTTCGAAGCATTCCAAAGTTTGGTAAGATTTGTGATGTGCTGGTTCAAAAGGTTCAGTAAGGATTTGATAAGATTTTGGGTTTGTTGTTGTAAATAGTGGACAAAGAACTTTTAGTCATCTAGATCTTGAGGTATTCTCATTTTCATGTATTTTCTTTTCATGAAAATTGATTGTTAAGAAGTGTGTTCTCCATCAAGTGAAGTTTTAGCACTAAGAGGAGGAGAATAGTTTAAAAGGTTTCATACACTTTATTAAATTGGGGTTTCAACTGTTGTATTTAAGTTTGTGCAATGGATTTGAAGATTTATTTAGTAGAAGGTTGTATAGATCTACTACAAATTGTGAATATGCAAGATTTTTCATATTGAAAGTCTGGTTCAGAATTTACAAGTGATAAAATAGTTTCAAAATATTTCTCACTAAGTGTGAGTGGTGACTCTAGTCAAAATCTCTGTGCCAGTGCATGGTTTGTTTTAATATCAGAGGCTTTCAATATTTGTGGGCAGATCTAGTTTGTTTGGAAAGAGGAGGTACAAATTCTTGATTAATGGTTTATGTGGTTATTTGTGTCTACTAAATTAATTAATTTCAAAGGGTGAATCACTGTTGTGATTTCATTTTCCTCTTTAAGGAGGGGGCGACTCTACAAAGGATTTTATCTAAGGTGTGAAGGATTCATGCTCACACCTATGCCAATTAGTAGATCTGAGGTTTCAAACAACAACACATAAAGGTATTTTCAATTTTCATATATTTGTCTCTCATGAAAATTGAATGAACGAAATGGTTTCCTCCATCTAGTGGTTTCATTAGTAAGAAAAAGAGGTAGGAGTTTTAAAAGTCTATAAGATGGATTCTGAGTCTAGGTCTGAAAGTAATAAAACACAAGAAATTATTTTTGAAGATCTTCCTAATTCCTACTATGCATATAAGAAACTAGGTCATTTGGTTAAAAATTTTCCCAATAAAAGTAAAAATCATCCAAGCTCAAAAAAGGAGGGGAAGAAGGCGAAAGCTCAACAGAAAAAAGTGTGGAAACCTAAAGTTTCTAATCTCAAAGAGCATATGGAACCATGGATTCTAAAGCTCAACATACAAAGGTGGATAATGAGTTTGCGATTACTCATGAGGAAGGGAATATACCTCTACTTGTTTATGAGAATACTAAAAAAGAAGAAAATGGATCTAAGTGTGAATCTGTGATGACTAGAAATTATATAGATGAATTGGTAGATTTAAGGAAGCAAATTATTATTTATCAAAAAATGGAAGATAGATGGGGAGATCTAGATGAGAAGAACATGTTGGAGGAAGGGGAAATCCTTACTGAATCTAGGGCCCATTTAGAGGAGATAGATCTACATAATACTTAGTCTATGGAGATCCAGGCATTCATTCCTTTAGGATCTCTAGATGATTCTATTCCTTTTAGGAATGATCTTCAGAACATGGAAGTTCTAAAGGAGGATGGAGAAGACTTTAAGCATAAACCAAATCAAAGGAAAAAGGCTAAAAAAAAGTGCAATACAACTTCAAAGGGGGTAGAGACTAGAAGTAGAAAAATAGATCAGAAAGTCAAGGTGAAACCACATGCTCCTACCCTAGAAAAATTTGGAAGAAGAGTGGATTATAAAAATAAGGTAAAACTAGATGTTGGTTCCCCAGAAAAACCTAGGAGAAGGTCCTCTAGGAAAACCAGAGAATTAGAGAGTATGCAGAACATTTTTGATGGAAGACAAGCAACTATTCTATATTTCACCCCTAAAAATAGGTAGTAATGAAAATTATATCTTGGAATATTAGGGGCTTGAACAGTATTCATAAAATTGATGTGGTTGGGAATTTTGTTAAAGATCAAAAGCCTAATTTTATTTTGTTGCAAGAAAAAAAAATGGACAAAGAGAAAGCTGAGCATATTAAAGCCTTTAAAAATTATTCAATAAATGCTAGTAGTTCAGAAGGTGGTTCAAGAGGAACTTTAATGCTATGGAAGAAGAACTATTACTTTGGTACAATTCTAATTGCTAGTAAATATTTAATGGTTGCCAAATTTACTAGCAATGATCTTAAGGAGGGTTGGTATATTGTTAATATATATGCCCCCAGCAATAAGAACCTTAGGAAAAAAGTCTGGGAGTCTATCTCCAATATAAAAAGAAAGGACTATTCTGGTTGATGAATCATTATGGGGGACTTCAATGTTCCTCTAATCATGAAGAAAAAGGTGGAAATGTGACTCTTTTGGAAGGGAGATTGGATCTTATGGAGTTTATAAACAAGGAGTGTTTATTGGATATGGATCTTCATGGCATCTAGTTTACTTGGAGTAATGAGAGAGTTGGTACTAAATGTATTCATGCTAGACTGGACCGTGCTCTTATTTCCCCTAATTGGACTAAAGATTTTATATGTAAGCTTGAAGCCAGCCAGAAAATAGGTTCGGATCATTTTCCTCTCATCCTCACTGCTACAAAGATAAACTTAAAGAAGAATTTTCCTTTTAGATTCAAAAAGATGTGGATACAACATCCACAATTTGAAAGCAAAATGGTTGAATGGTGGAGTATAGATATTGAAGGTACTGCTCTCTTTAAAGTAGCTTCTAGGTTCAAAAATGTTAAAAAAGAAGTTAAAATTTGGAACAAAAATTGCTTTGGTAATATTTTTGAGAAAAAATCTACTATCAAGGAGGATATCTAAAAAACTCAGGATAAAATTTAGAAGGAAGGATACACTCCTGATCTCATTATGGAAGAAAATGAAAGGTTGGCCCAATATCATGACATCATTACCAAAGAAGAAATCTATTGGAGACAAATGTCAAGATCAGCCTGGTTAAGTGAAGGAGACAAAAATACTAAATTTTTTCACCTCTCAACTCTTAAACATAGAGCCAAAACCCACATTTCACACCTTAAAAAGGGAGACCTAAAGATTTTTGAGGAAAAGGGCATAATGGAAGAAATGATTACTTTTTTCTCTTCCTTAATGACTACTGATCCCAATATTAATTTGGATAATCAGGCTGATTTTCTTAGATTGATCCCTCCTCTATTTTTGAGGGAACATAATAAAATGTTAAGCTCAATTCGTAAGGATAAAGAAATTTTCAAAGTTGTTTGTTCCCTTGGAGGAGATAAAGCACCTAGTCTAGATGGTTTTCCTATGTTTTTCTTTCAAAAATTTTGGAAACTAATTGGAAAAGATGTTTGTGATGTTGTTAAGGAATTTTATGGAGCTAAAAAAATGCTAAAGGAAATTAATTCTACTTTCCTCTATTTGATTCCAAAAAAAAATGGAGTTGACTCCCCTGATTAGTCTAGACTAATCAGCCTACGTAATTCTTTGTATAAGATTATTTCCGAAGTCCTTACTTCGAGATTACTTTTGGTGGTTCCTTCAATTATTTCTTATCAAAAAAATGGCTTCATTCTAGGTGGACAAATTCTTAACTCTATTATCTCAACCCATGAGAATATTCATTCCTTATCATGTTCTAATAAATAGGGGTTCATTATGAAAGTGGACATAGCTAAGGCTTATGATAGAGTTGATTGGTCTTTCCTTTCTAAGATTATTTATTCTTTTGGTTTTGACCATAAGGTTGTTGGAGTTATCTTTCAATTGATTTCTATTCTGGTTAATGGTTGTTCTTCTCATTTTTTTAATCCTTCACGAGGTCTGAGACAAGGAGACCCTTTATCCCCAATCCTTTTTGTTATTATGGTTGACTGTCTAGGGAGATACATAGGGGAGTTGGTTCATAAAGGCATTATTAAAGGTTTGCAACCTTCTTCCCATCCTTTCATATGTTCTCATGGTCAATTTGTTTATGACACCATTTTTATGGATAAATCTAAAGTCAAGGAAGCCAAGAATCTAAAGCAAGCTATTAATCTTTATTCTTCCACCTTGGTTCAATTAGTTAATTGGAACAAAAGTGTAGTGTTTTTTATCAATACCCCCATTCTAAGAAAAAATAAAATTTCTATTATCCTTGGGTGTTCTATTGGATCTTTTCCTTCCATTTACTTAGGTCTACCTCTTGGCTTGAAGATCCTTGATTCCCTTTGGGAAGATCTCATTAATAAATTTCATAAAAAGTTGGTAGGTTGGAAAGGTAATCTCTTAAACCAGGAAGGTAAGTTAACTCTCCTCAAAGTTTGTCTTCAAAGCATACCTATTTATGCTTTAAGCCTCTTTAGAATTCCAATGAAATTTTCTGATTCTATAGAAAAAATCCAAAGGAATTTTTTGTGGACTGGTACTGAGGAAAAAAAGAGAATGTCCTTAATTGCCTGGGACCAAATTTGTAAACCTATTAGTGAAGGTGGATTGGGAATTAGGAAAATAAGAAGTATGAATAAAGCCCTTTTGGCCAAACAAGGTTGGAGAACTTATCATGATGACAAAGAATGGAGTATTATTTGGAAACATATGTACCTCTTCAATGTGAATTCTTTGGTTGATTTCCTTTCTTCTCTTGATGTTCTTTATCCTTCTACAATATGGGGAGTTGTTCAGGACACAAAGAATACTCTTGGAAAAGGGAAAAAGGTGAGATTTTGGGAACACATCTAGTTATTGGATCACCCCATGATTCTTGATTTTCTAGATAGTGATCAAGTTGAGATATGTAAGTGGCGATATGGCACTTTTGTCTATTATTATTCTCATAATAATTCCTGGGTTAAATTGGCAGATATTGATAAAGGATTCAATAACATACAGTTGAGTTTGAGTGCCTTCTCTCTTTATCCCACTTATGAGGATAAGATGATATGGAACATTGATCCAAGTGGCCAATTTAAAGTTTCTACTCTCTTTTTTTCAAGGGAGAAGGGAAATCAACCCATTTGGTCCCAAGCTTAGATTAAGGGCCTCATACCAAAAATAAACATCTTCTACTAGATTATGCTCCAAAACAAAATCCTGACCTAGGACAATCTGCAAAAAAGAGGAATTAATATGGTTAATAGATGCACCTTATGCAAAAATGAATTTGAAGATAGAGACCACTTATTCTTGAATTGCTCTTATAGTCACCAAGTTTGGAATGAGATTCTAAATTACTAGAGTATGACTTGGGTTCATCAAAATAATATTGAACTTTGTTTCAAAAGTTGGAAATGTCATTCTAAGGATTTCGAGTTTCAATTTCTTTGGAAAATAACTCTTCCTCATCTCTAGTGGGTTATCTGGAAAGAAAGAAATAATAGAATATTTAGAAATAAGGATTTGCCAGGATGGGTGTTGGGACAAAATATTGTTAGAGAAATCAAAGAGAACTTTACATCTCAGAGGAAAACTGATAAAACTTTTCAAATTGATAATCCATTGTGATCAAAAGGTCCTAATTTGAATTTTGATAACCCAAGATTGACCATAAGATGGAATATGCTTCCTAATGGATGGATAAAGTGAAACTTTCATGGGGCTACTAAGGGCAACCTAGGAAGAGCTAGATGTGGAGGATTTTTGAGAGATTGTGTGGGAAATGTAATAGAAACCATTGCTATTCCTATAGGTCAGTCAAATAGCCATATTGTTGAAGCTACTACTACTCTATATACCATGAAGTTAGCAGTTGATATGGGGTACCCAAAGCTATGGTTGGAAGATGACTCATTGAATATTACAAATACTCTTAATAACAAAAATTCAATTACATGGTCGATTGAGGCAACGGTCATGGAGATTAAATCTCTAATTAATAAATTTGAAAAAGTTATTATTTCCCATATGTATCAAGAGGCCAATGGGGTTGATGATTGGGTGGCTAACCATTCAATCCAAATGGGATATAAGATGATGTGGGTCAGTGAACTTAATCAACATGTTGATCTAAAAGAACTTATTAATTATTATGCCATTCATTCAAAGGTGGAAAAGATATGCCAAGATAATAAATTTAATGATTTTTTATAGTGGGGCTACATCTGTTAGTGTTCCTTCCTCGAGGAAGTACACTTATGTGATTACAATGTGGGCTTTGCACATATCATTTCTAAAGAGGGTTTTATTTGATGTGAGAATCTAGTTTCAGTTTTACCTGGTTGCTCTCTACTTTTGGCTTCCTCTAGTTTTTGGGTTTCTCAGTAATACTCTATAAATGGGAGGTGAACCAAGGAAACAAGAACTCATTAAATGTGATGTCTGGAAAGCTCGAAAGGATGTATGGAAGATCTTACAAAAAGAAAAGGTGACCAACTATTTAGAATGACTGCATGGGTTTAAACCGTATGTCACCACAACCTTTTTCAAAAATTGGACTGATGATAGGGTATCCTTACATGATGTCACTATGAAATTAATAGAGAATTTCATAGCTGAAATCATGGGTTTACCCATGGAAGGTATCAAATTCACTAAGCAGACAAGCATTTAAAATGCAACATTAAAATTTTTTCCAAAGATGGATGCTGAGGAGAAAAATATAGAAAAGAATGGAGACTTCTATGACTTGGACTAGTTAAAGGAAATTTGGTGGGATGTCCTCTCTTGTACCCATGAGTATTTCATCCTTGATGGTAGAAATAAAAGATTTGATAAGTTTCATTTTGTCTTCTTGAATCATTTCAGGCATAAGGACAGACATTATTTTCCCTTCTAGTTGCTCTTCTCTTTTCTTCAAAGTCTGTATGCCCATAGAAAAAAGGAGTCTCATCCTATATTGTATGAAGGCCTGATTCTCCTCATAGAGGGTTATTGTAAAAACAAGTCCAATGTTTCTACTCCTTTAGAAAAATAGAAGGGTTTTGTCTCTGGCTCCCATTCCAAAAAAAGCAAGAAGGATGAGAAGTTTAAAGACAAACAGAGGAGGATAAGATACAATACTTCGCATTCTCAAAAAAAATTAGTGGAAGAGGACTTCGAGTCTATAAATACTGATAGTAAAGAGAATGAAACCCCTAAGGAAGAGGAAGGTACAAATGTTGGGGATTTTAGTTCCAATTTAGATGGTTATCTAGAAAGTAAATAAAAAAGTGGGACAAAGGACTTGAAAGAAAATAGTGAAGATAATTCTTATCAGGGAAAAATTGGTGATGAGAGTAATAAGATTGAATCTAGTGTTGATAAGGAAGAGATTGAAAAGGCTATTGAAGACCTTGTTGCGAAGGAATAGATTGTAAAGACTCCTTCACTAGTCAAAGAGATGGAGGAATAGGACAAGAATTAGGACCCAACCACCACTTGGGTTGAGGATTAGATAGAAAGCATGGTTTCACCTCCTCATGAGGTTGTACAATAGGATATTAGTGATTCATCATAGAGATAATCTAAGATGTCCTTTTTGCATTTAGGCAAGCTCAAATCTAATTCCATGCTTAAGGTTTATTCATGGATATACAATGAAATTATGGGTCTTAAAAAGAAAATGGATATTATGCAACATAACCAGGATGTTGATCATGTCACTATTAGCCAAATGGAGGTGCAAGTGGGTGATATCCCAAACAAATTGAAAGAGTATGAAAAAAACTTATAGATTCTCATTAAGGAAAGTGGGACTAAAATGGAACAAGTGAGGTCAAGTATTTGTGTAGCAGTTGCTAGTCTTGGTAAGCAGGCAAATGAGGAAATTATATCTATGAGAGGACCAAGCAAGAGGACTAGGCAGAGTACAAGGAAGAATGCTCTAGAGACTACTATTTAAGCTGGTTTTGTCTCGATTTAAGTCTTAATTACTAGTTGTGGAAACTAGTTTTTGTTTTTGGTACTATTTTTAAGTTTTTATCTTTTACTAGGTTCTAGGTCCTTGTAAAACCTAGGTATTTGGACTTATTTAGTGGTTTTAGGTCCTTGTAAAACCTGATTTTGATTACTGTTTCTTTAGCAGGTTTTGGGTCCTTGTAAAACCTGGTGGACTTTATCACTCTATCCTTTTTGCTAATGTATTACGGTTTCAGGGCCCCTTGACAACCGATTTTTACCATAATCTAAACATATTTTTTCTTGTTGACATGGACAACACTTTTTGATAGGGAGTTAAGCCAAGGAAGGCTTGGTTACAAAGTTTTGATTAGGAGGTAGATAGTGATATAGTGAGTGTAAATATTGTGGCACTACTAAAAATGGAGATAGACATTGAGGCTGAACCTTTTGGTAGATATGAGGAAGCCAAAGCAAGAATAACTTTGAATATCATGATAGTTTCCAGAGAGAAGAAAAGAAATAAAATGATTGAGGACCTAGAAGATAAGTTGAGAACTCTAGGAAAGGGCTAGGAACCGTTGAAAATTACACAAGGTCTTTGTGAAGATGAAGAACAAGATAGTGGTGATGAGGAAGAACAAAAAAAATGTGAAAAGGGTAAAGCCCTAATTATTTTCATTTCATAGAGAAAGAAGACTGAAGGAGCATAGAAGAAGATGGCAGTAACACCTCCACCACCAAAAAAGCTAAGGACTAGGGTAGCTACTAGTGCTGAGTAGTTTGCAAAGAAGAAAGTAGTAGAGACTACTAAGCCCAATGCCTACAAAAATAGAAGAAGGAGATTTGTCAAAGGACCACCTATTAGGTAGATAAAGATGATTGATGAGGTATTTGAAACCATGACAAGATATATAGGATTATCTAATTTTAGATATGTCATATCTGACACACTAGATAGTGATGATAGAAATATAGTTAAGGAGGCTATGGTAGAAATTATTTCAAATCAAAAAATAGCTCCTAGTGAAATAGAGAAGAAGATACCCAAATATCTTTATGATAGACTAGATAGAAGATGGAAGTAGGCTGAAGTAGTAGAGAAATAGATAAGAAATGACACATTTGTCAGAGTTATGCCTGATATGTCACAAGATCAATGAGATACATTTTTGGAATAGTATAGGAGTAGATTTTTCTTTAAATACAAAATATTTTTGGTATTACAAAATAAAGAGGAATTTGTACAACAATAAAGTGAGTTTCTATGGAAGAGCATTTTTTGGATAGTTACAAAGAAAGTAGAGACTATAAACATTGATGATGAATACAATAGTGGATGAAGATCAAGTATGTCAAGTCTGCAAGGTAGCATGTTGATACCCCTAATACTCTAGAAGCCAATCAATCAAGGCTCACAAACATGGAGACACATGATGAAGACAAAGAAAAAAATGTAAATGAGAATATTGTTTTAGCACCTCTTATTGAGGAAGACCAAGAATCTAATAAAGCTGAATTGAGTATGACTATTTTTGTCTTGAGCACAAATGCACAAACAAGATCAAGTGGTGACACCCCCTTACCAATTCCAAAAGCAGTGCCAAGTAGCAACACTCCTTCACCTTGAAGAAAGAGGAAAGAAATAAAAGATGTTTCATCAGATATTGATGTTAGTCTAGATGAAATTATTATGATGCAACAATTGGATCTGGAAAATCTCACCCTAGAGAAAACTAATTTTCTATAAGAAATTTTAATGAAGAAGAAAAGACAAGAAGAGCTTAGAAGAGAGCACAACTACAAATAGGTATTATATGATGTAAAGCATATGTTTGTTGATGTTATTGAGATTCAAAATTTTGAAGAAGAATCACTAATCATAAACTATAGTGTAAATATAGTTAAACAAGTGAATGTTGGAGATATGGAGTCAAATAAGTAGCTAATGGATTAGTTAGCAAGAATGTTTGAAACCAAGGTTGTGGACAAAGTTTCCATAACTATTGTTGAGAAGAAAGTGGTTTTATAAGAGAAAACATGGGTTATGATTGAATTAATTTAGAAGGTACAAAATTTGTACACAATTTTTTCATATGTACCAAGATTCACACATGCTAATTTAATTCAGGCTGAGATAAAGAGATCTAGCAAAATTATTTCATAGTCAGCAAGATCATGCATTGATCACTACAATAATCTACTGAATGCTCAAGACACATTGGTCAAGCTTTAGGTAGGTGATAGAAATATGAGATCCAAATTGATTTTTATTCAAGAAATGATGATACCTCATTTGGAGGTTATGTAGATAGAACTGAAAATAGGCAAGGATCTTATCATTGAAGATCACAATTTATTAGTGGCTGATAGTTTAGTTGATTTGGCTAGAAGACTTCACTTGTAGAATCACATTTTGGAGGCAAGAAGAATCACATGGGATCATTAACTATCCATGATTTCCATAGTTCACAAGAAATTCATTGAAACATATGGATTAATTCCACCTATTCAACCCCATAAGAAGTAACATATAATGTTGCAAAATAAGGGGGAATGAGATTTCTATAGAAGGAAAGAGATCTGAATATGGGAAAAGAGAATTAAAGAGAGATAGAGTAATATGATGTGAACAAGATGCAAAAAAGGGGTAAAAGATGAAGTATAAATATATGACATATATATTTGAATAAAGGTGAAATGGTTATGTTATTCATTTTTTTATTGTTTCTTTCATTGTTCATAAGTCATACAACTTAGGGGGAGAGCTTGTTATCAGATTATATTGTATAGATGTAAATACACCAAAGTGATGCAAATATGACAAAAAATATTTCCACTAATATCATAGGGGGAGATTGTTGGTATCTCTAACCAATGTTGTCTATTAGTGTCAACCATTTAGTCATTTACAAGATAGAGTCAAGAGGTCATCACTACAACCAAGAAACTCTATATAGGCTAAGTCATGTACATAAGTAAGTATCTTTCTAGCTCTATAAGAGCCAAATAAATTTTAGGGTCACGAAGTATTTTTTATACAAGCCAAGCTCATCACAGACTGAGAAAGTCATCAAAAATCAAGAAAGTTTTGAGAATACATGTGTCAAGTTACATAATATGTGCTAAGAAAAATGAAGGCCAAGCAACAAAAATGTTGAGCATCAAGAAATAGTAAAGGCCTAGCTATGTAGAGTTTACATGTAAAGTTAGGAATGGAATAGAGTTTTAGGAAAAATGATTATCAGGATGACTTGGATGGAATACTTAAGTTTTGAAGAGGTTTTTATAGAATATCTAATACCGTTAGAGGTTGTTACAAAAAATTTACATGTTGTGGATCACCAAACCCTATGTTGTATGTTTAATGATCAAGATGAAGAGGCAAAACATGGAATCATCTAAAAAACTCTTTACAAAAATCTTTATATAGCAATGATCTTAACCTAGATCAGATAGCAGTAGAAAAAAAGATAAAAAGAGTTTATGTACAAACATGAAGACATTGTTAGAAAAGGATTGATATTAGTTTAGAAGTCATTAAAGGGTTCTATTATTATCTAATAGGTCAAGTGACCTAATCATTGTAGTGAAGTGAAAGGGAAAGACAAGCATATCAGATTAGAGGAGAGGATAAGTTAGCAAGGAGGAGATTGGAGATCATCTTATAGAGAAAACCAAGAGTCAAGTACTAAATTAGTTTTAACAAACTTGAATCAGGGTAAATATCTTAACAGAGTAGTCTTAACAAATCTTTGCAAATCTCGTAACAAAGTTCTTAATTTTTCGTAAATGTTGAATCCTCTAACAAGGTGAGACATAATAGTCTTTAAAAGCATTTAATTGGGCAGACCCCTCATAGGGTAGATCATATTTTATGGTTCAACATTGTAACCTTATCTAGTTAACATTATTACTAAAATAATAAAGATTTTTGGGTGTCATCCCCATCCCAATTTTAACTTCACCTTGGAGGGTTTCTAGGTAACAAATACCATGTTATGTGCTTTATTTTCATGCATTTTTTTATCAAATTTATATGGTACAATAGATTTACATTATAAGTTTTACATGCACATGTTATTGATAGATGTGGATGAATATGAGAAAAGTGAAAAGTGTTTTTGATTCTGATTCAACCCCCCCTTAGTATCTAGTTTATCATGTTTACTCCTCCATCAATATGTCAGCTATGCAATAACTTTGGTCATATAGAAATATTTTTTAGAATGGATATGAGAAACATCAATAGGAACCCAAATTTCAAAAGGAACACCAATAGAAATGTCAGAAGGAATGATAAAAAAAATAACACTCAAAAAGATGTGTTGAGGGAGAAAATAGAAGAATTCAAAGAAGTAATTGTCAAAGATAAAAATCCATCCAGTCCACATGTAGTATTATAAGAGAAGTCATTTCATGCACCTAAAGGAAGACTGGAGTCAACAATTATATGTGATTCATCTCATTTGAATTAAGCATCTTTTATAACTAAAATAATCATTAGGAAGTCAAGAAAAGGTAATAGATGGCGAATTAAGATGTGCGCAGTCAATAAGAAATAGTTCATGATCAGTTGAAGCTATGGTTAATATTGCATATAATTTGGAGATCATATGTGCGTGCACAAAAGAAAACAAGTCTAGTGGTAATCATAAACAACTTTTCACAAATTGTGTACTTATGCAATTAATGTAGAAATTGATTTTGTAAGATTTAAAGGATGCAAATGAGATCTTGTCTACCGTTCAATTGTGTGATAAGTTAAGAAAAGAATTGAGTTAAAATCCAAGGAAATCTAAGAAAAATTGAAGTGAAGTCATGAGAAACCCTATATTCTACAAAATCAAGGTATTTATCAAATTTAAAGAGTTCATTTGCGAGTTTAAAATAAAAATTTGTGATAATCATGGATAGGAGTTTGATTCATAATGTTGAGGATGAGGCTAGACTAAAAATGAAGATAAACCCCATTCAACCTTTAGAGAAAGACCCTTCAGTAGCATTTTCTGTTATTCCAAACAAAGTATTATATTTGGAGAACGTCGAAAGGTATCTTAGGAGAAAAATTGAAATAGTGGATGAAGATAACATATCAAAGGAATTTGATCACATCTACAACTAGGACATGATCCTTAAGAGTGGTTATCAATACCTAGGAAACAATAAAATGATTAATATCTTATTTTCACATGACTTTGACAATGAAGATTGGTCAAAGATCATACTGAGTAGGATTCATGATGGAAAATTCTAGTTAGGAGATAATGTTTTAGAAATATCAGCTAACCTAATTCATTAGGTGACTTGTCTATGCAATGAAGGATCAATACTAGTAAATGAAAAGAATGTTGGGAAACTAGTGCTAGAAAACACCAAGTTTGAGCATAATGTGAGAGGCATTGTAATCAGAAAAATAAAACAACATGATGTAAGATTCATATGTAGAATTATGGCATCAAATATATGTGCCAACTCTAGAGAGGATGACATGGCATCAAGATTCATTCATGTAATCCATTGAATGTTTGTAGAAAGAATAAATGTCAATACATTTGAAATCCTAAGAGAGCAGTAAGTAGATAACTTTGAAAGGGTTAAGCGATTAAAAAGCAGTCTATTCATATTTATATCACTAATTTTCTACATATTTTTCTATTTGATTAAAAACAATTCATTCTTATCTATGAATGAACTAATTGGTAATGATAAATGTACATTTGAGAAAATAACTAATGTGTATATAAGACATCCAATAGATAAGATTGATGGTAGTGAAGATCTAATTATAAGATCATTTCAAGAAGAGATGAGACAAAGATACATAATTCCACCTTCACTTGTAAATAAATTCAAAGATGATATATGTTTCATAGTTGACATAGATTTTACCTATATAGAACTAGTTGAACCAATTATAATTATCTATGTTGAACCATTTGGTTATGAAGTTACTAAGGAACTAGTAGAAGGATATATGGAAGAAATCTTGAAATCAGCTAGACATGAAGAGTTTAATAGATGTGGAACCTATGAAGAGGTAATACAGTTGATATTTCAAGTTCACCTTGAGAAATCTTCAAAGAAAAAGGTTGAGGCCATAATGAGGAAAATCATGTAGGAAACACATATGACACTAGAAGAATTAGTAGCAGCAAGACAAAGTTTTACTAAAATGAGACAAATCAGTCAAGAAGGAATCATATATGTGCAACCATTAGTAGTGGGAGGAACATCTCAGAGAATAATAGTTACAAAACCACAAGTAGCGATATTGGCCATAACATATGTTGTATTTTCACAAATACAACTCACAGTTGTACTACTAGTGCAAAAGGAGAAGCTATATAAGAAGTGACTATAACTAAAGTATAGTCAGTAACCCCTACCAATACCAAGAGATCAACAAGGTTAACATAAGTGAAGCAAGAACAAGCTAAACCATAGCCAAAGAAGAGAACAAACTAGACAGCTAGTGGACTAGGAAAGAGAAGAAAAACTCTATACATGATTGAATCAAATAAATCTAATGAGGAAAAAGAAATAGAGGACAATCCATTTGAAAGAGTAGAGATGGAGATAAAGAGACCTTTTGGAAGAAAAACATGGAAATCAAAGATTGAACATTTGAATGTTTAAATTATCAACAATAAAAATTTTGTACAATTGAAAAAATATTATAATCATTATAATTGTTGGATACAATTGATTAATTGTGTATTGTCTTTGATGTTACACAAATGTCATATCATTACTAGTCAATGGCCATCGAGCTCACTCAAGCAATGAAGATAGTTTTCTATGTCTACCGAGCATTCTAGAGTTTACCTAGTTTAGAAGGTAGTGTCTACCAAGTCCACACGGGTGTCAAAGGAAAGTCTGTAGAAGGTGAGTGTTAACCAATCTCACTTGATTAATGAAAGAAAAGTTGAATGGAACTAGTATTAACCAAGATCACTTGGTTACCAAAGGAACTTTGCAAGTATTTAGTGTTAACTAAGCTTCAGTTGGTTAACATAGGAAATCATTTCTAATTTAGTGTCTACCAAGTTGGGTCAGCTAATGAAGGATTTTCTTATTTTTGCATATTAAGTTCAATTGATTTATCTATTGGTTCTAGCCAACTAAGAAGATAAATATTAATTATTCTAAGTTGTATTCTAGTTGACTTGACAATATGAAAGATATAAGTATAAGGTTAAGTTGAGATTTATAAAGTGTATGAGTGTATAGAAGATTTGATGACGCCAAGAAGATGTAAATAAGAAGGATAAGAAAAATATCCTTGTGGAGAACAAAAGATATATTCTATCAGGAAGGATCAAGTAAAGCTAGAATTGAGATCTATAGTCAGCAATTCATTTGCATTCAAATCAAGTCATCTCATTTTTACTCTCTAACCATTATAGCAGTGATCTAAATCTATTACTAGAGTTAGCTTAACACCTATTTGTAAATCCTCTAACAAGGTGGCATTTCTATTGAATTTTCTAAAGATCTCTAAAAAGGCCACTCCTAATAGGGTGATTAGATCCTCTAATAGAGTCACACCTAATAGTGTGTTTTGTAACCTTTAATAAGGTTGGATCCTAGCATGAATCACTTCAGAAGAGTGAAAAATAGTAACTAGATGCAATTGGTGGTTTTTCCCAAATTAGGTTTCCACATTAAATCTTGGTGTCAAATGTGTTCATGCTATTTATTTTATATGTTTTTAAATAAGTTAAAGTAATGATAATCATAGATAACATATTAATATTTTCATGTTAAGTATTTTCTAAGAAATTATAGCATTTACGAAGTTATAACATTTTATGTGTGTTTATTAAGCATCAATAGTAATCAATTTTTAGAGTTTATTTTATACTAACATCTAAGGGAAATTGGATTAATTTTTTTGGTAACTGATTCACCCCTCCCCTCTTAGTTACTCCTCTTATATTTCCAAAAATTGCTACCAAATCTTTTGATGCTTATAGAGAAGGTTTTAAGAACCTAAGCCAGAGATCAGGATGTCTTATAGAAGAGATATTCCCAGACTGAACAAAGAAAACTTTGTAACATGGCAAGGACTTATGAGGTTAGATTTGGAAACCACCAGTGATTCAAGTTGTAATTATCTTGATGCTAAATAAAGGACTCCTACTAGAACATTATCAATTGAAGACATTTCTGAAAAGAAAAATCATAATATCATGATGATTAATATTGCATCTATTCTCAATTATGTTGAATTTGATGAAGTAAAAGAATGCAAAACTACTCATGAAATGTGGACCAAACTAAAAGAAATCTATGGAGGAGATGAAACTGTAAGAAGAGATAAAGTAGAAAATCTTAGAGGTCAATTTGATCAAATGAAAATGAGAGAACATGAAAACTTGCAAAATATGTGGAAAGAATCAAAGCAAGTGTGAGTGCAATCAAAGCATCTGGAGGAGACATTGATGACAATATAGTTGCAACCAAGGTACTCAGAAACCTTCTTTCTATTTATGCAATTAGAGTGTCTACTATTCAAGAGATGAGATGTGATCCAAATAACAAGATAACTTTGGATGCTCTAGTTGGAATATTGATAGTTTTTCAGTTGGATAACTATGATAACTATGTTCCTAGTTCCAAGAACATTGAGTTTGCATTTGAAGCCAAACTTTCACTCAAAGAAAAGAGAAAGAAAGCAAAGTCCAATTAATCAAGAAGTGAAGAAGAGATAGAATAAATTTTAGAAAATGATCTTAGAATTGTTAAAGCCCTACTTGCAAAGAAATATTCCAAAGGTAGAGGAAAGTACAAAGGTAAGGTTCCTCTAATCTATTTTTCTTGTGAAGAAGTTGGTGGCATTGCTACTAGGAGCCCAAATAGATATGATAAAGATGAAAAGAAAAGTAAAAAGCATAAAGGAAAGAAAGATTTCAAGAACTACAAAAACTACAAGGACAAAGGTAAGAAATCTTCTTTTCTGGCTAAAGATTTTGATAATAGTGAAGATGAAATGGTATATATTGTAGTAAAAGATGGATCAAATGATGAAGGGGATAAGATGGCACTCATCTATCATCTTAGCAAAAATGATACATGGATCACTGATAATGGCTACTCACATCATATGACTAGATATAAATCAAAGTTCGAACACATGGAATATTATGATGGTGGTAGTCTAAGATTTGGAAATGAACCTTGTAACATAAAAGGAAGAGGATGAATTTCTTTGACTAATGAACTTATATGTGATAATTCTTATTAGGTTGAAGGATTAGAGAATAATCTACTAAGTATGGCATAGTTGAATAAAATTGGATTCAAGGTAGAATTCATGGATGGAAAGGCTAAACTATTGGATGGAAAAGGAAATCTGGTTGGATATAGCAAACAAACAAAAGGTAATCTATTTTATCTTTATCTCAATGAAGGTTCATGTTTTATTGCTCAATTAGAAGAAAGTTGGTTATGGAACAAAAGATTATGTCATATAAACTTTGATAATCTAGTTAAGATAAGAAAATATAGAAGAGTATGAGATATTCCTAGTTTGAAGAAACTTGATATGGGTTTATGCAAAAATTATCAAATTGGTAAGATGGGAAAGACTAGTTTCAAAAGTAAGAGCTATCATTCTGAAGAAGTCTTAGAACTTGTACATACAAACCTATTTGGAACTATTGGAATAGAGAGTTATAGTGGATTAAAAAAAATTATTCTCTTTGTTGATGATTATTCTAGAATGATGACAATAATGTATCTAAGAGAAAAATTAGAAGCCTTTCAAAAATTCAAGTGGTAGTTAGCAAGAGTAGGAAAAGAATCTAGAAAAAGATTGAAATGTTTGAGATCAAATAGAGGTGGTGAATTTATCTCTAATTAATTCAATGATTTCTACATTGAAAGAGGAATTAAAAGACAATTATTGGCCCCTAATACACCTCAACAGAATGACATAGCTAAAAGAAGAAACAAATCCATCATAGATTTTGCAAGAACATTGATGATAGAAAAGAACATTACCATCAAATATTAGAAGGAAGCAATCATCATTGTAGTTCATACCTTGAATAGAGTATAGCTGATGAAAGATTCAAATCAAACTCAATATAAAATATGGTATGGCTATAAACTTAATGTGAGTTACTTGAAAATATTTGGTAGCAAATGTTAGATATCTTAAAAGAATCTAGAAAAGGAAAATTTGATGTCAAAGATGATGAAGGCATATTTCAAGGGTAATCCTATAGAAGTAAAGCATATAAATGTTTGAATTTGTCTACTCATAAAATCATAGATAGTGCACATGTGAGAATTGATGAGTTTGCAAAAATGTGTGAAGAAGTAAGTAACAAAGAACTAGAGGATTATAGAAGATTTGTTTACTATGAACCTGATACCATGCCAAATCTATCTAAAAGAAAGGAGAGTTCACCTTTGGGTCCCCAAAATCTCCAATAGTTACCCAGTTGCACGCAATGTAAAGGAAGTCATAGTCTGAAGGACCCAAGTTGCAATCAGAGGCTACTGAACTAGTTCAAACCAAGTCAAAAGGACCTGAGTCATAGATAGTGGAACCCAAACTTGATATTGAAGTTCATGATGAGAATAGTGAAACTCATTCCAAATTCAAAGAACCTATGTTAGCAAGATATTTAAGAAGGCATAATGCACCTAATCAAATCATTGGAGACAAATCTGATGGAATAATGACACAAAATGAATGAAAGGTACATATTTACTTTCTGAATTTGAACCTAGAAATGTTAAAGATGCATTAGATAATGAAAGTTGGATTGAAGTAATGAATGAAGGGATAGAATAGATGGAGAAGAACAAAACTTGGAATCTTGTTCCTAGACCCAAAGATAAAAATGTAATTGGCAGAAAGTGGGTGTTCAAAAATAAGCTAAATGAAGATGGAAAAGTTTCTAGAAACAAAGCAAGATTGGTGTGTAAATGCTATTCTCAAGAAGAAGGTATTGAATATGGTGAAAATTTTTCTTCTATTGCAAGATTAGGTGTTAGAAAATTACTAGCATATGCAGCACACAGAGGATTTAAAGTATATCAAATGGATGTTAATCTTCATTCTTGAATGAAATTCTTGATGAGGAAGTCTATATTGAACAACTAGAAGGTTTTTTAGATCTAGCAAAAAGGACATGGTATAAAAATTACACAAGGAATTATGTGGTCTCAAGAAAGCTCCCAGAGCTTGGTATGAAAGACTACATAACTATTTGGTACAGATTGGTTTTCAAAGAAAAAATGATAATAGTAGTCTATATATCAAAGAAGGACTAGACAAGAAAATTGTGTAGGTTGAAATATTTGTTGATGATACTTTATTCATAGGAAATGATGACTTGTGCAAGGAATTCTTAGAAGAAATGAGTACAAAATTTAAAATGTCCATGTTTGGTTAGATAAAATTCTTTGTTGGATTGCAGATTCAACAAAACAAAAATGGTATCTACATTAATCTAAGTACATCAAGGAAATTCTAAAGAAATTTGGCATGGAAGATTCAAGTCTAGTTGGAACCCCTATGTCTACTAGACATAAGCTTTCCAAGAATGATGATTCCAAATAGGTAGATCAAACCACACATAGATCAATAATTAGAAAATGATCTAGTATGGAATGCATATAAAGCCTGATAGTGCATTAGCAGATGGTATGGTGGCAAGATTCTTAGCAAATTTGAGAGAAAATTACATGATGGAAATCAAGAGAATCATGAGATATCTAAAAGATACTGAAGACTATGGCTTATGGTACAAACTTAAAAGAAATTTCGACTTGAAAGTATTTACTGATGCTAATTGGACAAGAAGTATTGATGATAGGAAGAGCACTAGTGGTGGAGAAATCTTTCTTGGTAAAAGACTAGTGTCTTGGACAAGTAAGAAACAAAATTGTATCTCTCAATCCACAAAAAAGGTTGAATATGTGGTAGTAATAGTTAATTGTTCTAACATTGTTTGGTTCAAAAAATTGATGTTAGGAATGAAGATAGAGATCAAGGATCTAGTAGTCATGTACTATGATAACACCAGTGCAATCAATATATAAAAGAATCTAGTAATGCATACCAAAAAAAAGCACATTGCTATAAAATATCACTTGTTAAGATAATTGGTGGAAGCCAAATAAGTTAGATTGGAATATGTAAATACAAAACATCAAATTTTAGATCAAATTGCAAAGTAAGCCATTACCCAAGGATGCATTTCTGTATCTAAGAGGTAAGCTAGGGGCCATTCCCCTATGTGAAGTTGACTAAATGAATTTTGGTGATGCATCAACTAGAGAAAGTTGTAGATCAATCAATTTGTGCAGAGTTGACAAGGGCATATTGCAAATGAATCAGTACTTAAGGTACATTGGTAATAACAGAGTTATTGTCTTTGGCATGTGTTGTCAAAGAGGGAGAATTTTACTGTCATATCTTAAAGAAATTTTAATTATAAAGAAGGAGAAGTTTGCTAGAGGGATAATTTTGCTATCATAGAAATTTTATGTAGAGATGTCAAAGAGGGAGAATAAAAGCTGGTCTATTATCAAAGGCAGAGTTTGCTATTAGAAGAGATTGTTGCAAATAGAAGTTTTCTAATAGAAAATAAAACTAAAGCCAAAAAGAGTTCACACTGATAAGATTTCACATGGATAAAACTAAGGATATGTTCCTTTATTCTTGTTCCAAAATTTTATTTTGTTATGACATGTTGTATTGTCATCAATGCCAAAGAGGGAGATTGTTGGATACAATTGATTAATTATGTATTGTCTTTGGTGTTACACAAATTTCATATCATTACCAATTAGTGCATGTCAAGCTCACTTGGGTAGTGAAGATAGTTTTCTGTGTCTAGCGAGCATTCTAGAGTTTGCCTAGTTCAGAAGGCAGTGTCTACTGAGTTCACTCAGGCATCAAGGGAAATTCTATAGAAGGTGAGTGTTAACTAAGCTCACTTGATTACCAAAGGAACTTTACAAGTATGTAGTGTTAATTGAGCTCAGTTGGTTAACGCAGGAAATTGTTTATGAGTTAGTATCTACCTAGTTAGGTCAGCTAAGGAAGATTTTCTTGTTTTGGCATATTAAGTTCTATTGATTTATCTATTGGTTCTAGCCAACTAAGAAGATTAATATTAATTATTCTAAGTTGTATTCTAGATGACTTGACAATATGAAAGATATAAGTATAACGTCAAGTTGAGATTTAGAATGTGTGTAAGTGTATAGAAGATTTGATGATGCCAAGAAGAAGAGAATTAGAAGGATAACTAGAATAACCATGTGTAGTAGAAAAGATATATTCAATTAGGAAGGATCAAGTAAAGCTAGAATTGAGATCTTTAATCAACAATTAAATTGCATTCAATTCAGGTCATCTTATTGTAACTCTCTAACCATTGTAATAGTGATCTAAATCTCTTAATAGAGTTGGCTTAACAACTATTTGTAAATCCTCTAACAAGGTGGCATTTCTATTGAATTATCTAAAGACTTCTAACAAGGACACTCCTAATATGGTGATTAAATCCTCCAATAGGGTCACACCTAACAGTGTATTTTGTAACCTTTAATAGGGTTGGCCCTTAACAAGGCTCACTTCAGACGAGTGAAACATAGTAACTAGTTGCAATTGATGGTTTTTCTCAAATTGGGTTTCCACGTTAAATTTTGGTGTTAAATGTGTTCATGCTATTTCTTTTATATGTTTTCAAGTTAAAGTAATGGTTATCATAGATAACATCTTAAGATTTGCATGTTAAGTATTTGCTGAGAAATTCTAGTATTTACCAAGTTACAACATTTTATATGTGTTTGTTGAGCATCAACAATAATCAGTTTTCAGAGTTTATTTTTTACTGACATCTAATGAAACTAGGATTTTTTTTTTGTGGTAATTGATTCACCCCTCCCCTCTTAGTTACTGCTCTTATATTTTCAACAATAATAACATGGCCAAACTAAAATTGGAGAATGCAGTAGTTAGGAATATGATTCTATCAAATAAAAAATGTAAAGATATTGAGAAGGACATGCCAAAATATCTTTATAAGAAATTGATTAACAAAAGGAGAAGAGTGGTAGAAGAGGATAAAAGAATCAAAGAAAACTTGATTATAAAATTTTGTGAAGTTAACAATGATGATGAATTTGATAGAATAGTGAAGGGCATTTAATCCTTGCTAAGAAACAAAAGAAGAGAAATATTGTTGATGGGTGGTAACTATGAAGAGGTAAATAAAGAAATTGAATCACAAATTGTGAAATTATTGACCTCTATACAACCTGGAAGAGACTTAGGGGCAACAATCACTATGACAGAAAATAAGATATTTCTAGTTGAGACCATAATAATACCAAAAAAATTAATAGTAACCATATGAATAGTCACATCACTACCAAAGGTTGGAAAGGACAAAACAAAGACAAAGACTACTCAATAAATTACCATTGGTATTGACACAATGTAGATTGGTAGCACAAATGTCACAATTGATGCAATAGAAGATCAATTCAAAGATTATGGCACAAACTTTGGAAATTTGGTGAGCTACACCAGCTCTAAGAATGAAGAAGAAGAAGAAGAAGAAGAAGAAGAAAGAAAAAGAAAAAGGAAGAATAAAATAAGAGAAAGGAAGAAAGCGAAAAGAAGAAGAAATGATCAAAAGATAAGAAAAGGAAGAAAGAGAAAGAAAGATTAGAAGAAGAAAAGAAAAGGAAACTTGAAGATGTAGACACCTAAAAACCTTTAGAAAATAAAGTATTTTTATTTTCTAAAAAATTTTTGATGACATCATCATTTATTAATTAATTAATTATTTAATTTATTTATTTATTTTTATGCCATTAAATCCCTTTATCTTAATTAAAAATATTTAATTAAGGAATCCCTCCCAAAAATGTTTAAATCTTATTTAAACATTATTTCCTTATTTATTAATTATTTAATTAATAAACTGACCAAAAAATCCAAAATAAATAAAAAATTTATTTTTTGCCCAAAACTTGGCCAATTTTCTTAAGACCACTAACCTCTTCCAAAATCTTCTAATCCTTCTTTAATTTTGATTAAAGGCTAATCCCATCATTTTCTACCCCTAATCCCAACTCAAAATATTTAATTAAGATTAAATATTAATCCTCATGTTTATTAAAAAAGTTTTAATAAATATCTCCTCAACCAAAACCCTTGAAATAAATAAAACTTTATTTATTTCCTAAAAATCTAATTTATCCTCATCCTAAGAAGTTCTAGACTCTTCTAGAAAGTCTTCATCCTCATCCTAGGAAATTCTAGACTATTCTAGAAAGTCTTTATCCTCATCCAAAGTCTAGACTCTTCTAGAAGATGTCTTTAAACCTAATCCTAATCCCCTCCTAACCTTGTCACATTCCCTAAAAATGGGTTAAGACTTACTAACCCAAGCCAAAGATAACAAATATCTCCTCCTTCACCCACCCTCATTAAATGTCATTCACTTGCCTATCCCTAAGCTAATCCTAAACCATCCTCTAATCATTTACACAAGCCTAAGCAAGCTTAAAACCTTCCTAATCAAGCCCAAGTCGAAATTCCTCTCATCTCCTTCAAAATATCCCAACCATAAAACTTTATGAAGCCCACTAGGCCATAAATGACTCTTCCAAGCTCTTTTATTGCTCTTACAAGCCATTATGAGGGTCTTTATGAATATTTTATCCCTTGAGCCTCCTTTTTTGACTCATCCTTCCCCTTTTCTCCATCCTCTCACCCTGTGACATGTGTCACTCCCTGATTGGCTGTAAGGAAGGACAATCCATGTGCTCTCCTCTCATGCAATCTGAGCCCTCCATGAGATTTTTTGAATCCTTGCATCTTAGCCCTCAATCCCTCAAGCCTCTTGCCTATAAATTGGATCCTCCCCCTTTGAAAAATAACACAATCCATGAAGTAAAGTCATAATGCCATTTTAAGAAGCCATTTTACATCAAAACCATACACTCACACCCAAATTCCAACTCCATTTGAATCCCTTTTTGAAGCATAAGTCTGAGCATACATCATATGTATTTAGAAAAAGCCACTCAACAAGAGGGCTTCTCATTGAGAGAGTCCATTAATGGCTCATATTATCAATTGAGAGTTCATCTTAGTCTATCTTGAAGTTTATGAATTTTTTTTAGTTTGTAGAAGCTTTATTTAAATTTAGTTTCTATTAGCATACTAACATAGCTCATATTCATAAAATAAGCTAGGTATACTGAGGCAGATATCATCAGTGAGGTTATCACCATCAAAGCTTATGACAACTTGGAAAGAACCATAGAAGGAACTATTTTGCTGCCAATCAAGGTTGGCTAGTCATCCAAGAAACACTCTACCATGTTATTGATCTAAACCTACCATTCAACATCCTCCTCGGTCGCCCATGGATTCATGCCATGAAAGCCGTTCCATCCACTTACCATTAGTGCATCAAATTTTTGCATCAAGGCACTGAGGTAACCATCCATGCCGATCCAAAACCCTTTGCTTACTGCAATGGGGTTGAAGCTTCATATACAAACCATTGCCCTAGAATTAATATCGGCACATCCATCGCCAGCTCATCCCACACTTGTAATAACCCAGAAACCATCCTCACCTCTACCCTGTCTACCATGAAGATCAATAACAAGGGCTATGGAGAGTATAGTCTGCCAGATGCATTTGCTGTTGGGGAACTCCCACTTGATCCACATGCCCATGGACGACTGACATATCACAAAGCTAAGGAGATTCTACCTCCTCGATACAAATAGTTTGGCCCAACAACCTTTGTATCCTCAAAAATCCCTCTTCATGAGGAGCTCACTCTAGATATCAAAAATTGGTTACATAAGGATGCACCTCAAAAGAATTAGGCACGCCTTGATCACTTTAGCCAGAAGTATCCCTAGGAACATCAGCTCATCATTGACAAATGGAACTATCAAGGTGGTGGTCTAGGACCAAAAGAAAGAGGCATGTAGTGCCCCATCGATGCACACAAGTGGGTATCGAAGTCAGGTCTTGGCTTTGGCATACCTACAACTGAGGGCATCAATACGGACGGTCATGCTTTTTTGAACATTCACCATGAACTTGTCAAAATTGAAGACATTCCTGAGGAAGTTGAAAAGAGAGCCTACAATGATATCCTAGACCAAATTTCCCTTGGAGACTCTATTCTCCAAGAACTATCCATCCACCTCATTGACCTACCACTCGCCCATGCACAACTCATAGATTGTGACCAACCAAGCATCATACACATTGGTGAGTTCACATCAGAGGAATTGCTTCTAAGATTCATGGGAGTTGAAACACCTCATAATAAAACAAAGCTAGATTTTGCCTATATCTACAAGCTAGATCCCAAGGGGTATTTTGGAGAAAATCCCCAACCTAGTTTCGATACACCCAAAATTGGAACTAAGGTGAATCTGAGTCTAGCTAAGGTAGTGAAGAGAAGCCCTCGGCAAGAACATCTAGAGCCACAAGCAGAACATGAGGATTTAGCATTACCTCCTCAAGATAATCGACCAGAGATATCTTCTATTCTAATTGATGATTCTAGGGAAGTCAACATCAGTTCTTCAAAGATCCCTAGGTTTGTTCACATTGCTGCATCCCTATCACAAGACCAAGCTGATCTCCTCTTTGAGGTCTTAAGAGAGAATATTGGCTGATTTGCATGGTCATATCAGGACATGCTAGGGCTTGATCCAAAGCTTGTAGTTCATCATCTCGCAGTCAATCCACAGATCAAGCCTGTCAGACAAAAGCTTAGAAAAATGCACCCCAAGGTGGCATTACTAGTCAAAGCTAAGTTAGAAAGAATGTTAGCTACTAAGGTTATCCAAGCTATTGACTATTCAGAGTGGATCTCCAACATGGTCCCCATCACTAAGCCTTCTGGTGACATCAAAATCTGCACTGATTTCAGAGATCTTAACAAAGCTTGTCCAAAAGATGATTTTCCCTTGCCCAACATAGATATGATTGTAGATCTTACAGCTGGACATGAAATTTTGTCCCTCGTGGATGGATTTTCTGGGTATAATCAAATCAAGATTACAGAACAAGATCAGCATAAGATAGCATTCACTACCCCTTGGGGAACCTTTTGCTACAACATGATGCCTTTTGGCCTAAAGAATGCTGGGGCTACCTATCAAAGAGCTATGACAGCCATTTTTCATGATCTCATCCATAGGATTTTGGAGGATTATGTGGATGATATCTTGGTCAAGTCTCATACCTTCATGGATCATCTTGCTGACCTAGAGAAAGTCTTTGATAGGTTAGCCAAATATCATCTCATGCTGAATCCCAAGAAATGTGTCTTTGGGGTTACATCTGGCAAGCTTCTAGGCTTTATAGTTTCTAAATGAGGTATAGAGATTGACCCCAAGAAGTTCAAGGCTATCTTAGACATGCCTTCTCCCTAGACACTGTGACAACTTGATTCTCTTCAGGGAAAGCTTCAATCTGTTTGGCGCTTCATCTCCCAGCTTGCAGATAAGTGTACACCATTTTCACATTTACTAAAGAAGGATGAGAACTTCAAGTGGGATCCTTTATGTCAGCGCAGCTTCAACCATATCAAGTAGTATCTCATCAATCCTCCTATCTTGGTTCTACTAGTTCCTGGTCGTCCCCTGATTTTGTACATATCAGCAACACCTACTGCTCTAGGGGCACTTCTAGCACAGTTCGATGACTATAGCAAAGAAAGAGCCATCTACTACATCAGTAGAACCCTAGTTGGTTATGAACTCAATTACACTCCTATGGAAAAAGCTTGTTTGGCAGTTGTTTTCTCAACTCAAAAGCTTCGCCATTACATGCTAATTCATACCATCCAACTAGTCTCCAAGATTGACCCTCTCAAGTATATGCTCTCCAGAATAGCACTTATAGGCCGTTTGGCCAAATGGGTTATGCTCCTTAGCAAATTTGAGATCCAGTATGTGGATAGAAAGGCAATCAAAGGGCAAGCTATAGCAGATCACCTAGCTGATGCACCTCTAATAGATTCTTATCCGTTGATCACAGAATTTCCAGATGTGCATATCTGTCTAATTGAAGAACAACCCCCATGGAAACTTTATTTTGATGGCTCATACACATCTCATTGATCAGGGGCAGGAATATTGTTGGTCACACCTCAAGGAGATTACATTCCAAAAGCCTTCAAGCTACAATTCCCTAGCACCAACAATATAGCTGAATATGAGGCCCTCATAGCAAGATTAAAGATAGCTGCAGAATGGAACATTGCTAAGCTACAAATCTTTGGCAATTCTTAGCTTATCATCAAGCAAGCCCTAAATGAATATTAAACCAAAGATGAAAAGCTATTACCCTACAAAGAGCTAGTTGATTAGCTAACCCATCATTTTACAAGGCTTCAGTTTACACAAGTGCCTCAAATACAGAACAAAGTAGTAGATGCTATGGTTACTATAGGCTCACTCTTGGAAATTCCCCAAGAAGCTACATAGTATGAGTTTTTAGTGGAGCAGCACCTCACACCCACCTATGCAAATGAGGATTCAAACTGTGTTTGTATCTTGGTTGGTCCCCAATCCCCTTGGTACCATGAGATTCACACTTACCTTAACGATGGTATCATATCCCCTCACCTCACACGTACCCAACACTAGAACCTCATCCAAAAATCATCCCGTTATGTTATCATAGCCAATACCCTATATCGTTGGGGTTATCACGATACACTCTCTCGATGTTTAGACCAAAACAAGGCCGCAATGGTGTTAAAGGAAGTACACTCTGGACTTTGTGGTGCCCACACGAGTGGTATTGTCCTAGTGCGACAAATCCTTAGAGCAGGCTACTATTGGCCTACCATTGAAGAAAACTCCTATGACTTTGTTAGAAAGTGTCTCCCATGTTAGCAGCATACAAATCTTGTGCACGCTCCATCACAGGATCTACAACCTACTGCACCACCTTGGCCTTTCGCTTGTTGGGGCCTTGATCTAGTTGGAACTATCACACCCCTCTCATTTGATGGACATAAGTGGATAATAATAGCTACAGACTATTTCACTAAATGGGTGGAAGTAGTCCCCCTAGTCTCAGCTACAGAAGTTTAGGTCTCCAAGTTCATCTTGTACCACATTGTTTTCCACTTCGGTATCCCATCCACCATCTTCACCGACCATGGAGGTAACTTTGAAAATCTCAACATGGAAGAATTATGCACTTCCCTATGCATCCATCACCACTTTTCTAGCCCATATTTCCCACAAGGTAATGGCTAGGCAGAGGCAACTAACAAAACCCTCCTCAAAATCCTAAAGAAAGTTGTCAATGATTCTGGCCATGATTGACACCTACAAATAAATCTAGCCCTATGGGCCTATTGAATTTCATTCCATACATCCATAGGAACAACTCTATACTCCCTAGTTTATGGTGCCGAAGCGGTACTACCTATAGAGGTTGGACTTCCCTCCTTGCGCATATCTTTGCAAGGGCAATTATTAGATGAAGAATACAGAGTAGCTTGGCTCACCTAGCTAGATCTCTTAGACGAGAAGTGACAACAAGCCTATGATCATCTCACAGTCTATCAAACTCATCTCAAAAGGGATTTCAACAAGAGGGTGCTTCCATGACACTTTCACCCAGGTGACATGGTCCTCAAAGAAAATATGAAAGTCCAAGCAGATCGAGAAAAGAAAGGCAAGTTTGAACCTACATGGCTTGGTCCTTATGTTGTCACTACTTCCTTTGGCTCCAAAGCCTATCAGCTATCTACACCAGAAGGAGAACTCTTAAATGATCCTACTAACATCATTCATCTCAAGAAGTTCTATGCTTGAAGATCCTTGGTATACCCAACTTTTGAAAAATACAAAAAAAAAAAATAGTAAAGAGAAATAAGCGTCCAATGGTGAAAACTTGGCAATTCAAGCACCTTGGATAGGTACCTTGGTGAAAACCTGGTAATTTAGGGGCCTTGTGTACTAAGACTAATCCATTATCTATCACTATCCTATCCCTCATCCATTCACCCACCGTCCCATAAAACACCTGCTTGTTCCCTTGGTGTTCCAACCAAATATCCAAAATCTAATGGAGCTTGTAAATACCTCCTGTATAGCTTGTAAAATCTTGTACCTCAGCTTGCAAAATCTTGTACCAAAGCTTGTATTATACCTTGTAAATCTTGTACCATACCTTGTATATCCAAATCTTGTCCAAAGTTTGTACCATATTCTAGCCTATAAATAATCTTGTATCCTAGCTTGTATACTATCACGTGCACACACAAAACCCCATTTTCACTTAAGCTTTTCGCAAACCATCTACCTATCCACCTATCACCTATTATAGACATCCCATCCTTCACAAACATTTCCATCTCACAAAAACCAAAACATGAACAAACTTGTACATTTGTAACATATCTTGTTCCATCAGCTTGTACATCCTCTTTAGCTTAGTACCATTGTATCTATCTAGCGTTTGTGTTAGTTTGTCCTTGATCAGCATCTTGCACCCATCGCACATCTTGGTTAGCTATTCCAATGCATCCTTTAGCTAGATTTCTTGTTACCAAAGTGTTATCTTTCTTAGTTCAGCTTGCTAAACACATCACTCATCCAAATCTACTAGCTTAGGTGCTCTCCGATAGGTCCTTGCAGGATATAGCTTTCCTCATGTCTGATCTTGGTCCGTTAGTACCTCGTCCTACCCATCTCATTGGCAAATGGTTCTCTCTTGGATTTTCACTTTCTTTTGATTTGGACTCTTCCTTGTTGGGTCTTGAAATATCTTTTCCAAGCAATCTCCTTATTCCCTCCTCGAGGTTCCCACAATCTTCCATATCATGGTATACTGCGAATGGGGCAATTAGAGCGTAAGGTCTTGATCATGTCTTTTTCTTATTTTCTTTTCTGCTTGTGGGTTACCCAGTGTCATTTCCACATTGCTTCCTCTGGGATTCATATGTGATACTGGGGCAATCCTTGCGTGTTTGTTTTGAGTCAGTTCGTCAGTCCTCTCGACAGTTGGTGAAAAGGCCTTGATGTTCTTGGTAACCTTGGCAATTAACCAACAATTCTATAGCAAATCTAGTGCTCAACTACATGGTGGTACTTCTCTTTGAAGTATCCCCCCACTCAAAAAGCTTCAATGGTTTTCCTTCATCTCCATTATCCCCCATCCATATCCAACATCCGTCTCTCCTACCCCAGCTTATGCATTAGTATCTCTTTGAATCACTCCTTAGCTTTAGCTTTAGGGATCCACAATCCTAGTCTTAGGAATCCACCAATCCAAATCAATCCACCAAGCCTCATCTTTCGAGATCCACAATCCTAGTCCTAGGGATCTCCGAAACCCATCTTCCGCCAATCTAACTCTTTGAAATCCTATTGCATCAACTTTATAATCCCCTCATCCATTTTCCTATCCTAGATTCCTTTTTATAGCACTCCGCTCCTTCATCCTCCACCTTCCCTAAAGTCTTAAGCTTGCTTCCTCTTGTGCATCTGATTCTCCTTTATCATTCTCCCATAGTGAGAGTTTGAGCTAATTCAGCCCCTTCTCTTTGCCAATCTGAGTTTCCTTCCTCATCCGAGATTCTTGTACTTTTCAAGAAGCCATCGAGCCTTTCTTTTTCTCCCTACCACCTTCTTGAGGGGGCATCTCATAGTCCATTCTCTCCTCTTCTGCTCTAGCCTTGGGCATCTTATTTTCTTATCTTTGATGCCATGCCACTTGTGGCATCACATCAAAGAGGGGCAAAATGTAGACACCTAAAAACCTTTAGAAAATAAAGTATTTTTATTTTCTAAAAAATTCCTGATGACATCATCATTTATTAATTAATTAATTTATTTATTTATTTTTATACCATTAAATCCCTTTATCTTAATTAAAAATATTTAATTAAGGAATCCCTCCCAAAAATGTTTAAATCTTATTTAAACATTATTTCCTTATTTATTAATCATTTAATTAATAAATTCACCAAAAAACCCAAAATAAATAAATAAATTTATTTTTTGCCCAAAACTTGGCCAATTTCCTTAAGACCACTAACCTCTTCCAAAATCTACTAATCCTTCTTTAATTTTGATTAAAGGCTAATCCCATCATTTCCTACTCCTAATCCCAACTCAAAATATTTAATTAAGATTAAATATTAATCCTCATGTTTATTAAAAAAGTTTTAATAAATATCTCCTCAACCCAAACCCTTGAAATAAATAAAACTTTATTTATTTCCTAAAAATCTAATTTATCCTCATCCTAAGAAGTTCTAGACTCTTCTAGAAAGTCTTCATCCTCATCTTAGGAAGTTCTAGACTATTCTAGAAAGTCTTTATCCTCATCCAAAGCCTAGACTCTTCTAGAAGATGTCTTTAAACCTAATCCTAATCCCCTCCTAACCTTGTCACATTCCCTAAAAATGGGTTAAGACTTACTAACCCAAGCCAAAGTTAACAAATATCTCCTCCTTCACCCATCCTCATTAAATGCCATCCACTTGCCTATCCCTAAGCTAATCCTAAACCATCCTAATCCATCCTCTAATCATTTGCATAAGCCTAAGCAAGCTTAAAACCTTCCTAATCAAGCCCAAGTTGAAATTCCTCTCATCTCCCTCAAAATATCCCAACCATAAAACTTTATGAAGCCCACTAGGCCATAAATGACTCTTCCAAGCCCTTTTATTGCTCTTATAAGCTATTATGAGGGTTTTTATGAAGATTTTATCCCTTGAGCCTCCTTTGTTGACTCATCCTTCCCCTTTCCTCCATCCTCTCAACCTATGACATGTGTCACTCCCTGATTGGTTGTAAGGAAGCATAATCCATGTGCTCTCCTCTCATGCAATCTGAGCCCTCCATGAGCTTTTTCCCATCCTTGCATCTTATCCCTCAATCCCTCAAGCCTCTTGCCTATAAATTGGATCCTTCCCCTTTGAAAAACAACACAATCGATGAAGTAAAGTCATAATGGCATTTTAAGAAGCCATTTTACATCAAAACCATACACTCACACCCAAATTCCAACTCCATTTGAAGCCCTTTTTGAAGCATAAGTTTGAGCATACATCTTATTTATTTAGACAAAGCCACTCAACAAGAGAGCTTCTCATTGAGAGAGTCCATTAATGGCTCATATTCTCAATTGAGAGTTCATCTTAGTCTATCTTGAAGTTTATGAATTTTATTTATTTTGTAGAAGCTTTATTTAAATTTGGTTTCTATTAGCATACTAACATAGCTCATATACAGAAGAAGATGAGAAGAAGAAAATGATGAAAGAGGAAAAAAAAGATAAGAGAGGAAGGACACAAGAAAGGGGGGTGAGAAAAGAAGATAATTGAGGAGGAAAGGAAGAAATTAGAAAAGAAACAAAATAAAAAGGAAGAGGAAGAGAAAAATAAAGAATAAGGAAAGAGAAAGAGAAAAGAAGAAGAAGAAAAGAAAAGAAAATAAGAAGAGGAGAAGAAGAAAAAAGAGGATGATGAGAAAAAGGAAAGTGTACCTAGTTCTTCTAGGACACCCCTTACATTAGCAGTACTAACACAATTAGATGATGATGATTAGACAAAACTGATCTCATTACTCAACAAGATTATTGAGAAGAATAGATAGGAAAAAAGACTACAAAGCTCTTTGATGGAAGTGACAAAGAGACTTCAAAAAACACTAGATGTGAAGATGATAGAGACATATCCACAAGATAGAGAAAAAGTTGTGCGAGATTTTGATGTAGAATTTACAAAATTATCTATATTGCAAACATTTAAGCATAGGCCAAACATGATGCACAAATGTTTTATACTATTTGTCAAAACATTAGAAATGATTTGGGGGCTTTTGATGCCTATGTCAAGGAGATAATAAGATGTGAATAGGAAGGAAAGCCATTGTAGGCAAAGTGTGCATTGTCATTTAAATCCACTAGAGATAGTGATGATGAGTTGAGAGAGAAGCAAGAAGAACTCCAAGTACTCATAATTTGCTTTAGCAACCTGGTCAAAAGATGAAAGATATTGAGGCTAAGATTGGAACTACTTATGATGAAATAAGTCTCATTGAGATGAATAAAGAGAGAACTGCTAAAAAATTTAAACTTCTTAGAGAAAATATATCTTGAAAAATAGCAACTCTAGAATGACAAGTAGAGAAATTTGTTAAGCACAAGATATCTTTTGAGAAGTTTTTCTATTTAGATCTAAATGCAGTTGAAATTGCATCCTATGGACTTTGTGCCCTTCTTAGCATATTTGAAGGAGTTAGGAGTTCATGGGAGAAAAACTTCAAGAGTCTAAAGACATGATGCAAAAACTTCCAAGGCTTGGTAGAAATCTTGCAAGATGGTGTGGTTTGGATTTGGAGTTGAGGAAATTGGTCAAAGAAAGATGTGTGACTCAACCTAAGAAGGGCAAGGTAGTCAGTTATTGAAGGCATTCGACATGCACTGGGATCTTGGTGATGCTAGATGTAGGGAGTAGATCAGTCATTGAAGGGACTTGATCACCAAAGGAGGAACTTGGTGTATACTATGGCTTGGTTTGAAATGAGAGCTTAGTAATAGTGTTACCTAAGTTGGCTCAGCTAATGAAGGGCTCATTTATGTGTGTGAGGGTTGTTGATGCTTGGTGGTGGTTTCTAACACTCAGTCATGTCTTGGTCTCTATGGTGCCCAAGTTTTTTGTAGTGTGATCTAATCTTGGCATTTTATTTTGTTATAGGTATTTAATTTGAGTTGGACCTAACTTGTGGCTTGCATTGGAATTCAATGTAAGGGTTTAATTTAATTTGTAATTGGCTAGGACAACATATGGCTTAGTTGGGTATAAGTAGAGGTTTCTTATGGAGTCTTAAGTCATTGTTCATCTAGCTTGGAGAAGTGGATATGGAAAAAGTACAAACTTTGAGAAGGGCTCATAGCTGAGGCTTGGGAAAAAGAAGATTGCTTGGTGGGCTTGTGAACACAAGTTGAGATCTTCCTTGGATGTTTCTAGCAAAGCATGGATCTAGATTAGCTAGTATTGAGTTAGATCTTGAGGGATCTTCAAAAGCTATTTTGTAACTACTATTGTATTTGGCCCTAACTTGGAAGGCCTCATAGTTAGGCACATTGTATGTAAATAGTTATTTTACTAATAAAGTCTTGAGAGAACTAGTATCCGATCTTGCATTGTTATTGTGTTTCTATTTTGTGTCTATTTTTAAGAATCTAGATTCCCTCTAGTAGGGGTACCCTTATATTCTTACTACATCAGGTGGTATCAAAGAGAAGTTGTTCCTGGGTGTGTAGACCAAGCGCTGAGGTTAAGGCACTTTGCACTATAACTTGGATGAAGGTTGGAAGGGAAGGTTGATCTTGTGGATATGATTGATCTTCTAGATTTGTGGATTTATTACTTTGGTCTTGCAAGAATCTTGGAAAGATTCCTCCAATAGGATTGGACCCTAGAGAAATTGATGATCTTAGTGATGTTGTGGAAGAAAGGATCTCATAGAAGATTAAAGCATAATTCAGATCTAAGATGGTACTAATGAAGAGTGATATGATAGATGACATCATAAGTGCTATAGGTGGTGTACCTCAATAAGTGGGTACTAACAATGGTTATGAGGAGGTTTCTAAAGACTTTGAAGTTGTTGGATCAAGTGGAGAGTAAAGATCTAATCATGTGGAGAGACCTATGGGAGATAGGGTTGGTCAGTTTTCTAGGCCTGGATCTCAATATATGTTGAAGCATAAGATGGAGGATTCCAATTTCTTAGGTAATTTTAATCTTGAAGACCTAATTGATTGGATTGGTGAATAGGAATACTACTTTGAGCTTGAGGATATTGAGGATCCACTTAGAGTAAGGTTGGTACAAACTAATTTGAAAGGACATGTTACTCTTTGGTGGAAAGAACTACAAAGAGAAAAAAAGGAGGAAGGTGAAATGAACATCACTAGATGGAGATTGATGGTAACCAAGTTGAATTCTAATTCCATTCATATTTATTATGAACTTGAGTGATTCAAGAATTTCAAAATTTGAAATAGAAATATATGTTTGTGAAAGATTATACCAAGGGGTTCTACAAGCTGACTATTTGGTCTAGGCATAAGGAATTGTCAAAGGAGAAGGTATCTTGGTACATTTAATGGTTTGAGATTAAATATTCAAGATGAGGTTGGCATGTTGAAGATTGATTTGGTTGTGCATGCTTATTAGTATTCCTGAAGGTAGTGATAGATCCTATTTTCACTAGGGTTAAATTTTCAATTTTTTGGTGAAAATATTAAACTGATTATTAGGTTTGCATTTATCTTGTTTCCATTTGCAGAAGAAACCCTATAAAATATTTCCCTGATCTAGTTATTTCTAGAAATTTTCCCAAATGTAAGGTTTAGTGCTTTAGGCTTTTGATCTTCATCTCATATTGCAAAAATCTCCATGAATTTGGTCTAAACCATAACCCTAGGTTTTTGAAATTGAGCAGATTTTCATTTTTTCTAAATACATTATTTCTTACAATGTTACGATAAGGGGTTAGTAGAGTATTGCAAGTAATGGTTTTAGGTCTCCCCATCTCACAATTAATGTTGTGTTGTAGTGTCATGGGTGAGAAAAGAAGTCTTCTTGATCATACGATTTCCTTTGTATCATATGATCGTGTATTAATTCAAAAATTTTGCATTGTAGCTATCTCTGATGTTATGACAAGGAGGCTTATTGTAGCATTAGGAAAAAGGAAATTGATTGCCATGATACTACGAAGAGCTAGACATCAAATGATTGTAAAGGAAATATTGAGATGTTGTGATGTTATGATGGCTTACAATCGTAAGATTGTAAAGTAGATAAAGGAAAACAAAAGGTGATTTTATGTTAGATAGGTGTCTATTTCTTGATTGGTCAGAACAAATGTACGAATGCTAGATGTATGCACTATTAGGGTTATTGGGACTAGAGAATGATATTATAAAGTGTTCTAAATGGAAAATGATGGTCTCTGATCTTACAATGAATGTTTCATCATGAGATCTTAGGGTTATGAAAGGTGTCTCTAGATATCATGATTAAGAAGTGGTCAAAAGCTTGCGCATGAAAAAAAGGTAAGCCATTAATACTATGGTGTGAAGGAATAAAGGTTTGTCATGACATCATAAAGGCTTGAGAGATCATTAGAGATGTTACGAAAAGGTGAATGTAATTGTGATTGTAAGATTGTAGGCTAAGAAAGGGTAATTTGCGATGCTACAAAGCCATTTTCCATATGATCATAGAGAACGATAAAGTTAGTGCTGATGCTCTGACAACAAAGGGATCATAAGGTCATAAAGGATTTTTCCATTATATTCAACTAGTTGACAAAGGGTTTTCATAACATCGAAAAAACCATTTTTATGACATTATGATGTTATGAAGGGTCTTTTCATTTGTCTTTGTCGTAGCATTGTAGCCCTTATTTTAACAATAAAATAAAGTCATTTCTTTAAGTTAAAAACAATAGGAGGTTCTCGACCAATAAGATTTGAATGCAATACAAAAAGTGCATCATTTGATATTAATGGTGACACTCCATTGAGTTGATAGAATGGATTGATATCGTATTTCAAGCATGCTAAAATAAATGCAAGGTTAACATTTATTTACACTTATTAATTTGTGAAGATTTTCTCTTTTCACAATTAGAGTTCACCATTTACAAAGAGAAAGAATTTGAGCAGTTCTAGAGTTTTCTGTGCTTTCCAATTTTCTATTCAAGACTTCCTTGAGAATAGAGAATTTGTTATATCTATTGTTTATCTATAATATCAAAATGTCTAACAAGGAAGTAGAAGAAATTCAAGCCTCAGACATGGCAATATCAAAAACTTCAACCTTAAAAGGAGGCAAAACTGGACAAAAGAAATTACAAAGATTTGTTGAAGAATGGATAAAGCTTTTTCTAGGTTCATCCAATGCAAATTCTACAAATGATAAAGCTTTTATTGACCCATATGCCCTATGCCCTAGTATTATGAGTTCTTAACTTTTCAAATACTTCTACCATAATAGGGAGAAGAAAATTCTTGTGTGCAGTCTATGGAAGAAGAATCTCACCAAATTAGTATTTCTAGAGGTCTTTGTAGATGTAGACCTAATGAAGGCCCTATTTTGGTGTTATAATCCAGTGACTAAATCTTTCCATAGGATGGATGGAACTATCCTCTATACCCTAGATTGAGAATCATTCATTGAGTATTTTGGATTAGATGGAGCTATGGGTGAGCCTATAGATTTGAAGGATAATAGAGATAATTTGAAACAAACACCAAGGCATACACTAGAAGGTCAATGCTACAACATATCCCCATGGACCTAAAAGAAGTCAATGATTACCCTAAGAAGGTTGAAAAGATGATGCCACTGGACAAATTCAAGAATTATTTTGTTAAAACTATATATAGTGTTCATAAGGTGGTGGGTAATGATGGCTTTGATATGGTTTATGTGGTAAAATTCATAATTACAAGAGATATAAAAGATGCTTACCATGGTGGGAAATATGATTATGTCAATCATATTCTAGAAGTAATGTGAGAAAATATTTCTAGGGCTCAGAGTGGGGAATTAAAGGATTTCACCTTCCATCACTATTCACTACTGATGCACTTGATTCTATACAAGAATACAGTGTACATAATTTCTAATTTCATCAATCAAACTTATGATATAAATGAAAGCCTACCAGTGTAGTTATGGACATGGGTATGGGACAACACTTATCATTTTTTTGATTCTTTATCATTTTTCAATAATTCTAGTCCTATAATTATGAAAATGTTTGATCCATGATATTTTAGGACTCTTTTTATATTGAAGGGCCTTTTGAGACCAGCCCTACTTCTTGAGAGAAAGAGTCTTGATCATAATTGGGGAGATATCTTCTTATTTCCTACATTTTCTTTGATGAGAGTCTATGGTTGTCCCCAGCCACCCCATATATTGCCTAAATTTATCCTTCTGAGGCTGGGAACAATTAAATTTATATGTCAACTATTCATGGTCAATAGGGAGTATTTAGGACCCAAGGTGCATAGAGGAACCTTCTTATGATGGTTTTTTAGGATTGGTGATTTTACAATTGGCAAAGAAGCCTTAGACCAAATCCACTCTTTTCTTCACCATTATAATTTATGCACTAGCCCTTATAGAATGTATAACCCTAATGGTTGGATGAGGGCCACCCTTAAGGAAATTAGAAATTATGTATTGCCAAGAACCAAGGAATTGCCTAATGAGGATATTATTCCAAACATAGTGCTAGAGGGTGAGGTAGCTGACAAGCTAGCAGAGCTTGATGATGTTATAAGGGTGGAGAAAGATTTGAAAATAATAGATCCCCAATTTGTGGGATTTTACATGATATCCCTTATCCTCAAAGGATTAGGAAGATGGTCATGGACCATGCTGAGATCATGGCTAAAATGCCAGAGGGCCCAATAGGAGAAGAAGATAAAGTTTTCCCTTATAGCCTTGAGCTAGATGTAACCCTTAAGGTAGAAGAGGAAGATACCCCTTAGGCATTATGGATGGAAAAGGGAAACAAAAGATAGAAGATTGTCCACAATCCTGTGAGGCCTCACCCCAGACTATCATGGCATAGATGATACATCTGTATTGTGATACTTCTAGTTCAACATTATTGTACACTTTTGAGACTATAAGGTTTATCATGCTAATATATGCATTTCAATGGCCCACACATTAGGAACTAATTTATGAGATTAATGATTTCCATTTCATGTTCTAAATCATTTCAATTAGAAAATTTAAATTTTGAAGAAATGGTAAGGCTACTTGCTTTGTAGATATTCGGGATTTGGATATTTAAAAAACTTAGAAGGAAAATGTCTTATTTCAGTAGTGTTTATAATTATAAAATATACTAAGGACCCAATTTTACGTGTATGTAATGATCAAACATATTTTGAAACTATATTCTCCACTTAGGTTTATGTGTGTGTGTCTTATGAACAGTTATCCTAGTTGATTTATCTCCGAATAAATGTTTTGGGAAATGGCAATTGAACCCATACTATGATGATGAGATGCCATAATTTAAATTATATTTTAGTTACTCTACAGTTATTTCTGGAAACATATGAGTTCATGAGGGAGTTTCCTTAGAAAGGTGTTGATTTATACCATTATGGAAGCTATGAATTAATAATATAAAGATGGTAACCAAATGCTAAAATTTTCCTAGATAGTGTTTACTTGTATGAATATGCATATGGTTACTTGGGCAAAAAAAATAGAATCACTACAAATTGCATATGGAAATTTCATTAGATGAAGAAGTGTTTGCAAGATAAGAATATTGGATGGTAATAAAATGCTAATTTTTATTATTCAAAGTATATTGGAAACATAGGATGTAGTTCTTTCACTTGATGATGGAATTTGAACATATGTTGACATCATTATGTTACATCCTAGCTAGTTGAGTGTTTCTATGAGTTATACTCCTAACTCTATTATGCTTACCTCTCTATGATGATTGAATATTTTAAGTAATTTTGTGAGGGATAATTGATCTAAGAGGATAAAATTTGGTGCAAGGCCCCACTTTGATTCCATAATAGCACTTTACACACTTTTATATCAGGCTCCATTTTTTGATAAATCATATTGATGACTAATGAATTTAACTACTATGATAGGAATGGATATTGTAGGATGTAATATTTTTACATGTTGATTTATGATTTAAATGAAGATAAATAATAATTTGTTAATTATGACTTAATGTAATATGAAGATAAATTTTAATCTGATCATGATGATTTAATGTGATATGTAGATAGATGTTAATTTGACGGCTTATGTTATGCAGATTTGTTATTCTAACATCTTGGATGATTTAAATGGGAATAAATAGGAAAATTTACTTGAATTATGGTTATCACTATATGCATATACGTTATACATGTTATATGACTCCTTGGACTACTGATGCTTGAGTTTATTGTGCAGGAAGTGGAACCATGGAAATTCTTGGGGGAAACAAGTTCCAAACCCTGTGAACACAGTTAACCAAGGCGAACCTTTGGAAGGTTCAAAAGCCTCATTGTGAAAGTAATTTTCTTCATAATTGTATGGTTTCTTTCTTGCTTGTGAATATGTTTAATAATAACCTGAGTGCAATAAGGGCATGGTAAGGAAAATGTAATGTATTTTTATGTGTGTCACTTGACACTTGTATAGTCTATGTGTTGATGACATGTCACCTATAGTGTTGATCTCAAGGTTACTCAATCTTGGTCCTCTCCCTTTTTTTCAAATTAATTCTTAAGTACACCCATTTGGGAGAGAGTGTTAGGATGGGTCATGATCATAGGAAATTCGAATTTGGATTTTCCTAGGGCTTCAAAGGGTCATTAGGTGGTCCCAAAGTGCCTTTTATGTTGAAATAAGCTAACCCTATGATAGTATATCAAGTTAGGGACCTAATTTTGATCATGTGAGTGCCTAGACAACCTAGGGGGCCCCTTTACCCATGCATTCTTCCACCATTTCGAAAATGGACTTGTCACATGTGTTTCCTTCCATGTTCCCACTAAGTCAAAAATAGAAAAGTTAGAGGAGACAAGTTTGTAAGAATTAGTGGTTTAGTGTTTTTGCTAAAATAAGTTAGTGGGAATGCTTTATTAGAGGGTCTTGGCCAAACTAGTGGGGTGTTCACCCACTCTCTAATTTTAGAGACAGCTAAGTTTTGGGGGGGAATCAAGGGAACTCTACTATAACTATCCTTACCCTAGCTTGGACCAAGGTTGGTGGCTCAAACATGTTCTTTTATTCCTTTTCTTTAGTATGGATAAGAAAATCTACAAGTGTGAAAAGTTATCAATGGAGTATGCATTGCATTGTTAATCTTGTGTTATGAGCTTGTCATTGTGTTTGGAAGAAGTGAATGTGTTTTGTGCTTTTGGAGATCCTTTCTTGGTTTTGTTTTGTTGTTCTTCATTTTTTTTGTTGTTTTTTCTAGTTGAATGTGAGTGTTGATTGTGATTATGGGTGTGAAGGCTTCACTCACCCTTGGGAGGGTAGAGAAGCCTTGGGTGAAGGGCACAAGTTGGGCTTGACATTGCAGGTGAGAAAGAAATCTTTTTGCTTTTACCTCATGATGAGGTTTGTTATTATCATGGAGCATGGGCTCCATCATGGCCATGAATCTTGTTGTTGGGAGGTATAAGGAGGTTTCGTGGATGAGGAGAAGATGGTTGTTTTGAAGGCCTTGAGAGGCGATGCAGTGGCAATATGTTGTTTATGTTGTGGTGGCCTTGAGAGGCAAAATGCGTTGGCAATATGATATTTATGTTGTTAGAATTTCTCCTCCTTGAAGAGCCCACCTTCACCCAACGTTTTATGATTCCAATGGTGAATCATTGTGCCAGCCATGGAAGGGTGTTGATTGTGTTTGGTGTTGTGTATTCATGCAAAATTTTGTGATGTATGTGTGTAACCTATTTGGTCCTTGTTTCCCTTGCTCGGTGGGTGGTCTCCTTGAGGCCTAGGTTGGGAGGTGAGCCTCCATGGTTCCTATTTGTGTGTGTTATGTGCAGGTCTTGTGAAGATGCATGCCACAAAGTATTAGGTTTCTCCCTTGTCAAGAGGAGAAGATCCCAACAGTGTAAAGAAGGTTCAATGTTCAAGATTTCTCAATGTGCTCAATGTTCATATTTCAAGATGTTCAAGTTTTCAATGTGATGTAAAGAAACTGTATCACTGTTACCATGTGAATATGTAGAGGGAAGAATTGGAGAAGTTCAACATATATGTTACTCGTAGAGGAATAATCATTTAAGTTTTTTTAATGTGTTATGAAAGCAATGGTATCAATTGTAGAATATATTGGTATTATTGTTAACATTAGGAATTGTGAAAGGAAGGGTTGATAGGTGGTATACATCTGCTTTTTAGTAATGAAAACTTTCATGTCAAATTTGATGTATTATGAAAGAAAAATATGCATGTTATTGTTTCTCCTTGGAATACTCGTAAATGATTGGTAGATACATGTAAATTTCATCAATATTATGAGAAAGGATACATTGAGAAGAGATGGTTATTTTCATATAAAGATTTATATTTTGTATTGAAAGAATCTTAAACTGTGCATCCACAAGTAGAAAGGAAATCACCATATTTGATAGTTCCTTGCATAGGTATCATCATTTAGTCATTCGAGTTTCAAATCCCAACTAGTTGTTAGGAGAAATTTCTACTCTATCGAACTAATGTGTTCATTTGCAAATTCATGAATAGAATTCAAGTATCAAAACAAACAGTGGTGTGAGAAAAATAAACATTCTGACCAAGACTTGAAAAGGCTTGCTATAGATGTCAATTTTCCTCTCTAGAAAATATATGGGAAAGGTAAATAAAATCTTCCCCCTAATACAGAGATTAAAATAATCAAGAAATATTCCCTAAAATCAAGTGCATCAATATTAGAGGACCCAACTACCTAAATGACATGTTTTATTATAACAAATACTTGATCTTATTAATTGCAATAGGGGCTCATGTAGGTCACATGACTCAAGTCACTATCACTCCAAAACAATAAAACTTTAATAAAATATTAACACTTACTTATCAACTTGCTATACCTAGGCAACCCTGCTTCATGATCAAACATAATAAATTCTCCATGCACAAACAAAATGTGGTAGAGGGCCCCACTAGGTGGCTATGTGTGGGGAAGAGGAAAGGTACTCTTGTCTGCCTTGGGGATCATGACTTATATTTTCCCTTAGGTGCTAGCAATTGTCAAATCAATTTAAGCTAAACAAAAAAAAAATCTGAATTTCCACACTCACGCCTAGGAAGGAGAGAGAAAGCTAAGCGTTGGAGGGAAAAGTGGGGAAGAATTAAGTACAAAAAGGATATGAATATGTTTGTTCAAGTCAGAATTACCTAGGGTAGGCGTCCATTCCTTGGGAGAGTAAAAAGGTAGTCTTAAAATATTTTTAAATCTCCCCACTCATCCTCTTAATCTAGCTCACGCATTGGGAAGGCAAGTGGCTGCTTGGAGTATGGGCCAAGTCAATTTTGCACATGCCATAAAAGTAGAGATATGCTACTCTCCATGGCGCCTAGGAAAAAGGTAAGCCAAGTGATGGGAAGCATGGTTAGGCTATGAGTTAGAAATCAGCGCTAGGGATAGGAGTTTAGTGTAGGAATATTGTTGAGTGAAAAAAAATATGATTTAGTAATAAGTTAGTTCTCACACATAGGCTAGTCATTATAAGTTTGGGAATATTGCATATTGAGGTAGAAAGTAGTTATGTTGGTTACAGGGATAGTGTTTGATAATGATTAAGTAGATAGTGTGTTTTCTTTTTAAAGGAAATAAAAAGATTGTTAATGATTAATGAAATAAAATTTAAAAAATAAAATAAGTAAGGAGTATTTTTTTAATTTGTTAGTAATTCAAGTGATCTAGATAGTAGATTGGGTCTTGTGTTTTGGTTAATGGCAAGTATGGTTAACTATAGTAACACTTGATATATGGAAATATATTATTCTTTATATATTTAAACTAAATAAAATTTTAGTTAAAGTCATTCAAATATAAAGATATTGAAAATTATCATACACATGTATATTCATGATGAAACACATGTTGCAATCAATTTACCCCACATGCTACAATCAATGATCTCGATAAATTATAGGTAATGTTTAATGGGGAACCTATGTATCAGTTTAACTTAGACCTGATGTGGCCAACAAGTGGCGATCTCAATCCTTACTAGAGTACATAGGGACTGCTCAAGAAGGTAACCCTAAGTTTTCTAGTGTTAGCATTACCTTGTTAGTTAAGGCATGAGAAGAAATAATTCTCGTTATACTTCTTTAAGGGTTATCTCTAGATTGAGTATTAGAATTAATGCGCTGAGTCATACAAAAATTTAGGAGGGAGATCCATACTGATAATCAATTTGGCCCTTAGGTTACTCGAACCTATTAATAAGATGGTTAGAATTCCTAGTGGTCAAGGGTTGTAAGGGTAATTTGAACAATTATTTTATTTAAGGATAAGTATCTATACATATACAATGGTAATAATTAAAGTGGTTGGTAGCTTGGTGAAGCCCTCCTAGAAAGATTATCAAATTATTAAATAAGCATATAACTAAACATTTTAATTAAGTACAATGACTATAGTGGATAATAGAACTGAAATTTTCTCACATGGACTTGCATACAATTCGGTGTGCCTTTCATTAAATCATGATGGCATGATCTCTAAATATTATTAAAAGTTTGGTAAATAGTATTTCAGTTCAGTATTTGAGTGGTGAATAATGACCAACAATTTAAATACAAAAAAAAATTAGTTGTATTTTTGCCCTGTAAACTGGGCATGAAAAATCCTTCTTAGGTTAAACAAAGGAAATTACAAAGTTTACTAGGAACTAGTCAGTATTTTGCTAACTTGAGACAAAATTATTTACAAAATAGAATTAATGTAGTAGAAAACACTCTCATAGACTTAGAACTAGTAGTAAAAAGGTTTGATGATATGATTATCCAAACTCAAAAATTCTTAGAGGATGATGAATTCATCAAATCCAGTGAATTCAAGAGCTTCTTATATAAGATAAAATAGAGTGAACTTGTGTTGAGAATGAAGCTAGCAGAGTCTAATGAGTAGAGGATAGAATTGATTGAGAAGTTGTAGGGCTATGATCTTGAGAGTGAAGTAATGACTCTAGAGGAGGCCAGGGACTTAGTATAGAGAAGTGACATGCTGCTAGTGCCTAGTTGGGATTTGGAGCAAGCATTTATGCTTGATCTAGATAAGGAGGCAATAGAGTGCCATTTCTTATGAGGCAATTGGTGTAGATGGATTGAAAAGAGTGACTGGTTGCAATATTGATACCAAATCCCTAGCAGTCTAGAGTATGGCCCCTACCTCAAATAAGCCAAATTTAATGGATCTACAAAGTACTGAACAGGGTAATACGATTGTATGGACTCTAAAGGGCACCTCTAGTAAAAAGATATACAAAGAATTGAAACATTTTTCATTTATGAATGAAGCCAAGGTAGAAGAAATGGAAACAAGATTATCCAAATCCATACATGATTACATTGATGTCAGGAAGCTCTATGAAGATGAGCTTAGGAACAACCATGTGTATAAAGAGAAAATTGTAGAACTTGAGGATAAGATTCAAGAATTTGAGAATGAGGTTGCATCTCTCAAGGAGCAACTTGTACAGGTAGAAAAGAGGGTTATTCTAGTTCAAAGAGAAGAGGAACATGAAAGACAACAACTAGCCAAGGATATTGCTAAGGCTCCAATGCAAATAGAGGAAATAGAAGAGAAGGTATCAAAACCAAGAAGAATGAGCATCGATGCTCCATCTATTCAAGGAGGAAATATAAGGACAAATGTCCTTAGAAGTATGATGAGTCATAGAATTGAAGTATTCAAAAAAATGTCTTAGTAGGCTCATCATTTTTATGTTGCTTTACAAAATGTTGAGCAATTTTTCAATGAGGCATTATCATGGCTATCACCCACTGTCAATCTTTGGGGGCCATAAATTCAATTCTTAGAGAGCCTAATTGTGTTGATGTCTAAGAAGCCAAATTTTCCTAAAAAACTAAATACAATGAAGGAGGGATTAGAGCTGGTGAAGGAATTGATGTGATTCTTCACTAGGAAATTGCAAGCTATATAGGGGAAACTAAATATTTTATCTCAAGAAATATAGCCCTATATACCATCAATTTTGGATACTGCTAGTACAGTGAAAGACTAGAAGGACTGATCAACTTCATTTGACAATATTTTGATCCAAGTGGCTATAGTGTCAATTTTTGAAGATGTTTTAGATATCCCATATAATAAATTGACTAATTCCCTACTTAAGGTAGAAATAAATTTAAGTAAATTTATTGTTGAATAAAAAGCTTTCATGGATGTCATTGTTGAATAAATTTAAGGCAGAAATAAATTTAAGTAAATTTATTGATGAATCTAAAGCCACTCAAGACTTACAAGAAGTAAAAATTACAGAATAGCCCACCAAGGGAGAAATATATGTATGGGAAGCATTAGGAGAAATTAAAGCTCTGCTGGTAGGAGGTAAATAAGATAGTTTGTAAATAAGATAGGTAATGTATGAGGAGAAGAAAAGATCAAAGCCTCAATATAAATGTTTTTCTGCCATCTCAACAACTTATCTTTTTTTATCAATATTTTGGAAGAATGTTTTGTACATTTATTGTTCCCATATTCTAGAAGTTTTTGTGTGTCCATTAAATTTTTGGCATGTGTCCTCCTCTAATTTATAGCTTGTTGCAATCCTATCTATGGATTTCCAAGATGAGAAGTAGAGGTTAGTTGTCTATAGAATTTTTCACATATGTCATGTATTATTTTGTAGTCTGTTTATTTTCTCTGTGGCCATTTGAATGAGTTCATTTCTATGCATACTTGAATACAAAAAGAAAACATTTTGGAAATAAAGGCTTTGTCTATGTGTCATATTATTAGTTTTATTAGCAGCATTGAGATTTAAATAAGAAGGATTTATCCTTAATTTTCATTATCTTTGAGGTTTTGTCTCTTTTTCATAAATATGAAGCCTTGGGACCAAATGAACAAGTTTTCCTTTAGTTTAATACAATTCAAAAGATTGTATATCTCTTACTGATTGCTACTAATTTGAAGAATTAGGTAATTGCTTTCTGTGATTGATAAGGTTTAGGATTTGTGAAAAGGATTAGAATCATAATGAAACATAGAGTTTAATGTTGACATTCTTAATCACAAGTTGATTAAAAAGTTTCCAAGTTTGCTAATCTTTGACTCTATATCCCATTGGAATAAGGCACCGATCCATTTCAAAGTTCAAGGTTACATTGATCATTTATTTAACTATAGGAAATTCACAAAAACAAATCAATTTACCTTTTTATGTGTTGACGAGATAAAAGTACTAGTTATGGCTTATTTATTATTACTTTCTTTAGTTGTAATTGGCTATTGTAGTTGAGAAGTTTATGAACAAGTTATAGAAGAATATTGACCATTTCTGCTAGAGGGAATAATCTTGCAAAGAAGTATGTTAAGTTAATAGGATAAATCCATTACATTTGCTTGCCTTGGCTTAGAAAAGAATAAAGTGAAGTGAGTCCTGATGAATCTATTAATGTTGGCCCAAAATTAAGATTTAACCTTGCTAAATATAGGATTTATACCATCCTTAGGCTTATCCATGTCTTTGTTTCCTGGTATCTATTTTAAATTCGCTTGATATGTTCTTTACAAGTTTGAACTCCAACAAGTAGAAGATAAGTTGAAGAGGAAAATTAAAGATAATTCCAGAGGTAAGGAGAAGTATGATAGCTCAACAAAAGCTAAACTGAGTGCTGAATATGAACCAAAACATATTGATGAGAAGTGAAGGACATGTAGAGGTGAGTTTAAGGTTACTTGCTATAGATGTGGTGAAGTAAGACATAGATCTTATGAATTTCCCAAGGTTTGTGATAGAAGAGCTGATGTTGTGAATGTGTCTAAAAAATCTACTAGTGAACTTCAGCAAGGAGAGAATTTGCTAGCTCAAAAAGTAATAATTGGTCAAAGGACACTGGAGTCTTGATAGAGGATTAATTTTCTTAGGAATCATTGTAAGTTTCGTAGTAAAGTCTACAATGTGATTGTGGATGGTGGTAGTACTAACAACCTTATTTTTGAGGCAATGGTTTAGAAACTTAGTTTGAGAAGAATGACACATCCTTGTCCTTATAGGCTTGGCTAGTTGGAAGATGAGAATGCCTTGGAAGTGAGGGAGAAGTGCCTTGTTAATTTCTAAATTGGGACATATAAGGATCAAGTATTGTGAGATATTGTGGACATGTATAGTTATCATTTTTTGTTGGGTACACCTTAGCAATATGATTGCAACGTTATGCATGATTGTGTCAAGAATGTGTTTACAATTGTGAAGGGTGGTAGGAAGCATTCCATAGTTCCTTTTCAAAATGAAGAGCTTGGTAGAAGGAACCTATGTACTAGTAGCTATGTTGAGTTGGTAGATTCTGAGAGGGTTAGAGATCAGTGTGGAAAGAAAATGTATGGAACACCAAGGATCGATGTGAAGAAGTAAAATAAGATCAAGGAAAAGAGTGTACAAGTTTAGAACTTGGAGGATATGTATGTGGAGAACCAATTTGGGATTAATGTGTTTAATCCTAGAAGATTCTCTTCTAGATATTAAGAACATCTTTTCAAACCTGGGGTGTCTAATGCAGGAGCATTCTAGGCTTGTTAGAAATCATGTAGGATGGTGTGGTTTAGCTTTGGAGTTGAGGAACTCGGTCAAAGAAAGATGTGTGTCTTAGTCAAGGAAGGAGGAGGTACTTGGTTATCAAAGGCATTTGGAATGCATTGGGATATTGGTGATGCTGGTTGTATTGAGTAGCTCAATCATTGAAGGAACTTGGTCACAAAAGGAGGAACTCGACATATATTGTGGTTTGATTTGCACTAGGAACTCGACAGTAGTGTTGCTTGAGTTATCACAATCAATGAAGGACTCAATTATACTCATGAGAGTTGGTAATGCTTGATGGTGGTTTTTCACATGTAATCATGTCTTGGTCTCTATAGTGCCTAAGTTTTTTGTAGTGTGACCTAACCTTGGCATTTAATTTTCTTATAAGTATTTAATTTGTGTTGCAACTGATTTGTGGCTTGCATGAGCATTTAATGTAAGGGTTTATTTTGATTTGTAATTGGATAGGCCATGTAGTGGATTTTTTGGGTTCAAGTAGAGGATTTTTATTGAGTCTTAAGTAATTATTCATCCATCTTGGAGAAGAAAATCTGGTGGAAGTGCAAATTTTGAGAAGGGCTAGTAGTTAAGGCTTAGGAAAAGAGGAGATTTCTTGGTGGGCTTGCGAGCACAAGTTGAGATCTTCCTTAGAGGTTTCTATTAGAGAATGAATCTAGAATAGCTATTGTTGAGTTGGATCTTGAGGGATCTTGCAAAACTATTTTGTATTCGCTATTGTATTTGGCCCTAACCTGGAAGATCTCACAGTCAAGCACATTGCATGTAAATAGTTATTTTATGAATAAAGTTTTGAGAATTGGTATCAGATCATGCATTATTGTTGTATTTTTATTGTGTGGTTATTTGTAGGGATCCATATTACCTCTAGTAGGGGTACCCTCAGATTCTTGTTGCATCAAGATAAGTTTTGATGACTGTATTGCATGACTATCTACCTAATGCAAAGGTATAGATCCAAAATTTAAACTATTTATATATTTTTGACACGTCTATCATTAATGTAAATGGGGAAGAGATAAGGAAAATTGTATATAGTTATATGTGTGAATTAAGATATATTATAGGGGGAGTTATGTAATATATTTAGGAGAAATAATAAAGGATGGTTAAAAATAATCATCCACAAGTTTTAAATTTTGAAAATTTTGATAAGGCCAAATTTTGTAAAGTTTTTATGATTAAAAGTTTATGGGACTTATCAAATTTTCCCATATGTTTCCATCAATACTAATGTGGGATATTGTTAGAAAATTGGATAAATTAGATATTGAATGTTTTCATTTATGGAAACATATCTTCAGTATGAAGAAGGTAGACCTTGAAGATGAAGTTATGGCATTCATACTTAGAAAATTGTCTAAGTATTAGTTAGTTTATCTAGTAGAACAAATAAAGTTTTGATATGGATAGTTGACAAAGGAATTATTGGCATGTGCATAGTTAGGTATACATAGGACAAAATGTCAGGATGATGTGTTCAAGTGTGTGAGCCAGTAAAGTTAGTATGGAAAGAGATATAATAGTTTTACCAGTAGTAGTAGTATACAAACAAGAAAAGAGTATGACGGTAAATGGATAATTATGGATTATGGAATTATTTTATTTAAAAAATAATTATTTAATTGACTAGAGGAAACATTCTAGATGTTAAACCTAAGAAAGCAAGTTGTATTAATATATTTTGTCAAATGTGTGAAATCTTGAAGGCTAATTGGACAATATTTTGAGAATCATAAAGGTATAAAGGAAAGTTTGTAAATGTGAAGTTAAGTTTGCTTCTAAGGAAGACAATGCAAACTTTATGTGATGCAAACTTTGATGTATGATTAGAGGTATGATTTTTTTTTTAAGAGAAAAAAGATTTATATCAAATATTGAAGATATTAATAGTAAGAAAAGATTTTTTTGTATCAAGGAATTACATTGTATATTGCATGTTTGAGTAGTGGGATCTTTTGCATACATTTTTTATTTGTACATAACAACTCCTAACAAGGTTGAGGTTTCTAAAAATTCCTAAGTCCTCTAACAAAAAATTAGACACCATATGCATGTAATAGACTCCTAACATGGTCAATATATTTAACTAGATACTTTTGATTAGCATATCATTTTGTGAGTACCATCCCCACTAGGGTTTTCACTTGGCCATGGTTTCCTTAGTTAATAAAATATGGTGTTATGAGTTCTCTTATTGCATGGTATGTTAGAATATTGGATGGAAGCATGAATGTTGATGATATTCCTATGGGGAGTATTGTAGATATGTTACTATGATGATATGTTACATTCATGACTGTGTTTGTCTTTGATATCAACATAGAAATTTTTCTGTGGTATCTAATAGAAGAACAATGGAATGATCAAGTTGGTAGAGATGACTAGTTGAGTACTTTCACTATCTAAGGTTAGAGAATATACTTCTGAGTATATGATATATGCAGTTAACATCAAAAGAAGAAAGGATAAGTTCGGAAGAAGTTATGTAAGTTTTGGTGATATTTTGTTCTAAGATAGAGTTTATAGAAGCTTGTTCTGGTAAACTTAATATATCTTTTAGTAGAGATGATATTCTGAGAATCAAGGTTGAGGGCATAGCTAAGCTCACTCATCATAATATTGTGTGTACAAAAAGTTATTCAAGTTACAAGGTGGAAGATTTATATTATCACTAAGTATAATGTTTTCTTAATGAGGTCCTATAATAATTAATTGAGAAGGTCTAACAACAAACTTAGGGAATTGTTTTATGGAATCACTATAAAGGAAGGGCATTTTCCTTTATCATGTTGCATGATAGAAAAGATTTTGAATGTTTGAGAAGCAACAGAGATTGTGGAATGTGAAGTTGAGAAAATAGTGTGGAAGTGAAGGAAACTTCATTGCCAAGGTTTTGCTAAGAGATCCAATGTTTGGTATTTGGCTCTGAGGTTCATGACCTGGTCTACAAGGTCTAAAAATGATTGGTCTAGTTGAAAGGATAGAGGAAAGAGGAACATAACCATAAATTACTTGTCTGAGTAGTAAGCTCTTCTTGTAGTTGAAATTTCATGTTTGGTCAGTGGTCTCATCTTGCATACATTGTATCACAAATCCTAATAGGGTTGGAAAAACTCCAAACAGGGTTGGAATCTCCTGATAGGGATTCAAAGTTTCCTAATAGGGACTCTATGTACTAAATATTGTAATAGACTCCTAATAGGGTGCATCCTCTAACAAAGAATATTTATATTAGTACATCATCTTGTGGGCATCATTCCCACCAAGATTTTCCCTCTGATCAAGGGTTTCCCTAGTCAACATATATGTTATAATTGACTATGTGCATTTCATTGTGGTTGTTATTTACTTTACTTGAATGGTTAAGTTTGGTTAAATAAGATATATGTTTTAATTATTGGATAATTGATTTGATAACTGATTCACTCTCCCCCCCCACCATAGTTATCTCGGGGGACTATTGTTTCTAAAAATTGGTATTAGAGCATCAAGTCCTTGAAGGAAAATTTTAACAACTTTGGGTGATCCATGGAAAATATGTTTAGAGAAGATAGTCCTACATCTAGCAGAGGAAATTTTGACACTCGAGTAATGGAAATTCTTGGTGAGTTATCTGATTTTTGTAAAGAGTAGAATATTGAGTTTTCAAATCTAGAATCCTTCTGTTGTATTCATGGGAACAAAAATACAAACACAAATAGATCTAGAAGCAAAAGACATATAAAGATACAACAAGGTATTGATCTACTTATAAAGAGAGAATGAGAAGATACAAATATTTTTGCTTTTTGGACGTGTAAAGAGTTTGGTCATGTCTAAAGTAAGTGCCCTTCAAGAGAGAAAAAAGTATAAGGAAAATCATAATCCTAGAAAAGATAGAGGGTGCTTTTATGCAAATGAAGATAATGGTTCTGATGAACAAGCATTAAGTGCTAGTGATATGAAATTGGATTTGTGGCAATTAAAGAAGAAAGTCTAGAAAATATAGCTTTGGTGTCATAGGTTGAGAAGAAATCTAATTGGATAATTGATAGTGGTTGTTCACATCATATGAATAGTGACATGAACAAGTTCGTTGATTTTAAAAGTTATGATGGAGGAATTTTTAGAGTTGGAAACAATGCAACATGCCAAGTTAAATTTATTGGATCTATAACTCTTGAAGGTAAAACTAACACTAATGATGTATAATTTGTTGATGCTTTAAAGCACAATCTTTTGAGTGTTAGACAATTAGTAGACAAAGGTTATCAGTTGAAGTTCATAGAAAAGACATGCATGATCAAAGATAAAGATGGAAAGGTAATTGGAATAGGAACTAGATCTAGAGGTAATGTATTTTAGTTGAATCCTATTGAAATAACATATTTGGTTGATAAGGTAGATGATAGTTGGTTATGGCATAAGAGATTTTGTCATATAAACTTTAACAATATTGTGAGGACTAGTAGAGTGTTTGTAGTTAGAGATTTTCCAAAGATTGTAAAGCCTACTAACACAATTTGCAAGGATTGTGTTTTGGAAAAGCATAATAGAACTTCTTTTCATAGAAAGAAGCTTACCACTACAACAAAGTTGGAGATTGTACACATAGATCTTAGCGATCCTACAAAAGCTAAAGGATTATATGGTGAGAGATATTTTATGATTCTAGTTGATGATTTTTCTAGAATGATGTGGGTTGCATTTCTTAAAGCAAAATCTGAAGCATTTGATAAGTTTAAGATATTCAAGAATAGGGTTGAGAATGAATCTGATATGAAGACTAAATGTTTAAGATCAAATAGAGGAGGTGAATTTAATTCAAATGAGTTTAACATTTTTTGTGAATTAAATGGAATTAAAAGATAGTTATTAGCTCGAAGAACCCCTAAATAGAATGGCATTGTAGAGAGAAGGAATAGGTATGTTACAGAATCAACTAGAGCTATGTTAGAGGAGAATGATGTATCCAAGACATTTTGGAGAGAAGCTATAAATACAACAGTCTCCATAATGAATAGAGTGCAAGTTAGGAAAGACATAAACAAGACACCTTATGACATGTGGTTTGGTCACTCACCTATAGTTAAGCATTTCAAATTTTTTTGGAGTAAGTGTTATATCAAAAGAGATCATGATATTGCTAAGTTTGATGCTAGATGTGGTGTAGGTATATTTCTTGGTTATTCATTGAAAAGAAAGTCTTATAAATGTTATAATCAGAGAACTAAGACTATTATGGAAACTGAAAATGTGAGAATTGTCGAGAAATTCAAAATTCAAGAGAAAAAATTTGCTTACATTTCAAATGATGATGTTGTTACTAGACCAAGGAATGATGAGATATTTCTTAAGACTAACAATGGTTTATAGAATGAAAGAGAGCCAAGGTAGGAACAAAGCTTGAAACCTTCAGTAGAGCCAAGAGTTGAGATAGAAACTCCTACTTTAGGAAATAATATGATAAAGAATCACCCATCGAAGTAGATCATTAGAGGCAAAGACAAAGGTGTGATGACAAGAAGTAGAGTAAATGAAGAACTATGCTTGATATCTCAAGTTAAGCCTAAGAATTTAGATGAAGCATGAAAATATGATTATTGGAAACAAGCTATGTAAGAGGAATTCGATCAGATATTAAAGAATGAGACATGGGAATTGGTCCCTAGATGAGCAGACAAGAATGTGATAGGAATAAATGGGTATTCAAAAACAAGATGAATAAACAAGGTGAATTTGTAAGAAACAAAGAAAGATTAGTATGTAAAGGTTACTCATAGAAAGAAGGAATATATTATGAGGAGACTTATGCTCCAGTGGCTAGAATAGAGGTAGTGAGATTATTCTTATCCTATTCAGCATTGAGGAAATTCAAAGTATATCAAATAGATGTCAAGTCAACATTTTTGAATGGAGAACTTGAAGAAGAGGTATACATTGAGAAGCCTAAAGGATGTCCTTTGACAAATGACAAGGAAATAGTATGCAGACTGAGGAAAGCATTATATTGATTGAAGCAATCACTTAGAACTTAGTATACAAGGTTGGGAAAATATTTGACAAAACTTGGATGTAGAAAAGGTATGGCAGATAGTAATCTATATTAGAAAGAATTTGACGATGGTTTGATGATTTTGGTAATATTTGTTTGATTACATCATATTTGGAGGAAATGATGAAGAAAGTGAAAATTTTGTAGAAAATATGAAGAAAGACTTTCAAATGAGTATGATAGGAGCGATGAAATATTTCCTAGGATTGCAGATTGTACAAAATAAAGAAGGAACCTTTATTTCTTAGACTAAGTACTTGAATGATTTACTGAAAAGGTTTGGTTTGGAAACATGTAAACCCATTGGAACACCTATGGTAACTAGACACAAGTTATCTACAAAGGATGAGACACCTATTGTTGAGAAGAAAATGAATAGATCTATGATTAGAGGATTGTAATATCTTACTCACACAAGGTCGGATATAGAAAATTTTATTGGAATTGTTGCAAGATTCTAGGTTGATCCTAGAGAAGCACATTATGCAATAGTCAAAAGGATATGTAGATGTCTAAAGAGAACATCTGAGTTTGGATTATGGTATCAAAGATCTAATGATTTCACTCTAAGTGCTTATAATGATATAGATATAGGTATTATGGTGACAGAAAGAGCACCAGTGGAGGAGTCTTCTTTCTTGGAGGAAGATTGGTTTTTTGTTTAAGCAAGAAGAAAGATTGTACATCACAAAGTATAAAAAAAGTGGAGTATGTTGCAGTAGCAAACAATTTCCATCAAGTCATTTGGATGAAGTAGATGTTGAAGTATATAAGTATAAAAATCAATGAACCTATTGTTATACGTTGCGACAACACAAGCATGATAAATATGTATAAGAATCTAGTGTTGTATTCTAAGACCAAGAACATTTCTATTATCACATGTTGAGAGAGAAATTTGTACAAAAGGAAATTAGACTAGAGTATGTAAGCACCAAAGAAAAAATTTCAAATATATTCACTAAACCTCTTCACAAAGAGACTTTTGAGTATTTGTGAGGTATGCTTGGGCTTATGCCTCTTCCTACATTTAAGTAGAAGATACAAGAGTGCATCAGTCCAAGGTAACATATCACCATTGTTTGTTTGGACTAGATGCCAATGTTTCCTATATGGGGGAGTATCTATGATGGACAAGGTCATCTAGGACAATTGTTGGATGTTGTTTTGAATAGTGTCTTTTGACACTCGAGCTAAGTTAGATTCAATTATTGTAGAGTTTGATACAATAAAGATTGGTTGCTAAAAACTTTGACATTGATGTCAATGGGGGAGAATATAGCATGAAAAAACATCATGTTGTTGGAGATGTTTGGCATGAGTATAGAAAATTTGGCATGAACATAGCATGGAGTGATAGTTTTCAAAAAGTACATTGAGGTATATCAATGGGGAGAATGATTGATGAAGAGGATTTGAAGTTTAACAAACTTTTATTGGTATTCCTTGAACTAGATGTTTTTCATCTATGTTACCATCAATACCAAAGGGGGATATTGTTAGAAGATTGGTTGGAAGAATGAATTATAATGATATTCCTATGGGGGAGTATTGTAGATATGTTACTATGATGATATGTTGCATTCATGACTAAGTTTTTCATTGATGTCAACATAGCAATTTTTTGTGGTATTTGACAAAAGAACAATAGAAAGATCAAGTTGGTATAGATAGTTAGTTGAGTACTTTCACTATCCAAGATTATGAAAGATACTTCTAATTATTTGGTATATGTAGTTAATTTCAAAAGAAGGATAAGTCTAGAAGAATTTATGTAAGTTTTGGTGATATCTAATCTAAGATAGAGTTTACAGAGGCATGTTCTAGTAAATTTGTTATATCTCTTAGTAAAGTTGATAATCTGAGAATTGTGGTCAAGGACATGGAAAAGACATGTTGATGATGATGTAGCTAAGCTCACTCATCATAATATTTCATGTAAGGAAAGTTATTCAAGTTGCAAGGTGGAAGATTTATGTTATCACTATGTATAACATGTTCTTAATGAGGTCCTATAATAATTAATTGAGAATGTCTAACAACTGACTCAAGGAATTTTTTTATGGACTCAGTATAAAGGAATGACATTTCCCTTTATCATTGTGTGTGATAGAAAGGATTTTGAAAGTTTGGGAGGAAGCAAAGAGTGTAGAATGTGAAGTTGAGCAGAGTAGTGTAGAAGTGAAGGAAACTTCATTACCGAGCTTTGGTATTTGGATATGAGGTTCATGACCTAGTCTACAAGGTCTAATATTGATTGGTCTAGTTGATAGGATAGAGGAAAGAGCAATATAACAATAAATTATTAGTTTTATTAGTGAGCTCTTCTAGTAGTTTAAATTGCATGTTTGAATAGTGGACTTATCTTGCATACATTGTACTACAACTCCTAACAAAGTTGACACAACTCCTAATAGGGTTGGAATCTCTAACAAGGATTCAAAGTTTCCTAATAGGGACTCTATATACTAAATTTTGTAATAAAATCCTAACAAGTTCCATCCTCTAACAAAGAATTTTTATATTAGTACATCATCTTGTGGGCATCATTCCCACTGGGGTTTTCCCTCTGATCAAGGGTTTCCCTAGTCAACATATCTAGTGGAATTATCTATGTGCATTTTAGTGTGGTTGTTGTTTACTTTGGTTGAATGGTTAAGTTTGGTTAAAGAAGATATATGTTTTAATTATTGGATAACTAATTCAAACCCTCCCCCCCCGGCCTGCCCCCCCTAGTTATCTTGGTGGACTATTGTTTCTAACATGGTAATATTTACTATTCAGTATAATTAATTTGCTTTCATATGCAAGTAATAAGACATTTTTTTGTACTAAAGTTTGTAGAATACTGATTCACCCACCACCCTCCCTCTCATTATTCCATATTTCTAACACATATTTATGTACATTATGTGATTCATTTATGTCTAGTTGATGATAGAGGAGGAGATGAGAGATTTGGATGATGTCACACTTTTGGTCATTTCATTTGGCCTTGAGACCTCTACAATATGTATTATTTTATTAATCAATAATTTCATGTTTGATTTTGTATTTTGCATGATTTCTCATCTTCTTTTTCTCTTGTAGGTTTCATCTATTAGTAGGGGACAATGTGAGTAGAATGTGCCACTGGCCATTGACAAGGGTAAGATAATTATATTTTTTTAAGTCATTAAATACATATATAGATATATATGTACTTTTTAGTCATTTTTACTAATGAACTATTATTAGATTGTTTATTTTATAGGGGGTGGTCTCTAATGATGCACATACCTAGATTCATCATCGTAAACCCTCGGGCATTTCCATTCATAGTGAGAGATCTATAGTATGTATATTTATCATTTATTTGTTACTTATCTTAATATTCTTAGATTTTAAAGAAATGATTTCCATCATTGTAACAACTAAATTTTTAACTATCATAGGAAACACCTAATGAGATGGAGGGGAATTAGTAGGGCTTTGTATCTTTTCTCACTCAGCTGAAATTTGTCAATGAGAGATCACCTTAGGTAAATTGTAATTTGAATTATTGATTATGTTATCATTAATAACATTATATTTTAAGTAGTAGATCAATCTGACAACCAAACAAACATGTTTTGATCAGACTTAGTGAGGTGTGTGGTTTGTTGAGGACATATGTGAGGACTCCTAAGTGGCAAAGGAAGGAATTGAGATAGAAATGAAGTTTCCTTCATTATTGATCAATATGAATTTGAATAAAGTTATATTTGACATGTACAAGTCATTTAATTAACTAGTCTGACTTGAATTTTGTCTTTTGTATTCATAGAGGATTTAGTGAGTTCAAAGAGTGCATCAGAGAGGGTCCATTTTGACGATCCTCTTGTAACCTAGGATATAGTAGTTTTTAAGGGATTCCTTAGGGCATATTTTCAAATGAAATATGTCACATTTTATGTATAAACTTTTATTTCATAGATATATTTTGTGTTGACATGAAGGTCAAGTTTGTTTATTAGTGACTTAAACTTAGTTAATTGGTTAAGTTACTACCAAACCAAGTAGTATATATATAGTTACTAGCAAGTTATATAATATTTATCAAGTTTTATATTTGCTATTGAGTCTTAGAATCTACATTCAATTTATGTCGAGCAGTATCTAACAAGTTGATTAGTGACAGTGCTAACCAAGCTTCACAACATTAATTGAGTTACATAGTGTCAACTTTGATCTGCAGTGTCTACTAAGCCAAGGAGTGTCAATCAAGTGATTCAGTTTATCCTGAGCTCATAGTGTTAGTGTTGACTAATCCATGGAGTGTCAATAAAGTGGTATAGTTCATATTCTTAGTTTTTCTATGTTCACCAAATCACACTAGTGTGGATTGAGTTTAAGCTACTTAGAAGTAATTAGTATGAAGTGAGCTTCTACATCTACCAATTACATGATGATGCTGGGTGTTCACAATTGTTGTCGAGTATTAGAACATGACTGAGTTTGTCTTTAGAACCCAAGTGCTAGCACTTGGACTAACTTTGTGATCTTGATGAAAATCTATGCTGCAACCAACTTTGATGAATTATGATATGGATTGGTAAATATGTAATGAATTGTATCAATATCCAAAAAGGTAAGAAAGTAAGTAAGAATGAATATAAAGAGAAAAAGTGTGAATTAAGAAAGCTACAAGAAGGATAAGGGACAATAATAATTTACCTATTACAACAAGGTGATCTTTGCATTTCAATGGAATTTCAACTAAAAAATCAAAATTGTAGATCAAAGATCAGCCACTAGCTCATCCTAATAGGTATATTAGCTAAATCCTTTAATAGGGTAGACTTAACAGTCTTTGTAAAATCTCTTTACTAAGTGCATACTTCATTGTATGTTTTGTAAATCCTTTACCAAGGTGGACCTAGTAGTCCTTATTTCTCCTAATAGGATAGATCATTAGAAGTGATCAATTATAAGCCTTAATCAACCAACTTTATAATGTAGTACTAAAGTTTGTGGGTATCATCCCCACTCTAGTTTTAATTTCTATTTGGAAGGTTTTTGGGTCACCATTTTATGTGTCAAATTGCTATGAATTCTTATTTGCTTTCATTCTTTCATGCATGCAATTATATTATTATATTAATGAAGGACTACTTGGTGAAATAAGTAAAAGTTTTATGGTTCTTGATTCACCCCTCCCCTCTCAGCATCCTTGCCTACCTAATATTTTGAAAAAAATTGATGGTATATATGCACCATATTTTTTATAAAGATGTATATTTTGACATATATTTGCATTCAATTTATATACAATTATATATTTTGATATATTATATTATTGTGAATTATTGTGCATGTTTATTCGTATAGTATATTGAATCTTGTTAATTTTAATCATGTTCATTAGAATCTTGTACATAGTTTATGAAATCTTATTCATTTTAGTCTTGTTCATTAGAATCTTGTCCATAGTTTATGAATTCAATATCACAATAATAATAAAAGAATTGAACTCCTCTAAAGATTTAAGAAACCCCAATAATAAAATGCCTCCTGAAGAAAAAAATAGCCAAAAGCAAAGACAATCCCTTGAAATTTTTCAACATCCAACAAACCACAAACACAAAAAAAAAGTTAAAAAACAAGGACTTTCTCTAATGACCCTCAAAGATCGTTGCTCAAATATTCTTAGTGCATCTTGTGGGCACTTCAATCTGTGGTTCTCATGAACATTCTAGTAAATTTGTGGAAAAAATAGTTGTGACATTAGTGTTCACTCACTAATCTGGAGCTAATAGAACTAACAAAATGATGCCATGATGAATGGTTCAAAACTTGTGTAGTGGTTTACAATTTACTAAGCAATACTACTAGGTTTGGCATTGATTGATATCACTATACTAGTTTCAAATAAAATTGAATCTTCTATAACCGAGAGAGGTTATTGTAGCTATTGATATCATATTTATGTAGCATTCCTTAGTGATTTCATATTTATGTGTCAATTTCAAAAAAAATAAAATCTCTCATAGCTAAGAGAGGTTATTGTAGACATCAATATCATGGTCATATATCATCTAACAATTTATCAATAGGCATCATGAGCTCTAAGTTACAAATGTTGGAAGAATTCTACACAAATTTGCTTAGGGCACCTTGAGGACATTTCTATTTGGGGTGCTCACAAATGTTCTAGGATCTCTATGGAATAGTTGTGTCACTTGGTTTCACTTGGCGATCTAAAGATAATGATTCCATTGAAATAATTCCATGATGAATGGTTCAAAGTTTGCACAATGGTGCACCAATTCACTAAGGAACACTACAAGGTATTACATCAACTGAGATTGCTCTACCAATTTAAAATTAAATTAAATCTCCCAAAAATGAGAGAGATTATTGTATTCATTGATATCATGGTCCTATAGTATCTAACAATTTATCAATATGCCTCATGACATCCAAGTTATAAGTGTTAGAAGATCACTACCAAAATGTGCTTAGGGAACCTTGGAGACATTCTGGTTTGGGGTGCTCACGAATGTTCTAGGCTCTCCATGGATGAAATAGGGATATCATTAGTGTTCACCCTACCATCTAGATCTAATGGCACTGAGAAAATCATGCCAAGATGAATGGTTTGAAAGTTTCACAATGATGAACTGATTCATTAAGGAACAATATGAGGTTTGAGATTAACTAAGATCATTGTACCAATTTCAAATAAAATTGAATCTACCAAAACTAAGATAGATTATTGTAGAGATCAATATTATAGTCCTTTAGCATCTGGCATTTCATTGATAGGAATCACAAGTTAAAAGTTATAGGTATTGGAAGGTCACTACCTAAATGTTCTTAGAGCACCTTGGAGATGCTCTGATTCTAGGTGCTCACGAATGGTCTAGCCTCTCCATGGATGAAACTATGGTATCACTAGGGTTCACCCATCCATCTAGAGCTAATGGTAATAATGAAATAATGTCATGACCATCCTTTAGGGTCTATTGACATTTTTTTACAATAATTATAATTATAGACACTATTACGTGAATTCCACTTTGAACATTGTAAACATGACCAATATTTAGATGAACTAAAAATATAATTTTTATGCTCCCTCCATGTTATTTAATGACTTTGACTATTTTGACCACTTTGATTGACCTTTGACCAATATGGACAAGGATAAATGGTTACATAGATGTCCATAAGAATTTATTTTTAATCTATTTAATATGAAAACACAAATTAGCGAACCTTATGAAAAGATATAATAAATCAATGAGTTTATATTTTTAATATTTTAAGTGTTTCATCATAATTACAAATGAATTATACAAATATGAATATATCTTTTCCAAACAAAGTAATGTATATGGAACAAAAAGTATGCAATCTATATCCTAGTCCTTGTGTATATGATCGATATCGCCATATTATATATACACAACTACCAAAAATCCTAGAGACTAAACTATCATAGAATTGTCTTCGGCCTACTCCTTAAAATTGTTTCAATCTTCATGCATAGATACTATTAAAGAAACCTACAATTCAATATCATACTAAATGTCAGTATGATAGACATTGAATATTAAGTACAAGTATAGGCATATAATTAACATATGATACTAAATTTAAAGAATATAAATAATATATGAAATATTTATGTGAGTTAGTATTACATGGTGAAGTATTCCTAAAGGGTCATATGTCTGCATGAAGGTTTCTAATAGGGCTTCATGATTAGCATTAAAAATAGTAAAAATTTATTTAATTTTGGTCTTCCTTAATGCTTCAAAAAATTTACATTTGATGCTATAGTAACATCTGAATATATGAGAAGGGTTTTGTGCTTCACATAATTTTAAGCATATATGTATATGACCATGTGATGAGGGTACAATCCAAGACAAAAATGAACACAATAGGAAAGGGGGGATATTATAATTATAAATGATATAATATTACATTTAGTACAACAAAAATAGAATCCACGACATGCCCTATGGGCTTACAATGTTATCAAATTATGGAGAAAACCCTTCTCACAGTACCTTCTCCCAAACTCCACCAAAAATTGCCTTTACAATGCCAGAAAGGTCCTTAAGTAAACCATATTAGGTTTAGGGTTAGGAATATAATTTAGAATATTCCATTTGGCATCCACCTCCAAAATGGAAGGTTCTAGAAAACATGTTAGAAGTCAGTGTAAAATTAGAAGAATCCAAAAATGGTAGTCCAACTTCTGGGAGGCATAACTTTTGATCTGGGATTCCAATTAACAAACCGTTTACATTTCTAGAAAGCTCTCTAAGCACTCTATAGCCCTATGGACCATATTTTCTCATCCCCTATTTTTTGGACCCATACAAGGCCGTTTGGTGCCTCAAATCTGACTTTGAAGTGCTCTTAGGAGGTCTCTAGCCAACGTAAAACTACAATAACTTTCAAACCATAAAGCTTTTTGACCTAATTCTTTTTTTGGAGTACTTGAAATTAGAAGAATAATTATCCCTCCAACTTAAACTATCTAACTCATTATAACTATGACTTAATTACAAAATAACCTATTTTTTACATTGACACATATCCCAAGGTGCTCAAAAACTCTAACCCAAAAAACCAATAGAGGAACTATGAGAGTTGGAATCCCTATTTGACCCAAATGGGTATCCATAAATGAAAACAATTTAAATAGAAACTAAAACTAAGAATTTTTTTGGGTGATATACGATTGCCCTTACACCACTAGATGCTCCTACATCAGACACCCATGGTATATTGAAAAGTGACCCTGTCATTTTATAGCTAGTAGAGAAAAATCAAAATGGGAAACTTCTATTGCAAATATCCAAGTTGAGTCTTCTATTGGTCATCCTTTCCACTTCACTAGGTATTCTTCATATTGCCTATTTCTAGTACTCCAACCCACATGACTATCCATAATTTCATCAATCTCTTCCTTCACAAAAGTAGGAATTGGACATGGCTCCAACATCAACTCCTCATCTGAACCATAATCATGATATTCTATTAGGTCAAAAATATTGAAAATAAGAAAAATGTGAATCTCATCTGGAAACTCCACTTCACATGCATTCCTTGAATCATGTTTCTTCAAAATTTTATAGGGGCTAGATTTCTTCATCTTTAGCTTGTTGTAGGTACCCACTGGGAATCATTCCTTCCTTAAGTATACAATAACCAAATCCCCAACCTAGAACTCCTTATGTCTCCTCTTTTGATCTACTCTAGCCTTATATGGTAGGTTCATCTTAGTAATATGTGCATGTACCTCCTCATGTAGATTCTTGACATGTTCAACAAAGTCTTCTACCTCAGCACTTGTCCTCTCTCCTTGTTTCATCTTCCTCAGCTCTGGTGCAGTCCTTGGACTACTCCCATACATAATTTGGAATGGTGATCTACCAATAGTCCTATTTACAAAATTATTGTAAGCAAATTCTGCTTGTGGTAGAATCAAATTCCATCTCTTGGGTTTATTTCCTACTAAACACCTCAGCAAATTGCCTAGACTTCTATTTGCTACTTTTGTTTGTCCATTAATCTACAGATGATGTACAAAATTGAACTTCAATTTTGTCTTCAACATCTTCCACAAAGTACTCCAGAAATACCCAATAAATTTAGTATATCTATTAGAAACAATATCTTTTGGGAGACCAGGTAGCCTCACCACCTCTCTAAAAAACAAACCTGCAATATGCACTACATCGTGAGTCTTGTGGCATGGAATGAAATGTTCCATCTTGTAGAACCTATCCTTTGTTTCCTTGGCAATCCAAGAACAAAATCCATACTTATGTCCTCCCAAGGCTTCGATGGAGTAGGAAATGGCTGATAGAGTCTAGTATTTTGACTAAATCCTTTGATTTTTTGACATACTTGACAACTTTTCACAAACTTCTTCACATCCTATAAAAATTGAGGCCATAAATAATGCTCTCTAATAATGGAATTGGTCTTATCTTGACCAAAGTATCCTAACATTCCTCCGCTGTGCTTCTCCTTGATCAAGTTCTCCCTCATGGAACTCCTTGGAATACACAATTAACTTCCCTTGAACAATAGACCATCGTGAATCATGTAATCTAGCCACCTGGTCCTATCTAGAGTAATAGGTTCTTTACAAGCCTTCCAAGCCTCTACAAAGTCAAGATCCTTAGGGTTAAAATTCTTGAGTTCATCAAACCTAATCACTTCAATGCGCATTACTATCAGTGACAACTCTCTCCTACTTAATACATGTGCAACCCTATTAGACCTTCTGCTTCTATGTTTTAATACAAATGTTTAGCTTTGCATGAACTCTACCCATTTTAAATGTCTCTGATTCAATTTACTTTGACTATTTAGGTATTGCAATGCCTAGTGATCAGTATACAAAAAAAATTTCTTTTGACAACAAATAATGCCTCTATTTATTTAAGGCCTAAAATATTGTATAGAACTCTTGATCATAAATTGAATACTTTTTGTTTGCATCATTTAATTTTTCACCAAAATAGGCAATAGGTTTACCTTCTTGGCTCAACATAGCCCCAATAGAACTATGACTAGCATTGCAATCCACTTGGAATACTTTGTTGAAATTAAGAAGTGCCAACATAGGTTGTTCTATCACATTTTTCTTTAGCAATTCAAAACTCCTAGTAGCTCCTTTAGTCCACTTGAACTCTTTTCTATCTCCCCTCATTGTTTTAGTTAGGGATACACATATACTACTAAAATTCCTAATGAATTTCTTGTAAAAACTAGCTAGACCATGGAATAACCTCACCTCATTGGAAGACCTTAGAGTTAGCCATTCCAAGATGACCTTCACCTTCTCTGGGTCAATTTTGAGACCATCAGCTAATACAACAAACCCCAAATAGACTAACTCCCTTTTGACAAAGCTACATGATGTAACGCCCCAACCTTGCTTCCAAACCCCAAGCTCTCTCTCATGGCTACCTTAGGTCATTCACTAGACCCACTAGGGCTTCTTCACACCCTATAATTACTAGGACCTTGCTCAAGAGATCCTAATCCTTCAGTTGGGGTTACACCAACAAAGTAACATCAAATTTCTTACTAGCCGGCTCCAGTCCGCTATTAACCCTCAAGTCCATCTATAGCTCCAAGGGTACCAGTTCTTCATCTAGGGTTTTTTAGACTCCTTCTAACATCCATGACCCTAAACAATGCTGATTTCATAGGCGCATTCAATCTACTAGGGAAGATACACCAAATTGCTCCAAAAAGGCTACTAGGAATTAGCCCTCCTAAATAGCTGGAAACAAGATTTCTTGAAAAAATTCTTAACAACCCTACAAAAAAATTATATTTTTGGATACCCTTTTTAGAATACTTCAAGATTCTGTAATTCTCTAGCCTCCAAACTTTCTGTACAATGAAAGTACAGTTTTAGGCCAAAAATGAGGATTTCAAGTGCTTTATTGCTGTTGTGATGGAAAACCACCTTAGACACCTTTCCAAGACCTCTCCTTTGGATTGGAGCAAGGTTAGACCTTCTCATTACTCGCTATGTAGCCAGATTAAGGTATTTGTACACTCAATCCTCTTCATAACTCATTTTCCAACTGTGATTCCTAGCCAAGTTGCATTTGGCTTGCCTAGGGCATCACCTTAAAAATGATTTCTGATGCTTTCAAGGGACCTCCTTCTTGATACATAATGTACATGGATCCTAGTTCCAAATCCCAAAATACCAGAGGTTTCCAATGGTGGGAAGTGGCCCTAAGATCCCATTTTCTAAGTGCAGCCCTGTTCAGATCAGCAACTTGCCAAGAACAAAAAGATTTTTCTACACTAATGCAAACGAATTAAAATGATCAAACCAACACTAAAAAAAGATTAAAAACAATATTTCAGAACTTTTCCAACACAAAAATCAGGCCATTCAATCCTCCTCTATTAAAAATGCCTTCAAATGCATAAAACCGGCCACAAAATACTTGCTCAATTCGTACAAAAATGCAAAACCAACTTGTCCAACCCCCTGAAAATGGCTGTCCTCACATTTTTACAGGCTCATCCATTAGTTCCATAATTGTTCTAAACAGTTAGGATGTTCTAAACACACAAATGCCAAAAAGTTGCTTTTTGCAAGAAAATGTTGTCATGACAACATGACAACATTTCAGCAACTTTTGTTCTACATGGGGTTAGACCTCCAAATTTGGCACAAAACAAAGTAGACATATAATATGCATAAAATGACTTCAAATAAACAATTCAAAGCCATTGGAACCTTTCTAGACCATTTTAGCCTTTTTCGGACCTAAGTCACCTAGTTGACAATAGTCGGCAACTTCTAGCAACTTGGTCACTTTGGGTCTTGCCAAGTCTCCTAAACACACCTAAGGACCACATAGGACCTATTATTAGAATAGTGATGTGGATAGCATCACTACAAGCCAAAAATAAAGAAATACCTAGGTTTCACACTTAGTCTACCTAGGTGCTCCTGCACCATACTCCCCCCTCCAACAAAGAACTCAAGGTGGATCAGTTTGCAACAAATCTAGAGGTATGCCAACCTTCTTGAACTCTGTCTCAGCAACCCATGTAGCCTCTGAAATTGGTTTCTCCTTCCATTTGATGAGGTGTTCCATGTAAACCTTGTGCCTTGTAGTCTTCTTTACCCTTGAATCTAACACCTTTTCTACCTCCAACTTGTTGTTTGTAGGTGTTGAAGCAAGTTCAAGATCTTCATGAACATCGGGACTGAGCTGAGATGGGTCACCTTTGTATGCCACCAAGTCTTGCACATTAAAAATAGGGGATATGCCCAAATCGGAAGGTAAATCTACCTTATAGGCATTTGCTCCATATTTAGCCAATATTTTGCAAGGCCCTACCCTCTTCATCTGTAACTTAGTAGGAATGCCTTTTTGAAGCCTTGCTTTGTTCAAATGGACCATCACATAGTCCCCAACAGCAAACTGAACATCCTTCTTCTTTTCATCCACCTTGGCTTTGAGTTTTAGAGTGTTGTCTTGAATAGTCTTCTTGACTTTCTCCTGAATCTCCTTCATGGTTTGTACAAAGTCTTCAGCTTGACCACTAATTTGATCCATGTTTCCAAGACACCTTAGTTCACACACACCTCTTGGGTGCATGCCATAAACAATTTCAAAAGGACTCTTTCTGGTAGTCCTATTCTTGCTATCATTGTAGGCATATTCTGCTTGTGAGATGATAACATCCCAAGTCTGACCATACTCCTTAGTTAGGCACCTAAGAAGGTTACCTAAAGTTCTATTAACCACCTCAGTTTGACCATCAGTTTGAGGATGGTAAGCTGAACCAAAAGACATGTTAGTGCCAAGCTTCTTCCATAAAGTCTTCCAAAAGTGACTCATGAATTTCACATCTCGATCCGACACAATGCTTAATGGAAGTCCATGAATCCTTACAACCTCTTTGAAAAACAAATGAGCTATATGACTTGCATCATTAGCTGTCTTACATGGAATGAAATGTCCCATTCTACTGAATCTATCAACAACAACATAAATGCTATCATACCCTTGCTTAGTTTTAGGCAAACCAACAATGAAATCCATACTTACACAATCCCATGGTCTGCTAGGAATTGGTAAGGGCTGGTAAAGACCTACATTGCTCATTCCTCCTTTTGCCTTCATACACACCATACATTGCTCCACATACTTGGTTACATCTTTGACCAATTTAGGCCAATAATAGAACCTTTGCACTAGTTCTATTGTCTTGCTGATACCAAAATGCCCACTCAAGCTGCCATTATGCTTCTCTTGTATTAGGTTCTCTCTCATGGAACCTCTTGGTACACACAACTGGTTACCCTTAAACAACAACCCATTTTGCAAAGTGTATTATGAAAATCTGCTATGAAAGTGGTTTCCAAAATCCATGCATACCTTATAGGCTTCAGCAAAGTCCTCATCATTCTTGTAAAGATTCTGAAAACTCTCCACTCCAATGCTATGGAGCTGAATCTCTTGGACTGTTAAAACCCTTCTACTTAATGCATCAGCAACCTTGTTCATTTGTCCTTTCTTATGCTTGATTGTAAAGGTGAAGGCCTACAAATATTCCATCCACTTCAAGTGCCTATTGCTCAACTTCTCCTGTGTGTTGATGTAGCTAAGAGCTTGATTATCTGTAAACACAACAAATTCTTTTGGCAACAAATAGTGTCTCCACTTCCTAAGACACTGGACTAAGGCATACAATTCTAGATCATAGGATGAGTATTTCTTCTTGGCCTCATTTAGCTTTTCACTATAGAAGGCTACTGGTCTACCTTCTTGACTCAACACCCCACCCACTACTAGGCCACTTGCATCACATTCTAAGGTGAACAACTTTTCAAAGCTAGGCAATTTTAGGATGGGTTGAGTAGCTACTTGTTTTTTTAACATATCAAATGACTTTTCAGCCTCTAAAGTCCACCTAAACTTGGACTTGACTCCCCCCTTTATGGTATCAAGAAATGGTGCACAAATACCACTAAAGTTCCTAATGAACTTCCTATAAAATTGAGACAAACCGTGGAAACTTCTTACCTCACTAGATGTGGTAGGTGTAGGCCAACTTAGGATAGCAACAACTTTCTCCTTGTCCATCTTCAAAGTTCCTTTAGACACCACAAAGCCTAGATACACCAACTCTTGCTTGAAGAAGTCACACTTCTCAAGGTTGATAGATAGCTTCTCCTCATGAAGCCTCTTCAAAACCGCTTCTACATGCTTGACATGTTCCTCTTTGGTCTTGTTGTAGATGAGGATATCATCCAAATACACCACCACAAATCTACCTGTAAAGTCTTTGAGCACTTCGTTCATGAGCCTCATGAAGGTGCTAGGGGCATTGGAAAGACCAAATGGCATCACAAGCCATTCATAAAGACCATCAGTAGTCTTAAATGTTGTCTTCCATTCATCTCCCTCCTTTATTCTAATTTGGTGATACCCACTTTTCAAGTCCAGCTTAGTGAAATACATAGCACCTCCTAGACAATCCATAAGGTCTTCAATTCTTGGAATAGGAAACCTATACCTGATTGTAATGCAGTTAATGGCCCTTGAATCAGTACACAGCCTCCATTTTCCTCCCTTCTTGGATGCCAAAACCACCGGGACTGCACAAGGGCTTATGCTCTTTTGGATCAAACCTTGGTCCATCAACTCTTGGACTTGTCTTGCCACTTCAAGGTTTTGATCTAGGGTTAACTTGTAGGCTGCCTTATTAGGTAGTGAGGCACCTGGAACAAAGTCAATTTGATGGCTGATAACTCTTCTTGGTGGTAGGGTAGCTGGTGTACCATCACTAACAATCTCCTTATACTTTACAAGCAACTCTTGTACCTCTGCTGGTAAAGGTTCTTGGACTGGCTTTTCTTCACTTGCAACCTTTAGTATGACTACAAATCCTTGGCTCTCCTCATGCTTGAGGTCTCTAATAAACTCTTTCTCTCCACATAGCAGCACATTAGGCACCTTGGACTGTGGTTCATCCCCTTCTAACAATGACTGAATTTTGAAGGTCTTGCTTCCTTTCTTAAATGTTATGGTATTTTCCTTGCCATCATAGACCACTTCCCTATCAAATTGCCAAGGTTTCCCTAGCAAAAGATGACAAGCATCCATTGGCAAAATATCACATAATAAGCGGTCTTTATATCCTGCAATTGAGAAGTCCACCCATGCTTGTTCATTCACTAGGATGCTTTGCCCTTTGTTAAGCCATGTGACTTTGTAAGGGTTGTCATGAGGTATCTTCTTCAGTTTGAGCTTTGTAACAGCCTCCTCTGATATTACATTATCAGTTGATCCAGAATCAACCACCACCTTACATACTTTTCCTAGGATCTTGCACTTGATCCTAAACAATGCCCTTCTATGTCTAGGCTCATTAGAAGCTGGTTGCTTGATAAGCACCCTCCTAAACATGAGGTTCTCACCTTTTTCAGACTCAATATGGTCTATGTCAACATCCTTGCAACTTCTATTATCTTCTTGTGCATATGCTAGCCTTTTATCTTGGCTTGAGGAAGAGGGTTTGTCCGGGCACCTATAGGCAGGATGGCCTAGTTGACCACAATTGTAACACTTCATTGTTGCAAAGTAAGAGCTGCTCCTACCTCCTCTACCCCTACTTGATCCTCCTTGATTTCCTCTCCCTCTATTATAACCACCTCTTGAAGAGTGGTCAATAGTTTTCTCCATGGGTTTTCTTTCACTTTGGCTCTTTTGATCACTACCTTTGCCATGGTAGCCTCCTCTTTGATTTTTCTGATTTCTGCCTTTGCCTCTATCTTTGAAGTTAGAATCTCCTTTCCTCTTGTTCTTTTCTTCTACCTTCAAAGCTAGCTGATGACATCTTTGGATAGTGGTAGGGGCCCATAAGCTAAGCTCCTCTTGAATGTTCCACTTCAAGCCACCAAGATACCTTGCCACCTTGAGTGACTCCTCTTCTTGCTTCTTGGATCTCAGACACAACCTCTAAAATTCTTCAGTGTAGGAGGTCACATCAAGATCTTTTTTCTTCAGTCCTTGCCTCTTTTTATGGAGTTGGATCTCAAAGTCTTCAGGTAGGAAGTTCTCCTTGATTTTGTTTGCCATAGCACTCCAATTTGCAATTGGATTCTTGCCCATGCTGACTCTTTCATCTTGCACATACTTCCACCATGTTAAGGCTGAGCCTCTAAGCCTTGACTTAGCAACCTTAACCTTCTGTGCCTCTGAGATACCCCCACACTCAAAGTGGTTCTCCATACCCTCTAACCAATCCATAACTGCATCAATATCCATCTTACCACTGAAAAGTGGCACTCCTTCCAAAGCTTTACCTCCTAAGGCTTTGATTGCCTTCAAGAAGGGCTCTTCTTGCAAGATAGGATCAGGTTCAGGTACAATATCTTCCTCTGCTACCTTTTTACCATTCCCATCTTCTTCTTCCTCTCTTTTCTTGGCTGCCTCTACAACTGCATCTAGTTTTTGCTTCACCTCTTCTAGTGCTTCTTCAAGAAGCTGATTTCTTTGCCTTTGCTCATCAACTTCTTTAGCTAACTCCACATTTGTCACCATCATGGATTCTCCTACTGATTCTTTAGCGGCTTCCAACATTAACTACCTTTTCCAAATCTTTAACTGTCTCTGATACCACTCTGATGTAACGCCCCAACCTTACTTCCAAACCCCAAGCTCTCTCTCAGGGCTACCTTAGGTCATTCACTAGACCCACTAGGGCTTCTTCACACCCTATAATTACTAGGACCTTGCTCAAGAGATCCTAATCCTTCAGTTGGGGGTACACCAACAAAGTAACATCAAATTTCTTACTAGCCAGCTCTAGTCCGCTATTAACCCTCAAGTCCATCTATAGCTCCAAGGGTACCAGTTCTTCATCTAGGGTTTTTTAGACTCCTTCTAACATCCATGACCCTAAACAATGCTGATTTCATAGGCGCATTCAATCTACTAGGGAAGATACACCAAATTGCTCCAAAAAGGCTACTAGGAATTAGCCCTCCTAAATAGCTGGAAACAAGATTTCTTGAAAAACTTCTTAACAACCCTACAAAAAAATTATATTTTTGGATACCCTTTTTAGAATACTTCAAGATTCTGTAATTTTCTAGCCTCCAAACTTTCCGTACAATGAAAGTACAATTTTAGGCCAAAAATGAGGATTTCAAGTGCTTTATCACTGTTGTGATGGAAAACCACCTTAGACACCTTTCCAAGACCTCTCCTTTGGATTGGAGCAAGGTTAGACCTTCCCATTACTCGTTGTGCAGCCGGATTAAGGTATTTGTACACTCAATCCTCTTCATAACTCATTTTCCAACTGTGATTCCTAGCCAAGTTGCATTTGGCTTGCCTAGGGCATCACCTTAAAAATGCTTTCTGATGCTTTCAAGGGCCCTCCTTCTTGATACATAATGTACATGGATCCTAGTTCCAAATCCCAAAATACCAGAGGTTTCCAATGGTGGGAAGTGGCCCTAAGATGCCATTTTCTAAGTGCAGCCCTGTTCAGATCAGCAACTTGCCAAGAACAAAAAGATTTTTCTACACTAATGCAAACAAATTAAAATGATCAAACCAACACTACAAAAAGATTAAAAATAATATTTCAGAACTTTTCCAACACAAAAATCAGGCCATTCAATCCTCCTCTATTAAAAATGCCTTCAAATGCATAAAACCGGCCACAAAATACTTGCTCAATTCGTACAAAAATGCAAAACCAACTTGTCCAACCCCCTGAAAATGGCTGTCCTCATGTTTTTACAGGCTCCTCCATCAGTTCCATAACTGTTCTAAATAGTTAGGATGTTCTAAACACACAAATGCCAAAAAGTTGCTTTTTGCAAGAAAATGTTGTCATGACAACATGACAACATTTCAGCAACTTTTGTTCTACATGGGGTTAGACCTCCAAATTTGGCACAAAACAAAGTAGACATATAATATGCATAAAATGACTTCAAATAAACAATTCAAAGCCATTGGAACCTTTCTAGACCATTTTAGCCTTTTCTGGACCTAAGTCACCTAGTTGACAATAGTCGGCAACTTCTAGCAACTTGGTCACTTTGGGTCTTGCCAAGTCTCCTAAACACACCTAAGGACCACATAGGACCTATTATTAGAATAGTGATGTGGCTAGCATCACTACAAGCCAAAAATAAAGAAATACCTAGGTTTCACACTTAGCCTACCTAGGTGCTCCTGCACCACTACACTTCTTCAAATAAAATCAACAATTTCTCTTCCCTCAACCTTTCAAGGACAATACAAATGTGCAATAAAATTTCATCCAAAGACTTACTAAAAATCAAAATATCATCCAGATAGACAATAAAAAAAATTCCCAAAAATTTATTTAGTGACTCATTCATAATTTGCATGAAGGTCCTTAGCACATTGGTTAGTTCAAAGGGCATGACTAACCACTTATGTAGACCTTCCTTGGTCTTGAATGTAGTCTTCCACTCATCTCCCTTTGATAGCCATATCTAGTGATAACAACTCTTAAGATCTATCTTTGTGAAATACCAAGATCCACTCAAGCAATCCATAAGATCATCCATTCTTGGCAAAGGAAATCAATACTTGATAGTTATTCTATTTATGTCCTAAGAGTCTATTTCTTTGGCACCAACATTGGAAGTACTACAGATGGACTTAGGCTCTCTCAAATCTAACCTTTCCTCAATAGCTTCTAAATTTGTATGTTTAGCTCCTTAGTCTCATTAGGAATCATCCTATGAGCAGCCTTGTTAGGAAAACTAGCTACAGGGACTAAATTTATTTTATGACTAATTTGACTTATTGGTGGCAACCCTTCTGGAACATTATCAAAGATGACATCTCCATACTTACTTAAAATACCTAATACTTCAAGTGGAATTTCACTACTACCTTTCTTATTTTTTCTAGGAATTGAAGTATAACACATATGCTGATATTTCATGCCATCCAGAAAATTTCTTGCATCAACAAGACATACCCTAGCATTACTACATACCTTTTCACCCTCCTTTATCAAGGGCTTCAATTTGTGGCAAACTCCATCCTTTTTTAGAGAGTATGTATTTGCATGACCATCATGTATAGCATGCCTATCAAAATGTCACAACCTTCCCAAAAATAAATGGTAGACATCCATTGGAATGATGTCACAGAGAGCCTCGTCATGGTAACTCCCAATCTTGAACTTTTCCAAACATTTCTCACTAACTAGGACCTTATAATCACCCTACACCCAAGCAATCTGATAGGGTTAGGGGTGTTTCTCCCTCTTAAGCTTTAGGTTTGAGACCATCTCCTCTAACACCAAATTGTTCATTCTTCCACCATCAACAATCACATCACAACATTTACCCTCGCACTCGCACCTAGTATGAAACAAACTCCTTCTTTTTTTGGGTTTAGTCTCACTACTTAGTAAGACCCTTTCATTAACTAGAACCTCTCCTCTTTTTGCATCCTTTGAATGTGATGACTATGCATCATCATCCACATGAGCAATCCTTACTTGACCATAAGCTCCCCTATCTATCCTTCCTTGGTAGTGAGGGCATTCAAAGGCATGATGGACTTCTTCATTGCAATGAAATTAGGTACCATTGAAGCCTCCTCTTCTTGAACCTTGTATATGTCCTCTACCTCTTCCTCTTTGATTTCCAAACTTTTAATCATGGGAGTGGTTGAAACCCTTGTTCCTTTGATTTTGGCTAGTACCCACATCTTCATTTTTCTTCTGGTTCTCATTTTGGACTCCAAATGACCTACCACCACCCCTTCCTCCTTGACTACACCCTCTTTTTCTTCAATCAAACTTTTTTTTAAGCTTCTCCTCAACTTATAAGGCAAATTGGTATGCCTCTTCAATGCTATTCATTCTAACCAAACTTAACTCCTCTTGAATTTTAGCTCTTAACCCACTAAGGTAATGGGAAACCTTCTCCTTGTTTACTTTTGCATGCCCTACCCTAATAAGGAATTGTTAAAATTCCTCTATGTATTCCTAGGTGTATTTTCCTACTTGCTTTAACCCTTGCATATTTTTGAACAAATCAAGCTTGTAATCAATAGGAATGAACTGCTTCTTTAGTTTGTCCACCATGCAATCCCATCTTGTGATTTTCTCCTTTCCTCTTCTATTTCTTTCCAACTAAATCTCTTGCCACTAGAATTTTTCATGGCCTTTCATTTTATCTTTTGAAAACTTAACCCTATCAGAGTCCACAATACCCTCATACTCAGAATATTCCTCCAACACATTGATCTAGTCAATCAACTCATCTAGTTTTAGATTTCCCAAAAACATGCCAACGTCAATTTTAGGTCTTCTTCCAAGCTTGGAAATGGCCCTAAAAGCCTCTACTCCACCTAGTTTAGGTATTCTCCATCTTCTTCCCCTTCCTGCCCAATATTTCCTTCTTCATTTTCTTCCTCACTTTTTTTTGTCTATGACAACATTCATCCCTCTATGGATCTCCTCTTATAATGCCTAGACTTGTCTCTAAAGGGCTCTAACCTCAACAATAAAAACTCTATCTCTTCCACCACACTCCCTTCATGGAGGCATCTTCTCGTATCAAAACTCACAACCACATGGTCTTGGTACAAATTGCCTCATAGTCGGCACTCCATCTACACACTCAAGAAGACTTTCTCTAATACCACCTGATGAGGGCACAATCCAAAAAAAAAATGAACACAACATGAAAGGGGGAATATTATTATCAGAAATGATATGCTATTACATTTAGTACAACAAAAATAGACTCCATGGCATGCCCTATGTTCTTACAATGTTATCAAATTCTAGAGAAAACCCTTCTCATATTACCTTCTCTCAAACTCCACCAAAAATTGCCTCTACAATACCAAAAAGGTCCTTAAGTAAATAGAGAATTTGGATGGAGGGAATATGATGGTGGGTGATGGAAAGTGCCCCCAAGTGTGAAAAAAATTTGGATGGAGGGAATATGCATGATTCTTTTTTGCCAAGTTTTCCTTGTGATCATACAGATGTACACCAATCAACTATGGTACAAGAATCAAGAAGTTATGTTGCTGAAATATTTATTTTCTCCTTGAATATCTATCTTCACACATTCCCTTGCTCCATAATGCTCCCCTTTCCCATGTCTCAACTCAAAAAATATTTGATTAAAAGGTAAATTCATCTTTACATGCAATCTAACCAATAAAATATGAGGGCATTCTTGAATTGACCTGTGCAATTATTTGACCAACTGAGATGTGTAATGCCCCACCTAGAGATCCTTGGGACAAGGATAAATAAAAGCCAATAAATTTTTTTATAAGTAATAAGCATGGATTCAAACAAAATAAACATAAAATGTATCAAATGATCATAATGAAAGACTTAACCAAGAAATCCTGACATCTAATGAATCTCCAAGTGTCACTACTTACCAAAACAACCAAAACCAACTATGAAAGTTTGAACAAATGTGAAACCAATAATCTCTAACTTTTCAAGGCCTAGAAAGGGGTGTAACCCATAAGGGTAGCTAGAACAACCTTTAACTCTCAACCAAAAAAGTACAAAGATACCTTTTGTTTGGCCAAGCAGGTTTTTTGCAAAGAAACTAGGTGATACTTTTCTAGCATCACACAACACTTCCTATATCTATCATGTAATATTGTCAACTTGCATATAATAGATCTTACTGCTACCATGTGATAATTTTTGAGTGTCATGCAATAAAAATCAATATGGTTAGGCAATACTTTCTAGCATTGCAGAGTATTTCTCTCCAAGACCTATGATAGTTTTCCAATATTGCCCAATCTTGAACTTTTGTCACCTAGGTTTACAAGGAAATAGCCCAGTGAGGAACTTAAAGGGGAAAAGAGTTAGAACCTCCAAATCAAGGCATACTAGATCCATAAAAATCAAGGAGTAAACACTTGAAATCATAATGAATTTCACATAAGTCTGACATCTCAACCATAGCATCTAATGTAAGCATGCAAAAAGCAACATCACAGTAAATATACATGTGCATAAATCAAATATCTCTATGAACTAAAATGACATAAATCACATGGAAACATACTCTAGAAGAAATAGAGAACCATGTGAGCATCCAGCTTTGGAACAAAATATGAGGAAAGGCCGACTTTGTACATCGGTTCCTAGTAGTGGTAAAGTTAGCTATGCCTCCCAACAACATGAAACTGGTAGGCCCACTTCCACCATGCTAATGTAGATAGTGATCTAACCCCAAATACACATACAGACAATCATCGATGGCTAACACTCATGCTAGATAGTAGAGAGGACTAAAATAAAGATTATGAGACAATGTAGTACAATAGGTCTTGGACAGATACTCTATGGGTCTACTGAGAGTAGATGGTTTGGCGTCATAGAGTCCAAGCTAAAACCTAATGAAAATACTCCCTTAGGAGGCCATAGTGTTATATCATCAAATCAACCATGTAGATAATAGGCCCTTAAATAAACTAATGAGTACATACCTCTAGGTGAGTTATACAGGTGCATAGTCTTTTCTTATCCTGGTTAATTACCCATGAGATTATTTGATTATCAATTACTAAAAAACTCTACATGTATACCTTATTGGTAATACAATCCAGAATTACACGTGAAGCCCCTCCATTAATCTACTTGCAATACCCCAAAATTGGCTCATTGCCATGATACCAATTCTAGACTATTTCTGATCAATCTTAAGTCCTATGTCACTAGGAAAATTATTATTTTGCTACTCGCTACTTGACTTAATTGTCAGATGCAAAATACTGTAATCTGAATTCATCATACTTATTATTTAATTCTTATGGTATTTACTCATATTAGTCACATTAAACCTGTTGATTAATATTTAATTTTATTATTAAGTATTTATACTTTAATTAAATTAAATTATATCCTAAGGCTAATGTACTATGGAATCAAATTTATTTATGCCTATTTTAATTAATTAAATGAAATTATTTAATTAAATGGAGAAATTACTTCTAATTAATCAAATAAAGTTATTTAATTAAATTGGAAGTCATTCCTAATTAATTAAATGAAGTTATTTAATTAAAGTGCCTCTAATTAATTAAATAGGATTATTTAATTAAATGAAAAAGGTAATTATGAGAGCATATCTCATTTTATTAAATTAAATATCTCTCCAAAATCTATGTTCAAAAAGGAAATTCTCAGTTCATTACTAATCAAATTAGAAATAACTCAGATCACTTACTCTAACACTAAAGTCTACCTGAGTTGACTGACTCTTACACTCAGATCTAACCCAGTTAACTCCCTTTGATTTGGGAATCTTCCTTTATGAATGAACTTCATCTTCAATCCTAACCATTGATTGAAGTAAATCTCAATCATTGATGAATTCTAGGAAAGTCTATTTAAGAGACCCTCATTTCCTCATCACAAAGGTTGAATTTTCATGCTATTGAACTGCTGTGGCATTTTACACTCACCTTGCTTTAGCATATTCTTACATCTTTTCATTGTTAGCTTAATTGTCATTTAGATTTAATCTTGCATACATTTAGATTAATTTACTTTACATGTTCTTAGATTAGAATGCATCTTTCATTCTAGAATACTTTGCATGATCATATAGACTAATTGCATTTCATTTAAATCCTTTTTTCTTAGAAGGTCTAGTTGCCTACACCTCATAATCTGAGGACATTAATTAGGAAAATCCTTCTAGATAAAAGGTGATAGGTTGCTCTGTCGGACCTCTTAGATAAACAACTCAATGTTTATTCCAGGATGATTCTACAGTTAATGACTATGTCAAAGTGTCTGTGAGGTTCAAAGGCCCACATTTCAAAGGTATATTTCTAGCACCCACAGTGGGGCCCGAGAAAATAAATTTCTTAGGGCTTCTCTACATTTTTTTAAATCAAATTTGAAATTCTCTATCTGCAGGATTTTGTATAGATTTGAGAATCTTCACATGAAACTATTTATTTTCACACAAGGATCCAAAATCTTCGCACGAAGATTCTCTCCAGGTCATGCGAGAAAGTGCCTGAGCACGCAAAATTTTGCATGGCACCTATTTCTTTGTATGGGCCATAAAAAAATCTCATGCGAGCTGCAAATAATTTTGTGCAGCTTGAACAGAGATTTCGCACGAAATCCTATGATAGCAATTTCAATTTTTAGCATTATTTTTCGATCTTCAGCTTATCTGATTTTTCTAACATACTTTTCTTAATCTGTTCTTTGATTTCTTGAAGCTTAACCATTGTTTGTAGGATGTATTGCCGAAGATTCCTTTTTAAAACCCACTTGAAAATAGACTAATGGTTTGCTTGCAGGACGCTGTCAAAGATACGCTTGTCAAAGACAATATTTTCAAACCCACAAAACAATGTGTGTCTTTCTTTTCTATTTTCAAAATTAATCTAATTAGGAGGTTGTGAACTTCCTAGGGTGCAAGGCGGAAGAATAAGTGAATATGCTCTTCACTTCTTGGAGGTCATGACCAACAGTGAATCAGAAACCTAGACACTTTCGAAAGATGACATTCTGAAGAAGGCAAGCAGCTTGGTGGTTCTCCAATACTTATTCTCTTCTATGATGAGACAATGATTTCCTTTAAGGGAATCAAAATCTTTAAGGAAGAATGAGTTTGGATTGATTAAGCCAAGTCAGTAATTAACTTGTTTGGCATATTTGGGTGAGGAAATAAGGTAGAGGAATATGCTCTTTCCCCTTGAGGGAAATTAGAAACTTGGAACCTTAGATCTAAACCACCAGTCCATGTTACTCCATTAGAGGGCCTGTCGGAGTGATCCAACCTCTAGGAATGATCCAAGTGAGCACACTCCTTTTGCCGGAGATTCCAACTCACTATAATCAAGATGCTTTTTAGAGTGAAAGACTCCAAAGGCAGATTAATTTCTTCCCCTTAATTCTTGATATCGCATATTAAGGGGAAGTTGTATCTATGCACTGGTTGGCACCAACCCCTAGCTTGTTAGGCAAGTAGTGTGCACTTTTAGATGCTGGTGTGGACTGCTGGTCTCAACTCTTCTTGTAGAGCCACTGGGAATTAATACAAATGGAAGCTAAGTAAAAACCTCCTAGTTAGAAGCTATCTGGTTCACCTCCGAAAGGAGGCATAATCTTTCTGCAAGGAGGGGGAAGAATCTCTCCTATAGAACTCACCATAGGCATGCTACTAGAAATTTGAAGGTGGTATACATGCTTGTCCCCTACTACAAGGGCACTCATTTAGTGTATACTATTGAGTCCTTTGAATATACCAAAAACACAGGCACCCTCTAGGGGGTTACATGATTGTGTGAGGTACACACATGCGCATAAGATGTGGGACAAAGGTTTTGCCTTCTCTACCAATTTTTCTTTCTAGGGATAAAGTGTGTCTGTTATCGAGTCATCAAAAAAGTCCAAACCATTTTACAAAAAACAAAAGTCAAGACTCCCCTATCTTGTTGAGTTGCCTTGTCCTTGACAAGATTGTTTTTTACTATTGCTTGCTTCCCATTGTCTTCTTTGAACACTTTTCTTGAATTGCAAACTTGAAACTTTGTCCAAATCTCTTGCAAGGTCAATCTCATTGTTTGTCCAATTGAACTTGTCTCAAAAATCTGCCCAATCTATCCAAAAAGTCAAGAATCCTTGTCAAAATTAGTTGTTGTAAAATTGGTCTGCCTTCTTGCATGAAATCATTTGGGTCTCGCACAAAATCATCTGGTCCTCACTCGAAATCATTTTGTTCTTGCGTGAAATTAAACTTTTATCATGAGTCTTTGTGTGACCTTGTAAACTTTGTCACACAAAATTAAAACACTTTCATTGACCCTCATGCGATCCAGGAAACTTCTTCGCACGACCTGTAAAACTTCTTCACGCAGCCTATAAAAGTTTCTCATGCGAGACTTTGTGTCAGCATTATCAATTTGGGTCTGTTTTAGCTATTTGCAACTTACACACTATCTTTTTATGCATTCATTTATTGCTCTTTTTCTACAAATAGCCCTAAAATAGCTACAATTCACTTAGTTGAAGACTTTCGTCTTGTACTTTGACTGGTCTCATCTCTTAAGTTACCTTTTGTCTTTATTTCTTAATGCTTGTCACACTTTGTGTTGCATTGGTCATAATCTCTAGCTATTCTAGCCTTTAAATCAGATCATTTGTACGTTAGTGTATAGAATTCTTGCTATTATCTTGTCCTTTTTGAGACTCAGTCTTAGTGTAGTCCTTGTCTAGGTTCTAGCTTCATGTCCTTGTCTATGACTGTCACAACTAGAAGTGGCAATGTATTTTATCCTCTTAGACTTAGATGTGGTCATGCCAGGGGTTGTAATCATGGAAGAGGTCGCTTACCTTTTATTACACTATCTGTATCTAGTTTAGCTAGTGAGGTATCTTCACAATTCCCCTCACCTGCCAGGTCACCTCAAACTCAGCAAACATTTTCCATAAACCTGCAACAAGTTAGGAATCCTTTGTACCAAGAGGATATTGAGATAGGAAGAGGTCCTGCATTACCAAACATGATGTCTGATCTTTTTTTTAGAGGACCTTTTGAAACACAAGAAACTAAAACTAAACATGTTCCTATAATGACTAATCATGAACCTGGACATAATGGTCATAGTCGACATCAAGAACCACCTAGGAATGACAAAGAGAAGGAGAAAGACTATGACACTGATGAGGAACAGGAAGAGGTGGAAATGCTCCCTTAACACATAGAAAAATGTCAAAGAGACAAAAAATTCCAAAAGGTCATGGGAATCCTACTCAATGAAGAGAAAGAAAAGTACTTTCTCAAACTTTCCCAAGAGGGAGCTAAACTGCCCTCTCATTTTAATGTGGAAACCATCATCACACCCGAAGAAGAAACTGAGACTTCTAAAATCCAAAAAAAACTTAAAATTATGCAAGACCAATTGGCTCATATGATGCATGAGAAAGAGAAAACCAAAAAAACATACACATTGGACACTCTTTGTCCATTTCCATTTGACAAAAGCATAAACATGCCGCCTTTCCCATGAGGCAGAGAGCTACCCAAATATGATAAGTACTTTGGTACTACTGATCCCCAAGATCACTTGTAGGAATTTGGTTCTTTTTCTACGGAGTTTATACACGATCAAACCTACCTCATGTGTTTATTCCCTAGAAGCCTAGGTGGTTAGGCTTTGGAGTGGTTCTCACATTTACCTCCTAGTATCAAGACGTTTGATGAAATTTCCAATCTCTTTGTTTAGCAATATTCTCATAACATACAACACCCTGTCAATATTTGAGATCTGTGCAACCTTAAATAGAAGGTTGGTGAAACTTTTCTCACTTTCCTCCAAAGGTGGAGACAAATATACACTAAGTATTCCCATAAAATCCCAGAAACAAAGAAGCTTGACATTTTCACTGATAACCTCTTACCTGATTTTGGGTATAGAGTCCAATTACAAGGTTCACATACCTTTCAAGACATGATTACATAGGCTATCCATATTGAAGAATTTATGGTCAAGAAAGGTGAACTCACTCTTCAGAGAGACATAAAACAAGGTTCCACTTCCAAAGGGATAAAACCAAACATGTCAACAAGAACTAAGAAATTGTACATGATGGAGTTGTTGACAATGTCACACCCAAACCTGCTAAAGTGGCATTTAATCTCACAGATAGCCTCAAAGTGGTCAAAAATGCTGAGAAACCTCCCCGTGACAATAAGACATCTTGGAACAAACCAACAAACTCATGGGAAACACACCCTAAGCGAGAATACACACCTTTGGGAGAACGCCTGGATGTGGTTTACAAAACATTGCTACAACAAAAGCTTATTTCACCAATGGATAACTCTTGTCCCTATGATCCACAACCACATCCACCATGGTGGAATGAGACCTCATTCTGTGAGTGTCACCAAAACAAGGGACACAAAACTAGCAACTGTATAAACTTGTGCCATAAAGTCCAAGACATGATTAATGCTAGTGATCTTGTGGTAGATGGACATAACAAAAACTCGGATCACAAGGAGTTCAAAGAACCTTTCCCAGCTTATGAAAAAGGAGAGACTTTGAAACCACAACTCTACAACAAGGTCAACTATACATATTCAAATGATGACAATGTCATTCATATGGTTGAACCTATGGATTTTGAATATTGCAACATTATTACCATTAAGAGGAAACAAGATAACGACAAACCCAAGATTCCATTTGTCTTGAGGGGCCCTACTTCCAATGAAATGGATAATATGCCTTCGCAACACTGTGCTAATGTTGTTACTCACTCTTATGCCAAGTTGGTGCTCAAAGGCCTTGTGCCTCCTACTTTAGATCCTGACCAACACAAAGACAAAGCCCTTGCTGGTCCATCCAGTAAAGATGCAAAACCAACAACGAACTTGATCACAACCAGTTATAGTGTTCTTGATCAGCTAAAATGAACTAATGCTCAGATTTCTATCTTTGAGCTACTTAAAATCTCAGCTTCTCACAGGTAGATTCTGGATAAAGCCCTCACCGAGGCAAATGTTCCTCAAGATCTTGATCTCGAGTGATTTTAGTCTATGGTAGGTCACCTAACCTCGCCATAACTTATGACTTTTTCTAAAGAAGATGACAACTCACTGACTCACCCACACAATCAACCTCTACACATTGAGTTTATGATCCACTAGACATGTGTTCGTCAGGTACTCATTGACAATGGTGCTAGCCTAAATATTGTCTCTATTGCTCTTCTTAGACAATTGAATTATTCTAAGGAATCGATCAATCCTCGATGAAAGATCACTATCAAAGCATATGAGAAAATGGAATGAAAGTCTCTAGGCCTTGTGGTTTTACCCATTCGTGTCAGTCCTATAGAGAGGGATGTCACTTGTCAGGTGCTTGACATTCCCTTGGCTTACAACTTTATGTTAGGATGGCCATGGATACATGAGATGCGCGATGTGCCTTCCACATACCACCAGTTCATCAAATTCCCATTTCATGGCTCTGAAGTTACTATTCTTGCCACTACTAGCTACACCTGCAATATGCTCAAAGCTACTGAAACTTTCATCCCTACTAACTGTGAGTCCACTGATTATCATGAAAATAAGCTGAAACAAATTGAGCAATCATTCAAACTAAAAGAAATTGGCATGGGAGAGTATCACATTGAATCAGTGTTGTCATTGACATCTCTCCTAGAGTCTCCTTGACATTATGGGAGACCATTAGAGGCAAAGAAGCCATTTGTGCTGACACCTCAGACCAAGTATAATGGCACTTTTGTCAAGGCTATAGTTCCCTTAGAAGATGAAAGCAAAAATAGAGCCATTGTTGCATGGCTTTACAAAGAAGAGGCTCCAGTGGACCTAACAGAACAAGCTTGAGAAATTACTCCTAAGAAATATGGGCATGGTCTTAGGCTTATGAAGTGTTTTGGTTACAAGGGAACTGGCCCTATTGGGTGCAATAACAATGGCCTAATTGATCCTATCAAAGCAAAAGCTTGAAGCAACAGTGATACAACTAGCCTAGGGTTCAAGAAGATCCCTTTCCATTTGGGATCAAATGAATTCATCCCCAAACTTGAGAGTTCATTTGAAAATGAGTCACAAGCTGAGTCAGATACTCAACAAGAAGAAACTGATGATGAAGATTCCTATCCTCATCCTATCCCTTATGATCTTGCTAAATTCTTTGCTTAACCAGATGACTTTGTACCATGTGTTACCACTATGGATGATACTAGTGATTCTTCTGAGGGCAATACTAAGCAACTCAAATATCATTCAGAAAAGGGAGAATCTAGTCAGTCATGCCATATTGAGTATTTGTGAAAGAACCCAGAAGCTAAAGGAGAGTATGTCTTTATCACTGTTGGGGAGTTCTATAGTCTCTCACCATGTAGCACTGATTCTCATGAATATGAGTTTGAATCTCTTTTAGAATCTACTACTGATAAACACATTGACCAAATGCATGTCTATGAAAACCAAATCAAAGTGGGTGAAACATCTAGGCTTAGGTCACATGGGTCTGCTCCAACTAGTGTCCTAGAGTCGTCACTTCCTAACATTTGTATTCTGAGGCATTTGAACACACCTATGGATGAAGTCACCATAGGTCTCGAATTACTAGTCCACACACTTAATGACTATACTATGAATGCAATTGAACTAGCCACTACTCTCTCACTCACACATCCCGATCTTATAGACTGGAACCCCAATGCATCTAACTAAGTCCCTACATTCTAAAATCACTATGCTCTTGCCTGTTACCTAAATGCTATTGAACCTATAATGTCTTCCACCAATGAGTAGATTATCAACATGAATGAGGCTGACATCAAATATCTTAGTCACATAATTAAAAAGAAAAAATGTAGGAGGTTCGATGGTGAAAACCACATTGTGGCAGTGTCGGATCCCAAAAAAGTAAAAACAAAAGACATATCCAAGGGTGAAAACCTCTTTAAGGTGCTTGCAGATGGGATATTTGATGTCCTTCCCAGTCACTTTCAAGAGAGATCATTGGTGCTAATAGAGCCAATGTAGCCAATTAACCTAGGCATAGAAGAGCATCCTCAAATGATACATCTGGCACAGTCACTATCACCTGAAGAGAAGGAACAATTAATTGCTTTTTTCAAGGAAAAGAAAATAAATTTTTCTTGGACATACTCTGACATGCCAAGATTGGATCTTGATCTTATCATGCATCATTTTTCCATAGCACCAAGCATCAAACCAGTTAAATAGAAGCTTCAGAAAATGCACCCTCACATTGCATTGCTCGTCAAAGCAGAATTGAAGAAACTCCTAAAGGCTGGTTTTATCTGTGCAATTGATTATGCTGAATGGATATCCAATATTGTTCATGTTTCCAAGCATGATAAATCTATTAGGGTTTTTATAGACTTCTATGATCTTAACTTGGTATGTCCTAAAAATGACTTTTTGTTCCCTAATATTGATATGATCATGGACATGATGGCTGGCTATGAGATGTACTCACTTATTGATGGTTTTTCTGGATATAATTAGATAAAAATTATGCCAGAAGATTAGGAGAAAATGGCTTTCACATGTGCATGGGGAACCTTTTGTTGGAATGTGATGCCATTTGGTTTGAAGAATGCTGGTGCTACATATCAGTGGGCTATTACTATAAATTTTCATGATATGATGCATAAGACCATGAAGGACTATGTTGAAGATACCTTGGTCAAAAGTGCTAATCACAATACTCATTTGCAAGATTTGGGACCCATCCTAGATTTTATGGAAAAATTTATTCTTTGGCTCAATCCTAAGAAATGCGCATTTGGTGTCACATCAAGGAAGTTGTTGGGATACATTGTTTTTGCAAAAGGAATTGAAGTAGATTTGGAGAAAGTACAAGTGATAATGGACATGCCACCACCTCAGAGCATTAGTCAGATGAGAGGACTACAGGGATGACTTCAATCTATTTGCAATTTTATTTCACAATTGGCAGATAGATCACAACCCTTCACAAAGACCTTACACAAGGGTGTAAAATTCAATTGGAGCCAGGATTGTGAGCAAAGCTTAACATAGATCAAACAATTTCTTTTCAATCCTCCAATTCTTATGCCTCCTATTCATGGGAAGCTTTTTCTTTTATACATTTCAACCACTGAAACATCTTTGGGAATCTTGTTGGCTCAAGAAGATAAATACAAAAAAGAAAGAGCTATTTACTACTTGAACCGAACACTAGTTTCTTATGAGAAGAACTATAGCATTATTGAGAAAGCTTTCTTGGCAGTTGTCTTTGCTTCCCAGAAGTTGAGACACTACATGCTTGCCCACACTACATGACTTGTGGCTAAAATAGATCCACTAATGTATTTTCTTAGTAAGGAAACTCTCACAAGAAGATTAGGTAAATGGGTCATGATACTCAGTGAGTTTGACATCCAATATGTTGAACAAAAAGCTATAAAGGGACAAGAAATTGTAGACCAACTGGCTGAGGCACCCATATAGAGTCTTCTACCAATGAACATTGATTTCCCAGATGAGTCAATTCTAACAGTCATACACCATACATGGGTTATGTTCTTCGATGGGTCCTTCATGCAACAAGGACCAGGTGCTGGATTACTCTTTATTACACCACAGAGATACTCATTGCCCAAAGTGTACAAGATTTTGTTTCCTTGTACAAACAACATTGCTGAATATGAGGCTTTGATCAATGGCATGAAAGTTGCAGCTGAATGGAGAGTGGATTAGTTAGACATCTTTGGTGACTCTCAACTTGTTATCAACCAAGTAAATGATGTGTATCAAACAAAGGATGAGAAACTAATTCCTTACAAGTGCATGGTTGATGACTTGAAGAAGTATTTTGCACACATCACCTTCCAGCAAGTTCCAGAAGCAGATAATAAAGTGGCTAACACCATGGCCACTTTGGCCTCCTTGCTACAAATGCCTGAAAATGATCTCTAACATGAGTTCTTCATGGAAGCATTACACGACCCAGCCTCTGACACCCCTGATTCTAGAATGATCTATTCTATTATAGGACAAGAATCATCTGGCTACCATCACATCTATTCCTACCTTTGTAATAAAATCATTCTAGAAGGTCTAACCTATAATGAGAAACATTACCTAATCCGTAATGCTTCACATTATGTGATTATTGCTGACGATCTATATAGGAGAGGTCTCGATAGAACACTCCTTATGTGTTTAGAACCCAAAGAATCAAAATGCACACTAATTGGCGTACATGAGGGCATTTGCAGATCTCATTCCAATGGCCTGACACTAGCTCACAAACTCTTTCGTGTTGGTTACTACTAGCCCAAAATGGAGCAAGAAGCTATCAAGCATGCTAGGTCCTGCAAGTAGTGTTAGCTACATGAGAATCTCATTCAAACTCGAGCTAGAGATTTGATTCCCTCTACTACAACATGGCCATTTCAACAATGGGCCTTTGACTTGGTGGGATAGATTCACCCAACCTCCTCTAATGGACATAAGTTCATTATCATAGCTACAAATTATTTCACGAAGTGGGTAGAGGCAGTACCTCTCACAGTTGCTGATGGAAAAATTGTAGCACTTTTCATCACAAACTACATCATCTGCAGATATGGTGTACCATCCTTAATCATTACTAAAAATGGAGGACAATTCAAGAATAAAGACCTCAAGGAACTATGCAAGAAATTCAAGATCACACAATACTGGTCTTCCATTTATTACCCCTAGGGTAATGGCCAAGCTGAGGCATCCAATAAGGTGATCCTCAAAAATTTTCATCACACAGTCAGAAAATCAAGGATAGACTGGCATCTCCAGATCAATCCAGCTCTGTGGGCATATAGGACAAGCATCAAAACTCCAATGGGCATGAATCCCTTTGTGTTGGCGTATGGGGCAGATGATGTGCTTCCAATAGAGGTCGAGATTCCTACCTTGAGAATCTCTATGAAAGGCCTTATCACTGATGATGACTACAGGATAGCTCGGCTTCAAGAGCTTGTATTATTGGATGAGTGATGACAAGTGGTATGTGATCATCTATGAGCATATCAACAAAGAATGGCCATAAGCTACAATCAAAGCGTTAGGCCATGTGACTTCCAGCTGGGTGATCTTGTCCTAAGAGAGAACCCTAAGAATCAACAACAATGAGTACAAAAAGGAAAGTTTGAACCAAACTGGCTCATTCCATACATCATTACAGCAGTATATGGATCTAGCACCTATTAGCTTTCCACAATCGAAGGAGAAGTGCTTAAAGAGCCTATCAACACTCTCCACCTAAAGCAGTTTTACAATTGATTCAATCTCAGCAAGCTCTCTGTACATATCTATATGTCCTGAAAAAAATCTAAAAATTAGAAAAAGTCTTGAAAAAATTGTTACCCTAGTGAAAACCTAGCAATAGGCACCTTGGTAACACAAAAAAAAATTGAACAATCAAAAAGAGAAACATACAAAAAAATTGAAAAACAAGAGAAAAGTGCCATTGGTGAAAACCTGGAAATAGGCATCATGGTAGAAAAAAAGAGAATCTTGCCAAGAAGGTGAAAACCTAGTAAACAAGTGCCTCTTGTTCCCAATGCTCCATCCTACAACACACCTTCAGGCTTTCTGTACAGTTGCTTTCATGCTTTTGCTATCTTGATTTTTCTTCTTTCTGCACATGTATCCATGGATTGAGTCTTGTCATAGCTTGGGGGCATTCCCCCTTAGTGTCACTCTTTTTGAGATTCTCCTCATAGAATCTCCTTCACAACAGTCACTAGTGGTCCTCACTGTGTCTGCCTATTATCGCTAGTGTCACTCTTTTTGAGATTATCCTCATAGAATCTACTTCATGACAGTCACCAATCATTCTCACTATGTCTACCTACTGTCACCAGTGACAGTCTTTTCAAGATTCTCCTCATAGAATCTCTTTTGCAAAAATCACCATTTGTTTCAACTATGTCTACTTATTGTTACTAAGGTCGTGGCTCTAGATTCCTTTATGGAAGATCTCTCTTGCATCAGTCACCAGTTGTCCTGGCTATGTCTGTCTACTATCGCTCAGTCCTTCTTAGGTTCTTCATCGTGAAGATTTCTCTTTGACCTCAGTCACCAATCATTCTGACTGCATCTGCCTATTGTTGTCACCCTACTAAAGAGATTTCTTTCAAACATGTTCTGGACACTGACACTTGACATCAATCCCAAAACATTGAACTCAAAAATGACATAATTGTTTGGATATGATGAGCATTTTCTTTGTTTACTTTGTTTTGCTTTATCATATCTCCTCAAGAAACTTTATGATGTCATCTTCGACTAGAGAAGCAATGACTAGGGGCATGATCTTTTCTTGTTATTTTTGTTTGCATTTTAGTTCCAATAAGTTGATCTATTCCTATAAAAGCGGTGTCCACTATAAGAGCCTCCATCTCATATTGGATGGTCATGTGTACCTTGACTCTTTTTTATACGAATACGTCAATAATATTGGTTCTTATCCTTTTTTTTTGAAGTAAAATCTTTATTCTACAGTAAATACTGATACTTGTCCTGCTAAGTGAATGTACGGGTCACTGCGAGTATATCTAGCACACTTCTGTCTTAGGTTATGAATGCAAGGGTCATTGCAGACAGAATGAATACTAAATACTTAGCATAAGAGGGATCTCCCATGTGTTTGGTGTGCCTATTATGCAAGAAACATTTAGGTCATCCTAACATTTATGCTTTGATGCTTATGTTAACTTGCTATATTAAAAGGGACAAATGTTTTGGTCATTCTGGCTTCTTGTGCCTCGAATGCTTACATTCAATTTTGACAAACCAATAACATATGTTATATTCATATTTCCATGATTGCAATGTCAATGGGAATTGTATGACCTATGAGCTTTGTTCTATGTCTAGTGATGATAAATTGTTGAGGCTAGGTAACCAGACCTAGGATTGCATTTAACATAGTCTTGCATTACATACTTCACTTGCATAAGCACACAATTCATGATCATTTTGTTCCTACCCTTTTATGATGAAGGATTGGGGACATTTTCAAATGTCAAATTTCTCCATGGCTGCACAAGCATTTAGTCCGTTGATTCATGCTCCTCAATGGAATACCTGTCACTATCAAGCAAAAAGATGCAGCATTACATGAGATGTTAGTCCATACATATTCATTATATCCAACTACAACATACATCTCATGTACGTCAAAGTAAAGAAAAAATAGACAATGACATGTACACAGGAATACTCGGCTCAAGATCTCGTATATATATATATATATATATATATATCAAAAAATGGATCTGTACAAAAATGGGTGCTACTCGAGTGCAATCAATCAAAAAAGATACATGTGGTGCTGGCACACCAATCAATACATAGCCACAGATCAAAATCACCATCAAGCACAGAGAATCTAACTCTCTCCTGTATGCTTGCCTCTAGGAGGTGCAAGAGGAGTAGGAGTAGTAGGTGGCAGAGGTGGCGGTGGCATATCTGGTCTAATAGGAGGTCATGCTCCTCCAGAATCTCAGGCATACTGAGAAAAGTGTTGAACCTAAAGTGTCTCATCAGGTATTGCACTCGTATATGCAACATAATAGTACGCTGCTCGAGCCAACTAGAAGTGGACCTCATCTTGCGCTAGCTCTAATCTCTGCTCCATAGTCTTTGCGCACTCTCTCCATTTGTCTGTCTCTCACTATCTCTCCACCAACTATGCATCCTGAACTGCCACTAAAATATATAGGTCCCCCAACTTCTAGGAGGTCTGATGGATCCACTCTTGGTACCCTCGTACCATGTCCTATACCCTAGCTAGCAGCTGATCTGGCATATCCTCATCTAGCATCTCTAGTGCCTATCATTGTGGAGGTGCCTATGATTGTGGTGGCACCTACTACTATGGAGCCTCTTGCTATGGGGCCTCCTCCTCTGTCCTCTACCTACGGCATCAACTCTATCTAGTCCCACTACCCCTAACACCTCAGTCTGATCCCATATGATGGGAGAATTGACATCTACTGTACCCGCTGTTGGACCTGTGGCTACTGCTATGGCTGACCTACCAACTGTGGCTATGCCTGCTAGTGCTGGGGCACCTGCTTCTATCCCTACCCTACCATCCCTAGTGGATCTGTAAAACATGGGAACAGATGGCTGATCGAAAATGCCTGATATGCAAGCATCATCTCGGCATCTACTACCTCTGGTAGGTAGTCCCACTGAACTGCAACTAAGCTATGAATATCTATCATGTACTACCTTGGATCTATCTGTGGTGGCCATCCCCACTCAAGATCCTTCTACAACCTGGCATAGGTGTAGTACTTAGTAGAAATATCCTAGGGTCAACCATACTATCACCACACTCGTGAGATCACAAATCTCTTGATAACTGATGTAGTCTTCCCCGCCAGAGGTCGAGAACTAAACATCCATGGTAGCTCTTTGGGAGCATCATCCTAGTCCTTTGTCTCTTGCCAAGGTTGCCATACAATGGAGACTGGGTCATCAAGATGTGTCCGCCCATCCTCAGTTTTACCTAGGTGGACCTAGGTAATGTGCCCCCTATATCTACATATGTATGGCTCCATGGGCTCTTTGGCATCCTCAAAAATTGGCCTGCATATGGAAAGATGTCCCAAGCCCAGATTTGAAAACACATATACTCCTATTGCCATGGTCTTCTCATGGAAGACAACCTCATGCATCTCATGTAAAAGGTGAGCCAGCATGCACTGACCCCACCCAAGGATCTCAAGTGCCTCCAACATCCTGCGAAGCATGGCACCCCACCCACACTCCAAACTATGCTATCCTTTGTCAGGACATATATAAGAAGCAACTCAAAAATATAGCCAACATGGATGTCAGCCTATGTGTCGATCCATAGGTGTACATTAGCTCATCCTAGCTAATAGCCTTGCCTCTTGGTAGCTCTTTCCCAAACATAATGGATAGTGCCTCTATCCCTGCTTGGGGCATTGTATCATAGATGACCTGGGTGCAGTGAAAGGGAATCTGCAACATCCTCCAAATGTCCTCCAGAGTGATATTCATCTCACCCATCAGCAAATGAAATGTGTTTGTCTTCGAATGGAAATGCTCTACCAAAGTAGTCAATAAGCCGTGATTCACCATCATGGCTAGAATCTGGCACAAAGAAGAAAAACCCAATCAGGCAATGTGTGCCTAATCAGCATCATCAAGACTCCACAATAGCTCCCCATATGGTGGGTAATGAGACCTAAATGTGACATCACCAAAATCCTCCTGCATGTAAAACAACAAAAATGACAAACGAAACAATCAGTATCAAGTAAAAAGATGCACCAAAACAAATTAAAATGCAATTTTTGTGCATGAAAATAAAACTTTTAAACATGACTGTCATGAGATTTCGCTCAAAATTCATGAAATCTCACGTGAAGTTCACAAGTTTTGCATTAAAAAATTCTTTCTTCATGCGAAGAATCATGTCATCATGCAAAAAAAGATCTGTCCGCGCGAGAAAAGAGTTGTTCGCATGAGAAACAAATTGCCTTGCACGAAGAATCTCATTCTTCGCATGAAACCTAATGCATCCTATGCGAAGATCCTCCTACCACACGTGAAGAAACAACACACCCTATTTCTTTGCGTGAAGAAAGAATATCTTTGCATGAAAAGAGATAGGTTTCACACGAAGACCGATTGAACAATCCTAAAACATGCTAAAATGTGCAATAAATGACATCAAAATGCATGAAAGAAAAAGTATGAAGGAAGGGACTCAATGACTCACCAATGGTCTATAGTCTGCTAGCTAGCTGTGATGTGTGGAGCACTCAAATTGATGATATATCACATTAACTGCCATGTCTCTCTCAAAGCTCAAATCAATAGAAGACAAAAAGCACAAATGAATTGAAAATGACCCTTCAGACCCTTATATAGTTGTTAACCCAATTTTTCAAAGTTCTTGAATTTGTGTGAAAATCTTACCCATGGCTAATTTACCATTCTTAATCCATTTTTGGGATCGAATTCAAAATTTGACACACCTAAGAGCCTCAAAAATGTGTTTTAAAATTTTGGGGATCGACACGATCGAACGCTTGTGCAGCCCAAATCTTTTTGAGACTTTGTGATTCTCGGCATCCTTTCAACTCTACATTCTCCATATTTTCAAAATCTATTTTGGAAATAGTCAATTCAAGTCAACTATGGCTAAATTTGGTCAAATTTTGGTCAAAATTGGTCTTTGCGACCTTGTAATCATTACATAACAACTCTAAAATTTCTTTAGATCATTTTGATCTCTTATCTTTTCTTTAGATCATTTTGATCTCTTCTATATTCTGCTACATCTTAGATTTCTTTTGTATCTATTGCTATATTGCTTCACATCTATTTCTGGTGTTTCATCTTTTGATTTCACTCCCAAGGGGTAGGATGATTACATCATTGAATGCTTATTGCTCGAGGCATCTTGTTCCCATCTTATGTCCTCATCGCTTGGGGCATCTCATCACTCAGGGCATCTTATTCTCTTCTATCTAGCATCTTTTTGATCTATCTTATCTTTTCATCAATTGATCAACCTTATAACAACTCTTCTCAGAGTTCAATAGATAGGTATTGAGACAGTCTAAAACCTGACTCCTAAGGATCAACCCTCATTCTAGAGATGATTCTATGACTCATTATTGGATCTTGTTGTCTTTTATCAATCTTAGGTATCTAGGTGTTCTATCTGGATCCTTGAAGGTTAAGCTCCATTCTGGAGATAATCTTCTAAATGCTTTCAATCTCAAGTATCTAGGTGTTCTATCTGGATCCTTGAAGGTTAAGCTCCGTTCTAGAGATAATCTTCTAAATGCTTTCAATCTTGGGTATCTAGGTGTTCTATCTGGATCCTTGAAGGTTAAGCTTCGTTTTGGAGATAATCTGCTAAATGCTTTCAATCTCGAGTATTTAGGTGTTCTATCTAGATCCTTGAAGGTTAAGCTCTATTCTGGAGATAATCTTCTAAATGCTTTCAATCTCAGTTATCTAGGTGTTCTATCTGGATCCTTGAAGGTTATGCTCTGTTCTGGAGATAATCTTCTAAATGCTTTCAATCTCGGGTATCTAAGTGTTCTATCTAGATCCTTAAAGCTTGAACTTCATTCTGAAGAAACCTTTTAAATGCTTATCAATTTCAGGTATCTAGATGTTCTATTTGGATCCTTCAAGATTATGCTTCGTTCTAGAGATACTCTTTTAAATGCTATCAATCATAGGTATCTAAGTGTTCTACTTGGATTCCTTAGGGTTAAGCTCTATTCTAGAAATGGTCCTTAAAAGCTTATCAATGGGTCTCCGTGTCATCAACTTTAGAACCAATCTCATCTTCGCATCACACTTTCTAATTTTTCTTTGAATTGAGCGTGCTGCTCACACATTCATTCAAAGAGGGGAAAAATGTAATACCCCAAAATTGGCTCATTGCCATGATACCAATTCTGGTCTATTTCTTATCAATCTTAAGTCCTATGTCACTAGGCAAATTCTTATTCTGCTACTCACTACTTGACTTAATTGTTAGATGCAGAAAACCGTAATCTGCATTCATCATGCTTATTATTTAATTCCTATGGCATTTACTCATATTAGTCACATTAAACCTATTGATTAATATTTAATTTGATTATTAAGTATTTATACTTTAATTAAATTAAATTGTATCCTAAGGCTAATGTACTATGGAATTAAATTTATTTAATTTAATAAATATGCCTATTTTAATTAATTAAATAAAATTATTTAATTAAATGGAGAACTTACTTCTAATTAATTAAACAAAGTTATTTAATTAAATGGGAAGTCATTCTTAATTAATTAAATGAAGTTATTTAATTAAAGTGCCTCTAATTAATTAAATAGGACTATTTAATTAAATGAAAAGGTAATTATAAGAGAATATCTCATTTTATTAAATTAAATATCTCTCCAAAATCTCTCTTCAGTTCAAAAAGGAAATTCTCAGTTCATTGGTGATCAAATTCGAAATGACTCAGATTACTTACTCTAACACTAGAGTCTATCTAAGTTAACTGACTCTTACACTCAGATCTAAGCCAGTTAACTCCCTTTGATTTGGGAATCTTCCTTTATGAATGAACTTCATCTTCAATCCTGACCATTGATTGAAGTAAATCTCAATCGTTGATGAATTCCAGGAAAGTCTATTTAAGAGACCCTCATTTCCTCATCACAAAGGTTGAATTTTCATGCTATTGAATTGCTGTTGCATTTTACACTCACCTTGCTTTAGCATATTCTAACATCTTTTCATTGTTAGCTTAATTTTCATTTAGATTTAATCTTGCATACATTTAGATTAATTTACTTTACTTGTTCTTAGATTAGAATGCATCTTTCATTCTAGAATACTTTGCACCATCATATAGACTAATTGCATTTCATTTAAATCCTTCTAGATAGAAGGAAACATGTCACTCTATTAGACCTCTTGGATAAACAACTCAATTTTTATTTAAGGATGATTCTGTAGGTAATGACTATGTCGAAGTGTCTGTGAGGTTCAAAGGCCCTCATTTTACAAGTACATTTCTGATGATTACATCATTGAATACTTATTGCTCAGGGCATCTCGTTCCCATCTTATGTCCTTATCACTTGGGGCATCTCATCACTCGGGGCATCTTGTTCTCTTCTATCTAGCATCTTTGCCATCTATCTTATCTTTTCATCAATTGATCAACCTTATAACAACTCTTCTTAGATTTTGATAGACAGGTATTGGGACAGTCTAAACCCCAACTCCTGAGGATCAAGCCTCATTCTGGGGATGATTCTACGACTCGTTACTGGATCTTGTCTTCTTTTATCAATCTTAGGTATCTAGGTGTTCTATCTAGATCCTTGAAGGTTAAGCTTTATTCTAGAGATAATCTTCTAAATGCTTTCAATCTCAGGTATCTAGGTGTTCTATCTAGATCCTTGAAGGTTAAGCTCTGTTCTATAGATTATCTTCTAAATGCTTTCAGTCTTAGGTATGTAGGTGTTCTATCTGGATCCTTCAAGGTTAATCTCCATTCTAGAGATAATCTTCTAAATTCTTTCAATCTCAGGTATGTAGGTGTTCTACCTGGATCCTTGAAGGTTAAGCTCCATTATGGAGATAATCTTCTAAATGCTTTCAATCTCAGGTATCTAGGTGTTCTATCTGGATCCTTGAAGGTTGTGTTCTATTCTGGAGATAATCTTCTAAATGCTTTCAATCTCGAGTATCTAGGTGTTTTATCTGGATCCTTAAAGGTTAAACTTCATTTTTAAGAAACCTTTTACATGCTTATCAATTTCAAATATCTAGACGTTCTGTTTGGATCCTTAAAGATTACACTCTGTTCTGGAGATAGTCTTTTAAATGCTATCAATATTAGGTATCTAAGTGCTCTACTTGGATTCCTTAGGATTAAGCTCTATTCTAGAGATGCTCCTTAAAAGCTTATCAATTTGTCTCCATGTCATCAACTTCATAACCAATCTCATCATCGCATCACGCTTTTTGATTTTTCTTTGAATTGAACGTGTTGCTCACACATTCACTCAAAGAGGGAAAAATGTAATACCCCAAAATTGGCTCATTGCCATGATACCAATTCTGGTATATTTCTGATCAATCTTAAGTCCTGTGTCACTAGGAAAATTCTTATTCTACTACTTGCTACTTGACTTAATTGTTAGATGCAGAAAACCCTAATATGCATTCATCATGCTTATTATTTAATTCCTATAGTATTTACTCATATTAGTCACATTAAACCTATTGATTAATATTTAATTCAATTATTAAGTATTTATGCTTTAATTAAATTAAATTATATCCTAAGGCTAATGTACT